>OX451741.1:652690090-655090090 GCA_948472305.1 Vicia faba
GAGACTACCTTCCATAATGACAAGGCTACAATCCATTGGAGTAACAAAAATCTCAATAATAGACTACCTTCCATAATGACAAGGCTACAATCCATTGGAGTAACAAAAATCTCGACAATAGACTACCTTCCATAATGACAAGGCTACCATCCATTGTAACAACAAAAATTTCGAAGACACACTACCTTCCATAATGAAAAGTCTACCATCAATTGGAGTAACAAATATATCGATAATAGACTACCTTCCATAATGACAAGGCTACCATCCATTGGAGTAACAAAAATCTCGAAAACAGACTACCTTCCATATTGACTAGGATACCATCCATTGGAATAAAAAAAATCTCAACAACAGAGTACCTTCCATAATGACAAAGCTATTATCCAATGGAGTAACAAAAATATCGACAATAGACTACCTTCCATAATGACAAGGCTACCATCCATTGGAGTAACAAAAATCTCGAAAATAGGCTACCTTCCAAAATGACTAGGCTACCATCCATTGGTATAACAAAAATCTCAACGACATACTACCTTCCATAATGAAAAGGCTACCATCTATTGGAGTAACAAAAATCTCGACAACAAACTACCTTCCATAATGACAATGCTACCATCCATTGTAGTAAGAAAAATCTCGACAACAGACTACCTTCCATAATGACAAGGATACATTCCATTGGAGTAACAAAAATCTTGTCAATAGAGTACCTTTTATATTGACAAGGCTACCATCCATTCGAATAACAAAAATATCAACGACATACTACCTTCAATAATGACAATGCTACCATCCATTGGAGTAACAAATATCTCGACAACAGACTACCTTCCATAATGACAAGGCTACTATCAATTGTAGCAAAAAAAATCACGACAACAAACTACCTTCCATAATAAGAAGGCTACCATCCATTGGAGTAACAAAAATCTCAACAACAAACTACCTTCAATAATGACAAGGCTACAATCCATTGGAGTAACAAAAATCTCCACAATAGACTACCTTTCATAATGACAAGGCTACCATCCATTGTAACAACAAAAATTTTGACGACAGACTACCTTCCATAATGAAAAGGCTACCATCCATTGGAGTAACAAAAATATCGATAATAGACTACCTTCCATAATGAGAAGGCTACCATCCATTAGAGTAACAAAAATCTCGATAATAGACTACCTTCCATAATGATAAGGCTACCATCCATTGGAGTAACAAAAATCTCGAAAATAGATAAACTTCCATAATGACTAGGCTACCATCCATTGGAATAACAAAAATCTCAGCAACAGACTACCTTCCATAATGACAAGGCTACAATCCAATGGAGTAACAAAAATATCGACAATAGACTACCTTCCATAATGACAAGGCTAACATGCATTGTAGTAACAAAAATATGAACAACAGAGTACCTTCCATAATGACAAGGCTACCATTCATTGGAGTAACAAAAATCACAAGGACAGACAAGCTTCCATAATGACAAGGCTACCATCTATTGGAGTAACAAAAACCTCGATAACAAACTACCTTACATAATGACAATGCTACCATCCATTGGAGTAACAAAAATCTTGACAATAGACTACCTTCCATAATGACAAGGCTACAATCTATTGTAGTAACAAAAATCAAGACAACAGACTACCTTCCATAATGACTAGGCAACCATCCATTAGAGTAACAAAAATCTCGACAACAGACTACCTTCCATAATGACAAGGCTACAATCCATTGGAGTAACAAAAATCACGACAATAGACTACCTTTCATAATGATAAGGCTACCATCCATTGGAAAAACAAAAATTTCAATGACAAACTACCTTCCATAATGAAAAGGCTACCATCCATTAGAGTAACCAAAATCTTGATAATAGACTACCTTCCATAATGACAAGGCTACCATCCATTGGAGTAACAAAAATCTCGAAAACAGACTACCTTCCATATTGACTAGGCTACCATCCATTGGAATAAAAAAATCTCAACAATAGAGTACCTTCTATATTGACAAAGCTACTATCCAATGGAGTAACAAAAATATCGACAATAGACTACCTTCCATAATGACAAGGCTACCATCCATTGGAGTAATAAAAATCTCGAAAATAGGCTACCTTCCATAATGACTAGGCTACCATCCATTGGAATAACAAAAATCTCAATGACAACCTACCTTCCATAATGAGAAGGCTACCATCTATTGGAGTAACAAAAATCTCGAAAACAAACTACCTTCCATAATGACAATGCTACCATCCATTGTAGTAAGAAAAATCACGACAATAGACTACCTTCCATAATGACAAGGCTACAATCCATTGGAGTAACAAAGATCTCCACAATAGACTACCTTTCATAATGACAAGGCTACCATCCATTGGAACAACAAAAATTTCGACGATAGACTACCTTCCATAATGAAAAGGCTACCATCCATTGGAGTATCAAAAATCTCGATAATAGACTACCTTCCATAATGAGAAGGCTAGCATCCTTTAGAGTAACAAAAATCTCGACAATAGACTACCTTACATAATGATAAGGCTACCATCCATTGGAGTAACAAAAATCTCGAAAATAAATAAACTTCCATAATGACTAGGCTACCATCCATTGGAATAACAAAAATCTCACCAACAGACTACCTTCCATAATGACAAGGCTACTATCCAATGGAGTAACAAAAATATCGACTACAGACTACCTTCCATAATGACAAGGCTAACATGCATTGTAGTAACAAAAATATGAACAACAGACTACCTTCCATAATGACAAGGCTACCATTCATTGGAGTAACAAAAATCACAAGGACAGACAAGCTTCCATAATGACAAGGCTACCATCTATTGGAGTAACAAAAACCTCGACAACAAACTACCTTACATAATGACAATGCTACCATCCATTGGAGTAACAAAAATCTTGACAATAGACTACCTTCCATAATGACAAGGCTACAATCTATTGTAGTAACAAAAATCAAGACAACAGACTACCTTCCATAATGACAAGGCTACCATCCATTGTAGTAACAAAAATCACGACAATAGACTACCTTCCATAATGACAAGGCTACCATCCATTGTAGTAAGAAAAATCTTGACAACAGACTACCTTCCATAATGACAAGGCTACCATCCATTAGAGTAACAAAAATCTTGATAATAGACTACCTTCCATAATGATAAGGCTACCATCCATTGGAGTAACAAAAATCTCGAAAATAGATAAACTTCCATAATGACTAGGCTACCATCCATTGGAATAACAAAAATCTCACCAACAGACTACCTTCCATAATGACAAGGCTACTATCCAATGGAGTAACAAAAATATCTACAATAGACTACCTTCCGTAATGACAAGGCTAACATGCATTGTAGTAACAAAAATATGAACAACAGACTACCTTCCATAATGACAAAGCTACCATTCATTGGAGTAACAAAAATCACAACGACAGACTAGCTTCCATAATGACAAGGCTACCATCTATTGGAGTAACAAAAACCTCGACAACAAACTACCTTAAATAATGACAATGCTACCATCCATTGGAGTAACAAAAATCTTGACAATAGACAACCTTCCATAATGACAAGGCTACAATCTATTGTAGTAACAAAAATCAAGACAACAGACTACCTTCCATAATGACAAGGCTACCATTCATTGTGGTAACAAAAATCTCGACAACAGACTACCTTCCATAATGACAAGGCTACCATCCATTGTAGTAAAAAAAATCTCGACAACAAACTACCTTCCATAATGACAAGGCTACAATCCATTGTAGTAACTAAAATCTCGACAACAGACTACCTTCCATAATGACAAGGCTACAATCCATTGGAGTAACAAAAATCACGACAATAGACTTCCTTTCATACTGACAAGGCTACCATCCATTGGAACAACAAAAATTTGGATGACAGACTACCTTCCATAATGAAAAGTCTATCATCAATTGGAGTAACAAATATATCGATAATAGACTACCTTCCATAATGACAAGGCTACCATCTATTGGAGTAACAAAAATCTCGAAAATAGACTACCTTCCATATTGACTAGGATACCATCCATTGGAATATGAAAAATCTCAACAACAGAGTACCTTCCATAATGACAAAGCTATTATCCAATGGAGTAACAAAAATATCGACAATAGACTACCTTCCATAATGACAAGGCTACCATCCATTGGAGTAACAAAAATATCGAAAATAGGCTACCTTCCATAATGACTAAGCTACCATCCATTGGTATAACAAAAATCTCAACGACAGAATACCTTCCATAATGAAAAGGCTACCATCTATTGGAGTAACAACAATCTCGACAACAAACTACCTTCCAAAATGACAATGCTACCATCATTTGGAGTAACAAAAATCTCGACAATAGACTACCTTCCATAATGACATGGCTACAATCTATTGTAGTAACAAAAATAAAGACAACAGACTACCTTCCATAATGACAAGGCTACCATCCATTGTAGTAAGAAAAATCTCGACAACAGACTACCTTCCATAATGACAAGGATACGTTCCATTGGAGTAACAAAAACTTGTCAATAGACTACCTTTTATATTGACAAGGCTACCATCCATTGGAATAACAAAAATATCAACGACATACTACCTTCAATAATGACAATGCTACCATCCATTGGAGTAACAAAAATCTCGACAACAGACTATCTTCCATAATGACAAGGCTACCATCCATTTGAGTAACAAAAATCTCGAAAACAGACTACCTTCCATAATGACTAGGCTACCATCCATTGGAATAACAAAAATCTCAACAACAGACTACCTTCCATAATGACTAGGCTACTATCCAATGGAGTAACAAAAATCTCGACACCAGTCTACCTTCCATAATGACAAGGCTAGCATACATTGTAGTAACAAAGATATCGACAATAGACTACCTTCCATAATGACAAGGCTACAATCCATTGGAGTAATAAAAATCTTCGCAACAGACTACCTTCCATAATGACAAGGCTACCATCCATTGTAGCAAGAAAAATCACGACAACAGACTACCTTCCATAGTAAGAAGGCTACCATCCATTGGAGTAACAAAAATCTCAACAACATACTACCTTCCATAATGACAAGGCTACAATCCATTGGAGTAAGAAAAATCTCCACAATAGACTACCTTTCATAATGACAATGCTACCATCCATTGGAACAACAAAAATTTCGACGACAGACTACCTTTCATAATGAAAAGGCTACCATCCATGGGAGTAACAAAAATCTTGATAATAGACTATCTTCCATAATGACAAGGCTACCATCCATTGTGGTAACAAAAATCTCGAAAATAGATAAACTTCCATAATGACTATGCTACCATCCATTAGAGTAATAATAATCTCGACAACAGACTACCTTCCATAATGACAAGGCTACAATCCACTGGAGTAACAAAAATCACGACAATAGACTACCTTTCATAATGACAAGGCTACCATCCATTGGAAAAACAAAAATTTCGATGACAGACTACCTTCCATAATGAAAAGGCTACCATCCATTGGAGTAACAAAAATCTTGATAATAGACTACCTTCCATAATGACAAGGCTACCATCCATTGGAGTAACAAAAATCTCGAAAACAGACTACCTTCCATATTGACTAGGCTACCATCCATTGGAATAAAAAAATCTCAACAACAGAGTACCTTCTATATTGACAAAGCTACTATCCAATGGAGTAACAAAAATATCGAGAATAGACTACCTTCCATAATGACAAGGCTACCATCCATTGGAGTAATAAAAATCTCGAAAATAGGCTACCTTCCATAATGACTAGGCTACCATCCATTGGAATAACAAAAATCTCAATGACAGCCTACCTTCCATAATGAAAAGGCTACCATCTATTGGAGTAACAAAAATCTCGACAACAAACTACCTTCCATAATGACAATGCTACCATCCATTGTAGTAACAAAAATCTCGACAATAGACTACCTTCCATAATGACAAGGCTACAATCCAATGGAGTAACAAAGATCTCCACAATAGACTACCTTTCATAATGACAAGGCTACCATCCATTGGAACAACAAAAATTTCGACGACAAACTACCTTCCATAATTAAAAGGCTACCATCCATTGGAGTAACAAAAATCTCGATAATAGACTACCTTCCATAATGATAAGGCTACCATCCATTGGAGTAACAAAAATCTCACCAACAGACTACCTTCCATAATGACAAGGCTACTATCCAATGGAGTAACAAAAATATCGACAACAGACTATCTTCCATAATGACAAATCTAACATGCATTATAGTAACAAAAATATGAACAACAGACTACCTTCCATAATGACAAGGCTCCCATTCATTGGAGTAACAAAAATCACAATGACAAACTACCTTCCATAATGACAACGCTACCATCTATTGGAGTAACAAAAACCTCGACAACAAACTACCTTACATAATGACAATGCTACCATCCATTGGAGTAATAAAAATCTTGACAATAGACTACCTTCCATAATGACAAGGCTACAATCTATTGTAGTAACAAAAATCAAGACAACAGACTACCTTCCATAATGACAAGGCTACCATCCATTGTAGTA
This sequence comes from Vicia faba, assembly GCA_948472305.1. Classification (NCBI taxonomy): domain Eukaryota; kingdom Viridiplantae; phylum Streptophyta; class Magnoliopsida; order Fabales; family Fabaceae; genus Vicia; species Vicia faba. The sequence continues at coordinate 652,696,739 of OX451741.1, forward strand.
ACAAAAATCTCGACAACAGACTACCTTCCATAATGACAAGGCTACAATCCATTGTAGTATGAAAAATCTCGACAACAGATTACCTTCCATAATGACAAGGCTACAATCCATTGTAGTAACAAAAATCTCGACAACAGACTACCTTCCATAATGACAAGGCTACAATCCATTGAAGTAACAAAAATCATGACAATAGACTACCTTTCATAATGACAAGGCTACCATCCATTGGAACAACAAAAATTTCGACGACAGACTACCTTCCATAATGAAAAGGCTACCATCCATTGGAGTAACAAAAATCTTGATAATACACTGCCTTCCATAATGACAAAGCTACCATCCATTGGAGTAACAAAAATCTCGATTGACAAAGCTACTACCCAATGGAGTAACAAAAATACCGACAATAGACTACCTTCCATAATGACAAGGCTACCATCCATTGGAGTAATAAAAATATCGAAAATAGGCTACCTTCCATAATGACTAGGCTACCATTCATTGGAATAACAAAAATCTCAATGACAGGCTACCTTCCATATTGAAAAGGCTACCATCTATTGGAGTAACAAAAATCTCGACAACAAACTACCTTCCATAATGACAATGCTACCATCCATTGTAGTAAGAAAAATCACAACAACAGACTACCTTCCATAATGACAAGGCTACAATCCATTGGAGTAACAAAAATCTCCACAATAGACTACCTTTCATAATGACAAGGCTACCATCCATTGGAACAACAAAAATTTCGACCACAGACTACCTTCCATAATGAAAAGGCTACCATCCATTGGAGTAACAAAAATCTCGATAATAGACTACCTTCCATAATGACAAGGCTACCATCCATTAGAGTAACAAAAATCTCGACAATAGACTACCTTCCATAATGATAAGGCTACCATCCATTGGAGTAACAAAAATCTCGAAAATAGATAAACTTCCATAATGACTAGGCTACCATCCATTGGAATAACAAAAATCTCACCAACAGACTACCTTCCATAATGACAAGGCTACGATCAATGGAGTAACAAAAATATCGACAATGTACTACCTTCCATAATGACAAGGCTAAAATGCATTGTAGTAACAAAAATATGAACAAAAGACTACCTTCCATAATGACAAGGCTATCATTCATTGGAGTAACAAAAATCACAACGACAGACTACCTTCCATAATGACAACGCTACCATCTATTGGAGTAACAAAAACCTCGACAAAAAACTACCTTACATAATGACAATGCTACCATCCATTGGAGTAACAAAAATCTTGACAATAGACTACCTTCCATAATGACAAGTCTACAATCTATTATAGTAACAAAAATCAAGACAACATACTACCTTCCATATTGACAAGGCTACCATCCATTGTAGTAACAAAAATCTCGACAACAGACTACCTTCCATAATGACAAGGCTACCATCCATTGGAACAAAAAATATTTTGACGACAGACTACCTTCCATAATGAAAAGGCTACCATCCATTGGAGTAACAAAAATCTTGATAATAGACTACCTTCCGTAATGACAAGGCTACCATCCATTGGAGTAACAAAAATCTCGAAAACAGACTACCTTCCATATTGACTAGGCTACCATCCATTGGAATAAAAAAAATCTCAACAACAGAGTACCTTCCATATTGACAAAGCTACTATCCAATGGAGTAACAAAAATATCGACAATAGACTACCTTCCATAATGACAAGGCTACAATCCATTGGAGTAACAAAAATTTCCACAATAGACTACCTTTCATAATGACAAGGAAACCATCCATTGGAACAACAAAAATTTCGACGACAGACTACCTTCCATAATGAAAAGGCTACCATCCATTGGAGTAAAAAAAATCTCGATAATAGACTACCTTCCATTATGAAAAGGCTACCATCCATTAGAGTAACAAAAATCTTGACAATAGACTACCTTCCATAATGATAAGGCTACCATCCATTGGAGTAACAAAAATCTCGAAAATAGATAAACTTCCATAATGACTAGGCTACCATCCATTGGAATAACAAAAATCTCACCAACAGACTACCTTCCATAATGACAAGGCTACTATCAATGGAGTAACAAAAATATCGACAACAGACTACCTTCCATAATGACAAGGCTAACATGCATTGTAGTAACAAAAATATGAACAACAGACTACCTTCCATAATGACAAGGCTACCATTCATTGGAGTAACAAAAATCACAACGACAGACTACCTTCCATAATGACAATGCTACCATCTATTGGAGTAACAAAAACCTCGACAACAAACTACCTTACATAATGACAATGCTACCATCCATTGGAGTAACAAAAATCTTGACAATAGACTACCTTCCGTAATGACAAGGCTACAATCTATTATAGTAACAAAAATTAAGACAACATACTACCTTACATATTGACAAGGCTACCATCCATTGTAGTAACAAAAATCTCGACAACAGACTACCTTCCATAATGACAAGGCTACCATCCATTGTAGTAAGAAAAATCTCGACAATAGACTACCTTCCATAATGAAAAGGCTACAATCCATTGTAGTAATACAAATCTCGACAAAAGACTACCTTCCATAATGACAAGGCTACAATCCATTGGAGTAACAAATATCACGACGATAGACTACCTTTTATAATGACAAGGCTACCATCCATTGGAACAACAAAAATTTTGACGACAGACTACCTTCCATAATGAAAAGGCTACCATCCATTGGAGTAAGAAAAAACTTGATAATAGACTACCTTCCATAATGACAAGGCTACCATCCATTGGAGTAACAAAAATCTCGAAAACAGACTACCTTCCATATTGACTAGGCTACCATCCATTGGAATAAAAAAAATCTCAACAACAGAGTACCTTCCATATTGACAAAGCTACTATCCAATGGAGTAACAAAAATATCGACAATAGACTACCTTCCATAATGACAAGGCTACAATCCATTGGAGTAACAAAAATCTCCACAATAGACTACCTTTCATAATGACAAGGCTACCATCCATTGGAACAACAAAAATTTCGACGACAGACTACCTTCCATAATGAAAAGGCTACCATCCATTGGAGTAAAAAAAATCTCGATAATAGACTACCTTCCATTATGAAAAGGCTACCATCCATTAGAGTAACAAAAATCTCGACAATATACTACCTTCCATAATGATAAGGCTACCATCCATTGGAGTAACAAAAATCTCGAAAATAGATAAACTTCCATAATGACTAGGCTACCATCCATTGGAATAACAAAAATCTCACCAACAGACTACCTTCCATAATGACAAGGCTACGATCAATGGAGTAACAAAAATATCGACAATGTACTACCTTCCATAATGACAAGGCTAACATGCATTGTAGTAACAAAAATATGAACAACAGACTACCTTCCATAATGACAAGGCTATCATTCATTGGAGTAACAAAAATCACAACGACAGACTACCTTCCATAATGACAACGCTACCATCTATTGGATTAACAAAAACCTCGACAAAAAACTACCTTACATAATGACAATGCTACCATCCATTGGAGTAACAAAAATCTTGACAATAGACTACCTTCCATAATGACAAGTCTACAATCTATTATAGTAACAAAAATCAAGACAACATACTACCTTCCATATTGACAAGGCTACCATCCATTGTAGTAACAAAAATCTCGACAACAGACTACCTTCCATAATGACAAGGCTACCATCCATTGTAGTAAGAAAAATCTCGACAATAGACTACCTTCCATAATGAAAAGGCTACAATCCATTGTAGTAACAAAAATCTCGACAACAGACTACCTTCCATAATGACAAGGCTACAATCCATTGGAGTAACAAAAATCACGACGATAGACTACCTTTTATAATGACAAGGCTACCATCCATTGGAACAACAAAAATTTTGACGACAGACTACCTTCCATAATGAAAAGGCTACCATCCATTTGAGTAACAAAAATCTTGATAATAGACTACCTTCCATAATGACAAGACTACCATCCATTGGAGTAACAAAAATCTGGAAAACAGACTACCTTCCATATTGACTAGGCTACCATCCTTTGGAATAAAAAAAATCTCAACAACAGAGTACCTTCCATATTGACAAAGCTACTATCCAATGGAGTAACAAAAATATCGACAATAGACTACCTTCCATAATGACAAGGCTACAATCCATTGGAGTAACAAAAATCTCCACAATAGACTACCTTTCATAATGACAAGGCTACCATCCATTGGAACAACAAAAATTTCAACGACAGACTACCTTGCATAATGAAAAGGATACCATCCATTGGAGTAAAAAAAATCTCGATAATAGACTACCTTCCATTATGAAAAGGCTACCATCCATTAGAGTAACAAAAATCTTGACAATAGACTACCTTCCATAATGATAAGGCTACCATCCATTGGAGTAACAAAAATCTCGAAAACAGATAAACTTCCATAATGACTAGGCTACCATCCATTGGAATAACAAAAATCTCACCAACAGACTACCTTCCATAATGACAAGGCTACTATCAATGGAGTAACAAAAATATCGACAACAGACTACCTTCCATAATGACAAGGCTAACATGCATTGTAGTAACAAAAATATGAACAACAGACTACCTTCCATAATGACAAGGCTACCATTCATTGGAGTAACAAAAATCACAACGACAGACTACCTTCCATAATGACAATGCTACCATCTATTAGAGTAACAAAAACCTCGACAACAAACTACCTTACATAATGACAATGCTACCATCCATTGGAGTAACAAAAATCTTGACAATAGACTACCTTCCATAATGACAAGGCTACAATCTATTATAGTAACAAAAATCAAGACAACATACTACCTTACATATTGACAAGGCTACCATCCATTGTAGTAACAAAAATCTCGACAACAGACTACCTTCCATAATGACAAGGCTACCATCCATTGTAGTAAGAAAAATTTCGACAATAGACTACCTTCCATAATGAAAAGGCTACAATCCATTGTAGTAATACAAATCTCGACAACAGACTACCTTCCATAATGACAAGGCTACAATCCATTGGAGTAACAAATATCACGACGATAGACTACCTTTTATAATGACAAGGCTACCATCCATTGGAACAACAAAATTTTTGACGACAGACTACCTTCCATAATGAAAAGGCTACCATCCATTGGAGTAACAAAAATCTTGATAATAGACTACCTTCCATAATGACAAGGCTACCATCCATTGGAGTAACAAAAATCTCGAAAACAGACTACCTTCCATATTGACTAGGCTACCATCCATTGGAATAAAAAAAATCTCAACAACAGAGTACCTTCCATATTGACAAAGCTACTATCCAATGGAGTAACAAAAATATCGACAATAGACTACCTTCCATAATGACAAGGCTACCATCCATTGGAGTAATAAAAATCTCGAAAATAGGCTACCTTCCATAATGACTAGGCTACCATCCATTGGAATAACAAAAATGTCAATGACAGGCTACCTTCCATAATGAAAAGGCTACCATCTATTGGAGTAACAAAAATCTCGACAACAAAGTACCTTCCATAACGACAATGCTACCATCCATTGTAGTAAGAAAAATCACGACAATAGACTACCTTCCATAATGACAAGGCTAGAATCCATTGGAGTAACAAAAATCTCCACAATAGACTACCTTTCATAATGACAAGGCTACCATCCATTGGAACAACAAAAATTTCGATGACAGACTACCTTCCATAATGAAAAGGCTACCATCCATTGGAGTAACAAAAATCTCGATAATAGACTACCTTCCATTATGACAAGGCTACCATCCATTAGAGTAACAAAAATATCGACAATAGACTACCTTCCATAATGATAAGGCTACCATCCATTGGAGTAACAAAAATCTCGAAAATAGATAAACTTCCATAATGACTAGGCTACCATCCATTGGAATAATAAAAATCTCACCAACAGACTACCTTCCATAATGACAAGGCTACTATCCAATGGAGTAACAAAAATATCGACAACAGACTTCCATAATGACAATGCTAACATGCGTTGTACTAACAAAAATATGAACAACTGACTACCTTCCATAATGACAAGGCTACCATTCATTGGAGTAACAAAAATCACAACGACAAACTACCTTCCATAATGACAACGCTACCATCTATTGGAGTAACAAAAACCTCGACAACAAACTACCTTACATAATGACAATGCTACCATCCATTGGAGTAACAAAAATCTCGACAACAGACTACCTTCCATAATGACAAGGCTACCATCCATTGTAGTAAGAAAAATCTCGACAATAGACTACCTTCCATAATGACAAGGCTACAATCCATTGTAGTAACAAAAATCTCGACAACAGACTACCTTCCATAATGACAAGGCTACTATCCATTGGAGTAACAAAAATCACGACGATAGACTACCTTTTACAATGACAAGGCTACCGTCCATTGGAACAACAAAAATTTTGACGATAGACTACCTTCCATAATGAAAAGGCTACCATCCATTGGAGTAACAAAAATCTTGATAATAGACTACCTTCCATAATGACAAGGCTACCATTCCATTGGAGTAACAAAAATCTCGAAAACAGACTACCTTCCATATTGACTAGGCTACCATCCATTGGAATAAAAAAAATCTCAACAACAGAGTACCTTCCATATTGACAAAGCTACTATCCAATGGAGTAACAAAAATATCGACAATAGACTACCTTCCATAATGACAAGGCTACAATCCATTGAAGTAACAAAAATCTCCACAATAGACTACCTTTCATAATGACAAGGCTACCATCCATTGGAACAACAAAAATTTCGACGACAGACTACCTTCCATAATGAAAAGGCTACCATCCATTGGAGTAAAAAAAATCTCGTTAATAGACTACCTTCCATTATGAAAAGGCTACCATCCATTAGAGTAACAAAAATCTCGACAATAGACTACCTTCCATAATGATAAGGCTACCATCCATTGGAGTAACAAAAATCTCGAAAATAGATAAACTTCCATAATGACTAGGCTACCATCCATTGGAATAACAAAAATCTTACCAACAGACTACCTTCCATAATGACAAGGCTACTATCAATGGAGTAACAAAAATATCGACAACAGACTACCTTCCATAATGACAAGGCTAACATGCATTGTAGTAACAAAAATATGAACAACAGACTACCTTCCATAATGACAAGGCTACCATTCATTGGAGTAACAAAAATCACAACGACAGACTACCTTCCATAATGACAACGCTACCATCTATTGGAGTAACAAAAACCTCGACAACAAACTACCTTACATAATGACAATGCTACCATGCATTGGAGTAACAAAAATCTTGACAATAGACTACCTTCCATAATGACAAGGCTACAATCTATTATAGTAACAAAAATCAAGACAACATACTACCTTACATATTGACAAGGCTACCATCCATTGTAGCAACAAAAATCTCGACAACAGACTACCTTCCATAATGACAAGGCTACCATCCATTGTAGTAAGAAAAATCTCGACAATAGACTACCTTCCATAATGAAAAGGCTACAATCCATTGTAGTAATACAAATCTCGACAACAGACTACCTTCCATAATGACAAGGCTACAATCCATTGGAGTAACAAATATCACGACGATAGATTACCTTTTATAATGACAAGGCTACCATCCATTGGAACAACAAAATTTTTGACGACAAACTACCTTCCATAATGAAAAGGCTACCATCCATTGGAGTAACGAAAATCTTGATAATAGACTACCTTCCATAATGACAAGGCTACCATCCATTGGAGTAACAAAAATCTCGAAAACAGACTACCTTCCATATTGACTAGGCTACCATCCATTGGAATAAGAAAAATCTCAACAACAGAGTACTCTCCATATTGACAAAGCTACTATCCAATGGAGTAACAAAAATATCGACAATAGACTACCTTCCATAATGACAAGGCTACCATCCATTGGAGTAATAAAAATCTCGAAAATAGGCTACCTTCCATAATGACTAGGCTACCATCCATTGGAATAACAAAAATCTCAATGACAGGCTACCTTCCATAATGAAAAGGCTACCATCTATTGGAGTAACAAAAATCTCGACAACAAAGTACCTTCCATAACGACAATGCTACCATCCATTGTAGTAAGAAAAATCACGACAATAGACTACCTTCCATAATGACAAGGCTAGAATCCATTGGAGTAACAAAAATCTCCACAATAGACTACCTTTCATAATGACAAGGCTACCATCCATTGGAATAATAAAAATCTCACCAACAGACTACCTTCCATAATGACAAGGCTACTATCCAATGGAGTAACAAAAATATCGACAACAGACTACCTTCCAAAATGACAAGGCTAACATGCATTGTAGTAACAAAAATATGAACAACAGACTACCTTCCATAATGACAAGGCTACCATTCATTGGAGTAACAAAAATCAAAACGACAAACTACCTTCCATAATGACAACGCTACCATCTATTGGAGTAACAAAAACCTCGACAACAAACTACCTTACATAATGACAATGCTACCATCCATTGGAGTAACAAAAATCTTGACAATAGACTACCTTCCATAATGACAAGGCTACAATCTATTATAGTAAAAAAAATCAAGACAACATACTACCTTCCATATTGACAAGGCTACCATCCATTGTAGTAACAAAAATCTCGACAACAGACTACCTTCCATAATGACAAGGCTACCATCCATTGTAGTAAGAAAAATCTCGACAATAGACTACCTTCCATAATGACAAGGCTACAATCCATTGTAGTAACAAAAATCTCGACAACAGACTACCTTCCATAATGACAAGGCTACTATCCATTGGAGTAACAAAAATCACGACGATAGACTACCTTTTACAATGACAAGGCTACCATCCATTGGAACAACAAAAATTTTGACGATAGACTACCTTCCATAATGAAAAGGCTACCATCCATTGGAGTAACAAAAATCTTGATAATGGACTACCTTCCATAATGACAAGGCTACCATCCATTGGAGTAACAAAAATCTCGAAAACAGACTACCTTCCATATTGACTAGGCTACCATCCATTGGAATAAAGTAAAATCTCAACAACAGAGTACCTTCCATATTGACAAAGCTACTATCCAATGGAGTAACAAAAATATCGACAATAGACTACCTTCCATAATGACAAGGCTACCATCCATTGGAGTAATAAAAATCTCGAAAATAGGCTACCTTCCATAATGACTAGGCTACCATCCATTGGAATAACAAAAATCTCAATGACAGGCTACCTTCCATAATGAAAATGCTACCATCTATTGGAGTAACAAAAATCTCGACAACAAAGTACCTTCCATAATGACAATGCTACCATCCATTGTAGTAAGAAAAATCACGACAACAGACTACCTTCCATAATGACAAGGCTACAATCCATTGGAGTAACAAAAATATCCATAATAGACTACCTTTCATAATGACAAGGCTACCATCCATTTGAACAACAAAAATTTCGACGACAGACTACCTTCCATAATGAAAAGGCTACCATCCATTGGAGTAACAAAAATCTCGATAATAGACAACCTTCCATTATGACAAGGCTACCATCCATTAGAGTAACAAAAATCTCGACAATAGACTACCTTCCATAATGATAAGGCTACCATCCATTGGAGTAACAAAAATCTCGAAAATAGATAAACTTCCATAATGACTAGGCTACCATCCATTGGAATAACAAAAATCTCACCAACAGACTACCTTCCATAATGACAAGGCTACTATCCAATGGAGTAACAAAAATAACGACAATAGACTACCTTCCATAATGACAAGGCTAACATGCATTGTAGTAACAAAAATATGAACAACAGACTACCTTCCATAATGACAAGGCTACCATTCATTGGAGTAACAAAAATCACAACGACAAACTACCTTCCATAATGACAACGCTACCATCTATTGGAGTAACAAAATCCTCGACAACAAACTACCTTACATAATGACAATGCTACCATCCATTGGAGTAACAAAAATCTTGACAATAGACTACCTTCCATAATGACAAGGCTACAATCTATTGTAGTAACAAAACTCAAGATAACAGACTACCTTCCATAATGACAAGGCTACCATCCATTGTAGTAAGAAAAATCTCGACAAACAGACTACCTTCCATAATGAAAAGGCTACAATCCATTGTAGTAAAAAAAATCTCGACAACAGACTACCTTCCATAATGACAAGGCTACAATCCATTGGAGTAACAAAAATCACGACAATAGACTACCTTTCATAATGACAAGGCTACCATCCATTGGAAAAACAAAAATTTCGACGACAGACTACCTTCCATAATGAAAAGGCTACCATCCATTGGAGTAACAAAAATCTTGATAATAGACTACCTTCCATAATGACAAGGCTACCATCCATTGGAGTAACAAAAATCTCGAAAACAGACTACCTTCCATATTGACTAGGCTACCATCCATTGGAATAAAAAAAATCTCAACAACAGAGTATCTTCCATATTGACAAAGCTACTATCCAATGGAGTAACAAAAATATCGACAATAGACTACCTTCCATAATGACAAGGCTACCATCCATTGGAGTAATAAAAATCTCGAAAATAGGCTACCTTCCATAATGACTAGGCTACCATCCATTAGAATAACAAAAATCTCAATGACAGGCTACCTTCCATAATGAAAAGGCTACCATCTATTGGAGTAACAAAAATCTCGACAACAAAGTACCTTCCATAACGACAATGCTACCATCCATTGTAGTAAGAAAAATCACGACAATAGACTACCTTCCATAATGACAAGGCTAGAATCCATTGGAGTAACAAAAATCTCCACAATAGACTACCTTTCATAATGACAAGGCTAACATCCATTGGAACAACAAAAATTTCGACGACAGACTACCTTCCATAATGAAAAGGCTACCATCCATTGGAGTAACAAAAATCTCGATAATAGACTACCTTCCATTATGACAAGGCTACCATCCATTAGAGTAACAAAAATATCGACAATAGACTACCTTCCATAATGATAAGGCTACCATCCATTGGAGTAACAAAAATCTCGAAAATAGATAAACTTCCATAATGACTAGGCTACCATCCATTGGAATAATAAAAATCTCACCAACAGACTACCTTCCATAATGACAAGGCTACTATCCAATGGAGTAACAAAAATAACGACAATAGACTACCTTCCATAATGACAAGGCTAACATGCATTGTAGTAACAAAAATATGAACAACAGACTACCTTCCATAATGACAAGGCTACCATTCATTGGAGTAACAAAAATCACAACGACAAACTACCTTCCATAATGACAACGCTACCATCTATTGGAGTAACAAAATCCTCGACAACAAACTACCTTACATAATGACAATGCTACCATCCATTGGAGTAACAAAAATCTTGACAATAGACTACCTTCCATAATGACAAGGCTACAATCTATTGTAGTAACAAAACTCAAGATAACAGACTACCTTCCATAATGACAAGGCTACCATCCATTGTAGTAAGAAAAATCTCGACAAACAGACTACCTTCCATAATGAAAAGGCTACAATCCATTGTAGTAAAAAAAATCTCGACAACAGACTACCTTCCATAATGACAAGGCTACAATCCATTGGAGTAACAAAAATCACGACAATAGACTACCTTTCATAATGACAAGGCTACCATCCATTGGAAAAACAAAAATTTCGACGACAGACTACCTTCCATAATGAAAAGGCTACCATCCATTGGAGTAACAAAAATCTTGATAATAGACTACCTTCCATAATGACAAGGCTACCATCCATTGGAGTAACAAAAATCTCGAAAACAGACTACCTTCCATATTGACTAGGCTACCATCCATTGGAATAAAAAAAATCTCAACAACAGAGTATCTTCCATATTGACAAAGCTACTATCCAATGGAGTAACAAAAATATCGACAATAGACTACCTTCCATAATGACAAGGCTACCATCCATTGGAGTAATAAAAATCTCGAAAATAGGCTACCTTCCATAATGACTAGGCTACCATCCATTAGAATAACAAAAATCTCAATGACAGGCTACCTTCCATAATGAAAAGGCTACCATCTATTGGAGTAACAAAAATCTCGACAACAAAGTACCTTCCATAACGACAATGCTACCATCCATTGTAGTAAGAAAAATCACGACAATAGACTACCTTCCATAATGACAAGGCTAGAATCCATTGGAGTAACAAAAATCTCCACAATAGACTACCTTTCATAATGACAAGGCTAACATCCATTGGAACAACAAAAATTTCGACGACAGACTACCTTCCATAATGAAAAGGCTACCATCCATTGGAGTAACAAAAATCTCGATAATAGACTACCTTCCATTATGACAAGGCTACCATCCATTAGAGTAACAAAAATATCGACAATAGACTACCTTCCATAATGATAAGGCTACCATCCATTGGAGTAACAAAAATCTCGAAAATAGATAAACTTCCATAATGACTAGGCTACCATCCATTGGAATAATAAAAATCTCACCAACAGACTACCTTCCATAATGACAAGGCTACTATCCAATGGAGTAACAAAAATATCGACAACAGACTACCTTCCATAATGACAAGGCTAACATGCATTGTAGTAACAAAAATATGAACAACAGACTACCTTCCATAATGACAAGGCTACCATTCATTGGAGTAACAAAAATCACAACGACAAACTACCTTCCATAATGACAACGCTACCATCTATTGGAGTAACAAAAACCTCGACAACAAACCACCTTACATAATGACAATGCTACCATCCATTGGAGTAACAAAAATCTTGACAATAGACTACCTTCCATAATGACAAGGCTACAATCTATTATAGTAAAAAAAATCAAGACAACATACTACCTTCCATATTGACAAGGCTACCATCCATTGTAGTAACAAAAATCTCGACAACAGACTACCTTCCATAATGACAAGGCTACCATCCATAATGAAAGGCTACCATCCATTGGATTAACAAAAATCTCGATAATAGACTACCTTCCATAATGACAAGGCTAACATCCATTAGAGTAACAAAAATCTCGACAATAGACTACCTTCCATAATGATAAGGCTACCATCCATTGGAGTAACAAAAATCTCGAAAATAGATAAACTTCCATAATGACTAGGCTACCATCCATTGGAATAACATAAATCTCACCAACAGACTAACTTCCATAATGACAAGGCTACTATCCAATGGAGTAACAAAAATATCGACAATAGACTACCTTCCATAATGACAAGGCTAACATGCATTGTAGTAACAAAAATATGAACAACAGACTACCTTCCATAATGACAAGGCTCCCATTCATTGGAGTAACAAAAATCACAACGACATACTACCTTCCATAATGACAACACTATCATCTATTGGAGTAACAAAAACCTCGACAACAAACTACCTTACATAATGACAATGCTACCATCCATTGGAGTATGAAAAATCTTGACAATAGACTACCTTCCTTAATGACAAGGCTACAATCTATTGTAGTAATAAAAATCAAGACAACAGACTACCTTCCATAATGACAAGGCTACCATCCATTGTAGTAACAAAAATCTAGATAACAGACTACCTTCCATAATGACAAGGCTACCATCCATTGTAGTAAGAAAAATCTCGACAACAGATTACCTTCCATAATGACAAGGCTACAATCCATTGTAGTAACAAAAATCTCGACAACAGACTACCTTCCATAATGACAAGGCTACAATCCATTTAAGTAACAAAAATCATGACAATAGACTACCTTTCATAATGACAAGGCTACCATGCATTGGAGAAACAAAAATCTCGAAAACAGACTACCTTCCATATTGACTAGGCTACCATCCATTGGAATAAAAAAAATCTCAACAACAGAGTACCTTCAATTTTGACAAAGCTACTATCCAATGGAGTAACAAAAACATCGACAATAGACTACCTTCCATAATGACAAGGCTACCATCCATTAGAGTAATAAAAATCTCGAAAATAGGCTACCTTCCATAATGACTAGGCTACCATCCATTGGAATAACAAAAATCTCAATGACAGGCTACCTTCCATAATGAAAAGGCTACCATCTATTGGAGTAACAAAAATCTCAACAACAAAGTACCTTCCATAATGACAATGCTACCATCCATTGTAGTAAGAAAAATCACGACAACAGACTACCTTCCATAATGACAAGGCTACAATCCATTGGAGTAACAAAAATCTCCACAATAGACTACCTTTCATAATGACAAGGCTACCATCCGTTGGAACAACAAAAATTTCGACGACAGACTACCTTCCATAATGAAAAGGCTACCATCCATTGGAGTAACAAAAATCTCGATAATAGACTACCTTCCATAATGACAAGGCTACCATCCATTAGAGTAACAAAAATCTCGACAATACACTACCTTCCATAATGATAAGGCTACCATCCATTGTAGTAACGAAAATCTCGAAAATAGATTAACTTCAATAATGACTAGGCTACCATCCATTGGATTATCAAAAATCTCACCAACAGACTACCTTCCATAATGACAAGGCTACCATCCAATGGAGTAACAAAAATATCGACAACAGATTACCTTCCATAATGACAAGGCTAACATGCATTGTAGTAACAATAATATGAACAACAGACTACCTTCCATAATGACAAGGCTCCCATTCATTGGAGTAACAAAAATAAAAACGACAGACTATCTTCCATAATGACAACGCTACCATCTATTGGAGTAACAAAAACCTCGACAACAAACTACCTTACATAATGACGATGCTACCATCCATTTGAGTAACAAAAATCTTGACAATAGACTACCTTCCATAATGACAAGGCTAAAATCTATTGTAGTAACAAAAATCAAGACAACAGACTACCTTCCATAATGACAAGGCTACCATCCATTGTAGTAACAAAAATCTCGACAACAGACTACCTTCCATAATGACAAGGCTACCATCCATTGTAGTAAGAAAAATCTCGACAACAGATTACCTTCCATAATTACCAGGCTACAATCCATTGTAGTAACAAAAATCTCGACAACAGACTACCTTCCATAATAACAAGGCTACAGTCCATTGAAGTAACAAAAATCATGACAATAGACTACCTTTCATAATGACAAGGCTACCATCCATTGGAACAACAAAAATTTCGACGACAGACTACCTTCCATAATGAAAAGGCTACCATCCATTGGAGTAACAAAAATCTTGATAATAGACTGCCTTCCATAATGACAAGGCTACCATCCATTGGAGTAACAAAAATCTCGAAAACAGACTACCTTCCATATTGACTAGGCTACCATCCATTGGAATAAAAAAAATATCAACAACAGAGTACCTTCCATATTGACAAAGCTACTACCCAATGGAGTAACAAAAATATCGACAATAGACTACCTTCCATAATGACAAGGCTACCATCCATTGGAGTAATAAAAATCTCGAAAATAGGCTACCTTCCATAATGACTAGGCTACCATCCCTTGGAATAACAAAAATCTCAATGACAGGCTACCTTCCATAATGAATAGGCTACCATCTATTGGAGTAACAAAAATCTCAATAACAAACTACCTTCCATAATGACAATGCTACCATCCATTGTAGTAAGAAACATTACGGTAACAGACTACCTTCCATAATGACAAGGCTACAATCCATTGGAGTAACAAAAATCTCCATAATAGACTACCTTTCATAATGACAAGGCTACCATCCATTGGAACAACAAAAATTTCGACGACAGACTACCTTCCATAATGAAAAGGCTCTCATCCATTGGAGTAACAAAAATCTCGATAATAGACTACCTTCCATAATGACAAGGCTACCATCCATTAGAGTAACAAAAATCTCGACAATAGACTACCTTACATAATGATAAGGCAACCATCCATTGGAGTAACAAAAATCTCGAAAATAGATAAACTTCCATAATGACTAGGCTATATTCCATTGGAATAACAAAAATCTCACCAACAGACTACCTTCCATAATGACAAGGCTACCATCCAATGGAGTAACAAAAATATCGACAACAGACTACCTTCCATAATGACAAGGGTAACATGCATTGTAGTAACAAAAATATGAACAACAGACTACCTTCCATAATGACAAGGCTACCATTCATTGGAGTTACAAAAATCACAACGACAGACTACCTTCCATAATCACAACTCTACCATCTATTGGAGTAAGAAAAACCTCGACAACAAACTACCTTACATAATGACAATGCTACCATCTATTGGAGTAACAAAAATATTGACAATAGACTACCTTCCATAATGACAAGGCTACAATCTATTGTAGTAACAAAAATCAAGACAATAGACTACCTTCCATAATGACAAGGCTACCATCAATTGTAGTAACAAAAATATCGACAACAGACTACCTTCCATAATGACAAGGCTACCATCCATTGTAGTAAGAAAAATCTCGACAAACAGACAACCTTCCATAATGACAAGGCTACAATCCATTGTAGTAAGAAAAATCTCGACAACATACTACCTTCCATAATGACAAGACTAAAATCCATTGGAGTAACAAAAATCACGACAATAGACTACCTTTCATAATGACAAGGCTACCATCCATTGGAACAACAAAAATTTCGACGACAGACTACCTTCCATAATGAAATGGCTACCATCCATTGGAGTAACAAAAATCTTGATAATAGACTACCTTCCATAATGACAAGGCTACCATCCATTGGAGTAACAAAAATCTCGAAAATAGATAAACTTCCATAATGACTAGGCTACCATCCATTGGAATAACAAAAATCTCACCAACAGATTACCTTCCATAATGACAAGGCTACTATCCAATGGAGTAACAAAAATAACGATAATAGACTACCTTCCATAATGACAAGGCTAACATGCATTGTAGTAACAAAAATATGAACAACAGACTACCTTCCATAATGACAAGGCTACCATTCATTGGAGTAACAAAAATCACAACGACAAACTACCTTCCATAATGACAACGCTACCATCTATTGGAGTAACAAAAACCTCGACAACAAACTACCTTACATAATGACAATGCTACCACCCATTGGAGTAACAAAAATCTTGACAATAGACTACCTTCCATAATGACAAGGCTACAATCTATTGTAGTAACAAAACTCAAGATAACAGACTACCTTCCATAATGACAAGGCTACCATCCATTGTAGTAAGAAAAATCTCGACAAAGAGACTACCTTCCATAATGACAAGGCTACAATCCATTGTAGTAACAAAAATATCGACAACAGACTACCTTCCATAATGACAAGGCTACAATCCATTGGATTAACGAAAATCACGACAATAGACTACCTTTCATAATGACAAGGCTACCATCCATTGGAAAAACAAAAATTTCGACGGCAGACTACCTTCCATAATGAAAAGGCTACCATCCATTGGAGTAACAAAAATCTTGATAATAGACTGCCTTCCATAATTACAAGGCTACCATCCATTGGAGTAACAAAAATCTCGAAAACAGACTACCTTCCATATTGACTAGGCTACCATCCATTGGAATAAAAAAAATCTCAACAACAGAGTATCTTCCATATTGACAAAGCTACTATCCAATGGAGTAACAAAAATATCGACAATAGACTACCTTCCATAATGACAAGGCTACCATCCATTGGAGTAATAAAAATCTCGAAAATAGGCTACCTTCCATAATGACTAGGCTACCATCCATTAGAATAACAAAAATCTCAATGACAGGCTACCTTCCATAATGAAAAGGCTACCATCTATTGGAGTAACAAAAATCTCGACAACAAAGTACCTTCCATAATGACAATTCTACCATCCATTGTAGTAAGAAAAATCACGACAACAGACTACCTTCCATAATGACAAGGCTACAATCCATTGGAGTAACAAAAATCTCCACAATAGACTACCTTTCATAATGACAAGGCTACCATCCATTGGATTAACAAAAATCTCGAAAATAGATAAACTTCCATAATGACTAGGCTACCATCCATTGGAATAACATAAATCTCACCAACAGACTAACTTCCATAATGACAAGGCTACCATCCATTGGATTAACAAAAATCTCGATAATAGACTACCTTCCATAATGACAAGGCTAACATCCATTAGAGTAACAAAAATCTCGACAATAGACTACCTTCCATAATGATAAGGCTACCATCCATTGGAGTAACAAAAATCTCGAAAATAGATAAACTTCCATAATGACTAGGCTACCATCCATTGGAATAACATAAATCTCACCAACAGACTAACTTCCATAATGACAAGGCTACTATCCAATGGAGTAACAAAAATATCGACAATAGACTACCTTCCATAATGACAAGGCTAACATGCATTGTAGTAACAAAAATATGAACAACAGACTACCTTCCATAATGACAAGGCTCCCATTCATTGGAGTAACAAAAATCACAATGACATACTACCTTCCATAATGACAACACTATCATCTATTAGAGTAACAAAAACCTCGACAACAAACTACCTTACATAATGACAATGCTACCATCCATTGGAGTATGAAAAATCTTGACAATAGACTACCTTCCATAATGACAAGGCTACAATCTATTGTAGTAATAAAAATCAAGACAACAGACTACCTTCCATAATGACAAGGCTACCATCCATTGTAGTAACAAAAATCTAGATAACAGACTACCTTCCATAATGACAAGGCTACCATCCATTGTAGTAAGAAAAATCTCGACAACAGATTACCTTCCATAATGACAAGGCTACAATCCATTGTAGTAACAAAAATCTCGACAACAGACTACCTTCCATAATGACAAGGCTACAATCCATTTAAGTAACAAAAATCATGACAATAGACTACCTTTCATAATGACAAGGCTACCATGCATTGGAGTAACAAAAATCTCGAAAACAGACTACCTTCCATATTGACTAGGCTACCATCCATTGGAATAAATAAAATCTCAACAACAGAGTACCTTCAATTTTGACAAAGCTACTATCCAATGGAGTAACAAAAATATCGACAATAGACTACCTTCCATAATGACAAGGCTACCATCCATTAGAGTAATAAAAATCTCGAAAATAGGCTACCTTCCATAATGACTAGGCTACCATCCATTGGAATAACAAAAATCTCAATGACAGGCTACCTTCCATAATGAAAAGGCTGCCATCTATTGGAGTAACAAAAATCTCAACAACAAAGTACCTTCCATAATGACAATGCTACCATCCATTGTAGTAAGAAAAATCACGACAACAGACTACCTTCCATAATGACAAGGCTACAATCCATTGGAGTAACAAAAATCTCCACAATAGACTACCTTTCATAATGACAAGGCTACCATCCATTGGAACAACAAAAATTTCGACGACAGACTAACTTCCATAATGAAAAGGCTACCATCCATTGGAGTAACAAAAATCTCGATAATAGACTACCTTCCATAATGACAAGGCTACCATCCATTAGAGTAACAAAAATCTCGACAATACACTACCTTCCATAATGATAAGGCTACCATCCATTGTAGTAACAAAAATCTCGAAAATAGATTAACTTCAATAATGACTAGGCTACCATCCATTGGATTAACAAAAATCTCACCAACAGACTACCTTCCATAATGACAAGGCTACCATCCAATGGAGTAACAAAAATATCGACAACAGATTACCTTCCATAATGACAAGGCTAACATGCATTGTAGTAACAAAAATATGAACAACAAACTACCTTCCATAATGACAAGGCTATCATTCATTGGAGTTACAAAAATCACAACGACAGACTACCTTCCATAATGACAACTCTACCATCTATTGGAGTAACAAAAACCTCGACAACAAACTACCTTACATAATGACAATGCTACCATCTATTGGAGTAACAAAAATATTGACAATAGACTACCTTCCATAATGACAAGGCTACAATCTATTGTAGTAACAAAAATCAAGACAATAGACTACCTTCCATAATTACAAGGCTACCATCAATTGTAGTAACAAAAATCTCGACAACAGACTACCTTCCATAATGACAAGGCTACCATCCATTGTAGTAAGAAAAATCTCGACAAACAGACAACCTTCCATAATGACAAGGCTACAATCCATTGTAGTAACAAAAATCTCGACAACATACTACCTTTCATAATGACAAGGCTAAAATCCATTGGAGTAACAAAAATCACGACAATAGACTACCTTTCATAATGACAAGGCTACCATCCATTGGAACAACAAAAATTTCGACGACAGACTACCTTCCATAATGAAAAGGCTACCATCCATTGGAGTAACAAATACTTGATAATAGACTACCTTCCATAATGACAAGGCTACCATCCAATGGGGTAACAAAAATATCGACAATAGCCTACCTTCCATAATGACAAAGGTAACATGCATTGTAGTAACAAAAATATGAACAACAGACTACCTTCCATAATGACAAGGCTACCATTCATTGGAGTAACAAAAATCACAACGACAGACTACCTTCCATAATGACAAGGCTACCATCTATTGGATTAACAAAAACCTCGACAACAAACTATTTTACATAATGACAATGCTACCATCCATTGGAGTAACAAAAATCTTGTCAATAGACAACCTTCCATAATGACAAGGCTACAATCTATTGTAGTAACAAAAATCAAGACAACAGACTACCTTCCATAATGACAAGGCTACCATTCATTGGAGTTACAAAAATCACAACGACAGACTACCTTCCATAATGACAAAGCTACCATCTATTGGAGTAACAAAAACCTCGACAACAAACTACCTTACATAATGACAATGCTACCATCCATTGGAGTAACAAAAATATTGACAATAGACTACCTTCCATAATGACAAGGCTACAATCTATTGTAGTAACAAAAATCAAGACAACAGACTACCTTCCATAATGACAAGGCTACAATCAATTGTAGTAACAAAAATCTCGACAATTGACTACCTTCCATAATGACAAGGCTACCATCCATTGTAGTAAGAAAAATCTCGACAAACAGACTACCTTCCATAATGACAAGGCTACAATCCATTGTAGTAACAAAAATCTCGACAACATACTACCTTCCATAATGACAAGGCTAAAATCCATTGGAGTAACAAAAATCACGACAATAGACTACCTTCCATAATGACAAGGCTACCATCCATTGGAACAACAAAAATTTCGACGACAGACTACCTTCCATAATGAAAAGGCTACCATCCATTGGAGTAACAAAAATCTTGATAATAGACTACCTTCCATAATGACAAGGCTACCATCCATTGGAGTAACAAAAATCTCGAAAACAAACTACCTTCCATATCGACTAGGCTACCATCCATTGGAATAAAAAAAATCTCAACAACACAGTAACTTCCATATTGACAAAGCTACTACCCAATGGAGTAACAAAAATATCGACAATAGACTACCTTCCATAATGACAAGGCTACCATACATTGGAGTAATAAATATCTCGAAAATAGGCTACCTTCCATAATGACTAGGCTACCATCCATTGGAATAACAAAAATCTCAATGACAGGCTACCTTCCATAATGAAAAGGCTACCATCTATTGGAGTAACAAAAATCTCAATAACAAACTACCTTCCATAATGACAATGCTACCATCCATTGTAGTAAGAAAAATCATGACAACAGACTACCTTCCATAATGACAAGGCTACAATCCATTGGAGTAACAAAAATCTCCACAATAGACTACCTTTCATAATGACAAGGCTACCATCCATTGGAACAACAAAAATTTCGACGACAGACTACCTTCCATAATGAAAAGGCTACCATCCATTGGAGTAACAAAAATCTCGATAATAGACTACCTTCCATAATGACAAGGCTACCATCCATTAGAGTAACAAAAATCTCGACAATAGACTACCTTACATAATGATAAGGCAACCATCCATTGGAGTAACAAAAATCTCGAAAATAGATAAACTTCCATAATGACTAGGCTACCATCCATTGGAATAACAAAAATCTCACCAACAGACTACCTTCCATAATGACAAGGCTACTATCCAATGGAGTAACAAAAATATCGACAATAGCCTACCTTCCATAATGACAAAGGTAACATGCATTGTAGTAACAAAAATATGAACAACAGACTACCTTCCATAATGACAAGGCTACCATTCATTGGAGTAACAAAAATCACAACGACAGACTACCTTCCATAATGACAAGGCTACCATCTATTGGAGTAACAAAAACCTCGACAACAAACTATTTTACATAATGACAATGCTACCATCCATTGGAGTAACAAAAATCTTGTCAATAGACAACCTTCCATAATGACAAGGCTACAATCTATTGTAGTAACAAAAATCAAGACAACAGACTACCTTCCATAATGACAAGGCTACCATTCATTGGAGTTACAAAAATCACAACGACAGACTACCTTCCATAATGACAACTCTACCATCTATTGGAGTAACAAAAACCTCGACAACAAACTACCTTACATAATGACAATGCTACCATCTATTGGAGTAACAAAAATATTGACAATAGACTACCTTCCATAATGACAAGGCTACAATCTATTGTAGTAACAAAAATCAAGACAATAGACTACCTTCCATAATGACAAGGCTACCATCAATTGTAGTAACAAAAATCTCGACAACAGACTACCTTCCATAATGACAAGGCTACCATCCATTGTAGTAAGAAAAATCTCGACAAACAGACAACCTTCCATAATGACAAGGCTACAATCCATTGTAGTAACAAAAATCTCGACAACATACTACCTTCCATAATGACAAGGCTAAAATCCATTGGAGTAACAAAAATCACGACAATAGACTACCTTTCATAATGACAAGGCTACCATCCATTGGAACAACAAAAATTTCGACGACAGACTACCTTCCATAATGAAAAGGCTACCATCCATTGGAGTAACAAAAATCTTGATAATAGACTACCTTCCATAATGACAAGGCTACCATCCATTGGAGTAACAAAAATCTCGAAATCAAACTACCTTCCATATTGACTAGGCTACCATCCATTGGAATAAAAAAAATCTCAACAACACAGTAACTTCCATATTGACAAAGCTACTACCCAATGGAGTAACAAAAATATCGACAATAGACTACCTTCCATAATGACAAGGCTACCATACATTGGAGTAATAAATATCTCGAAAATAGGCTACCTTCCATAATGACTAGGCTACCATCCATTGGAATAACAAAAATCTCAATGACAGGCTACCTTCCATAATGAAAAGGCTACCATCTATTGGAGTAAGAAAAATCTCAATAACAAACTACCTTCCATAATGACAATGCTACCATCCATTGTAGTAAGAAAAATCACGACAACAGACTACCTTCCATAATGACAAGGCTACAATCCATTGGAGTAACAAAAATCTCCACAATAGACTACCTTTCATAATGACAAGGCTACCATCCATTGGAACAACAAAAATTTCGACGACAGACTACCTTCCATAATGAAAAGGCTACCATCCATTGGAGTAACAAAAATCTCGATAATAGACTACCTTCCATAATGACAAGGCTACCATCCATTAGAGTAACAAAAATCTCGACAATAGACTACCTTACATAATGATAAGGCAACCATCCATTGGAGTAACAAAAATCTCGAAAATAGATAAACTTCCATAATGACTAGGCTACCATCCATTGGAATAACAAAAATCTCACCAACAGACTACCTTCCATAATGACAAGGCTACTATCCAATGGAGTAACAAAAATATCGACAACAGACTACCTTCCATAATGACAAGGCTAACATGCATTGTAGTAACAAAAATATGAACAACAGACTACCTTCCATAATGACAAGGCTACCATTCATTGGAGTTACAAAAATCACAACGACAGACTACCTTCCATAATGACAACGCTACCATCTATTGGAGTAACAAAAACTTCGACAACAAACTACCTTACATAATGACAATGCTACCATCCATTGGAGTAACAAAAATATTGACAATAGAGTACCTTCCATAATGACAAGGCTACAATCTATTGTAGTAACAAAAATCAAGACAACAGACTACCTTCCATAATGACAAGGCTACAATCAATTGTAGTAACAAAAATCTCGACAATAGACTACCTTCCATAATGACACGGCTACCATTCATTGTAGTAAGAAAAATCTCGACAAACAGACTACCTTCCATAATGACAAGGCTACAATCCATTGTAGTAACAAAAATCTCGACAACATACTACCTTCCATAATGACAAGGCTAAAATCCATTGGAGTAACAAAAATCACGACAATAGACTACCTTCCATAATGACAAGGCTACCATCCATTGGAACAACAAAAATTTCGACGACAGACTACCTTCCATAATGAAAAGGCTACCATCCATTGGAGTAACAAAAATCTTGATAATAGACTACCTTCCATAATGACAAGGCTACCATCCATTGGAGTAACAAAAATCTCGAAAACAAACTACCTTCCATATTGACTAGGCTACCATCCATTGGAATAAAAAAAATCTCAATAACACAGTAACTTCCATATTGACAAAGCTACTATCCAATGGAGTAACAAAAATATCGATAATAGACTACCTTCCATAATGACAAGGCTACCATCCATTGGAGTAATAAAAATCTCGAAAATAGGCTACCTTCCATAATGACTAGGCTACCATCCATTGGAATAACAAGAATCTCAATGACAGGCTACCTTCCATAATGAAAAGGCTACCATCTATTGGAGTAACAAAAATCTCAATAACAAACTACCTTCCATAATGACAATGCTACCATCCATTGTAGTAAGAAAAATCAAGACAACAAACTACCTTCCATAATGACAAGGCTACAATCCATTGGAGTAACAAAAATCTCCACAATAGAGTACCTTTCATAATGACAAGGCTACCATCCATTGGAACAACAAAAATTTCGACGACAGACTACCTTCCATAATGAAAAGGCTACCATCCATTGGTGTAACAAAAATCTCAATAATAGACTACCTTCCATAATGACAAGGCTACAATCCATTAGAGTAACAAAAATCTCGTCAATAGACTACCTTCCATAATGATAAGGCTACCATCCATTGGAGTAATAAAAATCTCGAAAATTGACAAACTTCCATAATGACTAGGCTACCATCCATTGGAATAACAAAAATCTCACCAACTGACTACCTTCCATAATGACAAGGCTACTATCCAATGGAGTAACAAAAATATCGACAATAGCCTACCTTCCATAATGACAAAGGTAACATGCATTGTAGTAACAAAAATATGAACAACAGACTACCTTCCATAATGACAAGGCTACCATTCATTAGAGTAACAAAAATCACAACGACAGACTACCTTCCATAATGACAAGGCTACCATCTATTGGAGTAACAAAAACCTCGACAACAAACTATTTTACATAATGACAATGCTACCATCCATTGGAGTAACAAAAATCTTGTCAATAGACAACCTTCCATAATGACAAGGCTACAATCTATTGTAGTAACAAAAATCAAGACAATAGACTACCTTCCATAATGACAAGGCTACCATTCATTGGAGTTACAAAAATCACAACGACAGACTACCTTCCATAATGACAACGCTACCATCTATTGGAGTAACAAAAACCTCGACAACAAACTACCTTACATAATGACAATGCTACCATCCATTGGAGTAACAAAAATATTGACAATAGACTACCTTCCATAATGACAAGGCTACAATCTATTGTAGTAACAAAAATCAAGACAACAGACTACCTTCCATAATGACAAGGCTACAATCAATTGTAGTAACAAAAATCTCGACAATAGACTACCTTCCATAATGACAAGGCTACCATCCGTTGTAGTAAGAAAAATCTCGACAAACAGACTACCTTCCATAATGACAAGGCTACAATCCATTGTAGTAACAAAAATCTCGACAACATACTACTTTCCATAATGACAAGGCTAAAATCCATTGGAGTAACAAAAATCACGACAATAGACTACCTTCCATAATGACAAGGCTACCATCCATTGGAACAACAAAAATTTCGACGACAGACTACCTTCCATAATGAAAAGGCTACCATCCATTGGAGTAACAAAAATCTTGATAATAGACTACCTTCCATAATGACAAGGCTACCATCCATTGGAGCAACAAAAATCTCGAAAACAAACTACCTTCCATATCGACTTGGCTACCATCCATTGGAATAAAAAAAATCTCAACAACACAGTAACTTCCATATTGACAAAGCTACTACCCAATGGAGTAACAAAAATATCGACAATAGACTACCTTCCATAATGACAAGGCTACCATACATTGGAGTAATAAATATCTCGAAAATAGGCTACCTTCCATAATGACTAGGCTACCATCCATTGGAATAACAAAAATCTCAATGACAGGCTACCTTCCATAATGAAAAGGCTACCATCTATTGGAGTAACAAAAATCTCAATAACAAACTACCTTCCATAATGACAATGCTACCATCCATTGTAGTAAGAAAAATCATGACAACAGACTACCTTCCATAATGACAAGGCTACAATCCATTGGAGTAACAAAAATCTCCACAATAGACTACCTTTCATAATGACAAGGCTACCATCCATTGGAACAACAAAAATTTCGACGACAGACTACCTTCCATAATGAAAAGGCTACCATCCATTGGAGTAACAAAAATCTCGATAATAGACTACCTTCCATAATGACAAGGCTACCATCCATTAGAGTAACAAAAATCTCGACAATAGACTACCTTACATAATGATAAGGCAACCATCCATTGGAGTAACAAAAATCTCGAAAATAGATAAACTTCCATAATGACTAGGCTACCATCCATTGGAATAACAAAAATCTCACCAACAGACTACCTTCCATAATGACAAGGCTACTATCCAATGGAGTAACAAAAATATCGACAATAGCCTACCTTCCATAATGACAAAGGTAACATGCATTGTAGTAACAAAAATATGAACAACAGACTACCTTCCATAATGACAAGGCTACCATTCATTGGAGTAACAAAAATCACAACGACAGACTACCTTCCATAATGACAAGGCTACCATCTATTGGAGTAACAAAAACCTCGACAACAAACTATTTTACATAATGACAATGCTACCATCCATTGGAGTAACAAAAATCTTGTCAATAGACAACCTTCCATAATGACAAGGCTACAATCTATTGTAGTAACAAAAATCAAGACAACAGACTACCTTCCATAATGACAAGGCTACCATTCATTGGAGTTACAAAAATCACAACGACAGACTACCTTCCATAATGACAACTCTACCATCTATTGGAGTAACAAAAACCTCGACAACAAACTACCTTACATAATGACAATGCTACCATCCATTGGAGTAACAAAAATATTGACAATAGACTACCTTCCATAATGACAAGGCTACAATCTATTGTAGTAACAAAAATCAAGACAACAGACTACCTTCCATAATGACAAGGCTACAATCAATTGTAGTAACAAAAATCTCGACAATAGTCTACCTTCCATAATGACAAGGCTACCATCCGTTGTAGTAAGAAAAATCTCGACAAACAGACTACCTTCCATAATGACAAGGCTACAATCCATTGTAGTAACAAAAATCTCGACAACATACTACCTTCCATAATGACAAGGCTAAAATCCATTGGAGTAACAAAAATCACGACAATAGACTACCTTTCATAATGACAAGGCTACCATCCATTGGAACAACAAAAATTTCGACGACAGACTACCTTCCATAATGAAAAGGCTACCATCCATTGGAGTAACAAAAATCTTGATAATAGACTACCTTCCATAATGACAAGGCTACCATCCATTGGAGTAACAAAAATCTCGAAAACAAACTACCTTCCATATTGACTAGGCTACCATCCATTGGAATAAAAAAAATCTCAACAACACAGTAACTTCCATATTGACAAAGCTACTACCCAATGGAGTAACAAAAATATCGACAATAGACTACCTTCCATAATGACAAGGCTACCATACATTGGAGTAATAAATATCTCGAAAATAGGCTACCTTCCATAATGACTAGGCTACCATCCATTGGAATAACAAAAATCTCAATGACAGGCTACCTTCCATAATGAAAAGGCTACCATCTATTGGAGTAACAAAAATGTCAATAACAAACTACCTTCCATAATGACAATGCTACCATCCATTGTAGTAAGAAAAATCACGACAACAGACTACCTTCCATAATGACAAGGCTACAATCCATTGGAGTAACAAAAATCTCCACAATAGACTACCTTTCATAATGACAAGGCTACCATCCATTGGAACAACAAAAATTTCGACGACAGACTACCTTCCATAATGAAAAGGCTACCATCCATTGTAGTAACAAAAATCTCGATAATAGACTACCTTCCATAATGACAAGGCTACCATCCATTAGAGTAACAAAAATCTCGACAATAGACTACCTTACATAATGATAAGGCAACCATCCATTGGAGTAACAAAAATCTCGAAAATAGATAAACTTCCATAATGACTAGGCTACCATCCATTGGAATAACAAAAATCTCACCAACAGACTACCTTCCATAATGACAAGGCTATTATCCAATGGAGTAACAAAAATATCGACAACAGACTACCTTCCATAATGACAAGGCTAACATGCATTGTAGTAACAAAAATATGAACAACAGACTACCTTCCATAATGACAAGGCTACCATTCATTGGAGTTACAAAAATCACAACGACAGACTACCTTCCATAATGACAACGCTACCATCTATTGGAGTAACAAAAACTTCGACAACAAACTACCTTACATAATGACAATGCTACCATCCATTGGAGTAACAAAAATATTGACAATAGACTACCTTCCATAATGACAAGGCTACAATCTATTGTAGTAACAAAAATCAAGACAACAGACTACCTTCCATAATGACAAGGCTACAATCAATTGTAGTAACAAAAATCTCGACAATAGACTACCTTCCATAATGACAAGGCTACCATCCATTGTAGTAAGAAAAATCTCGACAAACAGACTACCTTCCATAATGACAAGGCTACAATCCATTGTAGTAACAAAAATCTCGACAACATACTACCTTCCATAATGACAAGGCTAAAATCCATTGGAGTAACAAAAATCACGACAATAGACTACCTTCCATAATGACAAGGCTACCATCCATTGGAACAACAAAAATTTCGACGACAGACTACCTTCCATAATGAAAAGGCTACCATCCATTGGAGTAACAAAAATCTTGATAATAGACTACCTTCCATAATGACAAGGCTACCATCCATTGGAGTAACAAAAATCTCGAAAACAAACTACCTTCCATATTGACTAGGCTACCATCCATTGGAATAAAAAAAATCTCAACAACACAGTAACTTCCATATTGACAAAGCTACTACCCAATGGAGTAACAAAAATATCGACAATAGACTACTTTCCATAATGACAAGGCTACCATACATTGGAGTAATTAAAATCTCGAAAATAGGCTACCTTCCATAATGACTAGGCTACCATCCATTGGAATAACAAAAATCTCAATGACAGGCTACGTTCCATAATGAAAAGGCTACCATCTATTGGAGTAACAAAAATCTCAATAACAAACTACCTTCCATAATGACAATGCTACCATCCATTGTAGTAAGAAAAATCACGACAACAGACTACCTTCCATAATGACAAGGCTACAATCCATTGGAGTAACAAAAATCTCCACAATAGACTACCTTTCATAATGACAAGGCTACCATCCATTGGAACAACAAAAATTTCGACGACAGACTACCTTCCATAATGAAAAGGCTACCATCTATTGGAGTAACAAAAATCTCGATAATAGACTACCTTCCATAATGACAAGGCTACCATCCATTAGAGTAACAAAAATCTCGACAATAGACTACCTTACATAATGATAAGGCAACCATCCATTGGAGTAACAAAAATCTCGAAAATAGATAAACTTCCATAATGACTAGGCTACCATCCATTGGAATAACAAAAATCTCACCAACAGACTACCTTCCATAATGACAAGGCTACTATCCAATGGAGTAACAAAAATATCGACAACAGACTACCTTCCATAATGACAAGGCTAACATGCATTGTAGTAACAAAAATATGAACAACAGACTACCTTCCATAATGACAAGGCTACCATTCATTGGAGTTACAAAAATCACAACGACAGACTACCTTCCATAATGACAACGCTACCATCTATTGGAGTAACAAAAACCTCGACAACAAACTACCTTACATAATGACAATGCTACCATCCATTGGAGTAACAAAAATATTGACAATAGACTACCTTCTAAAATGACAAGGCTACAATCTATTGTAGTAACAAAAATCAAGACAACAGACTACCTTCCATAATGACAAGGCTACAATCAATTGTAGTAACAAAAATCTCGACAATAGACTTCCTTCCATAATGACAAGGCTACCATCCATTGTAGTAAGAAAAATCTCGACAAACAGACTACCTTCCATAATGACAAGGCTACAATCCATTGTAGTAACAAAAATCTCGACAACATACAACCTTCCATAATGACAAGGCTAAAATCCATTGGAGTAACAAAAATCACGACAATAGACTACCTTTCATAATGACAAGGCTACCATCCATTGGAACAACAAAAATTTCGACGACAGACTACCTTCCATAATGAAAAGGCTACCATCCATTGGAGTAACAAAAATCTTGATAATAGACTACCTTCCATAATGACAAGGCTACCATCCATTGGAGTAACAAAAATCTCGAAAACAAACTACCTTCCATATTGACTAGGCTACCATCCATTGGAATAAAAAAAATCTCAATAACACAGTAACTTCCATATTGACAAAGCTACTATCCAATGGAGTAACAAAAATATC
Organism: Vicia faba; assembly: GCA_948472305.1. NCBI lineage: Eukaryota > Viridiplantae > Streptophyta > Magnoliopsida > Fabales > Fabaceae > Vicia > Vicia faba. Next base: position 652,727,966 of record OX451741.1, read on the forward strand.
GATAATAGACTACCTTCCATAATGACAAGGCTACCATCCATTGGAGTAATAAAAATCTCGAAAATAGGCTACCTTCCATAATGACTAGGCTACCATCCATTGGAATAACAAGAATATCAATGACAGGCTACCTTCCATAATGAAAAGGCTACCATCTATTGGAGTAACAAAAATCTTGACAACAAAGTACCTTCCATAATGACAATGCTACCATCCATTGTAGTAAGAAAAATCAAGACAACAAACTACCTTCCATAATGACACGGCTACAATCCATTGGAGTAACAAAAATCTCCACAATAGAGTACCTTTCATAATGACAAGGCTACCATCCATTGGAACAACAAAAATTTCGACGACAGACTACCTTCCATAATGAAAAGGCTACCATCCATTGGTGTAACAAAAATCTCAATAATAGACTACCTTCCATAATGACAAGGCTACAATCCATTAGAGTAACAAAAATCTCGTCAATAGACTACCTTCCATAATGACTAGGCTACCATCCATTGGAATAACAAAAATCTCACCAACAGACTACCTTCCATAATGACAAGGCTACTATCCAATGGAGTAACAAAAATATCGACAATAGCCTACCTTCCATAATGACAAAGGTAACATGCATTGTAGTAACAAAATATGAACAACAGACTACCTTCCATAATGACAAGGCAACCATTCATTGGAGTAACAAAAATCACAACGACAGACTACCTTCCATAATGACAAGGCTACCATCTATTGGAGTAACAAAAACCTCGACAAGAAACTATTTTACATAATGACAATGCTACCATCCATTGGAGTAACAAAAATCTTGTCAATAGACAACCTTCCATAATGACAAGGCTACAATCCATTGTAGTAACAAAAATTAAGACAACAGACTACCTTCCATAATGACAAGGCTACCATCAATTGTAGTAACAAAAATCTCGACAACAGACTACCTTCCATAATGACAAGGCTACCATCAATTGTAGTAACAAAAATCTCGACAACAGACTACCTTCCATAATGACAAGGCTACAATCTATTCTAGTAACAAAAATCTCGAAAACAGACTACCTTCCATAATGACAAGGCTACAAGCCATTGGTGTAACAAAAATCACGACAATAGACTACCTTTTATAATGACAAGGCTACCATCCATTGGAACAACAAAAATTTCAACGACAGACTACCTTCCATAATGAAAAGGCTACCATCCATTGGAGTAACAAAAATCTCGATAATAGACTACCTTCCATAATGACAAGACTACCATCCATTGGAGTAACAAAAATATCGAAAATAGATTACCTTCCATATTGACTAGGCTACCATCCATTGGAATAAAAAAAATCTCAACAACAGAGTACCTTCCATAATGACAAAGCAACTATCAAATGGAGTAACAAAAATATCGACAATAGACTACCTTCCATAATGACAAGGCTACCATCCATTGGAGTAATAAAAATCTCGAAAATAGGCTACCTTCCATAATGACTAGGCTACCATCCATTGGAATAACAAAAATCTCAATGACGGACTACCTTCCATAATGAAAAGGCTACCATCTATTGGAGTAACAAAAATCTCGACAACAAACTACCTTCCATAATGACAATGCCACCATCCATTGGAGTAACAAAAATCTTGACAATAGACTACCTTCAATAATGACAAGGCTATAATCTATTGTAGTAACAAAAATCAAGACAACAAAATACCTTCCATAATGACAAGGCTACCATCCATTGTAGTAAGAAAAATCACGACAAGAGACTACCTTCCATAATGACAAGGATACATTCCATTGGAGTAACAAAAATCTGGTAAATAGACTACCTTTTATATTGACAAGGCTACAATCCATTGGAATAACAAAAATATCAACGACATACTACCTTCCATAATGACAAGGCTACCATCCATTGGAGTAACAAAAATCTCGAAAACAGATTACCTTCCATAATGACTAGGCTACCATCCATTGGAATAACAAAGAACTCAATAACACACTACCTCCCATAATGACTAGGCTACTATCCAATGGACTAACAAAAATCTCGACACCAGAATACCTTCCATAATGACAAGGCTAACATACAATTTAGTAACATAGATATCGACAACAGACTACCTTCCATAATGATAAGGCTACAATCCATTGGAGTAACAAAAATATCGACAACAGACTACCTTCCATAATGATAAGGCTACCATCCATTGTAGTAACAAAAATCTCGACAACAAATTACCTTCCATTGTAAGATGGCTACCATCAATTAGAATAACAAAAATCTCAACAATAGACTACCTTCCATAATGACAAGACTACAATCCTTTGGAGTAACAAAAATCTCTACAATAGACTACCTTTCATAATGACAAGGCTACCATCCATTGGAACAACAAAAATTTCGACGATAGACTACCTTCCATAATGAAAAGTCTACCGTCCATTGGAGTAACAAAAATCTCAATAATAGACTACCTTCAATAATGACAAGGCTACCATCCATTGGAGTAACAAAAATTTAGACAATAGACTACCTTCCATAATGACAAGGCTACCATCCATTGGAGTAACAAAAATCTCGAAAATAGACTAACTTCCATAATGACTAGGCTACCATCCATTGGAATAACAAAAATCTCAACAACAGACTACCTTCCATAATGACAAGGCTACTATCTAATGGAGTAACAAAAATATCGACAACAGACTACCTTCCATAATGACAAGGCTAACATGCATTATAGTTACAAAAATATGAACAACAAACTACCTTCCATAATGACAAGGCTACCATTCATTAGAGTAACAAAAATCATAACGACAGACTACCTTACATATTGACAAGGCTACCATCTATTAGAGTAACAAAAATCTCGACAACAAACTACTTTCCATAATGACAATGCTACCATCCATTGGAGTAACAAAAATCTCGACAGTAGACTACCTTCCATAATTACAAGGCTACAATCTATTATAGTAACAAAAATCAAGACAACAGACTACCTTCCATTATGACAAGGCTACCGTCCATTGTAATAACAAAAATCTCGACAACAGACTACCTTCCTTAATGACAAGGCTACCATCCATTGTAGTAAGAAAAATGTCGACAACAGACTAACTTCAATAATGACAAGGATACTTTCCATTGGAGTAACAAAAATCTCGAAAACAGACTACCTTCCATAATGACTAGGCTACCATGCATTGGAATAAGAAAAATCTCAACAACAGACTACCTTCCAATATGACAAGGCTACAATCCATTGGAATAACAAAAATATCAACGACATACTACCTTCCAAAATGACAAGGCTACCATCCATTGGAGTAACAAAAATCTCGACAACAGACTAGCTTCCATAATGACAAGGCTACGATCCCTTGGAGTAACAAAAATCTCGAAAACAGACTACCTTCCATAATGACTAGGCTACCATGCATTAGAATAAGAAAAATCTCAACAACAGACTACCTTCCAATATGACTAGGCAAATATCCAACGGAGTAACAAAAATCTCGACACCAGACTACCTTCCATAATGACAAGGCTAACATACATTGTAGTAACAAAGATATCGAGAACAGACTACCTTCCATAATGACAAGGCTACAATCCATTGGAGTAACAAAAATCTCGACAACAGACTACCTTCCATAGTAAGAAGGCTACCATTCATTGGAGTAACAAAAATCTCAACAACAGACTACCTTGCATAATGACAAGGCTACAATCCATTGGAGTAACAAAAATCTCGACAATAGACTACCTTTCATAATGACAAGGCTACCATCCACTGGAACAAAAAAAATTTCGAAGACAGACTACCTTCCATAATTAAAAGGCTACCATCAATTGGAGTAACAAAAATATTGATAATAGACTACATTCCATAATGACAAGGCTAGCATCCATTAGAGTAACAAAAATCCCGACAACAGACTACCTTCCATAATGACAAGGCTACCATCCATTGGAGTAACAAAAATCTCGAAAATAGACTACCTTCAATAATGACTAGGCTACCATCCATTGGAATAACTAAAATCTCAACAACAGACTACCTTCCATAATGACTAGGCTACTATCCAATGGAGTAAAAAAAATCTCGACACCAGACTACCTTCCATAATGACAAGGCTAACATACATTGTAGTATCAAAGATATCGACAACAGACTACCTTCCATAATGACAAGGCTACAATCCATTGGACTAACAAAAATCTCGACAACAGACTACTTTCCATAATGACAAGGCTACCATCCATTGTAGTTTGAAAAATGTCGACAACAGACTACCTTCCATAGTAAGAAGGCTACCATTCATTGGAGTAACAAAAATCTCAACAACAGACTACTTTCCATAATGACAAGGCTACAATCCATTGGAGTAACAAAAATGTCGACAATAGACTACCTTTCATAATGATAAGGCTACCATCCATTGGAACAACAAAAATTTCGACGACAGACTACCTTCCATAATGAAAAGGCTACCATCCATTGGAGTAACAAAAATCTCGATAATAGACTACCTTCCATAATGACAAGGCTACCATCCATTAGAGTAACAAAAATCTCGATAATCGACTACCTTCCATAATGACAAGGCTACCATCCATTAGAGTAACAAAAATCTCGACAATAGACTACCTTCCATAATGATAAGGCTACCATCCATTGGAGTAACAAAAATCTCGAAAATAGACAAACTTCCATAATGACTAGGCTTACATCCATTGGAATAACAAAAATCACACCAACAGTCTACCTTCTATAATGACAAGGCTACTATCCAATGGAGTAACTAAAATATCGACAACAGACTACCTTGCATAATGACAAGGCTAACATGCACTGTAGTAACAAAAATATGAACAACGGACTACCTTCCATAATGACAAGGCTACCATTCATTGGAGTAACAAAAATCACAACGACAAAGTACCTTGCATAATGACAAGGCTACCATCTATTGGAGTAACAAAAACCTCGACAACAAACTACCTTCCATAATGACAAGGCTACAATCCATTGGAGTAACAAAAATCTTGACAATAGACTACCTTCCATAATGACAAGGCTAGAATCTATTGTAGTAACAAAAATCAAGACAACAGACTACCTTCCATAATGACAAGGCTACCATCAATTGTAGTAACAAAAATCTCGACAACAGACTACCTTCCATAATGACAAGGCTACCATCCATTGTAGTAAGAAAAATCTCGACAACAGACTACCTTCCATAATGACAAGGCTACAATCCATTCTAGTAACAAAAATCTCGACAACAGACTACCTTCCATAATGACAAGGCTACAATCCATTAGTGTAACAAAAATCACGACAATAGACTACCTTTCATAAAGACAAGGCTACCATCCATTGGAACAACAAAAATTTTGACGACAGACTACGTTCCATAATGAAAAGGCTACCATCCAATGGAGTAACAAAAATATCGACAATAGACTACCTTCCATAATGACAAGGCTACCATCCATTGGAGTAATAAAAATCTCGAAAATAGGCTACCTTCCATAATGACTAGGGTACCATCCATTGGAATAAAAAAAATCTCAACAACAGACTACCTTCCATAATGAAAAGGCTACCATCTATTGGAGTAACAAAAATCTCGACAACAAACTACCTTCCATAATGACAATGCTACCATCCATTGGAGTAACAAAAATCTTGACAATAGACTACCTTCCATAATGACAAGTTTACAATCTATTGTAGTAACAAAAATCAAGACAACAAAATACCTTCCATAATGACAAGGCTACCATCCATTGTAGTAAGAAAAATCACGACAACAGACTACCTTCCATAATGACAAGGATACATTCCATTGGAGTAACAAAAATCTGGTAAATAGACTCCCTTTTATATTGACAAGGCTACGATCCATTGGAATAACAAAAATATCAACGACATACTACCTTCCATAATGACAAGGCTACCATCCATTGGAGTAAGAAAAATCTCGACAACAGACTACCTTCAATAATGACAAGGCTACCATCCATTAGAGTAACAAAAATCTCGACAATAGACTACCTTCCATAATGATAAGGCTACCATCCATTGGAGTAACAAAAATCTCGAAAATAGACAAACTTCCATAATGACTAGGCTTACATCCATTGGAATAACAAAAATCACACCAACAGTCTACCTTCTATAATGACAAGGCTACTATCCAATGGAGTAACTAAAATATCGACAACAGACTACCTTGCATAATGACAAGGCTAACATGCACTGTAGTAACAAAAATATGAACAACGGACTACCTTCCATAATGACAAGGCTACCATTCATTGGAGTAACAAAAATCACAACGACAAAGTACCTTGCATAATGACAAGGCTACCATCTATTGGAGTAACAAAAACCTCGACAACAAACTACCTTCCATAATGACAAGGCTACAATCCATTGGAGTAACAAAAATCTTGACAATAGACTACCTTCCATAATGACAAGGCTAGAATCTATTGTAGTAACAAAATTCAAGACAACAGACTACCTTCCATAATGACAAGGCTACCATCAATTGTAGTAACAAAAATCTCGACAACAGACTACCTTCCATAATGACAAGGCTACCATCCATTGTAGTAAGAAAAATCTCGACAACAGACTACCTTCCATAATGACAAGGCTACAATCCATTCTAGTAACAAAAATCTCGACAACAGACTACCTTCCATAATGACAAGGCTACAATCCATTAGTGTAACAAAAATCACGACAATAGACTACCTTTCATAAAGACAAGGCTACCATCCATTGGAACAACAAAAATTTTGACGACAGACTACGTTCCATAATGAAAAGGCTACCATCCAATGGAGTAACAAAAATATCGACAATAGACTACCTTCCATAATGACAAGGCTACCATCCATTGGAGTAATAAAAATCTCGAAAATAGGCTACCTTCCATAATGACTAGGGTACCATCCATTGGAATAAAAAAAATCTCAACAACAGACTACCTTCCATAATGAAAAGGCTACCATCTATTGGAGTAACAAAAATCTCGACAACAAACTACCTTCCATAATGACAATGCTACCATCCATTGGAGTAACAAAAATCTTGACAATAGACTACCTTCCATAATGACAAGTTTACAATCTATTGTAGTAACAAAAATCAAGACAACAAAATACCTTCCATAATGACAAGGCTACCATCCATTGTAGTAAGAAAAATCACGACAACAGACTACCTTCCATAATGACAAGGATACATTCCATTGGAGTAACAAAAATCTGGTAAATAGACTCCCTTTTATATTGACAAGGCTACGATCCATTGGAATAACAAAAATATCAACGACATACTACCTTCCATAATGACAAGGCTACCATCCATTGGAGTAAGAAAAATCTCGACAACAGACTACCTTCAATAATGACAAGGCTACCATCCATTGGAGTAAGAAAAATCTCGAAAACATATTACCTTCCATAATGATTAGGCTATCATCCATTGGAATAACAAAAAACTCAATAACACACTACCTCCCATAATGACTAGGCTACTATCCAATGGACTAACAAAAATCTCGACACCAGAATACCTTCCATAATGACAAGGCTAACATACATTGTTGTAACAAAGATATCGAAAACAGACTACCTTCCATAATGACAGGGCTACAATCCATTGGAGTAACAAAAATATCGACAACAGACTACCTTCCATAATGACAAGGCTACCATCCATTGTAGTAACAAAAATCTCGACAACAGACTACCTTCCATTGAAAGAAGGCTACCATCCATTAGAATAACAAAAATCTCAACAATAGACTACCTTCCATAATGACAAGACTATAATCCATTGGAGTAACAAAAATCTCGACAATAGACTACCTTTCATAATGACAAGGCTACCATCCATTGGAACAAGAAAAATTTCAATGATAGACTACCTTCCATAATGAAAAGTCTACCATCCATTGGAGTAACAAAAATCTCAATAATAGACTACCTTCCATAATGACAAGGCTACCATCCATTGGAGTAACAAAATTTAGACAATAGACTACCTTCCATAATGACAAGGCTACCATCCATTGGAGTAACAAAAATCTCGAAAATAGACTAACTTCCATAATGACTAGGCTACCATCCATTGGAATAACAAAAATCTCAACAACAGACTACCTTCCATAATGACAAGGCTACTATCCAATGGAGTAACAAAAATATCGACAACAGACTACCTTCCATAATGACAAGGCTAACATGCATTATAGTAACAAAAATATGAACAACAAACTACCTTCCATAATGACAAGGCTACAATTCATTAGAGTAACAAAAATCACAACGACAGACTACCTTACATATTGACAAGGCTAACATCTATTGGAGTAACAAAAATCTCGATAACAAACTACTTTCCATAATGACAATGCTACCATCCATTGGAGTAACAAAAATCTCGACAGTAGACTACCTTCCATAATGACAAGGCTACAATCTATTATAGTAACAAAAATCAAGACAATAGACTACCTTCCATTATGACAAGGCTACCGTCCATCGTAATAACAAAAATCTCGACAACAGACTACCTTCCACAATGACAAGGCTACCATCCATTGTAGTAACAAAAATCTCGACAACAGACTAACTTCCATAATGACAAGGATGCTTTCCATTGGAGTAACAAAAATCTGGACAGTAGACTACCTGTCATATTGACAAGGCTACCATCCATTGGAATAACAAAAATATCAACGACATACTACCTTCCAAAATAACAAGGCTACCATCCATTGGAGTAACAAAAATCTCGACAACAGACTAGCTTCCATAATGACAAGGCTATGATCCCTTGGAGTAACAAAAATCTCGAAAATAGACTACCTTCCATAATGACTAGGCTACCATCCATTGGAATAAGAAAAATCTCAACAACAGACGACCTTCCAATATGACTAGGCAACTATCCAACGGAGTAACAAAAATCTCGACACCAGACTACCTTCCATAATGACAAGGCTAACATACATTGTAGTAACAAAGATATCGAGAACATACTACCTTCCATAATGACAAGGCTATAATCCATAGGAGTAACAAAAATCTCGACAATAGACTACCTTTCATAATGACAAGGCTACCATCCACTGGAACAAAAAAAATTTCGACGACAGACTACCTTCCATAATGAAAAGGCTACCATCCATTAGAGTAACAAAAATCTCGAAAATAGATTACCTTCCATATTGACTAGGCTACCATCCATTGGAGTAACAAAAATCTCGACAACATACTACCTTCCATAATGACAATGCTACCATCCATTGGAGTAACAAAAATCTTGACAATAGACTACATTCCAAAATGACAAGTCTACAATCTATTGTAGTAACAAAAATAAAGACAACAAAATACCTTCCATAATGACAAGGCTACCATCCATTGTAGTATGAAAAATCATGACAACAGACTACCTTCCATAATGACAAGGATACATTCCATTGGAGTAACAAAAATATGGTAAATAGACTACCTTTTATATTGACAAGGCTCCGATCCATTGGAATAACAAAAATATCAAAGACATACTACCTTCCATAATGACAAGGCTACCATCCATTGGAGTAATAAAAATCTCGACAACAGACTACCTTCCATAATGACAAGGCTACCATCCATTGGAGTAACAAAAATCTCGAAAACAGACTACCTTCCATAATGACTAGGCTACCATCCATTGGAATAACAAAAAACTCAATAACACATTACCTTTCATAATGACTAGGCTACTATCCAATGGACTAACAAAAATCTCGACACCAGAATACCTTCCATAATGACAAGGCTACCATGCATTGTAGTAACAAAGATATCGACAATAGACTACCTTCCATAATGACAGTGCTACAATCCATTGGAGTAACAAAAATCTCGACAACAGACTACCTTCCATAATGACAACGCTACCATCCATTGTAGTAACAAAAATCTCGACAACAGACTACCTTTCATTGTAAGAAGGCTACCATCCATTAGAATAACAAAAATCTCAACAATAGACTACCTTCCATAATGACAAGACTACAATCCATTGGAGTAACAAAAATCTCGACAATAGACTACCTTTCATAATGACAAGGCTACCATCCATTGGAACAACAAAAATTTCGACGATAGACTACCTTCCATAATGAAAAGTCTACCATCCATTGGAGTAACAAAAATCTCAATAATAGACTACCTTCCATAATGACAAGGCTACTATCCAATGGAGTAACAAAAATATCGACAACAGACTACCTTCCATAATGACAAGGCTAACATGCATTATAGTAACAAAAATATGAACAACAAACTACCTTCCATAATGAAAAGGCTACCATTCATTACAGTAACAAAAATCACAACGACAGACTACCTTACATATTGACAAGGCTACCATCTATGGGAGTAACAAAAATCTCGACAACAAACTACTTTCCATAATGACAATGCTACCATCTATTGGAGTAACAAAAATCTCGACAGTAGACTACCTTCCATAATGACAAGGCTACAATCTATTATAGTAATAAAAATCAAGACAACAGACTACCTTCCATAATGACAAGGCTACCGTCCATTGGAGTAACAAAAATCACGACAATAGACTACCTTCCATAATGACAAGGCTACAATCCATTGTAGTAACAAAAATCTCGACAACAAACTACCTTCCATAATGAAAAGGCTACAATCCATTGGAGTGCCAAAAATCTCGACAATAGACTACCTTTCATAATGACAAGGCTACCATCCATTTAAACAACAAAAATTTCAACGACAGACTTCCTTCCATAATGAAAAGGCTACCATCCATTGGAGTAACAAAAATCTCGATAATAGACTACCTTCCATAATGAAAAGGCTACCATCCATTGGAGTAACAAAAATCTCGAAAACAGATTACCTTCCATATTGACTAGGCTACCATCCATTGGAATAAAAAAATCTCAACAACAGAGTACCTTCCAAAATGACAATGCTACCATCCATTGTAGTAACAAAAATCTCGACAATAGACTACCTTTCATAATGACAAGGCTACCATACATTGGAAAAAAAAATTCTCGATGACAGAGTACCTTCCATAAAGAGTAGGCTACCATCCATTGGAGTAACAAAGATATCAACAACATACTACCTTCCATAATGACTACGCTACTATCCAATGGTGTAAAAAAAATCTGGACACCAGACTACCTTCCATAATGACAAGGCTAACATACATTATAGTAACAAAGATATCGACAACAGACTACCTTCCATAATGACAAGGCTATAATCCATTGGAGTAACAAAAATCTCGACAATAGACTACCTTTCATAATGACAAGGCTACCATCCATTAGAACAACAAAAAATTTGGCGACAGACTACCTTCTATAATGAAAAGGCTACCATCCATTGAATTAACAAAAATCTCGATAATAGACTACATTCCATAATGACAAGGCTATCATCCATTGGAGTAACGAAAATCCCGACAAAAGACTAGCTTCCATAATGACAAGGCTACCATCCATTGGAGTAACAAAAATCTCGAAAACAGACTACCTTCCATAATGACTAGGCTACCATCCATTGGAATAACAAAAATCTCAACAACAGACTACCTTCCATAATTACTAGGCTACTGTCCAATGGAGTAACAAAAATATCGACACCAGACTACCTTCCATAATGAGAAGGCTAACATACATTGTAGTAACAAAGATATCGACAATAGACTACCTTCCATAATGACAAGTCTACAATCCATTAGAGTAACAAAAATCTCGACAACAGACTACCTTCCATAATGATAAGGCTACCATCCATTGTAGTAAGAAAAATCTCGAAAATAGACAAACTTCCATAATGACTAGGCTATCATCCATTGGAATAACAAAAATCTCATCAACAGACTACCTTCCATAATGACAAGGCTACTATCCAATGGAGTAACAAAAATATCGACAACAGACTACCTTCCATAATGACAAGGCTACAATCTATTGTAGTAACAAAAATCAAGACAACAGACTACCTTCCATAATGACAAGGCTACCATTCATTGGAGTAACAAAAATCACAACGATAGTCTACCTTCCATAATGACAAGGCTACCATCTATTGGAGTAACAAAAACCTCGACAACAAACTACCTTCCATAATAACAATGCTACCATCCATTGGAGTAACAAAAATCTCGACAATAGACTACCTTCAATAATGACAAGGATACAATCTATTGTAGTAACAAAAATCAAGACAACAGACTACCTTCCATAATGACAAGGCTACCATCCATTGTAGTAAGAAAAATCACGACAATAGACTATCTTCCATAATGACAAGGATACATTCCATTGCTGTAACAAAAATCTGGTCAATAGACTACCGTTTATATTGACAAGGCTACCATCCATTGGAATAACAAAAATATCAATGACATACTACCTTCCATAATGACAAGGCTACCATCCTTTGGAGTAATAAAAGTCTCGACAAAGGACTACCTTCCATAATGACAAGGCTACCATCCATTGGAGTAACAAAAATCTCGAAAACAGACTACCTTCCATAATGACTAGGCTACCATCCATTGGAATAACAAAAATCTCAACAACACACTACCTTCCATAATTACTAGACTACTATCCAATGGAGTAACAAAAATCTCGACACCAGACTACCTTCCATAATGACAAGGCTAACATACATTGTAGTAACAAAGATATCAATAACAGACTACCTTCCATAATGACAAGGCTACAATCCATTGGAGTAACAAAAATGTCGACAAGAGACTACCTTCCATAATGACAAAGCTCCCATCCATTGTAGTAACAAAAATCTCGACAACAGACTACCTTCCATTGTAAGAAGGCTACCATCCATTGGAGTAACAAAAATCTCAACAATAGACTACCTTCCATAATGACAAGGCTATAATCCATTGGAGTAACAAAAATTTCGACAATAGACTACCTTTTATAATGACAAGGCTACCATCCATTAGAACAACAAAAATTTCGACGAAAAACTATCTTTTTATAATGAAAAGGCTACCATCCATTGGAGTAACAAAAATCTCGATAATAGACTACCTTCCATAATGACAAGGCTGCCATCCATTGGAGTAACAAAAATTTCGACAATAGACTACCTTCCATAATGACAAGGCTACCATCCATCAGAGTAACAAAAATCTCGAAAATAGACTAACTTCCATAATGACTAGGCTACCATCCATTGGAATAACAAAAATCTCAACGACAGACTACCTTCCATAATGACAAGGCTACTATCCAATGGAGTAACAAAAATATCGACAACAGACTACCTTCCATAATGACAAGGCTAACATGCATTGTTGTAACAAAAATATGAACAACAGACTACCTTCCAGAATGACAAGGCTACCATTCTTTGGGGTAACAAAAATCACAACGACAGACTACCTTACATAATGACAAGGTTACCATCTATTGGAGTAACAAAAATCTCGACAACAAACTACCTTCCATAATGACAATGCTACCATCCATTTGAGTAACAAAAATCTCGACAATTGACTACATTCCATAATGACAAGGCTACAATCTATTGTAGTAACAAAAATCAAGACAACAGACTACCTTCCATAATGACAAGGCTACCATCCATTCTAGTAAAAAAAATCTCGACAACAGACTACCTTCCATAATGACAAGGCTACCATCAATTGTAGTAAGAAAAATCTCGACAACAGACTACCTTCCATAATGACAAGGATACTTTCCATTGGAGTAACAAAAATCTAGACAATAGACTACCTTTCATATTGATAAAGCTACCATCCATTGGAATAACAAAAATATCAACGACATACTACCTTCCAAAATGACAAGGCTACCATGCAGTGGAGTAACAAAAATCTCGACAATAGACTACCTTCCATAATGACAAAGCTACGATCCCTTAGAGTAACAAAAATCTCGAAAACAGATTACCTGCCAATATGACTAGACTATTATCCAATGGAGTAACAAAAATCTCGACACCAGACTACCTTCCATAATGACAAGGCTAACATACATTGTAGTAACAAAGATATCGAGAAAAAACTACCTTCCATAATGACAAGGCTACAATCCATTGGAGTAACAAAAATCTCGACAACAGACTACCTTCAATAGTAAGAAGGCTACCATCCATTGGAGTAACAAAAATCTCAACAACAGACTACCTTCCATAATGACAAGGCTACAATCCATTGGAGTAACAAAAATCTCGACAATAGACTACCTTTCATAATGACAAGGCTACCATCCATTGTAGTAAAAAAAATCTCGATAATAGACTACCTTCCATAATGACAAGGCTACCATCCATTGGAGTAACAAAAATCTCGACAACAGACTACCTTACATAATGACAAGGCTACCATCCATTGGAGTAACAAAATTCTCGAAAATAGACTAACTTCCATAATGACTAGGCTACCATCCATTGGAATAACAAAAATCTCAACAACAGACTACCTTCCATAATGACAAGGCCACTATCCAATGGAGTAACAAAAATATCGACAACAGACTACCTTCCATAATGACAAGGCTAACATGCATTATAGTAACAAAAATATGAAAAACAGACTACCTTCCATAATGACAAGGCTACCATCTATTGGAGTAACAAAAATCTCGACAATAAACTACCTTCCATAATGACAATGCTTCCATCCATTGGAGTAACAAAAATCTCGGCAATAGACTACCTTCCATAATGATAAGGCTAACATCAATTGTAGTAACAAAAATCAAGACAACGGACTATCTTCCATAATGACAAGGCTACCATCCATTGTAGTAACAAAAATCATGACAATAGACTACCTTCCATAATGACAAGGCTACCATCCATTGTAGTAACAAAAATCTCGACCACAGACTACCTTCGATAGTAAGAAGGCTACCATCCATTGGAGTAACAAAAATCTCAACAACAGACTACCTTCCATAATGACAAGGCTACCATCCATTGTAGTAAGAAAAATCTCGATAGCTGACTACCTTCCATAATGACACGGATACATTCCATTGGAGTAACAAAAATCTTGACAATAGACTACATTTCATATTGACAAGGCTACCATCAATTGGAATAACAAAAATATCAATGATAGACTACCTTCCATATTGACAAGGCTACCATCCATTGGTGTAACAAAAATCCCGACAACAGACTACCTTCCATAATGACAAGGCTACCATCCATTGGAGTAACAAAAATATCGAAAACAGACTACCTTCCATAATGACTAGGCTACCATCCATTGGAATAACCAAAATATCAACAACAGAATACCTTCCATAATGACTAGGCTACTATCCAATGGAGTAACAAAAATATTGACAATAGACTACCTTCCATAATGACAAGGCTACCATCCATTGGAGTAATAAAAATCTTGAAAATAGGCTACCTTCCATAATGACTAGGCTACCATCCATTGGAATAACAAAAATCTCAATGACAGACTACCTTCCATAATGAAAAGGCTACCATCTATTGGAGTAACAAAAATCTCGACCATGAACTACCTTCCATAATGATAATGCTACCATCCATTGGAGTAACAAAAATCTCGACAATAGACTACCTTCCATAATGACAAGGCTACAATCTATTGTAGTAACAAAAATCAAGACAACAGACTACCTTCCATAATGACAAGGCTACCATCCATTGTAGTAACAAAAATCACGACAACGGACTACCTTCCATAATGACAAGGCTAACATACATTATGGTAACAAAGATATCGACAACAAACTACCTTCCATAATGACAAGGCTACAATCCATTGGTATAACGAAAATCTCGACAACAAACAACCTTCCATAATGACAAGGCTACCATCCATTGTAGTAACAAAAATCTCGACAACAGACTACCTTCGATAGTAAGAAGGCTACCATCCATTGGAGTAAAAAAAATCTCAACAACAGACTTCCTTCCATAATGAGAAGTCTCCCATCCATTGTAGTAGGAAAAATCTCGATAACTGACTACCTTCCATAATGACAAAGCTACGATCCCTTAGAGTAACAAAAATCTCGAAAACAGATTACCTTCCAATATGACTAGGCTATTATCCAATGGAGTAACAAAAATCTCGACACCAGACTACCTTCCATAATGACAAGGCTAACATACATTGTAGTAACAAAGATATCGAGAACAAACTACCTTCCATAATGACAAGGCTACAATCCATTGGAGTAACAAAAATCTCGACAACAAACTACCTTCCATAGTAAGAAGGCTACCATCCATTGGAGTAACAAAAATCTCACCAACAGACTACCTTCCATAATGACAAGGCTACCATCCACTGGAACAAAAAAAATTTCGACGACAGACTACCTTCCAAAATGAAAAGGCTACCATCCCTTGGAGTAAAAAAATCTCGATAATAGACTACCTTCCATAATGACAAGGCTACCATCCATTGGAGTAACAAAAATCTCGACAACAGACTACCTTCCATAATGACAAGGCTACCATCCATTGGAGTAACAAAATTCTCGAAAATAGACTAACTTCCATAATGACTAGGCTACCATCCATTGGAATTACAATAATCTCAACAACAGACTACCTTCCATAATGACAAGGCTACTATCCAATGGAGTAATAAAAATATCGACAACAGACTACCTTCCATAATGACAAGGCTAACATGCATTATAGTAACAAAAATATGAAAAACAGACTACCTTCCATAATGACAAGGCTACCATCTATTGGAGTAACAAAAATCTCGACAATAAACTACCTTCCATAATGACAATGCTTCCATCCATTGGAGTAACAAAAATCTCGGCAATAGACTACCTTCCATAATGATAAGGCTAACATCTATTGTAGTAACAAAAATCAAGACAACAGACTATCTTCCATAATGAGAAGGCTACCATCCATTGTAGTAACAAAAATCATGACAACAGACTACCTTCCATAATGACAAGGCTACCATCCATTATAGTAATAAAAATATCGATAACAGACTACCTTCCATAATGACAAGGATACATTCCTTTGGAGTAATAAAAATATGGACAATAGACTACATTTCATATTGACAAGGCTACCATCAATTGGAATAACAAAATATCAACGACAGACTACCTTCCATAAATACAACGCTACCATCCATTGGAGTAACAAAAATCCCGACAACAGACTACCTTCCATAATGACAAGGCTACCATCCATTGGAGTAACAAAAATCTTGACAATAGACTACATTTCATATTGACAAGGCTACCATTAATTGGAATAACAAAAATAACAACGACAGACTACCTTCCATAATGACAAGGATACTATCCATTGGAGTAACAAAAATCCCGACAACAAACAACCTTCCATAATGACAAGGCTACCATCCATTGGAGTAAGAAAAATCTTGAAAATAGACTACCTTCCATAATGAATAGGCTACCATCCAATGGGATAACAAAAATCTCAACAACAGACTACCTTCCAGAATGACTAGGCTTCCATCCAATGGGATAACAAAAATCTCGACACCAGACTTCCTTCCATAATGACAAGGCTAACATACATTGTAGTAACAAAGATATCGACAACAAACTACCTTCCATATTGACAAGGCTAGAATTCATTGGAGTAACAAAAATATCGGCAACAGACTACCTTCCATAATGACAAGGCTACCATCCATTGTAGTAACAAAAATCTCGACACCAGACTACCTTCGATAGTAAGAAGGCTACCATGCATTGGAGTAACAAAAATCTCAACAACAGACTACCTTCCATAATGACAAGGCTACCATCCATTGTAGTAAGAAAAATCCCGATAGCTGACTACCTTCCATAATGACACGGATACATTCCATTGGAGTAACAAAAATCTGGACAATAGACTACATTTCATATTGACAAGGCTACCATCAATTGGAATAACAAAAATATCAACGATAGACTACCTTCCATAATGACAAGGCTACCATCCATTGGTGTAACAAAAATCCCGACAACAGACTACCTTCCATAATGACAAGGCTACCATCCATTGGAGTAACAAAAATCTCGAAAACAGACTACCTTCCATAATGACTAGGCTACCATCCATTGGAATAACAAAAATCTCAATGACAGACTACCTTCCATAATGAAAAGGCTACCATCTATTGGAGTAACAAAAATCTCGACCATGAACTACCTTCCATAATGATAATGCTACCATCCATTGGAGTTACAAAAATCTCGACAATAGACTACCTTCCATAATGACAAGGCTACAATCTATTGTAGTAACAAAAATCAAGACAACAGACTACCTTCCATAATGACAAGGCTACCATCCATTGTAGTAACAAAAATCACGACAACGGACTACCTACCATAATGACAAGGATAACATACATTATGGTAACAAAGATATCGACAACAAACTACCTTCCATAATGACAAGGCTACAATCCATTGGAATAACAAAAATCTCGACAACAAACTACCTTCCATAATGACAAGGCTACCATCCATTGTAGTAACAAAAATCTCGACAACGGACTACCTTCGATAGTAAGAAGGCTACCATCCATTGGAGTAAAAAAAATCTCAACAACAGACTTCCTTCCATAATGAGAAGTCTCCCATCCATTGTAGTAGGAAAAATCTCGATAACTGACTACCTTCCATAATGACAAAGCTACGATCCCTTAGAGTAACAAAAATCTCGAAAACAGATTACCTTCCAATATGACTAGGCTATTATCCAATGGAGTAACAAAAATCTCGACACCAGACTACCTTCCATAATGACAAGGCTAACATACATTGTAGTAACAAAGATATCGAGAACAAACTACCTTCCATAATGACAAGGCTACAATCCATTGGAGTAACAAAAATCTCGACAACAGACTACCTTCCATAGTAAGAAGGCTACCATCCATTGGAGTAACAAAAATCTCAACAACAGACTACCTTCCATAATGACAAGGCTACAATCCATTGGAGTAACAAAAATCTCGACAATAGACTACCTTTCATAATGACAAGGCTACCATCCACTGGAACAAAAAAAATTTCGACGACAGACTACCTTCCAAAATGAAAAGGCTACCATCCCTTGGATTAAAAAAAATCTCGATAATAGACTACCTTCCATAATGACAAGGCTACCATCCATTGGAGTAACAAAAATCTCGACAACAGACTACCTTCCATAATGACAAGGCTACCATCCATTGGAGTAACAAAATTCTCGAAAATAGACTAACTTCCATAATGACTAGGCTACCATCCATTGGAATAACAATAATCTCAACAACAGACTACCTTCCATAATGACAAGGCTACTATCCAATGGAGTAACAAAAATATCGACAACAGACTACCTTCCATAATGACAAGGCTAACATGCATTATAGTAACAAAAATATGAAAAACAGACTACCTTCCATAATGACAAGGCTACCATCTATTGGAGTAACAAAAATCTCGACAATAAACTACCTTCCATAATGACAATGCTTCCATCCATTGGAGTAACAAAAATCTCGGCAATAGACTACCTTCCATAATGATAAGGCTAACATCTATTGTAGTAACAAAAATCAAGACAACAGACTATCTTCCATAATGAGAAGGCTACCATCCATTGTAGTAACAAAAATCATGACAACAGACTACCTTCCATAATGACAAGGCTACCATCCATTATAGTAAGAAAAATCTCGATAACAGACTACCTTCCATAATGACAAGGATACATTCCTTTGGAGTAATAAAAATATGGACAATAGACTACATTTCATATTGACAAGGCTACCATCAATTGGAATAACAAAATATCAATGACAGACAACCTTCCATAAATACAAGGCTACCATCCATTGGAGTAACAAAAATCCCGACAACAGACTACCTTCCATAATGACAAGAATACATTCCATTGGAGTAACAAAAATCTGGACAATAGACTACATTTCATATTGACAAGGCTATCATCAATTGGAATAACAAAAATATCAACGATAGACTACCCTCCATAATGACAAGGCTACAATCCATTGGAGTAACAAAAATCCCAACAACAGACTACCTTCCATAATGATAAGGCTACCATCCATTGGAGTAAGAAAAATATCGAAAATAGACTACCTTCCATAATGAATAGGCTACCATCCACTGGAATAACAAAAATCTCAACAACAGACTACCTTCCATAATTACTAGGCTACTATCCAATGGGATAACAAAAATCTTGACACCAGACTTCCTTCCATAATGACAAGGCTAACGTACATTGTAGTAACAAAGATACCGACAACAGACTACCTTCCATAATGACAAGGCTACAATCCATTGGAGTAACAAAAATCTCGGCAACAGACTACCTTCCATATTAACAAGGCTACCATCCATTGTAGTAACAAAAATCTCGACAACAGACTACCTTCGATAGTAAGAAGGCTACCATCCATTGGAGTAACAAAAATCTCAACAACAGACTACCTTCCATAATTACAAGGCTACCATCCATTGTAGAAAGAAAAGTCTCGATAGCTGACTACCTTCCATAATGACACGGATACATTCCATTGGAGTAACAAAAATCTGGACAATAGACTACATTACATATTGACAAGGCTACCATCAATTGGAATAACAAAAATATCAACGATAGACTACCTTCCATAATGATAAGGCTACCATCCATTGGTGTAACAAAAATCCCGACAACAGACTACCTTCCATAATGACAAGGCTACCATCCATTGGAGTAACAAAAATATCGAAAACAGACTACCTTCCATAATGACTAGGCTACCATCCATTGGAATAACCAAAATATCAACAACAGAATACCTTCCATAATGACTAGGCTACTACCCAATGGAGTAACAAAAATATTGACAATAGACTACCTTCCATAATGACAAGGCTACCATCCATTGGAGTAATAAAAATCTTGAAAATAGGCTACCTTCCATAATGACTAGGCTACCATCCATTGGAATAACAAAAATCTCAATGACAGACTACCTTCCATAATGAAAAGGCTACCATCTATTGGAGTAACAAAAATCTCGACCATGAACTACCTTCCATAACGATAATGCTACCATCCATTGGAGTAACAAAAATCTCGACAATAGACTACCTTCCATAATGACAAGGCTACAATCTATTGTAGTAACAAAAATCAAGACAACAGACTACCTTCCATAATGACAAGGCTATCATCCATTGTAGTAACAAAAATCACGACAACGGACTACCTTCCATAATGACAAGGCTACCATCCATTGGAGTAAGAAAAATCTTGAAAACAGACTACCTTCCATAATGAATAGGCTACCATCAGTTGGAATAACAAAAATCTCAACAACAGATCACCTTCCATAATTAATAGGCTACTATCCAATGGGATAACAAAAATCTCGACACCAGACTTCCTTCCATAATGACAAGGCTAACATACATTGTAGTAACAAAGATATCGACAACAGACTACCTTCCATAATGACAAGGATACAATCCATTGGAGTAACAAAAATCTCGACAACAGACTACCTTCCATAATGACAAGGCTACCATCCATTGTAGTAACAAAAATCTCGATAGCTGACTACCTTCCATAATAACACGGATACATTCCATTGGAGTAACAAAAATAAGGACAAGAGACTACATTTCATATTAACAAGGCTACCATCAATTGGAATAACAAAAATATCAACGACAGACTACCTTCCATAATGACAAGGCTAACATCCATTGGAGTAACAAAAATCCCGACAACAGACTACCTTCCATAATGACAAGGCTACCATCCATTGGAGTAACAAAAATGTTGAAAACAGACTACCTTCCATAATGACTAGGCTACCATCCATTGCAATAACCAAAATCTCAACAACAGACTACCTTCCATAATGACTAGGCTACTATCCAATGGAGTAACAAAAATATTGACAATAGACTACCTTCCATAATGACAAGGCTACCATCCATTGGAGTAATAAAAATCTCGAAAATAGGCTACCTTTCATAATGACTAGGCTACCATCCGTTGGAATAACAAAAATCTCAATGACAGACTACCTTCCATAATGAAAAGGCTACCATCTATTGGAGTAACAAAAATCTCGACCACGAACTACCTTCCATAATGACAATGCTACCATCCATTGGAGTAACAAAAATCTCGACAATAGACTACCTTCCATAATGACAAGGCTACAATCTATTGTAGTAATAAAAATCAAGACAACAGACTACCTTCCATAATGACAAGGCTACCATCCATTGTAGTAACAAAAATCACGACAACAGACTACCTTCCATAATGACAAGGCTAACATACATTATAGTAACAAAGATATCGACAACAGACTACCTTTTATAATGACAAGGCTACAATCCATTGGAATAACAAAAATCTCAACAACAGACTACCTTCCATAATGACTAGGCTACTATCCAATGTAGTAACAAAAATCTCGACAACAGACTACCTTCGATAGTAAGAAGGCTACCATCCATTGGAGTAACAAAAATCTCAACAACAAACTTCCTTCCATAATGACAAGTCTACCATCCATTGTAGTAAGAAAAATCTCGATAACTGACTACCTTCCATAATGACAAGGATACATTCCATTGGAGTAACAAAAATCTGGACAATAGACTACATTTCAAATTGACAAGGCTACCATCAATTGGAATAACAAAAATATCAACGAAAGACTACCTTCCATAATGACAAGGCTACAATCCATTGGAGTAACAAAAATCCCAACAACAGACTACCTTCCATAATGACAAGGCTACCATCCATTGGAGTAAGAAAAATCTCGAAAACAGACTACCTTCCATAATGAATAGGCTACCATCAGTTGGAATAACAAAAATCTCAACAACAGATCACCTTCCATAATTAATAGGCTACTATCCAATGGGATAACAAAAATCTCGACACCAGACTTCCTTCCATAATGACAAGGCTAACATACATTGTAGTAACAAAGATATCGACAACAGACTACCTTCCATAATGACAAGGATATAATCCATTGGAGTAACAAAAATCTTGACAACAGACTACCTTCCATAATGACAAGGCTACCATCCATTGTAGTAACAAAAATCTCGACAACAGACTACCTTCGATAGTAAGAAGGCTACCATCCATTGGAGTAACAAAAATCTCAACAACAGACTACCTTCCATAATGACAAGGCTACCATCCATTGTAGTAAGAAAAATCTCGATAGCTGACTACCTTCCATAATGACACGGATACATTCCATTGGAGTAACAAAAATCTGGACAATAGACTACATTTCATATTGACAAGGCTACCATCAATTGGAATAACAAAAATATCAACGATAGACTACCTTCCATAATGACAAGGCTACCATCCATTGGTGTAACAAAAATCCCGACAACAGACTACCTTCCATAATGACAAGACTACCATCCATTGGAGTAACAAAAATCTCGAAAACAGACTACCTTCCATAATGACTAGGCTACCATCCATTGGAATAACCTAAATATCAACAAAAAAATACCTTCCATAATGACAAGGCTACCATCCATTGTAGTAACAAAAATCTCGACAACAGACTACCTTCGATAGTAAGAAGGCTACCATCCATTGGAGTAACAAAAATCTCAACAACAGACTTCCTTCCATATTGACAAGTCTACCATCCATTGTAGTAAGAAAAATCTCGATAACTGACTACCTTCCATAATGACAAGGATACATTCCATTGGAGTAACAAAAATCTGGACAATAGACTACATTTCAAATTGACAAGGCTACCATCAATTGGAATAACAAAAATATCAACGACAAACTACCTTCCATAATGACAAGGCTACAATCCATTGGAGTAACAAAAATCCCAACAACAGACTACCTTCCATAATGACAAGGCTACCATCCATTGGAGTAAGAAAAATCTCGAAAACAGACTACCTTCCATAATGAATAGGCTACCATCAGTTGGAATAAAAAAAATCTCAACAACAGACTACCTTCCATAATTACTAGGCTACTATCCAATGGGATAACAAAAATCTCGACACCAGACTTCCTTCCATAATGACAAGGCTAACATACATTGTAGTAACAAAGATATCGACAACAGACTACCTTCCATAATGACAAGGATACAATCCATTGGAGTAACAAAAATCTCGACAACAGACTACCTTCCATAATGACAAGGCTACCATCCATTGTAGTAACAAAAATCTCGACAACAGACTACCTTCGATAGTAAGAAGGCTACCATCCATTGGAGTAACAAAAATCTCAACAAAAGACTACCTTCCATAATGACAAGGCTACCATCCATTGTAGTAAGAAAAATCTCGATAGCTGACTACCTTCCATAATGACACGGATACATTCCATTGAAGTAACAAAAATCTGGACAATAGACTACATTTCATATTGACAAGGCTACCATCAATTGGAATAACAAAAATATCAACGACAGACTACCTTCCATAATGACAAGGCTACAATCCATTGGAGTAACAAAAATCCCAACAACAGACTACCTTCCATAATGACAAGGCTACCATCCATTGGAGTAAGAAAAATCTCGAAAACAGACTACCTTCCATAATGAATAGGCTACCATCAGTTGGAATAAAAAAAATCTCAACAACAGACTACCTTCCATAATTACTAGGCTACTATCCAATGGGATAACAAAAATCTCGACACCAGACTTCCTTCCATAATGACAAGGCTAACATACATTGTAGTAACAAAGATATCGACAACAGACTACCTTCCATAATGACAAGGATACAATCCGTTGGAGTAACAAAAATCTCGACAACAGACTACCTTCCATAATGACAAGGCTACCATCCATTGTAGTAACAAAAATCTCGACAACAGACTACCTTCGATAGTAAGAAGGCTACCATCCATTGGAGTAACAAAAATCTCAACAAAAGACTACCTTCCATAATGACAAGGCTACCATCCATTGTAGTAAGAAAAATCTCGATAGCTGACTACCTTCCATAATGACACGGATACATTCCATTGGAGTAACAAAAATCTGGACAATAGACTACATTTCATATTGACAAGGCTACCATCAATTGGAATAACAAAAATATCAACGATAGACTACCTTCCATAATGACAAGGCTACCATCCATTGGTGTAACAAAAATCCCGACAACAGACTACCTTCCATAATGACAAGACTACCATCCATTGGAGTAACAAAAATCTCGAAAACAGACTACCTTCCATAATGACTAGGCTACCATCCATTGGAATAACCTAAATATCAACAAAAAAATACCTTCCATAATGACAAGGCTACCATCCATTGTAGTAACAAAAATCTCGACAACAGACTACCTTCGATAGTAAGAAGGCTACCATCCATTGGAGTAACAAAAATCTCAACAACAGACTTCCTTCCATATTGACAAGTCTACCATCCATTGTAGTAAGAAAAATCTCGATAATTGACTACCTTCCATAATGACAAGGATACATTCCATTGGAGTAACAAAAATCTGGACAATAGACTACATTTCAAATTGACAAGGCTACCATCAATTGGAATAACAAAAATATCAACGACACACTACCTTCCATAATGACAAGGCTACAATCCATTGGAGTAACAAAAATCCCAACAACAGACTACCTTCCATAATGACAAGGCTACCATCCATTGGAGTAAGAAAAATCTCGAAAACAGACTACCTTCCATAATGAATAGGCTACCATCAGTTGGAATAACAAAAATCTCAACAACAGATCACCTTCCATAATTAATAGGCTACTATCCAATGGGATAACAAAAATCTCGACACCAGACTTCCTTCCATAATGACAAGGCTAACATACATTGTAGTAACAAAGATATCGACAACAGACTACCTTCCATAATGACAAGGATACAATCCATTGGAGTAACAAAAATCTCGACAACAGACTACCTTCCATAATGACAAGGCTACCATCCATTGTAGTAACAAAAATCTCGATAGCTGACTACATTCCATAATAACACGGATACATTCCATTGGAGTAACAAAAATAAGGACAAGAGCCTACATTTCATATTGACAAGGCTACCATCAATTGGAATAACAAAAATATCAACGACAGACTACCTTCCATAATGACAAGGCTAACATCCATTGGAGTAACAAAAATCCCGACAACAGACTACCTTCCATAATGACAAGGCTACCATCCATTGGAGTAACAAAAATGTTGAAAACAGACTACCTTCCATAATGACTAGGCTACCATCCATTGGAATAACCAAAATCTCAACAACAGACTACCTTCCATAATGACTAGGCTACTATCCAATGGAGTAACAAAAATATTGACAATAGACTACCTTCCATAATGACAAGGCTACCATCCATTGGAGTAATAAAAATCTCGAAAATAGGCTACCTTTCATAATGACTAGGCTACCATCCGTTGGAATAACAAAAATCTCAATGACAGACTACCTTCCATAATGAAAAGGCTACCATCTATTGGAGTAACAAAAATCTCCACCACGAACTACCTTCCATAATGACAATGCTACCATCCATTGGAGTAACAAAAATCTCGACAATAGACTACCTTCCATAATGACAAGGCTACAATCTGTTGTAGTAATAAAAATCAAGACAACAGACTACCTTCCATAATGACAAGGCTACCATCCATTGTAGTAACAAAAATCACGACAACAGACTACCTTCCATAATGACAAGGCTAACATACATTATAGTAACAAAGATATCGACAACAGACTACCTTTTATAATGACAAGGCTACAATCCATTGGAATAACAAAAATCTCAACAACAGACTACCTTCCATAATGACTAGGCTACTATCCAATGTAGTAACAAAAATCTCGACAACAGACTACCTTCGATAGTAAGAAGGCTACCATCCATTGGAGTAACAAAAATCTCAACAACAAACTTCCTTCCATAATGACAAGTCTACCATCCATTGTAGTAAGAAAAATCTCGATAACTGACTACCTTCCATAATGACAAGGATACATTCCATTGGAGTAACAAAAATCTGGACAATAGACTACATTTCATATTGACAAGGCTACCATCAATTGGAATAACAAAAATATCAACGACAAACTACCTTCCATAATGACAAGGCTACCATCCATTGGAGTAACAAAAATCCCAAGAACAGACTACCTTCCATAATGACAAGGCTACCATCCATTGGAGTAAGAAAGATCTCGAAAATAGACTACCTTCCATAATGAATAGGCTACCATCATTTGGAATAACAAAAATCTCAACAATAGACTACCTTCCATAATGACAAGGCTACCATCCATTGTAGTAACAAAAATCACGACAACAGACTACCTTCCATAATGACAAGGCTAACATACATTGTAGTAACAAAGATATCGACAACAGACTACCTTCCATAATGATAAGGCTACAATCCATTGGAGTAACAAAAATCTCGACAACAGACTACCTTCCATAATGACAAGGCTACCATCCATTGTAGTAACAAAAATCTCGACAAGAGACTACCTTCGATAGTAAGAAGGCTACCATCCATTGGAGTAACAAAAATCTCAACAACAGACTACCTTCCATAATGACAAGGCTACCATCCATTGTAGTAAGAAAAATCTCGATAGCTGACTACCTTCCATAATGACACGGATACATTCCATTGGAGTAACAAAAATCTGGACAATAGACTACATTTCATATTGACAAGGCTACCATCAATTGGAATAACAAAAATATCAACGACAGGCTACCTCTCATAATTACAAGGCTACCATCCATTGGAGTAACAAAAATCCCGACAATAGACTACCTTCCATAATTACAAGGCTACCATCCATTAGAGTAACAAAAATCTCGAAAATAAACTACCTTCCATAATGACTAGGCTACCATCCATTGGAATAACCAAAATCTCAACAACAGACTACCTTCCATAATGACTAGGCTACTATCCAATGGAGTAAAAAAAATATTGACAATAGACTACCTTCTATAATGACAAGGCTACCATCCATTGGGTTAATAAAAATCTCGAAAATAGGCTACCTTCCATAATGACTAGGCTACCATCCATTGGAATAACAAAAAACTCAATGACAGACTACCTTCCATAATGAAAAGGCTACCATCTATTGGAATAACAAAAATCTCGACCACAAACTACCTTCCATAATGACAATGCTACCATCCATTGGAGTAACAAAAATCTCGACAATAGACTACCTTCCATAATGACAAGGATACAATCTATTGTAGTAACAAAAATCAAGACAACAGAATACCTTCCATAATGACAAGGCTACCATCCATTGTAGTAACAAAAATCACGACAACAGACTACCTTCTATAATGACAAGTCTAACATACATTATAGTAACAAAGATATCGACAACAGACTACCTTCCATAATGACAAGGCTACAATCCATTGGAATAACAAAAATCTCGCTAACAAACTACCTTCCATAATGACAAGGCTACCATCCATTGTAGTAACAAAAATCTCGACAACAGACTACCTTCGATAGTAAGAAGGCTACAATCCATTGGAGTAACAAAAATCTCAACAACAGACTTCCTTCCATAATGACAAGTCTACCATCCATTGTAGTAAGAAAAATCTCGATAACTGACTACCTTCCATAATGACAAGGATACATTCCATTGGTGTAACAAAAATCTGGACAATAGACTACATTTCATATTGACAAGGCTACCATCAATTGGAATAACAAAAATATCAAAGAAAAACTACCTTCCATAATGACAAGGCTACCATCCATTGGAGTAACAAAAATCCCAACAACAGACTACCTTCCATAATGACAAGGCTACCATCCATTGGAGTAAGAAAAATCTCGAAAACAAACTACCTTCCATAATGAATAGGCTACCATCAGTTGGAATAACAAAAATCTCAACAACAGACTACCTTCCATAATGACTAGGCTACTATCCAATGGGATAACAAAAATCTCGACACCAGACTTCCTTCCATAATGACAAGGCTAACATACATTGTAGTAACAAAGATATCGACAACAGACTACCTTCCATAATGATAAGGCTACAATCCATTGGAGTAACAAAAATCTCGACAACAGACTAACTTCCATAATGATAAGGCTACCATCCATTGTAGTAACAAAAATCTCGACAAGACTCTACCTTCAATAGTAAGAAAGCTACCATCCATTGGAGTAAAAAAAATCTCAACAACAGACTACCTTCCATAATGACAAACTACCTTCCATAATGACACGGATACATTCCATTGGAGTAACAAAAATCTAGACAATAGACTACATTTCATATTGACAAGGCTACCATCAATTGGAATAACAAAAATATCAACGACAGGCTACCTTCCATAATTACAAGGCTACCATCCATTGGAGTAACAAAAATCCCGACAACAGACTACCTTCTATAATTACAAGGCTACCATCCATTAGAGTAACAAAAATCTCGAAAATAGACTACCTTCCATAATGACTAGGCTACCATCCATTGGAATAACCAAAATCTCGACAATAGACTACATTCCATAATGAATAGGCTACCATCCAATGGTGTAACAAAGATATCGACAACAGACAACCTTCCATAATGACAAGGCTACAATCTGTTGTAGTAACGAAAATCTGGCAAACAGACTACCTTCCATAATGACAAGGCTACAATCCATTGGAGTAACAAAAATATCGACAATAGACTACCTTTCAAAATGACAAGGCTACCATCCATTAGAACAACAAAAATTTCTACGACAGACTACCTTCCATAATGACAAGGCTACCATCCATTGGAGTAACAAAAATATCGAAAATAGACTACCTTTCATAATGAAAAGGCTACCATCCATTAGAACAACAAAAATTTCTACGATAGACTACCTTCCATAATGACAAGGCTACCATCCATTGGAGTAACAAAAATCTCGACAATAGACTACTTTCCATAATGACAAGGCTACCATCCATTGGAGTAACAAAAATCTCGAAAACATACTACCTTCCATATTGACTAGGCTACCATCCATTGGAATAACAAAAATCACAACAACAGACTACCTTTCATATTGACAATGCTACTATCCAATGGAGTAAAAAAAATCTTGACAATAGACTACCTTCCATAATGATAAGGCTAACACACGTTGTAGTAAGAAAAATATGAACAATAGACTACCTTCCATAATGACAACGCCACCATCCATTGGAGTAAAAAAAATCATAACGACAGACTACCTTCCATAATGACAAGGCTACCATCCATTGGAGTAACAAAAATCTCAACAACAGACTACCTTCCATAATGATAAGGCTACCATCCATTGGAGTAACAAAAATCTCGACAATAGACTACCTTCCATAATGACAAGGCTACAATTCATTGTAGTAACAAAAATCACGACGACAAACTACCTTCCATAATGAAAAGGCTACCATCCATTGTAGTAACAAAAATCTCGACAGCAGACTACCTTTCGTACTGACAAGGCTACCATCCATTGGAGTAACAAAAATTTTGACAACAAACTACCTTCCATAATGACAAGGATATAATCCATTAGAGTAACAAAAATCTTGACAATAGAATACCTTTCATAATGACAAGGCTACCATCCATTGGAATAAGAAAAATATCAACGACACACTACCTTCCATAATGACAACGCTACCATCCATTGGAGTAACAAAAATCTCGACAACCGACTACCTTCCATAATTACAAGGCTACTATCCATTAGAATAACAAAAATCTTGAAAACAAACTACCTTCCATAATGACTTGTCTACCATCCATTGGAATAACAAAAATCTCGACAACAGACTACCTTCCATAATAATAAGGCTACTATCCAATGGAGTAACATATATCTCGACAACAGACTACCTTCCATAATGACAATGCTAACATACACTGTAGTAACAAAAATTTGAACAACAGACTACCTTCCATAATGAGATGGCTACCATCCACTGGAGTAATAAAAATCACAACGACAGCCTACCTTCCATAATGACAAGGCAACAATCCATTGTAGTAACAAAAATCACGACAACAGACTACCTTATATGAAAAGGTTACCATCCATTGGAATAACAAAAATATCGACAACATACTACCTTCCATAATGATAAGGCTACCATCCAATGGAGTAACAAAAATCTCGACAACAAACAACCTTCCATAATGACAAAGCTACCGTCCATTAGAGTAACAAAAATCTGGACAACAAACTACCTTCCATAATGACAAGGCTACTATCCATTGGAGTAACAAAAATATAAACAAGAGTCTACCTTCAATAATGACAAGGCTACCATCCATTGGAGTATAAATTTTTTTGACAAGAGACTACCTTCCACATTGACAAGGCTACCATCCATTGGAGTAACAAATATCTCGACAACAGACTACATTCCATAATGAATAGGCTACTTCCATTGGAGTAACAAAGATATCGACACCAGACTACCTTCCATAATGACAAGGCTACCACCCATTGGAGTAACAAAAATCTCGACAACATACTACCTTCCATAATGATAAGGCTACCATCCATTGTATTAAAAAAAATCTCGACAAAAGACTACCTTCCATAATAAGAAGGCTACCATCCATTGGAGTAACAAAAATATCGAAAACAAACTACCTTCCATAATAACTTGGCTACCATCCATTGGAATAACAAAAATCTCAACAACAGACCACCTTCCATAATGACAAGGATACTATCCAATGGAGTAACAAAAATCTCGACAACAGATTACCTTCCATAATGATAAGGCTACCATCCAATGGAGTAACAAAAATCTCGACAACAAACTACCTTCCATAATGACAAAGCTACCGTCCATTAGAGTAAAAAAAATCTGGACAACAGACTACCTTCCATAATGACAAGGCTACAGTCCATTGGAGTAACAAAAATATCAACAAGAGATTACCTTCCATATTGACAAGGCTACCATCCATTGGAGTATAAAATTTTTTGACAACAGACTACCTTCCATAATGACAAGGTTACCATCCATTGGAGTAAAAAAAATTTCTACAACAGACTACATTCAATAATGAATAGGCTACTTCCATTGGAGTAACAAAGATATCGACACCAGACTTCCTTCCATAATGACAAGGCTACCACCCATTGGAGTAACAAAAATCTCGATAACAGACTACCTTCCATAATGATAAGGCTACCATCCATTGTATTAACAAAAATCTAGACAACAGACTACCTTCCATAATAAGAAGGCTACCATCCATTGGAGTAACAAAAATTTCGACAAAAGACTACCTTCCATAATGACAAGGCTACAATCCATTGGAGTAACAAAAATCTCGACAATAGATTACCTTTCATAATGACAAGGCTACCATCCAGTGGAGTATAAAATTTTTTGACAACAGACTACCCTCCATAATGACAAGGTTACCATCCATTGGAGTTACAAAAATCTCGACAACAGACTACATTCCATAATGAATTGGCTACTTCCATTGGAGTAACAAAGTTATCGACACCATACTACCTTCCATAATGACAAGGCTACCACCCATTGGAGTAACAAAAATCTCGATAATAGACTACCTTCCATAATGATAAGGCTACCATCCATTATATTAACAAAAATTTCGACAACATACTACCTTTCATAATAAGAAGGCTACCATCCATTGGAGTAACAAAAATTTCGACAAAAGACTACCTTCCATAATGACAAGTCTACAATCCATTGGAGTAACAAAAATCTCGACAATAGATTACCTTTTATAATGACAAGGCTACCATCCATTGGAATAACAAAAATTTCTACGACAGACTACATTCCATAATGACAAGGCTACCATCCATTGGAGTAACAAAAATATCGACAATAGACTACCTTCCATAATGACAAGGCTACCATCCATTGGAGTAACAAAAATCTCGAAAACATACTACCTTCCATATTGACTAGGCTAACATGCATTGGAATACAAAAAATCACAACAACAGACTACCTTTCATATTGAAAATGCTACTATCCAATGGAGTAACAAAAATCTTGACAATAGACTACCTTCCATAATGACAAGGCTACCATCCATTGGAGTAACACAAATCATAACGACAGACTACCTTCCATAATGATAAGGCTACCATCCATTGGAGTAACAAAAATCTGGACAACAAACTACATTCCATAATGAATATGCTACCATCCAATGGAGTAACAAAGATATCGACAACAGATAACCTTCAATAATGACAAGGCTACAATCCATTGTAGTAATGAAAATCTCGTAAATAGACTACCTTCCATAATGAAAAGGCTACCATCCATTGTAGTAAGAAAAATCTCAACAACAAACTACCTTCCATAATAAGAAGGCTACCATCCATTGGAGTAACAAAAATTTCGATAAAAGACTACCTTCCATAATGACAAGGCTACAATCCATTGGAGTAACAAAAATATCGACAATAGACTACCTTTCATAATGACAAGGCTACCATCCATTGGAGTAAAAAAAATCTCGAAAACACACTACCTTCCATATTGACTAGGCTACCATCCAGTGGAATAACAAAAATCACAACAACAAACTACCTTTCATATTGACAATGCTACTATCCAATGGAGTAACAAAAATCTTGACAATAGACTACCTTCCATAATGATAAGGTTAACACACATTGTAGTAAGAAATATATGAACAATAGACTACCTTCCTTAATGATAAGGCTACCATCCATTGGAGTAACAAAAATCATAACGACAGACTACCTTCCATAATGACAAGGCTACCATCCATTGGAGTAACAAAAATCTCGACAACAGACTACCTTCCCTAATGATAAGGCTTCCATCCATTGGAGTAACAAAAATCTCGACAATAGACTACCTTCCAAAATGACAAGGCTACATTCCATTGTAATAACAAAAATCACGACGACAAACTACCTTCCATAATGACAACGCTACCATCCATTGTAGTAACAAAAATCTCGACAACAGACTACCTTCCGTAATGACAAGGCTACCATCCATTGGAGTAACAAAAATCTCGACAACAAACTACCTTCCATAATGACAAGTATGTAATCCATTAGAGTAACAAAAATCTTGACAATAGACTACCTTTCTTAATGAAAAGGCTATCATCCATTGGAATAAGAAAAATATCAACGACAGACTACCTTCCATAATGACAAGGCTACCATCCATTGGAGTAACAAAAATCTCGACAACAGACTACCTTCCATAATGACAAGGCTACCATCCATTGGAGTAACAAAAATCTCGAAAACAAACTACCTTCCATAATGACTTGGCTACCATCCATTGGAATAACAAAAATCTCGACAACAGACTACCTTCCATAATGACAACGCTACTATCCAATGTTGTAACAAAAATATCGACAACAGACTACCTTGCATAATGACAAGGCTAACATACATTGTAGTAACAAAAATTTGAACAACAAGCTACCTTCCATAATGAAATGGTTACCATCCATTGGAGTAATAAAAATCACAATGACAAACTACCTTCCATAATGACAAGGCAACAATCCATTGTAGTTACAAAAATCACGACAACAGACTACCTTATATGAAAAGGTTACCATCCATTGGAATAACAAAAATATCGACAACATACTACCTTCCATAATGATAAGGCTACCATCTCATGGAGTAACAAAAATCTCGACAACAAACTAACTTCCATAATGACAAAGCTACCGTCCATTAGAGTAACAAAAATCTGGATAACAGACTACCTTCCATAATGACTAGGCTACTGTACATTGGAGTAACAAAAATATCAACAAGAGACTACCTTCCATATTGACAAGGCTACCATCCATTGGAGTATAACATTTTTTGACAACACACTACCTTCCATAATGACAAGGCTGTCATCCATTGGACTAACAAAAATCTCGACAACAGACTACATTCCATAATGAATAGGCTACTTCCATTGGAGTAACAAAGATATCGAGACTAGACTACCTTCCATAATGACAAGGCTACCACCCATTGGAGTAACAAA
Source organism: Vicia faba (assembly GCA_948472305.1). Lineage (NCBI taxonomy): Eukaryota > Viridiplantae > Streptophyta > Magnoliopsida > Fabales > Fabaceae > Vicia > Vicia faba. The sequence continues at coordinate 652,763,187 of OX451741.1, forward strand.
AATCTCGATAACAGACTACCTTCCATAATGATAAGGCTACCATCCATTGTATTAACAAAAATCTTGACAACAGGCTACCTTCCATAATAAGAAGGCTACCATCCATTAGAGTAACAAAAATATCGACAAAATACTACCTTCCATAATGACAAGGCTACAATCCATTGGAGTAACAAAAATCTCGACAATAGATTACCTTTCATAATGACAAGGCTACCATCCATTGGAATAACAAAAATTTCTACGACAAACTACCTTCCATAATGACAAGGCTACCATCCATTGGAGTAACAAAAATCTCGACAATAGACTACCTTCCATAATGACAAGGCTACTATCAATTAGAGTAACAAAAATCTCGAAAAAATACTACCTTCCATATTGACTAGTCTACCATCCATTGGAATAACAAAAATCTCAACAACAGACTACCTTCCATATTGACAATGCTACTATCCAATGGAGTAACAAAAATCTCGACAATAGACTACCTTCCATAATGATAAGGCTAACACACATTATAGTAAGAAAAATCTGAACAATAAACTACCTTCCATAATGACAAGGCTACCATCCATTTGAGTAACAAAAATCATAACGACAGACTACCTTCCATAATGATAAGGCTACCATCCATTGGAGTAACAAAAATCTCGACAACAGACTACCTTCCATAATGATAAGGCTACCATCCATTGGAGTAACAAAAATCTCGACAATAGACTACCTTCCATAATGATAAGGCTACAATCCATTGTAGTAACAAAAATCACGATGACAGACTACCTTCCATAATGACAAGGCTACCATCCATTGTAGTAACAAAAATCTCGACAACAGACTACCTTCCGTAATGACAAGGCTACCATCCATTGGATTAATAAAAATCTCGACAACAAACTACCTTCCATAATGACAAGGATATAATCCATTAGAGTAACAAAAATCTTAACAATAGACTACCTTTCATAATGACAAGGCTACCATCCATTGGAATAAGAAAAATATCAACGACAGACTACCTTCCATAATGACAAGGCTACCATCCATTGGAGTAACAAAAATATCGACAACAGACTACCTTCCATAATGGCAAGGCTACCATCCATTGGAGCAACAAAAATCTCGAAAACAAACTACCTTCCATAATGACAAAGCTACCGTCCATTAGAGTAACAAAAATCTCGACAATAGACTACCTTTCATAATGACAAGGCTACCATCCATTGGAATAAGAAATATATCAACGACATACTACCTTCCATAATGAAAAGGCTACCATCCATTGGAGAAACAAAAATCTCGACAAAAAACTACCTTCCATAATGACAAGGCTACCATCCATTGGAGTAACAAAAATCTCGAAAACAAACTAGCTTCCATAAGGACTAGGCTACCATCCATTGGAATAACAAAAATCTCAACAACAGACTACCTTCCATAATGAGAAGGCTACCATACATTGGAGTAACAAAAAGCACAACGACAGACTACCTTCCATAATGGTAAGGCAACAACCCATTGTAGTAACAAAAATCACGACAACTGACTACCTTATATGAAAAGGTTAGAATCCATTGGAATAACAAAAATATCGACAACAGACTACCTTCCATAATGATAAGGCTACCATCCAATGGAGTAACAAAAATCTAAACAACAAACTACCTTCCATAATGACAAGGCTACAATCCATTGGATTAATAAAAATCTCGACAATAGACTACCTTTCATAATGACAAGGCTACCATCCATTGGAATAACAAAAATTTCTACGACATACTACCTTCCATAATGACAAGGCTACCAACCATTATAGTAACAAAAATCTCGACAACAGACTACGTTCTATAATGACAAGGCTACCATCCCTTAGAGTAACAAAAATCTCGACAACAAACTACCTTACATAATAACAAGGCTACCATCCATTGGAGTAACAAAGATATTGACAACATACTACCTTCCATAATGACATGGCTACCATCCCTTAGAGTAACAAAAATCACGACAGTAGACTAACTTTCATAATGACAAGGCTACCATCCATTGGAATAACAAAAATATTGTGCACAGACTACCTTCCATAATGACTAGGCTACCATCCATTGGAGTAATAAAGATATCGACAACAGACTACCTTCCATAACGACAAGGCTACAATCCATTCTAGTAACAAAAATATCGACAACAGACTACCTTCCATAATGACAAGGCTACCATCCATTGTAGTGACAAAAATATCGATAATATATTACCTTCTATAATGACAACGCTACCATCCATTGGAATGACAAAAATCTCGACAATAGACTACCTTCCATATGAACAAGGCTACCATCCCTTAGAGTAACAAAAATCTCGACAATAGACTACCTTCCATAATAACAAGGCTTCCATCCATTGGAGTAACAAAGATATCGACAACATACTACCTTCCATAATGACAAGGCTACCATCCATTGGAGTAACAAAAATCACGACAACAGACTACTTTCAATAATGACAAGGCTACCATCCATTGGAATAACACAAATATCGACAACACACTACCTTCCATAATGACAAGGCTACATTGCAATGGAGTAACAAAAATCTCCGCAATAGACTACCTTCCATAATGACAAGGGTACCATCATTCGAGTAACCAAAATATCAACAAGAGACTACCTTCCATAATTACAAGGCTACAATCCATTGGAGTATAAAAAATCTCGACAACAAAATACCTTCCATAATGACAAGGCTATCATCCATTAAAGTAACTAAAATCTCGTACACAAACTACCTTCCATAATGACTAGCCTACCATCAATTGGAGTAACAAAGTTATCGACAACAAACTACCTTCCATAACGACAAGGCTATAATCCATTGTAGTAACTAAAATCTTGACAACAAACTACCTTCCATAATGACAAGGCTACCATCCATTGTAGTGACAAAAATCTCGATAATATACTACCTTCTATAATGACAATGCTACCATCCAATGGAATAACAAAAATCTCGGCAACAGACTACGTTCCATTATGACAAGGCTACCATCCCTTAGAGTAACAAAAATCTCGACAATAGACTACCTTCCATAATGACAAGGCTACCATCCATTGGAGTAACAAAGATATAGACAACATACTACCTTCCATAATGACAAGGCTACCATCCCTTAAAGTAACAAAAATCACGACAACAGACTACCTTTCATAATGACAAGGCTACCATCCATTAGAATAAAAAAAATATCGTACACAAACTACCTTCCATAATGACTAGGCTACCATCCATTGGAGTAACAAAGATATCGACAACAGACTACCTTCCATAACAACAAGGCTACCATCCATTGAAGTAACAAAAGTCTCGACAACAGACTACCTTCCATAATGACAAGGCTACCATTAATTATAGTGACAAAAATATCAACAATATACTACCTTCTATAATGACAAGGCTACCATCCATTGGAGTAACAAAAATCTCGACAAGAGACTACCTTCCATAATGACAAGGCTACAATCTATTATAGTAACAAAAATCTCGACAATAGAATTCCTTTCATAATGACTAGGCTACCATCCATTGGAGTAACAAAAATCACGAAAACAAACTACCTTCCATAATGACAAGGCTACCATCCATTGGAATAACAAAAATATCGACAACACACTACCTTCCATAATGACAAGGCTACAATGCAATGGAGTAAAAAAAATCTTGGCAATAGGCTACCTTCCATAATAACAAGGGTACCATCATTGGAGTAACCAAAATATCAACAAGAGACTACCTTCAATAATTACAAGGCTACAATTTATTGGAGTATAAAAAATCTCGACAACAGACTACCTTCCATATGACAAGGCTACGATCCATTAAAGTAACTAAAATCTCATACACAATCTACCTACCATAATGACTAGGCTACCATCCCTTGGACTAACAAAGATATCGACAACAAAATACCTTCCATAACGACAAGGCTACAATCCATTATAGTAACAAAAATCTTGACAACAGACTACCTTCCATAATGACAAGGGTACCATCCATTGTAGTGACAAAAAAATCGATAATATACTACCTTCTATAATGACAACGCTACCATCCATTGGAATAACAAAAATCTGGACAACAGACTACCTTCCATAATGACAAGGCTACCATCCATTGGAGTAACAAAGATATCGACAACATACTACCTTCCATAATGACAAGGCTACCATCCCTTAGAGTAACAAAAATCAGGACAATACACTTCCTTTCATAATGACAAGGCTACCATCCATTGGAATAACAAAAATATCGTACACAAACTACCTTCCATAATAACTAGGCTACCATCCATTGGAGTAACAAAGATATAGACAACATACTACCTTCCATAATGACAAGGCTACAATCCATTCTAGTAACAAAAATCTCGAAAAAAGACTACCTTACATAATGACAAGGCTACCATCCATTGTAGTGACAAAAATCTCGACAATATACTACCTTCTATAATCACAACGCTACCATCCATTGGAATAACAAAAATCTCGTCAACAGACTACCTTCCATATGGACAAGGCTACCATCCGTTAGAGTAACAAAAATATCGACAATAGACTACCTTCCATAATGACAAGGCTACCATCCATTGGAGTAACAAAGATATCGACAACATACTACCTTCCATAATGACAAGGCTACCATCCATTGGAGTGACAAAAATCACGACAACAGACTACCTTCCATAATGACAAGGCTATCATCCACTGGAATAACAAAAATATCGACAACACACTACCTTCCATAATGACAAGGCTACCATGCAATGGAGTAACAAAAATCTTGGCAATAGGTTACCTTCCATAATAACAAGGGTACCATCATTGGAGTAACCAAAATATCAACAAGAGACTACCTTCCATAATTACAAGGCTACAATTTATTGGAGTATAAAAAATCTCGACAACACACTACCTTCCATAATGACAAGGCTACGATCCATTAAAGTAACTAAAATCTCATACACAATCTACCTACCATGATGACTAGGCTACCATCCCTTGGACTAACAAAGATATCGACAACAAAATACCTTCCATAACGACAAGGCTACAATCCATTATAGTAACAAAAATCTTGACAACAGACTACCTTCCATAATGACAAGGGTACCATCCATTGTAGTGACAAAAATCTCGATAATATACTACCTTCTATAATGACAACACTACCATCCATTGGAATAACAAAAATCTGGACAACAGACTACCTTCCATAATGACAAGGCTACCATCCATTGGAGTAACAAAGATATCAACAACATACTACCTTCCATAATGACAAGGCTACAATCCCTTAGAGTAACAAAAATCAGGACAATACACTTCCTTTCATAATGACAAGGCTACCATCCATTGGAATAACAAACATATCGTACACAAACTACCTTCCATAATGACTAGGCTACAATCCATTGGAGTAACAAATATATAGACAACATACTACCTTCCATAACGACAAGGCTACAATCCATTCTAGTAACAAAAATCTCGATAACAGACTACGTTACATAGTGACAAGGCTACCATCCATTGTAGTGACAAAAATCTCGACAATATACTACCTTCTATAATGACAACGCTACCATCCATTGGAATAACAAAAATCTCGTCAACAGACTACCTTTCCATATGGATAAGGCTACCATCCGTTAGAGTAACAAAAATATCGACAATAGACTACCTTCCATAATGACAAGGCTACCATCCATTGGAGTAACAAAGATATCGACAACATACTACCTTCCATAATGACAAGGCTACCATCCATTGGAGTGACAAAAATCACGACAACAGACTACCTTCCATAATGACAAGGCTATCATCCATTGGAATAACAAACATATCGACAACACACTATATTCCATAATGACATGGCTACCATGCAATGGAGTAACAAAATTCTCGGCAATAGACTACCTTCCACAATGACAAGGGTACCATCATTGGAGTAACCAAAATATCAAAAAGAGACTACCTTCCATAATTACAAGGCTATAATTTATTGGAGTATAAAAAATCTCGACAACAGACTACCTTACAAAATGACAAGGCTACCATCCATTAAAGTAACTAAAATCTCGTACACAAACTACCTTCCATAATGACTTGGCTACCATCCATTGGACTAACCAAGATATCGACAACAAACTACATTCCATAACGACAAGGCTACAATCCATTGTAGTAACAAAAATATTGACAACAGACTACCTTCAATAATGACAAGGCTACCATCCATTGTAATGACAAAAATCTCGATAATATACTACCTTCTAAAATGACAACGCTACCATCAATTGGAATAACAAAAACCTCTACAACAGACTACGTTCCATAATGAAAAGGCTACCATCCCTTAGAGTAACAAAAATCTGGACAACAGACTACCTTCCATAATGACAAGACTACCATCCATAGGAGTAACAAAGATATCGACAACATACTACCTTCCATAATGACAAGGCTACCCTCCCTTAGAGTAACAAAAATCAGGACAATAAACTTCCTTTCATAATGACAAGGCTACCATCCATTGGAATAAAAAAAATATCGTACACAAACTACCTTCCATAATGACTAGGCTACCATCCATTGGAGTAACAAAGATATAGACAACATACTACCTTCAATAACGACAAGGCTACAACCCATTCTAGTAACAAAAATCTCGACAACAGACTACCTTACATAATGACAAGGCTACCATCGATTGTAGTGATAAAAATCTCGACAATATACTACCTTCTATAATGAAAACGCTACCATCCGTTGGAATAACAAAAATCTCGACAATAGACTACCTTCCATATGGATAAGGCTACCATCCCTTAGAGTAACCAAGATATCGACAACATACTACCTTCCATAAAGACAAGGCTACCATCCATTGGAGTAACCAAAATCACGAAAACAGACTCCCTTCCATAATGACTAGGCTACCATCCATTGGAATAACAAAAATATCGACAACACACTACCTTCCATAATGACAAGGCTACCATGCAACGGAGTAACAAAAATCTCGGCAATAGTCTACCTTCCATAATGACAAGGGTACCATCGTTGGAGTAACCAAAATATCAACAAGAGACTACCTTCCATAATTACAAGGCTACAATTTATTGGAGTATAAAAAATCTCGACAACAGACTACCTTTCATAATGACAAGGCTACCATCCATTAAAGTAACTAAAATCTCATACACAATCTACCTACCATAAAGACTAGGGTACCATCCCCTAGACTAACAAAGATCTCGAAAACAAACTACCTTACATAACGACAAGGCTACCATCCATTATAGTAACAAAAATCTCGACAACATACTACCTTCTATAATCACAACGCTACCATCCATTGGAATAACAAAAATCTCGTCAACAGACTACCTTCCATATGGACAAGGCTACCATCCGTTAGAGTAACAAAAATATCGACAATAGACTACCTTCCATAATGACAAGGCTACCATCCATTGGAGTAACAAAGATATCGACAACATACTACCTTCCATAATGACAAGGCTACCATCCATTGGAGTGACAAAAATCATGACAACAGACTACCTTCCATAATGACAAGGCTATCATCCATTGGAATAACAAAAATATCGACAACACACTACCTTCCATAATGACAAGGCTACCATGCAATGGAGTAACAAAAATCTTGGCAATAGGCTACCTTCCATAATAACAAGGGTACCATCATTGGAGTAACCAAAATATCAACAAGAGACTACCTTCCATAATGACAAGGCTACGATCCATTAAAGTAACTAAAATCTCATACACAATCTACCTACCATGATGACTAGGCTACCATCCCTTGGACTAACAAAGATATCGACAACAAAATACCTTCCATAACGACAAGGCTACAATCCATTATAGTAACAAAAATCTTGACAACAGACTACCTTCCATAATGACAAGGCTACCATCCATTGTAGTGACAAAAATCTCGATAATATACTACCTTCTATAATGACAACACTACCATCCATTGGAATAACAAAAATCTGGACAACATACTACCTTCCATAATGACAAGGCTACCATCTATTGGAGTAACAAAGATATCGACAACATACTACCTTCCATAATGACAAGGCTACCATCCCTTAGAGTAACAAAAATCAGGACAATAGACTTCCTTTCATAATGACAAGGCTACCATCCATTGGAATAACAAAAATATCGTACACAAACTACCCTCCATAATGACTAGGCTACCATCCATTGGAGTAACAAAGATATAGACAACATACTACCTTTCATAACGACAAGGGTACAATCCATTCTAGTAACAAAAATCTCGAAAAAAGACTACCTTACATAATGACAAGGCTACCATTCATTGTAGTGACAAAAATATCGACAATATACTACCTTCTATAATGACAACGCTACCATCCATTGGAATAACAAAAATCTCGACAACAGACTACCTTCCATATGGACAAGGCTACCAACCCTTAGAGTAACAAAAATATCAACAATAGACTACCTTCCATAATGACAAGGCTACCATCCATTGGAGTAACAAAGATATCGACAACATACTACCTTCCATAATGACAAGGCTACCATCCATTGGAGTAACAAAAATCAAGAAAACAGACTACCTTCCATAATGACAAGGCTACCATCCACTGGAATAACAAAAATATCGACAACACACTACCTTGCATAATGACAAGGCTACCATGCAATGGAGTAACAAAAATCTCGGCAACAGACTACCTTCCATAATAACAAGGGTACCATCATTGGAGTAACCAAAATATCACTAAGAGACTACCTTCCATAATTACAAGGCTATAATTTATTGGAGTATAAAAAATCTCGACAACAGACTACCTTCCATAATGACAAGGCTACCAACCATTGTAGTGACAAAAATCTCTATAATATACTACCTTCTATAATGACAACGCTATCATCAATTGGAATAACAAAAATCTCGACAACAGACTACGTTCCATAATGACAAGGCTACCATCCCTTAGAGTAACAAAAATCTGGACAACAAACTACCTTCCATAATGACAAGGCTACCATCCATTGGAGTAACAAAGATATCGACAACATACTACCTTCCATAATGACAAGGCTACCATCCCTTAGAGTAACAAAAATCAGGACAATAGACTTCCTTTCATAATGACAAGGCTACCATCCATTGGAATAACAAAAATATCGTACACAAACTACCTTCCATAATGACTAGGCTACTATCCATTTGAGTAACAAAGATATAGACAACATACTACCTTCCATAACGACAAGGCTACAATCCATTCTAGTAACAAAAATCTCGACAACAAACTACGTTACATAATGACAAGGCTACCATCGATTGTAGTGATAAAAATCTCGACAATATACTACCTTCTATAATGACAACGCTACCATCCATTGAAAAACAATAATCTCGACAATAGACTACCTTCCATATGGATAAGCCTACCATCCCTTAGAGTAACCAAGATATCGACAACATACTACCTTCCATAAAGACAAGGCTACCATCCATTGGAGTAACAAAGATATCGAAAACATACTACCTTCGATAATGACAAGGCTACCATCCATTGGAGTGACAAAAATCACGAAAACAGACTACCTTCCATAATGACAAGGCTATCATCCATTGGAATAACAAACATATCGACAACACACTACCTTCCATAATGACAAGGCTACCATGCAATGGAGTAACAAAAATCCCGTCAATAGACTACCTTCCATAATGACAAGGGTACCATCATTGGAGTAACCAAAATATCAACAAGAGACTACCTTCAATAATTACAAGGCTACAATTTATTGGAGTATAAAAAATCTCGACAGCAGACTACCTTCCATAATGACAAGGCTACCATCCATTAAAGTAACTAAAATCTCCTACACAAACTACCTTCCATAATGACTAGGCTACCATCCATTGGATTAACAATGATATCGACAACAAACTACATTCCATAACGACAAGGCTACAATCCATTGTAGTAACAAAAATCTTGACAACAGACTACCTTCAAAAATGACAAGGCTACCATCCATTGTAGTGACTAAAATCTTGATAATATACTACATTCTATAATGACAATGCTACCATCCATTGGAATAACAAAAATCTCGACAACAGACTAGGTTCCATAATGAAAAGGTTACCATCCCTTAGAGTAACAAAAATGTGGACAACATACTACCTTCCATAATATCAAGGCTACCATCCATTGGAGTAACAAAGATATCGACAACATACATCCTTCCATAATGACAAGGCTACCATCCCTTAGAGTAACAAAAATCAGGACAATAAACTTCCTTTCATAATGACAAGGCTACCATCCATTAGAATAACAAAAATATCGTACACAAACTACCTTCCATAATGACTAGGCTACCATCCATTGGAGTAACAAAGATATAGACAACATACTGCCTTCCATAACGACAAGACTACAACCCATTCTAGTAACAAAAATCTCGACAACAGACTACCTTACATAATGACAAGGCTACCATCCATCGTAGTGATAAAAATCTCGACAATATACTACTTTCTATAATGACAACGCTACCATCCATTGGAATAAAAAAAATCTCGACAACAGACTACCTTCCATATGGATAAGGCTACCATTCCTTAGAGTAACAAAAATATAGACAATAGACTACCTTCCATAATGACAAGGCTACCATCCATTGGAGTAACCAAGATATCGACAACATACTACCTTCCATAAAGACAAGGCTACCATCCATTGGAGTAACAAAATTCACAAAAACAAATTACCTTCCATAATGACAAGGCTACCATCCACTGGAGTAACAAAAATCACGAAAACAGACTACCTTCCATAATGACAAGGCTACCATCCATTGGAATAACAAAAATATCGATAACACACTACCTTCCATAATGACAAGGCTACCATGCAATAGAGTAACAAAAATCTTGGCAATAAACTACGTTCCAAAATAACAAGGGTACCATCATTGGAGTAACCAAAATATCAACAAGAGACTACCTTCCATAATTACAAGGCTACAATTTATTGGAGTATAAAAAATCTCGACAACAGACTACCTTCCATATTGACAAGGCTACCATCCATTAAAGTAACTAAAATCTCGTACACAATCTACCTTCCATAATGACTAGGCTACCATCCCTTGGACTAACAAAGATATCGATAACAAAGAACCTTCCATAACGACAAGGCTACAATCCATTGTAGTAACAAAATTCTTGACAACAGACTACCTTCCATAATGACAACGCTACCATCCATTATAGTGACAAAAATCTCGATAATATACTACCTTCTATAATGACAAAGCTACCATCCCTTAGAGTAACAAAAATCTGGACAACAGACTACCTTCCATAATGACAAGGCTACCATCCATTAGAGTAACAAAGATATCGACAACATACTACCTTCCATAATGACAAGGCTACCATCCCTTAGTGTAACAAAAATCAGGACAATAGACTTCCTTTCATAATGACAAGGCTTCCATCCATTGGAATAACAAAAATATCGACAACACACTACCTTCCATAATGACAAGGCTACAATGCAATGGAGTAACAAAAATCTCGGCAATTTACTACGTTCCATAATGACAAGGGTACCATCATTGGAGTAACAAAAATATCAACAAGAGACTACATTCAATATTTACAAGGCTACAATTTATTGGAGTATTAAAAATCTCGACAACAGACTACCTTCCATAATGACTAGGCTACCATCCATTGGAGTAACAAAGATATAGATAACAAACTACCTTCCATAACGACAAGGCTAAAATCCATTCTAGTAACAAAAATCTCGACAACAGACTACCTTACGTAATGACAAGGCTACGATCCATTGTAGTGACAAAAATCTCGACAATATACTGCCTTCTATAATGACAACACTACCAACCATTAGAATAACAAAAATCTCGTCAACAGACTACCTTCCATATGGATAAGGCTACCATCTGTTAGAGTAACAAAAATATCGACAATACACTACCTTCCATAATGACAAGGCTACCATCCATTGGAGTAACAAAGATATCGAAAACATACTACCTTCGATAATGACAAGGCTACCATCCATTGGAGTGACAAAAATCACGAAAACAGACTACCTTCCATAATGACAAGGCTATCATCCATTGGAATAACAAACATATCGACTACACACTACCTTCCATAATGACAAGGCTACCATGCAATGGAGTAAAAAAATCCCGCCAATAGACTACTTTCCATAATGACAAGGGTACCATCATTGGAGTAACCAAAATATCAACAAGAGACTACCTTCAATAATTACAAGGCTACAATTTATTGGAGTATAAAAAATCTCGATAACAGACTACCTTCCATAATGACAAGGCTACCATCCATTAAAGTAACTAAAATCTCCTACACAAACTACCTTCCATAATGACTAAGCTACCATCCATTGGATTAACAATGATATCGACAACAAACTACATTCCATAACGACAAGGCTAAAATCCATTGTAGTAACAAAAATCTTGACAACAGACTACCTTCAATAATGACAAGGCTACCATCCATTGTAGTGACAAAAATCTCGATAATATACTACCTTCTATAATGACAATGCTACCATCCATTGGAATAACAAAAATCTCGACAACAGACTAGGTTCCATAATGAAAAGGTTACCATCCCATAGAGTAACAAAAATCGTGACAACAGACTACCTTCCATAATGACAAGGCTACCATCCATTGGAGTAACAAAGATATCGACAACATACTACCTTCCATAATGACAAGGCTACCATCCCTTAGAGTAACAAAAATCAGGACAATAAACTTCCTTTCATAATGACAAGGCTACCATCCATTAGAATAACAAAAATATCATACACAAACTACCTTCCATAATGACTAGGCTACCATCCATTGGAGTAACAAAGATATAGACAACATACTACCTTCTATAACGACAAGACAACAACCCATTCTAGTAACAAAAATCTCAACAACAGACTACCTTACATAATGACAAGGCTACCATCCATTGTAGTGATAAAAATCTCGACAATATACTACCTTCTATAATGACAACGCTACCATCCATTGAAATAACAAAAATCTCGATAACAGACTACCTTCCATATGGATAAGACTACCATCCCTTAGGGTAACAAAAATATAGACAATAGACTACCTTCCATAATGACAAGGCTACCATCCATTGGAGTAACCAAGATATCGACAACATACTACCTTCCATAAAGACAAGGCTACCATCCATTGGAGTAACAAAAATCACAAAAACAGACTACCTTCCATAATGACTAGGCTACCATCCATTGGAATAACAAAAATATCGACAACACACTACCTTCCATAATGACAAGGCTACCATGCAACGGAGTAACAAAAATCTCGGCAATAGACTACCTTCCATAATGACAAGGGTACCATCATTGGAGTAACCAAAATATCAACAAGAGACTACCTTCCATAATTACAAGGCTAAAATTTATTGGAGTATATAAAATCTCGACAACAGACTACCTTCCATAATGAGAAGGCTACCATCCATTAAAGTAACTAAAATCTCGTACACAAACTACCTTCCATAATGACTAGGCTACCATCCATTGGAGTAACAAAGATATAGACAACAGACTACCTTCCATAACGACAAGGCTACAATCCATTCTAGTAACAAAAATCTCGACAATAGACTACCTTACATAATGACAAGTCTACCATCCAATTTAGTGACAAAAATCTTGACAATTTACTACCTTCTATAGTGACAACGCTACCATTCATTGGAATAACAAAAATCTCGACAACAGACTACCTTCCATATGGACAGGGCTACCATCCCTTAGAGTAACAAAAATATCGACAATAGACTACCTTCCATAATGACAAGGCTACCATCCATTGGAGTAATAAAGATATCGACAACATACTACCTTCCATAATGACAAGGCTACCATCCATTGGAGAAACAAAAATCACCAAAACAGACTACCTTCCATAATGACAACGCTACCATCCATTGGAATAACAAAAATATCGACAACACACTACCTTCCATAATGACAAGGCTACCATGCAATGGAGTAACAAAAATCTTGGCAATAGACTACCTTCCATAATAACAAGGGTACCATCATTAGAGTAACCAAAATATCAACAAGAGACTACCTTCCATAATTACAAGGCTACAATTTATTGGAGTATAAAAAATCTCGACAACAGACTACCTTCCATAATGACAAGCCTACCATCCATTAAAGTAACTAAAATCTCGTACACAATCTACCTTCCATAATGACTAGGCTACCATCCCTTGGACTAACAAAGATATCGACAACAAACTACCTTCCATAACGACAAGGCTACAATCCATTGTAGTAACAAAAATCATGACAACAGACTACCTTCCATAATGACAAGGCTACCATCCATTGTAGTGACAAAAATCTCGATAATATACTACTTTCTATAATGAAAAAGCTACCATCCCTTAGAGTAACAAAAATCTGGAAAATAGACTACCTTCCATAATGACAAGGCTACCATCCATTGGAGTAACAAAGATAACGACAACATACTACCTTCCATAATGACAAGGCTACCATCCCTTAGAGTAACAAAAATTAGGACAATAGACTTCCTTTCATAATGACAAGGCTACCATCCATTGGAATAACAAAAATATCGACAACACACTACCTTCCATAATGACAAGGCTACCATGCAATGGAGTAACAAAAATCTCGGAAATAGACTACCTTCCATAATGACAATGGTACCATCATTGGAGTAAACAAAATATCAACAAGAGACTACCTTCAATAATTACAAGGCTACAATTTATTGGAGTATAAAAAATCTCGACAATAGACTACCTTCCATAATGACTAGGATACCATCCATTGGAGTAACAAAGATATAGACAACAGACTACCTTCCATAACGACAAGGCTACAATCCATTCTAGTAACAAAAATCTCGACAATAGACTACCTTATATAATGACAAGGCTACCATCCATTGTAGTGACAAAAATCTCCACAATATACTACCTTCTATAATGATAACGCTACCATCCATTGGAATAACAAAAATCTCGACAACAGACTACCTTCCATATGGACAGGGCTACCATCCCTTAGAGTAACAAAAATATCGACAATAGACTACCTTCCATAATGACAAGGCTACCATCCATTGGAGTAACAAAGATATTGACAAAATACTACCTTCCATAATGACAAGGCTACCATCCATTGGAGTATAAAAATCACGAAAACAGATTACCTTCCATAATGACAAGGCTACCATCCATTGGAATAACAAAAATATCGACAAATCACTACCTTCCATAATGACAAGGCTACAATGCAAGGGAGTAACAAAAATCTCGGCAATAAACTACCTTCCATAATGACAAGGGTACCATCATTGGAGTAACCAAGATATCAACAAGAGACTACCTTCCATAATTACAAGGCTACAATTTATTGGAGTATAAAAAATCTTAACAACAAACTACCTTCCATAATGACAATGCTACCATCCATTGGAGTGACAAAAATCTCGATAATATACTACCTTCTATAATGACAAAGCTACCATCCCTTAGAGTAACAAAAATCTGGACAACAGACTACCTTCCATAATGACAAGGTAACCATCCATTGGAGTAACAAAGATATCGACAACATACTACCTTCC
The DNA here is from genome assembly GCA_948472305.1 of Vicia faba. Classification (NCBI taxonomy): domain Eukaryota; kingdom Viridiplantae; phylum Streptophyta; class Magnoliopsida; order Fabales; family Fabaceae; genus Vicia; species Vicia faba. The sequence continues at coordinate 652,779,002 of OX451741.1, forward strand.
ATAATGACAAGGCTACCATCCCTTAGAGTAACAAAAATCAGGGCAATAGACTTCCATTCATAATGACAAGGCTACCATCCATTGGAATAACAAAAATATCGACAACACACTACCTTCCATAATGACAAGGCTACCATGCAATGGAGTAACAAAAATCTCGGCAATAGACTACCTTCCATAATGACAAGGGTACCATCATTGGAGTAACCAAAATATCAACAAGAGACTACCTTCCATAATTACAAGGCTAAAATTTATTGGAGTATAAAAATCTCGACAATAGACTACCTTCCATAATGACTAGGCTACCATCCATTGGAGTTACAAAGATATAGACAACAGACTGCCTTCCATAACGACAAGGCTATAATCCATTCTAGTAACAAAAATCTCGAAAATAGACTACCTTACATAATGACAAGTCTACCATCCATTGTAGTGACAAAAATCTCGACAATATACTACCTTCTATAATGACAACGCTACCATCCATTGGAATAACAAAAATCTCGACAACAGACTACCTTCCATATGGACAGGGCTACCATCCCTTAGAGTAACAAAAATATCGACAATAGACTACCTTCCATAATGACAAGGCTACCATCCATTGGAGTAACAAAGATATTGACAAAATACTACCTTCCATAATGACAAGGCTACCATCCATTGGAGTATAAAAATCACGAAAACAGATTACCTTCCATAATGACAAGGCTACCATCCATTGGAATAACAAAAATATCGACAAATCACTACCTTCCATAATGACAAGGCTACAATGCAAGGGAGTAACAAAAATCTCGGCAATAAACTACCTTCCATAATGACAAGGGTACCATCATTGGAGTAACCAAGATATCAACAAGAGACTACCTTCCATAATTACAAGGCTACAATTTATTGGAGTATAAAAAATCTTAACAACAAACTACCTTCCATAATGACAATGCTACCATCCATTGGAGTGACAAAAATCTCGATAATATACTACCTTCTATAATGACAAAGCTACCATCCCTTAGAGTAACAAAAATCTGGACAACAGACTACCTTCCATAATGACAAGGTAACCATCCATTGGAGTAACAAAGATATCGACAACATACTACCTTCCATAATGACAAGGCTACCATCCCTTAGAGTAACAAAAATCAGGGCAATAGACTTCCATTCATAATGACAAGGCTACCATCCATTGGAATAACAAAAATATCGACAACACACTACCTTCCATAATGACAAGGCTACCATGCAATGGAGTAACAAAAATCTCGGCAATAGACTACCTTCCATAATGACAAGGGTACCATCATTGGAGTAACCAAAATATCAACAAGAGACTACCTTCCATAATTACAAGGCTAAAATTTATTGGAGTATAAAAATCTCGACAATAGACTACCTTCCATAATGACTAGGCTACCATCCATTGGAGTTACAAAGATATAGACAACAGACTGCCTTCCATAACGACAAGGCTATAATCCATTCTAGTAACAAAAATCTCGAAAATAGACTACCTTACATAATGACAAGTCTACCATCCATTGTAGTGACAAAAATCTCGACAATATACTACCTTCTATAATGACAACGCTACCATCCATTGGAATAACAAAAATCTCGACAACAGACTACCTTCCATATGGACAGGGCTACCATCCCTTAGAGTAACAAAAATATCGACAATAGACTACCTTCCATAATGACAAGGCTACCATCCATTGGAGTAACAAAGATATTGACAACATACTACCTTCCATAATGACAAGGCTACCATCCATTGGAGTAACAAAAATCACAAAAACAGACTACCTTCCATAATGACAAGGCTACCATCCATTGGAATAACAAAAATATCGACAACACACTACCTTCCATAATGACAAGGCTACCATGCAACGGAGTAACAAAAATATCGACAATAGACTACCTTCCATAATGACAAGGCTACCATCCATTGGAGTAACAAAGATATTGACAACATACTACCTTCCATAATGACAAGGCTACCATCCATTGGAGTATAAAAATCACGAAAATAGACTACCTTCCATAATGACAAGGCTACCATCCATTGGAATAACAAAAATATCGACAAATCACTACCTTCCATAATGACAAGGCTACAATGCAAGGGAGTAACAAAAATCTCGGCAATAAACTACCTTCCATAATGACAAGGGTACCATCATTGGAGTAACCAAGATATCAACAAGAGACTACCTTCCATAATTACAAGGCTACAATTTATTGGAGTATAAAAAATCTTGACAACAAACTACCTTCCATAATGACAATGCTACCATCCATTGGAGTGACAAAAATCTCGATAATATACTACCTTCTATAATGACAAAGCTACCATCCCTTAGAGTAACAAAAATCTGGACAACAGACTACCTTCCATAATGACAAGGTAACCATCCATTGGAGTAACAAAGATATCGACAACATACTACCTTCCATAATGACAAGGCTACCATCCCTTAGAGTAACAAAAATCAGGACAATAGACTTCCTTTCATAATGACAAGGCTACCATCCATTGGAATAACAAAAATATCGACAACACACTACCTTCCATAATGACAAGGCTACCATGCAATGGAGTAACAAAAATCTCGGCAATAGACTACCTTCCATAATGACAACGGTACCATCATTGGAGTAACCAAAATATCAACAAGAGACTACCTTCCATAATTACAAGGCTAAAATTTATTGGAGTATAAAAAATCTCGACAATAGACTACCTTCCATAATGACTAGGCTACCATCCATTGGAGTTACAAAGATATAGACAACAAACTGCCTTCCATAACGACAAGGCTATAATCCATTCTAGTAACAAAAATCTCGAAAATAGACTACCATACATAATGACAAGGCTACCATCCATTGTAGTGACAAAAATCTCGACAATATACTACCTTCTATAATGACAACGCTACCATCCATTGGAATAACAAAAATCTCGACAACAGACTACCTTCCATATGGACAGGGCTACCATCCCTTAGAGTAACAAAAATATCGACAATAGACTACCTTCCATAATGACAAGGCTACCATCCATTGGAGTAATAAAGATATTGACAACATACTACCTTCCATAATGACAAGGCTACCATCCATTGGAGTAACAAAAATCACGAAAACAGACTACCTTCCATAATGACAAGGCTACCATCCATTGGAATAACAAAAATATCGACAACACACTACCTTCCATAATGACAAGGCTACCATGCAACGGAGTAACAAAAATCTCGGCAATAGACTACCTTCCATAATGACAAGGGTACCATCCATTGGAGTAACAAAGATATTGACAACATACTACCTTCCATAATGACAAGGCTACCACCCATTGGAGTAACAAAAATCATGAAAACAGACTACCTTCCATAATGACAAGGCTACCATCAATTGGAATAACAAAAATATCGACAACACACTACCTTCCATAATGACAAGGCTACCATGCAACAGAGTAACAAAAATCTCGGCAATAGACTAGCTTCCATAATGGCAAGGGTACCATCATTGGAGTAACCAAAATATCAACAAGAGACTACCTTCCATAAAGACAAGGCTACAATCCATTGTAGTAACAAAAATCTTGACAACAGACTACCTTCCATAATGACAAGGCTACCATCCATTCTAGTGACAAGAATCTCGATAATATACGACCTTCTATAATGACAAAGCTACCATCCCTTAGAGTAACAAAAATCTGGCCAACAGACTACCTTCCATAATGACAAGGCTACCATCCATTGGAGTAACAAAGATATCGACAACATACTAACTTCCATAATGACAAGTCTACCATCCCTTAGAGTAACAAAATTCAGGACAATAGACTTCTTTTCATAATGACAAGGCTACCATCCATTGGAATTACAAAAATCTCGACAACACACTACCTTCCATAATGACAAGGCTACCATGCAATGGAGTAACAAAAATCTCGGCAATAGACTACCTTCCATAATGACAAGGGTACCATCATTGGAGTAACCAAAATATCAACAAGAGACTACCTTCCATAATTACAAGGCTACAATTTATTGGAGTATAAAAAATCGCGACAACAGACTACCTTCCATAATGACTAGGCTACCATCCATTTGAGTAACAAAGATATAGACAACAGACTACCTTCCATAACGACAAGGCTACAATTCATTCTAGTAACAAAAATCTCGAAAATAGACTACCTTACATAATGACAAGGCTACCATCCATTGTAGTGACAAAAATCTCGACAATATACTACCTTCTATAATGACAACGCTACCATCCATTGGAATAACAAAAATCTCGACAACAGACTACCTTCCATATGGACAGGGCTACCATCCCTTAGAGTAACAAAAATCTCGACAATAGACTACCTTCCATAATGACAAGGCTACCATCCATTGGATTAACAAAGATATTGACAACATACTACCTTCCATAATGACAAGGCTACCATCCATTGGAGTAACAAAAATCACGAAAACAGACTACCTTCCATTAAGACAAGGCTACCATCCATTGGAATAACAAAAATATCGACAACACACTACCTTCCATAATAACAAGGCTACCATGCAACGGAGTAACAAAAATCACGGCAATAGACTACCTTCCATAATGACAAGGGTACCATCCATTGGAGTAACAAAGATATTGACAACATACTAGCTTCCATAATGACAAGGCTACCACCCATTGGAGTAACAAAAGTCATGAAAACAGACTACCTTCCATAATGACAAGGCTACCATCAATTGGAATAACAAAAATATCGACAACACACTACCTTCCATAATGACAAGGCTACCATGCAACGGAGTAACAAAAATCTCGGCAATAGACTACCTTCCATAATGGCAAGGGTACCATCATTGGAGTAACCAAAATATCAACAAGAGACTACCTTCCATAATTACAAGGCTACAATTTATTGGAGTATAAAAAATCTCGACAACAGACTACCTTCCATAATGACAATGCTACCATCCATTGGAGTGACAAAAATCTCGATAATATACTACCTTCTATAATGACAAAGCTACCATCCCTTAGAGTAACAAAAATCTGGACAACAGACTACCTTCCATAATGACAAGGCTACCATCCATTAGAGTAACAAAGATATCGACAACATACTACCTTCCATAATGACAAGGCTACCATCCCTTAGTGTAACAAAAATCAGGACAATAGACTTCCTTTCATAATGACAAGGCTACCATCCATTGGAATAACAAAAATATCGACAACACACTACCTTCCATAATGACAAGGCTACCATGTAACGGAGTAACAAAAATCTCGGCAATAGACTACCTTCCATAATGATAAGGGTACCATCATTGGAGTAACCAAAATATCAACAAGAGACTACCTTCCATAATTACAAGGCTACAATTTATTGGAGTATAAAAAATCTCGACAACAGACTACCTTCCATAATGACAAGGCTACCATCCATTGTAGTGACAAAAATCTCGATAATATACTACCTTTTACAATGACAAAGCTACCATCCCTTAGAGTAACAAAAATTTGGACAACAAACTACCTTCCATAATGACAAGGCTACCATCCATTGGCGTAACAAAGATATTGACAACATACTACCTTCCATAATGACAAGGCTACCACCCATTGGAGTAACAAAAATCATGAAAACAAACTACCTTCCATAATGACAAGGCTACCATCCATTGGAATAACAAAAATATCGACAACACACTACCTTCCATAATGACAAGGCTACCATGCAACGGAGTAACAAAAATCTCGGCAATAGACTAGCTTCCATAATGACAAGGGTACCATCATTGGAGTAACCAAAATATCAACAAGAGACTACCTTCCATAATTACAAGGCTACAATTTATTGGAGTATAAAAAATCTCGACAACAGACTACCTTCCATAATGACAAGGCTACCATCCATTGTAGTGACAAAAATCTCGATAATATACTACCTTCTATAATGACAAAGCTACCATCCCTTAGAGTAACAAAAATTTGGACAACAAACTACCTTCCATAACGACAAGGCTACCATCCGTTGGAGTAACAAAGATATCGATAACATACTACCTTCCATAATGACAAGGCTACCATCCCTTAGAGTAACAAAAATTAGGACAATATAATTCCTTTCATAATGACAAGGCTACCATCCATTGGAATAACAAAAATATCGACAACACACTACCTTCCATAATGACAAGGCTACCATGCAATGGAGTAACAAAAATCTCGGCAATAGACTACCTTCCATAATGACAAGGGTACCATCATTGGAGTAACCAAAATATCAACAAGAGACTACCTTCCATAATTACAAGGCTACAATTTATTGGAGTATAACACAATGTCGACAACAGACTACCTTCCATAATGAGAAGGCTACCATCCATTAAAGTAACTAAAATCTCGTACACAAACTACCTTCCATAATGACTAGGCTACCATCCATTGGAGTAACAAAGATATAGACAACATACTACCTTCCATAACGACTAGGCTACAATCCATTCTAGTAACAAAAATCTCGACAATAGACTACCTTACATAATGACAAGTCTACCATCCATTGTAGTGACAAAAATCTCGACAATGTACTACCTTCTATAATGATAACACTACCATCCATTGGAATAACAAAAATCTCGACAACATACTACCTTCCATATGGACAGGGCTACCATCCCTTAGAGTAACAAAAATATCGACAATAGACTACCTTCCATAATGACAAGGCTACCATCCATTGGAGTAACAAAGATATCGACAACATACTACCTTCCATAATGACAAGGCTACCATCCATTGGAGAAACAAAAATCACAAAAACAGACTACCTTCCATAATGACAAGGCTACCATGCAATTGAGTAACAAAAATCCTGGCAATAGACTACCTTCCATAATAACAAGGGTACCATCATTGGAGTAACCAAAATATCAACAAGAGACTACCTTCCATAATTACAAGGCTACAATTTATTGGAGTATAAAAAATCTCGACAACAGACTACCTTCCATAATGACAAGGCTACCATCCATTAAAGTAACTAAAGTCTGGTACACAATCTACCTTCCATAATGACTAGGCTACCATCCATTGGACTAACAAAGATATCGACAACACACTACCTTCCATAACGACAAGGCTACAATCCATTGTAGTAACAAAAATCTTGACAACAGACTACCTTCCATAATGACAAGGCTACCATCCATTCTAGTGACAAGAATCTCGATAATATACTACCTTCTATAATGACAAAGCTACCATCCCTTAGAGTAACAAAAATATGGCCAACAGACTACCTTCCATAATGACAAGGCTACCATCCATTGGAGTAACAAAGATATCGACAACATACTAACTTCCATAATGATAAGTCTACCATCCCTTAGAGTAACAAAAATCAGGACAATAGACTTCTTTTCATAATGACAAGGCTACCATCCATTGGAATTACAAAAATATCGACAACACACTACCTTCCATAATGACAAGGCTACCATGCAATGGAGTAACAAAGATCTCGGCAATAGACTACCTTCCATAATGACAAGGGTACCATCATTGGAGTAACCAAAATATCAACAAGAGACTACCTTCCATAATTACAAGGCTACAATTTATTGGAGTATAAAAAATCGCGACAACAGACTACCTTCCATAATGACTAGGCTACCATCCATTTGAGTAACAAAGATATAGACAACAGACTACCTTCCATAACGACAAGGCTACAATTCATTCTAGTAACAAAAATCTCGACAATAGACTACCTTACATAATGACAAGGCTACCATCAATTGTAGTGACAAAAATCTCGACAATATACTACCTTCTATAATGACAACGCTACCATACATTGGAATAACAAAAATCTCGACAACAAACTACCTTCCATATGGATAGGGCTACCATCCCTTAGAGTAACAAAAATATCGACAATAGACTACCTTCCATAATGACAAGGCTACCATCCATTGGAGTAACAAAGATATTGACAACATACTACCTTCCATAATGACAAGGCTACCATCCATTGGAGTAACAAAAATCACGAAAACAGACTACCTTCCATAATGACAAGGCTACCATCCATTGGAGTAACAAAAATATCGACGACACACTACCTTCCATAATGACAAGGCTACCATGCAACGGAGTAACAAAAATCTCGGCAATAGACTACCTTCCATAATGACAAGGGTGCCATCATTGGAGTAACCAAAATATCAACAAGAGACTACCTTCCATATTTACAAGGCTATAATTTATTGGAGCATAAAAAATCTCGACAACAGACTACCTTCCATAATGACAAGGCTACCATCCATTGGAATAACAAAAATATCGATAACACACTACCTTACATAATGACTAGGCTACCATCCATTGGAGTAACAAAGATATAGACAACATACTACCTTCCATAATGACTAGGCTACAACCCATTCTAGTAACAAAAATCTCGACAATAGACTACCTTACATAATGACAAGGCTACCATCCATTGTAGTGATAAAAATCTTGACAATATACTGCCTTATATAATGACAACGCTACCATCCATTGGAATAACAAAAATCTCGACAACAGACTACCTTCCATATGGATAAGGCTACCATCCCTTAGAGTAACAAAAATATCGACAATAGACTACCTTCCATAATGACGAGGCTACCATCCATTGAAGTAACAAAGATATCTATGACATACTACCTTCCATAATGACAAGGCTACCATCCATTGGAGTAACAAAAATCACGAAAATAGACTACCTTCCATAATGACAAGGCTACCATCCATTGGAATAACAAAAATATCGACAACACACTACCTTCCATAATGACAAGGCTACCATCCAATGGAGTAACAAAAATCTTGGCAATAGATTACCTTCCATAATAAAAAGGGTACCATCATTGGAGTAACTAAAATATCAACAAGAGACTACCTTCCATAATTACAAGGCTACAATTTATTGGAGTATAAAAAATCTCGATAATAGACTACCTTCCATAATGAAAAGGCTACCATCCATTAAAGTAACTAAAATCTCGTACACAATCTACCTTCCATAATGACTAGGCTACCATCCCTTGGACTAACAAAGATATCGACAACAAACTACCTTCCATAACGACAAGGCTACAATCCATTATAGTAACAAAAATATTGACAACAGACTACCTTCCATAATGACAAGGCTACCATCCATTGTAGTGACAAAAATCTCGATAATATACTACCTTCTATAATGACAAAGCTACAATCCCTTAGAGTAACAAAAATCTGGACAACATACTACCTTCCATAATGACAAGGCTACCATCCATTAGAGTAACAAAGATATCGACAACATACTACCTTCCATAATGATAAGGCTACCATCCCTTAGAGTAAAAAAAATGAGGACAATAGACTTCCTTTCATAATGACAAGGCTACCATCCATTGGAATAACAAAAATATTAACAACACACTACCTTCCATAATGACAAGGCTACCATGCAATGGAGTAACAAAAATCTCGGCAACATACTACCTTCCATAATGACAAGGCTACCATCCATTGGAGTAACAAAGATATCGACAACATACTACCTTCCATAATGACAAGGCTACCATCCCTTAGAGTAACAAAAATCATGACAATAGACTTCCTTTCATAATGACAAGGCTACCATCCATTGGAATAACAAAAATATCGTACACAAACTACCTTCCATAATGACTAGGCTACCATCCATTGGAGTAACAAAGATATAGACAACAAACTACCTTCCATAATGACAAGGCTACAATCCATTCTAGTTACAAAAATCTCGACAATAGACTACCTTACATAATGACAAGGCTACCATCCATTATAGTGACAAAAATCTCGACAATATACTACCTTCTATAGTGACAATGCTACCATCCATTGGAATAACAAAAATCTCGACAACAGACTACCTTCCATATGGACAGGGCTACCATCCCTTAGAGTAACAAAAATATCGACAATAGACTACCTTCCATAATGACAAGGCTACCGTCCATTGGAGTAACAAAGATATCGACAACATACTACCTTCCATAATGACAAGGCTACCATCCATTGGAGTAACAAAAATCACGAAAACAGACTACCTTCCATAATGACAAGGCTACCATCCATTGGAATAACAAAAATATCGACAACACACTACCTTCCATAATGACAAGGCTACCATGCAATGGAGTTCCAAAAATCTCGGCAATAGACTACCTTCCATAATGACAAGGGTACCATCATTGGAGTAACCAAAATTTCAACAAGAGACTACCTTAAATAATTACAAGGCTACAATTTATTGGAGTATAAAAAATCTCGACAACAGACTACCTTCCATAATGACTAGGCTACCATCCATTGGAGTAACAAAGATATAGACAACAGAATATCTTCCATAACAACAAGGCTACAATCCATTCTAATAACAAAAATCTCGACAATAGACTACCTTACATAATGACAAGGCTACCATCCATTGTAGTGACAAAAATCTCGACAATATACTACCTTCTATAATGACAATGCTACCATCCATTGGAATAACAAAAATCTCGACAACAGACTACCTTCCATATGGACAGGGCTACCATCCCTTAGAGTAACAAAAATATCGATAATAGACTACCTTCCATAATGACAAGGCTACCATCCATTGGAGTAACAAAGATATCGACAACATACTACCTTCCATAATGACAAGGCTACCATCCATTAGAGTAACAAAAATCACGAAAATAGACTACCTTCCATAATTACAAGGCTACCATCCATTGGAATAACAAAAATATCGACAACACACTACCTTCCATAATGACAAGGCTACCATGCAACGGAGTAACAAAAATCTCGGCAATAGACTACCTTCCATAATGACAAGGGCACCATCATTGGATTAACCAAAATATCAACAAGAGACTACCTTCCATAATTACAAGGCTACAATTTATTGGAGTATAAAAAATCTCGACAAGAGACTACCTTCCATAATGACTAGGCTACCATCCATTGGAGTAACAAAGATATCGACAACAGACTACCTTCCATAACGACAAGGCTACAATCCATTCTAGTAACAAAAATCTCGACAATAGACTACCTTACATAATGACAAGGCTACCATCCATTGTAGTGACAAAAATCTCGACAATATACTACCTTCTATAATGACAACGCTACCATCCATTGGAATAACAAAAATCTTGACAACAGACTACCTTCCATATGGACAGGGCTACCATCCCTTAGAGTAACAAAAATATCGACAATAGACTACCTTCAATAATGACAAGGCTACCATCCATTGGAGTAACAAAGATATTGACAATATACTACCTTCCATAATGACAAGGCTACCATCCATTGGAGTAACAAAAATCACGAAAATAGACTACCTTCCATAATGACAAGGCTACCATCCATTGGAATAACAAAAATATCGACAACACACTACCTTCCATAATGACAAGGCTACCATGCAACGGAGTAACAAAAATCTCGGCAATAGACTACCTTCCATAATGACAAGGGTACCATCATTAGAGTAACCAAAATATCAACAAGAGACTACCTTCCATAATGACAAGGCTACAATTTATTGGAGTATAAAAAATCACGACAACAGACTACCTTCAATAATGACAAGGCTACCATCCATTAAAGTAACTAAAATCTCGTACACAAACTTCCTTCCATAATGACTAGGCTACCATCCATTGGAGTAACAAAGATATAGACAACAGACTACCTTCCATAATGACAAGGCTACAATCCATTCTAGTAACAAAAATCTCGACAACAGACTACCTTCCATAATGACAAGGCTACCATCCATTGGAGTAAATAAAATCTCGTACACAAGCTACCTTCCATAATGACTAGGCTACCATCCATTGGAGTAACAAAGATATCGACAAAAAACTATCTTCCATAACGACAAGGCTACAATTCATTGTAGTAACAAAAATCTCGACAACAGACTACCTTACATAATGACAAGGCTACCATCCATTGTAGTGACAAAAATCTCGACAATATACTACCTTCTTTAATGACAATGCTACCATCCATTGGAATAACAAAAATCTCGACAACAAATTACCTTCCATATGGACAAGGATACCATCCCTTAGAGTAACAAAAATCTCGACAATAGACTACCTTCCATAATGACAAGGCTACCATCCATTAGAGTAACAAAAATCACGAAAACAGACTACCTTCCATAATGACAAGGCTACCATCCATTGGAATAACAAAAACATCGATAACACACTACCTTCCATAATGACAAGGCTACCATGCAATGGAGTAACAAAAATCTCGGCATTAGACTACCTTCCATAACGACAAGGCTATAATCCATTGTAGTAACAAAAATCTTTACAACAGACTACCTTCCATAATGACAAGGCTACCATCCATTGGAGTAAATAAAATCCCGTACACAAACTACCTTCCATAATGACTAGGCTACCATCCATTGGAGTAACAAAGATATCGACAAATAAACTATCTTCCATAACGACAAGGCTACAATTCATTGTAGTAACAAAAATCTCGACAACAGACTACCTTCCCTAATGACAAGGCTACCATCCATTGTAGTGACAAAAATATCGATAATATACTACCTTCTATAATGACAACACTACCATCCATTGGAATAACAAAAATCTCGACAATAGACTACGTTCCATAATGGCAAGGCTACCATCCCTTAGAGTAACAAATATCTCGACAACAGACCACCTTCCATAATGACAAGGCTACCATCCATTGGAATAACAAATATAACGATAACACACTGCCTTCCATAATGACAAGGCTACCATGCAATGGAGTAACAAAAATCTTTGCAATAGACTACCTTCCATAATGACAAGCGTACCATCATTGGAGTAACCAAAATATCAACAAGAGACGACCTTCCATAATTACAAGGGTACAACCCATTGGAGTATAAAAAATCTCGACAACAGACTACCTTCCATAATAACAAGGCTATCATCCATTAAAGTAACTAAAATCTCGTACACAAACTACCTTCCATAATGACTAGGCTACCATCCATTGGAATAACAAAAATCTCGACAACAGACTACCTTCCATATGAACAGGGCTACCATCCATTGGAGTAAATAAAATCTCCTACACAAACTACGTTCCATAATGTCTAGGCTACCATCCATTAGAGTAAAAAAGATATCGACAATAGACTATCTTCCATAACGACAAGGCTACAATCCATTGTAGTAACAAAAATCTCGACAACAGACTACCTTCAATAATGACAAGGCTACCATCCATTGTAGTGACAAAATTATCGATAATATACTACCTTCTATAATGACAATGCTACCATCCATTGGAATAACAAAAATCTCGATAACAGACTACTTTCCATAACGACAAGGCTACCATTCCTTAGACTAACAAATATCTCGATAATAGACCACCTTCCATAATGACAAGGCTACCATCCATTGGAGTAACAAAAATCACGACAATAGACTACCTTCCATAATGACAAGGCTACCATCCATTGGAATAACAAAAATATCGACAACACATTACCTTCCATAATGACAAGGCTACCATGCAATGGAGTAACAAAAATCACGACAATAGACTACCTTCCATAATGACAAGGCTACCATCCATTGGAATAACAAAAATATCGACAACACATTACCTTCCATAATGACAAGGCTACCATGCAATGGAGTAACAAAAATCTCGGCAATAGACTACTTTCCATAATGACAGGGCTACCATCCCTTAGAGTAAAAAAAATCTCGACAACAGACTACCTTCCATAATGACAAGGCTACCATCCATTGGAGTAACAAAGATATCGATAACATACTACCTTCCATAATTACAAGGCTACCATCCCTTAGAGTAATAAAAATTACGACAATAGACTACCTTTCATAATGACAAGGCTATCATCCATTGGAATAACAAAAATATCGTACACAAACTACCTTTCATAATGACTAGGCTACCATCCATTGGATTAACAAAGATATCGACAACAGACTACCTTCTATAACGACAAGGCTACAATCCATTCTAGTAATAAAAATCTCGACAATAGACTACCTTACCTAATGACAAGGCTATCATCCATTGTAGTGACAAATATATTGACAAATATCATCCATTGGAATAACAAAAATCTCGACAACAGACTACCTTCCATATGGAAAAGGCTACCATCCCTTAGAGTAACAAAAATCTCGACAATAGACTACCTTCTATAAAGACAAGGCTACCATCCATTGGAGTAACAAAGATATCGATAACATACCACCTTCCATAATGGCAAGGCTACCATCCATTGGAGTAACAAAAATCATGACAACAGACTACCTTCCATAATGACAATGCTACCATCTATTGGAATAACAAAAATATCATACACAAACTACCTTCCATAATGACAAGGGTACCATCATTGGAGTAACCAAAATATCAACACGAGACTACCTTCCATAATTACAAGGCTACAATCCATTGGAGTATAAAAAATCTCGACAACAGACTACCTTTCATAATGACAAGGCTACCATCCATTAAAGTAACTAAAATCTCGTACACAAACTACCCTTCATAATGACTAGGCTACCATCCATTGGACTAACAAAGATATCGACAACAAACTACCTTCCATAACGACAAGGCTACAATCTATTGTAGTAACAAAAATCTTGACAACAGACTACCTTCCATAATGACAAGGCTACCATCCATTGTAGTGACAAAAATCTCGATAATATACTACCTTCTATAATGACAGCGCTACCATCCAATGGAATAACAAAAATCTCGAAAACAGACTACCTTCCATAATGACAAGGCTACCATCCATTGGAATAACAAAAACATCGATAACACACTACCTTCCATAATGACAAGGCTACCATGCAATGGAGTAACAAAAATCTCGGCATTAGACTACCTTCCATAACGACAAGGCTATAATCCATTGTAGTAACAAAAATCTTTACAACAGACTACCTTCCATAATGACAAGGCTACCATCCATTGGAGTAAATAAAATCCCGTACACAAACTACCTTCCATAATGACTAGGCTACCATCCATTGGAGTAACAAAGATATCGACAAATAAACTATCTTCCATAACGACAAGGCTACAATTCATTGTAGTAACAAAAATCTCGACAACAGACTACCTTCCCTAATGACAAGGCTACCATCCATTGTAGTGACAAAAATATCGATAATATACTACCTTCTATAATGACAACACTACCATCCATTGGAATAACAAAAATCTCGACAATAGACTACGTTCCATAATGGCAAGGCTACCATCCCTTAGAGTAACAAATATCTCGACAACAGACCACCTTCCATAATGACAAGGCTACCATCCATTGGAATAACAAATATAACGATAACACACTGCCTTCCATAATGACAAGGCTACCATGCAATGGAGTAACAAAAATCTTTGCAATAGACTACCTTCCATAATGACAAGCGTACCATCATTGGAGTAACCAAAATATCAACAAGAGACGACCTTCCATAATTACAAGGGTACAACCCATTGGAGTATAAAAAATCTCGACAACAGACTACCTTCCATAATAACAAGGCTATCATCCATTAAAGTAACTAAAATCTCGTACACAAACTACCTTCCATAATGACTAGGCTACCATCCATTGGACTAACAAAGATATCGACAACAAACTACCTTTCATAACGACAAGGCCACAATCCATTGTAGTAATAAAAATCTTGACAACAAACGACCTTCAATAATGACAACGCTACCATCTAATGGAATAACAAAAATCTCGACAACAGACTACGTTCCATAATGACAAGGCTACCATCCATTATAGTGACAAAAATCTCGACAATATACTACCTTCTATACTGACAATGCTACCATCCATTGGAATAACAAAAATCTCGACAACAGACTACCTTCCATATGAACAGGGCTACCATCCATTGGAGTAAATAAAATCTCCTACACAAACTACGTTCCATAATGTCTAGGCTACCATCCATTAGAGTAAAAAAGATATCGACAATAGACTATCTTCCATAACGACAAGGCTACAATCCATTGTAGTAACAAAAATCTCGACAACAGACTACCTTCAATAATGACAAGGCTACCATCCATTGTAGTGACAAAATTATCGATAATATACTACCTTCTATAATGACAATGCTACCATCCATTGGAATAACAAAAATCTCGATAACAGACTACTTTCCATAACGACAAGGCTACCATCCCTTAGACTAACAAATATCTCGATAATAGACCACCTTCCATAATGACAAGGCTACCATCCATTGGAGTAACAAAAATCACGACAATAGACTACCTTCCATAATGACAAGGCTACCATCCATTGGAATAACAAAAATATCGACAACACATTACCTTCCATAATGACAAGGCTACCATGCAATGGAGTAACAAAAATCACGACAATAGACTACCTTCCATAATGACAAGGCTACCATCCATTGGAATAACAAAAATATCGACAACACATTACCTTCCATAATGACAAGGCTACCATGCAATGGAGTAACAAAAATCTCGGCAATAGACTACTTTCCATAATGACAGGGCTACCATCCCTTAGAGTAAAAAAAATCTCGACAACAGACTACCTTCCATAATGACAAGGCTACCATCCATTGGAGTAACAAAGATATCGATAACATACTACCTTCCATAATTACAAGGCTACCATCCCTTAGAGTAATAAAAATCACGACAATAGACTACCTTTCATAATGACAAGGCTATCATCCATTGGAATAACAAAAATATCGTACACAAACTACCTTTCATAATGACTAGGCTACCATCCATTGGATTAACAAAGATATCGACAACAGACTACCTTCTAGTAATAAAAATCTCGACAACAGACTACCTTACCTAATGACAAGGCTATCATCCATTGTAGTGACAAATATCTTGACAAATATCATCCATTGGAATAACAAAAATCTCGACAACAGACTACCTTCCATATGGAAAAGGCTACCATCCCTTAGAGTAACAAAAATCTCGACAATAGACTACCTTCTATAAAGACAAGGCTACCATCCATTGGAGTAACAAAGATATCGATAACATACCACCTTCCATAATGGCAAGGCTACCATCCATTGGAGTAACAAAAATCATGACAACAGACTACCTTCCATAATGACAATGCTACCATCTATTGGAATAACAAAAATATCATACACAAACTACCTTCCATAATTACAAGGGTACCATCATTGGAGTAACCAAAATATCAACACGAGACTACCTTCCATAATTACAAGGCTACAATCCATTGGAGTATAAAAAATCTCGACAACAGACTACCTTTCATAATGACAAGGCTACCATCCATTAAAGTAACTAAAATCTCGTACACAAACTACCCTTCATAATGACTAGGCTACCATCCATTGGACTAACAAAGATATCGACAACAAACTACCTTCCATAACGACAAGGCTACAATCTATTGTAGTAACAAAAATCTTGACAACAGACTACCTTCCATAATGACAAGGCTACCATCCATTGTAGTGACAAAAATCTCGATAATATACTACCTTCTATAATGACAGCGCTACCATCCAATGGAATAACAAAAATCTCGAAAACAGACTACCTTCCATAATGACAAGGCTACCATCCATTGGAATAACAAAAACATCGATAACACACTACCTTCCATAATGACAAGGCTACCATGCAATGGAGTAACAAAAATCTCGGCATTAGACTACCTTCCATAACGACAAGGCTATAATCCATTGTAGTAACAAAAATCTTTACAACAGACTACCTTCCATAATGACAAGGCTACCATCCATTGGAGTAAATAAAATCCCGTACACAAACTACCTTCCATAATGACTAGGCTACCATCCATTGGAGTAACAAAGATATCGACAAATAAACTATCTTCCATAACGACAAGGCTACAATTCATTGTAGTAACAAAAATCTCGACAACAGACTACCTTCCCTAATGACAAGGCTACCATCCATTGTAGTGACAAAAATATCGATAATATACTACCTTCTATAATGACAACACTACCATCCATTGGAATAACAAAAATCTCGACAATAGACTACGTTCCATAATGGCAAGGCTACCATCCCTTAGAGTAACAAATATCTCGACAACAGACCACCTTCCATAATGACAAGGCTACCATCCATTGGAATAACAAATATAACGATAACACACTGCCTTCCATAATGACAAGGCTACCATGCAATGGAGTAACAAAAATCTTTGCAATAGACTACCTTCCATAATGACAAGCGTACCATCATTGGAGTAACCAAAATATCAACAAGAGACGACCTTCCATAATTACAAGGGTACAACCCATTGGAGTATAAAAAATCTCGACAACAGACTACCTTCCATAATAACAAGGCTATCATCCATTAAAGTAACTAAAATCTCGTACACAAACTACCTTCCATAATGACTAGGCTACCATCCATTGGACTAACAAAGATATCGACAACAAACTACCTTTCATAACGACAAGGCCACAATCCATTGTAGTAATAAAAATCTTGACAACAAACGACCTTCAATAATGACAACGCTACCATCTAATGGAATAACAAAAATCTCGACAACAGACTACGTTCCATAATGACAAGGCTACCATCCATTATAGTGACAAAAATCTCGACAATATACTACCTTCTATACTGACAATGCTACCATCCATTGGAATAACAAAAATCTCGACAACAGACTACCTTCCATATGAACAGGGCTACCATCCATTGGAGTAAATAAAATCTCCTACACAAACTACGTTCCATAATGTCTAGGCTACCATCCATTAGAGTAAAAAAGATATCGACAATAGACTATCTTCCATAACGACAAGGCTACAATCCATTGTAGTAACAAAAATCTCGACAACAGACTACCTTCAATAATGACAAGGCTACCATCCATTGTAGTGACAAAATTATCGATAATATACTACCTTCTATAATGACAATGCTACCATCCATTGGAATAACAAAAATCTCGATAACAGACTACTTTCCATAACGACAAGGCTACCATCCCTTAGACTAACAAATATCTCGATAATAGACCACCTTCCATAATGACAAGGCTACCATCCATTGGAGTAACAAAAATCACGACAATAGACTACCTTCCATAATGACAAGGCTACCATCCATTGGAATAACAAAAATATCGACAACACATTACCTTCCATAATGACAAGGCTACCATGCAATGGAGTAACAAAAATCACGACAATAGACTACCTTCCATAATGACAAGGCTACCATCCATTGGAATAACAAAAATATCGACAACACATTACCTTCCATAATGACAAGGCTACCATGCAATGGAGTAACAAAAATCTCGGCAATAGACTACTTTCCATAATGACAGGGCTACCATCCCTTAGAGTAAAAAAAATCTCGACAACAGACTACCTTCCATAATGACAAGGCTACCATCCATTGGAGTAACAAAGATATCGATAACATACTACCTTCCATAATTACAAGGCTACCATCCCTTAGAGTAATAAAAATCACGACAATAGACTACCTTTCATAATGACAAGGCTATCATCCATTGGAATAACAAAAATATCGTACACAAACTACCTTTCATAATGACTAGGCTACCATCCATTGGATTAACAAAGATATCGACAACAGACTACCTTCTAGTAATAAAAATCTCGACAACAGACTACCTTACCTAATGACAAGGCTATCATCCATTGTAGTGACAAATATCTTGACAAATATCATCCATTGGAATAACAAAAATCTCGACAACAGACTACCTTCCATATGGAAAAGGCTACCATCCCTTAGAGTAACAAAAATCTCGACAATAGACTACCTTCTATAAAGACAAGGCTACCATCCATTGGAGTAACAAAGATATCGATAACATACCACCTTCCATAATGGCAAGGCTACCATCCATTGGAGTAACAAAAATCATGACAACAGACTACCTTCCATAATGACAATGCTACCATCTATTGGAATAACAAAAATATCATACACAAACTACCTTCCATAATTACAAGGGTACCATCATTGGAGTAACCAAAATATCAACACGAGACTACCTTCCATAATTACAAGGCTACAATCCATTGGAGTATAAAAAATCTCGACAACAGACTACCTTTCATAATGACAAGGCTACCATCCATTAAAGTAACTAAAATCTCGTACACAAACTACCCGTCATAATGACTAGGCTACCATCCATTGGACTAACAAAGATATCGACAACAAACTACCTTCCATAACGACAAGGCTACAATCTATTGTAGTAACAAAAATCTTGACAACAGACTACCTTCCATAATGACAAGGCTACCATCCATTGTAGTGACAAAAATCTCGATAATATACTACCTTCTATAATGACAGCGCTACCATCCAATGGAATAACAAAAATCTCGACAACAGACTACGTTCCATAATGACAAGGCTACCATCCAATATAGTGACAATATATTACCTTCTATAATGACAAGGCTACCATCCATTGGAGTAACAAAAATGTCGACAACAGACTACCTTCCATAATGACAAGGCTACCATCCATTAGAGTAACTAAAATCTCATACACAAACTACCTTCCATAATGACTAGGCTACCATCCATTGGAGTAATAAAGATATCGACAACAAACTATCTTCCAAACGACAAGGCTACGATCCATTGTAGTAACAAAAATCTCGACAACAGACTACCTTCCATAATGACAAGGCTACTATCCATTGGAGTAACAAAAATCACGAAAACATACTACCTTCCATAATGACAAGGATACCATCCATTGGAATAACAAAAATCTCGACAACAGACTACCTTCCATATGGACAAGGCAACCATCCCTTAGAGTAACAAAAATCTCGACAATAGACTACCTTCCATAATGACAAAGCTACCATACATTGGAGTAACAAAGATATCGACAACATAGTACCTTCCATAATGACAAGGCTACCATCCATTGGTGTAACAAAAATCACGACAACTGACTACCTTCCATAATGACAAGGCTACCATCCATTGGAATAACAAAAATATCTACAACACACTACCTTCCACAATGACAAGGCTACCCTGCAATGGAGTAACAAAAATCTCGGCAATAGACTACCTTCCATAATGACAAGGGAACCATAATTGTAGTAACCAAAATATCAACAAGAGACTACCTTCCATAATTACAAGGCTACAATCCATTGGAGTATAAAAAATCTCGACAACAGACTACCTTCCATAATGACAAGGCTACCATCCATTAAATTAACTTAAATCTCGTACACAAACTACCTTCCATAATGACTAGGCTACCATCCATTGGACTAACAATAATATCGACAACAAACTACCTTCCATAACGACAAGTCTACAATCCATTATAGTAACAAAAATCTTAACAACAGACAACCTTCCATAATGACTAGGCTACCATCCATTGGAATAACAAAAATCTTGACAACAGACTACGTTCCATAATGACAAGGCTACCATCCCTAAGAGTAACAAAAATCTGGACAACATACTACCTTCCATAATGACAAGGCTACCATCCATTGGAGTAACAAAGATATCGACAACATACTACCTTCCATAATGACAAGGCTACCATCACTTAGAGTAACAAAAATCACGACAACATACTACTTTTCATAATGACAAGGCTACCATCCATTGGAATAACAAAAATATCGTACACAAACTACCTTCCATAATGACTAGGCTACCATCCATTGGAGTAACAAAGATATCGACAACAGACTACCTTCCATAACGACAAGGCTACCATCCATTGGAGTAACAAAGATATCGACAACATACTTCCTTCCATAATGACAAGGCTACCACCCCTTAGAGAAACAAAAATCACGACAACAGACTACCTTTCATAATGACAAGGCTACCATCCATTGGAATAAAAAAAATATCGTACACAAACTACCTTCAATAATGACTAGCTACCATCCATTGGAGTGACAAAGATATCGACAACAGACTTCCTTCCGTAATGACAAGGCTACAACCCATTGTAGTAACAAAAATCTCGACAACAGATTACCTTCCATAATGACAAGGCTACCATTCATTGTAGTTACAAAAATATCAACAATATACTACCTTCTATAATGACAAGTCCACCATCCATTGGAGTAACAAAAATCTCGATAACATACTACCTTCCATAATGACAAGGCTACAATCTATTATAGTAACAAAAATCTCGACAATAGACTACCTTTCATAATGACAAGGCTACCATCCAATAGAATAACAAAAATCTCGACAACAGACTACATTCCATAATGATAAGGCTACCATCCCTTAGAGTAACAAAAATCTCGACAACAGACTGCCTTCCATAATGACAAGGCTACAATCCATTGGAGTATAAAATATCTCGACAACAGACTACCTTCCATAATGACAAGGCTACCATCCATTGGAGTAACTAAAATCTCGTACACAAACTACCTTCCATAATGACTAGGCTACCATCCATTAGAGTAACAAAGATATTGGCAGCAGACAACCTTCCACAACGATAAGGATACAATCCATTATAGTAACAAAAATCTCGACAACAGACTACCTTCCATAATGACAAGGCTACCATCCATTATAGTGACAAAAATCTCGACAAGAGACTACCTTTTATAATTACATGGCTACAATCCATTGGAGTAACAAAAATCTCGACAACATACTACCTTCCATAATGACAAGGCTACCATCCATTGGAGTAACTAAAAGCTCGTACACAAACTACCTTCCATAATGACTAGGCTACCATCCATTGGAGTAACAAAGATATCGACAACAAACTCTATTCCATAACGACAAGGCTACAATCCATTGTAGTAACAAAAATCTCGACAACAAACTACCTTCCATAATTACAAAGCTACCATCCATTATAGTGACAAAAATATTGATAATATACTACCTTCTATATTGACAATGCTACCATCCATTGGAATAACAAAAATCTCGACAACAGACTACCTTCCATAATTACAAGGCTACAATCCATTGGATTAACAAAGATATCGACAACATACTACCTTCCATAATGACAAGGCTACCATCCCTTAGAGTAACAAAAATCACGACAATAGACTACCTTTCATAATGACAAGGCTACCATCCATTGGAATAATAAAAATATCGTACACAAACTACCTTCCATAATGACTAGGCTACCATCCATTGGAGTAACAAAGATATCGACAACAGACTACCTTCCATAACGACAAGGCTACCATCCATTGGAGTAACGAAGATATCGACAACATACTAACTTCCATATTGACAAGGCTACCAACCATTATAGTGACAAAAGTCCCGACAATATACTACCTTCTATAATGACAATGCTACCATCCATTGGAATAACAAAAATCTCGACAATAGACTACCTTCCATATGGACAAGGCTACCATCCCTTAGAGTAACAAAAATCTCGACAATAGACTACCTTCCATAATGACAAGGCTACCATCCAATGGAGTAACAAAGATATCGACAACATAGTACCTTCCATAACGACAAGGCTACCATCCATTGGAGTAACAAAGATATTGATAACATACTACCTTCCATATCGACAAGGCTACCATCCATTGTAGTGACAAAAGACTCGACAATATACTACCTTCTATAATGACAATGCTACCATCCATTGGAATAACAAAAATCTCGACAATAGACTACCTTCCATATGGACAAGGCTACCATCCCTTAGAGTAACAAAAATCTCGACAATAGACTACCTTCCATAATGACAAGGCTACCATCCATTGGAGTAACAAAGATATCGACAACATAGTACCTTCCATAACGACAAGGCTACCATCCATTGGAGTAACAAAGATATTGACAACATACTACCTTCCATATCGACAAGGCTACCATCCATTGTAGTGACAAAAGACTCGACAATATACTACCTTCTATAATGACAATGCTACCATCCATTGGAATAACAAAAATCTCGACAACAGACTACCTTCCATATGGAAAAGGCTACCATCCCTTAGAGTAACAAAAATCTCGACAATAGACTACCTTCCATAATGACAAGGCTACCATCCATTGGAGTAACAAAGATATCGACAACATAGTACCGTCCATAATGACAAGGCTACAACAATCCATTGGAGTAACAAAAATCACGACAATAGACTACCTTCCATAATGACAAGGCTACCATCCATTGGAATAACAAAAATATCTACAACACACTACCTTCCATAATGACAAGGCTACCATCATTGGAGTAACCAAAATATCAACAAGAGACTACCTTCTAGAATTACAAGGCTACAATCCATTGGAGTATAAAAATTCTCGACAACAGACTACCTTCCATAATGACAAGGCTACCATCCATTAAAGTAACTAAAATCTCGTACAAAAACTACCTTCCATAATGACTAGGCTACCATCCATTAGACTAACAAAGATATCGACAACAAACTACCTTCCATAACGACAAGGCTACAATCCATTATAGTAACAAAAATCTTAACAACAAACTACCTTCCATAATGACAAGGCTACCATCCATTGTAGTGACAAAAATCTCGATAATATACTTCCTTCTATAATGACAACGCTACCATCCATTGGAATAACAAAAATCTCGACAACAAACTACGTTCCATAATTACAAGGCTACCATCCCTAAGAGTGACAAAAATCTGGACAACAGACTACCTTCCATAATGACAAGGCTATCATCCATTGGAGTAACCAAGATATCGACAACATACTACCTTCCATAATGGCAAGGCTACCATCCCTTAGAGTAACAAAAATCACGACAACAGACTACCTTTCATAATGACAACGCTACCATCCATTGGAATAAAAAAAATATCGTACACAAACTACCTTCCATAATGACTAGGCTACCATCCATTGGAGTAACAAAGATATCGACAACATACTACCTTCCATAATGACAAGGCTACCATCCCTTAGAGTAACAAAAATCACGACAACAGACTTCCTTTCATAATGACAAGGCTACCATCCATTGGAATAACAAAAATATCGTACACAAACTACCTTCAATAATGACTAGTCTACCATCCAATGGAGTGATAAAGATATCGACAACATACTACCTTCCATAATGACAAGGCTACAATCCATTGTAGTAACAAAAATCTCGACAACAGATTACCTTCCATAATGACATGGCTACCATTCATTGTAGTGATAAAAATCTCAACAATAGACTAGCATATATAATGACAATTCCACCATCCATTAGAGTAACAAAAATTTCGACAACAGACTACCTTCCATAATGACAAGGCTACAATCTATTATAGTAACAAAAATATCGACAATAGACTACCTTTCATAATGACAAGGCTACCATCCATTGGAATAACAAAAATCTCGACAATAGACTACCTTCCATAATGACAAGGCTACAATCTGTTGGAGTATAAAAAATCTCATACATAGACTACCTTCCATAATGACAAGGCTACCATCCATTAGAGTAACAAAGATATCGAAAATAGACTACCTTCCACAATGACAAGGCTACAACCCATTATAGTAACAAAAATCTCGACAACAGACTACCTTCAATAATGAAAGGGCTAACATCCATTATAGTGACAAAAATCTCGACAATATATTACCTTCTATAATGACAAGGCTACCATCCATTGGATTAACTAAGATATCGAAAAAAAAATTATCTTCCATAACGACAAGGCTACAATCCATTGTAGTAACAAATATCTCGACAACAGACTACCTTCCATAATGACAAGGCTACCATCCATTGTAGTGACAAAAATCTCTATAATATACTACCTTCTATAATGACAACGCTACCATCCATTGGAATAACAAAAATCTCGACAACATACTATGTTCCATAATGATAAGGCTACCATCCCTTAATGTAGCAAAATATCTCGACAACAGACCACCTACCATAATGACAAGGCTACCATCCATTGGAGTAAAAAAGATATCGACAACATACTACCTTCCATAATGACAAGGCTACCATCGCTTAGAGTAACAAAAATCATGACAATAGACTACCTTTCATAATGACAAGGCTACCATCCATTGGAATAACAAAAATATCATACACAAACTACCTTCCATAATGACTAGGCTACCATCAATTATAGTAACAAAGATATCAACAATAGACTACCTACCATAACGACAAGGCTACAATCCATTCTAGTAACAAAAATCTCGACAACAGACTACCATACATAATGACAAGGCTACCATCCATTGTAGTGACAAAAATCTCAACAATATACTACCTTCTATAATGACAACACTACCATCCATTGGAATAACAAAAATCTTGACAACGGACTACCTTCCATATGGACAAGGCTACCATCCCTTAGAGTAACAAAAATCTCGACAATAGACTACCTTCCATAATGACAAGGCTACCATCCATTGGAGTAACAGAGATATCGACAACATAGTACCTTCCATAATGACAAGGTTACCATCCATTGGAGTAACAAAAATCTTGATAATAGACTACCTTCCATAATGACAAGGCTACCATCCATTGGAATAACAAAAATATCTACAACACACTACCTTCCATAATGACAAGGCTACCATGCAATGGAGTAACAAAAATCTCGGCAATAGGCTACCTTCCATAATGACAAGGGTACCATCATTGGAGTAACCAAAGTATCTACAAGAGACTACTTTCCATAATTACACGGCTACAATCCATTGGAGTAAAAAAAATCTCGACAACAGACTACCTTCCATAATGACAAGGCTACCATCCATTAGAGTAACTAAAATCTCGTACACAAACTACCTTCCATAATGACTAGGCTACCATCCATTGGAGTAACAATGATATAGACAACAAACTATCTTCCATAACGATAAGGCTACAATCCATTGTAGTAACAAATATCTCGACAATAGACTACCTTTCATAATGACAAGGCTACCATCCATTTGAATAACAAAAATATTATACACAAACTACCTTCCATAATGACTAGGCTACCATCCATTGGAGTAACAAAGATATCGACAATAGACTACCTTCCATAACGACAAGGCTACAATCCATTCTAGTAACAAAAATCTCGACAACAGACTACCTTACATAATGACAAGGCTACCATCCATTGTAGTGACAAAAATATCGACAATATACTACCTTCTATAATGACAACGCTACCATCCATTGGAATAACAAAAATCTCGACAACAGACTACCTTCCATATGGACAAGGCTACCATCCCTTAGAGTAACAAAAATCTCGACAATAGACTACCTTCCATAATGACAAGGCTACCATCCATTGGAGTAACAAAAATCACGACAACAGACTACCTTCCATAATGACAAGGCTACTATCCATTGGAATAACAAAAATATCTACAACACACTACCTTCAATAATTACAAGGCTACTATGCAATGGAGTAACAAAACTATCGGCAATAGATTACCTTCCATAATGACAAGGGTATCATCATTGGAGTAAGAAAAATATCAACAAGAGACTACCTTCCATAATTAGAAGGCTACAATCCATTGGAGTATAAAAAATCTCGACAACAGACTACCTTCCATAATGACAAGGCTACCATCCATTAAAGTAACTAAAATCTCGTACACAAACTACCTTCCATAATGACTAGGCTACCATCCGTTGGACTAACAAAGATATCGACAACAAACTACCTTCTATAACGACAAGGCTACAATCCATTATAGTAACAAAAATCTTAACAACAGACTACCTTCCATAATGACAAGGCTACCATCCATTATAGTGACAAAAATCTAGATAATATACTACCTTCTATAATGACAACGCTACCATCCATTGGAATAACAAAAATCTCGACAACAAACTACGTTCCATAATGACAAGGCTACCATCCCTAAAAGTAACAAAAATCTGGAGAACAGAGTACCTTCCATAATGACAAGGCTACCATCCATTAGAATAACCAAGATATCGACAATATATTACCTTCCATAATGATAAGGCTACCATCCCTTAGAGTAACAAAAATTATGACAATAGACTACCTTTCATAATGACAAGGCTACCATCCGTTGG
Organism: Vicia faba; assembly: GCA_948472305.1. NCBI lineage: Eukaryota > Viridiplantae > Streptophyta > Magnoliopsida > Fabales > Fabaceae > Vicia > Vicia faba. The sequence continues at coordinate 652,807,302 of OX451741.1, forward strand.
AATAACAAAAATATCGTACACAAACTACCTTCCATAATGACTAGGCTACCATTCATTGGAGTAAAAAAGATATCAACAATAGACTACCTTCCATAACGATAAGGCTACCATCCATTGGAGTAATAAAGATATCAACAACATACTGCCTTCCATAATGACAAGGCTACCATCCCTTAGAGTAACAAAAATCACGACAACAAACTACCTTTCATAATTACAAGGCTACCATCAATTGGAATAACAAAAATATAGTACACAAACTACCTTCAATAATGACTAGTCTACCATCCATTGGAGTAACAAAGATATCGACAATAGACTACCTTCCATAATGACAAGGCTATAATCCATTGTTGTAACAAAAATCTCGACAACAGATTACCTTCCATAATGACAAGGCTACCATTCATTGTAGTGACAAAATCTCAACAATATACTACCTTCTATAGTTACAAGGCTACCATCCATTGGAGTAACCAAAATCTCGACAACAAACTACCTTCCATAATGACAAGGCTACAATCTATTATAGTAACAAAAATCTCAATAATATACTACCTTCTATAATGACAACGCTACCATCCATTGGAATAACAAAAATCTCGACAACAGACTATGTTCCATAATGACAAGCTATCATCCCTTAGAGTAACAAATATCTCGACAACAAACCACCTTCCATAATGACAAGGCTACCATCCATTGGAGTAACAAAGATATCGACAACATACTACCTTCCATAATGACAAGGCTACCATCCCTTGGAGTAACAAAAATCATGACAATAGACTACCTTTCATAATGACAAGGCTACCATCCATTGGAATAACAAAAATATCGTACACAAACTACCTTCCATAATGACTAGGCTACCATCCATTGGAGTAACAAATATATCGACAATAGACTACCTTCCATAACGACAGGGCTACAATGCATTCTAGTAATAAAAATCTCGACAACAGACTACCTTGAATAATAACAAGGCTACCATCCATTGTAGTGACAAAAATCTCGACAATATACTACCTTCTATAATGACAATGCTACCATCCATTGGAATAACAAAAATCTCAACAATAGACTACCTTCCATATGGACAAGGCTACCATCCCTTAGAGTAACAAAAATCTCGACAATAGACTACCTTCCATAATGACAAGGCTACCATCCATCGGAGTAACAAAGATATCGACAACATAGTACCTTCCATATTGACAAGGCTACCATCCATTGGAGTAACAAAAATCACGACAATAGACTACCTTCCATAATGATAAGGCTACTATCCATTGGAATAACAAAAATATCTAAAACACACTACCTTCCATAATGACAAGGCTACCATGCAATAGAGTAACAAAAATATCGGCAATAGATTACCTTCCATAATGACAAGGGTACCATCATTGGAGTAAGCAAAATATCAACAAGAGACTACCTTCCATAATTACAAGGCTACAATCCATTGGAGTATAAAAAATCTCGACAACAGACTACCTTCCATAATGACAAGGCTACCATCCATTAAAGTAACAAAAATCTCGTACACAAACTACCTGCCATAATGACTAGGCTACAATCCATTGGACTAACAAAGATATCAACAACAAACTACCTTCCATAACGACAAGGCTACAATCGATTATAGTAACAAAAATCTTAACAACAGACTACCTTCCATAATTACAAGGCTTCCATCCATTGTAGTGACAAAAATCTCGATAATATACTACCTTCTATAATGACAACGCTACCATCCATTGGAATAACAAAAATCTAGACAACAAACTACGTTCCATAATGACAAGGCTACCATCCCTAAGAGTAACAAAAATCTAGACAACAGACTACCTTCCATAATGACAAGGCTAACATCCATTTCAGTAACCAAGATATCGACAACATATTACCTTTCATAATGACAAGGCTACCTTCCCTTAGAGTAACAAAAATCACGACAACAGACTACCTTTCATAATGACAAGGCTATCATCCGTTGGAATAACAAAAATATCATACACAAACTACCTTCCATAATGACTAGGCTACCATCCATTAGAGTAACAAAGAAATCGACAACAGACTACCTTCCATAACGACAAGGCTACCATCCATTAGAGTAATAAAGATATCGACAACATACTACCTTCCATAATGACAAGGCTACCATCCCTTCAAGTAACAAAAATCACGACAACAAACTACCTTTCATAATGACAAGGCTACCATCCATTGGAATAACAAAAATATTGTACACGAACTACCTTCAATAATGACTAGTCTACCATCCATTGGAGTAACAAAGATATCGACAACATACTACCTTCCATAATGACAACGCTATAATCCATTTGAGTAACAAAAATCTCGACAACAGATTACCTTCCATAATGACAAGGCTACCATTCATTGTAGTGACAAAAATCTCAACAATATACTACCTTCTATAATTACAAGGCTACCATCCATTGGAGTAACCAAAATCTCGTCAACAGACTACCTTCCATAATGACAAGGCTACAATCTATTATAGTAACAAAAATCTCGACAATAGACTACCTTTCCTAATGACAAGGCTACCATCCATTGGAATAACAAAAATCTCGACAACAGACTACATTCCATAATGACAAGGCTACCATTCATTGTAGTGACAAAAATCTCAATAATATACTACCTTCTATAATGACAAAGCTACCATCCATTGGAATAACAAAAATCTCGACAACAGACTATGTTCCATAAGGACAAGCTATCATCCCTTAGAGTAACAAATATCTCGACAACAAACCACCTTCCATAATGACTAGGCTACCATCCATTGGAGTAACAAAGATATCGACAACATACTACCTTCCATAATGACAAAGCTACCATCCCTTAGAGTAACAAAAATCACGACAATAGACTACCTTTCATAATGACAAGGCTACCATCCATTGGAATAACAAAAATATCGTACACAAACTACCTTCCATAATGACTAGGCTACCATCCATTGGAGTAACAAAGATATCGACAATAGACTACCTTCCATAACGACAGGTCTACAATCCATTCTAGTAACAAAAATCTCGACAACAGACTACCTTACATAATAACAAGGCTACCATCCATTGTAGTGACAAAAATCTCGACAATATACTACCTTCTATAATGACAACACTACCATCCATTGGAATAACAAAAATCTCGACAATAGACTACCTTCCATATGGACAAGGCTACCATCCCTTAGAGTAACAAAAATCTCGACAATAGACTACCTTCCATAATGACAAGGCTACCATCCATTGGAGTAAGAAAAATATAGACAACATAGTCCCTTCCATAATGACAAGGCTACCATCCATTGGAGTAACAAAAATCACGATAATAGACTACCTTCCATAATTACAAGGCTACCATCCATTGGAATAACAAAAATATCTACAACACACTACCTTCCATAATGACAAGGCTACCATGCAATGGAGTAACAAAAGTCTCGGCAATAGACTACCTTCCATAATGACAAGGGTACCATCATTGGAGTAAGCAAAATATCAACAAGAGACTACCTTCCATAATTACAAGGCTACAATCCATTTGAGTATAAAAAATCTCGACAATAGACTACCTTCTATAATGACAAGGCTACCATCCATTAAAGTAACTAATATCTCGTACACAAACTACCTTCCATAATGACTAGGCGACCATCCATTAGAGTAACAAAGATATCGACAACAGACTACCTTCCATAACGACAAGGCTACCATCCATTGGAGTAATAAAGATATCGACAACATACTACCTTCCATAATGACAAGGCTACCATCCCTTAGAGTAACAAAAATCACGACAACAAACTACCTTTCATAATGACAAGGCTACCATCCATTGGAATAACAAAAATATTGTACACAAACTACCTTCAATAATGACTAGTCTACCATCCATTGGAGTAACAAAGATATCGACAAAATATTACCTTCCATAATGACAACGCTATAATCCATTGTAGTAACAAAAATCTCGACAACAGATTACCTTCCATAATGACAAGGCTACCATTCATTGTAGTGACAAAAATCTCAACAATATACTACCTTCTATAATTACAAGGCTACCATCCATTGGAGTAACCAAAATCTCGACAACAGACTACTTTCTATAATGACAAGGCTACAATCTATTATAGTAACAAAAATCTCGACAATAGACTACCTTTCATAATGACAAGGCTACCATCCATTGGAATAACAAAAATCTCGACAACAGACTACATTCCATTATGACAAGGCTACCATCCATTTTAGTGACAAAAATCTCGATAATATACTACCTTCTATAATGACAACGCTTCCATCCATTGGAATAACAAAAATCTCGACAACAAACTACGTTCCATAATGACAAGGCTACCATCCATAAGAGTAACAAAAATCTAGACAACAGACTACCTTCCATAATGACAAGGCTACCATCCATTGGAGTAGCCAAGATATCGACAACATATTACCTTCCATAATGACAAGGCTACCATCCCTTAGAGTAACAAAAATCACGACAACAGACTACCTTTCATAATGACAAGGCTACCATCCGTTGGAATAACAAAAATATCGTACACAAACTACCTTCCATAATGATTAGGCTACCATCCATTGGAGTAATAAAGATATCGACAACAAACTATCTTCTATAACGACAAGGCTACAATCCATTGTAGTAACAAATATCTCGACAATAGACTACCTTCCATAATGACAAGGCTACCATCCATTGTAGTGACAAAAATATTGACAATATACTACCTTCTATAATGACAACGCTACCATCCATTGGAATAACAAAAATCTCGACAACAGACTACCTTCCATATGGACAAGGCTACCATCCCTTAGAGTAACAAAAATATCGACAACAGACTACCTTCCATATCGACAAGACTACCATCCATTGGAGTAACAAAGATATCGACAACATAGTACCTTCCATAATGACAAGGATTCCATACCTTAGAGTAACAAAAATCACGACAATAAACTACCTTTCATAATGACAAGGCTACCATCCATTGGAATAACAAAAATATCGTACACAAACTACCTTCAATAATGACTAGTCAACCATCCATATGAGTAACAAAGATATCGATAACAGACTACCTTCCATAATGACAAGGCTACAATCCATTGTAGTAACAAAAATCTCGACAACAGATTACCTTCCATAATGACAAGGCTACCATTCATTGTAGTGACAAAAATCTCAACAATATACTAACTTCTATAATTACAAGGCTACCATCAATTGGAGTAACGAAAACCTCGACAACAGACTACCTTTCATAATGACAAGGCTACAATCTATTATAGTAACAAAAATATCGACAATAGACTACCTTTCATAATGAGAAGGCTACCATCCATTGGAATAACAAAAATCTCGACAACAGACTACATTCCATAATGACAAGGCTACCATCCCTTAGAGTTACAAAAATCTACACAATAGACTATCTTCCATAATGAAAGGCTACAAGCCTTTGGAGTATAAAAAATCTCGACAACAGACTACCTTCCATAATGACAAGGCTACCATCCATTGGACTAACTAAAATCTCATACACAAACTACCTTCCATAATGACAAGGCTACCATCCATTAGAGTAACAAAGATATCGACAACAGACTACCTTCCACAACGAAAAATCTACAATCCATTATAGTAACAAAAATCTCGACAATAGACTACCTTCCATAATGACAAGGCTACCATCCATTATAGTGACAAAAATCTCGACAATATATTACCTTCCATAATGACAAGGCTACCATCCCTTAGAGTAACAAAAATCACGACAACAGACTACCTTTCATAATGACAAGGCTACCATCCATTGGAATAACAAAAATATCGTGCACAAACTACCTTCCATAATGACTAGGCTACCATCCATTAGAGTAACAAAGATATCGACAACAGACTACCTTCCATAACGACAAGGCTATCATCCATTGGAGTAACAAAGATATCGACAACATACTACCTTCCATAATGACAAGGCTACCATCCCCTAGAGTAACAAAAATCAAGACAACAAACTACCATTCATAATGACAAGGCTACCATCCATTGGAATAACAAAAATATCGTACACAAACTACCTTCAATAATGACTAGTCTACCATCCATATGAGTAACAAAGATATCGACAACAGACTACCTTCCATAATGACAAGGCTACAATCCATTGTAGTAACAAAAATGTCGACAACAGATTACCTTCCATAATGACAAGGCTACCATTCATTGTAGTGACAAAAATCTCAACAATATACTACCTTCTATAATTACAAGGCTACCATCAATTGGAGTAACAAAAATCTCGACAACAGACTATCTTCCATAATGACAAGGCTACAATTTATTATAGTAACAAAAATATCGACAATAGACTACCTTTCATAATTACAAGGCTACAATCTATTGTAGTAACAAAAATCTCGACAACAGACTACCTTCCATAATGATAAGGCTACCATTCATTGTAGTTACAAAATCTAGATAATATACTACCTTATATAATGACAACGCTACCATCCATTGGAATAACAAAAATCTCAACAACAGACTACGTTCCATAATGACAAGGCTACCATCCCTTAGAGTAACAAATATCTCAACAATAGACCACCTTCCATAATGACAAGGCTACCACCCATTGGAGTAACAAAGATATCGACAACATACTACCTTGCATAATGACAAGGCTACCATCCATTGGAGTAACAAAAATCACGACAATAGACTACCTTCCATAATGACAAGGCTACCATCAATTGGAATAACAAAAATATCAATAACACACTACCTTCCATAATGACAAGGCTACCATGCAATGGAGTACCAAAAATCTAGGCAATACATTACCTTCCATAATGACAAGGGTACCATCATTGGAGTAACCAAAATATCCACAAGAGACTACCTTCCACAACGAAAAGGCTACAATCCATTATAGTAACAAAAATCTCGACAATAGACTACCTTCCATAATTACCAGGCTACCATCCATTGGAGTAACAAAGATATCGACAACATACTACCTTCCATAATGACAAGGCTACCATCCCTTAGAGTAATAAAAATCACGACAACAGACTACCTTTCATAATGACAAGGCTACCACCCATTGGAATAACAAAAATATCATACACAAACTACCTTCCATAATGACTAGGCTACCATCCATTGGAGTAACAAAGATATCGACAACAGACTACCTTCCATAACGACAAGGCTATCATCCATTGGAGTAACAAAGATATCGACAACATACTACCTTCCATAATGACAAGGCTACCATCCCCTAGAGTAACAAAAATCAAGACAACAAACTACCTTTCATAATGACAAGGCTACCATCCATTGGAATAACAAAAATATCGTACACAAACTACCTTAAATAATGACTAGTCTACCATCCATATGAGTAACAAAGATATCGACAACAGACAACCTTCCATAATGACAAGGCTACAATCCATTGTAGTAACAAAAATCTCGACAACAGATTACCTTCCATAATGACAAGGCTACCATTCATTGTAGTGACAAAAATCTCAACAATATACTACCTTCTATAATTACAAGGCTACCATCAATTGGAGTAACAAAAATCTCGACAACAGACTATCTTCCATAATGACAAGGCTACAATCTATTATAGTAACAAAAATATCGACAATAGACTACCTTTCATAATTACAAGGCTACCATCCATTGGAATAACAAAAATCTCGACAACAGACTACATTCCATAATGACAAGGCTACCATCCCTTAGAGTAACAAAAATCTCGAAAACATAATACCTTCCATAATGACAAGGCTACAATCCATTGGAGTATAAAAAATCTCGACAACAAACTACCTTCCATAATGACAAGGCTACCATCCGATGGAGTAACTAAAATCTCATACACAAACTACCTTCCATAATGACTAGGCTACCATCCATTAGAGTAAGAAAGATATCGACAACAAACTACCTTCCACAATGACAAGGATACAATCCATTATAGTAACAAAAATCTCGACAACAGACTACCTTCCATAATGACAAGGCTACCATCCATTATAGTGACAAAAATCTCGACAATGTATTACCTTCTATAATGACAAGGCTAAAATCCATTGGAGTAACAAAAATCTCGACAACAGACTACCTTCCATAATGACAAGGCTACCATCCATTGGAGTAACTAAAATTTCGTACACAAACTACCTTCCATAATGACTAGGCTACCATCCATTGGAGTAACAAAGATATCGACAACAGACTTTCTTCCATAACGACAAGGCTATAATCCATTGTAGTAACAAATATCTCGACAACAGACTACCTTCCATAATGACCAGGCTACCATTCATTATAGTGACAAATCTCAACAATATACTAACTTCTATAATTACAAGGCTACCATCAATTGGAGTAACGAAAATCTCGACAACAGACTACCTTCCATAATGACAAGGCTACCATCCATTAGAATAACAAAAATATCGTACACAAACTATCTTCCATAATGACTAGGCTACCATCCATTGGAGTAACAAAGATATCGACAACAAAATACCTTCCATAACGACAAGGCTACAATCTATTCTAGTAACAAAAATCTCGACAACAGACTACCTTACATAATGACAAGGCTACCATCCATTGTAGTGACAAAAATCTTGACAATATACTACCTTTTATAATGACAACCCTACCATCCATTGGAATAACAAAAATCTCGACAACAAACTACCTTCCATATGGACAAGGCTATCATCCCTTAGAGTTACAAAAATCTCGACAACAGACTACCTTCCATAATGAAAAGGCTACCATCCATTGGAGTAACAAAGATATCGACAACATACTACCTTCCATAATGACAAGGCTACCATCCCTTAGAGTAACAAAAATCACGACAACAGACTACCTTTCATAATGACAAGGCTTCCATCCATTGGAATAACAAAAATATCGTAGACAAACTACCTTCCATAATGACTAGGCTACCATCCATTGGAGTAACAAAGATATCGACAACAGACTACCTTCCATAAAAACAAGGCTAACATCCATTGGAGTAACAAAGATATCGACAACATACTACCTTCCATAATGACAAGGATACCATCCCTTAGAGTAACAAAAATCACGACAACAAACTACCTTTCATAATGACAAGGCTACCATCCATTGGAATAACAAAAATATCGTACACAAACTACCTTCAATAATGACTAGTCAACCATCCATATGAGTAACAAAGATATCAACAACAAACTACCTTCCATAATGACAAGGTTACAATCCATTGTAGTAACAAAAATCTCGACAACAGATTACCTTCCATAATGACAAGGCTACCATTCATTGTAGTGACAAAAATCTCAACAATATACTAACTTCTATAATTACAAGGCTACCATCAATTGGAGTAATGAAAATCTCGACAACAGACTACCATTCATAATGACAAGGCTACAATCTATTATAGTAACAAAAATATCGACAATAGACTACCTTTCATAATGACAAGGCTACCATCCATTGGAATAACAAAAATCTCGACAACAGACTACATTCCATAATGACAAGGCTACCATCCCTTAGAGTAACAAAAATCTACACAACAGACTACCTTCCATAATGACAAGGCTACAATCCTTTGGAGTATAAAAAATCTCGACAACAGACTACCTTCCATAATGACAAGGCTACCATCCATTGGAGTAACTAAAATGTCATACACAAACTAACTTCCATAATGACTAGGCTACCATCCATTAGAGTAACAAAGATATCGACAACAGACTACCTTCCACAACGAAAAGGCTACAATCCATTATAGTAACAAAAATCTCGACAATAGACTACCTTCCATAATGGCAAGGCTACTATCCATTATAGTTACAAAAATCTCGACAATATATTACCTTCCATAATGACAAGGCTACCATCCCTTAGAGTAACAAAAATCACGACAACATAATACCTTTCATAATGATAAGGCTACCATCCATTGGAATAACAAAAATATCGTGCACAAACTACCTTCCATAATGACTAGGCTACCATCCATTGGAGTAACAAAGATATCGACAACAGACTACCTTCCATAAAAACAAGGCTACCATCCATTGGAGTAACAAAGATATCGACAACATACTACCTTCCATATTGACAAGGCTACCATCCCTTAGAGTAATAAAAATCTTGACAACAGACTACCTTTCATAATGACAAGGCTACCATCCATTGGAATAACTAAAATCTCGTACACAAACTACCTTCCATAATGATTAGGTTTCAATCTGTTGGAGTAACAAATATATCGACAACAGACTACCTTCCGTAACGACAAGGCTACAATCCATTGTAGTAACAAAAATCTCGACAACAGACTACCTTCCATAATGAAAAGGCTACCATCCATTGTAGTGACAAAAATCTCGATAATATACTACCTTCTATAATGACAACGCTACCATCGCTTGAAATAAAAAAAATCTTGACAACAGACTATGTTCCATAATGACAAGGCTACCATCACTTAGAGTAACTAAAATCTGGACAATAGACTACCTTCCATAATTACCAGGCTACCATCCATTGGACTAACAAAGATATCGAAAACATACTACGTTCCATAATGACAAGGCTACCATCCCTTAGAGTAATAAAAATCACGACAACAGACTACCTTTCATAATGACAAGGCTACCACCCATTGGAATAACAAAAATATCATACACAAACTACCTTCCATAATGACTAGGCTACCATCCATTGGAGTACCAAAGATATCGACAATAGACTACCTTCCATAACGACAAGGCTACAATCCATTGTAGTAACAAAAATCTCGACAACAGACTTCCTTCCATAATGACAAGGCTACCATCCATTATAGTGACAGAAATCTCGACAATATACTACCTTCTATAATGACAACGCTACCATCCATTAGAATAACAAAAATCTCGACAACAGACTACCTTCCATAATGACAAGGCTACCATCCATTGGAGTAACAAAGATATCTACAACATACTACCTTCTATAATGACAATGCTACCATTCATTGGAATAACAAAAATCACGACAACAGACTACCTTCCATAATGACTAGGCTACCATCCATTGGAATAACAAAAATATCGACAACACACTACCTTCCATAATGACAAGGCTACCATACAATGGAGTAACAAAAATATCGACAACAGAGTACCTTCCATAATGAAAAGGCTACCATCCATTGGTGTAACAAAAATCTGGACAACAGACTACCTTCCATAATGATAAGTCTACCATCCATTGGAGTAACAAAAATCTCGACAACAGACTACCTTCCATAATGACAAGGGTACCATCATTGGAGTAACAAAAATCTCGACAACAGACTACCTTCCATAATGACAAGGCTACCGTCCATTGTAGTGACAAAAATCTCGATAATGTACTACCTACCATAATGACAAGGCTACCATCCATTAGAGTAACAAAAAACTCGACAACAGACTACCTTGCATAACGACAAGGCTACAATCCATTAGAGTAACAAAAATATCGACAATAGACTTCCTTCCGTAATGACAAGGCTACCATCCATTATAGTGACAAAAATATCGAAAATATAATACCTTCTATAATGACAAGGCTACCATCCATTGGAGTAACAAAAATCTTGACAACATACTACCTTCCATAATGACAAGGCTACAATCTATTATAGTAACAAAAATATCGACAATAGACTACCTTTCATAACGACAAGGCTATCATCCATTGGAATAAAAAAAATCTTGACAACAAACTACATTTCATAATGACAAGGCTACCATCCCTTAGAGTAACTAAAATCTTGACAACAGACTACCTTCCATAATGACAAGGCTACAATCCATTGGAGTATAAAAAATCTCGACAACAGACTACCTTCCATAATGACAAGGCTACCATCCATTGGAGTAACTAAAATCTCATACACAAAATACATTCCATAATGACTAGGCTACCATCCATTGGAGTAACAAAAATATCGACAACAGACTACCTTCCACAACGACAAGGCTACAATCTATTGTAATAACAAATATCTCGACAACAGACTACCTTCCATAATGACAAGGCTACCATCCATTTTAGTGACAAAAATCTCGACAATATATTTCCTTCTATAATTACAAGGCTACCATCCATTAGAGTAACAAAAATTTTGATAACAGACTACCTTCCATAATGACAAGGCTACCATCCATTGGAGTAACTAAGATATCGACCATAGACTATTTTACATAACAACAAGGCTAAAATCCATTGTAGTAACAAAAATCTCGACAACAGACTACCTTCCATAATGACAAGGCTACCATTCATTGTAGTTACAAAAATCTAGATAATATACTACCTTATATAATGACAACGCTACCATCCATTGGTATAACAAAAATCTCAACAACAGACTACGTTCCATAATGACAAGGCTACCATCCCTTAGAGTAACAAATATCTCAACAATAGACCACCTTCCATAATGACAAGGCTACCATCCATTGGAGTAACAAAGATATCGACAACATACTACCTTCCATAATGACAAGGCTACCATCCATTGGAGTAACAAAAATCACGACAATAGACTACCTTCCATAATGACAAGGCTACCATCAATTGGAATAACAAAAATATCGATAACACACTACCTTCCATAATGACAAGGCTACCATGCAATGGAGTACCAAAATTCTAGGCAATAGATTACCTTCCATAATGACAAGGGTACCATCATTGGAGTAACCAAAATATCCACAAGAGACTACCTTCCACAACGAAAAGGCTACAATCCATTATAGTAACAAAAATCTCGACAATAGACTACCCTCCATAATGGCAAGGCTACCATCCATTATAGTGACAAAAATCTCGACAATATATTACCTTCCATAATGACAAGGCTACCATCCCTTAGAGTAACAAAAATCACGACAACAGACTACCTTTCATAATGACAAGGCTACCATCCATTGGAATAACAAAAATATCGTGCACAAACTACCTTCCATAATGACTAGGCTACCATCCATTGGAGTAACAAAGATATCGACAACAGACTACCTTCCATAACGACAAGGCTATCATCCATTGGAGTAACAAAGATATCGACAACATACTACCTTCCATAATGACAAGGCTACCATCCCCTAGAGTAACAAAAATCAAGACAACAAACTACCTTTCATAATGACAAGGCTACCATCCAATGGAATAACAAAAATATCGTACACAAACTACTTTCAATAATGACTAGTCTACCATCCATATGAGTAACAAAGATATCGACAAAAGACAACCTTTCATAATGACAAGGCTACAATCCATTGTAGTAACAAAAATCTCGACAACAGATTACCTTCCATAATGACAAGGCTACCATTCATTGTAGTGACAAAAATCTCAACAATATACTACCTTCTATAATTACAAGGCTACCATCAATTGGAGTAACAAAAATCTCGACAACAGACTATCTTCCATAATGACAAGGCTACAATCTATTATAGTAACAAAAATATCGACAATAGACTACCTTTCATAATTACAAGGCTACCATCCATTGGAATAACAAAAATCTCGACAACAGACTACATTCCATAATGACAAGGCTACCATCCCTTAGAGTAACAAAAATCTCGAGAACATAATACCTTCCATAATGACAAGGCTACAATCCATTGGAGTATAAAAAATCTCGACAACAAACTACCTTCCATAATGACAAGGTTACCATCCAATGGAGTAACTAAAATCTCATACACAAACTACCTTCCATAATGACTAGGCTACCATCCATTATAGTAAGAAAGATATCGACAACAAACTACCTTCCACAATGACAAGGATACAATCCATTATAGTAACAAAAATCTCGACAACAGACTACCTTCCATAATGACAAGGCTACCATCCATTATAGTGACAAAAATCTCGACAATGTATTACCTTCTATAATGACAAGGCTAAAATCCATTGGAGTAACAAAAATCTCGACAACAGACTACCTTCCATAATGACAAGGCTACCATCCATTGGAGTAACTAAAATCTCGTACACAAACTACCTTCCATAATGACTAGGCTACCATCCATTGGAGTAACAAAGATATCGACAACAGACTTTCTTCCATAACGACAAGGCTACAATCCATTGTAGTAACAAATATCTCGACAACAGACTACCTTCCATAATGACTAGGCTACCATTCATTATAGTGACAAAAATCTCAACAATATACTAACTTCTATAATTACAAGGCTACCATCAATTGGAGTAACGAAAATCTCGACAACAGACTACCTTCCATAATGACAAGGCTACCATCCATTAGAATAACAAAAATATCGTACACAAACTATCTTCCATAATTACTAGGCTACCATCCATTGGAGTAACAAAGATATCGACAACAGAATACCTTCCATAACGACAAGGCTACAATCTATTCTAGTAACAAAAATCTCGACAACAGACTACCTTATATAATGACAAGGCTACCATCCATTGTAGTGACAAAAATCTTGACAATATACTACCTTCTATAATGACAACCCTACCATCCATTGGAATAACAAAAATCTCGACAACAAACTACCTTCCATATGGACAAGGCTATCATCCCTTAGAGTTACAAAAATCTCGACAACAGACTACCTTCCATAATGAAAAGGCTACCATCCATTGGAGTAACAAAGATATCGACAACATACTACCTTCCATAATGACAAGGCTACCATCCCTTAGAGTAACAAAAATCACGACAACAGACTACCTTTCATAATGACAAGGCTTCCATCCATTGGAATAACAAAAATATAGTAGACAAACTACCTTCCATAATGACTAGGCTACCATCCATTGGAGTAACAAAGATATCGACAACAGACTACCTTCCATAAAAACAAGGCTACCATCCATTGGAGTAACAAAGATATCGACAACATACTACCTTCCATAATGACAAGGATACCATCCCTTAGAGTAACAAAAATCACGACAACAAACTACCTTTCATAATGACAAGGCTACCATCCATTGGAATAACAAAAATATCGTACACAGACTACCTTCAATAATGACTAGTCAACCATCCATATGAGTAATAAAGATATCAACAACAAACTACCTTCCATAATGACAAGGTTACAATCCATTGTAGTAACAAAAATCTCGACAATAGATTACCTTCCATAATGACAAGGCTACCATTCATTGTAGTGACAAAAATCTCAACAATATACTAACTTCTATAATTACAAGGCTACCATCAATTGGAGTAACGAAAATCTCGACAACAGACTACCATTCATAATGACAAGGCTACAATCTATTATAGTAACAAAAATATCGACAATAGACTACCTTTCATAATGACAAGGCTACCATCCATTGGAATAACAAAAATCTCGACAACAGACTACATTCCATAATGACAAGGCTACCATCCCTTAGAGTAACAAAAATCTACACAACAGACTACCTTCCATAATGACAAGGCTACAATCCTTTGGAGTATAAAAAATCTCGACAACAGACTACCTTCCATAATGACAAGGCTACCATCCGTTGGAGTAACTAAAATGTCATACACAAACTAACTTCCAAAATGACTAGGCTACCGTCCATTAGAGTAACAAAGATATCGACAATATACTACCTTCCACAACGAAAAGGCTACAATCCATTATAGTAACAAAAATCTCGACAATAGACTACCTTCCATAATGGCAAGGCTACTATCCATTATAGTGACAAAAATCTCGACAATATATTACCTTCCATAATGACAAGGCTACCATCCCTTAGAGTAACAAAAATCACGACAACATAATACCTTTCATAATGACAAGGCTACCATCCATTGGAATAACAAAAATATCGTGCACAAACTACCTTCCATAATGACTAGGCTACCATCCATTGGAGTAACAAAGATATCGACAACATACTACCTTCCATATTGACAAGGCTACCATCCCTTAGAGTAATAAAAATCACGACAACAAACAACCTTTCATAATGACAAGGCTACCATCCATTGGAGTAACTAAAATCTCGTACACAAACTACCTTTCATAATGACTAGGCTACCATCCATTGGATTAACAAAGATATCGACAAGAAACTACCTTCCATAACGACAAGGCTACAATCCATTGTAGTAACAAAAATCTTGACATTAGACTACCTTCCATATTGAAAAGGCTACCATCCATTGTAGTGACAAAAATCTCGATAATATACTACCTTCTATAATGACAACGCTACCATCCATTGGAATAACAAAAATATCGACAACATACTACATTCCATAATGACAAGGATACCATCCCTTAGAGTAACAAAAATCACGACAACAGACTACCTTTCATAATGACAAGGCTACCACCCATTTGAATAACAAAAATATCGTACACAAACTACCTTCCATAATGACTAGGCTTCCATCCATTGGAGTAACAAAGATATCGACAATAGACTACCTTCCATAACGACAAGGCTACAATCCATTGTAGTAACAAAAATCTCGACAACAGACTACCTTCCATAATGAAAAGGCTACCATCCATTGTAGTGACAAAAATCTCGATAATATACTACCTTCTATAATGACAACGCTACCATCCCTTGAAATAACAAAAATCTTGACAACAGACTATGTTCCATAATGACAAGGCTACCATCACTTAGTGTAACTAAAATCTGGACAATAGACTACCTTCCATAATTACCAGGCTACCATCCATTAGAGTAACAAAGATATCGACAACATACTACCTTCCATAATGACAAGGCTACCATCCCTTAGAGTAATAAAAATCACGACAACAGACTACCTTTCATAATGACAAGGCTACCACCCATTGGAATAACAAAATATCATACACAAACTACCTTCCATAATGACTAGGCTACCATCCATCGGAGTAACAAAGATATCGACAACAGACTACCTTCCATAACGACAAGGCTACAATCTATTGTAGTAACAAAAATCTCGACAACAGACTTCCTTCCATAATGACAAGGCTACCATCCATTGTACTGACAAAAATCTCGACAATATACTACCTTCTATAATGACAACGCTACCATTCATTGGAATAACAAAAATCACGACAACAGACTACCTTCTATATGGACAAGGCTACCATCCCTTAGAGTAACAAAAATCTCGACAACAGACTACCTTTCATAATGACAAGGCTACCATCCATTGGAGTAACAAAGATATCTACAACATACTACCTTCCATAATGACAATGCTACCATTCATTGGAATAACAAAAATCACGACAACAGACTACCTTCCATAATGACTAGGCTACCATCCATTGGAATAACAAAAATATCGACAACACACTACCTTCCATAATGACAAGGCTACCATACAATGGAGTAACAAAAATATCGACAACAGAGTACCTTCCATAATGACAAGGCTACCATCCATTAGAGTAACAAAAAACTCGACAACAGACTACCTTGCATAACGACAAGGCTACAAACCATTAGAGTAACAAAAATCTCGACAATAGACTTCCTTCCGTAATGACTAGGCTACCATCCATTGGAGTAACAAAGATATCGACAACAGACTACCTTCCATAACGACAAGGCTACAATCCATTGTAGTAACAAAAATCTCGACAACAGACTTCCTTCCATAATGACAAGGCTACCATCCATTGTAGTGACAAAAATCTCGACAATATACTACCTTATATAATGACAACGCTACCATCCATTAGAATAACAAAAATCTCGACAACAGACTACCTTCTATATGGACAAGGCTACCATCCCTTAGAGTAACAAAAATCTCGACAACAGACTACCTTCCATAATGACAAGGCTACCATCTATTGGAGTAACAAAGATATCTACAACATACTACCTTCCATAATGACAATGCTACCATTCATTGGAATAACAAAAATCACGACAACAGACTACCTTCCATAATGACTAGGCTACCATCCATTGGAATAACAAAAATATCGACAACACACTACCTTCCATAATGACAACAGAGTACCTTCCATAATGAAAAGGCTACCATCTATTGGTGTAACAAAAATCTGGACAACAGACTACCTTCCATAATGACAAGTCTACCATCCATTGGAGTAACAAAAATTTTGATAACAGACTACCTTCCATAATGACAAGGCTACCATTCATTGGAGTAACTAAGATATCGACCATAGACTATTTTACATAACAACAAGGCTAAAATCCATTGTAGTAACAAAAATCTCGACAACAGACTACCTTCCATAATGACAAGGCTACCATTCATTGTAGTTACAAAAATCTAGATAATATACTACCTTATATAATGACAACGCTACCATCTATTGGAATAACAAAAATCTCAACAACAGACTACGTTCCATAATGACAAGGCTACCATCCCTTAGAGTAACAAATATCTCAACAATAGACCACCTTCCATAATGACAAGGCTACCATCCATTGGAGTAACAAAGATATCGACAACATACTACCTTCCATAATGACAAGGCTACCATCCATTGGAGTAACAAAAATCACGACAATAGACTACCTTCCACAATGACAAGGCTACCATCAATTGGAATAACAAAAATATCGATAACACACTACCTTCCATAATGACAAGGCTACCTTGCAATGGAGTACCAAAAATCTAGGCAATAGATTACCTTCCATAATGACAAGGGTACCATCATTGGAGTAACCAAAATATCCACAAGAGACTACCTTCCACAATGAAAAGGCTACAATCCATTATAGTAACAAAAATCTCGACAATAGACTACCTTCCATAATGGCAAGGCTACCATCCATTATAGTGACAAAAATCTCGACAATATATTACCTTCCATAATGACAAGGCTACCATCCCTTAGAGTAACAAAAATCACGACAACATAATACCTTTCATAATGACAAGGCTACCATCCATTGGAATAACAAAAATATCGTGCACAAACTACCTTCCATAATGACTAGGCTACCATCCATTGGAGTAACCAATATATCGACAACAGACTACCTTCCATAAAAACAAGGCTACCATCCATTGGAGTAACAAAGATATCGACAACATACTACCTTCCATAATGAAAAGGCTACCATCCCTTAGAGTAATAAAAATCACGACAACAAACAACCTTTCATAATGACAAGGCTACCATCCATTGGAATAACTAAAATCTCGTACACAAACTACCTTCCATAATGACTAGGCTACCATCCATTGGACTAACAAAGATATCGATAAGAAACTACCTTCCATAACGACAAGGCTACAATCCATTGTAGTAACAAAAATCTTGACATTAGACTACCTTCCATATTGAAAAGGCTACCATCCATTGTAGTGACAAAAATCTCGATAATATACTACCTTCTATAATGACAACGCTACCATCCATTGGAATAACAAAAATATCGACAACATACTACATTCCATAATGACAAGGCTACCTTCCCTTAGAGTAACAAAAATCACGACAACAGACTACCTTTCATAATGACAAGGCTACCACCCATTCGAATAACAAAAATATCGTACACAAACTACCATCCATAATGACTAGGCTACCATCCATTGGAGTAACAAAGATATTGACAACAGACTACCTTCCATAACGACAAGGCTACAATCCATTGTAGTAACAAAAATCTCGACAACAGACTTCCTTCCATAATGACAAGGCTACCATCCATTGTAGTGAAATAAATCTCGACAATATACTACCTTATATAATGACAACGCTACCATCCATTAGAATAACAAAAATCTCGACAACAGACTACCTTTCATAATGACAAGGCTACCATCCATTGGAGTAATAAAGATATCTACAACATACTACCTTCCATAATGACAATGCTACCATTCATTGGAATAACAAAAATCACGACAACAGACTACCTTCCATAATGACTAGGCTACCATCCATTGGAATAACAAAAATATCGACAACACACTACCTTCCATAATGACAAGGCTACCATACAATGGAGTAACAAAAATATCGACAACAGAGTACCTTCCATAATGAAAAGGCTACCATCCATTGGTGAAACAAAAATCTGGACAACAGACTACCTTCCATAATGACAAGTCTACCATCCATTGGAGTAACAAAAATCTCGACAACAGACTACCTTCCATAATGACAAGGGTACCATCATTGGAGTAACAAAAATCTCGACAACAGACTACCTTCCATAATGACAAGGCTACCATCCATTGTAGTGACAAAAATCTCGATAATATACTACCTTCCATAATGACAAGGCTACCATCCATTAGAGTAACAAAAAACTCGACAACAGACTACCTTGCATAACGACAAGGCTACAATCCATTACAGTAACAAAAATCTCGACAATAGACTTCCTTCCGTAATGACAAGGCTACCATCCATTATAGTGACAAAAATATCGAAAATATAATACCTTCTATAATGACAAGGCTACCATCCATTGGAGTAACAAAAATCTTGACAACATACTACCTTCCATAATGACAAGGCTACAATCTATTATAGTAACAAAAATATCGACAATAGACTACCTTTCATAATGACAAGGCTACCATCCATTGGAATAAAAAAAATCTTCACAACAAACTACATTTCATAATGACAAGGCTACCATCCCTTAGAGTAACAAAAATATTGACAATAGACTACATTCCATAATGATAACGCTACAATCCATTGGAGTATAAAAAATCTCGACAACAGACTACCTTCCATAATGACAAGGCTACCATCCATTGGAGTAACTAAAATCTCATACACAAAATACATTCCATAATGACTAGGCTACCATCCATTGGAGTAACAAAAATATCGATAACAGACTACCTTCCACAACGACAAGGCTACAATCTATTGTAGTAACAAAAATCTCGACAACAGACTACCTTCCATAATGACAAGGCTACCATCCATTTTAGTGACAAAAATCTCGACAATATATTTCCTTCTATAATTACAAGGCTACCATCCATTAGAGTAACAAAATTTTTGATAACAGACTACCTTCCATAATGACAAGGCTACCATCCATTGGAGTAACTAAGATATCGACCATAGACTATTTTACATAACAACAAGGCTAAAATCCATTGTAGTAACAAAAATCTCGACAACAGACTACCTTCCATAATGACAAGGCTACCATTCATTGTAGTTACAAAAATCTAGATAATATACTACCTTATATAATTACAACGCTACCATCCATTGGAATTACAAAAATCTCAACAACAGAATACGTTCCATAATGACAAGGCTACCATCCCTTAGAGTAACAAATATCTCAACAATAGACCACCTTCCATAATGACAAGGCTACCATCCATTGGAGTAACAAAGATATCGACAACATACTACCTTCCATAATGACAAGGCTACCATCCATTGGAGTAACAAAAATCACGACAATAGACTACCTTCCATAATGACAAGGCTACCATCAATTGGAATAACAAAAATATCGATAACACACTACCTTCAATAATGACAAGGCTACCATGCAATGGAGTACTAAAAATCTAGGCAATAGATTACCTTCCATAATGACAAGGGTACCATCATTGGAGTAACCAAAATATCCACAAGAGACTACCTTCCATAATGACAAGGCTATAATCCATTGCAGTATAAAAAATCTCGACAACAGACTACCTTCCATAATGACAAGGCTACCATCCATTGGAGTAACAAAAAACTCGACAACAGACTCAAGATGTGAAAAACACAAGAAGGGGGGTTGAATTATAAAACTTTAAATCAAATGCTAGACAACACTGTATTTTTATCCTGGTTCGTTTGATCTCAAACTACTCCAGTCCACCCGTCAAGGTGATTTCGCCTCTCTCCAACGAGGTCTTAATCCACTATATTCAAAGGATTACACAACTACTTTAACAACTGTTAAAGCCTTCTTGAGTATAACCACAATCCGGTTTATCTCAAGGAATTCTCTTTACAAATAATTGAACAATAATGTGTTTGAACTTTTCTAATAAAACAGTATACCACAACTGTGATAATACACAAATTTAAGCTTAGAATGAAACTGGATTTGCTAGAGCGTTTGAGTAAGCGTGGATGGAAAGCTTAGCAAATTGTATGAGTGCGTGCGTGAAGATTATTAGCCTTTTCTTTTCTCACACAAACTTGTTTTTATAGCCAAGGCAAAGAGACGTTGTTGTCCATAATTCACTTTCAATGATAATAACGTTCTTTCCTTTTTGAGAAGATCTTGTCTTGAATAAAGCCGTTGGTAATTAATCTGTCTTGAATGCTTAGTAACGCTTCAGAGTGTTATCTGCTTTAACTGATGCTGACGCTTCTGAATGCTAATGACTTGGTAAAGATCTTGATCAGAGTCAGAGTGTTTTATGCGCAGATTCTGGTCATCAGGCTTCAGCGTATGATCTGGTAGGTTCAGCGTGTAGCATATATTATTGATCTTCTGATGCTGATATGTTGCTGATCTTCTGATGTTGATTCCATCAGAACATCTGTATACCTCTATTCACAAAGCATAATTTTAAGTAGCATATTTGTTCTATATAAATATATCTTTGAATTTATTTTATTCTTTTTATTTTGTTATCATCAAAACTCTAATTAAGGGTTGTAGAATCAAACTATGTTCTAACAATCTCCCCCTTTTTGATGATGACAAAACCCGATTTTTTTCAATTAAGAATAAATAATAAAAGGTATCAGAGATTAAAAGTAAAGAATAAAAGGTATCAGAGCTAAGAAGAGAAAACTCCCCCTGAGTTGATTACTTCCCTTTAATTCCATGAGACCTTGAGCATCAGAACTTTACTGTATCAGAGTTCATCAAATTCATCAGAGTTTTGTACCTATAAGCTTTTCAGAAGAGAGAAATTTAAATAGATCAGAATGTTTGAGACTTATGTTTATGTCTCAGTAATCCGTTATTGAAAAATATCATTCTTTCTCCCCCTTTTTGTCAGTTATCAAAAAGCACAAATAATTAGAGCTAAAATGATCAAAGCTAAAATGCGTTTATTTTAAAAATAGAAGCAATGATAAGTTCAGAACATTGTAAAAATATTATAGATGATCATGTTTAAAGAATATGAAAAAATTATAAGGAGGAGGAGGAAGACGTGTGAACAGAGCTTCCAGCATGCCCTTGATCTGATCGTTGGTTTCCTTTTGCTAAGATACCATGCTGGCTATTGCATCAATTTTGCTGTCCTGCTTGTCCATTCTTTCCTTCATCAGAATATCATTTCTTTTCAGATCATCTATAGTCTGCCTATCCAAGGAAGCTTGAAAATCTTCATTGACAGGATGCTTCTCAGAGCTTTCTGCAGTATCTTCTTTCTGACCTAGGTCTTCAACATGAATCATTTGCTCTTCAGCATCAGGTTGAACTTTGGAAGCTGGACGATGTTCAGACCAGGGAGCAATGTCCAGAGTGAGAACTTCTTCCTTAAGCCGCTTGCTCAGAACTGGACCTTCAATTTCCTTCAGCAGATTGCTGAAGTTCTGTTGAGCTTTTCCGTAGCTCTGTTCTTGCAACTTAAAGGTTTCAGAGCATACCCATCTTCTGAACTTTGTCCATAGGTAGTCTGATGCAGTAGGATCAACCAGTTCCAAACTTGCTTGTTTTAGAGAAGTGATCCACTTTTGTACTTCTGTTTAAAAGTTCAATATGCTGGAACCAACATCTGGATGTTTTGGTTTAGGGATTGTAGTTTTGTTAGTTATTGCAGCAAGGCATTCAAAGACTGTTAAATCAATGACAGTCTTGCTGTGGTCTTCTGAATTGTCTTTTGGTGAAGGAGTGGGAGAGTCAGGAATTATGATTGGACTTGATGGGGAATTTGGTGGTGTTAATTCTGGTGATGAGGGAAGTTGGGGAATATTCATAAGTGTACGAAGGGGCAAACGAATGGCCAGAGGTACTGGTTCAGGAGATTCAGAGGGTTGAGCCTCAGAAGTTTTAACTTCTTGTTGGAAGATTTCATGTTGTGTAGAGGGTGGATTAATTTCTGGTTGAGGTGAGAGAGGTATTTTTGGTATTGGAGAAAGGGGAATTTCTGGTTGTGGTGAGAGAGGGATTTCTGGTTGTTCTTCTGTGTTTGGATTTTCAGGAGTGGGAGCAGAAGTATGTTGGTCTATATTAGAAATAACTTTTGCAAGTTCTTGTTCTCGTATGGCTTCAGTATTTGGATTTTATGGTTGGGAGCGAGATCTTCTGAGAGTTAATGACTTAGAAGGGTCAAAGTCAAGGTCAAAATCATCAAAAGTTTGAGGTGTTGGGTTTTCAGATGGAGTAGGAATTGGTATAAATGTTGATACAGCAGTTGAATCTAAAACAGTTACAGAAGAAAGATTACCTCTCTTCTTAGGAGTCTGCTGAGATGATCCTTCTTCTACAGCTTTTCTTTTCTTTGTCTTCTTCAGAACAAACTCTGGAGCCTTCTGCTAATGATCTTGAATGTTCAAGTTTGGTGTTGTACCATCAGCCTTGCAAGCATCCAGATATCTGACAATTATTTTTGGTTTAGAGTCAATCTATGAGAACATTGGAAAGTCATCCAGAGGAATTCATCTGCGGGAGATTGCAGCAAAAGGAGTGACACTGGGTTCCTTCTTAATGTTCTCAATTAACTTCATCTTCTTCAGATTTTTGGCATTCAGTTGTTTGCCTACAGTAGCTTCCAGAGTGCTGATTTCTTGAGCCTCTGTCAGATGGTCAATCAGCTTATTCTCTGTTAGAATATTTGATATCAGTCTTCCTAAGGATATCCAATCCCTTTTTGTTCATTCCTCTTCTCTTGTTTCCTTAACACTTGTTCTGATATGGTTAAATAGAAGATGAGCCAGATTTATCTTGACCTTCTAAGAGATGAAATAGATCAGAAACTGCTGATCAATATTAATGTAATCAGGAGAGCTGGTAGGCTTTCTGTGGTTGAAGCACCCCATAATGATCTTGGCCCAAATTCTGTGTTTGTCTTTTAAATCCCTTATCTTGCTGGAGGGAAGCCCCAGAGTGAAGATTTCCCTTGCAATTAGGGCAGCATCTGCACACCTCTCTGCCATATCAATGAAACGAACACCACCACCATTGTACCCTATTAAACGTGCAATGAGGTCTTCAGTGATAACAATCTTCTTCCCCATGATGTAAGAAGTGACTTGATGGTTTGAAGAAGAAGCGTGAATCCAAAATTCCTTTACCAGAATACAAAATGTTGGACCCACCAGTCTGTCAAAGTATCTTTCCCAGCCTTGAGCTTTAACTTCTTCAGAGAGATCAAACCCATTCTCTTGAAGACTGTTGAAATCCACGATCAATTTTGACAGAACCTCTAGATTTTTGATTGGAGTGAGAAGCGTTTTGTAGGGTTCTTCGTATTGTTCAGATGAAACTGATTTCTGAGAGCCTGAAGTAGGAATGCTGGAGGAAGCCATTGTTCACACGAAGGTTTTGTGAAAAAAAAGATTTGAAAGGGTTTTGAGAATGCAAGCTGAAAACAACAAGTTTGTAGAGAAACTGATAGTGAATGTAAAGGAGTGTAAACGGTGTGAAGTGTGTTTAAATAGATTTCTAAAAAGTTTTTTGAAACATAAACGTAAAGAGAGAGAAATTAATAATGATTATTAGCATTTAATGATAGATGATTTTAGGGGATTCAGAAAGATATTTGGAACGGTTACCCATGACATGTGTCTCAATGCATCCAATCAGCGCTTTTGCCTTTTCAAAAATGTGAACGCGTGTTCAGCCTCAGAAAATAGATGATGACTGGATGACACTTGTTTGCTTGAGTGAACAGCACATTTCTATCCTTGAAATGAAGCGCTCAGATCTTCATGGATAGATTCTGATACAATCTGCACTTCTAAAGTTCTGAAGAAAGATTGATCAGTAGTTCACAGTAAAATAAACAAAGTTCTGAAGGTTAAGATGTGGAATCAAAACAATTTCATTTTGGGCAGAGCTTCATGCTGAGATGTTTCAGAATGAAGTTGAACCTATCTTCAGAAAGAAGTTTTGTAAAAATATCAGCCCATTAATGGTCTGTGTTAATAAATTTTAAATTTTAAATCCCTTTCTGAATATAGTCCCTAATAAAATGATGTTTTATTTCTATATGTTTAGCCCTAGAATGCAAAATAGGATTCTTACTAATACAGATAGCAAAAGTATTGTCACAGAGGATAGGAATGTTACTCTCAAATATCTGGAAGTCCTCGAGTTGACTTTTCATCCAGAGCATTTGTGTGCTGCATCTACCTGCTGCTATGTATTCAGCTTCTGTTGTTGATAGAGCAATTGTGGATTTTCTTTTGCTGGACCAAGAGATCAGATTTTCTCCTAGAAACTGGCAGCTTCCAGAAGTGCTTTTTTGTTCTACTTTGTCTCCAGCAAAATCAACATCACAGTATCCTACTAAGCTGTAATCACTTGATTTTCTATAAAACAAACCCATATTAGTAGTACCTTTCAGATACTTGAAAATTCGCTTAACTGCTGTTAAATGAGATTCTCTAGGATCTGATTGGAATCTAGCACAAATGCAAACACTGAATAAAATATCAGGCCTTGAAGTAGTCAAATATAGAAGGGAACCAATCATACCTATGTAGACGTTCTGTTCTACCTTTTTACTTACCTCTTCTCTTTCCAGAATGCACGTGGGATGCATTGGAATCTTTGATGGCTTACACTATGAGAGATCAAATTTCTTCAGAAGTTCTCTGACATATTTGCTCTAATGAATGTAAGTTCCTTCTGGGGTTTGAATGATCTGAATGCCTAGAAAGAATTTCAGTTCCCCCATTATGCTCATATTAAATTCTGCCTGCATACATTTAGCAAACTTTCTTCCCAGAGATGGTTTAGTAGATCCAAATATGATGTCATCCACATAAATCTGACATACTAAAATGTCATTCTTAACTGTCTTATAGAATAAAGTTGTGTCCACTTTCCCTCTGGTGAATTCCTTTTCTAACAGGAAGTTACTTAGTCTTTCATACCAAGCTCTGGGAGCTTGTTTCAGACCATAGAGTGACTTCTTTAGTTTGAAAACATATTCTGGATTTTTGGAACTTTCAAAACCAGGGAGTTGGTGCACATATACTTCTTCTTCTATATAGCCATTTAAGAATGCACTTTTAACATCCATCTGATACAGAGTGATGCCTTTATTAACACCAAATGAGATTAAGAGTCTGATAGATTCTAACCTGGCGACTGGAGCAAAGGTTTCTGTATAGTCTATCCCCTCTTGCTGACTATAACCTTGTACTACTAATCGTGCTTTGTTTCTGATGACTTCACCTTGTTCATTCAGTTTGTTTCTGAACACCCTTTTTGTTCCAATGACGTTGAATCCTTTTTGTTTAGGAACTAGATCCCATACGTCATTTCTTGTGAATTGATTTAGCTCCTCTTGCATTGCTAGAATCCAGTCATTGTCCAAAAGTGCTTCATCAATTGATGATGGTTCAATTAGAGAAACAAGTCCCATGATGGATTCTTCAGAGTTTCTGAAGCTAGATCTTGTTCTGAATTGGATCTTCCTTTCTTCCTAAGATTGTTTCTTCTGGGTGATCCATG
The DNA here is from genome assembly GCA_948472305.1 of Vicia faba. Lineage (NCBI taxonomy): Eukaryota > Viridiplantae > Streptophyta > Magnoliopsida > Fabales > Fabaceae > Vicia > Vicia faba. The sequence goes on from OX451741.1 coordinate 652,835,049, forward strand.
CTGCTTCTGGATAGTATTTTCTGGAGTTGATCAACAGAGGGTGCTGGATTGCTTGCAGTTACTCTTTTTGATGTTGAGGAAGTGTATTTGTTAAGAGATTCTGATGACTTGTCTTCAGTACCTGTGAATTCAACTTCCATACCTGCAAGGAATTCATTCTGCTATGACTTTTGAGAGTCAAGCTTATCATAAAAACAAACACTGATTGATTCTTCCACAATCTGTGTTTCTGTATTGTATACTTTGTACTCTCTTGAGCATTCAGAGTATCCTAACATAATACACTTTTGTGCTTTAGAGTCAAACTTGTTCAAATAATTTTTTGTATTCAAAAGAAAACAAATACATCCAAATGGATGAAAATAGGAAATGTTGGGCTTTCTGTTCTTCCACAATTCATATGGAGTCTTTTCCATAATAGGTCTTATGGAGATTCTATTCTGAATGTATCACACTGTGTTTATTTCCTCTGCCCAGAAGATCTTAGCAACGTTAGTCTTGTTGATCATGGTTCTGGCCATTTCTTGCAATGTTATGTTCTTTCGTTCTACAACTCCATTTTCCTGGGGAGTTCTAGGACAAGAGAAATCATGCAGAATGCCTTTTTCATTAAAGAATGACTCAAAATCTTTGTTTTCAAACGCTCCACCATGATCACTTCTGACTTTGACGATTCTAAGATCCTTTTCATTCTGAACTTGGTTGCAGAAGGTGACAAACACAGAGTGTGACTCGTCCTTGTGTCTTAAGAACTTTACCCATGTCCATCTGCTATAGTCATCTATGATTACTAACCCATACTTCTTGCCACTGACTGAAGCAGTTTTAACTGGTCCAAATAAGTCAATGTGTAGAAGTTCTAATGGCTTAGAGGTGGAAACAACGTTTTTAGATTTGAAAGCTGGTTTTGCAAACCTTCTTTTCTGACATGCTTCACACAGAGCATCTAAATTGAACTTCAGGTTAGGAAGTCCTCTGACCAGATTGAGTTTGTTAATCTGAGATATTCTTCTCATACTAAGATGTCCCAATCTTCTGTGCCAGATCCATTGCTCGTTGTTAACAGACAGAAGACACTTTACATTCTGACTTTTTAGTTCGGAAAGTTTTATTTTATAAATGTTGTTTCTCCTCTTTCCATTAAATAGGATAGTCCCATCTTTCTGACTAACAGCTTTGCATGAATTTTGATTGAAGATTATATCATAACCGTTATCACTTAATTGACTTATGGATAACAGGTTATGCATTAATCCATCTACTAATAAAACATTACTTATAGAGGGAAGATTTCCATTACCTACTGTTCCAGAGCCAATGATCTTTCCTCTTTGATTTCCTCCAAAACCTACGTGGCCTCCAGGCTTAAGTTCCAGGCTTTGGAACATATGCCTTTTTCCCGTCATATGTCGTGAGCAGCCAGAGTCCAGGTACCATGAGTGGTGTTTTTGCTTTGCTGGTAAAGATATCTGCCACATGTATTATTTTATCCTTAGGTACCTATATTTTCTTGGGTCCTGATTTGTTAGTTTCTCCAAAACTCTGGTTGAATTTTGGTTTGACAGAATAATTACTACTTTTGTATTTTATGTCATGTGTGTGCCCATATACAAAGTGTGAATCAAGTGGAGTACGTTTTATAACTAAATCCATGGCATTTTTTGGTGTAGGTACCTTACCTTGATATCCTATCCCTTTTCTACCATTTCTGCTAACTCCATAGATCATTGAATCCATTTTGCTTCTATTTATGTTTTTACCTAGAAACTTCTGAAAGTTGTGATCATACTCCTTGATCATCTCATCAGCATTGCTGGGAGTTTCAGGGATTATTTCCTTCTGAGAGTTTTGCAATAGATTTTCTAATTTTGAAATTTTATCTTTTAACTCAAAATTCTCCAATTTGAGACTCTTATACTTATCAGAGTCAGAAGCAAGATTCCTTTTCAGGTTTCTGAATTTGACTCTGATCTGCTGATATCTTTCCAGAATTCCATTGAAGCTTTCAGCTAGTTCAGCTAGTAAAGTTTATAGTAAAGTCAGGGAATACCTCTTCTATAACTGATTCAGATTCTGACTCAGAAGCTTCACTGTCTTCTATTATATTTGCCATGAGAGCTATGTTAGCTCTTTCATCATCTGATTCTGAGTCAGCTTCAGATGTGTCAGAGTCATCCCATGTATCCATGAGACTTTTCTTCTTTTCCTTGCCAAACTTCTTTTTGGGCTTTTCCTTCTGAAACTTTGGGCAATCACTTTTGTAGTTCCCTTGTTCGTTACATTCATATCAGATGATGTCTTTGTTGTTTGGCTTTTTGTTTCCTGAGGAACCTTCAGATCTTTTGTGTCCAGAGGAGGATTCAGATTTTCTATATCTGGAGAAGGATTCATTCTGATTATCTGATCTTCTGGGATTCCTGAACTTCCTTTGCCTCTGCTTCCATAATTGGTTCACCCTTCTGGAGAAGAGGGACAGTTCATCTTCTTCTGATGAGGACCCATCAGAGGTTTCTTCCACAGCCTGTAAAACTTTGGAGTCAGATTTTCTGTTAGATTTTAAAGCTATTGGCTTACCTTGCTTTTGAGGTTCATCTGCTTCTAGCTCTATCTCGTGACTTCTGAGGGAGCTGACAAGTTCTTCCAGAGAGATTTTGTTGAGATCCTTGGCTAGTTTTAGTGTTGTGACCATTGGCCTCCATTATTTTAGCAAGCTTCTGATGATCTTCTTAACATGATCAGCAGTAGAATACCCTTTGTCAAGGACTTCTAGACCAGCAACCAGAATCTGAAATCTTGAAAACATAGTTTCTATTCATTCACTTTCTTCCATCTTGAATGCCTCATAATTCTGAATGAGTGCAAGGGATTTGGTTTCTTTGACTTGAATGTTGCCTTCATGCGTCATTCTCAGAGAGTCAAACATATTCTTTGCAGTGTCTCTGTTTGATATCTTCTCATACTCTGAATAAGAGATGGCGCTGAAAAGAATTGTTCTGGCCTTGTGATGATTTCTGAACTCATGCTTTTGCTGATCAGTCATTGTTTTCCCGTCAATCTTCTGACCACTTCCATTCACTGGGTGCGTGTATCCATCAGTCACCATGTCCCACAAATCAGCATCATGGTCCAGAAAGAAACTTTCAATTCTGTCTTTCCAGTAGTCAAAGTTCTCTCCATCAAAGACTGGAGGTTTGCCGCTGAATCTGTCTCTTTCTTCATTGTTGTCATTGCTGATGTTTTGATGTGTTCCTACCATTGTGTTTTTCTGACGCTGGATCTTGTATTGACACGGTTAAGTGTTATAAGCTCAGAACCAGGCGCTCTGATGCCAATTGAATATGTGAAAAACACAAGAAGGGGGGTTGAATTGTAAAACTTTAAATCAAATGCTAGACAACACTATATTTTTATCCTGGTTCGTTTGATCTCAAACTACTCCAGTCCACCCGTCAAGGTGATTTCGCCTCTCTCCAACGAGGTCTTAATCCACTATATTCAAAGGATTACACAACTACTTTAACAACTGTTAAAGCCTTCTTGAGTATAACCACAATCCGGTTTATCTCAAGGAATTCTCTTTAAAAATAATTGAACAATAATGTGTTTGATGTTTTCTAATAAAACAGTATACCACCACTGTGATAATACACAAATTTAAGCTTAGAATGAAACTGGATTTGCTAGAGCATTTGAGTAAGCGTGGTTGGAAAGCAAGCAAATTGTATGAGTGCGTGCGCGAAGATTATTAGCCTTTTCTTTTCTAATACGGACTTGTTTTTATAGCCAAGGCAAAGCGACGTTGTTGTCCATAATTCACTTTCAATGATAATAACGTTTTTTCCTTTTTGAGAAGATCTTGTCTTGAATAAAGCCGTTGGTAATTAATCTGTCTTGAATGCTTAGTGACGATTCTGAGTGTTCTCTGCTTTAATTGATGCTGACGCTTCTGAATGTTGATGACTTAGTAAAGATCTTGATCAGAGTCAGATTGTTTTATGCGCAGATTCTGGTAATCAGGCTTCAGCGTATGATCTAGTAGGTTCAGCGTGTAGCATATATTATTGATCTTCTGATGCTGATATGTGGCTGATCTTCTGATGTTGATTCCATCAGTACTTCTGTATACCTATATTCAAAAAGCATAATTTTAAGCAGCATATTTGTTCTATATAAATATATCTTTGAATTTATTTTATTCTTTGTATTTTGTTATCATCAAAACACTAATTAAGGGTTGTAGAATCAAACTATGTTCTAACACAGACTACCTTCCATAATGACTAGGCTACCATCCATTGGAGTAACAAAGATTTCGACAACAGAGTACCTTCCATAACGACAAGGCTACAATCCATTGTAGTAACAAAAATCTCGACAATAGACTACCTTCCATAATGACAAGGATACAATCCATTATAGTGACAACAATATCAACAATATACTACCTTCTATAATGACAAAGCTACCATCCAATGGAGTAACAAAAATCTCGACAACATACTACCTTCCATAATGACAAGGCTACAATCTATTATAGTAACAAAAATCTCGACAATAAACTACCTTTCATAATGAAAAGGCTACCATCCATTAGAATAACAAAAATCTTGACAACAGAATATGTTCCATAATGACAAGGCTACCATCCCCTAGAGTAACAAAAATCTCGACAACATACTACCTTCCATAATGACAAGGCTACAATCCATTGGAGTATAAAAAATCTCGACAACAGACTACCTTCCATAATGACAAGGCTACCATCCATTGGAGTAACTAAAATCTCATAGAAAACTACCTTCCATAATGACTAGGCTACCATCCATTGGAGTAACAAAGATATCGACAACAGATTACCTTCCACAATGACAAGGCTATAATCCATTGTAGTAACAAAAATCTCGACAACAGACTACCTTCCATAATGACAAGGCTACCATCCATTATAGTGACAAAAATCATGACAATATATTACCTTCTATAATGACTAGGATACCATCCATTGGAGTAACAAAGATATCGACTACATACTATCTTCCATAACGACAAGGCTACAATACATTGTAGTAACAAAAATCTCGACAACAGACTACCTTCCATAATCACAAGGCTACCATCCATTGTAGTGAAAAAAATCTCGATAATATACTACCTTCTATAATGACAACGCTACCATCCATTGGAATAAAAAAAATTTCGACAACAGACAATGTTCCATAATGACAAGGCTACTATCCCTTACAGTAACAAATATCTCAAGAACAGACCACCTTCCATAATGACAAGGCTACCAAATATTGGAGTAACAAAGATATCGAAAACATATTACCTTCCATAATGATAAGGCAACCATCCATTGGAGTAACAAAAATAACGACAATAGACTACCTTTCATAATGACAAGGCTACCATCCATTGGAATAACAAAAATATCGACAACACACTACCTTCCATAATGACAAGGCTACCATGCAATGGAGTAAAAAAAATCTATGCAATAGACTACCTTCCATAATGACAAGGCTACAATCCATTGTAGTAACAAAAATCTCGACAACAGACTACCTTCCATAATGACAAGGCTACCATCCATTGGAGTAATAAAAAATCTCGACAACAGACTACCTTCCATGATTACAAGGCTACCATCCATTGGAGTAACTAAAATCTCGTACACAAACTAACTTCCATAATGACTAGGCTACCATCCATTGGAGTAACAAAGATATCGACAACAGACTACCTTCCATAATGACAAGGCTACCATCCATTGTAGTGACAAATATCTCGATAATATACTACCTTTTATAAGGACAACCCTACCATCCATTGGAAATGAAAAAATCTCAACAACAGACTATTTTCCATAATGACAAGGCTACCATCCCATAGAGTAACAAAGATATCGACAATAGACTACCTTCCATAATGACAAGGCTACAATCCGTTGTAGTAACAAAAATCTCGACAACAGACTACCTTCAATAATGACAAGGCTACCATTCATTGTAGTGACAAAAATCTCAACAATATACTACCTTCTATAATGATAAGGCAACCATCCATTGGAGTAACAAAAATCCCGACAACAGACTATCTTCCATAACGACAAGGGTACAATCCATTGTAGTAACAAAAATCTCGACAACAGACTACCTTCCATAATGACAAGGCTACCATCCATTGGAGTAACAAAAAACTCGACAACAGACTACCTTCCATAATGACTAGGCTACCATTTATTATAGTAATAAAGATATCGACAACAAACTACCTTCCATAACGACAAGGCTACAATCCATTGTAGTAACAAAAATCTCGACAACAGACTACCTTCCATAATGACAAGGCTACAATTCATTGTAGTAACAAAAATCTCGCCAACAGACTACCTTCCAAAATGACAAGGCTACCATTCATTGTAGTTACAAAAATCTCAACAATATACTACCTTCTATAATGAGAAGGCTACCATCCATTCGAGTAACAAAAATCTCGACAACAGACTACCTTCCATAATGACAAGGCTACAATCTATTATAGTAACAAAAATCTCGACAATAGACTACCTTTCATAATGACAAGGCTACCATCCAATGGAATAACAAAAATATCGACAACAGACTACGTGCCATTATGACAAGGCTACCATCCCTTAGAGTAACAAAAATCTCGACAATAGGCTACAATCCATTGGAGTATAAAAAATCTCGACAACAGACTACTTTCCATAATGATAAGGCTACCATCCATTGGAGTAACTAAAATCTCGTTCACAAACTACCTTCCATAATGACTAGGCTACCATCCATTGGAGTAACAAAGATATCGACAACAAACGATCTTCCATAACGAGAAGGCTACAATCCATTGTAGTAACAAAAATTTCGACAACAAACTACCTTCCATAATGACAAGGCTACCATCCATTGGAGTAACAAAAAACTCGACAACAGACTACCTTCCATAATGACTAGGCTACCATCCATTTGAGTAAGAAAGATATCTACAACAGACTACCTTCCATAACGACAAGGCTACAATCCATTGTAGTAACAAAAATCTAGACAACAGACTACCTTCCATAATTAAAAGGCTATCATCCATTGTAGTGACAAAAATATCAATAATATACTACCTTATATAATTACAAGGCTACCTTCCATTGGAGTTACAAAAATCTCGACAACAGACTACCTTCCATAATGACAAGGCTACAATCTATTATAGTAACAAAAATCTCGACAATAGACTACCTTTCATAATGACAAGGCTACCATCCATTGAAATAACAAAAATCTCGACAACAGACTACATTCCATAATGACAAGGCTACCATCCCTTAGAGTAACAAAAATCTCGACAACAGACTACCTTCCATAATGACAAGGCTACATCCATTGGAGTATAAAAAATCTCGACAATAGACTACCTTCCATAATGACAAGGCAACCATCCATTGGAGTAACTAAAATCTCGTACACAAAATACCTTCTATAATGACTAGGTTACCATCCATTGGAGTAACAAAGATATCGACAAGAGACTACCTTCCACAATGACAAGGCTACAATCCATTGTAGCAACAAAAATCTCGATAACACACTACCTTCAATAATGACAAGGCTACCATGCAATGGAGTTACAAAAATCTAGGCAATAGACTGCCTTCCATAATTACAAGGCTACAATCTATTGGAGTATAAAAAATCTCGACAACAGACTACCTTCCATAATGACAAGGCTACCATCCATTAGAGTAACTAAAATCTCGTACACAAACTACCTTCCATAATGACTAGACTACCATCCATTGGAGTAACAAAGATATCAACAACAAACTACCTTCCATAACGAGAAGGTTACAATTCATTCTAGTAACAAAAATATCGACAACAGACTACCTTCCATAATTACAATGCTACCATCCATTGGAATAACAAAAATCTCGACAACAGACTACGTTCCATAATGACAAGGCTACCATCCCTTAGAGTAACAAAATTCTCGATAACAGACTACCTTCCATAATAACAAGGCTACCATCCATTGGAGTAACAAAGATATCGACAACATACTACCTTCCATTATGACAAGGCTACCATCCATTGGAATAACAAAAATATCGTACACAAACTACCTTCTATAATGACTAGGCTAGAATCCATTGGAGTAACAAAGATATCGACAACAAACTACCTTCCATAACGACAAGGCTACAATCCATTATAGTAACAAAAATCTCGACAACAGACTACCTTCCATAATGATAAGGATACCATCCATTGTAGTGACAAAAATCTAGACAATATACTACCTTCTATAATGACAAGGCTACCATCCATTGGAGTAACAAAGATATCGACAACAGACTACCTTCCATAATGACAAGGCTACAATCCATTATAGTAACAAAAATCTCGACAACAGACTACCTTCCATAATGACAAGGCTACCATTCATTGTAGTGAAAAAAATCTCACCAATATACTACATTCTATAATGACAAGGCTACCATCCATTGGAGTAACAAAAATCTCGAGAACAGACTACCTTCCATAATGACAAGGCTACAATCTATTATAGTGACAAAAATCTAGACAATAGACTACCTTTCATAATGACAAGTCTACCATCCATTAGAATATTAAAAATATCGACAACAGACTACGTTCCATAATGACAAGGCTACCATCCCCTTAGAGTAATAAAAATCTCGACAACAGACAACCTTCCATAATGACAAGGCTAAAATCCATTATAGTATCAAAAAACTCGACAATAGACTACCATCCATAATGACTAGGCAACCATCCACTAGAGTAACAAAGATATCGATAATAGACTACCTTCCATAACGACAAGGCTACAATCCATTGTAGTAACAAAAATCTCGACAACAGACTACCTTCCATAATGACAAGGCTACCATCCATTGGAGTAACTAAAATCTCGTACACAAACTACCTTTTGTAATGACTAGGCTACCATCCATTGGAGTAACAAAGATATCGACAAGAGACTACCTTCCACAACGACAAGGCTACAATCCATTGTAGTAACAAAAATCTCGACAACAGACTACCTTCCATACTGACAAGGCTACCATCCATTGGAGTAACTAAAATCTCGTACACAAACTACCTTCTGTAATTACTAGGCTACCATCCATTGGAGTAACAAAGATATCGACAAGAGACTACCTTCCACAACGACAAGGCTATAATCCATTGTAGCAACAAAAATCTCGACAACAAACTACCTTCCATAATGACAAGGCTACCATCCATTGGAATAACAAAAATATCGACAACACACTACCTTCTATATTGACAAGGCTACCATGCAATGGAATTACAAAAATCTAGGCAATAGACTACCTCCATAATTACAAGGCTACAATCTATTAGAGTATAAAAAATCTCGACAACAGACTACCTTCCATAATGACAAGGCTACCATCCATTAGAGTAACTAAAATCTCGTACACAAACTACCTTCCATAATGACTAGACTACCATCCATTGGAGTAACAAAGATATCAACAACAAACTACCTTCCATAACGAGAAGGCTACAATTCATTCTAGTAACAAAAATATCGACAACAGACTACCTTCCATAATTACAATGCTACCATCCATTGGAATAACAAAAATCTTGACAACAGACTACGTTCCATAATGACAAGGCTACCATCCCTTAGAGTAACAAAATTCTCGATAACAGACTACCTTCCATAATAACAAGGCTACCATCCATTGGAGTAACAAAGATATCGACAACATACTACCTTCCATTATGACAAGGCTACTATCCCTTAGAGTAACAAAAATTACGACAACAGACTACCTTTCATAGTGACAAGGCTACCATCCATTGGAATAACAAAAATATCGTACACAAACTACCTTCCATAATGACTAGGATAGAATCCATTGGAGTAACAAAGATATCGACAACAAACTACCTTCCATAACGACAAGGCTACAATCCATTATAGTAACAAAAATCTCGACAACAGACTACCTTCCATAATGATAAGGCTACCATCCATTGTAGTGACAAAAATCTAGACAATATACTACCTACTATAATGACAAGGCTACCATCCATTGGAGTAACAAAGATATCGACAACAGACTACCTTCCATAATGACAAGGCTACAATCCATTATAGTAACAAAAATCTTGACAACAGACTACCTTCCATAATGTCAAGGCTACCATTCATTGTAGTGAAAAAAATCTCACCAATATACTACATTCTATAATGACAAGGCTACCATCCATTGGAGTAACAAAAATCTCGACAACAGACTACCTTCCATAATGACAAGGCTACAATCTATTATAGTGACAAAAATCTAGACCATAGACTACCTTTCATAATGACAAGTCTACCATCCATTAAAATAACAAAAATATCGACAACAGACTACGTTCCATTATGACAAGGCTACCATCCCTTAGAGTAACAAAAATCTCAACAACAGATAACCTTCCATAATGACAAGGCTACAATCCATTAGAGTATCAAAAAACTCGACAACAGACTACCATCCATAATGACTAGGCTACCATCCATTGGAGTAACAAAGATATCGATAATAGACTACCTTCCATAACGACAAGGCTACAATCCATTGTAGTAACAAAAATCTCGACAACAGACTACCTTCCATAATGACAAGGCTACCATCCATTGGAGTAACTAAAATCTCGTACACAAACTACCTTCTGTAATGACTAGGCTACCATCCATTGGAGAAACAAAGTTATCGACAAGAGACTACCTTCCACAACGACAAGGCTATAATCCATTGTAGCAACAAAAATCTCGACAACAGACTACCTTCCATAATGACAAGGCTACCATCCATTGGAATAACAAAAATATCAACAACACACTACCTTCTATAATGACAAGGCTACCATGCAATGGAGTTACAAAAATCTAGGCAATAAACTACCTTCCATAATTACAAGGCTAAAATCTATTGGATTATAAAAAATCTCGACAACAGACTACCTTCCATAATGACAAGGCTACCATCCATAAGAGTAACTAAAATCTCGTACACAAACTACCTTCCATAATGACTAGGCTACCATCCGTTGGAGTAACAAAGATATCAACAACAAACAACCTTCCATAACGAGAAGGCTACAATTCATTCTAGTAACAAAAATATCGACAACAGACTACCTTCCATAATGATAATGCTACCATCCATTGGAATAACAAAAATCTCGACAACAGACAACGTTCCATAATGACAACGCTACCATCCCTTAGAGTAACAAAATTCTCGATAACAGACTACCTTCCATAATAACAAGGCTACCATCCATTGGAGTAACAAAGATATCTACAACATACTACCTTCCATTATGACAAGGCTACCATCCCTTAGAGTAACCAAAATTACGACAACAGACTACCTTTCATAGTGATAAGGCTACAATCCATTGGAATAACAAAAATATCGTACACAAACTACATTCCATAATGACTAGGCTACAATCCATTGGAGTAACAAAGATATCGACAACAGACTACCTTCCATAACGACAAGGCTACAATCCATTATAGTAACAAAAATATCGACAACAGACTACCTTCCATAATGATAAGGCTAACATCCATTGTAGTGACAAAAATCTCGACAATATACTACCTTCTATAATGACAAGGCTACCATCCATTGGAGTAACAAAGATATCAACAATAGACTACCTTCCATAATGACAAGGCTATAATCCATTGTAGTAACAAAAATCTTGACAACAGAGTACCTTCCATAATGACAAGGCTACCATTCATTGTAGTGACAAAAATCACACCAATATACTACCTTCTATAATGATAAGGCTACCATCCATTGGTGTAACAAAAATCTCGACAACAGACTACCTTCCGTAATGACAAGGCTACAATCTATTATAGTGACAAAAATCACGACAATAGACTACCTTTCATAATGACAAGTCTACCATCCATTAGAATAACAAAAATATCGACAACAGACTACCTTCCATAATGACAAGGCTACCATCCCTTAGAGTAACAAAAATATCGACAACAGACTACCTTTCATAATGACAAGGCTACAATCCATTAGAGTATCAAAAAACTCGACAACAGACTACCTTCCATAATGACTAGGCTACCATCCATTGGAGTAACAAAGATATCGATAATAGACTACCTTCCATAACGACAAGGCTACAATCCATTGTAGTAACAAAAATCTCGACAACAGACTACCTTCCATAATGACAAGGCTACCATACATTGGAGTAACTAAAATCTCGTAAACAAACTACCTTCCATAATGACTAGGCTACCATCCATTGGAGTAACAAAGATATCGATAAAAGACTACCTTCCACAACGAAAAGGCTATAATCCATTGTAGCAACAAAAATCTCGACAACAGACTACCTTCCATAATGACAAGGCTACCATCCATTATAGTGACAAAAATTTCGACAATATATTACCTTCTATAATGACTAGGCTACGATCCATTGGAGTAACAAAGATATCGACAACGGACTATCTTCCATAATGACAAGGCTACCATCCCTTAGAGTAACAAAAATATCGACAACAGACTACCTTTCATAATGACAAGGCTACAATTCATTAGAGTATCAAAAAACTCGACAACAGACTACCTTCCATAATGACTAGGCTACCATCCATTGGAGTAACAAAGATATCGATAATAGACTACCTTCCATACTGACAAGGCTACAATCCATTGTAGTAACAAAAATCTCGACAACAGACTACCTTCCATAATGACAAGGCTACCATCCATTGGAGTAACTAAAATCTCGTACACAAACTACCTTCCATAATGACTAGGCTACCATCCATTTGAGTAACAAAGATATCGACAAGAGACTACCTTCCACAACGACAAGGCTATAATCCATTGTAGCAACAAAAATCTCGACAAAAGACTACCTTCCATAATGACAAGGCTACAATCCATTATAGTGACAAAAATTTCGACAATATATTACCTTCTATAATGACTAGGCTACCATCCATTGGAGTAACAAAGGCATCGACAACAAACTATCTTCCATAACAACAAGGCTACAATCCATTGTAGTAACAAAAATCTTGACAACATACCACCTTCCATAATGACAAGGCTACCATCCATTGGGGTAACAAAAATCTAGGCAATAGACTACCTTCCATAATGACAAGGGTACCATCATTGGAGTAACCAAAATATCCACAAGAGACTACCTTCCATAATTACAAGGCTACAATCCATTGGAGTATAAAAAATCTCGACAACAGACTACCTTCCACAATGACAAGGCTACCATCCATTAGAGTAACTAAAATCTCGTACACAAACTACCTTCCATAATGAATAGGCTACCATCCATTGGAGTAACAAAGATATTGACAACAAACTACCTTCCATAACGACAAGGCTATAATCCATTGTAGTATCAAAATCTCGACAACAAACTACTTTCCATAATGACAAGGCTACCATCCATTGTAGTGACAAAAATCTTGATAATATACTACCTTCTATAATGACGACGCTACCATCCATTGGAATAACAAAAATCTCGACAACAGACTACGTTCCATAATGACAAGTCTACCATCCCTTAGAGTAACAAAAATATCGACAACAGACTACCTTGCATAATGACAAGGTTACCATACATTGGAGTAACAAAGATATCGACAACATACTACCTTCCATAATGACAATGCTACCATCCCTTAGAGTAACAAAAATCACGAGGACAAACTACCTTTCATAATGACATGGCTACCATCCATTGGAATAACAAAAATATCGTACACAAACTACCTTCCATAATGACTAGGCTACCATCCATTGAAGTAACAAAGATATCGACAACATACTACCTTTCATAACGACAAGGCTACAATTCATTGTAGTAACAAAAATCTCGACAACAGACTACCTTCCATAATGACAAGGCTACCATCCATTGTAGTGACAAAAATCTCGACAATATACTACCTTCTATAATGAAAATGCTACCATCCATTGGAATAACAAAAATATCATACACAAACTACCTTCAATAACGATTAGGCTACCATCCATTGGAGTAACAAAGATATCGACAACAGACTACCTTCCATAATGACAAGGCTACAATCCATTGTAGTAACAAAAATCTCGACAACAGACTATCTTCCATAATGACAAGGCTACCATTCATTGTAGTGACACAAATCTCAACAATATACTACCTTCTATAATGACAAGGCTACAATCCATTGGATTAACAAAAATCTTGACAACAGACTACCTTCCATAATGACAAGGCTACAATCTGTTATAGTGACAAAAATCTCGACAATAGACTACCTTTCATAATGACAAGGCTACCATCCATTAGAATAACAAAAATATCGACAACAGACGACAAGGCTACCATCCCTTAGAGTAACAAAAATGTCGACAACAGACTACCTTCCATAATGACAAGGCTAGAATTCATTGGAGTATAAAAAATCTCGACAACAGACTACCTTCCATAATGACAAGGCTACCATCCATTGGAGTAACTAAAATCTCATACACAAACTACCTTCCGTAATGACTAGGCTACCATCCATTGGAGTAACAAAGATATTGACAACAGACTACCTTCCACAATTACAAGGCTATAATTTATTGTAGTAACAAAAATCTCGAAAATAGACTACCTTCCATAATGATAAGTCTAAAAACCATTGAAGTAACAAAAAACTCGACAACAGACTACCTTCCATAATGACTAGGCTACCATCCATTGGAGTAACAAAGATATCGACAATATACTACCTTCTATAACGACAAGGCTACCATCCATTGTAGTAACAAAAATCTCGACAACAGACTACCTTCCATAATGACAAGGCTACAATCTATTATAGTAACAAAAATCTCGACAATAGACTACCTTCCATTATGACAAGGCTACCATCCATTGTAGTGACTGAAATCTCAACAATGTACTTCTTTCTATAATGACAACGCTACCATCCATTGGAAAAACAAAAATATCGTACACAAACTACCTTTAATGATGACTAGGCTACCATCCATTGGAGTAACACAGATATCGATAATAGACTACCTTCCGTAATAACAAGGCTACATCCATTGTAGTAACGAAAATCTCGACAACAAACTACCTTCCATAATGACAAGGCTACAATCTATTATAGTTACAAAAATCTCGACAATAGACTACCTTTCATAATGACAAGGCTACCATCCATTAGAATAACAAAAATATCGACAACAAACTACATTCCATAATGAAAAGGCTACCATCCCTTAGAGTAACAAAAATCTCGAAAACAGACTACCTTCCATAATGACAAGGCTAGAATCCATTGGAGTATATAAAATCTCGACAACAGACTACCTTCCATAATGACAAGGCTACCATCCATTGGAATAACTAAAATCTCGTACACAAACTACCTTCCATAATGACTAGGCTACCATCCATTGGAGTAACAAAGATATCAACAACAAACTACCTTCAACAACGACAAGGCTACAATCCATTGTAATAACAAAAATCTCGACACCAGACTACCTTCCATAATGACAAGGCTACCATGCATTATAGTGACAATATATTACCTTCTATAATGACAAAGCTACCATCCATTGGAGTAACAAAAATCTCGACAACAGACTACCTTCATTAATGACAAGGCTACCATCCATTGGAGTAACTAAAATCTCGTACAAAAACTACCTTCCATAATGACTAGGCTACCATCCATTGGAGTAACAAAGATATTGAAAACAGACTATCTTCCATAACGACAAGGCTACAATCCATTGTAGTAACAAAAATATCGACAACAGACTACCTTCCATAATGACAAGGCTACCATCCATTGGAGTAACAAAGATATCGACAACAGACTACCTTCCATAATGACAAGGCTACCATTATTTATAGTGACAAAAATCTCAACAATATACTACCTTCTATAATGACAAGGCTACCATCCATTGGATTAAAAAAAATCTTGACACAAGACTACCTTCCATAATGACAAGGCTACAATCTATTATAGTGACAAAAATCTCGACAATAGACTACCTTTCATAATGACAAGGCTACCATCCATTAGAATAACAAAACTCTCAACAACAGACTACCTTCCATAATGACAAGGCTACAATCCATTGTAGTAACAAAAATCTCGACAACAGACTACCTTCCATAATGACAAGGCTACCATCCATTGTAGTGACAAAAATCTCGACAATATACTATCTTCTATAATGACAATGCTACCATCCATTGGAATAACAAAAATATCATACACAAACTACCTTCAATAATTACTAGTCTACCATCCATTGGAGTAACAAAGATATTGAAAACAGACTACCTTCCATAATGACAAGGCTACAATCCATTATAGTAACAAAAATCTCGACAACAGACTAACTTCCATAATGACAAGGCTACCATTCATTGTAGTGACAAAAATCTCAACAATATACTACCTTCTATAATGACAAGGCTACCATCCATTGGATTAACAAAAATCTCGACAACAGACTACCTTCCATAATGACAAGGCTACAATCTATTATAGTGACAAAAATCTCAACAATACACTACCTTTCATAATGAAAAGGATACCATCCATTAGAATAATAAAAATATCGACAACAGACTATGTTCCATAATGACAAGGCTAGCATCCCTTAGAGTAACAAAAATCTCGACAACAGACTACCTTCCATAATGACAAGGCTAGAATCCATTGGAGTATAAAAAATCTCGACAACATACTACCTTCCATAATTACAAGGGTACCATCCATTGGAGTAACTAAAATCTCGTACACAAACTACCTTCCATAATGACTAGGCTACCATCCATTGGAGTAACAAAGATATCGAAAACAGACTATCTTCAATAACGACAAGGCTACAATCCATTGTAGTAACAAAAATATTGACAATAGACTACTTTCCATAATGACAAGGCTACCATCCATTAGAGTAACAAAAAACTCGACAACAGACTACCTTCCATAATGACTAGGCTACCATCCATTGGAGTAACAAAGATATCGACAACAGACTACCTTCCATAATGACAAGGATACAATCCGTTGTAGTAACAAAAATTTCGACAACAGACTACCTTCCATAATGACAAGGCTACCATTCTTTATAGTGACAAAAATCTCAACAATATACTACCTTCTATAATGACAAGGCTACCATCCATTGGATTAACAAAAATCTTGACACAAGACTACCTTCCATAATGACAAGGCTACAATCTATTATAGTGACAAAAATCTCGACAATAGACTACCTTTCATAATGACAAGGCTACCATCCATTAGAATAACAAAAATCTCGACAACAGACTACCTTCCATAATGACAAGGCTACAATCCATTGTAGTAACAAAAATCTCGACAACAGACTACCTTCCATAATGACAAGGCTACCATCCATTGTAGTGACAAAAATCTCGACAATATACTACCTTCTATAATGACAATGCTACCATCCATTGGAATAACAAAAATATCATACACAAACTACCTTCAATAATGACTAGGCTACCATCCATTGGAGTAACAAAGATATCGACAACAGACTACCTTCCATAATGACAAGGCTACAATCCATTGTAGTAACAAAAATCTCGACAATAGACTAACTTCCATAATGACAAGGCTACCATTCATTGTAGTGACAAAAATCTCAACAATATACTACCTTCTATAATGACAAGGCTACCATCCATTGGATTAACAAAAATCTCGACAACAGACTACCTTCCATAATGACAAGGCTACAATCTATTATAGTGACAAAAATCTCGACAATAGACTACATTTCATAATGTCAAGGCTACCATCCATTAGAATAACAGAAATAACGATAACAGACTATGTTCTATAATGACAAGGCTACCATCCCTTAGAGTAACAAAAATCTCGACAACAGACTACCTTCCATAATGACAAGGCTAGAATCCATTGGAGTATAAAAAATCTCGACAATAGACTACCTTCCATAATGACAATGCTACCATCCATTGGAGTAACTAAAATCTCGTACACAAACTACCTTCCATAATGACTAGGCTACCATCTATTGGAGTAACAAAGATATCAACAACAGACTACCTTCCACAACGACAAGGCTACAATCCATTGTAGTAACAAAAATCTCGACAACAGACTACCTTCCATAATGACAAGGCTACCATCCCTTAGAGTAACAAAAATCTCGACAACAGACTACCTTCCATAATGACAAGTCTACCATCCATTGTAGTGACTGAAATCTCGACAATGTACTACCTTGTATAATGACAACACTACCATCCATTAGAATAACAAAAATATCATACACAAACTACCTTCAATGATGACTAGGCTACCATCCATTGGAGTAACACAGATATCGATAATAGACTACCTTCCATAATGACAAGGCTACCATCCATTCGAATAACAAAGATATCGATAACATACTACCTTCCATAATGACAAGGCTACCATCCATTGGAGTAACAAAAATCACAACAACAGAGTACCTTCCATAATGACAAGGCTACCATCCATTGGAATAACAAAAATATCGACAACACACTACCTTCCATAATGACAAGGCTACCATGCAATGGAGTAACAAAAATCTAGGCAATAGACTACCTTCCATAATGACAAGGGTACCATCATTGGAGTAACCAAAATATCTACAAGAGACTACCTTCCATAATTACAAGGCTACAATCCATTGGAGTATAAAAAATCTCGACAACAGACTACCTTCCATAATGACAAGGCTACCATCCATTAGAGTAACTAAAATCTCGTACACAAACTACCTTCCATAATGACTTGGCTACCATCCATTGGAGTAACAAAGATATCAACAACAGTCTACCTTCCACAACGACAAGGCTACAATCCATTGTAGTAACAAAAATCTCGATAACAGACTACTTTCCATAATGACAAGGCTACCATCCATTGTAGTGACAAAAATCTCGACAATATACTACCTTCTATAATGAAAATGCTACCATCCATTGGAATAACAAAATATCATACACAAACTACCTTCAATAACGATTAGGCTACCATCCATTGGAGAAACAAAGATATCGACAACAAACTACCTTCCATAATGACAAGGCTACAATCCATTGTAGTAACAAAAATCTCGACAACAGACTAACTTCCATAACGACAAGGCTACCATTCATTGTAATGACACAAATCACAACAATATACTACCTTCTATAATGACAAGGCTACCATCCATTGGTAGTAACAAAAATCTCGACAATAGACTACCTTCCATAATGACAAGGCTACCATCTATTATAGTGACAAAAATCTCGACAATAGACTACCTTCCATAATGACAAGGCTACCATCCATTAGAATAACAAAAATATCCACAACAGACTAAGTTCCATAATGACAAGGCTACCATCCCTTAGAGTAACAAAAATCTCGACAACAGACTACCTTCCATAATGACAAGGCTAGAATCCATTGGAGTATAAAAAATCTCGACAATAGACTACCTTCCATAATGACAAGGCTACCATCCATTGGAGTAACTAAAATCTCGTACACCAACTACCTTCCATAATGACTAGGCTACCATCCATTGGAGTAACAAAGATATCGACAACAAACTACCATCCATAACGACAAGGCTACCATCCATTCTAGTAACAAAAATCTCGACAACAGACTACCTTCCATAATGACAATGCTACCATCCATTGGAATAACAAAAATCTCGACAACAGACTACGTTCCATAATGACAAGGCTACCATCCCTTAAAGTAACAAAATTCTCAATAACAGACTACCTTCCATAATAACAAGGCTACCATCCATTGGAGTAACAAAGATATCGACAACATACTACCTTCCATTATGACAAGGCTACCATCCCTTAGAGTAACAAAAATTACGACAACAGACTACCTTTCATAATGACAAGGCTACCATCCATTGGAATAACAAAAATATCATACACAAACTAGCTTTCATAATGACTAGGCTACAATTCATTGAAGTAACAAAGATATCGACAACAGACTACCTTCCATAACGATAAGGCTACAATCCATTATAGTAACAAAAATATTGACAACAGACTACCTTCCACAATGATAAGGCTACCATCCATTGTAGTGACAAAAATCTCGACAATATACTACCTTCTATGATGACAAGGCTACCATCCATTGGAGTAACAAAGATATCGACAATAGACTACATTCCATAATGTCAAGGCTACAATCCATTGTAGTAACAAAAATCTCGACAACAGACTACCTTCCATAATGACAAGGCTACCTTTCATTATAGTGACAAAAATCTCACCAATATACTACCTTCTATAATGACAAGGTTACCATCCATTGGAGTAACAAAAATCTCGACAACAGACTTCCTTCCATAATGACAAGGCTACAATCGATTATAGTGACAAAAATCTCGACAATAGACTACCTTTCATAATGAAAAGTCTACCATCCATTAGAATAACAAAAATATCGACAACAGACTACGTTCCATAATAACAAGGCTACCATCCATTAGAGTAACAAAGATATCGACAACAGACTACCTTCCATAATGACTAGGCTACCATCTATTGGAGTAACAAACATATTGACAATAGACTACCTTCCATAACAACAAGACTACAATCAATTGTAGTAACAAAAATCTCGACAACAGACTACCTTCCATAATGACAAGGTTACCATCCATTGTAGTGACAAAAATATCAATAATATACTACCTTCTATAATGACAAGGTTACCATCCATTGGAGTAACAAAAATCTCGACAAGAGACTACCTTCCATAATGACAAGGCTACAATCTATTATAGTAACAAAAATATCGACAATAGACTACCTTTCATAATGACAAGGCTACCATCCATTGGAATAACAAAAATCTCGACAACAGACTACCTTCCATATTGAAAAGGCTACCATCCCTTAGAGTAACAAAAATATCAATAACACACTACCTTCCATAATGACAAGGCTACAATCCATTGGAGTATAAAAAATCTCCACAACAGACTACCTCCCATAATGACAAGGCTACCATCCATTGGAGTAACCAAAATATCGACAACAAACTACCTTCCATAATGACAAGGCTACCATCCATTATAGTGACAAAAATCCCGGCAATATATTACCTTCTATAATGACAAGGCTAACATCCATTGGAGTAACAAAAATCTTGACAACAGACTACCTTCCATAATGACAAGGCTACCATCCAATGCAGTAACTAAAATCTCGTATACAAACTACCTTTCATAATGACTAGGCTACCATCCATTGAAGTAACAAAGATATCGACAACAGACTATCTTCCATAACAACAAGGCTACAATCTATTGTAGTAACAAAAATCTCGACAACAAACTACCTTCCATAATGACAAGGCTACCATCCATTGTATTGACAAAAATATCGATAATATACTACCTTCTATTATGAAAATGCTACCATCCATTGGAATAACAAAAATCTCGACAATAGACTATGTTCCATAATGACAAAGCTACCATCCCTTAGAGTAATAAATATCTCAACAACATATCACCTTCCATAATGACAAGGCTACCATCCATTGGAGTAACAAAGATATCGACAACATACTACCTTCCATAATGACAAGGCTACCATCCATTTGAGTAACAAAAATCACAACAACAGACTACCTTCCATAATGACAAGGCTACCGTCCATTGGAATAACAAAAATATCGACCACACACTACGTTCCATAATGAGAAGGCTACCATGCAATGGAGTAACAAAAATCTAGGAAATAGACTACCTTCCATAATGACAAGGGTACCGTCATTGGAGTAACCAAAATATCCACAAGAGACTACCTTCCATAATTACAAGGCTACAATCCATTGGAGTATAAAAAATCTCGCTAACAGACTACCTTCCATAATGACAAGGCTACCATCCATTAGAGTAACTAAAATCTCGTACACAAACTACCTTCCATAATGAATAGGCTACCATCCATTGGAGTAACAAAGATATCGACAACAAACTACCTTCCATAACGACAATGCTATAATCCATTGTAGTATCAAAAATCTCGAATACAAACTACTTTCCATAATGACAAGGCTACCATCCATTGTAGTGACAAAAATCTTGATAATATACTACCTTGTATAATGACGACGCTACCATCCATTGGAATAAAAAAAATCTCGACAACAGACTACCTTCCGTAATGACAAGGATACAATCCATTGTAGTAACAAAAATATCGACAACAGACTACCTTCCATAATGACAAGGCTACCATTCTTTATAGTGACAAAAATCTCAACAATATACTACCTTCTATAATGACAAGGCTACCATCCATTAGATTAACAAAAATCTTGACACAAGACTACCTTCCATAATGACAAGGCTACAATCTATTATAGTGACAAAAATCTCGACAATAGACTACCTTTCATAATGGCAAGGCTACCATCAATTAGAATAACAAAAATCTCGACAACAGACTACCTTCCATAATGACAAGGCTACAATCCATTGTATAACAAAAATCTCGACAACAGACTACCTTCCATAATGACAAGGCTACCATCCATTGTAGTGAAAAAAATCTCGACAATATACTACCTTCTATAATGACAATGCTACCATCCAATTGAATAACAAAAATATCATACACAAACTACCTTCAATAATGACTAGGCTACCATCCATTGGAGTAACAAAGATATCGACAACAGACTACCTTCCATAATGACAAGGCTACAATCCATTGTAGTAACAAAAATCTCGACAACAGACTAACTTCCATAATGACAAGGCTACCATTCATTGTAGTGACAAAAATCTCAACAATATACTACCTTCTATAATGACAAGGCTACCATCCATTGGATTAACAAAAATCTCGACAATAGACTACCTTTCATAATGACAAGGCTACCATCCATTAGAATAACAAAAATATCGACAACAGACTATGTTCCATAAAGACAAGGCTACCATCCCTTAGAGTAACAAAAATCTCGACAACAGACTACCTTACATAATGACAAGGCTAGAATCCATTGGAGTATAAAAAATCTCGATAACAGACTACCTTCCATAATGACAATGCTACAATCCATTGGAGTAACTAAAATCTCGTACACAAACTACCTTCCATAATGACTAGGCTACCATCCATTGGAGTAACAAAGATATCAACAACAGATTACCTTCCACAACGACAAGGCTACAATCCATTGTAGTAACAAAAATCTCGACAACAGACTACCTTCCATAATGACAAGGCTACCATCCCTTAGAGTAACAAAAATATCAACAATATACTGCCTTATATATCGACAAGGCTACCATCCATTGGAGTAACAAAAATCTCGACAACAGACTACCTTCCATAATGACAAGGCTACAATCTATTATAGTAACAAAAATCTCGACAATTGACTACCTTCCATAATGACAAGGCTACCATCCATTATAGTGATTGAAATCTCGACAATGTACTACCTTCTATAATGAGAACGCTACCATCCATTAGAATAACAAAAATATCATACACAAACTACCTTCAATGATGACTAGGCTACCATCCATTGGAGTAACACAGATATCGATAATAGACTACCTTCCATAATGACAAGGCTACCATCCATTGGAGTAAAAAAGATATCGACAACATACTACCTTCCATAATGACAAGGCCACCATCCATTGGAGTAACAAATATCACAACAACAGACTACCTTCCATAATGACAAGGCTACCATCCATTTGAATAACACAAATATCGACAACACACTACCTTCCATAATGACAAGGCTACCATGCAATGGAGTAACAAAAATCTAGGCAATAGACTACGTTCCATAATGACAAGGGTACCATCATTGGAGTAACCAAAATATCCACAAGAGACTACCTTCCATAATTACAAGGCTACCATCCATTGGAGTAACTAAAATCTTGTACACAAACTACCTTCCATAATGAATAGGCTACCATCCATTGGAGTAACAAAGATATCGACAATAAACTACCTTCCATAACGACAAGGCTATAATCCATTGTAGTATCAAAAATCAAGACAACAAACTACTTTCCATAATGACAAGGCTACCATCCATTGTAGTGACAAAAATCTTGATAATATACTACCTTCTATAATGACGACGCTACCATCCATTGGAATAACAAAAATCTCGACAACAGACTACGTTCCATAATGAAAAGTGTACCATCCCTTAGAGTAACAAAAATATCGACAACAGACTACCTTGCATAATGACAAGGTTACCATACATTGGAGTAACAAAGATATCGACAACATACAACCTTCCATAATGACAAGGCTACCATCCCTTAGAGTAACAAAAATCATGAGGACAAACTACCTTTCATAATGACATGGCTACCATCCATTGGAATAACAAAAATATCGTACACAAACTACCTTCCATAATGACTAGGCTACCATCCATTGGAGTAACAAAGATATCGACAGCAGACTACCTTTCATAACGACAAGGCTACAATTCATTGTAGTAACAAAAATCTCGACAACAGACTACCTTCCATAATGACAAGGCTACCATCCATTGTAGTGACAAAAATCTCGACAATATACTACCTTCTATAATGAAAATGCTACCATCCATTGGAATAACAAAAATATCGTACACAAACTACCTTCAATAACGATTAGGCTACCATCCATTGGAGTAACAAAGATATCGACAACAGACTACCTTCCATAATGACAAGGCTACAATCCATTGTAGTAACAAAAATCTTGACAACAGACTATCTTCCATAATGACAAGGCTACCATTCATTGTAGTGACATAAATCTCAACAATATACTACCTTCTATAAAGACAAGGCTACCATCCATTGGATTAACAAAAATCTTGACAACAGACTACCTTCCATAATGACAAGGCTACAATCAATTATAGTGACAAAAATCTCGACAATAGACTACCTTTAATAATGACAAGGCTACCATCCATTAGAATAACAAAAATATCGTCAACAGACTACGTTCCATAATGACAAGGCTAGAATTCATTGGAGTATAAAAAATCTCGACAACAGACTACCTTCCATAATGACAAGGCTACCGTCCATTAGAGTAACTAAAATCTCGTACACAAACTATCTTCCGTAATGACTAGGCTACCATCCATTGGAGTAACAAAGATATCGACAACAGACTACCTTCCACAACGACAAGGCTATAATCTATTGTAGTAACAAAAATCTCGACAACAGACTACCTTCCATAACGACAAGGCTAGAAACCATTGAAGTAACAAAAAACTCGACAACAGACTACCTTCCATAATGACTAGGCTACCATCCATTGGAGTAACAAAGATATCGACAACAGACTACCTTCCATAACGACAAGGCTACAATCCATTGTAGTAACAAAAATCTCGACAACAGACTACCTTCCATAATGACAAGGCTACCATCCCTTAGAGTAACAAAAATATCAACAATATACTACCTTATATATCGACAAGGCTACCATTCATTGGAGTAACAAAAATCTCGACAACAGACTACCTTCCATAATGACAAGGCTAAAATCTATTATAGTAACAAAAATCTCGACAATAGACTACCTTCCATAATGACAAGGCTACCATCCATTGTAGTGACTGAAATCTCGACAATGTACTACCTTCTATAATGACAACGCTACCATCCATTGGAATAACAAAAATATCGTACACAAACTACCTTCAATGATGACTAGGCTACCATCCATTGGAGTAACACAGATATCGATAATAGACTACCTTCCGTAATGACAAGGCTACATCCATTGTAGTAACAAAAATCTCGACAACAAACTACCTTCCATAATGACAAGGCTACAATCTATTATAGTTACAAAAATCTCGACAATAGACCACCTTTCATAATGACAAGGCTACCATCCATTAGAATAACAAAAATATCAACAACAAACAACATTCCATAATGACAAGGCTACCATCCCTTAGAATAACAAAAATCTCGACAACAGACTACCTTCCATAATGACAAGGCTAGAATCCATTGGAGTATAAAAAATCTCGACAACAGACTACCTTCCATAATGACAAGGCTACCATCCATTGGAGTAACTAAAATCTTGTACACAAACTACATTCCATATTTACTAGGCTACCATCCATTGGAGTTACAAAGATATCGACAACAGACTACCTTCCACAACAACAAGGCTACAATCCATTGTAGTAACAAAAATATCGACAACAGACTACCTTCCATAATGACAAGGCTACCATGCATTATAGTGACAAAAATCTCGACAATATATTACCTTCTATAATGACAAGGCTACCATCCATTGGAGTAAAAAAAATCTCGACAACAGACTACCTTCATTAATGACAAGGCTACCATCCATTGGAGTAACTAAAATCTCGTACAAAAACTACCTTCCATAATGACTAGGCTACCATCCATTGGAGTAACAAAGATATCGAAAACAGACTATCTTCCATAACGACAACGCTACAATCCATTGTAGTAACAAAAATATCGACAACAGACTACTTTCCATAATGACAAGGCTACCATCCATTGGAATAACAAAAAACTCGACAACAGACTACCTTCCATAATGACTAGGCTACCATCCATTAGAGTAACAAAGATATCGACAACAGACTACCTTCCATAATGACAAGGATACATTCCATTGTAGTAACAAAAATATCGAAAACAGACTACCTTCCATAATGACAAGGCTACCATTCTTTATAGTGACAAAAATCTCAACAATATACTACCTTCTATAATGACAAGGCTACCATCCATTGGATTAACAAAAATCTTGACACAAGACCACATTCCATAACGACAAGGCTACAATCTATTATAGTGACAAAAATCTCGACAATAGACTACCTTTCATAATGACAAGGCTACCATCCATTAGAATAACAAAAATCTCGACAACAGACTACCTTCAATAATGACAAGGCTACCATCCATTGGAGTAACTAAAATCTCGTACACAAACTACCTTCCATAATGACTAGGCTACCATCCATTGGAGTAACAAAGATATCGAAAACAGACTATCTTCCATAACGACAAGGCTACAATCCATTGTAGTAACAAAAATATCGACAACAGAGTACTTTCCATAATGACAAGGCTACCATCCATTGGAGTAACAAAAATATCGACAATAGACTACCTTCCATAATGACAAGGATACAATCCATTGTAGTAACAAAAATATCGACAACAGACTACCTTCCATAATGACAAGGCTACCATTCTTTATAGTGATAAAAATCTCAACAATATACTACCTTCTATAATGACAAGGCTACCATCCGTTGGATTAACAAAAATCTCGACAACAGACTACCTTCATTAATGACAAGGCTACCATCCATTGGAGTAACTAAAATCTCGTACAAAAACTACCTTCCATAATGACTAGGCTACCATCCATTGGAGTAACAAAGATATCGAAAACAGACTATCTTCCATAACGACAAGACTACCTTCCATAATGACAAGGCTACAATCCATTGTAGTAACAAAAATCTCCACAACAGACTACCTTCCATAATGACAAGGCTACCATCCATTGTAGTGACAAAAATCTCGACAATATACTACCTTCTATAATGACAATGCTACCATTCATTAGAATAACAAAAATATCGTACACAAACTACCATCAATAATGACTAGGCTACCATCCATTGGAGTAACAAAGATATCGACAACAGACTACCTTCCATAATTACAAGGCTACAATCCATTGTAGAAACAAAAATCTCGACAACAGACTAACTTCCATAATGACAAGGCTACCATTCATTGTAGTGACAAAAATCTCAACAATATACTACCTTCTATAATGACAAGGCTACCATCCATTGGATTGTCAAAAATCTCGACAACAGATTACCTTCCATAATGACAAGGCTATAATCTATTATAGTGACAAAAATCTCGACAATAGACTACCTTTCATAATGACAAGGCTACCATCCATTAGAATAACAAAAATATCGACAACAGACTACGTTCTATAATAACAAGGCTACCATCCCTTATAGTAACAAAAATGTCGACAATAGACTACCTTCCATAATGACAAGGCTAGAATCCATTGGAGTATAAAAAATCTCGACAACAGACTACCTTCCATATTGACAAGGCTACCATCCATTGGAGTAACTAAAATCTCATACACAAACTACCTTCCATAATGACTAGGCTACCATCCATTGGAGTAACAAAAATCTCAACAACAGACTACCTTCCATAATGACAAGGCTAGCAACCATTGAAGTAACAAAAAACTCGACAACATACTACCTTCCATAATGACTAGACTACCATCCATTGGAGTAACAAAGATATCGACAACAGACTACCTTCCATAATGACAAGGCTACAATCCATTGTAGTAACAAAAATCTCGACAATAGACTACCTTCCATAATGACAAGGCTACCATCCATTGTAGTGATTGAAATCTCGACAATGTACTACCTTCTATAATGACAACGCTGCCATCCATTGGAATAAAAAAAATATCATACACAAACTACCTTCAATGATGACTAGGCTACCATCCATTGGAGTAATACAGATATCGATAACAAACTAACTTCCATAATGACAAGGCTACATCCATTGTAGTAACAAAAATCTCGACAACAAACTGCCTTCCATAACGACAAGGCTACAATCTATTATGGTGACAAAAATATCGACAATAGACTACCTTCCATAATGACAAGGCTACCATCCATTGTAGTGACTGAAATCTCGACAATGTACTACCTTCTATAATGACAACGCTACCATCCATTGGAATAACAAAAATATCGTACACAAACTACCTTCAATGATGACTAGGCTACCATCCATTGGAGTAACACAAATATCGATAACAAACTACCTTCCATAATGACAAGGCTACATCCATTGTAGTAACAAAAATCTCGACAACAAACTGCCTTCCATAGTGATAAGGCTACAATCTATTATAGTGACAAAAATATCGACAATAGACTACCTTTCATAATGACAAGGCTACCATCCATTAGAATAACAAAAATCTCGACAACAGACTACCTTCCATAATGACAAGGCTACTATCCCTTAGAGTAACAAAAATCTCGATAACAGACTACCTTCCATAATGACAGGGCTACAATCCATTGTAGTGACAAAAATCTCGACAATATACTACCTTCTATAATGACAATGCTACCATCCATTGGAATAACAAAAATATCGTACACAAACTACCTTCAATAATGACTAGGCTACCATCCATTGGAGTAACAAAGATATCGACAACAGACTACCTTCCATAATGACAAGGCTACAGTCCATTGTAGTAACAAAAATCTCGACAAAAGACTAACTTCCATAATGACAAGGCTACCATTCATTGTAGTGACAAACATATCAACAATATACTACCTTCTATAATGACAAGGCTACCATCCATTGGATTAACAAAAATCTCGACAACAAACTACCTTCCATAATGACAAGGCTACAATCTATTATAGTGACAAAAATATCGACAATAGACTACCTTTCATAATGACAAGGCTACCATCCATTAGAATAACAAAAATCTCGACAACAGACTACCTTCCATAATGACAAGGTTACAATCCATTGTAGTAACAAAAATCTCGATAACAGACTACCTTCCATAATGACAAGGCTATAATCCATTGTAGTGACAAAAATCTCGACAATATACTACCTTCTATAATGACAATGCTACCATCCATTGGAATAACAAAA
Source organism: Vicia faba (assembly GCA_948472305.1). NCBI lineage: Eukaryota > Viridiplantae > Streptophyta > Magnoliopsida > Fabales > Fabaceae > Vicia > Vicia faba. Next base: position 652,864,987 of record OX451741.1, read on the forward strand.
ATATCGTACACAAACTACCTTCAATAATGACTAGGCTACCATCCATTGGAGTAACAAAGATATCGACAACAGACTACCTTCCATAATGACAACGCTACAGTCCATTGTAGTAACAAAAATCTCGACAACAGACTAACTTCCATAATGACAAGGCTACCATTCATTGTAGTGACAAAAATATCAACAATATACTACCTTTTATAATGACAAGGCTACCATCCATTGGATTAACAAAAATCTCGACAACAAACTACCTTCCATAATGACAAGGCTACAATCTATTATAGTGACAAAAATCTCGACAATAGACTACCTTTCATAATGACAAGGCTACCATCCATTAGAATAACAAAAATATCGACAACAGACTACCTTTGATAATGACAAGGCTACCATCCATTGGAGTAACTAAAATCTCGTACAAAAACTACCTTCCATAATGACGAGGCTACCATCCATTGGAGTAACAAAGATATCGAAAACAGACTACCTTCCATAATGACAAGGCTAGCAACCATTAAAGTAACAAAAAACTCTACAACAGACTACCTTCCATAATGACTAGGCTACAATCCATTGTAGTGACAAAAATCTCGACAATATACTACCTTCTATAATGACAATACTACCATCCATTGGAATAACAAAAATATCGTACACAAACTACCTTCAATAATGACTAGGCTACCATCCATTGGAGTAACAAAGATATCGACAACAGACTACCTTCCATAACGACAAGGCTACAATCCATTGTAGTAACAAAAATCTCGACAACAGACTACCTTCCATAATGACAAGGCTACCATCCCTTAGAGTAACAAAAATATCAAAAATATACTACCTTATATATCGACAAGGCTACCATCCATTGGAGTAACAAAAATATCGACAACAGACTACCTTCCATAATGACAAGGCTACAATCTATTATAGTAACAAAAATCTCGACAATAGACTACCTTCAATAATGACAAGGCTACCATCCATTGTAGTGACTAAAATCTCGACAATGTACTACCTTCTATAATGACAACGCTACCATCCATTGGAATAACAAAAATATCGTACACAAACTACCTTCAATGATGACTAGGCTACCATCCATTGGAGTAACACAAATATCGATAACAGACTACCTTCCATAATGACAAGGCTACATCCATTGTAGTAACAAAAGTTTCGATAACAAACTACCTTCCATAATGACAAGGCTACAATCTATTATAGTGACAAAAATCTCGACAATAGACTACCTTTCATAATGACAAGGCTACCATCCATTAGAATAACAAAAATATCAACAACAAACTACGTTCCATAATGACAAGGCTACCATCCCTTAGAGTAACAAAAATCTTCACAATAGACTACCTTCCATAATGACAAGGCTAGAATCCATTGGAGTATAAAAAATCTCGACAACAGACTACCTTCCATAATGGCAAGGCTACCATCCATTGGAGTAACTAAAATCTCGTACACAAACTACCTTCCATAATGACTAGGCTACCATCCATTGGAGTAACAAAGAAATCGACAACAAACTACCTTCCACAACGACAAGGCTACAATCCACTGTAGTAACAAAAATCTCGACAACAGACTACCTTCCATAATGACAAGGCTACCATCCATTATAGTGACAGAAATCTCGACAATATATTACCTTCTATAATGACAAGGCTACCATCCATTAGAGTAACAAAAATCTCGACAACAGACTACCTTCATTAATGACAAGGCTACCATCCATTGGAGTAACTAAAATCTCGTACAAAAACTACCTTCCATAATGACTAGGCTATCAACCATTCGAGTAATAAAGATATTGAAAACATACTATCTTCCATAACGACAAGGCTACAATCCATTGTAGTAACAAAAATATCAACAACAGACTACCTTCCATAATGACAAGGCTACCATCCATTGGAGTAACAAAATACTCGACAACAGACTACCTTCCATAATGACTAGGCTACCATCCATTGGAGTAACAAAGATATCGACAATAGACTACCTTCCATAATGACAAGGCTACAATCCATTATAGTAACAAAAATCTCGACAACAGACTACCTTCCATAATGACAAGGCTACCATTCATTATAGTGACAAAAATCTCAACAATATACTACCTTCTATAATGACAAGGCATCCATCCATTGGATTAACAAAAATCTCGACACCAGACTACCTTCCATAATGACAAGGCTACTATCTATTATAGTGACAAAAATCTCGACAATAGACTACCTTTCATAATGACAAGGCTACCATCCATTAGAATAACAAAAATCTCGACAACAGACTACCTTCCATAATGACAAGGCTACAATCCATTGTAGTAATAAAAATCACGACAATAGACTACCTTCCATACTGACAAGGCTACAATCCATTGTAGTGACAAAAATCTCGACAATATACTACCTTCTATAATGACAATGCTACCATCCATTGGAATAACAAAAATATCGTACACAAACTACCTTCAATAATGACTAGGCTACTATCCATTGGAGTAACAAAGATATCGACAACAGACTACCTTCCATAATGACAAGGCTACAATCCATTGTAGTAACAAAAATCTCGACAACAAACTAACTTCCATAATGACAAGGCTACCATTCATTGTAGTGACAAAAATCTCAACAATATACTACCTTCTATAATGACAAGCCTACCATCCATTGGATTAACAAAAATCTCGGCACCAGACTACCTTCCATAATGACAAGGCTACAATCTATTATAGTGACAAAAATCTCGACAAAAGACTACCTTTCATAATGACAAGGCTACCATCCATTAGAATTACAAAAATATCGACAATAGACTACCTTCGATAATGACAAGGCTACTATACATTGGAGTAACTTAAATCTCGTACAAGAACTACCTTCCATAATGACGAGGCTACCATCCATGGGAGTAACAAAGATATCGAAAACAGACTACCATCCATAATGAAAAGGCTACCATCCATTGGAGTAACAAAAATCTCGACAACAGACTACCTTCCATAATGACAAGGCTAGCAACCATTGAAGTAACAAAAAACTCGACAACAGACTACCTTCCATAATGACTAGGCTACAATCCATTGTAGTGACAAAAATCTCGACAATATACTACCTTCTATAATGACAATGCTACCATCCATTGGAATAACAAAAATATCATACACAAACTACCTTCAATAATGACTAGGCTACCATCCATTGGAGTAACAAAGATATCGACAACAGACTACCTTCCATAACGACAAGGCTACAATCCATTGTAGTAACAAAAATCTCGACAACAGACTACCTTCCATAATGACAAGGCTTCCATCCCTTAGAGTAACAAAAATATAAAAAATATACTACCTTATATATCGACAAGGCTACCATCCATTGGAGTAACAAAAATATCGACAACAGACTACCTTCCATAATGACAACGCTACAATCTATTATAGTAATAAAAATCTCGACAATAGACTACCTTCCATAATGAGAAGGCTACCATCCATTGTAGTGACTGAAATCTCGACAATGTACTACCTTCTATAATGACAATGCTACCATCCATTGGAATAAAAAAAATATCATACACAAACTACCTTCAATGATGACTAGGCTACCATCCATTGGAGTAACACAGATATCGATAACAGACTACCTTCCATAATGACAAGGCTACATCCATTGTAGTAACAAAAATTTCGACAACAAACTACCTTCCATAATTACAAGGCTACAATCTATTATAGTGACCAAAATCTCGACAATAGACTACCTTTCATAATGACAAGGCTACCATCCATTAGAATAACAAAAATATTGACAACAAACTATGTTCCATAATGACAAGGCTACCATCCCTTAGAGTAACAAAAATCTTGACAACAGACTACCTTCCATAATGACAAGGCTAGAATCCCTTGTAGTATAAAAAATCTCGACAGTAGACTACCTTCCATAATGACAAGGCTACCATCCATTGGAGTAACTAAAATCTCGTACACAAACTACCTTCCATAATGACTAGGCTACCATCCATTGGAGTAACAAAGATATCGACAACAGACTACCTTCCACAACGACAAGGCTATAATCCATTGTAGTAAAAAAAATCTCGACAACAGACTACCTTCCATAATGACAAGGCTACCATCCATTATAGTGACAAAAATCTCGACAATATATTACCTTCTATAATGACAAGGCTACCATCCATTGGAGTAACAAAAATCTCGACAACAGACTACCTTCATTAATGACAAGGCTACCATCCATTGGAGTAAATAAAATCTCGTACAAAAACTACCTTCCATAATGACTAGGCTACCATCCATTGGAGTAACAAAGATATCGACAACAGACTACCTTCCATAACGACAAGGCTACCATCCATTGGAGTAACAAAAATATCGACAACAGACTACCTTCCATAATGACTAGGCTACCATCCATTGGAGTAACAAAAAACTCGACAACAGACTACCTTCCATAATGACTAGGCTACCATCCATTGGAGTAACAAAGATATCGACAACAGACTACCTTCCATAATGACAAGGCTACAATCCATTGTAGTAACAAAAATCTCGACAACAAATTACCTTCCATAATGACAAGGCTACCATTCATTATAGTGACAAAAATCTCAACAATATACTACCTTTTATAATGACAAGGCTACCATCCATTGGATTAACAAAAATCTCGACACCAGACTAGCTTCCATAATGACAAGGCTACAATCTATTATAGTGACAAAAATCTCGACAATAGACTACCTTTCATAATGACAAGGCTACCATCCATTAGAATAACAAAAATCTCGACAACAGACTACCTTCCATAATGACAAGGCCACAATCCATTGTAGTAACAAAAATCTCGACAACAGACTATCTTCCATAATGACAAGGCTACCATCCATTGTAGTGACAAAAATCTCAACAATATACTACCTTCTATAATGACAAGGCTACCATCCATTGGATTAACAAAAATCTCGACAACCGACTACCTTCCATAATGAGAAGGCTACAATCTATTATAGTTACAAATATCTTGACAATAGACTACCTTTCATAATGACAAGGCTACCATCCATTAGAATAATAAAAATATCGACAACATACTACGTTCCATAATGCCAAGGCTACCATTCCTTAGAGTAAAAAAAATCTCTACAATAGACTACCTTCCATAATGACAAGGCTAGAATCCATTGGAGTATAAAAAATCTCGACAACAGACTACCTTCCATAATGACAAGGCTACCATCCATTGGAGTAACTAAAATCTCGTACACAAACTACCTTCCATAATGACTAGGCTACCATCCATTGGAGTAACAAAGATATCAACAACAGACTACCTTCACCAACGACAAGGCTACAATCCATTGTAGTAACAAAAATATCGACAACAGACTACCTTCCATAATGACAAGGCTACCATCCATTATAGTGACAAAAATCTCGACAATATATTACCTTCTATAATGACAAGGCTACCATCCATTGTAGTAACAAAAATCTCGACAACAGACTACCTTCTATAATGACAAGGCTACCATCCAATATAGTGACAAAAATCTCGACAATATATTACCTTCTATAATGACAAGGCTACCATCCATTGGAGTAACAAAATTCTCAACAACAAACTAACTTTAATAATGACAAGGCTACCATCCATTGGAGTAACTAAAATCTCGTACAAAAACTACCTTCCATAATGACTAGGCTACCATCCATTGGAGTAACAAAGATATCGAAAATAGACTATCTTCCATAATGACAAGGCTACAATCCATTGTAGTAACAAAAATATCGACAACAAACTACCATCCATAATGACAAGGCTACCATCCATTTGAGTAAAAAAAAACTCGACAACAGACTACCTTCCATAATGACTAGGCTACCATCCATTGGAGTAACAAAGATATCGACAACAGACTACCTTCCATAATGACAAGGCTACAATCCATTGTAGTAAGAAAAATCTCGACAACAGACTACCTTCCATAATGACAAGGCTACCATTCATTGTAGTGACAAAAATCTCAACAATATACTACCTTCTATAATGACAAGGTTACCATCCATTGGATTAACAAAAATCTCGACAATAGACTACCTTCCATAATGACAAGGCTACAATCTATTATAGTGACAAAAATCTCGACAATAGACTACCTTTCATAATGACAAGGCTACCATCCATTACAATAACAAAAATATCGACAACATAATACGTTCCATAATGACAAGGCTACCATTCCTTAGAGTAAAAAAAATCTCTACAACAGACTACCTTCCATAATGACAAGGCTAGAATCCATTGGAGTATAACAAATCTCGACAACAGAATACCTTCCATAATGATAAGGCTACCATCCATTGGAGTAACTAAAATCTCGTACACAAACTACCTTCCATAATGACTAGGCTACCATCCATTGTAGTAACAAAAATCTCGACAACAGACTACCTTCCATAATGACATAGCTACCATCCCTTAGAGTAACAAAAATATCAATAATATACTACCTTATAAGAAATCTCGACTACAGACTACCTTCCATAATGATAAGGCTACCATCCATTGGAGTAACTAAAATATCGTACACAAACTACCTTACATAATGACTAGGCTACCATCCATTATAGTGACAAAAATCTCGACAATATATTACCTTCTATAATGACAAGGCTACCATCCATTGGAGTAACAAAAATATCGACAACAAACTACCTTCCATAATGACAAGGCTACCAACCATTGGAGTAACAAAAAACTCGACAACAGACTACCTTCCATAATGACTAGGCTACCATCCATTGGAGTAACAAAGATATCGACAACAGACTACCTTCCATAACGACAAGGCTACAATCCCTTGTAGTAACAAAAATCTCGACAACAGACTACCTTCCATAATGACAAGGATACCATCCCTTAGAGTAACAAAAACCTCAACAATATACTACCTTATTTAATGACAAGGCTACCATCCATTGGAGTAACAAAAATCTCGACAACAGACTACCTTCCATAATGACAAGGCTACAATCTATTATAGTAACAAAAATCTCGAAAATAGACTACCTTCAATAATGACAAGGCTACCATCCATTGTAGTGATTGAAATCTCGACAATGTACTACCTTCTATAATGACAACGCTACCATCCATTGGAATAAAAAAATTAGCATACACAAACTACCTTTAATGATGACTAGGATACCATTCATTGGAGTAACACAGATATCGACAACAGACTACCTTCCATAATGACAAGGCTACAATCCATTGTAGTAACAAAAATCTCGACAACAGACTACCTTCCATAATGACAAGGCTACCATTCATTGTAGTGACAAAAATCTCAACAATATACTACCTTCTATAGTGAGAAGGCTACCATCCATTGGAGTAACAAAAATCTCGACATTAGACTACCTTCCATAATGAGAAGGCTACAATCTATTATAGTAACAAAAATCTCGACAATAGACTACCTTTCATAATGACAAGGCTACCATCCATTGGAATAATAAAAATCTCGACAACAGACTACCTTCCATAATGACAAGGCTACCATCTTGTGGAGTAACTAAAATCTCGTACACAAACTACCTTCCATAATGACTAGGCTACCATCCATTGGAGTAACAAAGATACTGACAACAGACTACCTTCCACAACGACAACGCTACAATCCATTGTAGTAACAAAAATCTCGACAACAGACTACCTTCTATAATGACAAGGCTACCATCCATTATAGTGACAAAAATATCGACAATATATTACCTTCTATAATGACAAGGCTACCATCCATTGGAGTAACTAAAATCTCGTACAAAAACTACTTTCCATACTTACTAGGCTATCATCCATTGGAATAACAAAGATATCGAAAATAGACTATCTTCCATAACGACAAGGCTACAATCCATTGTAGTAACTAAAATATCGACAACAAACTACCATCCATAATGACAAGGCTACCATCCATTGGAGTAACAAAAAACTCGACAACGGACTACCTTCCATAATGACTAGGCTACCATCCAATGGAGTAACAAAGATATCGACAACAGACTACCTTCCATAACGACAAGGCTACAATCCATTGTAGTAACAAAAATCTCGACAACAGACTACCTTCCACAATGACAAGGCTACCATTCATTGTAGTGACAAAAATCTCAACAATATACTACCTTCTATAATGACAAGGCTACCAACCATTGGATTAACAAAAATCTCGACAACAGACTACCTTCCATAATGACAAGGCTACAATCTATTATAGTGACAAAAATCTCGACAATAGACTACCTTTCATAATGACAAGGCTACCACCCATTAGAATAACAAAAAACTCGACAACAGACTACCTTCCATAATGACTAGGCTACCATCCATTGGAGTAACAAAGATATCGACAAAAGACTACCTTCCATAACGACAAGGCTGTAATCCATTGTAGTAACAAAAATCTCGACAACAGACTACCTTCCATAATGACAAGGCTACCATCCCTTAGAGTAACAAAAATCTCAACAATATACTACCTTATTTAATGACAAGGCTACAATCCATTGGAGTAACAAAAATCTCGACAACAGACTACCTTCCATAATGACAAGGCTACAATCTATTATAGTAACAAAAATCTCAAAAATAGACTACATTCCATAATGACAAGGCTACCATCCATTGTGGTGATTGAAATCTCGACAATGTACTACCTTCTATAATGACAACGTTACCATCCATTGGAATAAAAAAATTAGCATACACAAACTACCTTCAATGATGACTAGGATACCATTCATTGGAGTAACACAGATATCGACAACAGACTACCTTCCATAATGACAAGGCTACCATCCATTGTAGTAACAAAAATCTCGACAACAGACTACCTTCCATAATGACAAGGCTACCATTCATTGTAGTGACAAAAATCTCAACAATATACTACCTTCTATAATGAGAAGGCTACCATCCATTGGAGTAACAAAAATCTCGACATTAGACTACCTTCCATAATGAGAAGGCTACAATCTATTATAGTAACAAAAATCTCGACAATAGACTACCTTTCATAATGACAAGGCTACCATCCATTGTAATAACAAAAATCTCGACAACAGACTACCTTCCATAATGACAAGGCTACCATCTTGTGGAGTAACTAAAATCTCGTACACAAACTACCTTCCATAATGACTAGGCTACCATCCATTGGAGTAACAAAGATACCGACAACAGACTACCTTCCACAACGACAAGGCTACCATCCATTGTAGTAACAAAAATCTCGACAACAGACTACCTTCTATAATGACAAGGCTACCTTCCATTATAGTGACAAAAATCTCAACAATATATTACCTTCTATAATGACAAGGCTACCATCCATTGGAGTAACAAAAATCTCAACAACAGAATACCTTTAATAATGACAAGGCTACCATCCATTGGAGTAACTAAAATCTCGTACAAAAACTACCTTCCATAATGACTAGGCTACCATCCATTGGAGTAACATAGATATCGAAAGCAGACTATCTTCCATAACGACAAGGCTACAATCCATTGTAGTAACAAAAATATAGACAACAAACTACCATCCATAATGACAAGGCTACCATCCATTGGAGTAATAAAAAACTCGACAACAGACTACCTTCCATAATGACTAGGCTACCATCCATTGGAGTAACAAAGATATCGTCAACAGACTACCTTCCATGATGACAAGGCTACAATCCATTGTAGTAACAAAAATCTCGACAACAGACTACCTTCCATAATGACAAGGCTACCATTCATTGTAGTGACAAAAATCTCAACAATATACTACCTTATATAATGACAAGTCTACCAACCATTGGATTAACAAAAATCTCGACAACAGACTACCTTCCATAATGACTAGGCTACAATCTAATATAGTGACAAAAATCTCGACAATAGACTACCTTTCATAATGACAAGGCTACCATCCATTAGAATAACAAAAATATCGACAACATAATACGTTCCATAATGACAAGGCTACCATTTCTTAGAGTAAAAAAATTCTCTACAACAGACTACCTTCCATAATGACAAGGCTAGAATCCATTGGAGTATAACAAATCTCGACAACAGACTACCTTCCAAAATGACAAGGCTACCATCCATTGGAGTAACTAAAATCTCGTACACAAACTACCTTCCATAATGACTAGGCTACCATCCATTGGAGTAACAAAGATATCAACAACAGACTACCTTCCACAACGACAAGGCTACAATCCATTGTAGTAACAAAAATCTCGACAACAGACTACCTTCCATAATGACAAGGATACCATCCATTATAGTGACAAAATTATCGACAATATATTACCTTCTATAATGACAAGGCTACCATCCATTGGAGTAACAAAAATCTCGACAACAGACTACCTTCCATAATGACAAGGCTACCAACCATTGAAGTAACAAAAAACTCGACAACAAACTACCTTCCATAATGACTATGCTACCATCCATTGGAGTAACAAAGATATCGACAACAGACTACCTTCCATAACGACAAGGCTACAATCCATTGTAGTAACAAAAATCTCGACAATAGACTACCTTCCATAATGACAAGGCTACCATCCATTGTAGTGACTGAAATCTCGACAATGTACTACCTTCTATAATGACAATGCTACCATCCATTGGAATAAAAAAATTATCATACACAAACTACCTTCAATGATGACTAGGCTGCCATGCATTGGAGTAACACAGATATCGACAACAGACTACCTTCCATAATGACAAGGCTACAATCCATTGTAGTTACAAAAATCTCGACAACAGACTACCTTCCATAATGACAAGGCTACCATTCATTGTAGTGTCAACAATCTCAACAATATACTACCTTCTATAATGAGAAGGCTACCATCCATTGGAGTAACAAAAATCTCGACAACAGACTACCTTCCATAATGAGAAGGCTACAATCTATTATAGTAACAAAAATCTCGACAATAGACTACCTTTCATAATGACAAGGCTACCATCCATTGGAATAACAAAAATCTCGACAACAGACTACCTTCCATAATGACAAGGCTACCATCCATTGGAGTAACTAAAATCTCGTACACAAACTACCTTCCATAATGACTAGGCTACCATCCATTAGAGTAACAAAGATACCGACAACAGACTACCTTCCACAACGACAAGGCTACAATCCATTGTAGTAACAAAAATCTCGACAACATACTACCTTCTATAATGACAAGGCTACCATCCATTATAGTGACAAAAATCTCGACAATATATTACCTTCTATAATGACAAGGCTACCATCCATTGGAGTAACAAAAAAATCTCGACATATGACTACCTTCCATAAAGACAAGGCTACCAACCATTGAAGTAACAAAAAACTCGACAACAGACTACCTTCCATAATGACTAGGCTACCATCCATTGGAGTAACAAAGATATCGACAACAGACTACCTTCCATAATGACAAGGCTACCATCCGTTGGAGTAACAAAAATCTCGACAACAGACTACCTTCCATAATGACAAGGCTACAATCTATTATAGTAACAAAAATCTCGACAATAGACTACCTTCCATAATGACAAGGCTACCATCCATTGTAGTGACTGAAATCTCGACAATGTACTACCTTCTATAATGACAACGCTACCATCCATTGGAATAACAAAAATATCGTACACAAACTACCTTCAATGATGACTAGGCTACCATCCATTAGAGTAACACAAATATCGATAACAGACTACCTTCCATAATGACAAGGCTACAATCCATTGTAGTAACAAAAATCTCGACAACAGACTACCTTCCATAATGACAAGGCTACAATCTATTATAGTGACAAAAATCTCGACAATAGAATACCTTTCATAATGACAAGGCTACCATCCATTAGAATAACAAAAATATCGACAACAGACTATGTTCCATAATGACAAGGCTACCATCCCTTAGAGTAACAAAAATCTCGACACCAGACTACCTTCCATAATGACAAGGCTAGAATCCATTGGAGTATAAAAAATCTCGACAACAGACTACCTTCCATAATGACAAGGCTACCATTCATTGGAGTAACTAAAATCTCGTACACAAACTACCTTCCATAATGACTAGGCTACCATCCGTTGGAGTAACAAAGATATCGCCAACAGACTACCTTCCACAACGACAAGGCTACAATCCATTGTAGTAACAAAAATCTCGACAATAGTCTACCTTCCATAATGACAAGGCTACCATCCATTATAGTGACAAAAATCTCGACAATATATTACCTTCTATAATGACAAGGCTACCATCCATTGAAGTAAATAAAATATCGACAACAGACTACCTTCATTAATGACAAGGCTACCATCCATTGGAGTAACTAAAATCTCGTACAGAAACTACCTTCCATAATGACTAGGCTACCATCCATTGGAGTAACAAAGATATCGAAAATAGACTATCTTCCATAACGACAAGGCTACAATCCATTGTAGTAACAAAAATCTCGACAACAGACTACCTTCCATAATGACATAGCTTCCATCCCTTAGAGTAACAAAAATATCAACAATATACCACCTTATATATCGACAAGGCTACCATCCGTTGGAGTAACAAAAAACTCGACAATAGACTACCTTCAATAATGACTAGGCTACCATCCATTGGAGTAACAAAGATATCGACAACATACTACCTTCCATAATGACAAGGCTACAATTCATTGTAGCAACAAAAATCTCGAAAACAAACTACCTTCCATAATGAAAAGGCTACCATTCATTATAGTGACAAAAATCTCAACAATATACTACCTTCTATAATGACAAGGCTACCATCCATTGGATTAACAAAAATATCGACAACAGACTACCTTCCATAATGACAAGTCTACAATCTATTATAGTGACAAAAATCTCGACAATAGACTACCTTTCATAATGACAAGGCTACCATCCATTAGAATCACAAAAATATCGACAACAGACTATGTTCCATAATGACAAGGCTACCATCCCTTAGAGTAACAAAAATATCTACAACAGACTACCTTCCATAATGACAAGGCTAGAATCCATTGGAGTATAAAAAATCTCGACAATAGACTATCTTCCATAATGACAAGGCTACCATCCATTGGAGTAACTAAAATCTCGTACACAAACTACCTTACATAATGACTAGGCTACCATCCATTGGAGTAACAAAGATATAGACAAAAGACTACCTTCCACAACGACAAGGCTACAATCCATTGTAGTAACAAAAATCTCGACAACAAACTACCTTCCATAGTGAAAAGGCTACCATCCATTATAGTGACAAAAATCTCGACAATATATTACCTTCTATAATGACAAGGCTACCATCCATTGGAGTAACAAAAATCTCGACAACAGACTACCTTCCATAATGACAAGGCTACCAACCATTGGAGTAACAAAAAACTCGACAACAGACTACCTTCCATAATGACTAGGCTACCATCCATTGGTGTAACAAAGATATCGACAACATACTACCTTCCATAACGACAATGCTACAATCCATTGTAGAAACAAAAACCTCGACAACAGACTACCTTCCATAATGACAAGGCTACCATCCCTTAGAGTAACAAAAATATCAACAATATACTACCTTATATAATGACAAGGCTACCATCCCTTGGAGTAACAAAAATCTCGACAATGGACTACCTTCCATAATAACAAGGCTACAATCTATTATAGTAACAAAAATCTCGACAACAGACTACCTTCCATAATGACAAGGCTACCATCCATTGTAGTGACTGAAATCTCGACAATGTACTACCTTCTATAATGACAATGCTACCATCCATTGGAATAAAAAAATTATCATACACAAACTACCTTCAATGATGACTAGGCTACCATCCATTGGAGTAACACAGATATCGACAACAGACTACCTTCCATAATGACAAGGCTACAATCCATTGTAGTAACAAATATCTCGACAACAGACTACCTTCCATAATGACAAGGCTACCATTCATTGTAGTGACAAAAATCTCAACAATATACTACCTTCTATAATGAGAAGGCTACCATCCATTGGAGTAACAAAAATCTCGACATTAGACTACCTTGCATAATCAGAAGGCTACAATCTATTATAGTAACAAAAATCTCGACAAGAGACTACCTTTCATAATGACAAGGCTACCATCCATTGGAATAACAAAAATCTCGACAACGGACTACCTTCCATTATGACAAGGCTACCATCCATTGGATTAACTAAAATCTCGTACACAAACTACCTTCCATAATGACTTGGCAACCATCCATTGGAGTTAGAAAGATACCGACAACAGACTACCTTCTATAATGACAAGGCTACAATCCATTATAGTGACAAAAATCTCGACAATATATTACCTTCTATAATGACAAAGCTACCATCCATTGGAGTAACAAAAATCTCGACAACAAACTACCTTTAATAATGACAAGGCTACCATCCATTGGAGTAACTAAAATCTCGTACAAAAACTACCTTCCATAATGACTAGGCTACCATCCATTGGAGTAACAAAGATATCGAAAACATACTATCTTCCATAACGACAAGGCTACAATCCATTGTAGTAACAAAAATATCGACAACAGACTACCATCCATAATGACAAGGCTACCATCCATTGGAGTAACCAAAAACTCGACAACAAACTACCTTCCATAATGACTAGGCTACCATCCATTAGAGTAACAAAGATATCGACAACAGACTACCTTCCATAATGACAAGGCTACAATCCATTGTAGTAACAAAAATCTCGACAACAGACTACCTTCCATAATGACAAGGCTACCATTCATTGTAGTGACAAAAATCTCAACAATATACTACCTTCTATAATGACAAGGCTACCATCCATTGGATTAACAAAAATCTCGACAACAGACTACCTTCCATAATGACAAGGCTACAATCTATTATAGTGACAAAAATCTCGACAATAGACTACCTTTCATAATGACAAGGCTACCATCCATTAGAATAACAAAAATATCGACAACATACTACGTTCCATAATGACAAGGCTACCATCCCTTAGAGTAACAAAAATCTCTACAACAGACTACCTTCCATGATGACAAGGCTAGAATCCATTGGAGTATAAAAAATCTCGACAACAGACTACCTTCCATAATGACAAGGCTACCATCCATTGGAGTAACTAAAATCTCGTACACAAACTACGTTCCATAATGACTAGGCTACCATCCATTGGAGTAACAAAGATATCAACAACAGACTACCTTCCACAACGACAAGGCTACAATCCATTATAGTAACAAAAATCTCGACAACAGACTACCTTCCATAATGACAAGACTACTATCCATTATAGTGACAAAAATCTCGACAATATATTACCTTCTATAATGACAAGGCTACCATCCATTGGAGTAACAAAAATCTCGACAACAGACTACCTTCCATAATGACAAGGCTACCAACCATTGAAGTAACAAAAACCTCGACAACAGACTACCTTTCATAATTACTAGGCTACCATCCATTGGAGTAACAAAGATATCGACAACAGACTACCTTCCATTATCACAAGGCTACCATCCATTGGAGTAACAAAAATCTCGACAACAGACTACCTTCCATAATGACAAGGTTACAATCTATTATAGTAACAAAAATCTCGACAATAGACTACCTTCCATAATGACAAAGCTACGATCCATTGTAGTGACTGAAATCTCGACAATGTACTACCTTCTATAATGACAACGCTACCATCCATTGGAATAAAAAAATTATCATACACAAACTACCTTCAATGATGACTAGGCTACCATCCATTGGAGTAACACAGATATCGACAACAGACTACCTTCCATAATGACAAGGCTACAATCCATTGTAGTTACAAAAATCTCGACAACAGACTACCTTCCATAATGACAAGGCTACCATTCATTGTAGTGTCAACAATCTCAACAATATACTACCTTCTATAATGAGAAGGCTACCATCCATTGGAGTAACAAAAATCTCGACAACAGACTACCTTCCATAATGAGAAGGCTACAATCTATTATAGTAACAAAAATCTCGACAATAGACTACCTTTTATAATGACAAGGCTACCATCCATTGGAATGACAAAAATCTCGACAACAGACTACCTTCCATAATGACAAGGCTACCATCCATTGGAGTAACTAAAATCTCGTACACAAACTACCTTCCATAATGACTAGGCTACCATCCATTAGAGTAACAAAGATACCGACAACAGACTACCTTCCACAACGACAATGCTACAATCCATTGTAGTAACAAAAATCTCGACAACAGACTACCTTCTATAATGACAAGGCTACCATCCATTATAGTGACAAAAATCTCGACAATATATTACCTTCTATAATGACAAGGCTACCATCCATTGGAGTAACAAAAATCTCGACAACTGACTACCTCCCATAAAGACAAGGCTACCAACCATTGAAGTAACAAAAAACTCGACAACAGACTACCTTCCATAATGACTAGGCTACCATCCATTGGAGTAACAAAGATATTGACAACAGACTACCTTCCATAATGACAAGGCTACCATCCATTGGAGTAACAAAAATCTTGACAACAGACTACCTTCCATATTGACAAGGCTACAATCTATTATAGTAACAAAATTCTCGACAATAGACTTCCTTCCATAATGACAAGGCTACCATCCATTGTAGTGACTGAAATCTCGACAATGTACTACCTTCTATAATGACAATGCTAACATCCATTGGAATAAAAAAATTATCATACACAAACTACCTTCAATGATGACTAGGCTACCATCCATTGGAGTAACACAGATATCGACAATAGACTACCTTCCATAATGACAAGGCTATAATCCATTGTAGTAACAAAAATCTCGACAACAGACTACCTTCCATAATGACAAAGCTACATTCATTGTAGTGACAAAAATCTCAACAATATACTACCTTCTTTAATGAGAAGGCTACCATCCATTGGAGTAACAAAAATCTCGACAACATACTACCTTCCATAATGATAAGGCTACCAACCATTGAAGTAACAAAAAACTCGACAACAGACTACCTTCCATAATGACTAGGCTACCATCCATTGGAGTAACAAAGATATCGACAACAGACTACTTTCCATAATGATAAGGCTACCATCCATTGGAGTAACAAAAATCTCGACAACAGACTACCTTCCATAATGACAAGGCTACAATCTATTATAGTAACAAAAATCTCGACAATAGACTACCTTCCATAATGACAAGGCTACCATCCATTATAGTGACAAAAATCTCGACAATATATTACCTTCTATAATGACAAGGCTACCATCCATTGAAGTAAATAAAATATCGACAACAGACTACCTTCATTAATGACAAGGCTACCATCCATTGGAGTAACTAAAATCTCGTACGGAAACTACCTTCCATAATGACTAGGCTACCATCCATTGGAGTAACAAAGATATCGAAAACAGACTATCTTCCATAACGACAAGGCTACAATCCATTTTAGTAACAAAAATCTCGACAACAGACTACCTTCCATAATGACAAGGCTACCAACCATTGAAGTAACAAAAAACTCGACAACAGACTACCTTCCATAATGACTAGGCTACCATCCATTGGAGTAACAAAGATATCGACAATATACTACCTTCCATAACGACAAGGCTACAATCCATTGTAGTAACAAAAATCTCGACAACAGACTACCTTCCATAATGACATAGCTTCCATCCCTTAGAGTAACAAAAATATCAACAATATACCACCTTATATATCGATAAGGCTACCATCCGTTGGAGTAACAAAAAACTCGACAATAGACTACCTTCAATAATGACTAGGCTACCATCCATTGGAGTAACAAAGATATCGACAACATACTACCTTCCATAATGACAAGGCTACAATTCATTGTAGCAACAAAAATCTCGAAAAAAACTACCTTCCATAATGAAAAGGCTACCATTCATTATAGTGACAAAAATCTCAACAATATACTACCTTCTATAATGACAAGGCTACCATCCATTGGATTAACAAAAATATCGACAACAGACTACCTTCCATAATGACAAGTCTACAATCTATTATAGTGACAAAAATCTCGACAATAGACTACCTTTCATAATGACAAGGCTACCATCCATTAGAATCACAAAAATATCGACAATAGACTATGTTCCATAATGACAAGGCTACCATCCCTTAGAGTAACAAAAATATCTACAACAGACTACCTTCCATAATGACAAGGCTAGAATCCATTGGAGTATAAAAAATCTCGACAATAGACTATCTTCCATAATGACAAGGCTACCATCCATTGGAGTAACTAAAATCTCGTACACAAACTACCTTACATAATGACTAGGCTACCATCCATTGGAGTAACAAAGATATAGACAAAAGACTACCTTCCACAACGACAAGGCTACAATCCATTGTAGTAACAAAAATCTCGACAACAAACTACCTTCCATAGTGACAAGGCTACCATCCATTATAGTGACAAAAATCTCGACAATATATTACCTTCTATAATGAGAAGGCTACCAACCATTGGAGTAACAAAAAACTCGACAACAGACTACCTTCCATAATGACTAGGCTACCATCCATTGGTGTAACAAAGATATCGACAACATACTACCTTCCATAACGACAATGCTACAATCCATTGTAGAAACAAAAACCTCGACAACAGACTACCTTCCATAATGACAAGGCTACCATCCCTTAGAGTAACAAAAATATCAACAATATACTACCTTATATAATGACAAGGCTACCATCCCTTGGAGTAACAAAAATCTCGACAATGGACTACCTTCCATAATAACAAGGCTACAATCTATTATAGTAACAAAAATCTCGACAACAGACTACCTTCCATAATGACAAGGCTACCATCCATTGTAGTGACTGAAATCTCGACAATGTACTACCTTCTATAATGACAATGCTACCATCCATTGGAATAAAAAAATTATCATACACAAACTACCTTCAATGATGACTAGGCTACCATCCATTGGAGTAACACAGATATCGACAACAGACTACCTTCCATAATGACAAGGCTACAATCCATTGTAGTAACAAATATCTCGACAACAGACTACCTTCCATAATGACAAGGCTACCATTCATTGTAGTGACAAAAATCTCAACAATATACTACCTTCTATAATGAGAAGGCTACCATCCATTGGAGTAACAAAAATCTCGACATTAGACTACTTGCATAATCAGAAGGCTACAATCTATTATAGTAACAAAAATCTCGACAAGAGACTACCTTTCATAATGACAAGGCTACCATCCATTGGAATAACAAAAATCTCGACAACGGACTACCTTCCATTATGACAAGGCTACCATCCATTGGATTAACTAAAATCTCGTACACAAACTACCTTCCATAATGACTTGGCAACCATCCATTGGAGTTAGAAAGATACCGACAACAGACTACCTTCCACAACGACAAGGCTACAATCCGTTGTAGTAACAAAAATCTCGACAACAGACTACCTTCTATAATGACAAGGCTACCATACATTATAGTGACAAAAATCTCGACAATATATTACCTTCTATAATGACAAAGCTACCATCCATTGGAGTAACAAAAATCTCGACAACAAACTACATTTAATAATGACAAGGCTACCATCCATTGGAGTAACTAAAATCTCGTACAAAAACTACCTTCCATAATGACTAGGCTACCATCCATTGGAGTAACAAAGATATCGAAAACATACTATCTTCCATAACGACAAGGCTACAATCCATTGTAGTAACAAAAATATCGACAACAGACTACCATCCATAATGACAAGGCTACCATCCATTGGAGTAACCAAAAACTCGACAACAAACTACCTTCCATAATGACTAGGCTACCATCCATTAGAGTAACAAAGATATCGACAACAGACTACCTTCCATAATGACAAGGCTACAATCCATTGTAGTAACAAAAATCTCGACAACAGACTACCATCCATAATGACAAGGCTACCATCCATTGGAGTAACCAAAAACTCGACAACAAACTACCTTCCATAATGACTAGGCTACCATCCATTAGAGTAACAAAGATATCGACAACAGACTACCTTCCATAATGACAAGGCTACAATCCATTGTAGTAACAAAAATCTCGACAACAGACTACCTTCCATAATGACAAGGCTACCATTCATTGTAGTGACAAAATCTCAACAATATACTACCTTCTATAATGACAAGGCTACCATCCATTGGATTAACAAAAATCTCGACAACAGACTACCTTCCATAATGACAAGGCTACAATCTATTATAGTGACAAAAATCTCGACAATAGACTACCTTTCATAATGACAAGGCTACCATCCATTAGAATAACAAAAATATCGACAACATACTACGTTCCATAATGACAAGGCTACCATCCCTTAGAGTAACAAAAATCTCTACAACAGACTACCTTCCATGATGACAAGGCTAGAATCCATTGGAGTATAAAAAATCTCGACAACAGACTACCTTCCATAATGACAAGGCTACCATCCATTGGAGTAACTAAAATCTCGTACACAAACTACGTTCCATAATGACTAGGCTACCATCCATTGGAGTAACAAAGATATCAACAACAGACTACCTTCCACAACGACAAGGCTACAATCCATTATAGTAACAAAAATCTCGACAACAGACTACCTTCCATAATGACAAGACTACTATCCATTATAGTGACAAAAATCTCGACAATATATTACCTTCTATAATGACAAGGCTACCATCCATTGGAATAACAAAAATCTCGACAACAGACTACCTTCCATAATGACAAGGCTACCAACCATTGAAGTAACAAAAACCTCGACAACAGACTACCTTTCATAATTACTAGGCTACCATCCATTGGAGTAACAAAGATATCGACAACAGACTACCTTCCATTATCACAAGGCTACCATCCATTGGAGTAACAAAAATCTCGACAACAGACTACCTTCCATAATGACAAGGTTACAATCTATTATAGTAACAAAAATCTCGACAATAGACTACCTTCCATAATGACAAAGCTACCATCCATTGTAGTGACTGAAATCTCGACAATGTACTACCTTCTATAATGACAACGCTACCATCCATTGGAATAAAAAAATTATCATACACAAACTACCTTCAATGATGACTAGGCTACCATCCATTGGAGTAACACAGATATCGACAACAGACTACCTTCCATAATGACAAGGCTACAATCCATTGTAGTTACAAAAATCTCGACAACAGACTACCTTCTATAATGACAAGGCTACCATTCATTGTAGTGTCAACAATCTCAACAATATACTACCTTCTATAATGAGAAGGCTACCATCCATTGGAGTAACAAAAATCTCGACAACAGACTACCTTCCATAATGAGAAGGCTACAATCTATTATAGTAACAAAAATCTCGACAATAGACTACCTTTCATAATGACAAGGCTACCATCCATTGGAATAACAAAAATCTCGACAACAGACTACCTTCCATAATGACAAGGCTACCATCCATTGGAGTAACTAAAATCTCGTACACAAACTACCTTCCATAATGACTAGGCTACCATCCATTAGAGTAACAAAGATACCGACAACAGACTACCTTCCACAACGACAATGCTACAATCCATTGTAGTAACAAAAATCTCGACAACAGACTACCTTCTATAATGAACAGGCTACCATCCATTATAGTGACAAAAATCTCGACAATATATTACCTTCTATAATGACAAGGCTACCATCCATTGGAGTAACAAAAATCTCGACAACTGACTACCTCCCATAAAGACAAGGCTACCAACCATTGAAGTAACAAAAAACTCGACAACAGACTACCTTCCATAATGACTAGGCTACCATCCATTGGAGTAACAAAGATATTGACAACAGACTACCTTCCATAATGACAAGGCTACCATCCATTGGAGTAACAAAAATCTTGACAACAGACTACCTTCCATATTGACAAGGCTACAATCTATTATAGTAACAAAATTCTCGACAATAGACTTCCTTCCATAATGACAAGGCTACCATCCATTGTAGTGACTGAAATCTCGACAATGTACTACCTTCTATAATGACAACGCTAGCATCCATTGGAATAAAAAAATTATCATACACAAACTACCTTCAATGATGACTAGGCTACCATCCATTGGAGTAACACAGATATCGACAATAGACTACCTTCCATAATGACAAGGCTATAATCCATTGTAGTAACAAAAATCTCGACAACAGACTACCTTCCATAATGACAAAGCTACATTTATTGTAGTGACAAAAATCTCAACAATATACTACCTTCTTTAATGAGAAGGCTACCATCCATTGGAGTAACAAAAATCTCGACAACATACTACCTTCCATAATGATAAGGCTACCAACCATTGAAGTAACAAAAAACTCGACAACAGACTACCTTCCATAATGACTAGGCTACCATCCATTGGAGTAACAAAGATATCGACAACATACTACTTTCCATAATGATAAGGCTACCATCCATTGGAGTAACAAAAATCTCGACAACAGACTACCTTCCATAATGACAAGGCTACAATCTATTATAGTAACAAAAATCTCGACAATAGACTACCTTCCATAATGACAAGGCTACCATCCATTGTAGTGACTGAAATCTCGACAATGCACTACCTTCTATAATGACAATGCTGCCATCCATTGGAATAAAAAAATTATCATACACAAACTACCTTCAATGATGACTAGGCTACCATCCATTGAAGTAACACAGATATCGATAATAGACTACCTTCCATAATGACAAGGCTACAATCCATTGTAGTTACAAAAATCTCGACAAGAGACTACCTTCCATAATGACAAGGCTACCATTCATTCTAGTGACAACAATCTCAACAATATACTACCTTCTATAATGAGAAGGCTACCATCCATTTGAGTAACAAAAATCTCGACAACAGACTACCTTCCATAATGAGAAGGCTACAATCTATTATAGTAACAAAAATCTTGACAATAGACTACCTTTCATAATGACAAGGCTACCATCCATTGGAATAACAAAAATCTCGACAATAGACTACCTTCCATAATGACAAGGCTACCATCCATTGGAGTAACTAAAATCTCGTACACAAACTACCTTCCATAATGACTAGGCTACCATCCATTAGAGTAACAAAGATACCGACAACAGACTACCTTCCACAACGACAAGGCTACAATCCATTGTAGTAACAAAAATCTCGACAACAGACTACCTTCTATAATGACAAGGCTACCATCCATTATAGTGACAAAAATCTCGACAATATATTACCTTCTATAATGACAAGGCTACCATCCATTGGAGTAACAAAAATCTAGACAACTGACTACCTCCCATAATGACAAGGCTACCAACCATTGAAGTAACAAAAATCTCAACAACAGACTACCTTCCATAATGACTAGGCTACCATCCATTGGAGTAACAAAGATATCGACAACAGACTACCTTCCATAATGACAAGGCTACCATCCATTGGAGTAACAAAGATATCGACAACAGACTACCTTCCATAATGACAAGGCTACCATCCATTGGAGTAACAAAAATCTTGACAACAGACTACCTTCCATAATGACAAGGCTACAATCTATTATAGTAACAAAAATCTCGACAATAGACTACCTTCCATAATGACAAGGCTACCATCCATTGTAGTAACAAAGATATAGACAACAGACTAGCTTCCATAATGACAAGGCTACCATTCATTGTAGTGACAAAAATCTCAACAATATACTACCTTCTATAATGACAAGGATACCATCCATTGGATTAACAAAAATCTCGACAACAGACTACCTTCCATAATGACAAGGCTACAATCTATTATAGTGACAAAAATCTCGACAATAGACTACCTTTCATAATGACAAGGCTACCATTCATTAGAATAACAAAAATATCGACAACATACTACGTTCCATATTGACAATGCTACCATCCCTTAGAGTAACAAAAATCTCTACAATAGACTACCTTCCATAATGACAAGGCTAGAATCCATTGGAGTATAAAAAATCTCGACAACAGACTACCTTCCATAATGACAAGGCTACCATCCATTGTAGTAACTAAAATCTCGTACACAAACTACCTTTCATAATGACTAGGCTACCATCCATTGGAGTAATAAAGATATCAACAACAGACTACCTTCCACAACGGCAAGGCTACAATCCATTACAGTAACAAAAATCTCGAAAACAGACTACCTTCCATAATGACAAGGCTACCATCCACTATAGTGACAAAAATCTGGATAATATATTACCTTCTATAATGACAAGGCTACCATCCATTTGAGTAACAAAAATCTCGACAACAGACTACCTTCCATAATGACAAGGCTACCAACCATTGAAGTAACAAAAAACTCGACAACAGACTACCTTCCTTAATGACTAGGCTACCATCCATTGGAGTAACAAAGATATCAACAACAGACTACCTTCCATAATGACAAGGCTACCATCCATTGGAGTAACAAAAATCTTGACAACAGACTACCTTCCATAATGACAAGGCTACAATCTATTATAGTAACAAAACTCTCGACAATAGACTATCTTCCATAATGACAAGGCTAGAATCCATTGGAGTATAAAAAATCTCGACAACAGACTACCTTATATTATGACAAGGCTACCATCCATTGTAGTAACTAAAATCTCGTACACAAACTACCTTTCATATTGACTAGGCTACCATCCATTGGAGTAACAAAGATATCAACAACAGACGACCTTCCACAACGGCAAGGCTACAATCCATTACAGTAACAAAAATCTCGACAACAGACTACCTTCCATAATGACAAGGCTACCATCCACTATAGTGACAAAAATATGTACAATATATTACCTTCTATAATGACAAGGATACCATCCATTGGAGTAACAAAAATCTCGACAACAGACTACCTTCCATAATGACAAGGCTACCAACCATTGAAGTAACAAAAAACTCGACAACAGACTACCTTCCTTAATGACTAGGCTACCATCCATTGGAGTAACAAAGATATCAACAACAGACTACCTTCCATAATGACAAGGCTACCATCCATTGGAGTAACAAAAATCTCGACAACAGACTACCTTCCATAATGACAAGGCTACAATCTATTATAGTAACAAAAAAACTCGACAATAGACTACCTTCCATAATGACAAGGCTACCATCCATTGTAGTGACTGAAATCTCGACAATGTATTACCTTCTATAATGACAACGCTACCATCCATTGGAATAAAAAAATTATCATACACAAACTACCTTCAATGATGACTAGGCTACCATCCATTGGAGTACCACAAATATCGACAACAGACTACCTTCCATAATGACAAGGCTACAATCTATTATAGTGACAAAAATCTCGACAATAGACTACCTTTCATAATGACAAGGCTACCATCCATTAGAATAACAAAAATATCGACAAAATACTATGTTCCATAATGACAAGGCTACCATCCCTTAGAGTAACAAAAATCTCTACAACAGACTACCTTCCATAATGACAAGGCTAGAATCCATTGGAGTATAAAAAATCTCGACAACAGACTACCTTCCATAATGACAAGGCTACCATCCATTGGAGTAACTAAAATGTCGTACACAAACTACCTTTCATAATGACTAGGCTACCATCCATTGGAGTAACAAAGATATCAACAACAGACTAACTTCCACAACGACAAGGCTACAATCCATTATAGTAACAAAAATCTCGACAACAGACTACCTTCCATAATGACAAGGATACCATCCATTATAGTGACAAAAATCTCGACAATATATTACCTTCTATAATGACAAGGCTACCATCCATTGGAGTAACAAAAATCTCGACAACAGACTACCTTCCATAATGACAAGGCTACCAACCATTGAAGTAACAAAAAACTCGACAACAGACTACCTTCCATAATGACTATGCTACCATCCATTGGAGTAACGAAGATATCGATAACAGACTACCTTCCATAATGACAAGGCTACCATCCATTGGAGTAACAAAAATCTCGACAACAGACTACCTTCCATAATGACAAGCCTACAATCTATTATAGTAACAAAAATCTCGACAATAGACTACCTTCCATAATGACAAGGCTACCATCCATTGTAGTGACTGAAATCTCGACAATGTATTACCTTCTATAATGACAACGCTACCTTCTATTGGAATAAAAAAATTATCATACACAAACTACCTTCTATGATGACTAGGCTACCATCCATTGGAGTACCACAAATATCGACAACAGACTACCTTCCATAATGACAAGGCTACAATCTATTATAGTGACAAAAATCTCGACAATAGACTACCTTTCATAATGACAAGGCTACCATCCATTAGAATAACCAAAATATCGACAACATACTACGTTTCATAATGACAAGGCTACCATCCCTTAGAGTAACAAAAATCTCTACAACAGACTACATTCCATAATGACAAGGCTAGAATCCATTGGAGTATAAAAAATCTCGACAATAGACTACCTTCCATAATGACAAGGCTACCATCCATTGGAGTAACTAAAATCTCGTACACAAACTACCTTTCATAATGACTAGGCTACCATCCATTGGAGTAACAAAGATATCAACAACAGACTACCTTCCACAACGACAAGGCTACAATCCATTATAGTAACAAAAATCTCGACAACAGACTACCTTCCATAATGACAAGGCTACCATCCATTATAGTGACAAAAATCTCGACAATATATTACCTTCTATAATGACAAGGCTACCATCCATTGGAGTAACAAAAATCTCGACAACATACTACCTTCCATAATGACAAGGCTACCATCCCTTAGAGGAAAAAAACTCTACAATAGACTACCTTCCATAATGACAAGGCTAGAACCCATTGGAGTATAAATAATCTCGACAACATACTACCTTCCATAATGACAAGGCTACCATCTATTGGAGTAACTAAAATCTCGTACACAAACTACCTTTCATAATGACTAGGCTACCATCCATTGGAGTAACAAAGATATCAACAACAGACTACCTTCCACAACAGCAAGGCTACAATCCATTATAGTAACAAAAATCTCGACAACAGACTACCTTCCTTAATGACTAGGCTACCATCCATTGGAGTAACAAAGATATCAACAACAGACTACCTTCCATAATGACAAGGCTACCATCCATTGGAGTAACAAAAATCTCGACAACAGACTACCTTCCATAATGACAAGGCTACAATCTATTATAGTAACAAAAAAACTCGACAATAGACTACCTTCCATAATGACAAGGCTACCATCCATTGTAGTGACTGAAATCTCGACAATGTATTACCTTCTATAATGACAACGCTACCATCCATTGGAATAAAAAAATTATCATACACAAACTACCTTCAATGATGACTAGGCTACCATCCATTGGAGTACCACAAATATCGACAACAGACTACCTTCCATAATGACAAGGCTACAATCTATTATAGTGACAAAAATCTCGACAATAGACTACCTTTCATAATGACAAGGCTTCCATCCATTAGAATAACAAAAATATCGACAAAATACTATGTTCCATAATGACAAGGCTACCATCCCTTAGAGTAACAAAAATCTCTACAACAGACTACCTTCCATAATGACAAGGCTAGAATCCATTGGAGTATAAAAAATCTCGACAACAGACTACCTTCCATAATGACAAGGCTACCATCCATTGGAGTAACTAAAATGTCGTACACAAACTACCTTTCATAATGACTAGGCTACCATCCATTGGAGTAACAAAGATATCAACAACAGACTAACTTCCACAACGACAAGGCTACAATCCATTATAGTAACAAAAATCTCGACAACAGACTACCTTCCATAATGACAAGGATACCATCCATTATAGTGACAAAAATCTCGACGATATATTACCTTCTATAATGACAAGGCTACCATCCATTGGAGTAACAAAAATCTCGACAACAGACTACCTTCCATAATGACAAGGCTACCAACCATTGAAGTAACAAAAAACTCGACAACAGACTACCTTCCATAATGACTATGCTACCATCCATTGGAGTAACGAAGATATCGATAACAGACTACCTTCCATAATGACAAGGCTACCATCCATTGGAGTAACAAAAATCTCGACAACAGACTACCTTCCATAATGACAAGCCTACAATCTATTATAGTAACAAAAATCTCGACAATAGACTACCTTCCATAATGACAAGGCTACCATCCATTGTAGTGACTGAAATCTCGACAATGTATTACCTTCTATAATGACAACGCTACCTTCCATTGGAATAAAAAAATTATCATACACAAACTACCTTCTATGATGACTAGGCTACCATCCATTGGAGTACCACAAATATCGACAACAGACTACCTTCCATAATGACAAGGCTACAATCTATTATAGTGACAAAAATCTCGACAATAGACTACCTTTCATAATGACAAGGCTACCATCCATTAGAATAACCAAAATATCGACAACATACTACATTTCATAATGACAAGGCTACCATCCCTTAGAGTAAAAAAAATCTCTACAACAGACTACATTCCATAATGACAAGGCTAGAATCCATTGGAGTATAAAAAATCTCGACAATAGACTACCTTCCATAATGACAAGGCTACCATCCATTGGAGTAACTAAAATCTCGTACACAAACTACCTTTCATAATGACTAGGCTACCATCCATTGGAGTAACAAAGATATCAACAACAGACTACCTTCCACAACGACAAGGCTACAATCCATTATAGTAACAAAAATCTCGACAACAGACTACCTTCCATAATGACAAGGCTACCATCCATTATAGTGACAAAAATCTCGACAATATATTACCTTCTATAATGACAAGGCTACCATCCATTGGAGTAACAAAAATCTCGACAACATACTACCTTCCATAATGACAAGGCTACCAACCATTGAAGTAACAAAAAACTCGATAACAGACTACCTTCCATAATGACTAGGCTACCATCCATTGGAGTAACGAAGATATCGACAACAGACTACCTTCCATAATGACAAGGCTACCATCCATTGGAGTAACAAAAATCTCGACAACAGACTACTTTCCATAACGACAAGGCTACAATCTATTATAGTAACAAAAATCTCGACAATAGACTACCTTCCATAATGACAAGGCTACCATCCATTGTAGTGACTGAAATCTCGACAATGTACTACCTTCTATAATGACAACCCTACCATCCATTGGAATAAAAAAATTATCATACACAAACTACCTTCAATGATGACTAGGCTACCATCCATTGGAGTAACACAAATATCAACAACAGATTACCTTCCATAATGACAAGGCTACAATCCATTGTAGTAACAAAATTCTCGACAACAGACTACCTTCCATAATGAAAAGGCTACCATTCATTGTAGTGAAAAAAATCTCAACAATATACTACCTTCTATAATGACAAGGCTACCATCCATTGGATTAACAAAAATTTCGACAACAGACTACCTTCCATAATGACAAGGCTACAATCTGTTATAGTGACAAAAATCTCGACAATAGACTACCTTTCATAATGACAAGGCTACCATCCATTAGAATAACAAAAATATCGACAACATACTACGTTCCATAATGACAAGGCTACCATCCCTTAGAGGAAAAAAACTCTACAATAGACTACCTTCCATAATGACAAGGCTAGAACCCATTGGAGTATAAAAAATCTCGACAACATACTACCTTCCATAATGACAAGGCTACCATCTATTGGAATAACTAAAATCTCGTACACAAACTACCTTTCATAATGACTAGGCTACCATCCATTGGAGTAACAAAGATATCAACAACAGACTACCTTCCACAACAGCAAGGCTACAATCCATTATAGTAACAAAAATCTCGACAACAGACTACCTTCCATATGACAAGGCTACCATCCACTATAGTGACAAAAATCTGGACAATATATTACCTTCTATAATGACAAGGCTACCATCCATTGGAGTAACAAAAATCTCGACAACAGACTACCTTCCATAATGACAAGGCTACAATCTATTATAGTGACAAAAATCTCGACAATAGACTACCTTTCATAATGACAAGGCTACCATCCATTAGAATAACAAAAATATCGACAACATACTACATTCCATAATGACAAGGCTACCATCCCTTAGAATAACAAAAATATCGACAACATACTACGTTCCATAATGACAAGGCTACCATCCCTTAGAGTAACAAAAATCTCTACAATAGACTACCTTCCATAATGACAAGGCAACCATCCATTGGAGTAACTAAAATCTCGTACACAAACTACCTTTCATAATGACTAGGCTACCATCCATTGGAGTAACAAAGATATCAACAACAGACTACCTTCCACAACGGCAAGGCTACAATCCATTATAGTAACAAAAATCTCGACAACAGACTACCTTCCATAATGACAAGGCTACCATCCACTATAGTGACAAAAATCTGGACAATATATTACCTTCTATAATGACAAGGCTACCATCCTTT
Organism: Vicia faba; assembly: GCA_948472305.1. Lineage (NCBI taxonomy): Eukaryota > Viridiplantae > Streptophyta > Magnoliopsida > Fabales > Fabaceae > Vicia > Vicia faba. The sequence continues at coordinate 652,895,793 of OX451741.1, forward strand.
GGAGTAACAAAAATCTCGACAACAGACTACATTCCATAATGACAAGGCTACCAACCATTGAAGTAACAAAAAACTCGACAACAGACTACCTTCCTTAATGACTAGGCTACCATCCATTGGAGTAACAAAGATATCGACAACAGACTACCTTCCATAATGACAAGGCTACCATCCATTGGAGTAACAAAAATCTCGACAACAGACTACCTTCCATAATGACAAGGCTACAATCTATTATAGTAACAGAAATCTCGACAATAGACTACCTTCCATAATGACAAGGCTACCATCCATTGTAGTGACTGAAATCTCGACAATGTATTACCTTCTATAATGACAACGCTACCATCCATTGGAATAAAAAAATTATCATACACAAACTACCTTCAATGATGACTAGGCTACCATCCATTGGAGTACCACAAATATCGACAACAGACTACCTTCCATAATGACAAGGCTACAATCTATTATAGTGACAAAAATCCCGACAATAGACTACCTTTCATAATGACAAGGCTACCATCCATTAGAATAACAAAAATATCGACAACATACTACATTCCATAATGACAAGGCTACCATCCCTTAGAGAAACAAAAATCTCTACAACAGACTACCTTCCATAATGACAAGGCTAGAATCCATTGGAGTATAAAAAATCTCGACAACAGACTACCTTCCATAATGACAAGGCTACCATCCATTGGAGTAACTAAAATCTCGTACACAAACTACCTTTCATAATGACTATGCTACCATCCATTGGAGTAACAAAGATATCAACAACAGACTACCTTCCACAATGATAAAGCAACAATCCATTATAGTAACAAAAATCTCGACAACAGACTACCTTCCATAATGCAAAGGCTATCATCCATTATAGTGACAAAAATCTCGACAATATATTACCTTCTATAATGACAAGGCTACCATCCATTGGAGTAACAAAAATCTCGACAACAGACTACCTTCCATAATGACAAGGCTACCAACCATTAAAGTAACGAAAAATTCGACAATAGACTACCTTCCATAATGACTAGGCTACCATCCATTGAAGTAACGAAGATATAGACAACAGACTACCTTCCATAATGACAAGGCTACCATCCATTGGAGTAACAAAAATCTCGACAACAGACTACTTTCCATAACGACAAGGCTACAATCTATTATAGTAACAAAAATCTCGACAATAGACTACCTTCCATAATGACAAGGCTACCATCCATTGTAGTGACTGAAATCTCGACAATGTACTACCTTCTATAATGACAACGCTGCCATCCATTGGAATAAAAAAATTATCTTACACAAACTACCTTCAATGATGACTAGGCTACCATCCATTGGAGTAACACAAATATCGACAACAGATTACCTTCCAGAATGACAAGGCTACAATCCATTGTAGTAACAAAAATCTCAACAACAGACTACCTTCCATAATGACAAGGCTACCATTCATTGTAGTGACAAAAATCTCAACAATATACTACCTTCTATAATGAGAAGGCTACCATCCATTGGAGTAACAAAAATCTCGACAACAGACTACCTTCCATAATGAGAAAGCTATAATCTATTATAGTAACAAAAATCTCGACAATAGACTACCTTTCATAATGACAAGGCTACCATCCATTGGAATAACAAAAATCTCGACAACAGACTACTTTCCATAATGACAAGGCTACCATCCATTGGAGTAACTAAAATCTCGTACAAAAACTACCTTCCATAATGACTAGGCTACCATCCATTGGAGTAACAAAAATCTCGACAACAGACTGCCTTCCATAATGACAAGGCTACAATCTATTATAGTAACAGAAATCTCGACAATAGACTAACTTCCATAATGAGAAGGCTACCATCTATTGTAGTGACTGAAATCTCGACAATGTATTACCTTCTATAATGACAACGCTACCATCCATTGGAATAAAAAAATTATCATACACAAACTACCTTCAATGATGACTAGGCTACCATCCATTGGAGTACCACAAATATCGACAACAGACTACCTTCCATAATGACAAGGCTACAATCTATTATAGTGACAAAAATCCCGACAATAGACTACCTTTCATAATGACAAGGCTACTATCCATTAGAATAACAAAAATATCGACAACATACTACATTCCATAATGACAAGGCTACCATCCCTTAGAGTAACAAAAATCTCTACAACAGACTACCTTCCATAATGACAAGGCTAGAATCCATTGGAGTATAAAAAATCTCGACAACAGACTACCTTCCATAATGACAAGGCTACCATCCATTGGAGTAACTAAAATCTCGTACACAAACTACCTTTCATAATGACTATGCTACCATCCATTAGAGTAACAAAGATATCAACAACAGACTACCTTCCACAACGATAAGGCAACAATCCATTATAGTAACAAAAATCTCGACAACAGACTACCTTCCATAATGCAAAGGCTATCGACCATTATAGTGACAAAAATCTCGACAATACATTACCTTCTATAATGACAAGGCTACCATCCATTGGAGTAACAAAAATCTCGACAACAGACTACCTTCCATAATGACAAGGCTACCAACCATTGAAGTAACGAAAAATTCGACAATAGACTACCTTCCATAATGACTAGGCTACCATCCATTGAAGTAACGAAGATATAGACAACAGACTACCTTCCATAATGACAAGGCTACCATCCATTGGAGTAACAAAAATCTCGACAACAGACTACTTTCCATAACGACAAGGCTACAATCTATTATAGTAACAAAAATCTCAACAATAGACTACCTTCCATAATGACAAGGCTACCATCCATTGTAGTGACTGAAATCTCGACAATGTACTACCTTCTATAATGACAACGCTACCATCCATTGGAATAAAAAAATTATCTTACACAAACTACCTTCAATGATGACTAGGCTACCATCCATTGGAGTAACACAAATATCGACAACAAATTACCTTCCATAATGACAAGGCTACAATCCATTGTAGTAACAAAAATCTCGACAACAGACTACCTTCCATAATGACAAGGCTACCATTCATTGTAGTGACAAAAATCTCAACAATATACTACCTTCTATAATGAGAAGGCTACCATCCATTGGAGTAACAAAAATCTCGACAACAGACTACCTTCCATAATGAGAAAGCTATAATCTATTATAGTAACAAAAATCTCGACAATAGACTACATTTCATGATGACAAGGCTACCATCCATTGGAATAACAAAAATCTCGACAACAGACTACTTTCCATAATGATAAGGCTACCATCCATTGGAGTAACTAAAATCTCGTACAAAAACTACCTTCCATAATGACTAGGCTACCATCCATTGGAGTAACAAAGATACCGACAACAGACTACCTTCCATAACGACAAGGCTACAATCCATTGGATTAACTAAAATTTGGTACAAAAACTACCTTCCATAATGAGTAGGCTACCATCCATTAGAGTAACAAAGATATCGAAAACAGACTATCTTCTATAACGACAAGGCTATATTCCATTGTAGTAACAAAATTATCGACAACAGACTACCTTCCATAATGACAAGGCTACCATCCATTGGAATAAAAAAAACTCGACAACAGACTACCTTCCATAATGACTAGGCTACCATCCATTGGAGTAACAAAGATATCGACAACAGAATACCTTCCATAATGACAAGGCTACAATCCATTATAGTAACAAAAATCTCGACAACAGACTACCTTCCATAATGACAAGGCTACCATTCATTGTAGTGACAAAAATCTCAACAATATACCACCTTCTATAATGACAAGGCTACCATCCATTGGATTAACAAAAATCTCGACAACAAACTACCTTCCATAATGACAAGGCTACAATCTATTATAGTGACAAAAACTCGACAATAGACTACCTTTCATAATGACAAGGGTACCATCCATTAGAATCACAAAAATATCGACAACATACTACGTTCCATAATGACAAGGCTACCACCCCTTAGAGTAACAAAAATCTCTACAACAGACTACCTTCCATAATGACAAGGCTAGAATCCACTGGAGTATAAAAAATCTCGACAACATACTACCTTCCATAATGACAAGGCTACCATCCATTGGAGTAACTAAAATCTTGTACACAAACTACCTTCCATAATGACTAGGCTACCATCCATTGGAGTAACAAAGATATCAACAACAGACTACCTTCCACTACCACAAGGCTACAATCCATTATAGAAACAAAAATCTCGATAACAGACTACCTTCCATAATGACAAGGCTACCATCCATTATAGTGACAAAAATCTCGACAATATATTACCTTCTATAATGACAAGGCTACCATCCATTGGAGTAACAAAAATCTCGACAACAGACTACCTTCCATAATGACAAGGCTACCAACCATTGAAGTAACAAAAAACTCGACAACAGACTACCTTCCATAATGACTAGGCTACCATCCATTGCAGTAACAAAGATATCGACAACAGACTACCTTCCATAACGACAAGGCTACAATCCATTGTAGTAACAAAAATCTCGACAACATACTACCTTCCATAATGACAAGGCAACCATCCCTTAGAGTAACAAAAATATCAACAATATGCTACCTTATATATCGACAAGGCTACCATCCATTGGAGAAAAAAAAATCTCGACAACAGACTACCTTCCATAATGACAAGGCTACAATCTATTATAGTAACAAAAATCTCGACAATAGACTACCTTCCATAATGACAAGGCTACCATTCATTGTAGTGACTGAAATCTCGACAATGTACTACCTTCTATAATGACAACGCTACTATCCATTGGAATAACAAAAATATCGTACACAAACTACCTTCAATGATGTCTAGGCTACCATCCATTGGAGTAACACAGATATCGATAACAAACTACCTTGCATAATGACAAGGCTACAATCCATTGTAGTAACAAAAATCTTGACAACATACTACCTTCCATTATGACAAGGCTACAATCTATTATAGTGACAAAAATTTCGACAATAGACTACCTTTCATAATGACAAGGCTACCATCCCTTAGATTAACAAAAATCTCGACAACAGACTACCTTCCATAATGACTAGGCTACCATCCATTATAGTGACAAAAATCTCGACAATATATTACCTTCCATAATGACAAGGCTACCATCCATTATAGTTACAAAAATCTCGACAATATATTTCCTTCTATAATGACAAGGCTACCATCCATTGGAGTAACAAAAATCTCGACATTAGACTACCTTCATTAATGATAAGGCTACCATCCATTGGAGTAACTAAAATTTCGTACAAAAACTACCTTCCATAATGACTAGGCTAACATCCATTGGAGTAACAAAGATATCAAAAATAGAGTATCTTCCATAACAATAAGGCTACAATCCATTGTAGTAACAAAAATATCGACAACAAACTACCTTCCATAATGACAAGGCTACCATCCATTGGAGTAACAAAAAACTCATCAAGAGACTACCTTCCATAATGACTAGGCTACCATCTATTGGAGTAACAAAGATATCGACAACAGACTACCTTCCCTAATGACAAGGCTACAAACCATTGTAGTAACAAAAATCTCGACAACAGACTACCTTCCATAATGACAAGGCTACCATTCATTATAGTGACAAAAATCTCAACAATATACTACCTTCTATAATGACAAGGCTACCATCCATTGGAGTAACTAAAATCTCGTACACAAACTACCTTTCATAATGACTAGGCTACCATCCATTGGAGTAACAAAGATATCAACAACAGACTACCTTCCACAACGACAAGGCTACAATCCATTATAGTAAAAAAAATCTCGACAACAGACTACCTTCCATAATGACAAGGCTACCATCCATTATAGTGACAAAAATCTCGACAATATATTACCTTCTATAATGACAAGGCTACCATCCATTGGAGTAACAAAAATCTCGACAACAGACTACCTTCCATAATGACAAGGCTACCAACCATTGAAGTAACGAAAAACTCGACAACAGACTACCTTCCATAATGACTAGGCTACCATCCATTGGAGTAACGAAGATATAGATAACAGACTACCTTCCATAATGACAAGGCTACCATCCATTGGAGTAACAAAAATCTCGACAACAGACTACTTTCCATAACGACAAGGCTACAATCTATTATAGTAACAAAAATCTCGAAAATAGACTACCTTCCATAATGAAAGGGCTACCATCCATTGTAGTGACTGAAATCTCGACAATGTACTACCTTCTATAATGACAACGCTACCATCCATTGGAATAAAAAAATTATCTTACACAAACTACCTTCAATGATGACTAGGCTACCATCCATTGGAGTAACACAAATATCGACAACAGACTACCTTCCATAATGACAAGGCTACAATCGATTGTAGTAACAAAAATCTCGACAACAGACTACCTTCCATAAAGACAAGGCTACCATTCATTGTAGTGACAAAAATCTCAACAATATACTACCTTCTATAATGAGAAGGCTACCATCCATTGGAGTAATAAAAATCCCGACAACAGACTACCTTCCATAATGAGAAAGCTATAATCTATTATAGTAACAAAAATCTCGACAATAGACTACCTTTCATAATGACAAGGCTACCATCCATTGGAATAACAAAAATCTCGACAACAAACTACTTTCCATAATGACAAGGCTACCATCCATTGGAGTAACTAAAATCTCGTACAAAAACTACCTTCCATAATGACTAGGCTACCATCCATTGGAGTAACAAAGATACCGACAACAGACTACCTTCCACAACGACCAAGCTACAATCCATTGTAGTAACAAAAATCTCGACAACAGACTACCTTCCATAATGACAAGGCTACCATCCATTGTAGTGACAAATATCTCGATAATATACTACCTTCTATAATGAAAACGCTACCATCCATTAGAATAACCAAAATCTCGACAATAGACTACGTTCCTTAATGACAAGGCTACCATCACTTAGGGTAACAAATATCTCAACAACAGACCACCTTCCATAATGACAAGGCTACCATCCATTGGAGTAACAAAAATCACAACAACAGACTACCTTCCATAATGACAAGGCTACCATCCATTGGAATAACAAAAATCTCGACAACACACTACCTTCCATAATAACAAGGCTACCATGCAATGGAGTAACAAAAATCTAGGCAATAGACTACCTTCGATAATGACAAGGGTACCATCATTAGAGTAACCAAAATATCCACAAGAGACTACCTTCCATAATTACAAGGCTGCAATCCATTGGAGTATAAAAAATCTCGACAATAGACTACCTTCCATAATGACAAGGCTACCATTCATTAGAGTAAGTAAATTCTCGTACACACACTACCATCCATAATGACTAGGCTACCATCCATTGGAGTAACAAAGATATCGACAACAAACTACCTTCCATAACGACAAGGCTACAAACCATTATAGTATCAAAAATCTCGACAACAGACTACCTTCCATAATGACAAGGCTATTATCCATTGTAGTGACAAAAATATCGATAATATACTACCTTCTATAATGACAACGCTACCATCCATTGGAATAACAAAAATCTCGACAATAGACTACGTTCCATAATGACAAGGCTACCATCCCTTAGAGTAACAAAAATCTTGACAACAGACTACCTTCCATAATGACAAGGCTACCATACATTGGAGTAACAAAGATATCGACAACATACTACCTTCCATAATGACAAGGCTACCATCCATTGTAGTGACAAATATCTAGATATATACTACCTTCTATAATAAAAACGCTACCATCCATTGGAATAACCAAAATCTCGACAATAGACTACGTTCCTTAATGACAAGGCTACCATCACTTAGGGTAACAAATATCTCAACAACAGACCACCTTCCATAATGACAAGGCTACCATCCATTGGAGTAACAAAAATCACAACAACAGACTACCTTCCATAATGACAAGGCTACCATCCATTGGAATAACAAAAATCTCGATAACACACTACCTTCCATAATAACAAGGCTACCATGCAATGGAGTAACAAAAATCTAGGCAATAGACTACCTTCGATAATGACAAGGGTACCATCATTGGAGTAACCAAAATATCCACAAGAGACTACCTTCCATAATTACAAGGCTGCAATCCATTGGAGTATAAAAAATCTTGACAATAGACTACCTTCCATAATGACAAGGCTACCATCCATTAGAGTAAGTAAATTCTCGTACACACACTACCTTCCATAATGACAAGGCTACCATCCATTGGAGTAACTAAAATCTCGTACATAAACTACCTTTCATAATGACTATGCTACCATCCATTGGAGTAACAAAGATATCAACAACAGACTACCTTCCACAATGATAAAGCAACAATCCATTATAGTAACAAAAATCTCGACAACAGACTACCTTCCATAATGCAAAGGCTATCATCCATTATAGTGACAAAAATCTCGACAATATATTACCTTCTATAATGACAAGGCTACCATCCATTGGAGTAACAAAAATCTCGACAACAGACTACCTTCCATAATGACAAGGCTACAATCCATTGAAGTAACGAAAAATTCGACAATAGACTACCTTCCATAATGACTAGGCTACCATCCATTGAAGTAACGAAGATATAGACAACAGACTACCTTCCATAATGACAAGGCTACCATCCATTGGAGTAACAAAAATCTCGACAACAGACTACTTTCCATAACGACAAGGCTACAATCTATTATAGTAACAAAAATCTCGACAATAGACTACCTTCCATAATGACAAGGCTACCATCCATTGTAGTGACTGAAATCTCGACAATGTACTACCTTCTATAATGACAACGCTACCATCCATTGGAATAAAAAAATTATCTTACACAAACTACCTTCAATGATGACTAGGCTACCATCCATTGGAGTAACACAAATATCGACAACAGATTACCTTCCAGAATGACAAGGCTACAATCCATTGTAGTAACAAAAATCTCAACAACAGACTACCTTCCATAATGACAAGGCTACCATTCATTGTAGTGACAAAAATCTCAACAATATACTACCTTCTATAATGAGAAGGCTACCATCCATTGGAGTAACAAAAATCTCGACAACAGACTACCTTCCATAATGAGAAAGCTATAATCTATTATAGTAACAAAAATCTCGACAATAGACTACCTTTCATAATGACAAGGCTACCATCCATTGGAATAACAAAAATCTCGACAACAGACTACTTTCCATAATGACAAGGCTACCATCCATTGGAGTAACTAAAATCTCGTACAAAAACTACCTTCCATAATGACTAGGCTACCATCCATTGGAGTAACAAAAATCTCGACAACAGACTGCCTTCCATAATGACAAGGCTACAATCTATTATAGTAACAGAAATCTCGACAATAGACTAACTTCCATAATGAGAAGGCTACCATCTATTGTAGTGACTGAAATCTCGACAATGTATTACCTTCTATAATGACAACGCTACCATCCATTGGAATAAAAAAATTATCATACACAAACTACCTTCAATGATGACTAGGCTACCATCCATTGGAGTACCACAAATATCGACAACAGACTACCTTCCATAATGACAAGGCTACAATCTATTATAGTGACAAAAATCCCGACAATAGACTACCTTTCATAATGACAAGGCTACTATCCATTAGAATAACAAAAATATCGACAACATACTACATTCCATAATGACAAGGCTACCATCCCTTAGAGTAACAAAAATCTCTACAACAGACTACCTTCCATAATGACAAGGCTAGAATCCATTGGAGTATAAAAAATCTCGACAACAGACTACCTTCCATAATGACAAGGCTACCATCCATTGGAGTAACTAAAATCTCGTACACAAACTACCTTTTATAATGACTATGCTACCATCCATTAGAGTAACAAAGATATCAACAACAGACTACCTTCCACAACGATAAGGCAACAATCCATTATAGTAACAAAAATCTCGACAACAGACTACCTTCCATAATGCAAAGGCTATCGACCATTATAGTGACAAAAATCTCGACAATACATTACCTTATATAATGACAAGGCTACCATCCATTGGAGTAACAAAAATCTCGACAACAGACTACCTTCCATAATGACAAGGCTACCAACCATTGAAGTAACGAAAAATTCGACAATAGACTACCTTCCATAATGACTAGGCTACCATCCATTGAAGTAACGAAGATATAAACAACAGACTACCTTCCATAATGACAAGGCTACCATCCATTGGAGTAACAAAAATCTCGACAACAGACTACTTTCCATAACGACAAGGCTACAATCTATTATAGTAACAAAAATCTCAACAATAGACTACCTTCCATAATGACAAGGCTACCATCCATTGTAGTGACTGAAATCTCGACAATGTACTACCTTCTATAATGACAACGCTACCATCCATTGGAATAAAAAAATTATCTTACACAAACTACCTTCAATGATGACTAGGCTACCATCCATTGGAGTAACACAAATATCGACAACAAATTACCTTCCATAATGACAAGGCTACAATCCATTGTAGTAACAAAAATCTCGACAACAGACTACCTTCCATAATGACAAGGCTACCATTCATTGTAGTGACAAAAATCTCAACAATATACTACCTTCTATAATGAGAAGGCTACCATCCATTGGAGTAACAAAAATCTCGACAACAGACTACCTTCCATAATGAGAAAGCTATAATCTATTATAGTAACAAAAATCTCGACAATAGACTACATTTCATGATGACAAGGCTACCATCCATTGGAATAACAAAAATCTCGACAACAGACTACTTTCCATAATGATAAGGCTACCATCCATTGGAGTAACTAAAATCTCATACAAAAACTACCTTCCATAATGACTAGGCTACCATCCATTGGAGTAACAAAGATACCGACAACAGACTACCTTCCATAACGACAAGGCTACAATCCATTGGATTAACTAAAATTTGGTACAAAAACTACCTTCCATAATGAGTAGGCTACCATCCATTAGAGTAACAAAGATATCGAAAACAGACTATCTTCTATAACGACAAGGCTATATTCCATTGTAGTAACAAAATTATCGACAACAGACTACCTTCCATAATGACAAGGCTACCATCCATTGGAATAAAAAAAAACTCGACAACAGACTACCTTCCATAATGACTAGGCTACCATCCATTGGAGTAACAAAGATATCGACAACAGAATACCTTCCATAATGACAAGGCTACAATCCATTATAGTAACAAAAATCTCGACAACAGACTACCTTCCATAATGACAAGGCTACCATTCATTGTAGTGACAAAAATCTCAACAATATACCACCTTCTATAATGACAAGGCTACCATCCATTGGATTAACAAAAATCTCGACAACAAACTACCTTCCATAATGACAAGGCTACAATCTATTATAGTGACAAAAACTCGACAATAGACTACCTTTCATAATGACAAGGGTACCATCCATTAGAATCACAAAAATATCGACAACATACTACGTTCCATAATGACAAGGCTACCACCCCTTAGAGTAACAAAAATCTCTACAACAGACTACCTTCCATAATGACAAGGCTAGAATCCACTGGAGTATAAAAAATCTCGACAACATACTACCTTCCATAATGACAAGGCTACCATCCATTGGAGTAACTAAAATCTTGTACACAAACTACCTTCCATAATGACTAGGCTACCATCCATTGGAGTAACAAAGATATCAACAACAGACTACCTTCCACTACGACAAGGCTACAATCCATTATAGAAACAAAAATCTCGATAACAGACTACCTTCCATAATGACAAGGCTACCATCCATTATAGTGACAAAAATCTCGACAATATATTACCTTCTATAATGACAAGGCTACCATCCATTGGAGTAACAAAAATCTCGACAACAGACTACCTTCCATAATGACAAGGCTACCAACCATTGAAGTAACAAAAAACTCGACAACAGACTACCTTCCATAATGACTAGGCTACCATCCATTGCAGTAACAAAGATATCGACAACAGACTACCTTCCATAACGACAAGGCTACAATCCATTGTAGTAACAAAAATCTCGACAACATACTACCTTCCATAATGACAAGGCAACCATCCCTTAGAGTAACAAAAATATCAACAATATGCTACCTTATATATCGACAAGGCTACCATCCATTGGAGAAAAAAAAATCTCGACAACAGACTACCTTCCATAATGACAAGGCTACAATCTATTATAGTAACAAAAATCTCGACAATAGACTACCTTCCATAATGACAAGGCTACCATTCATTGTAGTGACTGAAATCTCGACAATGTACTACCTTCTATAATGACAACGCTACTATCCTTTGGAATAACAAAAATATCGTACACAAACTACCTTCAATGATGTCTAGGCTACCATCCATTGGAGTAACACAAATATCGATAACAAACTACCTTGCATAATGACAAGGCTACAATCCATTGTAGTAACAAAAATCTTGACAACATACTACCTTCCATTATGACAAGGCTACAATCTATTATAGTGACAAAAATTTCGACAATAGACTACCTTTCATAATGACAAGGCTACCATCCCTTAGATTAACAAAAATCTCGACAACAGACTACCTTCCATAATGACTAGGCTACCATCCATTATAGTGACAAAAATCTCGACAATATATTACCTTCCATAATGACAAGGCTACCATCCATTATAGTTACAAAAATCTCGACAATATATTTCCTTCTATAATGACAAGGCTACCATCCATTGGAGTAACAAAAATCTCGACATTAGACTACCTTCATTAATGATAAGGCTACCATCCATTGGAGTAACTAAAATTTCGTACAAAAACTACCTTCCATAATGACTAGGCTAACATCCATTGGAGTAACAAAGATATCAAAAATAGAGTATCTTCCATAACAATAAGGCTACAATCCATTGTAGTAACAAAAATATCGACAACAAACTACCTTCCATAATGACAAGGCTACCATCCATTGGAGTAACAAAAAACTCATCAAGAGACTACCTTCCATAATGACTAGGCTACCATCTATTGGAGTAACAAAGATATCGACAACAGACTACCTTCCCTAATGACAAGGCTACAATCCATTGTAGTAACAAAAATCTCGACAACAGACTACCTTCCATAATGACAAGGCTACCATTCATTATAGTGACAAAAATCTCAACAATATACTACCTTCTATAATGACAAGGCTACCATCCATTGGAGTAACTAAAATCTCGTACACAAACTACCTTTCATAATGACTAGGCTACCATCCATTGGAGTAACAAAGATATCAACAACAGACTACCTTCCACAACGACAAGGCTACAATCCATTATAGTAAAAAAAATCTCGACAACAGACTACCTTCCATAATGACAAGGCTACCATCCATTATAGTGACAAAAATCTCGACAATATATTACCTTCTATAATGACAAGGCTACCATCCATTGGAGTAACAAAAATCTCGACAACAGACTACCTTCCATAATGACAAGGCTACCAACCATTGAAGTAACGAAAAACTCGACAACAGACTACCTTCCATAATGACTAGGCTACCATCCATTGGAGTAACGAAGATATAGATAACAGACTACCTTCCATAATGACAAGGCTACCATCCATTGGAGTAACAAAAATCTCGACAACAGACTACTTTCCATAACGACAAGGCTACCATTCATTGTAGTGACAAAAATCTCAACAATATACTACCTTCTATAATGAGAAGGCTACCATCCATTGGAGTAATAAAAATCTCGACAACAGACTACCTTCCATAATGAGAAAGCTATAATCTATTATAGTAACAAAAATCTCGACAATAGACTACCTTTCATAATGACAAGGCTACCATCCATTGGAATAACAAAAATCTCGACAACAAACTACTTTCCATAATGACAAGGCTACCATCCATTGGAGTAACTAAAATCTCGTACAAAAACTACCTTCCATAATGACTAGGCTACCATCCATTGGAGTAACAAAGATACCGACAACAGACTACCTTCCACAACGACCAAGCTACAATCCATTGTAGTAACAAAAATCTCGACAAGAGACTACCTTCCATAATGACAAGGCTACCATCCATTGTAGTGACAAATATCTCGATAATATACTACCTTCTATAATGAAAACGCTACCATCCATTGGAATAACCAAAATCTCGACAATAGACTACGTTCCTTAATGACAAGGCTACCATCACTTAGGGTAACAAATATCTCAACAACAGACCACCTTCCATAATGACAAGGCTACCATCCATTGGAGTAACAAAAATCACAACAACAGACTACCTTCCATAATGACAAGGCTACCATCCATTGGAATAACAAAAATCTCGACAACACACTACCTTCCATAATAACAAGGCTACCATGCAATGGAGTAACAAAAATCTAGGCAATAGACTACCTTCGATAATGACAAGGGTACCATCATTAGAGTAACCAAAATATCCACAAGAGACTACCTTCCATAATTACAAGGCTGCAATCCATTGGAGTATAAAAAATCTCGACAATAGACTACCTTCCATAATGACAAGGCTACCATTCATTAGAGTAAGTTAATTCTCGTACACACACTACCATCCATAATGACTAGGCTACCATCCATTGGAGTAACAAAGATATCGACAACAAACTACCTTCCATAACGACAAGGCTACAAACCATTATAGTATCAAAAATCTCGACAACAGACTACCTTCCATAATGACAAGGCTATTATCCATTGTAGTGACAAAAATATCGATAATATACTACCTTCTATAATGACAACGCTACCATCCATTGGAATAACAAAAATCTCGACAATAGACTACGTTCCATAATGACAAGGCTACCATCCCTTAGAGTAACAAAAATCTTGACAACAGACTACCTTCCATAATGACAAGGCTACCATACATTGGAGTAACAAAGATATCGACAACATACTACCTTCCATAATGACAAGGCTACCATCCATTGTAGTGACAAATATCTCGATATATACTACCTTCTATAATAAAAACGCTACCATCCATTGGAATAACCAAAATCTCGACAATAGACTACGTTCCTTAATGACAAGGCTACCATCACTTAGGGTAACAAATATCTCAACAACAGACCACCTTCCATAATGACAAGGCTACCATCCATTGGAGTAACAAAAATCACAACAACAGACTACCTTCCATAATGACAAGGCTACCATCCATTGGAATAACAAAAATCTCGACAACACACTACCTTCCATAATAACAAGGCTACCATGCAATGGAGTAACAAAAATCTAGGCAATAGACTACCTTCGATAATGACAAGGGTACCATCATTGGAGTAACCAAAATATCCACAAGAGACTACCTTCCATAATTACAAGGCTGCAATCCATTGGAGTATAAAAAATCTTGACAATAGACTACCTTCCATAATGACAAGGCTACCATCCATTAGAGTAAGTAAATTCTCGTACACACACTACCTTCCATAATGACTAGGCTACCATCCATTGGAGTAACAAAGATATCGACAACAAACTACCTTCCATAACGACAAGGCTACAAACCATTATAGTATCAAAAATCTCGACAACAGACTACCTTCCATAATGACAAGGCTATTATCCATTGTAGTGACAAAAATATCGATAATATACTACCTTCTATAATGACAACGCTACCATCCATTGGAATAACAAAAATCTCGACAATAGACTACGTTCCATAATGACAAGGCTACCATCCCTTAGAGTAACAAAAATCTTGAGAACAGACTACTTTCCATAATGACAAGGCTACCATACATTGGAGTAACAAAGATATCGACAACATAATACCTTCCATAATGACAAGGCTACCATCCCTTAGAGTAACAAAAATCACGAGAACAAACTACCTTTCATAATGACAAGGCTACCATCCATTGGAATAACAAAAATATCGTACAAAAACTATCTTCTTTAATGACTAGGCTACCATCCATTGGAGTAAAAAAGATATCGATAACATACTACCTTCCATAACGACAAGGCTACAATCCATTGTAATAACAAAAATCTCGACAACAGACTACCTTCCATAATGACAAGGCTACCATCCATTGTAGTGTCAAAAATCTCGACAATATACTACCTTCTATAATTACAATGCTACCATCCATTGGAATAACAAAAATATCGTACACACACTACCTTCTATAATGACAAGGCTACCATCCATTGGAGTAACAAAAATCTCGACAATTGACTACCTTCCATAATGACAATGCTACAATCTATTATAGTGACAAAAATCTCGACGATAGACTACCTTTAATAATGACAAGGCTACCATCCATTAGAATAACAAAAATATCGACAACAGACTACGTTCCATAATGACAAGGCTACCATCCCTTAGAGTAACAAAAATCTCGACAACAGACTACCTTCCATAATGACAAGGCTACAATTCATTAGAGTATAAAAATCTCGACAACAGACTACCTTCCATAATGACAAGGCTACCATCCATTGGAGTAACTAAAATCTCGTACACAAACTACCTTTCATAATGACTAGGCTACCATCCATTGGAGTAACAAAGATATCAACAACAGACTACCTTCCACAACGGCAAGGCTACAATCCATTATAGTAACAAAAATCTCGACAACAGACTACCTTCCATAATGACAAGGCTACCATCCACTATAGTGACAAAAATCTGGACAATATATTACCTTCTATAATGACAAGGCTACCATCCTTTGGAGTAACAAAAATCTCGACAACAGACTACATTCCATAATGACAAGGCTACCAACCATTGAAGTAACAAAAAACTCGACAACAGACTACCTTCCTTAATGACTAGGCTACCATCCATTGGAGTAACAAAGATATCGACAACAGACTACCTTCCATAATGACAAGGATACCATCCATTGGAGTAACAAAAATCTCGACAACAGACTACCTTCCATAATGACAAGGCTACAATCTATTATAGTAACAGAAATCTCGACAATAGACTACCTTCCATAATGACAAGGCTACCATCCATTGTAGTGACTGAAATCTCGACAATGTATTACCTTCTATAATGACAACGCTACCATCCATTGGAATAAAAAAATTATCATACACAAACTACCTTCAATGATGACTAGGCTACCATCCATTGGAGTACCACAAATATCGACAACAGACTACCTTCCATAATGACAAGGCTACAATCTATTATAGTGACAAAAATCCCGACAATAGACTACCTTTCATAATGACAAGGCTACCATCCATTAGAATAACAAAAATATCGACAACATACTACATTCCATAATGACAAGGCTACCATCCCTTAGAGAAACAAAAATCTCTACAACAGACTACCTTCCATAATGACAAGGCTAGAATCCATTGGAGTATAAAAAATCTCGACAACAGACTACCTTCCATAATGACAAGGCTACCATCCATTGGAGTAACTAAAATCTCGTACACAAACTACCTTTCATAATGACTATGCTACCATCCATTGGAGTAACAAAGATATCAACAACAGACTACCTTCCACAATGATAAAGCAACAATCCATTATAGTAACAAAAATCTCGACAACATACTACCTTCCATAATGCAAAGGCTATCATCCATTATAGTGACAAAAATCTCGACAATATATTACCTTCTATAATGACAAGGCTACCATCCATTGGAGTAACAAAAATCTCGACAACAGACTACCTTCCATAATGACAAGGCTACCAACCATTGAAGTAACGAAAAATTCGACAATAGACTACCTTCCATAATGACTAGGCTACCATCCATTGAAGTAACGAAGATATAGAAAACAGACTACCTTCCATAATGACAAGGCTACCATCCATTGGAGTAACAAAAATCTCGACAACAGACTACTTTCCATAACGACAAGGCTACAATCTATTATAGTAACAAAAATCTCGACAATAGACTACCTTCCATAATGACAAGGCTACCATCCATTGTAGTGACTGAAATCTCGACAATGTACTACCTTCTATAATGACAACGCTACCATCCATTGGAATAAAAAAATTATCTTACACAAACTACCTTCAATGATGACTAGGCTACCATCCATTGGAGTAACACAAATATCGACAACAGATTACCTTCCAGAATGACAAGGCTACAATCCATTGTAGTAACAAAAATCTCAACAACAGACTACCTTCCATAATGACAAGGCTACCATTCATTGTAGTGACAAAAATCTCAACAATATACTACCTTCTATAATGAGAAGGCTACCATCCATTGGAGTAACAAAAATCTCGACAACAGACTACCTTCCATAATGAGAAAGCTATAATCTATTATAGTAACAAAAATCTCGACAATAGACTACCTTTCATAATGACAAGGCTACCATCCATTGGAATAACAAAAATCTCGACAACAGACTACTTTCCATAATGACAAGGCTACCATCCATTGGAGTAACTAAAATCTCGTACAAAAACTACCTTCCATAATGACTAGGCTACCATCCATTGGAGTAACAAAAATCTCGACAACAGACTGCCTTCCATAATGACAAGGCTACAATCTATTATAGTAACAGAAATCTCGACAATAGACTAACTTCCATAATGAGAAGGCTACCATCCATTGTAGTGACTGAAATCTCGACAATGTATTACCTTCTATAATGACAACGCTACCATCCATTGGAATAAAAAATTATCATACACAAACTACCTTCAATGATGACTAGGCTACCATCCATTGGAGTACCACAAATATCGACAACAGACTACCTTCCATAATGACAAGGCTACAATCTATTATAGTGACAAAAATCCCGACAATAGACTACCTTTCATAATGACAAGGCTACTATCCATTAGAATAACAAAAATATCGACAACATACTACATTCCATAATGACAAGGCTACCATCCCTTAGAGTAACAAAAATCTCTACAACAGACTACCTTCCATAATGACAAGGCTAGAATCCATTGGAGTATAAAAAATCTCGACAACAGACTACCTTCCATAATGACAAGGCTACCATCCATTGGAGTAACTAAAATCTCGTACACAAACTACCTTTCATAATGACTATGCTACCATCCATTAGAGTAACAAAGATATCAACAACAGACTACCTTCCACAACGATAAGGCAACAATCCATTATAGTAACAAAAATCTCGACAACAGACTACCTTCCATAATGCAAAGGCTATCGACCATTATAGTGACAAAAATCTCGACAATACATTACCTTCTATAATGACAAGGATACCATCCATTGGAGTAACAAAAATCTCGACAACAGACTACCTTCCATAATGACAAGGCTACCAACCATTGAAGTAACGAAAAATTCGACAATAGACTACCTTCCATAATGACTAGGCTACCATCCATTGAAGTAACGAAGATATAGACAACAGACTACCTTCCATAATGACAAGGCTACCATCCATTGGAGTAACAAAAATCTCGACAACAGACTACTTTCCATAACGACAAGGCTACAATCTATTATAGTAACAAAAATCTCAACAATAGACTACCTTCCATAATGACAAGGCTACCATCCATTGTAGTGACTGAAATCTCGACAATGTACTACCTTCTATAATGACAACGCTACCATCCATTGGAATAAAAAAATTATCTTACACAAACTACCTTCAATGATGACTAGGCTACCATCCATTGGAGTAACACAAATATCGACAACAAATTACCTTCCATAATGACAAGGCTACAATCCATTGTAGTAACAAAAATCTCGACAACAGACTACCTTCCATAATGACAAGGCTACCATTCATTGTAGTGACAAAAATCTCAACAATATACTACCTTCTATAATGAGAAGGCTACCATCCATTGGAGTAACAAAAATCTCGACAACAGACTACCTTCCATAATGAGAAAGCTATAATCTATTATAGTAACAAAAATCTCGACAATAGACTACATTTCATAATGACAAGGCTACCATCCATTGGAATAACAAAAATCTCGACAACAGACTACTTTCCATAATGATAAGGCTACCATCCATTGGAGTAACTAAAATCTCGTACAAAAACTACATTCCATAATGACTAGGCTACCATCCATTGGAGTAACAAAGATACCGACAACAGACTACCTTCCATAACGACAAGGCTACAATCCATTGGATTAACTAAAATTTGGTACAAAAACTACCTTCCATAATGAGTAGGCTACCATCCATTAGAGTAACAAAGATATCGAAAACAGACTATCTTCTATAACGACAAGGCTATATTCCATTGTAGTAACAAAATTATCGACAACAGACTACCTTCCATAATGACAAGGCTACCATCCATTGGAATAAAAAAAAACTCGACAACAGACTACCTTCCATAATGACTAGGCTACCATCCATTGGAGTAACAAAGATATCGACAACAGAATACCTTCCATAATGACAAGGCTAGAATCCATTATAGTAACAAAAATCTCGACAACAGACTACCTTCCATAATGACAAGGCTACCATTCATTGTAGTGACAAAAATCTCAACAATATACCACCTTCTATAATGACAAGGCTACCATCCATTGGATTAACAAAAATCTCGACAACAAACTACCTTCCATAATGACAAGGCTACAATCTATTATAGTGACAAAAACTCGACAATAGACTACCTTTCATAATGACAAGGGTACCATCCATTAGAATCACAAAAATATCGACAACATACTACGTTCCATAATGACAAGGCTACCACCCCTTAGAGTAACAAAAATCTCTACAACAGACTACCTTCCATAATGACAAGGCTAGAATCCACTGGAGTATAAAAAATCTCGACAACATACTACCTTCCATAATGACAAGGCTACCATCCATTGGAGTAACTAAAATCTTGTACACAAACTACCTTCCATAATGACTAGGCTACCATCCATTGGAGTAACAAAGATATCAACAACAGACTACCTTCCACTACGACAAGGCTACAATCCATTATAGAAACAAAAATCTCGATAACAGACTACCTTCCATAATGACAAGGCTACCATCCATTATAGTGACAAAAATCTCGACAATATATTACCTTCTATAATGACAAGGCTACCATCCATTGGAGTAACAAAAATCTCGACAACAGACTACCTTCCATAATGACAAGGCTACCAACCATTGAAGTAACAAAAAACTCGACAACAGACTACCTTCCATAATGACTAGGCTACCATCCATTGCAGTAACAAAGATATCGACAACAGACTACCTTCCATAACGACAAGGCTACAATCCATTGTAGTAACAAAAATCTCGACAACATACTACCTTCCATAATGACAAGGCAACCATCCCTTAGAGTAACAAAAATATCAACAATATGCTACCTTATATATCGACAAGGCTACCATCCATTGGAGAAAAAAAAATCTCGACAACAGACTACCTTCCATAATGACAAGGCTACAATCTATTATAGTAACAAAAATCTCGACAATAGACTACCTTCCATAATGACAAGGCTACCATTCATTGTAGTGACTGAAATCTCGACAATGTACTACCTTCTATAATGACAACGCTACTATCCATTGGAATAACAAAAATATCGTACACAAACTACCTTCAATGATGTCTAGGCTACCATCCATTGGAGTAACACAGATATCGATAACAAACTACCTTGCATAATGACAAGGCTACAATCCATTGTAGTAACAAAAATCTTGACAACATACTACCTTCCATTATGACAAGGCTACAATCTATTATAGTGACAAAAATTTCGACAATAGACTACCTTTCATAACGACAAGGCTACCATCCCTTAGATTAACAAAAATCTCGACAACAGACTACCTTCCATAATGACTAGGCTACCATCCATTATAGTGACAAAAATCTCGACAATATATTACCTTCCATAATGACAAGGCTACCATCCATTATAGTTACAAAAATCTTGACAATATATTTCCTTCTATAATGACAAGGCTACCATCCATTGGAGTAACAAAAATCTCGACATTAGACTACCTTCATTAATGATAAGGCTACCATCCATTGGAGTAACTAAAATTTCGTACAAAAACTACCTTCCATAATGACTAGGCTAACATCCATTGGAGTAACAAAGATATCAAAAATAGAGTATCTTCCATAACAATAAGGCTACAATCCATTGTAGTAACAAAAATATCGACAACAAACTACCTTCCATAATGACAAGGCTACCATCCATTGGAGTAACAAAAAACTCATCAACAGACTACCTTCCATAATGACTAGGCTACCATCTATTGGAGTAACAAAGATATCGACAACAGACTACCTTCCCTAATGACAAGGCTACAATCCATTGTAGTAACAAAAATCTCGACAACAGACTACCTTCCATAATCACAAGGCTACCATTCATTATAGTGACAAAAATCTCAACAATATACTACCTTCTATAATGACAAGGCTACCATCCATTGGAGTAACTAAAATCTCGTACACAAACTACCTTTCATAATGACTAGGCTACCATCCATTGGAGTAACAAAGATATCAACAACAGACTACCTTCCACAACGACAAGGCTACAATCCATTATAGTAAAAAAAATCTCGACAACAGACTACCTTCCATAATGACAAGGCTACCATCCATTATAGTGACAAAAATCTCGACAATATATTACCTTCTATAATGACAAGGCTACCATCCATTGGAGTAACAAAAATCTCGACAACAGACTACCTTCCATAATGACAAGGCTACCAACCATTGAAGTAACGAAAAACTCGACAACAGACTACCTTCCATAATGACTAGGCTACCATCCATTGGAGTAACGAAGATATAGATAACAGACTACCTTCCATAATGACAAGGCTACCATCCATTGGAGTAACAAAAATCTCGACAACAGACTACTTTCCATAACGACAAGGCTACAATCTATTATAGTAACAAAAATCTCGAAAATAGACTACCTTCCATAATGAAAGGGCTACCATCCATTGTAGTGACTGAAATCTCGACAATGTACTACCTTCTATAATGACAACGCTACCATCCATTGGAGTAACACAAATATCGACAACAGACTACCTTCCATAATGACAAGGCTACAATCGATTGTAGTAACAAAAATCTCGACAACAGACTACCTTCCATAAAGACAAGGCTACCATTCATTGTAGTGACAAAAATCTCAACAATATACTACCTTCTATAATGAGAAGGCTACCATCCATTGGAGTAATAAAAATCTCGACAACAGACTACCTTCCATAATGAGAAAGCTATAATCTATTATAGTAACAAAAATCTCGACAATAGACTACCTTTCATAATGACAAGGCTACCATCCATTGGAATAACAAAAATCTCGACAACAAACTACTTTCCATAATGACAAGGCTACCATCCATTGGAGTAACTAAAATCTCGTACAAAAACTACCTTCCATAATGACTAGGCTACCATCCATTGGAGTAACAAAGATACCGACAACAGACTACCTTCCACAACGACCAAGCTACAATCCATTGTAGTAACAAAAATCTCGACAACAGACTACCTTCCATAATGACAAGGCTACCATCCATTGTAGTGACAAATATCTCGATAATATACTACCTTCTATAATGAAAACGCTACCATCCATTGGAATAACCAAAATCTCGACAATAGACTACGTTCCTTAATGACAAGGCTACCATCACTTAGGGTAACAAATATCTCAACAACAGACCACCTTCCATAATGACAAGGCTACCATCCATTGGAGTAACAAAAATCACAACAACAGACTACCTTCCATAATGACAAGGCTACCATCCATTGGAATAACAAAAATCTCGACAACACACTACCTTCCATAATAACAAGGCTACCATGCAATGGAGTAACAAAAATCTAGGCAATAGACTACCTTCGATAATGACAAGGGTACCATCATTAGAGTAACCAAAATATCCACAAGAGACTACCTTCCATAATTACAAGGCTGCAATCCATTGGAGTATAAAAAATCTCGACAATAGACTACCTTCCATAATGACAAGGCTACCATTCATTAGAGTAAGTAAATTCTCGTACACACACTACCATCCATAATGACTAGGCTACCATCCATTGGAGTAACAAAGATATCGACAACAAACTACCTTCCATAACGACAAGGCTACAAACCATTATAGTATCAAAAATCTCGACAACAGACTACCTTCCATAATGACAAGGCTATTATCCATTGTAGTGACAAAAATATCGATAATATACTACCTTCTATAATGACAACGCTACCATCCATTGGAATAACAAAAATCTCGACAATAGACTACGTTCCATAATGACAAGGCTACCATCCCTTAGAGTAACAAAAATCTTGACAACAGACTACCTTCCATAATGACAAGGCTACCATACATTGGAGTAACAAAGATATCGACAACATACTACCTTCCATAATGACAAGGCTACCATCCATTGTAGTGACAAATATCTCGATATATACTACCTTCTATAATAAAAACGCTACCATCCATTGGAATAACCAAAATCTCGACAATAGACTACGTTCCTTAATGACAAGGCTACCATCACTTAGGGTAACAAATATCTCAACAACAGACCACCTTCCATAATGACAAGGCTACCATCCATTGGAGTAACAAAAATCACAACAACAGACTACCTTCCATAATGACAAGGCTACCATCCATTGGAATAACAAAAATCTCGACAACACACTACCTTCCATAATAACAAGGCTACCATGCAATGGAGTAACAAAAATCTAGGCAATAGACTACCTTCGATAATGACAAGGGTACCATCATTGGAGTAACCAAAATATCCACAAGAGACTACCTTCCATAATTACAAGGCTGCAATCCATTGGAGTATAAAAAATCTTGACAATAGACTACCTTCCATAATGACAAGGCTACCATCCATTAGAGTAAGTAAATTCTCGTACACACACTACCTTCCATAATGACTAGGCTACCATCCATTGGAGTAACAAAGATATCGACAACAAACTACCTTCCATAACGACAAGGCTACAAACCATTATAGTATCAAAAATCTCGACAACAGACTACCTTCCATAATGACAAGGCTATTATCCATTGTAGTGACAAATATATCGATAATATACTACCTTCTATAATGACAACGCTACCATCCATTGGAATAACAAAAATCTCGACAATAGACTACGTTCCATAATGACAAGGCTACCATCCCTTAGAGTAACAAAAATCTTGAGAACAGACTACTTTCCATAATGACAAGGCTACCATACATTGGAGTAACAAAGATATCGACAACATAATACCTTCCATAATGACAAGGCTACCATCCCTTAGAGTAACAAAAATCACGAGAACAAACTACCTTTCATAATGACAAGGCTACCATCCATTGGAATAACAAAAATATCGTACAAAAACTATCTTCTTTAATGACTAGGCTACCATCCATTGGAGTAAAAAAGATATCGATAACATACTACCTTCCATAACGACAAGGCTACAATCCATTGTAATAACAAAAATCTCGACAACAGACTACCTTCCATAATGACAAGGCTACCATCCATTGTAGTGACAAAAATCTCGACAATATACTACCTTCTATAATTACAATGCTACCATCCATTGGAATAACAAAAATATCGTACACACACTACCTTCTATAATGACAAGGCTACCATCCATTGGAGTAACAAAAATCTCGACAATTGACTACCTTCCATAATGACAATGCTACAATCTATTATAGTGACAAAAATCTCGACGATAGACTACCTTTAATAATGACAAGGCTACCATCCATTAGAATAACAAAAATATCGACAACAGACTACGTTCCATAATGACAAGGCTACCATCCCTTAGAGTAACAAAAATCTCGACAATAGACTACCTTCCATAATGACAAGGCTACAATTCATTAGAGTATAAAAATCTCGACAACAGACTACCTTCCATAATGACAAGGCTACCATCCATTGGAGTAACTAAAATCTCGTACACAAACTACCTTCCATAATGACTAGGCTACCATCCATTGGAGTAACAAAGATATCGACAATAGACTACCTTCCTCAACGAAGGCTACAATCCATTGTAGTAACAAAAATCTCGACAACAAACTACCTTCCATAATTACAAGACTACCATCCATTATAGTGACAAAAATCTCGACAATATATTACCTTCTATAATGATAAGGCTACCATCCATTGGAGTAACAAAAATCTCGACAACAGACTACCTTCCATAATGACAAGGCTACCATCCATTGGAGTAACCAAAATCGCGTACACAAACTACCTTCCATAATGACTAGGCTACCATCCATTGGAGTAAGAAAGATATCGACAACAGACTATCTTCCATAAAGACAAGGCTACAATCCATTGTAGTAACAAAAATCTCGACAAAAACTACCTTCCATAATGACAAGTGTACCATCCATTGTAGTGATAAAAATCTCGATAATATACTACCTTCTATAATGACAATGCTACCATCCATTGGAATAACAAAAATCTCGACAACAGACTACCTTCCATAATGACAAGGCTACCATCCATTAGAGTAACTAAAATCTCGTACACAAACTACCTTCCATAATGACTAGGCTACCATCCATTGGAGTAACCAAGATATCGACAACAAACTATCTTCCATAACGATAAGGCTACAAACCATTGTAGTATCAAAAATCTCGACAAAAGACTACCTTCCATAATGACAAGGCTACTATCTATTGTAGTGACAAAAATATCGATAATATACTACCTTCTATAATGACAACGCTACCATCCATTGGAATAACAAAAATCTCGACACTAGACTACGTTCCATAATGACAAGGCTACCATCCATTGTAGTGACAAAAATATCAACAATATACTACCTTATATATAGACAAGGCTACCATTCATTGGAGTAACAAAAATCTCGACAACATACTACCTTCCAGAATGACAAGGCTACAATCTATTATAGTAATAAAAATCTCGACAATAGACTACCTTTCATAATGAAAAGGCTACCATCCATTGGAATAACAAAAATCTAGACAACAAATTACGTTCCATAATGACAAGGCTACCATCCCTATGAGTAATAAAAATCTCGACAACAGACTACCTTCAACAAGGCTACAATCCATTGGAGTATAAAAAATCTCGACAACAGACTACCTTCCATAATGACAAGGCTACCATCCATTGGAGTAACTAAAATCTCGTACACAAACTACCTTCCATAATTACTAGGCTAACATCCATTGGAGTAACAAAGATATCAACAACAGACTACCTTCCACAACGACAAGGCTACAATCCATTGAAGTAACAAAAATCTCGACAACAAACTACCTTCCATAATGACAAGACTACCATCCATTATAGTGACAAAAATCTCGAAAATATATTATCTTCTATAATGAAAACAGTGCCATCCATTGGAGTAACAAAAATCTCGACAACAGACTACCTTCCATAATGACAAGGCTACCATCCATTGGAGTAACTAAAATCTCGTACACAAACTACCTTCCATAATGACTAGGCTACCATCCATTGGAGTAACAAAGATATCGGCAACAGACTATCTTCCATAACGACAAGGCTACAATCCATTGTAGTAACAATAATCTCGACAATAGACTACCTTCCATAATGAAAAGGGTACCATGCATTGTAGTGACAAAAATCTTGTTAATATACTACCTTCTATAATGACAACGCTACCATCTATTCGAATAACACAAATCTCGACAACAGACTATGTTCCATAATGACAAGGCTACCATCCCTTAGTGTAACAAAAATCTCGACAACAGACTACCTTCCATAATGACAAGGCTACCATCCATTGGAGTAACAAAGATATCGACAACATACTTCCTTCTATAATGACAAGGTTACCATCCCTTAGAGTAACAAAAATCACGACAACAAACTACCTTTCATAATGACAAATCTACCATCCATTGGAATAACAAAAATATCGTACACAAACTACCTTCCATAATGACTAGGCAACCATCCATTGGAGTTACAAAGATATCGACAACAGACTACCTTCCATAACGACAAGGCTACAATCCATTGTATTAACAAAAATCTCGACAATAGACTACCTTCCATAATGACAAGGCTACCATCCATTGGAATAACAAAAATCACGACAACAGACTACTTTCCATAATGACAAGGCTACCATCCCTAAGAGTAATAAAAATCTAAATAATAGACTACCTTCCATAATGATAAGGCTACCATCCATTATAGTGACAAAAATCTCGACAATATATTACCTTCTATAATGACAAGGCTACCATCCATTGGAGTAACAAAAATCTCGACAACATACTACCTTCCATAATGACAAGGCTACCATCAATTGGAGTAACTAAAATCTCGTACACAAACTACCTTCCATAATGACTAGGCTACCATCCAATGGAGTAACAAAGATATCGACAACAAACTATATTCCATAACGACAAGGCTACAATCCATTGTAGTAACAAAAATCTCGACAACAGACTACCTTCCATAATGACAAGGCTACCATCCATTGGAGTAACAAAAAACTCGACAATAGACTACCTTACATAATGACTAAGCTACCATCCATTGGAGTAACAAAGATATCGACAACAGACTACCTTCAATAACGACAAGGCTACGATCCATTGTAGTATACAAAATCTCGACAATAGACTACCTTCCATAATGACAAGGCTACCATCCATTGTAGTGACAAAAATATCAACAATATACTACCTTATATATTGACAAGGCTCCCATCCATTGGAGTAACAAAAATCTCGACAACATACTACCTTCCAGAATGACAAGGCTACAATCTATTATAGTAACAAAAATCTCGACAATAGACTACCTTTCATAATGAAAAGGCTACCATCCATCAGACTAAAAAAAATCTCGACAACAGACTACGTTCCATAATGACAAGGCTACCATCCCTAAGAGTAATAAAAATCTCGACAACAAACTACCTTCTATAATGACATGGCTACCATCCATTGGAGTAACTAAAATCTCGACAACAAACTACCTTCCATAATGACTAGGCTACCATCCATTGTAGTAACAAAGATATCGACAACAGACTACCTACCAAAATGACAAGGCTACAATCCATTGTAGTAACAAAAATCTCGACAACAGACTACCTTCCATAATGACAAGGCTAGCATCCATTATAGTGACAAAAATCTCGACAATATGTTACCTTTTATAATGACAAGGCTACCATCCATTGGAGTAACAAAAATCTCGACAACAGACTACCTTCCATAATGACAAGGCTACCATCAATTGGAGTAACTAAAATCTCGTACACAAACTACCTTCCATAACGACTAGGCTACAATCCAATGGAGTAACAAAGATATCGACAACAGACTCTCTTCCATAACGACAATGCTACAATCCATTGTAGTAACAAAAATCTCGACAACAGACTACCTTCCATCATGACAAGGCTACCATCCATTGGAGTAACAAAAAACTCGACAACAGACTGCCTTCCATAATGACTAGGCTTCCATCCATTGGAGTAACAAAGATATCGACAACAGACTACCTTCCATAACGACAAGGCTACAATCCATTGTAGTAACAAAAATCTCGACAATAGACTACCTTCCATATTGACAAGGCTACCATCCATTGTAGTGACAAAAATATCAACAATATACTAACTTATATATTGACAAGGCTACCATCCATTGGAGTAACAAAAATCTCGACAACATACTACCTTCCAGAATGACAAGGCTACAATCTATTATAGTAACAAAAATCTCGATAATATACTACCTTCTATAATGACAATGCTACCAACCATTGGAATAACAAAAATCTCGACAACAGACTACCTTCCATAATGACAAGGCTACCATCCATTAGAGTAACTAAAATCTCGTACACAAACTACCTTCCATAATGACTAGGCTACCATCCATTGGAGTAACCAAGATATTGACAACAAACTACCTTCCATAACGACAAGGCTACAAACCATTGTAGTATAAAAAATCTCGACAATAGACTACCTTCCATAATGACAAGGCTACTATCAATTGTAGTGACAAAAATATCGATAATATACTACCTTCTAAAATGACAACGCTACCATCCATTGGAATAACAAAAATCTCAACACTAGACTACGTTCCATAATGACAAGGCTACCATCCATTGTAGTGACAAAAATATCAACAATATACTACCTTATATATTGACAAGGCTACCATCCATTGGAGTAACAAAAATCTCGACGACATTCTACCTTCCAGAATGACAAGGCTACAATCTATTATAGTAATAAAAATCTCGACAATAGACTACCTTTCATAATGAAAAGGATACCATCCATTGGAATAACAAAAATCTAGACAACAAACTACGTTCCATAATGACAAGGCTACCATCCCTATGAGTAATAAAAGTCTCGACAACAGACTACCTTCAACAAGGCTACAATCCATTGGAGTATAAAAAATCTCGACAACAGACTACTTTCCATAATGACAAGGCTACCATCCATTGGAGTAACTAAAATATCGTACACAAACTACCTTCCATAATGACTAGGCTAACATCCATTGGAGTAACAAAGATATCGACAACAGACTACCTTCCACAACGACAAGGCTACAATCCATTGTAGTAACAAAAATCTCGACAACAGACTACCTTCCATAATGAAAAGGGTACCATGCATTGTAGTGACAAAAATCTTGATAATATACGACCTTCTATAATGATAACACTACCATCTATTCGAATAACAAAAATCTCGACAACAGACTATGTTCCATAATGACAAGGCTACCATCCCTTAGAGTAACAAAAATCTCGACAACAAACTACCTTCCATAATGACTAGGCTACCATCCATTAAAGTAACAAAGATATCGACAATAGACTATCTTCCATAACGACAAGGCTACGATCCATTGTAGTAACAAAAATCTCGACAACAGACTACCTTCCATAATGAAAAGGGTACCATCCATTGTAGTGACAAAAATATCGATAATATACTACCTTCTATAATTAGAACGCTACCATCTATTCGAATAACAAAAATCTCAACAAAAGACTATGTTCCATAATGACAAGGCTACCATCCCATAGAGTAACAAAAATCTCGACAACAGACTACCTTCCATATTGACAAGGCTACAATCCATTGGAGTAACAAAGATATCGACAACATATTACCTTCCATAATGACAAGGCTACCATCCCTTAGAGTAACAAAAATCACGACAACTAACTACCTTTCATAATGACAAGGCTACCATCCATTGGAATAACAAAAATATCGTACACAAACTACCTTCCATAATAACTAGGCTACCATCCATTGGAGTTACAAAGATATCGACAACAGACTACCTTCCATAACGACAAGGCTACAATCCATTGTAGTAACAAAAATCTCGACAATAGACTACCTTTTATAATGACAAGGCTACCATCCATTGTAGTGACAAAAATCTCGATAATATACTACCTTCTATAATCACAAGCCTACCATCCATTGGAGTAACAAAAATTTGGACAACAGACTACCTTCCATAATGACAAGGCTATCATCCGTTATAGTGACAAAAATCTCGACAATATATTACCTTCTATAATGACAAGGCTACCATCCATTGGAGTAACAAAAATCTCGACAACAGACTACCTTCCATAATGACAAGGCTACCATCAATTGGAGTAACTAAAATCTCGTACACAAACTACCTTCCATTATGACTAGGCTACCATCCAATGGAGTAACAAAGATATCGACAACAAACTATCTTCCATAACGACAAGGCTACAATCCATTGTAGTAACAAAAATCTCGACAACAGACTACCTTCCATAATTACAAGGCTACCATCCATTGGAGTAACAAAAAACTCGACTACAGACTACCTTCCATAATGACTAAGCTACCATCCATTGGAGTAACAAAGATATCGACAACAGACTACTTTCCATAATGAAAAGGGTACCATCCATTATAGTGACAAAAATATCGACAATAGACTACCTTCCATAATGACAAGGCTACCATCCATTGTAGTGACAAAAATATCAACAATATACTACCATATATATTGACAAGGCTACCATCCATTGGAGTAACAAAAATTCGACAACATACTACCTTCCAGAATGACAAGGCTACAATCTATTATAGTAACAAAAATCTCGACAATAGACTACCTTTCATAATGAAAAGGCTACCATCCATCGGAATAACGAAAATCTCGACAACAGACTACGTTCCATAATGACAAGGCTACCATCCCTAAGAGTAATAAAAATCTCGACAACAGACTACCTTCCATAATGACATGGCTACCATCCATTGGAGTAACTAAAATCTCGACAACAAACTACCTTCCATAATGACTAGGCTACCATCCATTGGAGTAACAAAGATATCGACAACAGACTACCTACCAAAACGAAAAGCCTACAATCCATTGTAGTAACAAAAATCTCGACAACAAACTACCTTCCATAATGACAAGACTACCATCCGTTATAGTGAGAAAAATCTCGACAATACATTACCTTCTATAATGACAAGGCTACCAACCATTGGAGTAACAAAAATCTCGACATTAGACTACCTTCCATAATGACAAGGCTACCATCCATTGGAGTAACTAAAATCTCGTACACAAACTACCTTTCATAATGACTAGGCTACCATCCATTGGAGTAACAAAGATATCGACAATAGACTATCTTCCATAACGACAAGGCTACAATCCATTGTAGTAATAAAAATCTCGACAACAGACTACCTTCCATAATGAAAAGGGTACCATCCATTGTAGTGACAAAAATCTCGATAATATACTACCTTCTATAATGACAACGCTACCATCTATTCGAATAACAAAAATCTCAACAACATACTATGTTCCATAATGACAAGGCTACCATCCCTTAGAGTAACAAAAATCTCGACAATAGACTACCTTCCATAATGACAAGGCTACCATCCATTGGAGTAACAAAGATATCGACAACATACTACCTTCCATAATGACAAGGCTACCATCCCTTAGAGTAACAAAAATCACGACAACAAACTATCTTTCATAATGATAAGGCTACCATCCATTGGAATAACAAAAATATCATACACAAACTACCTTCCATAATAACTAGGCTACCATCCATTGGAGTTACAAATATATCCACAACAGACTACCTTCCATAACGACAAGGCTACAATCCATTGTAGTAACAAAAATCTCGACAATAGACTACCTTCCATAATGACAAGGCTACCATCCATTGTAGTGTCAAAAATCTCGACAATATACTACCTTCTATAATCACAAGCCTACCATCCATTGGAGTAACAAAAATATCGACAACTGACTACCTTCCATAATGACAACGCTACAATCTATTATAGTGACAAAAATCTCGACAATAGACTAACTCTCATAATGACAAGGCTACCATCCATTGTAGTGACAAAAATCTCGATAATATACTACCTTCTATAATGACAAGGCTACCATCCATTGGAGTAACAAAAATCTCGACAACTGACTACCTTCCATAATGACAACGCTACAATCTATTATAGTGACAAAAATCTCGACAATAGACTACCTTTCATAATGACAAGGAAACCATCCATTAGAATAACAAAAATATCGACAACAGACTTCGTTCCATAATGACAAGGCTACCTTCCCTTAGAGTAACAAAAATCTCGACAACAAACTACCTTCCATAATGACAAGGCTACAATCCTGTGGAGTATAAAAAATCTCGACAATAGACTACCTTCCATAATGACATGGCTACCATCCATTGGAGTAACTAAAATCTCGTACACAAACTACCTTCCATAATGACTAGGCTACCATCCATTGGAGTTACAAAGATATCGACAACAGACTACCTTCCACAACGACAAGGCTACAATCCATTGTAGTAACAAAAATTTGGACAATAGACTACCTTCCATAATGACAAGGCTACCATCCATTATAGTGACAAAAATCTCGACAATATATTACCTTCTATAATGACAAGGCTACCATCCATTGGAGTAACAAAAATCTCGACAACAGACTACCTTCCATAATGACAAGGCTACCATCAATTGGAGTAACAAAAATCTCGTACACAAACTACCTTCCATAATGACTAGGCTACCATCCAATGGAGTAACAAAGATATTGACAATAGACTATCTTCCATAACGACAAGGCTATAATCCATTGTAGTAACAAAAATCTCGACAACAGACTACCTTCCATAATGACAAGGCTACCATCCATTGGAGTAACAAAAAACTCGACAACAGACTACCTTCCATAATGACTAAGCTACCATCCATTGGAGTAACAAAGATATCGACAACAGACTACCTTCCATAACGACATGGCTACAATCCATTGTAGTAACAAAAATCTCAACAATAGACTACCTTCCATAATGACAAGGCTACCATCCATTGTAGTGACAAAAATATCAACAATATACTACCTTATATATTGACAAGGCTACCATCCATTGGAGTAACAAAAATCTCGACAACATACTACCTTCCCGAATGACAAGGCTACAATCTATTATAACAAAAATGAAAAGGCTACCTTCTCGACAAACTACCTTTCATAATGAAAAGGCTACCATCCATCGGAATAACAAAAATCTCGACAACAGACTACATTCCATAATGACAAGGCTACCATCCCTAAGAGTAATAAAAATCTCGACAACAGACTACCTTCCATAATGACATGGCTACCATCCATTGGAGTAACTAAAATCTCGACAACAAACTACCTTCCATAATGACTAGGCTACCATCCGTTGGAGTAACAAAGATATCGACAACAGACTACCTACCAAAACGACAAGGCTACAATCCATTGTAGTAACAAAAATCTCGACAAGAGACTACCTTCCATAATGACAAGGCTACCATCCGTTATAGTGGAAAAAATCTCGACAATATATTACCTTCTATAATGACAACGCTACCATCTATTCTAATAACGAAAATCTCGACAACAGACTATGTTCCATAATGACAAGGCTACCATCCCTTAGAGTAACAAAAATCTCGACAATAGACTACCTTCCTTAATGACAAGGCTACCATCCATTGGAGTAACAAAGATCACGACAACAAACTACCTTTCATAATGACAAGGCTACCATCCATTGGAATAACGAAAATATCATACACAAACTACCTTCCATAATGACTAGGATACCATCCATTGGAGTTATAAAGATATCGACAACAGACTACCTTCCATAATGACAAGGCTACCATCCATTGGAGTAATAAAAAACTCGACAACAGACTACCTTCCATAATCACTAGGCTACCATCCATTGGAGTAACAAAGATATCGACAACAGACTACCTTCCATAAGGACAAGGCTACAATCCATTGTAGTAACAAAAATATCGACAACAGACTACCTTCCATAATGACAATGCTACAATCTATTATAGTGACAAAAATATCGACAATAGACTACCTTTCATAACGACAAGGCTACAATCCATTGTAGTAACAAAAATATCGACAATAGACTACCTTCCATAATGACAAGTCTACCATCCGTATAGTGACAAAAATCTCGACAACAGACTACCTTCCATAATGACAAGGCTACCATCTATTGGAGTAACAAAAATCTCGACAATAGACTACTTTCAATAATGACAAGGCTACCATCCATTGGAGTAACTAAAATCTCGTACACAAACTACCTTCCATAATGACTAGGCTACCATCCATTGGAGTGACAAAGATATCGACAACAGACTACCTTCCATAATCACTAGGCTACCATCCATTGGAGTAACAAAGATATCGACAACAGAATACCTTCCATAATGACAAGGCTACCATCCATTGGAGTAACAAAAAACTCGACAACAGACTACCTTCCATAATAACTAGGCTACAATCCATTGTAGTAACAAAAATCTCGACAATAGACTACCTTCCATAATGACAAGGCTACCATCCATTGTAGTGACAAAAATATCAACAATATACTACCTTCTATAATGAAAAGGTTGCCACCCATTGGAGTAACAAAAATCTCGACAACATACTACCTTCCATAACGACAAGGCTACAATCTATTATAGTAACAAAAATCTTGACAATAGACTACCTTTCATAATGAAAAGGCTACCATCCATTAGAATAACAAAAATCTCGACAACAAACTACGTTCCATAATGACAAGGATACCATCCCACAGAGTAACAAAAATCTCGACAACAAACTACCTTCCATAATGACAAGACTACAATCCATTGGAGTATAAAAAATCTCGACAAAAGACTACCTTCCATAATGACAAGGCTACCATCCATTGGAGTAACTAAAATCACCTACACAAACTACCTTCCATAATGACTAGGCTACCATCCATTGGTGTAACAAAGATATAGACAACAAACTACCTTCCACAACGACAAGGCTACAATCCATTGTAGTAACAAAAATCTCGACAACAGACTTCCTTCCATGATGACAATACTACCATCCATTATAGTGACAAAAATCTCGACAATATATTACCTTTTGTAATGACAAGGCTACCATCCATTGGAGTAACAAAAATCTCGACAATAGACTACCTTGCATAATGACAAGGCTACCATCCATTGGAGTAACTAAAATCCCGTACACAAACTACCTTCCATAATGACTAGGCTACCATCCATTGGAGTAATAAAGATATTGCCAATAGACTATCTTCCATAACGACAAGGCTACAATCCATTGTAGTAACAAGAATCTCGACAACAGACTACCTTCCATAATGACAACGGTACAATCCATTGTAGTGACAAAAATCTCTATAATATACTACCTTCGATAACGACAACGCTACCATTCATTGGAATTACAAAAATCTCGACAACAGACTATGTTCCACAACGACAAGGCTACAATCCATTGTAGTAACAAAAATCTCGACAACAGACTACCTTCCATAATGACAAGGCTACCATCCATTGGAGTAACAAAGATATCGACAACATACTACCTTCCATAATGACAAGGCTACCATCCCTTAGAGTAACAAAAATCACAACAAAAAACTACATTTCATAATGACCAGGCTACCATCCATTGGAATAACAAAAATATCGTAAACAAACTACCTTCCATAATGACTAGGCTACCACCCATTGGAGTAACAAAAATATCCACAACAGACTACCTTCCATAATGAAAAGGGTACCATCCATTGTAGTGACAAAAATCTCGAGAATATACTACCTTCTATAATGACAACGCTACCATCTATTCTAATAACGAAAATATCGACAACAGACTATGTTCCATAATGACAAGGCTACCATCCCTTAGAGTAACAAAAATCTCGACAATAGACTACCTTCCATAATGACAAGGCTACCATCCATTGGAGTAACAAAGATATCGACAACATACTACCTTCCATAATGACAAGGCTACCATCCCTTAGAGTAAAAAAAATCACGACAACAAACTACCTTTCATAATGACAAGGCTACCATCCATTGGAATAACAAAAATATCATACACAAACTACCTTCCATAATGACTAGGCTACCATCCATTGGAGTTATAAAGATATCGACAACAGACTACCTTCCATAATGACAAGGCTACCATCCATTGGAGTAACAAAAAACTCGACAACAGACTACCTTCCATAATCACTAGGCTACCATCCATTGGAGTAACAAAGATATCGACAACAGACTACCTTCCATAAGGACAAGGCTACAATCCATTATAGTAACAAAAATATCGACAACAGACTACCTTCCATAATGACAATGCTACAATCTATTATAGTGACAAAAATATCGACAATAGACTACCTTTCATAACGACAAGGCTACAATCCATTGTAGTAACAAAAATCTCGAAAACAGACTACCTTCCATAATGACAAGGCTACCATCCTTATAGTGACAAAAATCTCGACAATATATTACCTTCTATAATGACAAGGCTACCATCCATTGGAGTAACAAAAATCTCGACAATAAACTACCTTCCATAATGACAAGGCTACCATCCATTGGAGTAACTAAAATCTCGTACATAAACAACCTTCCATAATGACTAGGCTACCATCCATTGGTGTAACAAAGATATCGACAACAGACTATCGTCCATAACAACAAGGCTACAATCCATTGTAGTAACAAAAATCTAGACAACAGACTACCTTCCCTAATGACAAGGGTACCATCCATTGTAGTGACAAAAATCTCGATAATATACTACCTTCTATTATGACAATGCTTCCATCCATTGGAATAACAAAAATCTCGACAACAGACTACGTTCCATAATGACAAGGCTACCATCCCTTATAGTAGCAGATTTCTCAACAATAGACCACCTTCCATAATGACAAGGCTACCATCCATTGGAGAAACAAAGATATCGACAACATACTACCTTCCATAATGACAAGGCTACCATCCCTTAGAATAACAAAAATCACAACAACATAATACCTTTCATAATGACAAGGCTACCATCCATTGGAATAACAAAAATATCATACACAAACTACCTTCCATAATGACTAGGCTACCATCCATTTGAGTAACAAAGATATCGACAACAGACTACCTTCCATAACGACAAGGATACAATCCATTGTAGTAACAAAAATCTCGACAATAGACTACCTTCCATAATGGCAAGGCTACGATCCATTGTAGTGACAAAAATCTCGACAATATACTACCTTCTATAATGACAACGCTACCATCCATTGGAATAACAAAAATACCGTATACAAACTACCTTCAATAATGACTAGGCTACCATCCATTGGAGTAACAAAGATATCGACAACAGACTACCTTCCATAATGACAAGGCTACAATCCATTGTAGTAACAAAAATCTCGACAACAGACTACCTTCCATAATGACAAGGCACCCATTCATTGTAGTGACAAAAATCTCAACAATATACTACCTTCTATAATGACAAGGCTACCATCCATTGGAGTAACAAAAATCTCGACAATAGACTACCTTCCATAATGACAAGGCTACAATCTATTATAGTAACAAAAATCTCGACAATAGACTACCTTTCATAATGACAAGGCTACAATCCATTGGAATAAAAAAAATCTCGACAACAGACTATGTTCCATAATGACAAGTCTACCATCCCTTAGAGTAATAAAAATCTCGACAACAAAAAACCTTCCATAATGACAAGGCTACAA
Organism: Vicia faba; assembly: GCA_948472305.1. Taxonomy (NCBI): domain Eukaryota; kingdom Viridiplantae; phylum Streptophyta; class Magnoliopsida; order Fabales; family Fabaceae; genus Vicia; species Vicia faba. Next base: position 652,935,232 of record OX451741.1, read on the forward strand.
TCCATTGGAGTATAAAAAATCTTGACAACATATTACCTTCCATAATGACAAGGCTACCATCCATTGGAGTAACTAAAATCTCGTACACAAACTACCTTCCATAATGACTAGGATACCATACATTGGAGTAACAAAGATATCGACAATAGACTACCTTCCATAATGACAAGGCTACCATCCATTGTAGTGACAAAAATCTCTATAATATACTACCTTCTATAATGACAATGCTACCATCCATTGGAATAACAAAAATATCATACACAAACTACCTTCAATAATGACTAGGCTACCATCCTTTGGAGTAAAAAAGATATCGACAACAGACTACCTTCCATAATGACAAGGCTACAATCCATTGTAGTAACAAAAATCTCGACAACAGACTACCTTCTATAATGACAAGGCTACGATTCATTGGAGTAAAAAAAATCTCAATAATAGACTACCTTCCATAATGACAAGGCTACAATCTATTATAAGTACACAAATCTCAACAATAGACTACCTTTCATAATGACAAGGCTACCATCCATTAGAATAACAAAAATATCGACAACGGACTACATTCCATAATGACAAGGCTACCATCCCTTAGTGTAACAAAAATCTCGACAACAGACTACCTTCCATAATGACAAGGCTACGACCCATTGGAGTATAAAAAATCTCGATAACAGACTACCTTCCATAATGACAAGGCTACCATCCATTGGAGTACCTAAGATCTCGTACACAAACTACCTTTCATAATGACTAGGCTACCATCCATTGGAGTAACAAAGATATCGACAACAGACTATCTTCCATAACGACAAGGCTACAATACATTGTAGTAACAAAAATCTCGACAACAGAATACCTTTCATAATGACAAGGCTACCATCCATTGGAGTAACAAAAAACTCGACAACAGACTACCTTCCATAATGACTAGGCTACCATCAATTGGAGTAACAAAGATATTGACAACAGACTACCTTCCATAACGACAAGGCAACAATCCATTGTAGTAACAAAAATCTCGACAATATACTACCTTCCATAATGACAAGGCTACCATCCATTGGAGTAACAAAAATCTCGACAACAAACTACCTTCCAGAATGACAAGGCTATAATCTATTATAGTTACAAAAATCTCGACAATAGACTACCTTTCATATTGAAAAGGCTACCATCCATTGGAATAAAAAAAATATCGAAAACAGACTATGTTCCATAATGACAAGGCTACAATCCCTTAGAGTAACAAAAATCTCGACAACAGACTACCTTCCATAAGGACATGGCTACAATCCATTGGAGTATAAAAAATATCGAGAACAGACTGCCTTCCATAATGACAAGGCTACCATCCATTGGAGTAACTAAAATCTCGTACACAAACTACCTTCCATAATGACTACGCTACCATCCATTGGAGTAACAAAGATATCGACAACAGACTACCTTCCACAACGACAAGGCTACAAACCATTGTAGTAAAAAACATCTCGACAACAGACTACCATCCATAATGACAAGGCTACCATCCATTATAGTGACAAAAATCTCGACAATATATTACCTTCTATAATGACAAGGCTACCATCCATTGGAGTAACAAAAATCTCGATAATAGACTACCTTCCATAATGACAAGGCTACCATCCATTGGAGTAACTAAAATCTCGTACATAAACTACCTTCCATAATGATTAGGCTACCATCCATTAGAGTAACAAAGATATCGACAACAGACTATCATCCATAACGTCAAGGCTACAATCCATTGTAGTAACAAAAATCTCGACAACAGACTACCTTCCATAATGACAAGGGTACCATCCATTGTAGTGACAAAAATCTCGATAATATACTACCTTCTATAATGACAACGGTACCATCCATTGGTTTAACAAAAATATCGACAACAGACTACGTTCCATAATGACAAGGCTACCATCCCTTAGACTAACAGATATCTCAACAATAGACCACCTTCCATAATGACAAGGCTTCCATCCATTGGAGAAACAAAGATATCGACAACATACTACCTTCCATAATGACAAGGCTACCATCCATTGGAGTAACTAAATTCTCACACACAAACTACCTTCCATAATTACTAGGATACCATACATTCTAGTAACAAAGAAATCGACAACAGACTACCTTCCACCACCACAAGGCTACAATCCATTGTAGTAACAAAAATCTCGACAACAGACTACCTTCCATAATGACAAGGCTACCATCCATTATAGTGACAAAAATATCGACAATATATTACCTTCTATAATGACAAGGCTACCATCCATTGGAGTAACAAAAATCTCGACAACAAACTACCTTCCATAATGACAAGGCTACCAACCATTGGAGTAACTAAAATCTCGTACACAAAATACCTTCCATAATGACTAGGCTACAATCCATTGTAGTAATAAAGATATCGTCAGCAGACTATCTTACATAACGACAAGGCTACAATCCATTGTAGTAACAAAAATCTTGACAACATACTACCTTCCATATTGACAAGGCTACCATCCATTGGAATAACAAAAATATCAACAACACACTACCTTCCATAATGACAAGGCAACCATGCAATGGAATAACAAAAATCTCGGTAATATACTACCTTCCATAATGACAAGGGTACCATCATTGGAGTAACCACAATATCAACAAGAGACTACCTTCCATTATTACAAGGCTACAATCCATTGGAGTATAAAAAATATCGCCAATAGACTACCTTCCATATTGACAATGCTACCATCCATTGGAGTAACTAAAATCTATTACACAAACTACCTTCCATAATGACTAGGCTACCATCCTTTGGAGTAACAAAGATATCAACAACAAACTAGCTTCCATAATGACAAGGCTACAATCCATTGGAGTAACAAAGATATCTACAACATACTACCTTCCATAATGACAAAGCTACCATTCATTGGAATAACAAAAATCATGACAATAGACTACCTTCCATAATGACTAGGCTACCATCCATTGGAATAACAAAAATATCGACAACACACTACCTTACATAATTACAAGGTTACCATCTAATGGAGTAACAAAATTATCGACAACAGACTACCTTTCATAATGACAAGGCTACCATCCATTGGAGTAACAAAAATCTCGACAACAGATTACCTTCGATAATGACAAGGCTACCATCCATTGGAGTAACAAAAATCTCGTACACAAACTACCTTCCATAATGACTTGGCTACCATCCATTGGAGTAACAAAGATATCGACAACAAACTACCTTCCACAACGACAAGGCTACAATCCATTGTAGTAACAAAAATATTAGCAACAAAATACCTTCCATAATGACAAGGCTACCATCCATTGTAGTGACAAAAATCTCGACAATATACTACCTTCTATAATGACAAGGCTCCCATCCGTTGGAGTTACAAAAATCTTGACAACAGACTACCTTCCATAATGACAAGGATACCTCCCTTGGAGTAACAAAAGTATAATACACAAACTACCTTCCATAATGACTAGGCTACCATCCATTGGAGTAACAAAGATATCATCAACAAACTACTTTCCAGAAAGACAAGGCTACAATCCATTGTAGTAACAAAAATATCGACAATAGACTACCTTCCATAATTACAAGGCTACCATCCATTGTAGTGGCAAAAATCTCGATAATATACTACCTTCTATAATGACAACGCTACCATTCATTGGAATAACAAAATTCTCGACAAAAGACTACGTTCCATAATGACAAGGCTACCATCCCTTAGAGTAACAAAAATCTCGACAGCAGACTACCTTCCATAATGACAAGGATACCATCCATTTGAGTAACAATGATATCGACAACATACTACCTTCCATAATGACAAGGCTACCATCCCTTAGAATAACAAAAATCATGACAACAAACTACCTTCCATAATGACAAGGCTACCATCCCTTAGAATAACAAAAATCATGACAACAAACTACCTTCCATAACGACTAGGCTACCATCCATTGGAGTTACAAAGATATCGACAAAAGACTACCTTCCATAACGACAAGGCTACAATCCATTGTAGTAACAAAAATCTCGACAACAAACTACCTTCCATAATGACTAGGCTACCATCCATTGGAATAACAAAAATATCGACAACACACTACCTTCCATAATGACAAGGCTACCATCCAATAGAGTAACAAAAATCATGACAACAAACTACCTTTCATAATGACAAGGCTACCATCCATTGGAATAACAAAAATATCGTACACAAACTACCTTCCATAACAAGAAGGCTACCATCCAATGGAGTAACAAAAATATCGCTAACAGACTACCCTCCATAATGACAAGGCTACCATCCATTGGAGTAACTAAAATCTCGTACACAAACTACATTCCATAATGACTAGGCTACCATCCATTGGAGTAACAAAGTTATCGACAACAGACTACCTTCCATAATGACTTGGCTACCATCCATTGGAGTATCAAAGATATCGACAACATACTACCTTCCATAATGACTTGGCTACAATCCATTGTATTAACAAAAATCTCGACAATATATTACCTTCTATAATGACAAGGCTACCATCCATTGGAGTAACAAAAATCTCGACAATAGACTACCTTCCATAATGACAAGGCTACCATCCATTGGAGTAACTAAAATCTCGTACATAAACTACCTTCTATAATGATTAGGCTACCATCCATTAGAGTAACAAAAATATCGACAACAGACTATCATCCATAACGACAAGGCTACAATCCATTGTAGTAACAAAAATCTCGAGAACAGACTACCTTCCATAATGACAAGGGTACCATCCATTGTAGTGACAAAAATCTCGATAATATACTACCTTCTATAATGACAACGGTACCATCCATTGGAATAACAAAAATATCGACAACAGACTACGTTCCATAATGACAAGGCTACCATCCCTTAGACTAACAGATATCTCAACAATAGACCACCTTCCATAATGACAAGGCTTCCATCCATTGGAGAAACAAAGATATCGACAACATACTACCTTCCATAATGACAAGGCTACCATCCATTGGAGTAACTAAATTCTCGTACACAAACTACCTTCCATAATGACTAGGATACCATACATTGGAGTAACAAAGATATCGACAACAGACTACCTTCCATAATGACAAGGCTACCATCCATTGGAGTAACTAAATTCTCGTACACAAACTACCTTCCATAATGACTAGGATACCATACATTGTAGTAACAAAAATCTTGACAACAGACTACCTTCCATAATGACAAGGCTACCATCCATTGGAGTAACAAAGATATCTACAACATACTACCTTCCATAATGACAAAGCTACCATTCATTGGAATAACAAAAATCACGACAACAGACTACCTTCCATAATGACTAGGCTACCATCCATTGGAATAACAAAAATATCCACAACACACTACCTTCCATAATCACAAGGTTACCATCTAATGGAGTAACAAAATTATCGACAACAGACTACCTTTCATAATGACAAGGCTACCATCCATTGGAGTAACAGAAATCTCGACAACAGATTACCTTCGATAGTGACAAGCCTACCATCCATTGGAGTAACAAAAATCTCGTACACAAACTGCCTTCCATAATGACTTGGCTACCATCCATTGGAGTAACAAAGATATCGACAACAGACTACCTTCCACAACGACAAGGCTACAATCCATTGTAGTAACAAAAATATCGTAAATAGAATACCTTCCATAATGACAAGGCTACCATCCATTGTAGTGACAAAAATCTCGACAATATACTACCTTCTATAATGACAAGGCTCCCATCCGTTGGAGTTACAAAAATCTTGACAACAGACTACCTTCAATAATGACAAGGCTACCATCCATTGGAGTAACTAAAGTATAATACACAAACTACCTTCCATAATAACTAGGCTACCATCCATTGGAGTAACAAAGATATCGTCAACAAACTACTTTCCATAAAGACAAGGCTACAATCCATTGTAGTAACAAAAATATCGACAATAGACTACCTTCCATAATTACAAGGCTACCATCCATTGTAGTGACAAAAATCTCGATAATATACTACCTTCTATAATGACAAGGCTACCATTCATTGGAATAACAAAATTCTCGACAACAGACTACGTTCCATAATGACAAGGCTACCATCCCTTAGAGTAACAAAAATCTCGACAGCAGACTACCTTCCATAATGACAAGGATACCATCCATTTGAGTAACAATGATATCGACAACATACTACCTTCCATAATGACAAGGCTACCATCTGTTAGAATAACAAAAATCATGACAACAAACTACCTTTCATAATGACAAGGCTACCATCCATTGGAATAACAAAAATATCGTACACAAACTACCTTCCATAACGACTAGGCTACCATCCATTGGAGTTACAAAGATATCGACAAAAGACTACCTTCCATAACGACAAGGCTACAATCCATTGTAGTAACAAAAATCTCGACAACAGACTACCTTCCATAATGACTAAGCTACCATCCATTGGAATAAGAAAAATATCGACAACACACTACCTTCCATAATGACAAGGCTACCATTCAATGTAGTAACAAAAATAACGACAACAGACTACCTTCCATAATGACAAGGCTACCATCCATTGGAGTAACAAAAATCATGACAACAGACTACCTTTCATAATAACAAGGCTAGCATCCATTGGAATAACAAAAATATCGTACACAAACTACCTTCCATAACAACAAGGCTACCATCCAATGGAGTAACAAAAACATCGACAACAGATTACCTTCCATAATGATAAGGCTACCATCCATTGGAGTAACTAAAATCTCGTACACAACCTACCTTCCATAATTACTAGGCTACCATCCATTGGAGTAACAAAGATATCGACAACAAACTACCTTCCACAACGACAAGGCTACCATCCATTGTAGTTACAAAAATATCGGCAACATAATACCTTCCATAATGACAAGGCTACCATCCATTATAGTGACAAAAATCTCGACAATATACTACCTTCTATAATGACAAGGCTACCATCCGTTGGAGTTACAAAAATCTAGACAACAGACTACCTTCCATAATGACAAGGCTACCATCCATTGGAGTAACTAAAGTATCATACACAAACTACCTTCCATAATGACTAGGCTACCATCCATTGGAGTAACAAAGATATCGACATCAAACTACTTTCCATAAAGACAAGGCTACAATCCATTGGAGTAACTAAAATCTCGACAACAGACTACCTTCCATAATTACAAGGCTACCATCCATTGTAGTGACAAAAATCTCGATAATATACTACCTTCTATAATGACAACGCTACCATTCATTGGAATAACAAAATTCTCGAAAACAGACTACGTTCCATAATGACAAGGCTACCATTCCTTAGAGTAACAAAAATCTCGACAGCAGACTACCTTCCATAATGCCAAGGATACCATCCATTTGAGTAACAATGATATCGACAACATACCACCTTCTATAATGACAAGGCTACCATCCCTTAGAATAACAAAAATCATGACAACAAACTACCTTTCATAATGACAAGGCTATCATCCATTGGAATAACCTAAATGTCATACACAAACTACCTTCCATAACGACTAGGCTACCATCCATTGGAGTTACAAAGATATCGACAACAGACTACCTTCCATAACGACAAGGCTACAATCCATTGTAGTAACAAAAATCTCGACAACAGACTACCTTCCATAATGACTAGGCTACCATCCATTGGAATAACAAAAATATCGACAACACACTACCTTCCATAATGACAAGGCTACCATCCAATGGAGTAACAAAAATATCGACAACAGACTAACTTCCATAATGACAAGGCTACCATCCATTGGAGTAACAAAAATCATGACAACAGACTACCTTTCATAATGACAAGGCTACCATCCATTGGAATAACAAAAATATTGTACACAAACTACCTTCCATAACAACAATGATACCATCCAATGGAGTCACAAAAATATCGACAACAGACTACCTTCCATAATGACAAGGCTACCATCCATTGGAGTAACTAAAATCTCGTACACAAACTACGTTCCATAATTATTAGGCTACCTTCCATTGGAGTAACAAATATATCGACAACAGACTATCATCCATAACGACAAGGCTACAATCCATTGAAGTGACAAAAATATCAACAATATACTACCTTCCATAGTGACTTGGCTACCATCCATTGGAGTAACAAAGATATCGACAACATACTACCTTCCATAATGACTTGGCTACAATCCATTGTAGTAACAAATTTCTCGACAATATATTACCTTCTATAATGACAAGGCTACCTTCCATTGGAGTAACAAAAATCTCGACAATAGACTATCTTCCATAATGACAACGCTACCATCCATTGGAGTAACTAAAATCTCGTACATAAACTACCTAACATAATTATTAGGCTACCATCCATTGGAGTAACAAATATATCGACAACAGACTATCATCCATAACGACAAGGCTACAATCCATTGAAGTGACAAAAATATCAACAATATACTACCTTCCATAATGACTAGACTACCATCCATTGGAGTAACAAAGATATCGACAACGGACTACCTTCCATAATGACTAGGCTACCATCCATTGGAATAACACAAAAATATCGTACACAAACTACCTTCCATACCGACTAGGCTACCATCCATTGGAGTTACAAAGATATCAACAACAAACTACCTTCCACAACGACAAGTCTACAATCCATTGTAGTAACAAAAATCTCGACAACAGACTACCTTCCATAATGACTATGCTACCATCCATTGGAATAACAAAAATATCGACAACACACTACCTTCCATAATGACAAGGCTACCATCCAATGGAGTAATAAACATATCGACAACAAACTACCTTCCATAATGACAAGGCTACAATCCATTGTAGTGACAAAATATCGACAACAGACTACCTTTCATAATGACAAGGCTACCATCCATTGTAGTGACAAAAATCTCGATAATATACTACCTTCTTTAATGACAATACTACCATCCATTGGAATAACAAAAATCTCGACACAGACTACCTTCCATATGGAGAAGGCTACCATCCCTTAGAGTAACAAAAATCTCCACAACAGACTACCTTCCATAATGACAAGGCTACCATCCATTGGAGTAACAAAGATATCCACAACATACTACCTTCCATAATGATTAGGCTACCATCCATTGGAATAACAAAAATATCGACAACACACTACCTTCCATAATCACAAGGTTACCATCCAATGGAGTAACAAAATTATCGACAACAGACTACCTTTCATAATGACAAGGCTACCATCCATTGGAGTAACAGAAATCTCGACAACAGATTACCTTCGATAATGACAAGGCTACCATCCATTGGAGTAATAAAAATCTCGTACACAAACTACTTTCCATAATGACTTAGGTACCATCCATTGGAGTAACAAAGATATCGACAACAGATTACCTTCCACAACGACAAGGCTACAATCCATTGTAGTAACAAAAATATCGGCAACAGAATACCTTCAATAATGACAAGGCTACCATCCATTGTAGTGACAAAAATATCGACAATATACTACCTTCTATAATGACATGGCTACCATCTGTTGGAGTTAAAAAAATCTCGACAACAGACTACCTTCCATAATGACAAGGCTACCATCCATTGAAGTAACTAAAGTATCATACACAAACTACCTTCCATAATGACTAGGCTAGCATCCATTGGAGTAACAACAATATCGACAACAAACTACTTTCCATAAAGACAAGGCTACAATCCATTGTAATAACAAAAATCTCGACAACAGACTACCTTCCATAATTACAAGGCTACCATCCATTGTAGTGACAAAAATCTCGATAATATACTACCTTCTATAATGACAACGCTACCATTCATTGGAATAACAAAATTCTCGACAACAGACTACGTTCCATAATGACAAGGCTACCATCCCTTAGAGTAATAAAAATCTCGACAGCAGACTACCTTCCATAATGACAAGGATACCATCCATTTGAGTAACAATGATATCGATAACATACTACCTTCCATAATGACAAGGCTACCATCCCTTAGAATAACAAAAATCATGACAACAAACTACCTTCCATAACGACTAGGCTACCATCCATTGGAGTTACAAAGATATCGACAAAAGACTACCTTCCATAACGACAAGGCTACAATCCATTGTAGTAACAAAAATCTCGACAACAGACTACCTTCCATAATGACTAGGCTACCATCCATTGGAATAACAAAAATATCGACAACACACTACCTTCCATAATGACAAGGCTACCATCCAATGGAGTAACAAAAATCATGACAACAAACTACCTTTCATAATGACAAGGCTACCATCCATTGGAATAACAAAAATATCGTACACAAACTACCTTCCATAACAACAAGGCTACCATCAAATGGAGTAACAAAAATATCGACAACAGACTACCCTCCATAATGACAAGGCTACCATCCATTGGAGTAACTAAAATCTCGTACACAAACTACGTTCCATAATGACCAGGCTGCCATCCATTGGAGTAACAAAGTTATCGACAATAGACTACCTTCCATAATGACTTGGCTACCATCCATTGGAGTATCAAAGATATCGACAACAGACTACCTTCCATAATGACTTGGCTACAATCCATTGTAGTAACAAAAATCACGACAATATATTACCTTCTATAATGACAAGGCTCGTTCCATTGGAGTAACAAAAATCTCGACAATAGACTACCTTCCATAATGACAAGGCTACCATCCATTGGAGTAACTAAAATCTCGTACATAAACTACCTTTCATAATGTCTAGGATACCATCCATTGGAGTAACAAAGATATCGACAATAGACTATCATCCATGACGACAAGGCTACAATCCATTGGAGTAACTAAAATCTCGACAACAGACTACCTTCCATAATTACAAGGCTACCATCCATTGTAGTGACAAAAATCTCGATAATATACTATCAATAATGACAACGCTACCATTCATTGGAATAACAAAATTCTCGACAACAGACTACGTTCCATAATGACAAGGCTACCATCCCTTAGAGTAACAAAAATCTCGACAACAAACTACCTTCCATAATGACAAGGATACCATCCATTTGAGTAACAATGATATCGACAACATACCCCCTTCCATAATGACAAGGCTACCATCCCTTAGAATAACAAAAATCATGACAACAAACTACCTTTCATAATGACAAGGCTACCATCCATTGGAATAACAAAAATATTGTACGCAAACTACCTTCCATAACGACTAGGCTACCATCCATTGGAGTTACAAAGATATCGACAAAAGACTACCTTCCATAACGACAAGGATACAATCCATTGTAGTAACAAAAATCTCGACAACAGACTACCTTCCATAATGACTAGGCTACCATCCATTGGAATAAGAAAAATATCGACAACAGACTACCTTCCATAATGACAAGGCTACCATCCATTGGAGTAACAAAAATCATGACAACAGACTACCTTTTATAATGACAAGGCTACCATCCATTGGAATAACAAAAATATCGTACACAAACTACCTTCCATAACAACAAGGCTACCTTCCATTGGAGGAACAAAAATATCGACAACAGACTACCCTCCATAATGACAAGGCTACCATCCATTGGAGTAACTAAAATCTCGTACATAAACTACCTTCCAAAATGACTAGGCTACCATCCATTGGAGTAACAAAGATATCGACAATAGACTATCATCCATAACGACAAGGCTACAATCCATTGAAGTGACAAAAATATCGACAACAGACTACCTTCCATAATGACTAGACTACCATCCATTGGAGTAACAAAGATATCGACAACAGACTACCTTCCTTAATGACTAGGCTACCATCCATTGGAATAATAAAAATATCGTACACAAACTACCTTCCATAACGACTAGTCTACCATCCATTGTAGTTACAAAGATATCAACAACAGACTACCTTCCATAACGACAAGCCTACAATCCATTGTAGTAACAAAAATCTCGACAACAGACTACCTTCCATAATGACTATGCTACCATCCATTGGAATAACAAAAATATCGATAACACACTACCTTCCATAATGACAAGACTACCATCAAATGGAGTAATAAACATATCGACAACAAACTACCTTCCATAATGACAAGGCTACCATCCATTGGAGTAACACAAATCATGACAACATACTACCTTTCATAATGACAAGGCTACCATCCATTAGAATAACAAAAATATCATACACAAACTACCTTCCATAATGACTAGGCTACCATCTATTGGAGTAACAAAGATATCGACAACAGACTACATTCCATAACGACAAGGCTACAATCCATTGTAGTGACAAAAATCTCGACAACAGACTACCTTCCATAATGACAAGGCTACCATCCATTGTAGTGACAAAAATCTCGATAATATACTACCTTCTTTAATGAAAACGCTACCATCCATTGGAATAACAAAAATCTCGACAATAGACTGCCTTCCATTTGGAGAAGGCTACCATCCCTTAGAGTAACAAAAATCTCCACAACAGACTACCTTCCATAATGACAATGCTACCATCCATTGGAGTAACAAAGATATCTACAACAGACTACCTTCCATAATGACTAGGCTACCATCCATTGGAATAACAAAAATATCGACAACACACTACCTTCCATAATGACAAGGTTACCATCCAATGGAGTAACAACATTATCGACAACAGACTACCTTTCGTAATGAAAAGGCTACCATCCATTGGAGTAACAGAAATCTCGACAACAGATTACCTTCGATAATGACAAGGCTACCATCCATTTTGGAGTAACAAAAATCTGGTACACGAACTACCTTCCATAATGACTTGGCTACCATCCATTGGAGTAACAAAGATATCGACAACACATTACCTTCCACAACGACAAGGATACAATCCATTGTAGTAACAAAAATATCAGCAACAAAATACCTTCCATAATGACAAGGCTACCATCCGTTGTAGTGACAAAAATCTCGACCATATACTACCTTGTATAATGACAAGGCTACCATCCGTTGGAGTTACAAAAATCTCGACAACAGACTACCTTCCATAATGACAAGGCTACCATCAATTGGAGTAACTAAAGTATCATACACAAACTACCTTCCATAATGACAAGGATACCATCCATTGTAGTGACAAAAATCTCGATAATATACTACCTTCTATAATGACAACGCTACCATTCATTGGAATAACAAAATTCTTGACAACAGACTACGTTCCATAATGACAAGGCTACCATCCCTTAGAGTAACAAAAATATCGACAACAGACTACCTTCCGTAATGACAAGGATACCATCCATTTGAGTAACAATGATATCGACAACATACTACCTTCCATAATGACAAGGCTACCATCCCTTAGAATAACAAAAATCATGACAACAAACTATCTTTCATAATGACAAGGCTACCATCCATTGGAATAACAAAAATATCGTACACATACTACCTTCCATAACGACTAGGCTACCATCCATTGGAGTTACAAAGATATCGATAAAAGACTACCTTCCATAACGACAACGCTACAATCCATTGTAGTAACAAAAATCTCGACAACAGACTACCTTCCATAATGACTAGGCTACCATCCATTGGAATAACAAAAATATCGACAACACACTACCTTCCATTATGACAAGGATACCATCCAATGGAGTAACAAAAATATCGACAACAGACTACCTTCCATAATGACAAGGCTACCATCCATTGGAGTAACAAAAATCATGACAACAGACTACCGTTCATAATGACAAGGCTACCATCCTTTGGAATAACAAAAATATCATACACAAACTACGTTCCATAACAACAAGGCTACCATCCATTGGAGTAACAAAGTTATCGACAACAGACTACCTTCCATAATTACTTGGCTACCGTCCATTGGAGTAACAAAGATATCGACAACAGATGACCTTCCATAATGACTTGGCTACAATCCATTGTAGTAACAAAAATCTCGACAATATATTACCTTCTATAATGACAAGGCTACCTTCCTTTGGAGTAACAAAAATCTCGACAATACACTACCTTCCATAATGACAAGGTTACCATCCAATGGAGTAACAACATTATCGACAACAGACTACCTTTCGTAATGAAAAGGCTACCATCCATTGGAGTAACAGAAATCTCGACAACAGATTACCTTCGATAATGACAAGGCTACCATCCATTTTGGAGTAACAATAATCTGGTACACGAACTACCTTCCATAATGACTTGGCTACCATCCATTGGAGTAACAAAGATATCGACAACACATTACCTTCCACAACGACAAGGATACAATCCATTGTAGTAACAAAAATATCAGCAACAAAATACCTTCCATAATGACAAGGCTACCATCCGTTGTAGTGACAAAAATCTCGACCATATACTACCTTGTATAATGACAAGGCTACCATCCGTTGGAGTTACAAAAATCTCGACAACAGACTACCTTCCATAATGACAAGGCTACCATCAATTGGAGTAACTAAAGTATCATACACAAACTACCTTCCATAATGACAAGGATACCATCCATTGTAGTGACAAAAATCTCGATAATATACTACCTTCTATAATGACAACGCTACCATTCATTGGAATAACAAAATTCTTGACAACAGACTACGTTCCATAATGACAAGGCTACCATCCCTTAGAGTAACAAAAATATCGACAACAGACTACCTTCCGTAATGACAAGGATACCATCCATTTGAGTAACAATGATATCGACAACATACTACCTTCCATAATGACAAGGCTACCATCCCTTAGAATAACAAAAATCATGACAACAAACTATCTTTCATAATGACAAGGCTACCATCCATTGGAATAACAAAAATATCGTACACATACTACCTTCCATAACGACTAGGCTACCATCCATTGGAGTTACAAAGATATCGATAAAAGACTACCTTCCATAACGACAACGCTACAATCCATTGTAGTAACAAAAATCTCGACAACAGACTACCTTCCATAATGACTAGGCTACCATCCATTGGAATAACAAAAATATCGACAACACACTACCTTCCATAATGACAAGGATACCATCCAATGGAGTAACAAAAATATCGACAACAGACTACCTTCCATAATGACAAGGCTACCATCCATTGGAGTAACAAAAATCATGACAACAGACTACCGTTCATAATGACAAGGCTACCATCCATTGGAATAACAAAAATATCATACACAAACTACGTTCCATAACAACAAGGCTACCATCCATTGGAGTAACAAAGTTATCGACAACAGACTACCTTCCATAATTACTTGGCTACCGTCCATTGGAGTAACAAAGATATCGACAACAGATGACCTTCCATAATGACTTGGCTACAATCCATTGTAGTAACAAAAATCTCGACAATATATTACCTTCTATAATGACAAGGCTACCTTCCTTTGGAGTAACAAAAATCTCGACAATACACTACCTTCCATAATGACAAGGTTACCATCCAATGGAGTAACAACATTATCGACAACAGACTACCTTTCGTAATGAAAAGGCTACCATCCATTGGAGTAACAGAAATCTCGACAACAGATTACCTTGGATAATGACAAGGCTACCATCCATTTTGGAGTAACAAAAATCTGGTACACGAACTACCTTCCATAATGACTTGGCTACCATCCATTGGAGTAACAAAGATATCGACAACACATTACCTTCCACAACGACAAGGATACAATCCATTGTAGTAACAAAAATATCAGCAACAAAATACCTTCCATAATGACAAGGCTACCATCCGTTGTAGTGACAAAAATCTCGACCATATACTACCTTGTATAATGACAAGGCTACCATCCGTTGGAGTTACAAAAATCTCGACAACAGACTACCTTCCATAATGACAAGGCTACCATCAATTGGAGTAACTAAAGTATCATACACAAACTACCTTCCATAATGACAAGGATACCATCCATTGTAGTGACAAAAATCTCGATAATATACTACCTTCTATAATGACAACGCTACCATTCATTGGAATAACAAAATTCTTGACAACAGACTACGTTCCATAATGACAAGGCTACCATCCCTTAGAGTAACAAAAATATTGACAACAGACTACCTTCCGTAATGACAAGGATACCATCCATTTGAGTAACAATGATATCGACAACATACTACCTTCCATAATGACAAGGCTACCATCCCTTAGAATAACAAAAATCATGACAACAAACTATCTTTCATAATGACAAGGATACCATCCATTGGAATAACAAAAATATCGTACACATACTACCTTCCATAACGACTAGGCTACCATCCATTGGAGTTACAAAGATATCGATAAAAGACTACCTTCCATAACGACAACGCTACAATCCATTGTAGTAACAAAAATCTCGACAACAGACTACCTTCCATAATGACTAGGCTACCATCCATTGGAATAACAAAAATATCGACAACACACTACCTTCCATAATGACAAGGATACCATCCAATGGAGTAACAAAAATATCGACAACAGACTACCTTCCATAATGACAAGGCTACCATCCATTGGAGTAACAAAAATCATGACAACAGACTACCGTTCATAATGACAAGGCTACCATCCATTGGAATAACAAAAATATCATACACAAACTACGTTCCATAACAACAAGGCTACCATCCATTGGAGTAACAAAGGTATCGACAACAGACTACCTTCCATAATTACTTGGCTACCGTCCATTGGAGTAACAAAGATATCGACAACAGACGACCTTCCATAATGACTTGGCTACAATCCATTGTAGTAACAAAAATCTCGACAATATATTACCTTCTATAATGACAAGGCTACCTTCCTTTGGAGTAACAAAAATCTCGACAATAGACTACCTTCCATAATGACAAGGCTACCATCCATTGGAGTAATTAAAATCTCGTACATAAACTACCTTCCATAATGACTAGGCTACCATCCATTGGAGTAACAAAGATATCGACAACAGACTATCATCCATAATGACAAGGCTACAATCCATTGAAGTGACAAAAATATCAACAATATACTACCTTCCATAATGACTAGACTACCATCCATTGGAGTAACAAAGATATCGACAATAGACTACCTTCCATAATGACTAGGCTACCATCCATTGGAATAACAAAAATATCGTACACAAACCACCTTCCATAATGACAAGGCTACCATCCATTGGAGTAACAAAAATCATGACAACAAACTACCGTTCATAATGACAAGGCTACCATCCATTGGAATAACAAAAATATCGTACACAAACTACCTTCCATAATAACAAGGCTACCATCCATTGGAGTAACAAAGTTATCGATAACAGACTACCTTCCATAATGACAAGTCTACAATCCATTGTACTAACAAAAATATCGACAATAGACTACCTTCCATAATTACAAGGGTACCATCCATTGTAGTGACAAAAATCTCGATAATATAATACCTTCTATAATGACAACGCTACCATTCATTGAAGTGACAAAAATCTCGACAACAGACTACCTTCCATAATGACTATGCTACCATCCATTGGAATAACAAAAATATCGACAACACACTACCTTCCATAATGACAAGGCTACCATCCAATGGAGTAATAAACATATCGACAACAAACTACCTTCCATAATGACAAGGCTACCATCCATTGGAGTAACAAAAATCATTACAACAGACTACCTTTCTGAATGACAAGGCTACTATCCTTTGGAATAACAAAAATATCATACACAAACTACCTTCCATAATGACTAGGCTACCATCTATTAGAGTAACAAAGATATCGACAACAAACTACCTTCCATAATGACATAGCTACAATCCATTGTAGTGACAAAAATCTCGACAATATACTACCTTCTTTAATGACAACGCTACCATCCATTGGAATAACAAAAATCTCGACAATAGACTACCTTCCATATGGAGAAGGCTACCATCCCTTAGAGTAACAAAAATCTCCCCAACAGACTACCTTCCATAATGACAAGGCTACCATCCATTGGAGTAACAAAGATATCTACAACATACTACCTTCCATAATGACAAAGCTACCATTCATTGGAATAACAAAAATCACGACAACAGACTACCTTCGATAATGACTAGGCTACCATCCATTGGAATAACAAAAATATCGACAACACACTACCTTCCATAATAACAAGGTTACCATCCAATGGAGTAACAAAATTACCGACAACAGACTACCTTTCATAATGACAAGGCTAGCATCCATTGGAGTAACAGAAATCTCGACAACAGATTACCTTGGATAATGACAAGGCTACCATCTATTGGAGTAACAAAAATCTCGTACACAAACTACCTTCCATAATGACTTGGCTACCATCCATTGGAGTAACAAAGATATCGACAACAGATTACCTTCCACAACGACAAGGCTACAATCCATTGTAGTAACAAAAATATCGGCAACATAA
Source organism: Vicia faba (assembly GCA_948472305.1). Taxonomy (NCBI): domain Eukaryota; kingdom Viridiplantae; phylum Streptophyta; class Magnoliopsida; order Fabales; family Fabaceae; genus Vicia; species Vicia faba. The sequence continues at coordinate 652,953,850 of OX451741.1, forward strand.
TACCTTCCATAATGACAAGGCTACCATCCATTGTAGTGACAACAATCTCGACAATATACTACCTTCTATAATGACAAGGCTACCATCCATTGGAGTAACAAAAATCTCGACAACAGACTAACTTCCATAATGACAAGGCTACCATCCATTGGAGTAACTAAAATCTCGTACAAAAACTACCTTCCATAATGACTAGGCTACCATCCATTGGAGTAACAAAGATATCGACAACAGACTATCATCCATAACGACAAGGCTACAATCCATTGAATGACAAAAATATCAACAATATACTACCTTCCATACTGACTAGACTACCATCCATTGGAGTAACAAAGATATCGATAATAGACTACCTTCCATAATGACTAGGCTACCATCCATTGGAATAACAAAAATATCGTACACAAACTACCTTCCATAACGACTAGGCTACCATCCATTGGAGTTTCAAAGATATCAACAACCGACTACCTTCCATAACGACAAGCCTACAATCCATTATAGTAACAAAAATCTCGACAACAGACTACCTTCCATAATGACTATGCTACCATCCATTGGAATAACAAAAATATCGACAACACACTACCTTCCATAATGACAAGGCTACCATCCAATGGAGTAATAAACATATCGACAACAAACTACCTTCCATAATGACAAGGCTACCATCCATTGGAGTAACAAAAATATCATACACAAACTACCTTCCATAATGACTAGGCTACCATCTATTGGAGTAACAAAGATATCGACAACAGACTACCTTCCATAACGACGAGGCTACAATCCATTGTAGTGAAAAAAATCTCGACAACAGACTACCTTCCATAATCACAAGGCTACCATCCATTGTAGTGACAAAAATCTCGATAATATACTACCTTCTTTAATGACAACGCTACCATCCATTGGAATAACAAAAATCTCGACAATAGACTACCTTCCATATGGAGAAGGCTACCATCCCTTAGAGTAACAAAAATCTCCCCAACAGACTACCTTCCATAATGACAAGGCTACCATCCATTGGAGTAACAAAGATATCTACAACATACTACCTTCCATAATGACAAAGCTACCATTCATTGGAATAACAAAAATCACGACAACAGACTACCTTCGATAATGACTAGGCTACCATCCATTGGAATAACAAAAATATCGACAACACACTACCTTCCATAATGACAAGGTTACCATCCAATGGAGTAACAAAATTATCGACAACAGACTACCTTTCATAATGACAAGGCTAGCATCCATTGGAGTAACAGAAATCTCGACAACAGATTACCTTCGATAATGACAAGGCTACCATCCATTGGAGTAACTAAAATCTCGTACACAAATTACCTTCCATAATGACTAGGCTACCATCCATTCGAGTAACAAAGATATCGACAACAAACTACCTTCCATAGCGACAAGGCTACAATCCATTGTAGTAACAAAAATCTCGACAATAGACTACCTTCCATAATTACAAGGCTAACATCCATTGTAGTGACAAAAATCTCGATAATATACTACCTTCTATAATGACAACGCTACCATCCATTGGAATTACAAAAATCTCGACAACAGACTATGTTGCATAATGACAAGGCTACCATCCCTTGGAGTAGAAAAAATCTCGACAACAGACTACCTTCCATAATGAAAAGGCTACCATCCATTGGAGTAACAAAAATATCGACAACATACTACCTTCAATAATGACAAGGCTACCATCCCTTAGAGTAAAAAAAATCATGAAAACAGACTACCTTTTATAATGACAAGGCTACCATCCATTGGAATCAGAAAAATATCGTACACAAACTACCTTCCATAACGACTAGGCTACTATCCATTGGAGTTACAAAGATATCGACAACAGACTACCTTCCATAACGACAAGGCTACAATCCATTATAGTAACAAAAATCTCGACAACAGGCTACCTTCCAAAATGACTAGGCTACCATCCATTGGAATAACAAAAATGTCGACAACACACTACCTTCCATAATAACAAGGCTACCATCCAATGGAGTAACAAAAATATTGACAACCTACTACCTTCCATAATGACAAGGCTACCATCCATTGGAGTAACAAAAATCATGACATCGGACTACATCTCATAATGACAAGGCTACCATCCATTGGAATAACAAAAATATCGTACACAAACTACCTTCCATAACGACAAGGCTACCATCCAATGGAGTAACAAAAATAACGACAACAGACTACCTTCCATAATGAAAAGGCTATGATCCATTGGAGTTACAGAAATCTCGACAACAGACTACCTGCGATAATGACAAGGCTACGATCCATTGGAGTAACTAAAATCTCGTACAGAAACTACCTTCCATAATGACTTGGCTACCATCCATTGGAGTAACAAAGATATCGACACCAGACTACCTTCCACAACAACAAGGCTAAAATCCATTGTAGTAACAAAAATATCGACAATAGAATACCTTCCATAATGACAAGGCTTCCATCCATTGTAGTGACAAAAATCTCGACAATATCCTACCTTCTATAATGACAAGGCTATCATCCATTGGAGTAACAAAAATCTCGACAACAGACTACCTTCCATAATGACAAGGCTACCATTCATTGGAATAACAAAAATCACAACAACAGACTACCTTCCATAATGACTAGGCTATCATCCATTGGAATAACAAAAATATCGGCACCACACTACCTTCCATAATTACAAGGCTACCATCCAATGGAGTAACAAAAATATCGACAACAGACTACCTTTCATAATGACAAGGCTACCATCCATTGGAGTAACAGAAATCTCGACAACAGACTACCTTCCATAATGACAAGTCTACCATCCATTAAAGTAACAAAAATATCGACAATAGACTACCTTCCGTAATTACAAGGGTACCATCATTGGAGTAACCAAAATATCCACAAGAGACTACCCTCCATAAGGACAAGGCTATAATCCATTGGAGTATAAAAAATCACGACAATAGACTACCATCCATAATGATATAGCTACCATCCATTGTAGTATTAAAAAACTCGACAACGGACTATCTTCCATAATGACAAAGCTACCATCCAAAGTAGTAACAAAAATATGGACAACAGACTACCTTCCATAATGACATGGTTACCATCCATTGGAGTAACAGAAATCTCGACAACAGACTACCTTCGATAATGATAAGTCTACCATCCATTGGAGTAATAAGAATCTCGACAACACACTACCTTCCATAATGACAATGCTATCATGCAGTGGAGTAACAAAAATCTTGGCAATGGACTACCTTCGATAATGACAAGGGTACCATCATTGGAGTAACCAAAATATCAACAAGAGACTACCTTCCATAATGACAAGGCTACAATCCATTAAAGTATAAAAAATCTCGACAACAGACTACCTTCCATAATGACAAGGCTACCATCCATAGGAGTAACAAAGATATCGACAACATACTACCTTCCATAATAACAAGGCTAACATCCCATAGAATAACAAAAATCACGACAATAGACTACCTTTCATAATGACAACGCTACCATCCATTCGAATTACAAAAATATCATACACAAACTACCTTCCATAATGACTAGGCTACCATCCATTGTAGTAATAAAATTCTCGACAACAGACTACCTTCCATAATGACAAGGCTACCATCCATTGTAGTGACAAAAATCTCGACAATATACTACCTTCTATAATTACAATGCTACCATCCATTGGAATAAAAAAAATTGCGACAACAGACAACCTTCCATATGGACAAGGCTACCGTCCCTTAGAGTAACAAAAATCTCGACAACAGACTACCTTCCATAATGACAAGGCTACCATCCATTGTGGTAACAAAGATATCTACAACATACTACCTTCCATAATGACAAGGCTACCATTCATTGGAATAACAAAAATCACGACAACAGACTACCTTCTATAATGACAACGCTACCATCCATTGGAATAACAAAAATATCGACAACACACTACCTTCCATAATGACAAGGCTACCATCCAATGGAGTAACCAAAATATCCACAAGAGACTACCTTCCATAATGACAAGGCTACAATCCATTGGAGTATAAAAAATCTCGACAACAGACTACATTCCATAATGACAAGGCTACCATCCATTGGAGTAACAAAAAACTCGACAATAGACTACCTTCCATAATGACTAGGCTACCATCCATTGGAGTAACAAAGATATCGACAATAGACTACCTTCCATAATGACAAGGCTATAATCCGTTGTAGTAACAAAAATCTCGACAATAGACTACCTTTCATAATGACAAGGCTACCATCCATTGGAATAACAAAAATCTCGACAATATACTACCTTCTATAATGACAAGGCTACCGTCCATTAGAGTAATAAAAATCTCGAGAACAGACTACCTTCCATAATTACAAGTCTACAATCTATTATAGTAACAAAAATATCACAATATACTACCTTTTATAATGACATGGCTACTATCCATTGGAATAACAAAAATCTCGACAATAGACTATGGTCCATAACGACAAGGCTACCATCCCTTAGAGTAACAAAAATCTCGACATCTAACTACCTTCCATAATGACAAGGCTACCATCCATTGGAGTAACAAAGATATCGACAACAGACTACCTTCCATAATGAAAAGGCTACCATCTATTGGAGTAACAAATATATCTACAACATACTACCTTCCATAATGACAAGGCTACCATTCATTGGAATAAGAAAAATCATGACAACAGACTACGTTCCATAACGACAAGGCTACCATCCCTTAGAGTAACAAAAATGTCGACAACAAACTACCTTGCATAATGACAAGGCTACCATCCATTGGAGTAACAAAAATCACGACAACGTACTACCTTCCCCTATAACAAGGCTACCATCCATTAGAATAACAAAAATATCGACAACACACTACCTTCCATAATGTCAAGGCTACCATGAAGTGGAGTAACAAAAATCTAGGCAATAGACTACCTTCCATAATTACAAGGGTACCATAATTGGAGTAACCAAAATATCCACAAGAGACTACCTTCCATCATGACAAGGCTACAATCCATCGGAGTAACATAAATCTCTACAACAGAATACCTTCGATAATGACAAGTCTACCAGCCATTGGAGTAACAAAAATTTCGACAACATACTACCTTACATAATGACAAGTGTACCATCATTGGAGTAACCAAAATATCCATAAGAGACTACCTTCAATAATGACAAGGCTACAATCCATTGGAGTATAAAAAATCTCAACAACAGACTACCTTCCATAATGACAAGGCTACCATCCATTGGAGTAACAAAAAACTCGACAACAGACTACCTTCCATAATGACTAGGCTACCATCCATTGGAGTAACAAAGATATCGACAACAGACTACCTTCCATAACGACAAGGCTACACTCCATTGTTGTAACAAAAATCTCAACAATAGACAACCTTTCATAATGACAAGGCTACCATCCATTGGAATAACAAAAATCTCAACAACATACTATTTTCCATAACGACAAGGCTACCATCGCTTAGTGTAAAAAAAATATCGACAACAAACTACCTTTCATAATGGCAAGGCTACCATCCATTAGAGTAACAAAGATATCGACAATAGAATACCTTCCATAATGACAAGGCTACCATTCATTGGAGTAACAAAGATATCTACAACATACTACGTTCTATAATGACAAGGCTATCATTCATTGGAATAAAAAAAATCACGACAACAGACTACCTTCCATAATGACTAGGCTACCATCCATTGGAATAACAAAAATATCGACAACACACTACCTTCCATAATTACAAGGCTACCATCCAATGGAGTAACAAAAATATCGACAATAGACTACCTTTCATAATGACAAGGCTACCATCCAATGGAGTAACAGAAATCTCGACAACAGACTACCTTCGATAATGACAAGTCTACCATCCATTGGAGTAACAAAAATCTCGACAATAGACTATCTTCCATAATGACAAGGGTACCATCATTGGAGTAACCAAAATATCCACAAGAGACTACCTTCCATAAGGACAAGGCTACAATCCATTGGAGTATAAAAAATCTCGACAACAGACTACCTTCAATAATGATAAGGCTACCATCCATTGGAGTAACAAAAAACTAAACAACAGACTACCTTCCATAATGACTAGGCTACCATCCATTGGAGTAACAAAGATATCGACAACAGACTACCTTTTATAACGACAAGGATACCATCCATTGTAGTAACAAAAATCTCGACAACAGACTACCTTCCATAATGACAAGGCTACCATCCATTAGAGTAACAAAGATATCGACAACAAACTACCTTCCATAATGACTTGGCTACCATCAATTGGAGTAACAAAGATATCGACAACAGACTACCTTCCATAATGACTTGGCTACAATCCATTCTAGTAACAAAAATCTCGACAATATATTACCTTCTATAATGACAAGGCTACCTACCATTGGAGTAACAAAAATCTCCACAATAGACTACCTTCCATAATGACAAGGCTACCATCCATTGGAGTAACTAAAATCTCATACATAAACTACCTTCCATAATGACTAGGCTACCATCCATTGGAGTAACAAAGATATCGACAACAGACTATCGTCCATAACGACAAGGCTACAATCCATTGTAGTGACAAAAATATCAACAATATACTACCTTCCATAATGACTAGACTACCATCCATTGGAATAACAAAGATATCGACAACAAACTACCTTCCATAATGACTAGGCTACCATCCATTGGAATAACAAAAATATCGTACAAAAACTACCTTCCATAAGGACTAGGATACCATCCATTGGAGTTACAAAGATATCAACAACAGACTACCTTCCATAACGACAAGGCTACAATCCATTGTAGTAACAAAAATCTCGACAACAGACTACCTTCCATAATGACTATGCTACCATCCATTGGAATAACAAAAATATCGACAACACACTACCTTCCATAATGACAAGGCTACCATCCAATGGAGTAACAAACATATCGACAACAGACTACCTTCCATAATGACAAGGCCACTATCCATTGGAGTAACAGAAATCTCGACAACAGATTACCTTCGATAATGACAAGGCTACCATCCATTGGAGTAACAAAAATCTCGTACACAAACTACCTTCCATAATGACTTGGCTACCATCCATTGGAGTAACAAAGATATCGACAACAAATTACCTTCCACAACGACAAGGCTACAATCCATTGTAGTAACAAAAATATCAGCAACAGAATACCTTCCATAATGACAAGGCTACCATCCATTGTAGTGACAAAAATCTCGACAATATACTACCTTCTATAATGACAAGGCTACCATCCATTGAAGTAACTAAAATCTCGTACACAAATTACCTTCCATAATGACTAGGCTACCATCCATTGGAATAACAAAGATATCGACAACAAACTACCTTCCATAACGACAAGGCTACAATCCATTGTAGTGACAAAAATCTCGATAATATACTACCTTCTATAATGAAAACGCTACCATCCATTGGAATTACAAAAATCTCGACAACAGACTACGTTGCATAATGACAAGGCTACCATCCCTTAGAGTAACAAAAATGTCGACAACAAACTACCTTGCATAATGACAACGCTACCATCCATTTGAGTAACAAAGATATCGACAACATACTACCTTCCATAATGACAAGGCTACCATCCATTGGAGTAACAAAAATCACGACAACATACTACCTTCCACTATGACAAGGCTAACATCCATTAGAATAACAAAAATATCGACAACACACTACCTTCCATAATGTCAAGGCTACCATGAAGTGGAGTAAGAAAAATATCCACAAGAGACTACCTTCCATAATGACAAGGCTACAATCCATCGGAGTAACAGAAATCTCTACAACAGAATACCTTCGATAATGACAAGTCTACCAGCCATTGGAGTAACAAAAATCTCGACAACATACTACCTTACATAATGACAATGGTACCATCATTGGAGTAACCAAAATATCCACAAGAGACTACCTTCCATAATGACAAGGCTACAATCCATTGGAGTATAAAAAATCTCAACAACAGACTACCTTCCATAATGACAAGGCTACCATCCATTGGAGTAACAAAAAACTCGACAACAGACTACCTTCCATAATGATTAGGCTACCATCCATTGGAGTAACAAAGATATCGACAACAGACTACCTTCCATAACGACAAGGCTACACTCCATTGTAGTAACAAAAATCTCAACAATAGACTACATTTCATAATGACAAGGCTACCATCCATTGGAATAACAAAAATCTCAACAACAGACTATTTTCCATAACGACAAGACTACCATCCCTTAGTGTAACAAAAATCTCGACAACAAACTACCTTCCATAATGACAAGTCTACCATCCATTGGAGTAACAAAAATCTCGACAATAGACTATCTTCCATAATGACAAGGGTACCATCATTGGAGTAACCAAAATATCCACAAGAGACTACCTTCCATAAGGACAAGGCTACAATCCATTGGAGTATAAAAAATCTCGACAACAGACTACCTTCAATAATGATAAGGCTACCATCCATTGTAGTAACAAAAAACTAAGCAACAGACTACCTTCCATAATGACTAGGCTACCATCCATTAGAGTAACAAAGATATCGACAACAGACTACCTTTTATAACGACAAGGCTACCATCCATTGTAGTAACAAAAATCTCGACAACAGACTACCTTCCATAATGTCAAGGCTACCATCCATTAGAGTAACAAAGATATCGACAACAAACTACCTTCCTTAATGACTTGGCTACCATCAATTGGAGTAACAAAGATATCGACAACAGACTACCTTCCATAATGACTTGGCTACAATCCATTGTAGTAACAAAAATCTCGACAATATATTACCTTCTATAATGACAAGGCTACCATCCATTAGAGTAACAAAAATCTCGATAATAGACTACCTTCCATAATTACTAGGCTACCATCCATTGGAGTAACAAAGATATCGAAAACAGACTATCGTCCATAACGACAAGGCTACAACCCATTGTAGTGACAAAAATATCAACAATATACTACCTTCCATAATGACTAGACTACCATCCATTGGAGTAACAAAGATATCAACAACAGACTACCTTCCATAATGACTAGGCTATCATCCATTGGAATAACAAAATTATCGTACACAAACTACCTTCAATAAGGACTAGGCTACCATCCATTGGAGTTACAAAGATATCAACAACAGACTACCTTCCATAACGACAAGGCTACAATCCATTGTAGTAACAAAAATCTCGACAACAGACTACCTTCCATAATGACTATGCTACCATCCATTGGAATAACAAAAATATCAACAACAGACTATTTTCCATAACGACAAGGCTACCATACCTTAGTGTAACAAAAATCTCGACAACAAACTACCTTCCATAATGATAAGTCAACCATCCATTGGAGTAACAAAAATCTCGACAATAGACTATCTTCCATAATGACAAGGGTACCATCATTGGAGTAACCAAAATATCCACAAGAGACTACCTTCCATAAGGACAAGGCTACAATCCATTGGAGTATAAAAAATCTCGACAACAGACTACCTTCAATAATGATAAGACTACCATCCATTGGAGTAACAAAAAACTAAACAACAGACTACCTTCCATAATGACTAGGCTACCATCCATTGGAGTAACAAAGATATCGACAACAGACTACCTTCCATAATGACTTGGCTACAATCCATTGTAGTAACAAAAATCTCGACAATATATTACCTTCTATAATGACAAGGCTACCATCCATTAGAGTAACAAAAATCTCGATAATAGACTACCTTCCATAATTACTAGGCTACCATCCATTGGAGTAACAAAGATATCGAAAACAGACTATCGTCCATAACGACAAGGCTACAACCCATTGTAGTGACAAAAATATCAACAATATACTACCTTCCATAATGACTAGACTACCATCCATTGGAGTAACAAAGATATCAACAACAGACTACCTTCCATAATGACTAGGCTATCATCCATTGGAATAACAAAATTATCGTACACAAACTACCTTCCATAAGGACTAGGCTACCATCCATTGGAGTTACAAAGATATCAACAACAGACTACCTTCCATAACGACAAGGCTACAATCCATTGTAGTAACAAAAATCTCGACAACAGACTACCTTCCATAATGACTATGCTACCATCCATTGGAATAACAAAAATATCGACAACAGACTATTTTCCATAACGACAAGGCTACCATCCCTTAGTGTAACAAAAATCTCGACAACAAACTACCTTCCATAATGACAAGTCAACCATCCATTGGAGTAACAAAAATCTCGACAATAGACTATCTTCCATAATGACAAGGGTACCATCATTGGAGTAACCAAAATATCCACAAGAGACTACCTTCCATAAGGACAAGGCTACAATCCATTGGAGTATAAAAAATCTCGACAACAGACTACCTTCAATAATGATAAGACTACCATCCATTGGAGTAACAAAAAACTAAACAACAGACTACCTTCCATAATGACTAGGCTACCATCCATTAGAGTAACAAAGATATCGACAATAGACTACCTTTTATAACGACAAGGCTACCATCCATTGTAGTAACAAAAATCTCGACAACAGACTACCTTCCATAATGACAAGGCTACCATCCATTAGAGTAACAAAGATATCGACAACAAACTACCTTCCTTAATGACTTGGCTACCATCAATTGGAGTAACAAAGATATCGACAACAGACTACCTTCCATAATGACTTGGCTACAATCCATTGTAGTAACAAAAATCTCGACAATATATTAAATTCTATAATGACAAGGCTACCATCCATTGGAGTAACAAAAATCTCGATAATAGACTACCTTCCGTAATGACTAGGCTACCATCCATTGGAGTAACAAAGATATCGACAACAGACTATCGTCCATAACGACAAGGCTACAATCCATTGTAGTGACAAAAATATCAACAATATACTACCTTCCATAATGACTAGACTACCATCCATTGGAGTAACAAAGATATTAGCAACAGACTACCTTCCATAATGACTAGGCTACCATCCATTGGAATAACAAAAATATCATACACAAACTACCTTCCATAAGGACTAGGCTACCATCCATTGGAGTTACAAAGATATCAACAACAGACTACCTTCCATAACGACAAGGCTACAATCCATTGTAGTAACAAAAATCTCGACAACAGACTACCTTCCATAATGACTATGCTACCATCCATTGGAATAACAAAAATATCGACAACACACTACCTTCCATAATGACAAGGCTACCTTCCAATGGAGTAACAAACATATCGACAATAGAATACCTTCCATAATGACAAGGCTACCATCTATTGGAGTAACATAAATCTCGACAACAGATTACCTTCGATAATGACAAGGCTACCATCCATTGGAGTAACAAAAATCTCGTACACAAACTACCTTCCATAATGACTTAGCTACCATCCATTGGAGTAACAAAGATCTCGACAACAGATTACTTTCCACAATGACAAGGCTACAATCTATTGTAGTAACAAAAATATCGGCAACAGAATACCTTCCATAATGACAAGGCTACCATCCATTGTAGTGACAAAAATCTCGACAATATACTACCTTCTATAATGACAAGGCTACCATCCATTGGAGTAACAAAAATCTCGACAACAGACTACCTTCCATAATGACAAGGCTACCATCCTTTGGAGTAACTAAAATCTCGTACACAAATTACTTTCCATAATGACTAGGCTACCATCCATTGGAATAACAAAGATATCGACAACAAACTACCTTCCATAACGACAAGGCTACAATCTATTGTAGTAACAAAAATCTCGACAATAGACTACCTTCCATAATTACAAGGCTACCATCCATTGTAGTGACAAAAATATCGATAATATACTACCTTCTATAATGAAAATGCTACCATCCATTGGAATTACAAAAATCTCGACAACAGACTACGTTGCATAATGACAAGGCTACCATCCCTTAGAGTAACAAAAATTTCGACAATAGACTACCTTCCATAATGAAAAGGCTACCATCCATTGGAGTAACAAAGATATCAACAACATACTACCTTCCATAATGAAAAGGCTACCATCCCTTAGAGTAACAAAAATCATGACAACAGACTACCGTTCATAATAATAACGTTACACATTGGAATAATAAAAATATCGTACACTAACTACCTTCCATAACGACTAGGCTAACATCCATTGAAGTTACAAAGATATCGACAACAGACTACCTTCCATAACGACAAGGCTACAATCCATAATAGTAACAAAAATCTCGACAACAGACTACCTTCCATAATGACTAGGCTACCATCCATTGGAATAACAAAAATATCGAAAACACACTACCTTCCATAATAACAAGGCTACCATCCAATGGAGTAACAAAAATCATGACAACAGACTACCTTTCATAATGACAAGGCTACCATCCATGGGAATAACAAAAATATCGTACACAAACTACCTTCCATAACGACAAGGCTACCATCCAATGGAGTAACAAAAATATCGATAACAGACTACCTTCCATAATGACAAGGCTATGATCCATTGGAGTAACAGAAATCTCGACAACAGACTACCTGCGATAATGACAAGGCTACGATCCATTGGAGTAACTAAAATCTCGTACAGAAACTACCTTCAATAATGACTTGGCTACCATCCATTGGAGTAACAAAGATATCGACAACGGACTACCTTCCTCAACGACAAGGCTACAATCCATTATAGTAACAAAAATATCGACAATAGAATACCTTCCATAATGACAAGGCTACCATCCATTGTAGTGACAAAAATCTCGACAATATACTACCTTCCATAATGATAAGGCTACCATTCATTGGAATAACAAAAATCACAACAACATACTACCTTCCATAATGACTAGGCTATAATCCATTGGAATAACAAAAATATTGACACTACACTACCTTCCATAATGACAAGGCTACTATCCAATAGAGTAACAAAAATCACGACAACAGACTACCTTTCATAATGACAAGGCTACCATCCATTGGAATAACAAAAATATCATACACAAACTACCTTCCATAATGACTAGGCTAGCATCCATTGGAGTATAAAAGATATCGACAACAGACTACCTTCCATAACGACAAGGCTACAATCCATTGTAGTAATAAAATTCTCGACAACAGACTACCTTCCATAATGACAAGGCTACCATCCATTATAGTGACAAAAATCTCGACAATATACTACCTTCTATAATGACAATGCTACCATCCATTAGAATAACAAAAATCGCGACAATAGACAACCTTCCATATGGACAAGGCTACCATCCCTTAGAGTAACAAAAATCTCGACAACAGACTACCCTCCATAATTACAAGGCTACCATCCATTGTGGTAACAAAGATATCTACAACATACTACCTTCTATAATGACAAGGCTACCATTCATTGTAGTAATAAAAATATCGACAACAGACTACCTTCCATAATGACAAGGCTACCATCCATTGGAGTAACAATAAACTCGACAACAGACTACCTTCCATAATGACTAGGCTACCATACATTGGATGAACAAATATTTCGAAAATAGACTACCTTCCATATTGACAAGGGTACAATCCATTGTAGTAACAAAAATCTCGACAACAGACTACCTTCCGAAATGACAAGGCTACCATCCATTGTAGTGACAAAAATATCGACAACAGACTACCTTCCATAATGACAAGGTTACCATCCATTGGAGTAATAGAAATCTCGACAACAGACTACCTTCAATAATGACAAGTCTACCATACATTAGAGTAACAAAAATCTTGACAACACACCAACTTCCATAATGACAAGGCTATCATCCAATGGATTAACAAAAATATCGAAAATAGACTACCTTTCATAATGACAAGGCTACCATCCATTGGAATAACAAAGATATCGACAAAAAACTACCTTCTATAATGACAAGGCTACAATCCATTGTAGTAACAAAAATCTTGACAATAGACTACCTTCCATAATTACAAGGCTACCATCCATTGTAGTGACAAAAATCTCGCTAATATACTACCTTCTATAATGACAACGCTACCATCCATTGGAATTACAAAAATCTCGACAACAGACTACGTTGCATAATGACAAGGCTACCATCCCTTAGAGTAACAAAAATCTCGACAACAGACTACCTTCCATAATTAAAAGGCTACCATCCATTGGAGTAACAAAGATATCGACAACATACTACCTTCCATAATGAAAAGGCTACCATCCCTTAGAGTAACAAAAATCATGACAACAGACTACCGTTCATAATAACAATGTTACACATTGGAATAATAAAAATATCGTACACAAACTACCTTCCATAACGACTAGGCTAACATCCATTGAAGTTACAAAGATATCGACAACAGACTACCTTCCATAACGACAAGGCTACAATCCATAATAGTAACAAAAATCTCGACAACAGACTACCTTCCAAAATGACTAGGCTACCATACATTGGAATAACAAAAATATCGATAACACACTACCTTCCATAATAACAAGGCTACCATCCAATGGAGTAACAAAAATATCGACAACGTACTACCTTCCATAATGACAAGGCTACCATCCATTGGAGTAACAAAAATCTTGACAACAGACTACCTTTCATAATGACAAGGCTACCATCCATGGGAATAACAAAAATATCGTACACAAACTACCTTCCATAACGACAAGGCTACCATCCAATGGAGTAACAAAAATATCGATAACAGACTACCTTCCATAATGACAAGGCTATGATCCATTGGAGTAACAGAAATCTCGACAACAGACTACCTGCGATAATGACAAGGCTACCATCCATTGGAGTAACTAAAATCTTGTACAGAAACTACCTTCAATAATGACTTGGCTACCATCCATTGGAGTAACAAAGATATCGACTACAGACTACCTTCCACAACGACAAGGCTACAATCCATTGTTGTACCAAAAATATCGACAATAGAATACATTCCATAATGACAAGGCTACCATCCATTGTAGTGACAAAAATCTCGACAATATACTACCTTCCATAATGACAAGGCTACCATTCCTTGGAATAACAAAAATCACAACAACATACTACCTTCCATAATGACAAGGCTACCATCCAATGGAGTAACAAAAATATCGACAACAGACTACCTTCCATAATGACAAGGTTACCATCCATTGGAGTAACAGAAATCTCGACAACAAACTACCTTCGATAATGACAAGTCTACCATCAATTGGAGTAACAAAAATCTCAACAACACACCACCTTCCATAATGACAAGGCTACCATCCATTGGAGTAACAAAGATATCAACAACAAACTACCTTTTATAACGACAAGGCTACCATCCATTGTAGTAACAAAAATCTCGACAACAGACTACATTCCATAATGACAAGGCTACCATCCATTGGAGTAACAAAGATATCGACAACATACTACCTTCCATAATGACAAGGCAACCATCTATTGGAGTAACAAAAATCACGGCAACATACTACCTTTCATAATGACAAGGCTACCATCCATGGGAATAACAAAAATATACTACCTTCCATAATGAGAAGGGTACCATCATTGGAGTAACCAAAATATCCACAAGAGACTACCTTCCATAATGACAAGGCTACAATCCATTAGAGTATAAAAAATCTCGACAACAGACTACCTTCCATAATGACAAGGCTACCATCCATAGGAGTAACAAAGATATCGACAACATACTACCTTCCATAATAACAAGGCTACCATCCCATAGAGTAACAAAAATCACGACAACAGACTACCTTTCATAATGACAAGACTACCATCCATTGGAATAACAAAAATATCATACACAAACTACCTTCCTTAACGACAAGGCTAGCATCCATTGGAGTATAAAAGATATCGACAATAGACTACCTTCCATAACGACAAGGCTACCATCCATTGTGGTAACAAAGATATCTACAACATACTACCTTCTATAATGACAAGGCTACCATTCATTGTAGTAACAAAAATATCGACAACAGACTACCTTCCATAATGATAAGGCTACCCTCCATTGGAGATACAATAAACTCGACAACAGACTACCTTCCATAATGACTAGGCTACCATCCATTGGAGTAACAAATATTTCGACAATAGACTACCTTCCATAATGGCAAGGCTACAATCCATTGTAGTAACAAAAATCTCGACAACAGACTACCTTCCATAATGACAAGGCTACCATCCATTGTAGTGACAAAAATCTCAACAACAGACTATCTTCCATAATGACAAGGCTACCATCCAATGGAGTAACAAAAATATCGAGAACATACTACCTTCCATAATGACAAGGTTACCATCCATTGGAGTAATAGAAATCTCGACAACAGACTACCTTCAATAATGACAAGTCTACCATACATTGGAGTAACAAAAATCTCGACAACACACCACCTTCCATAATGACAAGGCTATCATCCAATGGATTAACAAAAATATCGACAATAGACTACCTTCCATAATGACAACGCTACCATCCATTGGAATAACAAAAATATCAACAACACACTATCTTCCATAATGACAACGCTACCATCCAATGGAGTAACCAAAATATCCACAAGAGACTACCTTCCATAATGACAAGGCTATAATACATTGGAGTAACAAAAATCTCTACAACAGAATACCTTCGATAATGACAAGTCTACCATCCATTGGAGTAACAAAAATCTCGACAACAGACTACCTTACATAATGACAAGGGTACCATCATTAGAGTAACCAAAATATCCACAAGAGACTACCTTCCATAATGACAAGGCTACAATCCATTGGAGTATAAAAAATCTCAACAACAGACTACATTCCATAATGACAAGTCTACCATCCATTGGAGTAACAAAAAACTCGACAACAGACTACCTTCCATAATGACTAGGCTACCATCCGTTGTAGTAACAAAAATCTCGACAATAGACTACCTTTCATAATGACAAGGCTACCGTCCATTGGAATAACAAAAATCTCGACAATATACTACCTTCTATAATGACAAGGCTACCGTCCATTGGAGTAATAAAAATCTCAACAAGAGACTACCTTCCATAATGACAAGTCTACAATCTATTATAGTAACAAAAATATAAACAATAGACTACCTTTTACAATGACAAGGCTACCATCCATTGGAATAACAAAAATCTCGACAATAGACTATGTTCCATAACGACAAGGCTACCATCCCTTAGAGTAACAAAAATCTCGACAACAAACTACCTTCCATAATGACAAGGCTACCATCCATTTGAGTAACAAAAATATCGACAACACACTACCTTCCATAATGACAAGGGTACCATCTTTGGAGTAACCAAAATATCCACAAGAGACTACCTTCCATAAGGACAAGGCTACAATCCATTGGAGTATAAAAAATCTCGACAACAGACTACCTTCAATAATGATAAGGCTACCATCCATTGGAGTAATAAAAAACTAAACAACAGACTACCTTCCATAATGACTAGGCTACCATCCATTGGAGTAACAAAGATATCGACAACAGACTACCTTTTATAACGACAAGACCACCATCCATTGTAGTAACAAAAATCTCGACAACAGACTACCTTCCATAATGACAAGGCTACCATCCATTGGAGTAACAAAGATATCGACAACATACTACCTTCCATAATGACAAGGAAACCATCTATTGGAGTAACAAAAATCAGGGCAACAGACTACCTTTCATAATGACAAGGCTACCATCCATTGGAATAACAAAAATATCGACAACACACTACCTTCCATAATGTCAAGGCTACCATGCAGTGGAGTAACAAAATTCTCGGCAATATACTACCTTCCATAATGAGAAGGGTACCATCATTGGAGTAACCAAAATATCCACAAGAGACTACCTTCCATAATGACAAGGCTACAATCCATTAGAGTATAAAAAATCTTGACAACAGACTACCTTCCATAATGACAAGGCTACCATCCATTGGAGTAACAAAGATATCGACAACAGACTACCTTCCATAATGACAAGGCTACCATCCATTGGAGTAACAAAGATATCTACAACATACTACCTTCCATAATGACAAGCCTACCTTTCATTGGAATAACAAAAATCACGGAAACAGACTACGTTCCATAAAGACAAGGCTACCATCCCTTAGAGTAATAAAAACCTCGACAACAAACTACCTTCCATAATGATAAGGCTACCACCCATTTGAGTAACAAAGATATCGACAACATACTACCTTCCATAATGACAAGGATACCATCCATTGGAGTAACAAAAATCACGACAACAAACTACCTTCCACTATGACAAGGCTACCATATATTAAAATAACAAAAATATCGACAACATACTACCTTCCATAATGTCAAGGCTACCATGAAGTGGAGTAACTAAAATCTAGGCAATAGACTACCTTCCATAATTACAAGGGTACCATAATTGGAGTAACCAAAATATCCACAAGAGACTACCTTCCATAATGAAAAGGCTACAATCCATCTGAGTAACGGAAATCTCGACAATAGACTTCCTTCGATAATGACAAGTCTACTATCCTTTGGAGTAACAAAGATATCGACAACATACTACCTTCCATAATGACAAGGCAACCATCTATTGGAGTAACAAAAATCACGGCAACAGACTACCTTTCATAATGACAAGGCTACCATCCATTGGAATAACAAAAATAGCGATAACACACTACCTTCCATAATGTCAAGGCTACCATGCAGTGGAGTAACAAAAATCTCGGCAATACACTACCTTCCATAATGAGAAGGGTACCATCATTGGAGTAACCAAAATATCCACAAGAGACTACCTTCCATAATGACAGGGCTACAATCCATTAGAGTATAAAAAATCTTGACAACAGACTACCTTCCATAATGACAACGCTACCATCCATTGGAGTAACAAAGATATCGACAACAGACTACCTTCCATAATGACAAGGCTACCATCCATTGGAGTAACAAAGATATCTAGAACATACTACCTTCCATAATGACAAGGATACTATCCATTGGAGTAACAAAAATCACGACAACAAACTACCTTCCACTATGACAAGGCTACCATATATTAAAATAACAAAAATATCGACAACACACTACCTTCAATAATGTCAAGGCTACCATGAAGTGGAGTAACAAAAATCTAGGCAATAGACTACCTTCCATAATTACAAGGGTACCATAATTGGAGTAACCAAAATATCCACAAGAGACTACCTTCCATAATAAAAAGGCTACAATCCTTGGAGTAACAGAAATCTCGACAATAGACTTCCTTCGATAATGACAAGTCTACCATCCTTTGGAGTAACAAAAATCTCGACAACAAACTACCTTCCATAATGACAAGGGTACCATCATTGGAGTAACAAAAATATCCACAAGAGACTACCTTCCATAATGACAAGGCTACAATCCATTGGAGTATAAAAAATATCAACAACAAACTACCTTGCATAATGACAAGGCTACCATCCATTGGAGTAACAAAAAACTCAACAACAAACTACTTTCCATAATGACTAGACTACCATCCATTGGAGTAACAAAGATATCAATAACAAACTACCTTCCATAACGAAAAGGCTATAATCCGTTGTAGTAACAAAAATCTCGACAATAGACTACCTTCTATAATGACAAGGCTACCGTCCATTGGAGTAATAAAAATCTCAACAACAGACTACCTTCCATAATGACAAGTCTACAATCTATTATAGTAACAAAAATATCAACAATAGACTACCTTTTATAATGACAAGGCTACCATCCATTGGAATAACAAAAATCTTGACAACAGACTATGTTCCATAACGACAAGGCTACCATCCCTTAGAGTAACAAAAATCTCGACAACAAACTACCTTCCATAATGACAAGGCTACCATCCATTGGAGTAACAAAGATATCGACAACAGACTACCTTCCATAATGACAAGGCTACCATCCATTAGAGTAACAAAGATATCTACAACATACTACCTTCCATAATGACAAGGCTACCATTCATTGGAATAACAAAAATCACGACAACATACTACGTTCCATAACGACAAGGCTACCATCCCTTAGAGTAACAAAAATCTCGACAACAAACTACCTTCCATAATGACAAGGCTACCATCCATTTAAGTAACAAAGATATCGACAACATACTACCTTTCATAATGACATGGCTACCATCCATTGGAGTAACAAAAATCACAACAACAGACTACCTTCCACTTTGACAAGGCTACCATCCATTAGAATAACAAAAATATCGACAACACACTACCTTCCATAATGTCAAGGCTACCATGAAGTGAAGTAACAAAAATCTAGGCAATAAACTACCTTCCATAATTACAAGGGTACCATAATTGGAGTAACCAAAATATCCACAAGAGACTACTTTCCATAATGACAAGGCTACAATCCATTGGAGTAACAGAAATCTCTACAACAGAATACCTTCGATAATGAAAAGTCTACCATCTATTGGAGTAACAAAAATCTCGACAACAGACTACCTTACATAATGACAAGGATACCATCATTGGAGTAACCAAAATATCCACAAGAGACTACCTTCCATAAAGACAAGGCTATAATCCATTGGAGTATAAAAAATATCAACAACAGACTACCATCCATAATGACAAGGCTACCATCCATTGGAGTAACAAAAAACTCGACAACAGACTACCTTCCATAATGACTAGGCTACCATCCATTGGAGTAACAAAGATATCGACAACAGACGACCTTCCATAACGACAAAGCTACAATCCATTGTAGTAACAAAAATCTCAACAATAGACCACCTTTCATAATGACAAGGCTACCATCAATTGGAATAACAAAAATCTTGACAACAGACTATTTTCCATAACGACAAGGCTACCATCCCTTAGAGTAACAAAAATCTCGACAACAAACTACCTTCTATAATGAGAAGGCTACCATCCATTGGAGTAACAAAGATATCGACAATGGACTACCTTCCAAAATGACAAGGCTACCATCCATTGGATTAACAAAGATATCTACAACAGACTAACTTCCATAATGACAAGGCTACCATTCATTGGAAGTACAAAAATCACGACAACAGACTACCTTCCATAATGACTAGGCTACCGACCATTGGAATAACAAAAATATCGACAACACACTATCTTCCATAATGACAAGGCTACCATCCAATGGAGTAACAAAAATATCGACAACAGACTACCTTTCATAATGACAAGGCTACCATCCATTGGAGTAACAGAAATCTCGACAACAGACTACCTTCGATAATGACAAGTCTACCATCCATTGGAGTAACAAAAATCTCGAATATAGACTACCTTCCATAATGACAAGGGTACCATCATTGGAGTAACCAAAATATCCACAAGAGACTACCTTCCACAAGGACAAGGCTACAATCCATTGGAGTATAAAAATCTCGGCAACAGACTACCTTCCATAATGATAAGGCTACCATCCATTGGAGTAACAAAAAACTAAACAACAGACTACCTTCCATAATGACTAGGCTATCATACATTGGAGTAACAAAGATATCGACAACAGACTACCTTTTATATTGACAAGGATACCATCCATTATAGTAACAAAAATCACGACAACAGACTACCTTCCATAATGACAAGGCTACCATCCATTGGAATAACAAAGGTATCGACAATAGAGTACTCTCCATAATGACAAGGCTACCATCCATTGGAGTAACAAAGATATCTACAACATACTATCTTCCATAATAACAAGGCTACCATTCATTGGAATAACAAAAGTCACGACAACAGACTACCTTCCATAATGACTAGGCTACCATCCATTGGAATAACAAAAATATCGATAACACACTACCTTCCATAATGACAAGGCTACCATCCAATGGAGTAACAAAAATATCGACAATAGACTACCTTTCATAATGACAAGGCTACCATCCATTGGAGTAACAGAAATCTCGACAACAGACTACCTTCGATAATGACAAGTCTACCATCCATTGGAGTAACAAAAATCTCGACAATAGACTACCTTCCATAATGACAAGGGTACCATCATTGGAGTAACCAAAATATCCACAAGAGACTACCTTCCATAAGGACAAGGCTAAAATCCATTGGAGTATAAAAAATCTCGACAACAGACTACCTTCCATAATGATAAGGCTACCATCCATTAGAGTAACAAAAAACTAAACAACAGACTACCTTCCATAATGACTAGGATATCATCTATTGGTTAACAAAGATATCGACAACAGATTACCTTTTATAATGACAAGGCTACCATCCATTATAGTAACAAAAATCTCGACAACAAACTACCTTCCATAATGACAAGGCTACCATCCATTGGAGTAACAAAGATATCGATAATAGAGTACTCTCCATAATGACAAGGCTACCATCCATTGGAATAACAAAGATATATACAACATACTACCTTCCATAATGACAAGGCTACCATTCATTAGTGAAATTCTGGCAACAGATACTCAATGTCACAGTGAATGTTATGACACCGTATCTGACTTTCTATAAGACAGTAAATCAAAAAGAAGTAAAGAACACAGTCAATTGTTTACCCAGTTCAGTGTGAAATAACACCTACTATGGGGGCTACCAAGCCAAGGAGGAAATTCACTATAAGAGATATTAATTTAGGAATAAACCAACCAATTTATCTCCTTCACTTAAGACCTACCGAATGCAACTTCAATCAAAGTTCAACTTAAACCTGAGTTCCTACTCACTCCCCCTCAATCACAGTAGTGATACTAAACAATTGACTAATGAAATTATGAAGACACTCTTCAGAACATACACTTTATTATGCTTCACAGCTTTTAATCAAGTAACACAAACACTCGTGTTTCAAAGCTTTGAGTGATACATAAACCTAACTTGACCTTGCTTCAAAGCTTTAATCAAGTGACACAAACACTAGTGCTTCAAAGCATTGAGTGATACACAACCCTTACAATCAAAACCTACTCCAAGTCACTTATCAAAATGATACTTGCTTGGATTACAGTAGTTATAACTATACAGCCCCTTGTTGATCTTCTGTCTAAAAGTTAAGTTCACCAACAACCTTCCTGTTGAATATATAGGCAGCTGTTCTTCAGTTAGAGCTTCCACGAAAATAGCTAGGGTTAATTAGGGTTAACCTCAAGACTTGGTCACAAGACTTTATCAACCAGATTAGGGTTAAGCCAAGTTAACCTAAAGTCCACGTGAGATTCTGTTCTGGAATGTATGAACCATATTCCTGAAAAATCTCAGAATTAACAAAACTTCATAACTGTTAGATCAGTATAGGATGTCTTAACATTGGTTATGACAACAAGAATCCTGTTTACTGATTTTGGTAGAATGTAATAAATGTGATCATTGCATAATGATCAGATACACACTCATAATGAGCAGCTACTGTATGCCATTCTTTTTCTGCAGAAAGTACCTAGTAACCCAGAATGTTATGACATCAGTCATGACATTCACACACCTAGTTTTACCAAAAATACATGCCAATAACCAAACACTTACAAACTCCCCCTTTGGAAAATTTTTGGCTAAAACCCCTAAACAATAAGAGATTATACAGCAGCAGAAATAATATGTGTGCAGAAAACATAATGTCTACCAAGTATAATTAACACAAAATCTTCTCCCCCTCTTTAGCCATAAATAGGCCAAAGATACATGTACTTTTAGGTTATACAGTCATCCAAAATGAATAATAAAAACAACAAAAAATCTGAAATCACTTGCAGCAACAGGTACCAGCAGCAAGCTTGACAACTCCACTGATCTTCAAGCACTGTCATCTTCAGAGGAGGCACTATCCTCAGCATTAAGATGATCTTCAGCAGCATCCTCTTCCCTTCTTTGTCCTTCAGTCTCCTCCTGTTCTAGTCTAGCAATTAGGTTCTCAAGAGTCCTTTTCCTTGTCTCCAGCTCTTTGCAGGTTTCCTTCAGTACAACTATAACATCAGATTTCTTGGACTGAGTTTTGACAGTTGATGTCTCAACTGATGTCATGACAATGTCAGGAACATGAGTTCCCTGAAATAGCTTATAGTGCAACCCAAGAGTAGGGGCTCTTTTGCATACAATATCTTTTTCAACTAGAATGTCAGGATACTGAGCAAGGACAATACCACATAGGAGGGAGGGAAAGGCAATAGGGCCTTTAACAGCATAGCTTCCAGCATGTTTTAAAGTTTTATCAAATATATACCTGCCATAGTCAAATTCTGTCCTGGTTCCAACAGCATAAATGAATCTTCCCAATCCTGTGGAGATGGTTGATTTATGGTTGGTGGGAACCCAGTTGGCTGCACCAATCTTGTGCAGGATGGCAAATTTCATGCTTAGCTTGCTTGCATTCAGCTTGCCTTTTAAGGGCCAGCTCTTGACTTGATTTGCAGTGATGGTTTGGCATACTTGGTTATCAGAAACCTCTAGTTCAGGGCAAGCCCCATCTGGTCTTCCTAGGAATTTGTTTATTTCAGAGGGAGAGAAATTTACCTTTCTTCCTCTCACATAGACACACTTAAAGTCAGCTGACCTTCCATCACCACATCCATCAGATAAATTCACTATGAATTATTTGACAATATTTTCATAGCAGTTGGTAAACTTTACCACAGTATTCATTAGACCAGCAGTTTTGATTAGGTCCATGATCTCCTTACATTCCATGGCACCATTGTTTAGTTCTCTTTCCAAGGCTATTCTTTTCAAACAAACATACTTCCATTTGTTAACATTTTCAGGGTGGTGAAAAGAAATGTTGTCAGTGGGGACTTCAGGAACATTAGACATTTTTCTTGATGGGAGTTTCCTTCTGAGAGGAATGTCTTCAGCATTAACTTCAAATTTTGATTCCTCATCAGAATCAGAAGGTTCAGGCTCTTTCCTTTTCTTTGCTATTGGTTGTCTCACAGGATTTGAGAGACTATCAGCAGGTACTCGGGTTTTCACCTTCCCTTTGGATAATCCAGTCTTCACAGTTTCTACACCAGTCTTGCCTTCAGACCTAGTTTTCTTATGAACAACACCAGCAGTCTTCTCTTTGGTCAGACATTTTGCAGTATCCTGCTTTCCTTTTTTGTTCATGATCCTTCTAGCTATTCTAGGGTTGATATTTCCAATTAGGTCATTGTCAGAGTATTCTTCATCAACATCAATAATCGGGGGTTCAACATCCTTCTCTGAAGGGTTCTGGAGATCATCAAGATTTTCAGATGACTTCTGAATGTTGTCATCCGGTGTCTCAACATTCTTAGTGACATCTGGATTCATTTCAACATTTGGACTAGCAGATTCTTGATTTAAAGGAACATAAATGCCAGGTACCGAGTGGTTCTCATTCAGAATTCTTGTAACAAGTCTAGCTATTGCTTGATGAACATAAGTTGAGCCTTCCCTATTTGCTATTTCTGTGGGACAGAAGATGATGGTTGAGAGGGATTACCAGATGAAGTAGCTTGAGACCTTCCTGCATGCCTTGTTCTCAGCTTTTTAACCTTAGAGGGGTTAGCTGCCAGTTCTCTAAGAGGAGTAATCTCCAGGACATCAGAATCCATGCAAGTTGTGATTGCCCTAGGTTCTTGATCAGAGGATACGAAAGAAACAGTCGTCTTTGAAGAGGATGATGTCATGGATAGTTGAGACATTTTGAGAGTCTTAGAAAACCAGTAACAATGAGAGTGAAGTCTTTGACTGAGAGAATAGGGATTGTTGCAGAGCCGAGAGAGGAAGGAGGTAAATGAGTGTCTATTCAACTTCATCCCTTGTTTTAAGCAAAATTAATTGCTACATTTCCTCATGTTGGTAAATACCCAACTTGCCCCTCAAATTTTAAAATTGATTTGCATCAAGTGCCTTGGTAAAAATGTCAGCCAGCTGTAGTTCGGTGGCAACATGTTCCAGTTTAATCGTCTTCTCCTCTACAAGATCTCTGATAAAGTGATGTCTAATGTCAATATGCTTGGTCCTGCTATGCTGAATAGGATTCTTAGAAATGTTGATTGTACTCATATTGTCACAGTACAATGTCATAACATCTTGTGTGACATTATACTCAGTAAGCATTTGTTTCATCCAGATCATTTGAGAACAGCTACTACCAGCAGCTATGTATTCAGCTTCAGCAGTAGAGAGAGACACACAGTTCTGTTTCTTGCTGAACCAGGAGACCAGATTATTTCCTAAGAAGAAACATCCTCCATAGGTGCTCTTTCTATCATCAGCACTTCCAGCCCAATCAGCATCACAGTAACCAGTTAGAGTTGGTTCACAACCATGAGAGTACAGCAAGCCATAATTGTAAGTTCCACTTACATACTTCAAAATTCTCTTCACTTGGTTGATATGATCGACTTTGGGATTAGCTTGGTATCTTGCACATACTCCAACTGCAAAAGCAATGTCAGGTCTGCTGGCTGTTAAGTATAGCAGACTTCCTATCATTCTTCTGTACAGGCTTTGGTCCACCTTAACCCCACTTGAATCTTTGGATAGCTTTAAATGAGTAGGTGCAGGAGTCCTTTTGTGACTGGCATTCTCCATTCAAAACTTCTTGACAATTTTCTTTGCATACTTGTTTTGAGACAAAAAAATTGAGTCTTCCATCTGTGTGACTTGCAGTCCAAGAAAGTAGGTCTATTCTTCCATGAGGCTCATTTCGAATTCAGCTTGCATCTGGTTAGCAAAATGTTTAACCATTTTATCTGACATTCCCCAAAACACTATGTCATCAACATAGATTTGAGCTACCATTATCTTTCCTCCTTCATTTTTGGCAAAAAGGGTTTTATCCAAGCCTTCTTTTATGTATCCTTTGTCAGAGAGAAATTTTGTCAACCTGTCATACCATGCTCTAGGAGCTTGTTTCAGGCCATATAAAGCTTTCCTCAATTTGTAGACATGATCAGGGTAGTTTGGATCCACAAATCCTTTAGGCTGTTCCACATAAACTTCCTCATTTAAGTACCCATTTAGGAATGCACTTTTTACATCCATCTGAAATAACTTGAACTTCAGGAGACAAGCAAATCCCAATAGAAGTCTGATTGATTCCAGTCTGGCTACAGGGGCAAAGGTCTCATCAAAATCAACCCCTTCAACTTGAGTGTATCCTTGAGCAACAAGTCTTGCCTTATTCCTGGTGACAACTCCTTCAGCATCTGATTTATTCTTGTAGATCCATTTCTTGCCAATGATGTTTGTTCCTTCTGGTCTAGGAACTAACTCCCATACTTCATGTTGCTTGAATTGGTTCAATTCATCTTGCATTGCTCCAATCCAGTATTCATCAGTTAAAGCCTCCTTAACATTTCTTGGTTTAATTTTAGACACAAAGCAAGAGTTTGAGATGATTTCTCTAGATCTTGTAATGACTCCACTGTTAGGATCTCCTATGATGAGTTCTTTAGGATGATCTTTCTGAATTCTGATGGAAGGGTTTTTGTTAGCTTCCTTTGATTCAGAGTCTGAAGCAGTAGGGTTAGGTAGATCATTCTGTTGAGTTGAAGTCTCAAAGAATGTCTCAATATTACAAGGGACATCTGTTTCCTCATGATAATCATCAACTATGACATTTATTGAATCCATCATGACTTTGGTCTTGGAATTGAATACCCTATAAGCTCTGCTGTTGGTGGAGTATCCTAGAAATATTCCTTCATCACTTTTAGGGTCCAGCTTTCTCCTTTGTTCACGATCTTCCAGAATATAGCATTTGCTACCAAATACATGGAAGTACTTCACTGTTGGCTTTCTTCCTTTCCAGAGTTCATAAATGGTGGATGAGGTTCCCTTTCTCAAGGTGACCCTGTTATGGACATAACAGGCTGTATTCATAGCTTCAGCCCAAAAATGAATAGGAAGTCTTTTGGCATGTATCATTGCTCTGGCAGATTCCTGTATGGTCCTGTTTTTCCTTTCTACAACTCCATTTTGTTGAGGAGTTATAGGTGAAGAGAATTCATGATTAATTCCTTCTGAGGAACAGAACTCATTAAACTTACTGTTTTCAAATTCCTTTCCATGATCACTTCTGATTCTGATAATGCACCCTTCTTTTTCTCTTTGAATTCTTTTGCACAGTTCTTTAAAAACTTCAAATACATCAGATTTTTCCCTAATGAAGTTAATCCAGGTGAATCTTGAAAAATCATCCAAAAAAACATAGGCATATCTTTTTCCACCAAGACTTTCCACCTGCATTGGTCCCATCAGATCCATATGTAGAAGTTCTAGAACCTTAGAGGTGGTCAGATGTCTTGACTTTGGATGTGACATCCTAGTCTGCTTACCAACCTATCATTCACCACAGACTCTCCCTTCATTAATTTGCAGTCTTGGAATCCCTCTGACTGCCTCCATGGATATAATCCTTTTCATTCCACTTAGATGTAGATGACCAAGTTTTTGGTGCCACAGTTTCACTTCTTTTTCTTCTTTGGAAATAGAACATACAATAGAGTAAATAGTGTTCTCAGGCTCCCACAAGTAGCAGTTGTCTTTAGATCTGACTCCTTTCATTACAACTTCTTGTTTCTCATTAGTTACAAGACATTCTGATTTGGAGAAGTTGACCTTGAATCCTAGGTCGCATAATTGGCTGATACTTATGAGATTAGCAGTCAAGCTTTTTACCAACAATACTTCATTTAGATTTGGAACTCCAGGGAAGTCCATGTTTCCAACTCCTTTGATTTCTCCTCTAGCACCATCTCCAAAGGTCACATAACTAGTGGTGTGAGGTTTAACATTATTGAGAAGATTCTTGATTCCAGTCATGTGCTTAGAACATCCACTGTCAAAGTACCAGTCTTCCTTTGCAGAGACTCTAAGGGAAGTGTGAGCTATCAGGGCAGTAGCATTTTTCTTAAGTTTGACACCTGGGTTTTGACTAGGATATCCATATAATCTGAAGCAGAATGGCTTTATGTGACCAAACCTCCCACAATGATGACATCTCCATCTTTAATACTTTTTCTTCATATTTCTTTGTTCTCGATGTTGAGTGCTATGTTGTGACATCTGTTTTGACATTTGTTTATCAGGCCTGATCTTCTTGTCTATACCAGATTTCTTTGCTGCCACAAATCCTAGACCAGACTTGTTTCCCACATTTTGTCCAACCTGAAGGATTTCTTCCAATTTATCAGTTCCATTTGTCAGCATCTTGACAGATTTGGTCATCTGGTCCAGTTTTGAGTTTAGCATTTGAACTTCCCCTTCTAGATGACTTATAGTATCAATGTCTGCCTTTTTCTCAGCCTCCAACTTTATTATGAGTTTTGTTTGTCTCTCATTTTGCTGACAGACTTTAGCACTTCTGATACATAATTTCTTGTAGGAATCAGCCAGTTCTTCAAATGTCACTTCCTCATCACTAGAGTCACTATCAGAGTTACAAATACAAGTTAGTGCAGTAACTAGTTTGGCAGATTCTTCTTCAGAATTACTTTCGGAATCACAGTCAGACCAAGTAACAGACATTCCTTTCTTTTGTTTCTTAAGAAAGGTAGGACATTCAGCTCGAATTTGCCCATATCATTCACATCCATGGCATTGAATTCCTCTGCTTTGATTTCCCTTCTCTTCAGACTTTGGTCTTCTGCTGGAGTCATAAGATCTGTTAATGTCAGAAGGAATGTTCTTAACATTTGACCTTGACTTTGGATACATTCTCTTGATGAGTTTTTTGAATTGTCTTCTAAGCATGGCTATAGCTTCTGAGATGTTTTCTTCTTCATCCTCCTTGTTTTCATCTTCAGTATTAGATACAAGTGCTATGCTCTTGTTTTTCTTGTCGACATTGTCATTGATCCCCATCTCAAAGGTCTGAAGAGACCCAACGAGTTCATCCACCTTCAAATTGTTGATATCCTGGGCTTCCTCTATAGCAGTTACCTTCATTGCAAATCTTTTAGGCAAGGATCTGAGAATCTTTCTCACCAGTTTTTCTTTTGACATCTTTTCTCCCAATGCTCCTGAGGTGTTGGCAATATCCAAGATGTTCATGTGAAACTTATGAATGGTTTCATCTTCCATCATCCTTAGGTTCTCAAATTTGGTAGTCAGCATCTGAAGCCTTGACATTTTTACTTTGGATGTGCCCTCATGGGTAGTTTTGAGAGTGTCCCAAACTTCCTTGGCCAGTTCACATTGATGTACTAGTCTGAATATGTTTCTATCAATTCCATTGAACAAGGAATTTAATGCTTTGGAATTACCCAGGGCTAACTCATCTTCTTCTTTGCTCCATTCTTCCTCAGGTTTCAGACTGATTGTCCCATCTTTCTCAGTTATGGTGGGATGGTTCCATCCTTTGTCAACAACTCTCCAAGCCTTTTTGTCCAGTGATTTTAAGAAGGCAATCATACGAGGATTCCAGTAGTCATAATTTGATCCATCCAGAATGGGTGGTTTGTTTCTAAAAACTCCTTCTTTGTCCATAGCGCCAGAAAGTGATATCCCTAGATCTCACCCAGTAAGACAGGCAGGGTGCCTGCTCTGATGCCAATTGAAATTCTAGAAGCAGATACTCAATGTCACAGTGAATGTTATGACACCGTATCTGAATTTCTATAAGACAGTAAATCAAAAAGCAGTAAAGAACACAGTCAATTGTTTACCCAGTTTAGTGTGAAACAACACCTACTCTGAGGGCTACCAAGCCAGGGAGGAAATTCACTATAAGAGATATTAATTCAGGAATAAACCAACCAGTTTATCTCCTTCACTTAAGACCTACCCAATGCAACTTCAATCTAAGTTCAACATAAACCTGAGTTCCTACTCACTCCCCCTCAATCACAACAATGATACTAAACAATTGACTAATGAAATTATGAAGACACTCTTCAGAACATACACTTGATTATGCTTCACAGCTTTTAATTAAGTAACACAAACACTCGTGCTTCAAAGCTTTAAGTGATACATAAACCTAACTTGACCTTGCTTCAAAGCTTTAATCAAGTGACACAAACACTCGTGCTTCAAAGCTTTGAGTGATACACAACCCTTATAATCAAAACCTACTCCAAGTCACTTATCACAATGATACTTGCTTGGATTACAGTAGTTAAAACTATACAGCCCCATGTTGATCTTCTGTCTAAAAGTTAAGTTCACCAACAGCCTTCCTGTTGAATATATAGGCAGTTGTTCTTCAGTTAGGGCTTCCACGAAAATAGCTAGGGTTAATTAGGGTTAACCTCAAGACTTGGTCACAAGACTTTTTCAACCAGTTTAGGGTTAAGCCAAGATAACCTAAAGTCCACGTGAGATTCTGTTCTGGAATGTATGAACCATATTCCTGAAAAATTTCAGAATTAACAAAACTGCATAACTGTTAGATCAGTACAGGATGTCTTAACATTGGTTATGACAACAAGAATCCTGTTTACTGATTTTGGTAGAATGTAATAAATGTGATCATTTCATAATGATCAGATACACACTCATAATGAGCAGCTACTGTATGCCATTCTTTTTCTGCAGAAAGTACATAGTAACCCAGAATGTTATGACATCAGTCATGACATTCACACACCTAGTTTTATCAAAAATACATGCCAATAACCAAACACTTACAATTAGAATAACAAAAATCACGACAACATACTACCTTCCATAATGACTAGGCTACCATCCATTGGAATAACAAAAATATCGACAACACACTACCTTCCATAATGACAAGGCTACCATCCAATGGAGTAACAAAAATATCGAAAACAGACTACCTTTCATAATGAAAAGGCTAGCATCCATTGGAGTAACAGAAATCTCGACAACAGACTACCTTCAATAATGACAAGTCTACCATCCATTGGAGTAACAAGAATCTCGACAATAGACTACCTTCCATAATGACAAGGGTACCATCATTGGAGTAACCAAAATATCCACAAGAGACTACCTTCTATAAGGACAAGGCTACAATCCATTAGAGTATAAAAAATCTAGACAACATACTACCTTCCATTATGATAAGGCTACCATCCATTGGAGTAACAAAAAACTAAACAACAGACTACCTTCCATAATGACTAGGCTACCATCCATTGGAGTAACAAAGATATCGACAACAGACTACCTTTTATAACGACAAGGCTACCATCCATTGTAGTAACAAAAATATCGACAACAGACTACCTTCCATAATGACAAGGCTATCATCCATTGGAGTAACAAAGATATCGACAACATACTACCTTCCATAATGAGAAGGCAACCATCCATTGGAGTAACAAAAATCACGGTAACAGACTACCTTTCATAATGACAAGGCTACCATCTATTGGAATAACAAAAATATCGACAACACACTACATTCCATAATGTCAAGGCTACCATGCAGTGGAGTAACAAAAATCTCGACAATAGACTACCTTCCATAATGACAAGGGTACCATAATTGGAGTAACCAAAATATCCACAAGAGACTACCTTCCATAATGACAAGGCTACAATCCATTAGAGTGTAAAAAATCTCGACAATAGACTACCTTCCATAATGACAAGGCTACCATCCATTGGAGTAACAAAGATATCGACAACATACTACCTTCCATAATGACAAGGCTACCATCCCATAGAGTAACAAAAATCACGAGAACAGACTACCTTTCATAATGACAAGGCTTCCATCCATTGGAATAACAAAAATATCGTACACAAACTACCTTCCATAATGACTAGGCTACCATCCATTGGAGTAACAAAGATATCGACAACAGACTACCTTCCATAACGACAAAGCTATAATCCATTGTAGTAACAAAATTCTCGACAACAGACTACCTTCCATAATGACAAGGCTACCATCCATTGTAGTGACAAAAATCTCGACAATATACTACCTTCTATAATGAAAACACTACCATCCATTGGAATAACAAAAATCTCGACAACAGACAACCTTCCATATGGACAAGGCTCCCATCCCTTAGAGTAACAAAAATCTCGACAAAAGACTACCTTCCATAATGATAAGGATACCATCCATTGGGGTAACAAAGATATCTACAACATACTACCTTCCATAATGACAAGGCTACCATTCATTGGAATAACAAAAATCACGACAATAGACTACCTTCCATAATGACAACGCTACCATCCATTGGAATAACAAAAATATCGACAACACATTACCTTCCATAATGTCAAGGCTACCATCCAAGGGAGTAACAAAAATCTCGACAACAGACTACCTTCCATAATGACAAGGTTACCATCCATTGGAGTAACATAAATCTCGACAAAAGACAACCTTCGATAATGACCAGTCTACCATCCATTGGATAACAAAAATCTCGACAACAGACTACCTTCCATAATGAAAAGGGTACCATCATTGGAGTAACCAAAATATCCACAAGGGACTACCTTCCATAATGACAAGGCTACAATCCATTGGAGTATAAAAAATCTCAACAACAAACTACCTTCCATAATGACAAGGCTAACATCCAATGGAGTAACAAAAATATCAACAACAAACTACCTTCCATAATGACAAGGTTACCATCCATTATAGTAAAAGAAATCTCGACAACACACCACCTTCGATAATGACAGTCTACCATCCATTGGAGTCACAAAAATCTCGACAACAGACTACCTTCCATAATGACAAGGGGTCCATCATTGGAGTAACCAAAATATCCACAAGAGACTACCTTCCATAATGACAAGGCTACAATCCATTGGAGTATAAAAAATCTGAACAAAAGACTACCTTCAATAATGACATGGCTACCATCCATTAGAGTAACAAAAAACTCGACAACATACTACCTTCCATAATGACTAGGCTACCATCCATTGCAGTAACAAAGATATCGACAACAAACTACCTTCCATAAAGACAAGGCTACAATCCATTATAGTAACAAAAATCTCGACAATAGACTACCTTCCATAATGACAAGGCTACCATACATTGGAGTAATAAAAATCTCGACAACAGACTACCTTCCATAATGACAAGTCTACAATCTATTATAGTATTAAAAATCTCAACAATAGACTATCTTCCATAACGACAAGGCTACCATCCCTTAGAGTAACAAAAATCTCGACAACAAACTACCTTCCATAATGACAAGGCTACCATCCATTGGAGTAACAAAGATATCGACAACATACTACCTTCCATAATGACAAGGCTACCATCCATTGGAGTAACAAAAATCACGACAACAGACTACCTTCCACTATGACAAGGCTACCATCCATTCGAATAACAAAAATATTGACAACACACTACCTTTCATAATGTCAAGGCTACCATGAAGTGGAGTAACAAAAATCTAGGCAATAGACCAACTTCCATAATTACAAGGGTACCATAATTGGAGTAACCAAAATATCCATAAGAGACTACCTTCCATAATGACAAGGCTACAATCCATTGTAGTAACAAAAAACTCGACAACAGACTACCTTCCATAATGACAAGGGTACCATCATTGGAGTAACAAAATTATCCACAAGAGACTACCTTCCATAATGACAAGGCTTCAATCCATTGGAGTATAAAAAATCTCAACAACAGACTACCTTCCATAATGACAAGGCTACCATCCAATGGAGTAACAAAAAACTCGACAACATACTACCTTTCATAATGACTAGGCTACCATCCATTGGAGTAACAAAGATATCGATAATAGACTACCTTCCATAACGAATAGACTACAATCCATTGTAGTAACAAAAATCTCGACAACAGACTACCTTCGATAATGACAAGTCTACCATCCATTGGAGTACCAAAAATCTCGACAACAGACTACCTTCCATAATGACAAGGGTACCATCATTGGAGTAACAAAATTATCCACAAGAGAATACCTTCCATAATGACAAGGCTACAATCCATTGGAGTATAAAAAATCTCAACAACAGACTACCGTCCATAATGACAAGGCTACCATCCATTGGAGTAACAAAAAACTCGACAACAGACTACGTTCCATAACGACAAGGCTACCATCCCTTAGAGTAACAAAAATCTCGACAACAAACTACCTTCCATAATGACAAGGCTACCATCCATTGGAGTAACAAAGATATCGACAACATACTACCTTCCATAATGACAAGGCTACCATCCATTGGAGTAACAAAAATCACGACAATAGACTACCTTCCACTATGACAAGGCTACCATCCATTGGAATAACAAAAATATTGACAACACACTACCTTTCATAATGTCAAGGCTACCATGAAGTGGAGTAACAAAAATCTAGGCAATAGACCAACTTCCATAATTACAAGGGTACCATAATTGGAGTAACCAAAATATCCATAAGAGACTACCTTCCATAATGACAAGGCTACAATCCATTGTAGTAACAAAAAACTCGACAACAGACTACCTTCCATAATGACAAGGGTACCATCATTGGAGTAACAAAATTATCCACAAGAGGCTACCTTCCATTAATGACAAGGCTTCAATCCATTGGAGTATAAAAAATCTCAACAACAGACTACCTTCCATAATGACAAGGCTACCATCCAATGGAGTAACAAAAAACTCGACAACATACTACCTTTCATAATGACTAGGCTACCATCCATTGGAGTAACAAAGATATCGATAATAGACTACCTTCCATAACGACAAGGCTACAATCCATTGTAGTAAAAAAAATCTAGAAAACAGACTACCTTCGATAATGACAAGTCTACCATCCATTGGAGTACCAAAAATCTCGACAACAGACTACCTTCCATAATGACAAGGGTACCATCATTGGAGTAACAAAATTATCCACAAGAGAATACCTTCCATAATGACAAGGCTACAATCCATTGGAGTATAAAAAATCTCAACAACAGACTACCGTCCATAATGACAAGGCTACCATCCATTGGAGTAACAAAAAACTCGACAACAGACTACGTTCCATAACGACAAGGCTACCATCCCTTAGAGTAACAAAAATCTCGACAACAAACTACCTTCCATAATGACAAGGCTACCATCCATTGGAGTAACAAAGATATCGACAACATACTACCTTCCATAATGACAAGGCTACCATCTATTGGAGTAACAAAAATCACGACAATAGACTACCTTCCACTATGACAAGGATACCATCCATTGGAATATCAAAAATATTGACAACATAGTACCTTTCATAATGTCAAGGCTACCATAAAGTGGAGTAACAAAAATTTAGGCAATAGACCACCTTCCATAATTACAAGGGTACCATAATTGGAGTAACCAAAATATCCATAAGAGACTACCTTCCATAATGACAATGCTACAATCTATTGAAGTAACAAAAATCTCGACAACAAACTACCTTCCATAATGACAAGGGTACCATCATTGGAGTAACAAAATTATCCACAAGAGGCTACCTTCCATAATGACAAGGCTACAATCCATTGGAGTATAAAAAATCTCAACAACAGACTACCTTTGATAATGACAAGGCTACCATCCATTGGAGTAACAAAAAACTCGACAACATACTACCTTTGATAATGACTAGGCTACCATCCATTGGAGTAACAAAGATATCGACAATAGACTACCTTCCATAACGACAAGGCTACAATCCATTGTAGTAAAAAAAATCTAGAAAACAGACTACCTTCGATAATGACAAGTCTACCATCCATTGGAGTAACAAAAATCTCGACAACAGACTACCTTTTCATAATGACAAGGGTACCATCATTGGAGTAACAAAATTATCCACAAGAGACTACCTTCCATAATGACAAGGCTACAATGCATTGGAGTATAAAAAATCTCAACAACAGACTACCTTCCATAATGACAAGGCTACCATCCATTGGAGTAACAAAAAACTCGACAACAGACTACCTTCCATAATGACTAGGCTACCATCCATTGGAGTAACAAAGATATCAATAACAGACTACCTTCCATAACGACAAGGCTACAATCCATTGTAGTAACAAAAATCTTGACAATAGACTACCTTCCATAATGACAAGGCTACCATCCATTGTAATGACAAAAATATCAACAATATACTACCTTCTATAATGAGAAGGCTACCATCCATTGGAGTAATAAAAATCTCGAAAACAGACTACCTTCCATAATGACAAGTCTACAATCTATTATAGTAACAAAAACCTCAACAATAGACTACCTTTCATAATGACAAGGCTACCATCCATTGGAATAACAAAAATCTCGACAACAGACTATGTTCCATAACGACAAGGCTACCATCCCTTAGAGTAACAAAAATCTCGACAACAAACTACCTTCTATAATGACAAGGCTACCATCCATTGGAGTAACAAAGATATCAATAACAGACTACCTTCCATAATGACAAGGCTACAATCAATTGGAGTAACAAAAATCTCGACAACAGACTACCTTCCATAATGACAAGGGTACCATCATTGGAGTAACAAAATTATCCACAAGAGACTACCTTCCATAATGACAAGGCTACAATCCATTGGAGTATAAAAAATCTCAACAACAGACTACCTTCCATAATGACAAGGCTACCATCCAATGGAGTAACAAAAAACTCGACAACATACTACCTTTCATAATGACTAGGCTACCATCCATTGGAGTAACAAAGATATCGATAATAGACTACCTTCCATAACGAATAGACTACAATCCATTGTAGTAACAAAAATCTCGACAACAGACTACCTTCGATAATGACAAGTCTACCATCCATTGGAGTACCAAAAATCTCGACAACAGACTACCTTCCATAATGACAAGGGTACCATCATTGGAGTAACAAAATTATCCACAAGAGAATACCTTCCATAATGACAAGGCTACAATCCATTGGAGTATAAAAAATCTCAACAACAGACTACCGTCCATAATGACAAGGCTACCATCCATTGGAGTAACAAAAAACTCGACAACATACTACCTTCCATAACGACAAGGCTACCATCCATTGGAGTAACAAAAATCACGACAATAGACTACCTTCCACTATGACAAGGCTACCATCCATTGGAATAACAAAAATATTGACAACACACTACCTTTCATAATGTCAAGGCTACCATGAAGTGGAGTAACAAAAATCTAGGCAATAGACCAACTTCCATAATTACAAGGGTACCATAATTGGAGTAAAAAAAATATCCATAAGAGACTACCTTCCATAATGACAAGGCTACAATCCATTGTAGTAACAAAAAACTCGACAACAGACTACCTTCCATAATGACAAGGGTACCATCATTGGAGTAACAAAATTATCCACAAGAGGCTACCTTCCATTAATGACAAGGCTTCAATCCATTGGAGTATAAAAAATCTCAACAACAGACTACCTTCCATAATGACAAGGCTACCATCCAATGGAGTAACAAAAAACTCGACAACATACTACCTTTCATAATGACTAGGCTACCATCCATTGGAGTAACAAAGATATCGATAATAGACTACCTTCCATAACGACAAGGCTACAATCCATTGTAGTAAAAAAAATCTAGAAAACAGACTACCTTCGATAATGACAAGTCTACCATCCATTGGAGTACCAAAAATCTCGACAACAGACTACCTTCCATAATGACAAGGGTACCATCATTGGAGTAACAAAATTATCCACAAGAGAATACCTTCCATAATGACAAGGCTACAATCCATTGGAGTATAAAAAATCTCAACAACAGACTACCGTCCATAATGACAAGGCTACCATCCATTGGAGTAACAAAAAACTCGACAACAGACTACGTTCCATAACGATAAGGCTACCATCCCTTAGAGTAACAAAAATCTCGACAACAAACTACCTTCCATAATGACAAGGCTACCATCCATTGGAGTAACAAAGATATCGACAACATACTACCTTCCATAATGACAAGGCTACCATCTATTGGAGTAACAAAAATCACGACAATAGGCTACCTTCCACTATGACAAGGATACCATCCATTGGAATATCAAAAATATTGACAACATAGTACCTTTCATAATGTCAAGGCTACCATAAAGTGGAGTAACAAAAATTTAGGCAATAGACCACCTTCCATAATTACAAGAGTACCATAATTGGAGTAACCAAAATATCCATAAGAGACTACCTTCCATAATGACAATGCTACAATCTATTGAAGTAACAAAAATCTCGACAACAAACTACCTTCCATAATGACAAGGGTACCATCATTGGAGTAACAAAATTATCCACAAGAGGCTACCTTCCATAATGACAAGGCTACAATCCATTGGAGTATAAAAAATCTCAACAACAGACTACCTTCCATAATGACAAGGCTACCATCCATTGGAGTAACAAAAAACTCGACAACATACTACCTTTGATAATGACTAGGCTACCATCCATTGGAGTAACAAAGATATCGACAATAGACTACCTTCCATAATGACAAGGCTACAATCCATTGTAGTAAAAAAAATCTAGAAAACAGACTACCTTCGATAATGACAAGTCTACCATCCATTGGAGTAACAAAAATCTCGACAACAGACTACCTTTTCATAATGACAAGGGTACCATCATTGGAGTAACAAAATTATCCACAAGAGACTACCTTCCATAATGACAAGGCTACAATGCATTGGAGTATAAAAAATCTCAACAACAGACTACCTTCCATAATGACAAGGCTACCATCCATTGGAGTAACAAAAAACTCGACAACAGACTACCTTCCATAATGACTAGGCTACCATCCATTGGAGTAACAAAGATATCAATAACAGACTACCTTCCATAACGACAAGGCTACAATCCATTGTAGTAACAAAAATCTTGACAATAGACTACCTTCCATAATGACAAGGCTACCATCCATTGTAATGACAAAAATATCAACAATATACTACCTTCTATAATGAGAAGGCTACCATCCATTGGAGTAATAAAAATCTCGAAAACAGACTACCTTCCATAATGACAAGTCTACAATCTATTATAGTAACAAAAACCTCAACAATAGACTACCTTTCATAATGACAAGGCTACCATCCATTGGAATAACAAAAATCTCGACAACAGACTATGTTCCATAACGACAAGGCTACCATCCCTTAGAGTAACAAAAATCTCGACAACAAACTACCTTCTATAATGACAAGGCTACCATCCATTGGAGTAACAAAGATATCAATAACAGACTACCTTCCATAATGACAAGGCTACAATCAATTGGAGTAACAAAAATCTCGACAACAGACTACCTTCCATAATGACAAGGGTACCATCATTGGAGTAACAAAATTATCCACAAGAGACTACCTTCCATAATGACAAGGCTACAATCCATTGGAGTATAAAAAATCTCAACAACAGACTACCTTCCATAATGACAAGGCTACCATCCATTGGAGTAACAAAAAACTCGACAACAGACTACCTTTAATAATGACTAGGCTACCATCCATTGGAGTAACAAAGATATCGACAATAGACTACCTTCCATAACGACAAGGCTACAATCCATTGTAGTAACAAAAATCTAGACAACAGACTACCTTCGATAATGACAATTCTACCATCCATTGGAGTAACAAAAATATCGACAACAGACTACCTTTTCATAATGACAAGGGTACCATCACTGGAGTAACAAAATTATCCACAAGAGACTACCTTCCATAATGACAAGGCTACAATGCATTGGAGTATAAGAAATCTCAACAACATACTACCTTCCATAATGACAAGGCTACCATCCATTGGAGTAACAAAAAACTCGACAACAGACTACCTTTCATAATGACTAGGCTACCATCCATTGGAGTAACAAAGAAATCGATAACAGACTACCTTCCATAACGACAAGGCTACAATCCATTATAGTAACAAAAATCATGACAATAGACTACCTGCCATAATGACAAGGCTACCATCCATTGTAATGACAAAAATATCAACAATATACTACCTTCTATAATGAGAAGGCTACCATCCATTGGAGTAATAAAAATCTCGAAAATAGACTACCTTCCATAATGACAAGTCTACAATCTATTATAGTAACAAAAACCTCAACAATAGACTACCTTTCATAATGACAAGGCTACCATCCATTGGAATAACAAAAATCTCGACAACAGACTATGTTCCATAACGACAAGGCTACCATCCCTTAGAGTAACAAAAATCTCGACAACAAACTACCTTCTATAATGACAAGGCTACCATCCATTGGAGTAACAAAGATATCAACAACATACTACCTTCCATAATGACAAGGCTACCATCCATAGGAGTAACAAAAATCACGACAACATACTACCTTCCACTATGACAAGGCTACAATCCATTAGAATAACAAAAATATCGACAACACACTACCTTTCATAATGTCAAGGATACCATGAAGTGGAGTAACAAAAATCTAGGCAATAGAACACCTTCCATAATTACAAGGGTACCATAATTGGAGTAACAAAAATATCCATAAGCGACTACCTTCCATAATGACAAGGCTACAATCCATTGGAGTAACAAAAATCTCGACAACAGACTACCTTCCATAATGACAAGGGTACCATCATTGGAGTAACAAAATTATCCACAAGAGACTACCTTCCATAATGACAAGGCTACAATCCATTGGAGTATAAAAAATCTCAACAACAGACTACCTTCCATAATGACAAGGCTACCATCCATTGGAGTAACAAAAAACTCGACAACAGACTACCTTTCATAATGACTAGGCTACCATCCATTGGAGTAACAAAGATATCGACAATAGACTACCTTCCATAACGACAAGGCTACAATCCATTGTAGTAACAAAAATCTAGACAACAGACTACCTTCGATAATGACAAGTCTACCATCCATTGGAGTAACAAAAATATCGACAACAGACTACCTTTTCATAATGACAAGGGTACCATCATTGGAGTAACAAAATTATCCACAAGAGACTACCTTCCATAATGACAAGGCTACAATGTATTGGAGTATAAAAAATCTCAACAACAGACTACCTTCCATAATGACAAGGCTACCATCCATTGGAGTAGCAAAAAACTCGACAACAAACTACCTTTCATAATGACTAGGCTACCATCCATTGGAGTAAAAAAGATATCGATAACAGACTACCTTCCATAACGACAAGGCTACAATCCATTGTAGTAACAAAAATCTTGACAATAGACTACCTTCAATAATGACAAGGCTACCATCCATTGTAATGACAAAAATATCAACAATATACTACCTTCTATAATGAGAAGGCTACCATCCATTGGAGTAATAAAAATCTCGAAAACAGACTACCTTCCATATTGACAAGTCTACAATCTATTATAGTAACAAAAACCTCAACAATAGACTACCTTTCATAATGACAAGGCTACCATCCATTGGAATAACAAAAATCTCGACAACAGACTATGTTCCATAACGACAAGGCTACCATCCCTTAGAGTAACAAAAATCTTGAGAACAAACTACCTTCTATAATGACAAGGCTACCATCCATTGGAGTAACAAAGATATTAACAACATACTACCTTCCATAATGACAAGGCTACCATCCATTGGAGTAACAAAAATCACGACAACAGACTACCTTCCACTATGACAAGGCTACAATCCATTAGAATAACAAAAATATCGACAACACACTACCTTTCATAATGTCAAGGATACCATGAAGTGGAGTAACAAAAATCTAGGCAATAGAACACCTTCCATAATTACAAGGGTACCATAATTGGAGTAACAAAAATATCCATAAGAGACTACCTTCCATAATGACAAGGCTACAATCCATTGGAGTAACAAAAATCTCGACAACAAACTACCTTCCATAATGACAAGGGTACCATCATTGGAGTAACAAAATTATCCACAAGAGACTACCTTCCATAATGACAAGGCTACAATCCATTGGAGTATAAAAAATCTAAACAACAGACTACCTTCCATAATGACAAGGCTACCAATCATTGGAGTAACAAAAAACTCGACAACATACTACCTTTCATAATGACTAGGCTACCATCCATTGGAGTAACAAAGATATCGACAATAGACTACCTTCCATAACGACAAGGCTACAATACATTGTAGTAACAAAAATCTACACAACAGACTACCTTCGATAATGACAAGTCTACCATCCATTGGAGTAACAAAAATCTCGACAACAGACTACCTTTTCATAATGACAAGGGTACCATCATTGGAGTAACAAAATTATCCACAAGAGACTACCTTCCATAGTGACAAGGCTACAATGCATTGGAGTATAAAAAATCTCAACAACAGACTACCTTCCATAATGACAATGCTACCATCCATTGGAGTAACAAAAAACTCGACAACAGACTACCTTTC
Source organism: Vicia faba (assembly GCA_948472305.1). NCBI lineage: Eukaryota > Viridiplantae > Streptophyta > Magnoliopsida > Fabales > Fabaceae > Vicia > Vicia faba. The sequence continues at coordinate 652,997,462 of OX451741.1, forward strand.
ATAATGACTAGGCTACCATCCATTGGAGTAACAAAGATATCGATAACAGACTACCTTCCATAACGACAAGGCTACAATCCATTGTAGTAACAAAAATCTTGACAATAGACTACCTTCCATAATGACAAGGCTACCATCCATTGTAATGACAAAAATATCAACAATATACTACCTTCTATAATGAGAAGGCTACCATCCATTGGAGTAATAAAAATCTCGAAAACAGACTACCTTCCATAATGACAAGTCTACAATCTATTATAGTAACAAAAACCTCAACAATAGACTACCTTTCGTAATGACAAGGCTACCATCCATTGGAATAACAAAAATCTCGACAACATACTATGTTCCATAACGACAAGGCTACCATCCCTTAGAGTAACAAAAATTACGAGAACAAACTACCTTCTATAATGACAAGGCTACCATCCATTGGAGTAACAAAGATATCAACAACATACTACCATCCATAATGACAAGGCTACCATCCATTGGAGTAACAAAAATCACGACAACAGACTACCTTCCACTATGACAAGGCTACAATCCATTAGAATAACAAAAATATCGACAACACACTACCTTTCATAATGTTAAGGATACCATGAAGTGGAGTAACAAAAATCTAGGCAATAGAACACCTTCCATAATTACAAGGGTACCATAATTGGAGTAACAAAAATATCCATAAGAGACTACCTTCCATAATGACAAGGCTACAATCCATTGGAGTAACAAAAATCTCGACAACAAACTACCTTCCATAATGACAAGGGTACCATCATTGGAGTAACAAAATTATCCACAAGAGACTACCTTCCATAATGACAAGGCTACAATCCATTGGAGTATAAAAAATCTAAACAACAGACTACCTTCCATAATGACAAGGCTACCATCCATTGGAGTAACAAAAAACTCGACAACATACTACCTTTCATAATGACTAGGCTACCATCCATTGGAGTAACAAAGATATCGACAATAGACTACCTTCCATAACGACAAGGCTACAATCCATTGTAGTAACAAAAATCTAGACAACAGACTACCTTCGATAATGACAAGTCTACCATCCATTGGAGTAACAAAAATCTCGACAACAGACTACCTTTTCATAATGACAAGGGTACCATCATTGGAGTAACAAAATTATCCACAAGAGACTACCTTCCATAATGACAAGGCTACAATGCATTGGAGTATAAAAAATCTCAACAACAGACTACCTTCCATAATGACAAGGCTACCATCCATTGGAGTAACAAAAAACTCGACAATAGACTACCTTTCATAATGACTAGGCTACCATCCATTGGAGTAACAAAGATATCAATAACAGACTACCTTCCATAACGACAAGGCTACAATCCATTGTAGTAACAAAAATCTTGACAATAGACTACCTTCCATAATGACAAGGCAACCATCCATTGTAATGACAAAAATATCAACAATATACTACCTACTATAATGAGAAGGCTACCATCCATTGGAGTAATAAAAATCTCGAAAACAGACTACCTTCCATAATGACAAGTCTACAATCTATTATAGTAACAAAAACCTCAACAATAGACTACCTTTCATAATGACAAGGCTACCATCCATTGGAATAACAAAAATCTCGACAACAGACTATGTTCCATAACGACAAGGCTACCATCCCTTAGAGTAACAAAAATCTCGACAACAAACTACCTTCTATAATGACAAGGCTACCATCCATTTTAGTAACAAAGATATCAACAACATACTACCTTCCATAATGACAAGGCTACCATCCATTGGAGTAACAAAAATCACGAAAACAGACTACCTTCCACTATGACAAGGCTACAATCCATTAGAATAACAAAAATATCGACAACACACTACCTTTCATAATGTCAAGGATACCATGAAGTGGAGTAACAAAAATCTAGGCAATAAAACACCTTCAATAATTACAAGGGTACCATAATTGGAGTAACAAAAATATCCATAAGAGACTACCTTCCATAATGACAAGGCTACAATCCATTGGAGTAACAAAAATCTCGACAACAGACTACCTTCCATAATGACAAGGGTACCATCATTGGGGTAACAAAATTATCCACAAGAGACTACCTTCCATAATGACAAGGCTACAATCCATTGGAGTATAAAAAATCTCAACAGACTACCTTCCATAATGACAAGGCTACCATCCATTGGAGTAACAAAAAACTCGACAACAGACTACCTTTCATAATGACTAGGCTACCATCCATTGGAGTAACAAAGATATCGACAATAGACTACCTTCCATAACGACAAGGCTACAATCCATTGTAGTAACAAAAATCTAGACAACAGACTACCTTCGATAATGACAAGTCTACCATCCATTGGAGTAACAAAAATCTCGACAACATACTACCTTTTCATAATGACAAGGGTACCATCATTGGAGTTACAAAATTATCCACAAGAGACTACCTTCCATAATGACAAGGCTACAATGCATTGGAGTATAAAAAATCTCAACAACAGACTACCTTCCATAATGACAAGGCTACCATCCATTAGAGTAACAAAAAACTCGACAACAGACTACCTTTCATAATGACTAGGCTACCATCCATTGGAGTAACAAAGATATCAATAACAGACTACCTTCCATAACGACAAGGCTACAATCCATTGTAGTAACAAAAATCTTGACAATAGACTACCTTCCATAATGACAAGGCTACCATCCATTGTAATGACAAAAATATCAACAATATACTACCTTCTATAATGAGAAGGCTACCATCCATTGGAGTATTAAAAATCTCGAAAACAGACTACCTTCCATAATGACAAGTCTACAATCTATTATAGTAACAAAAACCTCAACAATAGACTACCTTTCATAATGACAAGGCTACCATCCATTGGAATAACAAAAATCTCGACAACAGACTATGTACCATAACGACAAGGCTACCATCCCTTAGAGTAACAAAAATCTCGACAACAAACTACCTTCTATAATGACAAGGCTACCATCCATTGGAGTAACAAAGATATCAACAACATACTACCTTACATAATGACAAGGCTACCATCCATTGGAGTAACAAAAATCACGACAACAGACTACCTTCCACTATGACAAGGCTACAATCCATTAGAATAACAAAAATATCGACAACACACTACCTTTCATAATGTGAAGGATACCATGAAGTGGAGTAACAAAAATCTAGGCAATTGAACACCTTCCATAATTACAAGGGTACCATAATTGGAGTAACAAAAATATCCATAAGAGACTACCTTCCATAATGACAAGGCTACAATCCATTGGAGTAACAAAAATCTCGAAAATAGACTACCTTCCATAATGACAAGGGTACCATCATTGGAGTAACAAAATTATCCACAAGAGACTACCTTCCATAATGACAAGGCTACAATCCATTTGAGTGTAAAAAATCTCAACAACAGACTACCTTCCATAATGACAAGGCTACCATCCATTGGAGTAACAAAAAACTCGACAACAGACTACCTTTCATAATGACTAGGCTACCATCCATTGGAGTAACAAAGATATCGACAATAGACTACCTTCTATAACGACAAGGCTACAATCCATTGTAGTAACAAAAATCTAGACAACAGACTACCTTCGATAATGACAAGTCTACCATCCATTGGAGTAACAAAAATCTCGACAACAGTCTACCTTCCATAATGACAAGGGTACCATCATTGGAGTAACAAAATTATCCACAAGAGACTACCTTCCATAATGACAAGGCTACAATCCATTGGAGTATAAAAAATCTCAACAACAGACTACCTTCCATAATGACAAGGCTACCATCCATTGGAGTAACAAAAAACTCGACAACAGACTACCTTTCATAATGACTAGGCTACCATCCATTGGAGTAACAAAGATATCGACAACAGACTACCTTCCATAACGACAAGGCTACAATCCATTGTAGTAACAAAAATCTTGACAATAGACTACCTTCCATAATGACAAGGATACCATCCATTGTAATGACAAAAATATCAACAATATACTACCTTCTATAATGAGAAGGCTACCATCCATTGGAGTAATAAAAATCTCGAAAACAGACTACCTTCCATAATGACAAGTCTACAATCTATTATAGTAACAAAAACCTCAACAATAGACTACCTTTCATAATGACAAGGCTACCATCCATTGGAATAACAAAAATCTCGACAACAGACTATGTTCCATAACGACAAGGCTACCATCCCTTAGAGTAACAAAAATCTCGACAACAAACTACCTTCTATAATGACAAGGCTACCATCCATTGGAGTAACAAAGATATCAACAACATACTACCTTCCATAATGACAAGGCTACCATCCATTGGAGTAACAAAAATCACGACAACAGACTACCTTCCACTATGACAAGGCTACAATCCATTAGAATAACAAAAATATCGACAACACACTACCTTTCATAATGTCAAGGATACCATGAAGTGGAGTAACAAAAATCTAGGCAATAGAGCACCTTCCATAATTACAAGGGTACCATAATTGGAGTAACAAAAATATCCATAAGAGACTACCTTCCATAATGACAAGGCTACAATCCATTGGAGTAACAAAAATCTCGACAACAGACTACCTTCCATAATGACAAGGGTACCATCATTGGAGTAAAAAAATTATCCACAAGAGACTACCTTCCATAATGACAAGGCTACAATCCATTGGAGTATAAAAAATCTCAACAACAGACTACCTTCCATAATGACAAGGCTACCATCCATTGGAGTAACAAAAAACTCGACAACAGACTACCTTTCATAATGACTAGGCTACCATCCATTGGAGTAACAAAGATATCGACAATAGACTACCTTCTATAACGACAAGGCTACAATCCATTGTAGTAACAAAAATCTAGACAACAGACTACCTTCGATAATGACAAGTCTACCATCCATTGGAGTAACAAAAATCTCGACAACAGACTACCTTCCATAATGACAAGGGTACCATCATTGGAGTAACAAAATTATCCACAAGAGACTACCTTCCATAATGACAAGGCTACAATCCATTGGAGTATAAAAAATCTCAACAACAGACTACCTTTCATAATGACAAGGCTACCATCCATTGGAGTAACAAAAAACTCGACAACAGACTACCTTTCATAATGACTAGGCTACCATCCATTGGAGTAACAAAGATATCGACAACAGACTACCTTCCATAACGACAAGGCTACAATCCATTGTAGTAACAAAAATCTTGGCAATAGACTACCTTCCATAATGACAAGGATACCATCCATTGTAATGACAAAAATATCAACAATATACTACCTTCTATAATGAGAAGGCTACCATCCATTGGAGTAATAAAAATCTCGAAAACAGACTACCTTCCATAATGACAAGTCTACAATCTATTATAGTAACAAAAACCTCAACAATAGACTACCTTTCATAATGACAAGGCTACCATCCATTGGAATAACAAAAATCTCGACAACAGACTATGTTCCATAACGACAAGGCTACCATCCCTTAGAGTAACAAAAATCTCGACAACAAACTACCTTCTATAATGACAAGGCTACAATCCATTGGAGTAACAAAGATATCAACAACATACTACCTTCCATAATGACAAGGCTACTATCCATTGGAGTAACAAAAATCACGACAACAGACTACCTTCCACTATGACAAGGCTACAATCCATTAGAATAACAAAAATATCGACAACACACTACCTTTCATAATGTCAAGGATACCATGAAGTGGAGTAACAAAAATCTAGGCAATAGAGCACCTTCCATAATTACAAGGGTACCATAATTGGAGTAACAAAAATATCCATAAGAGACTACCTTCCATAATGACAAGGCTACAATCCATTGGAGTAACAAAAATCTCGACAACAGACTACCTTCCATAATGACAAGGGTACCATCATTGGAGTAAAAAAATTATCCACAAGAGACTACCTTCCATAATGACAAGGCTACAATCCATTGGAGTATAAAAAATCTCAACAACAGACTACCTTCCATAATGACAAGGCTACCATCCATTGGAGTAACAAAAAACTCGACAACAGACTACCTTTCATAATGACTAGGCTACCATCCATTGGAGTAACAAAGATATCGACAATAGACTACCTTCTATAACGACAAGGCTACAATCCATTGTAGTAACAAAAATCTAGACAACAGACTACCTTCGATAATGACAAGTCTACCATCCATTGGAGTAACAAAAATCTCGACAACAGACTACCTTCCATAATGACAAGGGTACCATCATTGGAGTAACAAAATTATCCACAAGAGACTACCTTCCATAATGACAAGGCTACAATCCATTGGAGTATAAAAAATCTCAACAACAGACTACCTTCCATAATGACAAGGCTACCATCCATTGGAGTAACAAAAAACTCGACAACAGACTACCTTTCATAATGACTAGGCTACCATCCATTGGACTAACAAAGATATCGACAACAGACTACCTTCCATAACGACAAGGCTACAATCCATTGTAGTAACAAAAATCTTGATAATAGACTACCTTCCATAATGACAAGGCTACCATCCATTGTAGTGACAAAAATATCAACAATATACTACCTTCTATAATGACAAGGCTACCATCCATTGGAGTAATAAAAATCTCGAAAACAGACTACCTTCCATAATGACAAGTCTACAATCTATTATAGTAACAAAAACCTCAACAATAGACTACCTTTCATAATGACAAGGCTACCATCCATTGGAATAATAAAAATCTCGACAACAGACTATGTTCCATAACGACAAGGCTACCATCCCTTAGAGTAACAAAAATCTCGACAACAAACTACCTTCTATAATGACAAGGCTACCATCCATTGGAGTAACAAAGATATCAACAACATACTACCTTCCATAATGACAAGGCTACCATCCATTGGAGTAACAAAAATCACGACAACAGACTACCTTCCACTATGACAAGGCTACAATCCATTAGAATAACAAAAATATCGACAACACACTACCTTTCATAATGTCAAGGATACCATGAAGTGGAGTAACAAAAATCTAGGCAATAGAGCACCTTCCATAATTACAAGGGTACCATAATTGGAGTAACAAAAATATCCATAAGAGACTACCTTCCATAATGACAAGGCTACAATCCATTGGAGTAACAAAAATCTCGACAACAGACTACCTTCCATAATGACAAGGGTACCATCATTGGAGTAAAAAAATTATCCACAAGAGACTACCTTCCATAATGACAAGGCTACAATCCATTGGAGTATAAAAAATCTCAACAACAGACTACCTTCCATAATGACAAGGCTACCATCCATTGGAGTAACAAAAAACTCGACAACAGACTACCTTTCATAATGACTAGGCTACCATCCATTGGAGTAACAAAGATATCGACAATAGACTACCTTCTATAACGACAAGGCTACAATCCATTGTAGTAACAAAAATCTAGACAACAGACTACCTTCGATAATGACAAGTCTACCATCCATTGGAGTAACAAAAATCTCGACAACAGACTACCTTCCATAATGACAAGGGTACCATCATTGGAGTAACAAAATTATCCACAAGAGACTACCTTCCATAATGACAAGGCTACAATCCATTGGAGTATAAAAAATCTCAACAACAGACTACCTTTCATAATGACAAGGCTACCATCCATTGGAGTAACAAAAAACTCGACAACAGACTACCTTTCATAATGACTAGGCTACCATCCATTGGAGTAACAAAGATATCGACAACAGACTACCTTCCATAACGACAAGGCTACAATCCATTGTAGTAACAAAAATCTTGGCAATAGACTACCTTCCATAATGACAAGGATACCATCCATTGTAATGACAAAAATATCAACAATATACTACCTTCTATAATGAGAAGGCTACCATCCATTGGAGTAATAAAAATCTCGAAAACAGACTACCTTCCATAATGACAAGTCTACAATCTATTATAGTAACAAAAACCTCAACAATAGACTACCTTTCATAATGACAAGGCTACCATCCATTGGAATAACAAAAATCTCGACAACAGACTATGTTCCATAACGACAAGGCTACCATCCCTTAGAGTAACAAAAATCTCGACAACAAACTACCTTCTATAATGACAAGGCTACAATCCATTGGAGTAACAAAGATATCAACAACATACTACCTTCCATAATGACAAGGCTACTATCCATTGGAGTAACAAAAATCACGACAACAGACTACCTTCCACTATGACAAGGCTACAATCCATTAGAATAACAAAAATATCGACAACACACTACCTTTCATAATGTCAAGGATACCATGAAGTGGAGTAACAAAAATCTAGGCAATAGAGCACCTTCCATAATTACAAGGGTACCATAATTGGAGTAACAAAAATATCCATAAGAGACTACCTTCCATAATGACAAGGCTACAATCCATTGGAGTAACAAAAATCTCGACAACAGACTACCTTCCATAATGACAAGGGTACCATCATTGGAGTAAAAAAATTATCCACAAGAGACTACCTTCCATAATGACAAGGCTACAATCCATTGGAGTATAAAAAATCTCAACAACAGACTACCTTCCATAATGACAAGGCTACCATCCATTGGAGTAACAAAAAACTCGACAACAGACTACCTTTCATAATGACTAGGCTACCATCCATTGGAGTAACAAAGATATCGACAATAGACTACCTTCTATAACGACAAGGCTACAATCCATTGTAGTAACAAAGATCTAGACAACAGACTACCTTCGATAATGACAAGTCTACCATCCATTGGAGTAACAAAAATCTTGACAACAGACTACCTTCCATAATGACAAGGGTACCATCATTGGAGTAACAAAATTATCCACAAGAGACTACCTTCCATAATGACAAGGCTACAATCCATTGGAGTATAAAAAATCTCAACAACAGACTACCTTCCATAATGACAAGGCTACCATCCATTGGAGTAACAAAAAACTCGACAACAGACTACCTTTCATAATGACTAGGCTACCATCCATTGGACTAACAAAGATATCGACAACAGACTACCTTCCATAACGACAAGGCTACAATCCATTGTAGTAACAAAAATCTTGATAATAGACTACCTTCCATAATGACAAGGCTACCATCCATTGTAGTGACAAAAATATCAACAATATACTACCTTCTATAATGACAAGGCTACCATCCATTGGAGTAATAAAAATCTCAACAATAGACTACCTTCCATAATGGCTAGTCTACAATCTATTATAGTAACAAAAATCTCAACAATAGACTACCTTTCATAATGACAAGGCTACCATCCATTGGAAAAACAAAAATCTCGATAACAGACTACGTTCCATAAAGACAAGGCTACCATCCCTTAGAGTAACAAAAATCTTGACAACAAACTACCTTCCATAATGACAAGGCTACCATCCATTGGAGTAACAAAGATATCAACAACATACTACCTTCCATAATGACAAGGCTACCATCCATTGGAGTAACAAAAATCACGACAACAGACTACCTTCCACTATGACAAGGCTACAATCCATTAGAATAACAAAAATATCGACAACACACTACCTTTCATAATGTCAAGGCTACCATGAAGTGGAGTAACAAAAATCTAGGCAATAGACCACCTTCCATAATTACAAGGGTACCATAATTGGAGTAACCAAAATATCCATAAGAGACTACCTTCCATAATGACAAGGCTACAATCCATTGGAGTAACAAAAATCTCGACAACAAACTACCTTCCATAATGACAAGGGTACCATCATTGGAGTAACAAAATTATCCACAAGAGACTACCTTCCATAATGACAAGGCTACAATCCATTAGAGTATAAAAAATCTCAACAACAGACTACCTTCCATAATGACAAGGCTACCATCCATTGGAGTAACAAAAAACTCGACAACAGACTACCTTTCATAATGACTAGGCTACCATTCATTGGAGTAACAAAGATATCGACAATAGACTACCTTCCATAACGACAAGGCTACAATCCATTGTAGTAACAAAAATCTAGACAACAGACTACCTTCGATAATGACAAGTCTACCATCCATTGGAGTAACAAAAATCTCGACAACAGACTACCTTCCATAATGACAAGGGTACCATCATTGGAGTAACAAAATTATCCACAAGAGACTACCTTCCATAATGACAAGGCTATAATCCATTGGAGTATAAAAAATCTCAACAATAGACTACCTTCCATAATGACAAGGCTACCATCCATTGGAGTAACAAAAAACTCAACAACAGACTACCTTTCATAATGACTAGGCTACCATCCATTGGAGTAACAAAGATATCGACAACAGACTACATTCCATAACGACAAGGCTACAATCCATTGTAGTAACAAAAATCTTGACAATAGACTACCTTCCATAATGACAAGGCTACCATCCATTGTAGTGACAAAAATATCAACAATATACTAACTTCTATAATGACAAGGCTACCATCCATTGGAGTAATAAAAATCTCGCCAACAGACTACCTTCCATAATGGCTAGTCTACAATCTATTATAGTAACAAAAATCTCAACAATAGACTACCTTTCATAATGACAAGGCTACCATCCATTGGAAAAACAAAAATCTCGATAACAGACTACGTTCCATAAAGACAAGGCTACCATCCCTTAGAGTAACAAAAATCTTGACAACAAACTACCTTCCATAATGACAAGGCTACCATCCATTGGAGTAACAAAGATATCAACAACATACTACCTTCCATAATGACAAGGCTACCATCCATTGGAGTAACAAAAATCACGACAACAGACTACCTTCCACTATGACAAGGCTACAATCCATTAGAATAAAAAAAATATCGACAACACACTACCTTTCATAATGTCAAGGCTACCATGAAGTGGAGTAACAAAAATCTAGGCAATAGACCACCTTCCATAATTACAAGGGTACCATAATTGGAGTAACCAAAATATCCATAAGAGACTACCTTCCATAATGACAAGGCTACAATCTATTGGAGTAACAAAAATCTCGACAACAAACTACCTTCCATAATGACAAGGGTACCATCATTGGAGTAACAAAATTATCCACAAGAGACTACCTTCCATAATGACAAGGCTACAATCCATTAGAGTATAAAAAATCTCAACAACAGACTACCTTCCATAATGACAAGGCTACCATCCATTGGAGTAACAAAAAACTCGACAACAGACTACCTTTCATAATGACTAGGCTACCATTCATTGGAGTAACAAAGATATCGACAATAGACTACCTTCCATAACGACAAGGCTACAATCCATTGTAGTAACAAAAATCTAGACAACAGACTACCTTCGATAATGACAAGTCTACCATCCATTGGAGTAACAAAAATCTCGACAACAGACTACCTTCCATAATGACAAGGGTACCATCATTGGAGTAACAAAATTATCCACAAGAGACTACCTTCCATAATGACAAGGCTATAATCCATTGGAGTATAAAAAATCTCAACAATAGACTACCTTCCATAATGACAAGGCTACCATCCATTGGAGTAACAAAAAACTCAACAACAGACTACCTTTCATAATGACTAGGCTACCATCCATTGGAGTAACAAAGATATCGACAACAGACTACATTCCATAACGACAAGGCTACAATCCATTGTAGTAACAAAAATCTTGACAATAGACTACCTTCCATAATGACAAGGCTACCATCCATTGTAGTGACAAAAATATCAACAATATACTAACTTCTATAATGACAAGGCTACCATCCATTGGAGTAATAAAAATCTCGACAACAGACTACCTTCCATAATGACAAGTCTACAATCTATTATAGTATCAAAAATCTCAACAATAGACTTCCTTTCATAATGACAAGGCTACCATCCATTGGAATAACAAAAATCTCGACAACAGACTACGTTCCATAACGACAAGGCTACCATCCCTTAGAGTAACAAAAATCTCGACAACAAACTACCATCCATAATGACAAGGCTACCATCCATTGGAGTAACAAAGATATCAACAACATACTACCTTCCATAATGACAAGGCTACAATCAGTTGGAGTAACAGAAATCTCGACAACAAACTACCTTCGATAATGACAAGTCTACCATCCATTGGAGTAACAAAAATCTCGACAACAGACTACCTTTCATAATGTCAAGGCTACCATGAAGTGGAGTAACAAAAATCTAGGCAATAGACCACCTTCCATAATTACAAGGGTACCATAATTGGAGTAACCAAAATATCCATAAGAGACTACCTTCCATAATGACAAGGCTACAATCTATTGGAGTAACAAAAATCTCGACAACAAACTACCTTCCATAATGACAAGGGTACCATCATTGGAGTAACAAAATTATCCACAAGAGACTACCTTCCATAATGACAAGGCTACAATCCATTAGAGTATAAAAAATCTCAACAACAGACTACCTTCCATAATGACAAGGCTACCATCCATTGGAGTAACAAAAAACTCGACAACAGACTACCTTTCATAATGACTAGGCTACCATTCATTGGAGTAACAAAGATATCGACAATAGACTACCTTCCATAACGACAAGGCTACAATCCATTATAGTAACAAAAATCTAGACAACAGACTACCTTCGATAATGACAAGTCTACCATCCATTGGAGTAACAAAAATCTCGACAACAGACTACCTTCCATAATGACAAGGGTACCATCATTGGAGTAACAAAATTATCCACAAGAGACTACCTTCCATAATGACAAGGCTATAATCCATTGGAGTATAAAAAATCTCAACAATAGACTACCTTCCATAATGACAAGGCTACCATCCATTGGAGTAACAAAAAACTCAACAACAGACTACCTTTCATAATGACTAGGCTACCATCCATTGGAGTAACAAAGATATCGACAACAGACTACATTCCATAACGACAAGGCTACAATCCATTGTAGTAACAAAAATCTTGACAATAGACTACCTTCCATAATGACAAGGCTACCATCCATTGTAGTGACAAAAATATCAACAATATACTAACTTCTATAATGACAAGGCTACCATCCATTGGAGTAATAAAAATCTCGACAACAGACTACCTTCCATAATGACAAGTCTACAATCTATTATAGTATCAAAAATCTCAACAATAGACTTCCTTTCATAATGACAAGGCTACCATCCATTGGAATAACAAAAATCTCGACAACAGACTACGTTCCATAACGACAAGGCTACCATCCCTTAGAGTAACAAAAATCTCGACAACAAACTACCATCCATAATGACAAGGCTACCATCCATTGGAGTAACAAAGATATCAACAACATACTACCTTCCATAATGACAAGGCTACAATCAGTTGGAGTAACAGAAATCTCGACAACAAACTACCTTCGATAATGACAAGTCTACCATCCATTGGAGTAACAAAAATCTTGACAACAGACTACCTTCCATAATGACAAGGGTACCATCATTTGAGTAACAAAATTATTCACAAGAGACTACCTTCCATAATGACAAGGTTACAATCCATTGGAGTATAAAAAATCTCGACAACAGACTACCTTCCATAATGACAAGTCTACCATCCCTTAGAGTAACAAAAATCTCGACAACAAACTACCTTCCATAATGACAAGGCTACCATCCATTGGAGTAACAAAGATATCAACAACATACTACCTTCCATAATGACAAGGCTACAATCCATTGGAGTAACAAATATCACGACAACAGACTACCTTCCATTATGACAAGGCTACCATCCATTGTAGTGACAAAAATCTCGACAATATACTACCTTCTATAATGACAAGGCTACCATCCATTGGAGTAACAAAAATCTCAACAACAGACTACCTTCAATAATGACAAGGCTACCATCCATTGTAGTGACAAAAATCTCGACAATATACTACCTTCTATAATGACAAGGTTACCATCCATTGGAGTAACAAAAATCGACAACAGACTACCTTCCATAATGACAAGGCTACCATCCCTTAGAGTAACGAAAATCTCCACAATAGACTACCTTCCATAATGACAAGGCTAAAACCCATTGGACAAACAAAGATATCTACAACATACTACCTTCCATATTAACAAGGCTACTATCCATTGGAGTAACAAAAATCACGAGAACGGACTACCTTCCGTAATGACTAGGCTAGGATCCATTCGAATAACAAAAATATCGAAACCAGACTACCTTCCATAATGACAAGGCTACCATCCAATGGAGTAACAAAGATATCGAAAACAGACTATTTTCCATAACGACAAGGCTACATCCATTGGAGTATAAAAAATATCGACAATAGACAACCTTCCATAATGACAAGGCTACCATCCATTGGAGTAACTAAAATCTCGTACACAAACTACGTTCCATAAAGACTAGGCTACCATCCCTCGGAGTAACAAAGATATCGACAACAGACTATCTTCCATAACGACAAGGCTACAATACATTGTAGTAACAACATTCTCGACAACAGACTACCTTCCATAATGACAAGGCTACCATCATTTGTAGTGACAAAAATCTCGATAATATACTACCTTCTATAATGACAATGCTACCATCCATTGGAATAACAAAAATCTCGACAACAGACTATGTTCCATAATGAAAAGGCTACCATCCCTTAGAGTAACAAAGATATCGACAACAAACTACCTTCCATAATGACAAGGCTACCATCCATTGGAGTAACAACGATATGGATAACATACTACCTTCCTTAATGATAAGGCTACCATCCATTCGAGTAACAAAAATCACGACAACATACTACCTTCTATAATGACAAGGCTACCATCCATTGGAGTAACAAAAATCTCGACAACAGACTACCTTCCATAATGACAAGGCTACCATCCATTGGAGTAACAAAAATCACGACAACAGACTACCTTTGATAAACACTAGGCTACCATCCATTGGAATAACAAAAATATCGAAACCTCACTACCTTCCATAATATAAAGGCTGCTTCCAATAAAGTAACAAAAATCTCGACAACAGACTAACTTCCATAATGACTAGGCTACCATCCATTGGAGTAACAAAGATATCGACAACAGACTACCTTCCATAACGACAAGGCTACACTCCATTGTAGTAACAAATATCTCGACAACAGACTACCTTCCATAATGACAAGGCTACCATCCATTGTAGTGACAAAAATCTCGACAATATACTACCTTCTATAATGACAAGGCTACCATCCATTATAGTACAAAAATCGATAACAGACTACCTTCCATAATGAAAAGGCTACAATCTATTATAGTAACAAAAATATCGACACTAGACTACCTTTCATAATTAAAAGGCTACCATCCATTGGAATAACAAAAATCTCGATAACAGACTACCTTCCATAATGACAAGGCTACCATCCATTGGAGAAACAAAGATATCTACAACATACTACCTTCCATATTAACAAGGATACTATCCGTTGGAGTAACAAAAATCACGACAACAGACGACCTTCCATAATGACTAGGCTACAATCCATTGTAATAACAAAAATATCGAAACCACACTACCTTCCATAATGACAAGGCTACCATCCAATGGAGTAACAAAGATATCGAAAATAGACTATTTTCCATAACGACAAGGCTACAATCCATTGGAGTATAAAAAATCTCGACAACAGACAAACTTCCATAATGACAAGGCTACCATCCATTGGAGTAACTAAAATCTCGTACACAAACTACCTTCCATAATGACTAGGCTACCATCCCTCGGAGTAACAAAGATATCGACAACAGACTATCTTCCATAACGACAAGGCTACAATACATTGTAGTAACAAAATTCTCGACAACAGACTACCTTCCATAATGACAAGGCTACCATCCATTGGAGTGACAAAGATATCAACAACATACTACCTTCCATAATGACAAGGCTACCATCCATTGGAGTAACAAATATCACGACAACAGACTACCTTCCATTATGACAAGGCTACCATCCATTGTAGTGACAAAAATCTCGACAATATACTACCTTCTATAATGACAAGGCTACCATCCATTGGAGTAACAAAAATCTCAACAACAGACTACCTTCGATAATGACAAGGCTACCATCCATTGTAGTGACAAAAATCTCGACAATATACTACCTTCTATAATGACAAGGTTACCATCCATTGGAGTAACAAAAATCGACAACAGACTACCTTCCATAATGACAAGGCTACCATCCCTTAGAGTAACGAAAATCTCCACAATAGACTACCTTTCATAATGACAAGGCTAAAACCCATTGGAGAAACAAAGATATCTACAACATACTACCTTCCATATTAACAAGGCTACTATCCATTGGAGTAACAAAAATCACGAGAACAGACTACCTTCTGTAATGACTAGGCTATGATCCATTGGAATAACAAAAATATCGAAACCAGACTACCTTCCATAATGACAAGGCTACCATCCAATGGAGTAACAAAGATATCGAAAACAGACTATTTTCCATAACGACAAGGCTACAATCCATTGGAGTATAAAAAATATCGACAATAGACAACCTTCCATAATTACAAGGCTACCATCCATTGGAGTAACTAAAATCTCGTACACAAACTACGTTCCATAAAGACTAGGCTACCATCCCTCGGAGTAACAAAGATATCGACAACAGACTATCTTCCATTACGACAAGGCTACAATACATTGTAGTAACAACATTCTCGACAACAGACTACCTTCCATAATGACAAGGCTACCATCATTTGTAGTGACAAAAATCTCGATAATATACTACCTTCTATAATGACAATGCTACCATCCATTGGAATAACAAAAATCTCGACAACAGACTATGTTCCATAATGACAAGGCTACCATCCCTTAGAGTAACAAAGATATCGACAACAAACTACCTTCCATAATGACAAGGCTACCATCCATTGGAGTAACAACGATATCGATAACATACTACCTTCCTTAATGATAAGGCTACCATCCATTCGAGTAACAAAAATCACGACAACAGACTACCTTCTATAATGACAAGGCTACCATCCATTGGAGTAACAAAAATCTCGACAACAGACTACCTTCCATAATGACAAGGCTACCATCCATTGGAGTAACAAAAATCACGACAACAGACTACCTTTGATAAACACTAGGCTACCATCCATTGGAATAACAAAAATATCGAAACCTCACTACCTTCCATAATAACAAGGCTGCTTCCAATAAAGTAACAAAAATCTCGACAACATACTAACTTCCATAATGACTAGGCTACCATCCATTGGAGTAACCAAGATATCGACAACAGACTACCTTCCATAACGACAAGGCTACACTCCATTGTAGTAACAAATATCTCGACAACAGACTACCTTCCATAATGACAAGGCTACCATCCATTGTAGTGACAAAAATCTCGACAATATACTACCTTCTATAATGACAAGGCTACCATCCATTATAGTACAAAAATCGATAACAGACTACCTTCCATAATGAAAAGGCTACAATCTATTATAGTAACAAAAATATCGACACTAGACTACCTTTCATAATTAAAAGGCTACCATCCATTGGAATAACAAAAATCTCGATAACAGACTACCTTCCATAATGACAAGGCTACCATCCATTGGAGAAACAAAGATATCTACAACATACTACCTTCCATATTAACAAGGATACTATCCGTTGGAGTAACAAAAATCACGACAACAGACGACCTTCCATAATGACTAGGCTACAATCCATTGTAATAACAAAAATATCGAAACCACACTACCTTCCATAATGACAAGGCTACCATCCAATGGAGTAACAAAGATATCGAAAATAGACTATTTTCCATAACGACAAGGCTACAATCCATTGGAGTATAAAAAATCTCGACAACAGACAAACTTCCATAATGACAAGGCTACCATCCATTGGAGTAACTAAAATCTCGTACACAAACTACCTTCCATAATGACTAGGCTACCATCCCTCGGAGTAACAAAGATATCGACAACAGACTATCTTCCATAACGACAAGGCTACAATACATTGTAGTAACAAAATTCTCGACAACAGACTACCTTCCATAATGACAAGGCTACCATCCATTGGAGTGACAAAGATATCAACAACATACTACCTTCCATAATGACAAGGCTACCATCCATTGGAGTAACAAATATCACGACAACAGACTACCTTCCATTATGACAAGGCTACCATCCATTGTAGTGACAAAAATCTCGACAATATACTACCTTCTATAATGACAAGGCTACCATCCATTGGAGTAACAAAAATCTCAACAACAGACTACCTTCGATAATGACAAGGCTACCATCCATTGTAGTGACAAAAATCTCGACAATATACTACCTTCTATAATGACAAGGTTACCATCCATTGGAGTAACAAAAATCGACAACAGACTACCTTCCATAATGACAAGGCTACCATCCCTTAGAGTAACGAAAATCTCCACAATAGACTACCTTTCATAATGACAAGGCTAAAACCCATTGGAGAAACAAAGATATCTACAACATACTACCTTCCATATTAACAAGGCTACTATCCATTGGAGTAACAAAAATCACGAGAACAGACTACCTTCTGTAATGACTAGGCTATGATCCATTGGAATAACAAAAATATCGAAACCAGACTACCTTCCATAATGACAAGGCTACCATCCAATGGAGTAACAAAGATATCGAAAACAGACTATTTTCCATAACGACAAGGCTACAATCCATTGGAGTATAAAAAATATCGACAATAGACAACCTTCCATAATTACAAGGCTACCATCCATTGGAGTAACTAAAATCTCGTACACAAACTACGTTCCATAAAGACTAGGCTACCATCCCTCGGAGTAACAAAGATATCGACAACAGACTATCTTCCATTACGACAAGGCTACAATACATTGTAGTAACAACATTCTCGACAACAGACTACCTTCCATAATGACAAGGCTACCATCATTTGTAGTGACAAAAATCTCGATAATATACTACCTTCTATAATGACAATGCTACCATCCATTGGAATAACAAAAATCTCGACAACAGACTATGTTCCATAATGACAAGGCTACCATCCCTTAGAGTAACAAAGATATCGACAACAAACTACCTTCCATAATGACAAGGCTACCATCCATTGGAGTAACAACGATATCGATAACATACTACCTTCCTTAATGATAAGGCTACCATCCATTCGAGTAACAAAAATCACGACAACAGACTACCTTCTATAATGACAAGGCTACCATCCATTGGAGTAACAAAAATCTCGACAACAGACTACCTTCCATAATGACAAGGCTACCATCCATTGGAGTAACAAAAATCACGACAACAGACTACCTTTGATAAACACTAGGCTACCATCCATTGGAATAACAAAAATATCGAAACCTCACTACCTTCCATAATAACAAGGCTGCTTCCAATAAAGTAACAAAAATCTCGACAACATACTAACTTCCATAATGACTAGGCTACCATCCATTGGAGTAACCAAGATATCGACAACAGACTACCTTCCATAACGACAAGGCTACACTCCATTGTAGTAACAAATATCTCGACAACAGACTACCTTCCATAATGACAAGGCTACCATCCATTGTAGTTACAAAAATCTCGACAATATACTACCTTCTATAATGACAAGGCTACCATCCATTATAGTACAAAAATCGATAATAGACTACCTTCCATAATGAAAAGGCTACAATCTATTATAGTAACAAAAATATCGACACTAGACTACCTTTCATAATTAAAAGGCTACCATCCATTGGAATAAGAAAAATCTCGATAACAGACTACCTTCCATAATGACAAGGCTACCATCCATTGGAGAAACAAAGATATCTACAACATACTACCTTCCATATTAACAAGGATACTATCCGTTGGAGTAACAAAAATCACGACAGCAGACTACCTTCCATAATGACTAGGCTACAATCCATTGTAATAACAAAAATATCGAAACCACACTACCTTCCATAATGACAAGGCTACCATCCAATGGAGTAACAAAGATATCGAAAATAGACTATTTTCCATAACGACAAAGGCTACAATCCATTGGAGTATAAAAAATCTCGACAACAGACAAACTTCCATAATGACAAGGCTACCATCCATTGGAGTAACTAAAATCTCGTACACAAACTACCTTCCATAATGACTAGGCTACCATCCCTCGGAGTAACAAAGATATCGACAACAGACTATCTTCCATAACGACAAGGCTACAATACATTGTAGTAACAAAATTCTCGACAACAGACTACCTTCCATAATGACAAGGCTACCATCATTTGTAGTGACAAAAATCTCGATAATATACTACCTTTTATAATGACAACGCTACCATCCATCGGAATATCAAAAATCTCGACAAGAGACTACGTTCCATAATGACAAGGCTACCATCCCTTAGAGTAACAAAGATATCGACAACAAACTACCTTCCATAATGACAAGGCTACCATCCATTGGAGTAACAAAGATATCGATAACATACTACCTTCCATAATGACAAGGCTACCATCCATTCGAGTAACAAAAATCACGACAACAGACTAACTTCTATAATGACAAGGCTACCATCTATTGGAGTAACAAAAATCTTGACAATAGACTACCTTCCATAATGACAAGGCTACCATCCATTGGAGTAACAAAAATCATGACAACAGAATACCTTTGATAAAGAGTAGGCTATGATCCATTGGAATATCAAAAATATTGAAACCTCACTACCTTCCATAATAACAAGGCTGCTTCCAATAGAGTAACAAAAATCTCGACAATAGACTAACTTCCATAATGACTAGGCTACCATCCATTGGAGTAACAAAGATATCGACAACAGACTACCTTCCATAACGACAAGGCTACAATCCATTGTAGTAACAAATCCCTTGACAACAGACTACCTTCCATAATGACAAGGCTACCATCCATTGTAGTGACAAAAATCTCGACAATATACTACCTTCTATAATGACAAGGCTACAATCTATTATAGTAACAAAAATATCGATAGTAGACTTCCTTTCCTAATTAAAAGGCTACCATCCATTGGAATAAAAAAATCTAGACAACAGACTACCTTCCATAATGACAAGGCTACCATCCATTGGAGAAACAAAGATATCTACAACATACTACCTTCCATATTAACAAGGCTACTATCCATTGGAGTATAAAAAATCACGACAACAGACTACCTTCCATAATGACTAGGCTACGATCCATTGGAATAACAAAAATATCGAAACCACACTACCTTCCATAATGACAAGGCTACCATCCAATGGAGTAACAAAGATATCGAAAACAAATTATTTTCCATAACGATAAGGCTACAATCCATTGGAGTATAAAAAATCTCGACAACAGACAACCTTCCATAATGACAAGGCTACCATCCATTGGAGTAACTAAAATATCGTACACAAACTACCTTCCATAATGACTAGGCTACCATCCCTCGGAGTAACAAAGATATCGACAACAGACTATCTTCCATAACGACAAGGCTACAATACATTGTAGTAACTAAATTCTCAACAACAGACTACCTTCCATAATGACAAGGCTACAATCATTTGTAGTGACAAAAATATCGATAATATACTACCTTCTATAATGACAACGCTACCATCCATTGGAATAACAAAAATCTCGAAAACAGACTACGTTCCATAATGACAAGGCTACCATCGCTTAGAGTAACAAAGATATCGACAACAAACTACCTTCCATAATGACAAGGCTACCATCCATTGGAGTAACAAAGATATCGATAACATACTACCTTCCATAATGAGAAGGCTACCATCCATTGAAGTAACAAAAATCACGACAACAGACTACCTTCTATAATGACAAGGCTACCATCCATTGGAATAACAAAAATTTCGACAACAGACTACCTATCATAATGACAAGGCTACCATCCATTGTAATAACAAAAATCACAACAACAGACTACCTTTGATAAAGACTAGGCTACAATCCATTGGAATAACAAAAATAACGAAACCTCACTACCTTCCATAATAACAAGGCTGCTTCCAATGGAGTAACAAAAATCTTGACAACAGACTGACTTCCATAATGACTAGGCTACCATCCATTGGAGTAACAAAGATATCGACAACAATCTATCTTCCATAATGACAAGGCTACAATACATTGTAGTAACTAAATTCTCAACAACAGACTACCTTCCATAATGACAAGGCTACAATCATTTGTAGTGACAAAAATCTCTATAATATACTACCTTCTATAATGACAACGCTACCATCCATTAGAATAACAAAAATCTCGAAAACAGACTACGTTCCATAATGACAAGGCTACCATCGCTTAGAGTAACAAAGATATCGATAACAAACTACCTTCCATAATGACAAGGCTACCATCCATTGGAGTAACAAAGATATCGATAACATACTACCTTCCATAATGAGAAGGCTACTATCCATTGAAGTAACAAAAATCACGACAACAGACTACCTTCTATAATGACAAGGCTACCATCCATTGGAATAACAAAAATTTCGACAACAGACTACCTATCATAATGACAAGGCTACCATCCATTGTAATAACAAAAATCACGACAACAGACTACCTTTGATAAAGACTAGGCTACGATCCATTGGAATAACAAAAATAACGAAACCTCACTACCTTCCATAATAACAAGGCTGCTTCCAATGGAGTAACAAAAATCTCGACAACAGACTAACTTCCATAATGACTAGGCTACCATCCATTGGAGTAACAAAGATATCGACAACAGACTACCTTCCATAACGACAAGGCTACAATCCATTGTAGTAACAAATCTCTCGAAAACAGACTACCTTCCATAATGATAAGGCTACCATCCATTATAGTGACAAAAATCTCGACAATATACTACCTTCTATAATGACAAGGCTACCATCCATTGTAGTAACAAAAATCGATAACAGACTACCTTCCATAATGACAAGGCTACAGTCTATTATATTAACAAAAATATCGACAGTAGACTACCTTTCATAATTAAAAGGCTACGATCCATTGGAATAACAAAAATCTCGACAACAGACTACCTTCCATAATGACAAGGCTACCATCCATTGGAGTAACAAAGATATCTACAACATACTACCTTCCATAATGACAAGGATACTATCCATTGGAGTAACAAAAATCACGACAACATACTACCTTCCATAATGACTAGTCTACGATCCATTGGAATAACAAAAATATCGAAATCACACTCCTTCCATAATAACAATGGTACCATCCATTGGAGTAACAAAGATATCGACAACAGACTATTTTCCATAGCGACAAGGCTACAATCCATTGGAGTATAAAAAATCTCGAAAACAGACTACCTTTCGTAATGACAAGGTTACCATCCATTGGAGTAACTAAAATCTCGTACACAAACTACCTTCCATAATGACTAGCCTACCATCCATCGGAGTAACAAATATATCGACAACAAACTATCTTCCATAACCACAAGGCTACAATCCATTGTAGTAACAAAATTCTCGACAACAGACTACCTTCCATAATGACAAGGCTACCATCCATTGTAGTGACAAAAATCTTGATAATATTCTACCTTATATAATGACAACTCTACCATCCATTGGAATAACAAAAATCTCGACAACAGACTAGGTTCCATAATGACAAGGCTACCATCCCTTAAAGTAACAAATATCTCGACAACAGACTGCCTTCCATAATGACAAGGCTACCATCCATTGGAGTAACAAAGATATTGATAACATACTACCTTCCATAATGACAAGGCTACCATCCATTGGAGTAAAAAAAATCACGACAACAGACTACCTTCCATAATGACTAGGCTACGATCCATTGGAATAACAACAATATCGAAACCACAATACCTTCCACAATGACAAGGCTACCATCCATTGGAGTAACAAAAATCACGACAACAGACTACCTTTGATAAAGACTAGGCTACGATCCGTTGGAATAACAAAAATATCGAAACCTCACTACCTTCCATAATAACAAGGTTGCTTCCAATGGAGTAACAAAAATCTCGACAACAGACTAACTTCCATAATGACTAGGCTACCATCCATTGGAGTAACAAAGATATCGACAACAGACTACCTTCCATAACGACAAGGCTACAATCCATTGTAGTAACAAATCCCTCGACAACATACTACCTTCCATAATGACAAGGCTACCATCCATTGTAGTGACAAAAATCTCGACAATATACTACCTTCTATAATGACAAGGCTACAATCTATTATAGTAACAAAAATATCGACAGTAGACTACCTTTCATAATTAAAAGGCTACCATCCATTGGAATAAAAAAATCTAGACAACAGACTACCTTCCATAATGACAAGGCTACCATCCATTGGAGAAACAAAGATATCTACAACATACTACCTTCCATATTAACAAGGCTACTATCCATTGGAGTATCAAAAATCACGACAATAGACTACCTTCCATAATGACTAGGCTACGATCCATTGGAATAACAAAAATATCGAAACCACACTACCTTCCATAATGACAAGGCTACCATCCAATGGAGTAACAAAGATATCGAAAACAAATTATTTTCCATAACGATAAGGCTACAATCATTTGGAGTATAAAAAATCTCGACAACAGACAACCTTCCATAATGACAAAGCTACCATCCATTGGAGTAACTAAAATCTCGTATACAAACTACCTTCCATAATGACTAGGCTACCATCCCTCGGAGTAACAAAGATATCGACAACAGACTATCTTCCATAACGACAAGGCTACAATACATTGTAGTAACAAAATTCTCGACAACAGACTACCTTCCATAATGACAAGGCTACAATCATTTGTAGTGACAAAAATCTCGATAATATAATACCTTCTATAATGACAACGCTACCATCCATTGGAATAACAAAAATCTCGACAACAGACTACGTTCCATAATGACAAGGCTACCATCGCTTAGAGTAACAAAGATATCGAGAACAAACTACCTTCCATAATGACAAGGCTACCATCCATTGGAGTAACAAAGATATTGATAACATACTACCTTCCATAATGACAAGGCTACCATCCATTGGAGTAAAAAAAATCACGACAACAGACTACCTTCCATAATGACTAGGCTACGATCCATTGGAATAACAACAATATCGAAACCACACTACCTTCCATAATGACAAGGCTACCATCTATTGGAGTAACAAAAATCACGACAACAGACTACCTTTGATAAAGACTAGGCTACGATCCGTTGGAATAACAAAAATATCGAAACCTCACTACCTTCCATAATAACAAGGTTGCTTCCAATGGAGTAACAAAAATCTCGACAACAGACTAACTTCCATAATGACTAGGCTACCATCCATTGGAGTAACAAAGATATCGACAACAAACTACCTTCCATAACGACAAGGCTACAATCCATTGTAGTAACAAATCCCTCGACAACATACTACCTTCCATAATGACAAGGCTACCATCCATTGTAGTGACAAAAATCTCGACAATATACTACCTTCTATAATGACAAGGCTACAATCTATTATAGTAACAAAAATATCGACAGTAGACTACCTTTCATAATTAAAAGGCTACCATCCATTGGAATAAAAAAATCTAGACAACAGACTACCTTCCATAATGACAAGGCTACCATCCATTGGAGAAACAAAGATATCTACAACATACTACCTTCTATATTAACAAGGCTACTATCCATTGGAGTATTAAAAATCACGACAACAGACTACCTTTCATAATGACTAGGCTACGATCCATTGGAATAACAAAAATATCGAAACCACACTACCTTCCATAATGACAAGGCTACCATCCAATGGAGTAACAAAGATATCGAAAACAGATTATTTTCCATAACGATAAGGCTACAATCCATTGGAGTATAAAAAATCTCGACAACAGACAACCTTCCATAATGACAAGGCTACCATCCATTGGAGTAACTAAAATCTCGTATACAAACTACCTTCCATAATGACTAGGCTACCATCCCTCGGAGTAACAAAGATATCGACAACAGACTATCTTCCATAACGACAAGGCTATAATACATTGTAGTAACAAAATTCTCGACAACAGACTACCTTCCATAATGACAAGGCTACTATCATTTGTAGTGACAAAAATCTCGATAATATACTACCTTCTATAATGACAACGCTACCATCCATTGGAATAACAAAAATCTCGACAACAGACTATGTTCCATAATGACAAGGCTACCATCACTTAGAGTAACAAAGATATCGACAACAAACTACCTTCCATAATGACAAGGCTACCATCCATTGGAGTAATAAAGATATCGATAACATACTACATTCCATAATGACAAGGCTACCATCCATTGAAGTAACAAAAATCACGACAACAGACTACCTTCTATAATGATAAGGCTACCATCCATTGGAATAACAAAAATTTCGACAACATACTACCTTCCATAATGACAAGGCTACCATCCATTGTAATAACAAAAATCACGACAACAGACTACCTTTGATAAAGACTAGGCTACGATCCAATGGAATAACAAAAATATTGAAACCTCACTACCTTCCATAATAACAAGGCTGCTTCCAATGGAGTAACAAAAATCTCGACAACAGACAAACTTCCACAATGACTAGGCTACCATCCATGGGAGTAACAAAGATATCGACAATAGACTACCTTCCATAACGACAAGGCTACAATCCATTGTAGTAACAAATCTCTCTAAAACAGACTACCTTCCATAATGATAAGGCTACCATCCATTATAGTGACAAAAATCTCGACAATATACTACCTTCTATAATGACAAGGCTACCATCCATTGTAGTAACAAAAATCGATAACAGACTACCTTCCATAATGACAAGGCTACAATCTATTATAGTAACAAAAATATCAACAGTAGACTACCTTTCATAATTAAAAGGCTACGATCCATTGGAATAAAAAAAATCTCGACAACAGAATACCTTCCATAATGACAAGGCTACCATCCATTGGAGTAACAAAGATATCTACAACATACTACCTTCCATAATGACAAGGCTACTATCCATTGGAGTAACAAAAATCACGACAACATACTACCTTCCATAATGACTAGTCTACGATCCATTGGAATAACAAAAATATCGAAATCACACTCCTTCCATAATAACAATGGTACCATCCAATGGAGTAACAAAGATATCGACAACAAACTATATTCCATAACGACAAGGCTAAAATCCATTGGAGTATAAAAAATCTCGAAAACAGACTACCTTCCGTAATGACAAGGCTATCATCCATTGGAGTAACTAAAATCGCGTACACAAACTACCTTCCATAATGACTAGCCTACCATCCATCGGAGTAACAAAGATATCGACAACAAACTATCTTCCATAACCACAAGGCTACAATCCATTGTAGTAACAAAATTCTCGACAGCAGACTACCTTCCATAATGACAAGGCTACCATCCATTGTAGTGACAAAAATTTCGATAATATACTACCTTATATAATGAAAACTCTACCATCCATTGGACTAACAAAAATCTCGACAACAGACTACGTTCCATAATGACAAGGCTACCATCCCTTAAAGTAACAAAAATCTCGACAACAGACTAACTTCCATAATGACTAGGCTACCATCCATTAGAGTAACAAAGATATCGACAACAGACTACCTTCCATAACGACAACGCTACAATCCATTGTAGTAACAAATCTTTCGAAAACAGACTACCTTCCATAATGATAAGGCTACCATCCATTGTAGTGACAAAAATCTGGACAATATACTACCTTCTATAATGACAAGGCTACCATCCATTGTAGTAACAAAAATAGATAACAGACTACATTCCATAATGACAAGGCTACAATCTATTATAGTAACAAAAATATCGACAGTAGACTACCTTTCATAATTAAAAGGCTACGATCCATTGGATTAAAAAAAATCTCGACAACAGACTACCTTCCATAATGACAAGGCTACCATCCATTGGAGTAACAAAGATATCTACAACATACTACCTTCCATAATGACAAGGCTACTATCCATTGGAGTAACAAAAATCACGACAACATACTACCCTCCATAATGACTTGTCTACGATCCATTGGAATAACAAAAATATCGAAATCACACTCCTTCCATAATAACAATGGTACCATCCAATGGAGTAACAAAGATATCGACAACAGACTATTTTCCATAACGACAAGGCTACAATCCATTGGAGTATAAAAAATCTCGAAAACAGACTACCTTCCGTAATGACAAGGCTATCATCCATTGGAGTAACTAAAATCCCGTACACAAACTACCTTCCATAATGACTAGCCTACCATCCATCGGAGTAACAAATATATCGACAACAAACTATCTTCCATAACCACAAGGCTACAATCCATTGTAGTAACAAAATTCTCGACAACAGACTACCTTCCATAATGACAAGGCTACCATCCATTGCAGTGACAAAAATCTCGATAATATAATGACAACTCTACCATCCATTGGACTAACAAAAATCTCGACAACAGACTACGTTCCATAATGACAAGGCTACCATCCCTTAAAGTAACAAAAATCTCGACAACAGACTAACTTCCATAATGACTAGGCTACCATCCATTAGAGTAACAAAGATATCGACAACAGACTACCTTCCATAACGACAAGGCTACAATCCATTGTAGTAACAAATCTCTCGACAACAGACTACCTTCCATAATGATAAGGCTACCATCCATTGTAGTGACAAAAATCTGGACAATATACTACCTTCTATAATGACAAGGCTACCATCCATTATAGTAACAAAAATCAATAATAGACTACATTCCATAATGACAAGGCTACAATCTATTATAATAACAAAAATATCGACAGTAGACTACCTTTCATAATTAAAAGGCTACGATCCATTGGAATAACAAAAATCTCGACAACAGACTACCTTCCATAATTACAAGGCTACCATCCATTGGAGTAACAAATATATCTACAACATACTACCTTCCATAATGACAAGGCTACTATCCATTGGAGTAACAAAAATCACGACAACATACTACCTTCCATAATGACTAGTCTACGATCCTTTGGAATAACAAAAATATCGAAATCACACTCCTTCCATAATAACAATGGTACCATCCAATGGAGTAACAAAGATATCGACAACAGACTATTTTCCATAACGACAAGGCTACAATACATTGGAGTATAAAAAATCTCGAAAACAGACTACCTTCCGTAATGACAAGGATATCATCCATTGGAGTAACTAAAATCCCGTACACAAACTACCTTCCATAATGACTAGCCTACCATCCATCGGAGTAACAAAGATATCGACAACAAACTATCTTCCATAACCACAAGGCTACAATCCATTGTAGTAACAAAATTCTTGACAATAGACTACCTTCCATAATGACAAGGCTACCATCCATTACAGTGACAAAAATCTCGATAATATACTACCTTATATAATGACAACTCTACCATCCATTGGACTAACAAAAATCTCGACAACAGACTACGTTCCATAATGACAAGGCTACCATCCCTTAAAGTAACAAAAATCTCGACAACAGACTAACTTCCATAATGACTAGGCTACCATCCATTAGAGTAACAAAGATATCGACAACAGAATACCTTCCATAACAACAAGGCTACAATCCATTGTAGTAACAAATCTCTCGACAATAGACTACCTTCCATAATGATAAGGCTACCATCCATTGTAGTGACAAAAATCTGGACAATATACTACCTTCTATAATGACAAGGCTACCATCCATTGTAGTAACAAAAATCGATAATAGACTACATTCCATAATGACAAGGCTACAATCTATTATAATAACAAAAATATCGACAGTAGACTACCTTTCATAATTAAAAGGCTACGATCCATTGGAATAACAAAAATCTCGACAACAGACTACCTTCCATAATGACAAGGCTACCATCCATTGGAGTAACAAAGATATCTACAACATACTACCTTCCATAATGACAAGGCTACTATCCATTGGAGTAACAAAAATCACGACAACATACTACCTTCCATAATGACTAGTCTACGATCCATTGGAATAACAAAAATATCGAAATCAAACTCCTTCCATAATAACAATATTACCATCCAATGGAGTAACAAAGATATCGACAACAAACTATTTTCCATAACGACAAGGCTACAATCCATTGGAGTATAAAAAATCTCAAAAATAGACTACCTTCCGTAATGACAAGGCTACCATCCATTGGAGTAACTAAAATCTCGTACACAAACTACCTTCCATAATGACTAGCCTACCATCCATCGGAGTAACAAAGATATTGACAACAGACTATCTTCCATAACCACAAGGCTACAATCCATTGTAGTAACAAAATTATCGACAACAGACTACCTTCCATAATGAGAAGGCTACCATCCATTGTAGTGACAAAAATCTTGATAATATACTACCTTATATAATGACAGCTCTACCATCCATTGGAATAACAAAAATCTCGACAACAGACTACGTTCAATAATGACAAGGCTACCATCCCTTAAAGTAACAAATATCTCGACAACAGACTACCTTCCATAATTACAAGGCTACCATCCATTGGAGTAACAAAGATATTGATAACATACTACCTTCCATAACGACAAGGCTACAATCCATTGTAGTAACAAATCTCTCGACAACAGACTACCTTCCATAATGATAAGGCTACCATCCATTGTAGTGACAAAAATCTCGACAACATACTACCTTCTATAATGACAAGGCTACCATCCATTGTAGTAACAAAAATCGATAACAGACTACCTTCCATAATGACAAGGCTACAATCTATTATAGTAACAAAAATATCGACAGTAGACTACCTTTCATAATTAAAAGGCTACGATCCATTGGAATAACAAAAATCTCGACAACAGACTACCTTCCATAATGACAAGGCTACCATCCATTCGAGTAACAAAGATATCTACAACATACTACCTTCCATAATGACAAGGCTACTATCCATCGGAGTAACAAAAATCACGACAACATACTACCTTCCATAATGACTAGTCTACGATCCATTGGAATAACAAAAATATCGAAATCACACTCCTTCCATAATAACTATGGTACCATCCAATGGAGTAACAAAGATATCGACAATAGACTATTTTCCATAACGACAAGGCTACAATCCATTGGAATATAAAAAATCTCGAAAACAGACTACCTTCCGTAATGACAAGGCTACCATCCATTGGAGTAACTAAAATCTCGTACACAAACTACCTTCCATAATGACTAGCCTACCATCCATCGTAGTAACAAAGATATCGACAACAAGCTATCTTCCATAACCACATGGCTACAATCCATTATAGTAACAAAATTCTCGACAACAGACTATCTTCCATAATGACAAGGCTACCATGCATTGTAGTGACAAAAATCTCGATAATATACTACCTTGTATAATGAAAACTCTACCATCCATTGGAATAACAAAAATCTCAACAACAGACTAGGTTCCATAATGAC
Organism: Vicia faba; assembly: GCA_948472305.1. NCBI lineage: Eukaryota > Viridiplantae > Streptophyta > Magnoliopsida > Fabales > Fabaceae > Vicia > Vicia faba. Next base: position 653,029,241 of record OX451741.1, read on the forward strand.
AAGGCTACCATCCCTTAAAGTAACAAATACCTCGACAACTGACTACCTTCCATAATGACAAGGCTACCATCCATTGGAGTAACATAGATATTGATAACATACTACCTTCAATAATGAGAAGGCTACCATCCATTGGAGTAACAAAAATCACGATAACAGACTACCTTCCATAATAACTAGGCTACGATCCATTCGAATAACAACAATATCGAAACCACACTACCTTCCATAATGACAAGGCTACCATCCATTGGAGTAACAAAAATCACGACAAAAGACTACCTTTGATAAAGACTAGGCTACGATCCATTGGAATAACAAAAATATTGAAACCTCACTACCTTCCATATTAACAAGGTTGCTTTTAATGGAGTAACAAAAATCTCGACAACAGACTAACTTCCATAATGACTAGGCTACCATCCATTGGAGTAACAAAGATATCGACAACAGACTACCTTCCATAACGACAAGGCTACAATCCATTGTAGTAACAAATCTCTCGACAACAGACTACCTTCCATAATGACAAGGCTACCATCCATTGTAGTGACAAAAATCTCGACAATATAGTACCTTCTAAAATGACAAGGCTACCATCCATTGTAGTAACAAAAATCGATAACAGACTACCTTCCATAATGACAAGGCTACAATCTATTATAGTAACAAAAATATCGACAGTAGACTACCTTTCATAATTAAAAGGCTACGATCCATTGGAATAACAAAAATCTCGACAACAAACTACCTTCCATAATGACAAGGCTACCATCCATTGGAGTAACAAAAATCACGACAACATACTACCTTCCATAATGACTATGCTACGATCCATTGGAATAACAAAAATATCGAAATCACACTACCTTCCATAATAACAATGGTACCATCCAATGGAGTAACAAAGATATCAACAACAGACTATTTTCCATAACGACAAGCCTACAATCCCTTGGAGTATATAAAATCTCGAAAACAGACTACCTTCCGTAACGAAAAGGCTACCATCCATTGGAGTAACTAAAATCTCGTACACAAACTACCTTCCATAATGACTAGCCTACCATCCATCGGAGTAACAAAGATATCGACAACAGACTATCTTCCATAACCACAAGGCTACAATCCATTGTAGTAACAAAATTATCGACAACAGACTACCTTCCATAATGAGAAGGCTACCATCCATTGTAGTGACAAAAATCTTGATAATATACTACCTTATATAATGACAGCTCTACCATCCATTGGAATAACAAAAATCTCGACAACAGACTACGTTCAATAATGACAAGGTTACCATCCCTTAAAGTAACAAATATCTCAACAACAGACTACCTTCCATAATTACAAGGCTACCATCCATTGGAGTAACAAAGATATTGATAACATACTACCTTCCATAACGACAAGGCTACAATCCATTGGAGTAACAAATCTCTCGACAACAGACTACCTTCCATAATGACTAGGCTACGATCCATTGGAATAACAACAATATCGAAACCACACTACCTTCCATAATGACAAGGCTACCATCCAATGGAGTAACAAAAATCTCGACAACAAACTACCTTCCATAATGACTAGGCTACCATCCATTGGAGTAACAAAGATATCGACAACTGACTACCTTCCATAACGACAAGGCTACAATCCATTGTAGTAACAAAAATTTCGACAACATACTACTTTCCATAATGACAAGGCTACCATCCATTGTAGTTACAAAAATCTCGACAATATAGTACCTTCTACAATGACAAGGCTACCATCCATTGGAGTAACAAAAATCGACAACAGACTACCTTTCATAATGACAAGGCTACAATCCATTGGAGTATAAAAAATCTCGAAAACAGACTACCCTCCATAATGACAAGGCTACCATCCATTGGAGTAACAAAGATATCGACAACAGACTGCCTTCCAGAACGACAAGGCTACAATCCATTGTAGTAACAAAAATCTCGACAACAGACTACCTTCCATAATGACAAGGCTACCATCCATTGTAGTGACAAAAATCTCGACAATATACTAACTTTGATAATGACTAGGCTACGATCCATTGGAATTACAAAAATAACGAAACCACACTACCTTCCATAATGACAAGGCTACTTCCAATGGAGTAACAAAAATCTTGACAATAGACTAAATTCTATATTGACTAGGCTACCATCCATTGGAGTAACAAACATATCGACATCAGACTACCTTCCATAACGACAAGGCTACAATCCATTGTAGTAACAAAAATCTCGACAACAGACTATCTTCCATAATGACAAGGCTACCATGCATTGTAGTGACAAAAATCTCGATAATATACTACCTTGTATAATGAAAACTCTACCATCAATTGGAATAACAAAAATCTCAACAACAGACTAGGTTCCATAATGACAAGGCTACCATCCCTTAAAGTAACAAATACCTCGACAACTGACTACCTTCCATAATGACAAGGCTACCATCCATTGGAGTAACAAAGATATTGATAACATACTTCCTTCAATAATGAGAAGGCTACCATCCATTGGAGTAACAAAAATCACGATAACAGACTACCTTCCATAATAACTAGGCTACGATCCATTCGAATAACAACAATATCGAAACCACACTACCTTCCATAATGACAAGGCTACCATCCATTGGAGTAACAAAAATCACGACAAAAGACTACCTTTGATAAAGACTAGGCTACGATCCATTGGAATAACAAAAATATTGAAACCTCACTACCTTCCATATTAACAAGGTTGCTTCTAATGGAGTAACAAAAATCTCGACAACAGACTAACTTCCATAATGACTAGGCTACCATCCATTGGAGTAACAAAGATATCGACAACAGACTACCTTCCATAACGACAAGGCTACAATCCATTGTAGTAACAAATCTCTCGACAACAGACTACCTTCCATAATGACAAGGCTACCATCCATTGTAGTGACAAAAATCTCGACAATATAGTACCTTCTAAAATGACAAGGCTACCATCCATTGTAGTAACAAAAATCGATAACAGACTACCTTCCATAATGACAAGGCTACAATCTATTATAGTAACAAAAATATCGACAGTAGACTACCTTTCATAATTAAAAGGCTACGATCCATTGGAATAACAAAAATCTCGACAACAAACTACCTTCCATAATGACAAGGCTACCATCCATTGGAGTAACAAAAATCACGACAACATACTACCTTCCATAATGACTATGCTACGATCCATTGGAATAACAAAAATATCGAAATCACACTACCTTCCATAATAACAATGGTACCATCCAATGGAGTAACAAAGATATCAACAACAGACTATTTTCCATAACGACAAGGCTACAATCCCTTGGAGTATATAAAATCTCGAAAACAGACTACCTTCCGTAATGACAAGGCTACCATCCATTGGAGTAACTAAAATCTCGTACACAAACTACCTTCCATAATGACTAGCCTACCATCCATCGGAGTAACAAAGATATCGACAACAGACTATCTTCCATAACCACAAGGCTACAATCCATTGTAGTAACAAAATTCTTGACAACATACTACCTTCCATAATGACAAGGCTACCATCCATTGTAGTGACAAAAATCTCGATAATATACTACCTTATATAATGACAATTCTACCATCCATTGGAATACCAAAAATCTCGACAACAGACTACGTTCCATAATGACAAGGCTACCATCCCTTAAAGTAACAAATATCTCGACAACAAACTACCATCCATAATGACAAGGCTACCATCCATTGGAGTAACAAAGATATCGACAACATACTACCTTCCATAATGACAAGGCTACCATCCATTGGAGTAACAAACATCACCACAACAGACTATCTTCCATAATGACTAGGCTACGATCCATTGGAATAACAACAATATCGAAACCACACTACCTTCCATAATGACAAGGCTACCATCCAATGGAGTAACAAAAATCTCGACAACAAACTACCTTCCATAATGACTAGGCTACCATCCATTGGAGTAACAAAGATATCGACAACTGACTACCTTCCATAACGACAAGGCTACAATCCATTGTAGTAACAAAAATTTCGACAACATACTACTTTCCATAATGACAAGGCTACCATCCATTGTAGTTACAAAAATCTCGACAATATAGTACCTTCTACAATGACAAGGCTACCATCCATTGGAGTAACAAAAATCGACAACAGACTACCTTTCATAATGACAAGGCTACAATCCATTGGAGTATAAAAAATCTCGAAAACAGACTACCCTCCATAATGACAAGGCTACCATCCATTGGAGTAACAAAGATATCGACAACAGACTGCCTTCCAGAACGACAAGGCTACAATCCATTGTAGTAACAAAAATCTCGACAACAGACTACCTTCCATAATGACAAGGCTACCATCCATTGTAGTGACAAAAATCTCGACAATATACTAACTTTGATAATGACTAGGCTACGATCCATTGGAATTACAAAAATAACGAAACCACACTACCTTCCATAATGACAAGGCTACTTCCAATGGAGTAACAAAAATCTTGACAATAGACTAAATTCTATATTGACTAGGCTACCATCCATTGGAGTAACAAACATATCGACATCAGACTACCTTCCATAACGACAAGGCTACAATCCATTGTAGTAACAAAAATCTCGACAACAGACTATCTTCCATAATGACAAGGCTACCATCCATTGTAGTGACAAAAATCTCGACAATATACTACCTTCTATAATGACAAGGTTACCATCCATTGGAGTAACAAAAATCGACAACAGACTACCTTCCATAATGACAAGGCTACAATCTATTATAGTAACAAAAATCAAGACAGTAGACTACCTTCCATAATGACAAGTCTACAATCCATTAGAGTAACAAAAATCACGACAACAGACTACCTTCCATAATGACTAGGCTACCATCCATTGTAGTGACAAAAATCTCGATAATATACTACCTTATATAATGACAACTCTACCATCCATTGGAATAACAAAAATCTCGACAACAAACTACGTTCAATAATGACAAGGCTACCATCCCTTAAAGTAACAAATATCTCGACAACAGACTACTTTCCATAATGACAAGGCTACCATCCATTGGAGTAACAAAGATATTGATAACATACTAACTTCCATAACGACAAGGCTACAATCCATTGTAGTAACAAATCTCTCGACAACAGACTACCTTCCATAATGATAAGGCTACCATCCATTGTAGTGACAAAAATCTCGACAACATACTACCTTCGATAATGACAAGGCTACCATCCATTGTAGTAACAAAAATCGATAACAGACTACCTTCCATAATGACAAGGCTACAATCTATTATAGTAACAAAAATATCGACAGTAGACTACCTTTCATAATTAAAAGGCTATGATCCATTGGAATAACAAAAATCTCGACAACAGACTACCTTCCATAATGACAAGGCTACCATCCATTCGAGTAACAAAGATATCTACAACATACTACCTTCCATAATGACAAGGCTACTATCCATTGGAGTAACAAAAATCACGACAACATACTACCTTCCATAATGACTAGTCTATGATCCATTGGAATAACAAAAATATCGAAATCACACTCCTTCCATAATAACAATGGTACCATCCAATGGAGTAACAAAGGTATCGACAATAGACTATTTTCCATAACGACAAGGCTACAATCCATTGGAATATAAAAAATCTCGAAAATAGACTACCTTCCGTAATGACAAGGCTACCATCCATTGGAGTAACTAAAATCTCGTACACAAACTACCTTCCATAATGACTAGCCTACCATCCATTGGAGTAACTAAAATCTCGTACACAAACTACCTTCCATAACGACAAGGCTACAATCCATTGTAGTAACAAAAATCTCGACAACAGACTACCTTCCATAATGACAAGGCTACCATCCATTGTGGTGACAAAAATCTCGATAATATACTACCTTCTATAATGACAAGGCTATTATCCATTGGAGTAATAAAAATCACGACAACAGACTACCTTCCATAATGACACGGCTAGAATCTATTATAGTAAAAAAACACTCGACAATAGACTACCTTTCATAATGAAAAGGCTACCATCCATTAGAATAACAAAAATCTCGACAACAAACTACCTTCCATAATGATAAGGCTACCATCCCTTAGAGTAAAATAAATCTCGACAACAGACTACCTTCCATAATGACAAGGCTACCATCCATTGGAGTAACAAAGATATCTAAAACATACTACCTTCCATAATGACAAGGCTACCATCCATTAAAGTAACAAAAATCACGAAAACAGACTACCTTCCATAATGACTAGACTACCATCCATTGGAATAACAATAATATCGACAACACACTACCTTCCATAATGACCAGGCTACCATCCATTGTAGTGACAAAAATCTTGATAATATACTACCTTCTATAATGACAACGCTACCATCCATTGGAATAACAAAAACCTCGACAACAGACTATGTTACATAATGACAAGGCTACCATCCTTTAGAGTAACAAAAATCACGACAACAGACTACCTTCCATAATTACAAGGCTACCATCCATTAGAATAATAAAAATATCGTACACAAACTACCTTCCATAATGACTAGGCTACCATCCATTGGAGTAACAAAGATATCGACAACAGACTACATTCCATAACGACAAGGCTACAATCCATTATAGTAACAAAAATCTCGACAACATACTACCTTCCATAATGACAAGGCTACCATCCATTGTGGTGACAAAAATCTCGACAATATACTACCTTCTATAATGACAAGGCTATTATCCATTGGAGTAATAAAAATCACGACAACAGACTACCTTCCATGATGACACGGCTATAATCTATTATAGTAAAAAAACACTCGACAATAGACTACCTTTCATAATGAAAAGGCTACCGTCCATTAGAATAACAAAAATCTCGACAACAAACTAGCTTCCATAATGACAAGGCTACCATCCCTTGGAGTAACAAAAATCTCCATAACAGACTACCTTCCATAATGACAAGGCTATCATCCATTGGAGTAACAAAGATATCTAAAACATACTACCTTCCATAATGACAAGGCTACCATCCATTGAAGTAACAAAAATCACTAAAACAGACTACCTTCCATAATGACTTGGCTACCATCCATTGGAATAACAATAATATCGACAACACACTACCTTCCATAATGACAAGGCTACCATCCAGTGTAGTGACAAAAATCTCGATATTATACTACCTTCTATAATGACAACGTTACCATCCATTGGAATAACAAAAACCTCGACAACAGACTATGTTACATAATGACAAGGCTACCATCCCTTAGAGTAACAAAAATATCCACAACAAACTACCTTCCATAATGACAAGGCTACCATACATTGTAGTAACAAAGATATCAACAACATACTACCTTCCATAATGACAAGGCTACCATCCCTTAAAGTAACAAAAATCACGACAACAGACTACCTTTCATAATGACAAGGATACCATCCATTGGAACAACAAAAATATCGTACACAAACTACCTTCCATAATGACTAGGCTACCATCCATTGCAGTAACAAAGATAACGACAACATACTACCTTCCATAACGACAAGGCTACAATTCATTGTAATGACAAAAATCTCGACAATATACTACCTTCTATAATGACAACGCTACCATCCATTGGAATAACAAAAATCTCGACAACAGACTACCTTCCATATGGACAAGGCTACCATCCCTTAGAGTAACAAAAATCTCCACAACAGACTACCTTCCATAATGACAAGGCTACCATCCATTGGACTAACAAAGATATCTACAACATACTACCTTCCATAATGACAAGGCTACCATTCATTGGAATAACAAAAATCACGACAACAGACTACCTTCCATAATGACTAGGCTACCATCAATTGGAATATAAAAAATATCGACAACACACTACCTTCCAGAATGACAAGGCTACCATCCAATGGATTAACAAAAATATCGACAACATACTACCTTTCATAATGACAAGGCTACCATCCATTGGAGTAACAGAAATCTCAACAATAGACTACCTTCGATAATGACAAGGCTACAAACCATTTGAGTAACAAAAATCGGAACAACAGACTACCTTCCATAATGACAAGGCTACCATCCATTGGAGTAACTAAAATATCACAAGAGACTACCTTCCATAATGACAACGCTACCATCCATTGGAGTAACAAAAATCTCTACAACAGACTACCTTCCATAATGACAAAGCTACCATCCATTGGAGTAACAAACATATCAACAATGCACTACCTTCCATAATGACTAGGCTACCATCCATTGGAGTAACAAAAATCACGACAACAAACTACCTTCCGTAATGACAAGTCTACAATCCATTGGAATAACAAAAATCTCGACAACAGACTACCTTCCATAATGACAAGGCTACAATCCAATGGAGTAACAAAAATCTCGACAACAGACTACCTTCCATAATGACAAGGCTACAATCCAATGGAGTAACAAAAATCTCGACAATAGACTACCTTTCATAATGACAAGTCTTCCATCCATTGGAGTAACAAAAATTTGAACAACAGACTACCTTCCTTAATGACAAGGCTACCATCCATTGGAGTAACAAAAATCACAATGACAGACTACCTTCCATAATGACAAGGCTACCAACCATTTGAGTAACAAAAATCGGAACAATAGACTACCTTCCATAATGACAAGGCTACCATCCATTGGAGTAACTAAAATATCACAAGAGACTATCTTCCATAATGACAAGCCTACCATCCATTGGAGTAACAAAAATCTCTACAACAGACTACCTTCCATAATGACAAAGCTACCATCCATTGGAGTAACAAACATATCAACAATGTACTACCTTCCATAATGACTAGGCTACCATCCATTGGAGTAACAAAAATCACGACAACAAATTACCTTTCGTAATGACAAGTCTACAATCCATTGGAATAACAAAAATCTCGACAACAGACTACCTTCCATAATGACAAGGCTACAATCCAATGGAGTAACATAAATCTCGACAACAGACTACCTTCCATAATGACAAGGCTACAATCCAATGGAGTAACAAAAATCTCGACAATAGACTACCTTACATAATGACAAGTCTGCCATCCATTGGAGTAACAAAAATCTGAACAACAGACTACCTTCCATAATGACAAGGCTACCCACCATTTGAGTAACAAAAATCGGGACAACAGACTACCTTCCATAATGACAAGGCTACCATCCGTTGGAGTAACAAAAATCTCGACAATGGACTACCTTCCATAATGACCAGGCTACAATCCAATCGAGTAACAAAAATCTCTACAACAGACTACCTTCTATAATTACAAGTCTACCATCTATTGGAGTAACAAAAATCTGAACAACAGACTACCTTATATAATGACAAGGCTACCATCCATTGGAGTAACAAAAATCACAATGACAGACTACCTTCCATAATGACAAGGCTACCAACTATTTGAGTAACAAAAATCAGGACAACAGACTACCTTCCATAATGACAAGGCTACCATCCAATGGAGTAACAAAAATCTTGAAAATAGACTACCTTTCATGATGACTAGGCTACCATCCATTGGAGTATAAATAATTTGGACAATAGACTACCTTCCACAATGGCAAGACTACCATCCATTGGAGTAACAAAAATCTCGACAACAGACTACCTTCCATAATAACAAGGCTACCATCCATTGGAGTAACAAAGATATCGACAATATACTACCTTTTATAATGACAAGGCTACAATCCATTGGAGTAACAAAAATCACGACAATAGACTACCTTCCAAAATAACAAGGCTACCATCTATTAGAATAACAGAAATATTGACACAAACTACATTCGATAATGACAAGGCTACTATCCATTGGAGTTACAAAAATCACAATGACAGACTACCTTCCATAATGACAAGGCTACCAACCATTTGAGTAACAAAAATCGGGACAACATACTACCTTCCATAATGACAAGGCTACCATTCATTGGAGTAACTAAAATATCACAAGAGACTACCTTCCATAATGACAATGATACCATCCATTGGAATAACAAAAATCTCGACAATAGACTACCTTCCATAATGACAAGGCTAACATCCATTGGAGTAACAAAGATATCGACAACGTATAACCTTCCATAATGAGTAGGCTACCATCCATTGGAGTAACAAAAATCAGGATAACAAACTACCTTCCATAATGACAAGGCTACCATCCATTGGAGTAACAAAAATCTCGACAAAAGACTACCTTCTATAATGACAAGGGTACCATCATTGGAGTAACCAAAATATCCACAAGAGACTGACTACCTTCCATAATGACAAGGCTACAATTCATTGGAGTATAAAGAAATCTCGACAACAGACTACCTTACATAATGACAAGGCTATGAACCATTGGAGTAACTAAAATCTCGTACACAAACTACCTTCCATAATGACTAGGCTACCATCAATTGGAGTAACAAAGATATCGACAACAAACTACCTTCCATAACGAAAAGGCCACAATCCATTGTAGTAACAAAAGTCTCGACAACAGACTACCTTCCATAATGACAAGGGTACCATCCATTGTAGTAACAAAAATCTCGATAATATACTACCTTCTATAATGACAACGCGACCATCCATTGGAATAACAAAAATCTTGACAACAGACTACGTTACATAATAACAAGGCTACCATCCCTTAGAGTAACAAAAATCTCGACAAGAGACTACCTTCCATAATGACAAGGCTACCATCCATTGGAGTAACAAATATATCGACAACATACTACCTTCTATAATGACAAGGCTACCATCCCTTAGAGTATCAAAAATCACAACAACAGACTACCTTTCATAATGAAAAGGCTACCATCCATTGGAAAATCAAAAATATCGTACACAAACTACCTTCCATAATGACTAGGCAACCATCCATTAGAGTAACAAAGATAACGACAACAGACTACCTTCCATAACAAAAATCTCGACAATATACTACCTTCTATAATGACAAGGCTACCATCCACTGGACTAACAAAAATTTCGACAATAGACTACATTCAATAATGACAAGGCTACCATCCCTTAGAGTAACAAAAATCTCGACAATAGACTACCTTCCATAATGACAAGGCTACAATCCATTGGAGTAACAAAAATCACAACAACATACTACCTTTCATAATGACAAGGCTACCATCCATTGGAGTAACAAAGATATCAACAACATACTACCTTCCATAATGAAAAGGCTACTATCCATTGGAGTAACAAAAATCACGACAATAGAACACCTTCCATAATGACAAGGCTACTATCCATTGGAATAACAAAAATATCGACAACACACTACCTTCCATAATGACAAGGCTACCATGCAGTGGAGTAACAAAAATCTCGGCAATAGACTACCTTCCATAATGACAAGGGTACTATCATTAGAGTAACCAAAATATCCACAAGATACTACCTTCCATAATTACAAGGCTACAATCCATTGGAGTATAAAAAATCTTGACAACAGACTACCTTCCATAATGACAAGGCTACCAACCATTGGAGTAACTAAAATCTCGTACACAAACTACCTTCCATAATGACTAGGCTACCATCAATTGGAGTAACAAAGATATCGACAACAAACTACCTTCCATAACGACAAGGCTACAATCCATTGTAGTAACAAAAATCTCGACAACAGACTACCTTCCATAATGACAAGGCTAACATCCATTAGAGTAACAAAAATCTAGACACCAGACTACCTTCCATAATGACAAGGCTACCATCCATTGGAGTAACCAAAATCTCGACAACAATCTACCTTACATAATGACAAGGCTACCATCCATTGGAATAACAAAAATTTCAACAACAGAATACGTTCCATAATGACAAGGCTACCATCCCTTAGAGTAACAAAAATCTCGACAATAGACTACCTTCCATAATGACAAGGCTACAATCCATTCGAGTAACAAAAATCACAACAACATACTACCTTCCATAATGACAAGGCTACCATCCATTTGAGTAACAAAGTTATCAACAACATACTACCTTCCATAATGACAAGGCTACCATCAATTGGAGTAACAAAGATATCGACAACAAACTACCTTCCATAACGACAAGGCTACAATCCATTGTAGTAACAAAAATCTCGACAACAGACTACCTTCCATAATGACAATGCTACCATCCATTGTAGTGACAAAAATCTCGATAATATACTACCTTCTATAATGACAACGCTACCATCCATTGGAATAACAAAAACCTCGACAACAGACTATGTTACATAATGACAAGGCTATCATCCCTTAGAGTAACAAAAATCTCCACCACAGACTACCTTCCATAATGACACGGCTACCATCCATTGGAGTAACAAAGATATCGAAAACATTCTACCTTCCATAATGACAAGGCTACCATCCCTTAAAGTAACAAAAATCACGACAACAAACTACCTTTCATAATGACAAGGCTACCATCCATTGGAACAACAAACATATCGTACACAAACTACCTTTTATAATGACTAGGCTACCATCCATTGGAGTAACAAAGATAACGACAACAGACTACCTTCCATAACGACAAGGCTATAATCCATTGTAGTGACAAAAATCTCGACAATATACTACCTTCTATAATGACCACGCTACCATCCATTGGAATAACAAAAATCTCGACAACAAACTACCTTTCATATGGACAAGGCTACCATCCCTTAGAGTAACAAAAATCTCCACAACAGACTACCTTCCATAATGACAAGGCTACCATCCATTGTAGTAACAAATATATCTACAACATACTACCTTCCACAATGACAAGGCTACCATCCATTGGAGTAACAAAAATCACGACAACAAACTACCTTTCATAATGACTAGGCTACCATCCATTGGAATAACAAAAATCTCGACAACACACTACCTTCTAGAATGACAAGGCTACCATCCAATGTATTAACAAAAATATCAACAACATACTACCTTTCATAATGACAAGGCTACCATCCATTGGAGTAACATAAATCTCCACAACAGACTACCTTCGATAATGACAAGTCTATCATCCATTGGAGTAACAAAAATCTCGACAAAAGACTACCTTCCATAATGACAAGGGTACCATCATTGGAGTAACCAAAATATCCACAAGAGACTACCTTCCATAATGACAAGGCTACAATTCATTGGAGTATAAAAAATCTCGACAACAAACTACCTTCCATAATGACAAGGCTACCAACCATTGGAGTAACTAAAATCTCGTACACAAACTACTTTCCATAATGACTAGGCTACCATCAATTGGAGTAACAAAGATATCGACAACAAACTACCTTCCATAACGAAAAGGCTACAATCCATTGTAGTAACAAAAATCTCGACAACAGACTACCTTCCATATTGACAAGGCTACCATCCATTGTAGTAACAAAAATCTCGATAATATACTACCTTCTATAATGACAACGCTACCATCCATTGGAATAACAAAAATCTCGACAACAGACTACGTTACGTAATGACAAGGCTACCATCCCTTAGAGTAACAAAAATCTCGACAAGAGACTACCTTCCATAATGACAAGGCTACCATCCATTGGAGTAATAAATATATCGACAACATACTACCTTCCATAATGACAAGGCTACCATCCCTTAGAGTAACAAAAATCACAACAATAGACTACCTTTCATAATGACAAGGCTACCATCCATTTGAAAAACAAAAATATCGTACACAAACTACCTTCCATAATGACTAGGAAACCATCCATTGGAGTAACAAAGATAACGACAACAGACTACCTTCCATAACGACAAGGCTACCATCCATTGTAGTGACAAAAATCTCGATAATATACTACCTTCTATAATGACAACGCTACCATCCATTGGAATAACAAAAATCTTGACAACAGACTACCTTCCATATGGATTAGGCTACAATCCCTTAGAGTAACAAAAATCTCCACAACAGACCTCCTTACATAATGACAAGGCTACCATCCATTGGAGTGACAAAGATATCTACACCATACTACCTTCCATAATGACAAGGCTACCATTCATTGGAATAACAAAAATCACGACAACAGACTACCTTCCATAATGACTAGGCTACCATCCATTGGAATAAAAAAAATATCGACAACACACTACCTTCCAGAATGACAAGGCTACCATCCAATGGATTAACAAAAATATCGACAACATACTACCTTTCATAATGACAAGGCTACCATCCATTGGAGTAACAGAAATCTCGACAACAGACTACCTTCGATAATGACAAGTCTACCATCCATTGGAGTAACAAAAATCTCGACAACAGACTACCTTCCATAATGACAAGGGTACCATCATTGGAGTAACCAAAATATCCACAAGAGACTACCTTCCATAATGACAAGGCAACAATCAATTGGAGTATAAAAAATCTCGACAACAAACTACCTTCCATAATGACTAGGCTACCATCAATTGGAGTAACAAAGATATCAACAACAAACTACCTTCCATAACGACAAGGCTACAATCCATTGTAGTAACAAAAATCTAGACAACAAACTACCTTCCATAATGACAAGGCTACCATCCATTGTAGTGACAAAAATCTCGATAATATACTACCTTCTATAATGACAATGTTACCATCCATTGGAATAACAAAAATCTCGACAACAGACAACGTTACATAATGACAAGGCTACCATCCCTTAGAGTAACAAAAATCTCGACAAAAGACTACCTTCCTTAATGACAAGGCTACCATCCATTGGAGTAACAAAGATATCGACAACATACTACCTTCCATAATGACAAGGCTACCATCCCTTAGAGTAACAAAAATCACGACAAGAGACTACCTTTCATAATGACAAGGCTACCATACATTGGAACAACAAAAATATCATACACAAACTACCTTCCATAATGACTAGGCTACCATCCATTGGAGTAACAAAGATAACAACAACAGACTACCTTCCATAACCACAAGGCTACAATCCATTGTAGTAACAAAAATCTCGGCAAAATACTACCTTCCATAATGACAAGGCTACCATCCATTGTAGTGACAAAAATCTCGACAATATACTACCTTCTATAATGACAACGCTACCATCCATTGGAGTAACAAAAACCTCGACAACAGACTACCTTCCATATGGACAAGGCTACCATCCATTGGAGTAACAAAGATATCTACAACATACTACCTTCCATAATGACAAGGCTACCATTCATTGGAATAACAAAAATCATGACAAGAGACTACCTTCGATAATGACAAGTCTACCATCCATTGGAGTAACAAAAATCTCGACAACAGACTACCTTCCATAATGACACGGGTACCATCATTGGAGTAACCAAAATATCCACAAGAGACTACCTTCCATAATTACAAGGATACAATACATTGGAGTACAAAAAATCTCAACAACAGACTACCTTCCATAATGACAAGGCTACCAACCATTGGAGTAACTAAAATCTCGTACACAAACTACCTTCCATAATGATTAGGCTACCATCAATAGGAGTAACAAAGATATCCACAACAAACTACCTTCAATAACGACAAGGCTACAATCCATTGTAGTAACAAAAATCTCGACAATAGACTACCTTCCATAATGACAAGGCTACCATCCAGTGTAGTGACAAAAATCTCGATAATATACTACCTTCTATAATGACAATGCTACCATCCATTGGAATAACAAAAATATCGACAACAGACTATGTTACATAATGACAAGGCTACCATCCCTTAGAGTAACAAAAATCTCGACAACAGACTACCTTCCATAATGACAAGGCTACCATCCATTGTTGTAAAAAAGATATCGACAACATACTACCTTCCATAATGACAAGGCTACCATTCATTGAAATAATAAAAATCACGACAACAGACTACCTTCCATAATGACTAGGCTACCATCCATTTTAATAAAAAAAATATCGACAACACACTACCTTCCATAATGACAAGGCTACCATCCAATGGATTAACAAAAATATCGACAGCAGACTACCTTTCATTATAACAAGGCTACCATCCATTGGAGTAACAGAAATCTCGACAATAGACTACCTTCGATAATGACAAGTCTACCATCCATTGGAGTAACAAAAATCTCGACAACAGACTACCTTCCATAATGACAAGGGTACCATCATTGGAGTAACCAAAATATCTACAAGAGACTACCTTCCATAATGACAAGGCTACAATCCATTGAAGTATAAAAAATCTCGACAACAGACTACCTTCCATAATGATAAGGCTACCATCCACTGTAGTAACCAAAAACTCAACAAGAGACTACCTTCCATAATGACTAGGCTACCATCCATTGGAGTGACAAAGATATCGACAACAAAATACCTTCCATAACGATAAGGCTATAATCCATTGTAGTAACAAAAATCTCGACAATAGACTACCTTCCATAATGACAAGGCTACCATCCATTGTAGTGACAAAAATCTCAACAATATACTACCTTCTATAATGACAAGGATACCATCCATTGGAGTAACAAAAATATCGACAACAGACTACCTTCCATAATGACAAGGCTACAATCTATTATAGTAACAAAAATATCGACAATAGACTACCTTTCATAATGACAAGGCTACCATCCATTGGAATAATAAAATTCTCGACAACAGACTACGTTCCATAATGACAATGCTACCAATCCTTAGAGTAACAAAAATCTCGACAACAGACTACCTTCCATAATGACAAGGCTACCATCCATTGGAGTAACAAAGATATCGACAACATACTACCTTCCATAATGACAAGGCTACCATCCATTGGAGTAACAAAAATCACGACAACAGACTACCTTCCAGAATGACAAGGCTACCATCCCATGGATTAACAAAAATATCGACAACATACTACCTTTCATAATGACAAGGCTACCATCCATTGGAGTAACAGAAATCTCGACAACAGACTACCTTCGATAATGACAAGTCTACCATCCATTGGAGTAACAAAAATCTCGACAACAGACTACCTTCCATAATGACAAGGGTACCATCATTGGAGTAACCAAAATATCCACAAGAGACTACCTTCCATAATGACAAGGCTACAATCAATTGGAGTATAAAAAATCTCTACAACAAACTACCTTCCATAATGACTAGGCTACCATCAATTGGAGTAACAAAGATATCGAAAACAAACTACCTTCCATAACGACTAGGCTACAATCCATTGTAGTAACAAAAATCTCGACAACAGACTACCTTCCATAATGACAAGGCTACCATCCATTGTAGTGACAAAAATCTCGATAATATACTACCTTCTATAATGACAATGTTACCATCCATTGGAATAACAAAAATCTCGACAACATACAACGTTACATAATGACAAGGCTACCATCCCTTAGAGTAACAAAAATCTCGACAAAAGACTACCTTCCTTAATGACAAGGCTACCATCCATTGGAGTAACAAAGATATCGACAACATACTACCTTCCATAATGACAAGGCTACCATCCCTTAGAGTAACAAAAATCACGACAAGAGACTACCTTTCATAATGACAAGGCTACCATACATTGGAACAACAAAAATATTATACACAAACTACCTTCCATAATGACTAGGCTACCATCCATTGGAGTAACAAAGATAACAACAACAGACTACCTTCCATAACGACAAGGCTACAATCCATTGTAGTAACAAAAATCTCGGCAAAATACTACCTTCCATAATGACAAGGCTACCATCCATTGTAGTGACAAAAATCTCGAGAATATACTACCTTCTATAATGACAACAATACCATCCATTGGAATAACAAAAACCTCGACAATAGACTACCTTCCATATGGACAAGGCTACCATTAATTGGAGTAACAAAGATATCTACAACATACTACCTTCCATAATGACAAGGCTACCATTCATTGGAATAATAAAAATCATGACAACAGACTACCTTCGATAATGACAAGTCTACCATCCATTAGAGTAACAAAAATCTCGACAATAGACTACCTTCCATAATGACAAGGCTACCATCCATTAGAGTAACAAAAATCTAGACAACAGACTACCTTCCATAATGACAAGGCTACCATCCATTGTAGTGACAAAAATCTCAACAATATACTACATTCTATAATGACAACCCTACCATCCATTGGAATATCAAAAATCTCGACAACAGACTACCTTCCATATGGACAAGGCAACCATCCCTTAGAGTAACAAAAATCTCCACAACAGACTACCTTCCATAATGACAAGGCTACCATCCATTGGAGTAACAAAGATATCTACAACATACTACCTTCCATAATGACAAGGCTACCATTCATTGGAATAACAAAAATCAGGACAAGAGACTACCTTCGATAATGACAAGTCTACCATCCATTGGAGTAACAAAAATCTCGACAACAGACTACCTTCCATAATGACAAGGGTACCATCATTGGAGTAACCAAAATATCCACAAGAGACCACCTTCCATAATTACAAGGCTACAATACATTGGAGTACAAAAAATCTCAACAACAGACTACCTTCCATAATGACAAGGCTACCAACCATTGGAGTAACTAAAATCTCGTACACAAACTACCTTCCATAATGACTAGGCTACCATCAATTGGAGTAACAAAGATATCGACAAGAAACTACCTTCCAAAACGACATGGCTACAATCCATTGTAGTAACAAAAATATCGACAACAGACTACCGTCCATAATGACAAGGCTACCATCCAAGTGTAGTGACAAAAATCTCGATAATATACTACCTTCTATAATGACAACGCTACCATCCATTGGAATAACAAAAATTTTGACAACAGACTACGTTTCATAATTACAAGGCTACCATCCCTTAGAGTAACAAAAATCTTGACAACAGACTACCTTCCATAATGACAAGACTACCATCCATTGGAGTAACAAAGATATCGACAACATACTACCTTCCATAATCACAAGGCTACCATTCCTTAGAGTAACAATAATCACGACAACAGACTACCTTTCACAATGACAAGGCTACCATCCATTAGAACAACAAAAATATCGTCCACAAACTACCTTCCATAATGACTAGGCAACCATCCATTGAATTAAGAAAGATAATGACAATAGACTACCTTCCATAACGAGAAGGCTACAATCCATTGTAGTAACAAAAATCTCGACAAAAGACTACCTTCCATAATTACAAGGCTACCATCCATTGTAGTGACAAAAATCTCGACAATATACTACATTCTATAATGACAACGCTACCATCCATTGGAATATCAAAAATCTCGACAACAGACTACCTTCCATATGGACAAGGCTACCATCCCTTAGAGTAACAAAAATCTCCACAACAGACTACCTTCCATAATGACAAGGCTACCATCCATTGGACTAACAAAGATATCTACAACATACTACCTTCCATAATGACAAGGCTACCATTCATTGGAATAACAAGAATCATGACAAGAGACTACTTTCGATAATGACAAGTCTACCATCCATTGGAGTAACAAAAATCTCGACAACAGACTACCTTCCATAATGACAAGGGTACCATCATTGGAGTAACCAAAATATCCACAAGAGACTACCTTCCATAATTACAAGGCTACAATACATTGGAGTACAAAAAATCTCAACAACAGACTACCTTCCATAATGACAAGGCTACCAACCATTGGAGTAACTAAAATCTCGTACACAAACTACCTTCCATAATGATTAGGCTACCATCAATAGGAGTAACAAAGATATCAACAACAAACTACCTTCAATAACGACAAGGCTACAATCCATTGTAGTAACAAAAATCTGCACAACAGACTACCTTCCATAATGACAAGGCTACCATCCAGTGTAGTGACAAAAATCTCGATAATATACTACCTTCTATAATGACAACGCTACCATCCATTGGAATAACAAAAATCTCGACAACAGACTACGTTACACAATTACAAGGCTACCATCCCTTAGAGTAACAAAAATCTTGACAACAGACTACCTTCCATAATGACAAGGCTACCATCCATTGGAGTAACAAAGATATCGACAACATACTACCTTCCATAATCACAAGGCTACCATTCCTTAGAGTAACAAAAATCACGACAACAGACTACCTTTCCCAATGACAAGGCTACCATCCATTGGAACAACAAAAATATCGTCAACAAAATACCTTCCATAATGACTAGGCAACCATCCATTGGATTAACAAAGATAATGACAATAGACTACCTTCCATAACGAGAAGGCTACAATCCATTGTAGTAACAAAAATCTCGACAAAAGACTACCTTCCATAATGACAAGGCTACCATCCATTGTAGTGACAAAAATCTCGACAATAAACTACATTCTATAATGACAACGCTACCATCCATTAGAATATGAAAAATCTCGACAACAGACTACCTTCCATATGGACAAGGCTACCATCCCTTAGAGTAACAAAAATCTCCACAACAGACTACCTTCCATAATGACAAGGCTACCATCCATTGGAGTAACAAAGATATCTACAACATACTACCTTCCATAATGACAAGGCTACCATTCATTGGAATAACAAAAATCATGACAAGAGACTACCTTCGATAATGACAAGTCTACCATCCATTGGAGTAACAAAAATCTCGACAACAGACTACCTTCCATAATGACAAGGGTACCATCATTGGAGTAACCAAAATATCCACAAGAGACCACCTTCCATAATTACAAGGCTACAATACATTGGAGTACAAAAAATCTCAACAACAGACTACCTTCCATAATGACAAGGCTACCAACCCATGGAGTAACTAAAATCTCGTACACAAACTACCTTCCATAATGATTAGGCTACCATCAATAGGAGTAATAAAGATATCAACAACAAACTACCTTCAATAACGACAAGGCTACAATCCATTGTAGTAACAAAAATCTCGACAACAGACTACCTTCCATAATGACAAGGCTACCATCCAGTGTAGTGACAAAAATCTCGATAATATACTACCTTCTATAATGAAAACACTACCATCCATTGGAATAACAAAAATCTCGACAACAGACTACGTTACATAATTACAAGGCTACCATCCCTTAGAGTAACAAAAATGTTGACAACAGACTACCTTCCATAATGACAAGGCTACCATCCATTGGAGTAACAAAGATATCGACAACATACTACCTTCCATAATCACAAGGCTACCATTCCTTAGAGTAACAAAAATCACGACAATAGACTACCTTTCACAATGACAAGGCTACCATCCATTGGAACAACAAAAATATCGTCCACAAACTACCTTCCATAATGACTAGGCAACCATCCATTGGATTAACAAAGATAATGACAATAGACTACCTTCCATAACGAGAAGGCTACAATCCATTGTAGTAACAAAAATCTCGACAAAAGACTACCTTCCATAATGACAAGGCTACCATCCATTGTAGTGACAAAAATCTCGACAATATACTACATTCTATAATGACAACGCTACCATCCATTGTAATATCAAAAATCTCGACAACAGACTACCTTCCATATGGACAAGGCTACCATCCCTTAGAGTAAATAAAATCTCCACAACAGACTACCTTCCATAATGACAAGGCTACCATCCATTGGAGTAACAAAGATATCTACAACATACTACCTTCCATAATGATAAGGCTACCATTAATTGGAATAACAAAAATCATGACAAGAGACTACCTTCGATAATGACAAGTCTACCATCCATTGGAGTAACAAAAATCTCGACAACAGACTACCTTCCATAATGACAAGGGTACCATCATTGGAGTAACCAAAATATCCACAAGAGACTACCTTCCATAATTACAAGGCTACCATCCAATGGATTAACAAAAATATTGACAACATACTACCATTCATAATTACAAGGCTACCATCCATTGGAGTAACATAAATCTCGACAATAGACTAACTTTGATAATGACAAGTCTACCATCCATTGGAGTAACTAAAATCTCGTACACAAACTACCTTCCATAATGACTAGGCTACCATCCATTGGAGTAACAAAGATATCAACAACAAACTACCTTCCATAACGACAAGGCTACAATCCATTGTAGTAACAAAAATCTCGACAACAAACTACCTTCCATAATGTCAAGGCTATAATCCATTGGAGTATAAGAAATCTCGACAACAGACTACCTTCCATAATGACAAGGCTACCAACCATTGGAGTAACTAAAATATCGTACACAAACTACCTTCCATAATGATTAGGCTACCATCAATAGGAGTAACAAAGATATCGACAACAAACTACCTTCAATAACGACAAGGATACAATCCATTGTAGTAACAAAAATCTCGACAACAGACTACATTCCATAATGACAAGGCTACCATCCAGTGTAGTGACAAAAATCTCGATAATATACTACCTTCTATAATGACAATGCTACCATCCATTGGAATAACAAAAATATCGACAACAGACTATGTTACATAATGACAAGGCTACCATCCCTTAGAGTAACAAAAATCTCGACAACA
This sequence comes from Vicia faba, assembly GCA_948472305.1. Classification (NCBI taxonomy): domain Eukaryota; kingdom Viridiplantae; phylum Streptophyta; class Magnoliopsida; order Fabales; family Fabaceae; genus Vicia; species Vicia faba. Next base: position 653,051,943 of record OX451741.1, read on the forward strand.
AACTACCTTCCATAATGACAAGGCTACCATCCATTGTTGTAAAAAAGATATCGACAACATACTACCTTCCATAATGACAAGGCTACCATTCATTGGAATAATAAAAATCACGACAACAGACTACCTTCCATAATGACTAGGCGACCATCCATTGTAATAAAAAAATATTGACAACACACTACCTTCCATAATACAAGGCTACCATCCAATGGATTAACAAAAATATCGACAACAAACTACCTTTCATAATAACAAGGCTACCATCCATTGGAGTAACAGAAATCTCGACAATAGACTACCTTCGATAATGACAAGTCTACCATCCATTGGAGTAACAAAAATCTCGACAACAGACTACCTTCCATAATGACAAGGGTACCATCATTGGAGTAACCAAAATATCCACAAGAGACTACCTTCCATAATGACAAGGCTACAATCCATTGAAGTTTAAAAAATCTCGACAACAGACTACCTTCCATAATGATAAGGCTACCATCCATTGTAGTAACCAAAAACTCAACAAGAGACTACCTTCTATAATGACTAGGCTACCATCCATTGGAGTGACAAAGATATCGACAACAAAATACCTTCCATAACGACAAGGCTACAATCCATTGTAGTAACAAAAATCTCGACCATAGACTACCTTCCATAATGACAAGGCTACCATCCATCGTAGTGACAAAAATCTCAACAATATACTACCTTCTAAAATGACAAGGCTACCATCCATTGGAGTAACAAAAATATCGACAACAGACTACCTTCCATAATGACAAGGCTACAATCTATTATAGTAACAAAAATATCAACAATAGACTACCTTTCATAATGACGAGGCTACCATCCATTGGAATAACAAAATTCTCGACAACAGACTACGTTCCATAATGACAATGCTACCAATCCTTAGAGTAACAAAAATCTCGACAATAGACTACCTTCCATAATGACAAGGCTACCATCCATTGGAGTAACAAAGATATCGACAACATACTACCTTCCATAATGACAAGGCTACCATCCATTGGAGTAACAAAAATCACGACAACAGACTACCTTTCATAATGACAAGGCTACAATCCATTGGAATAACAAAAATATCGACAACACACTACCTTCAATAATCTCAAGGCTACCATGTAGTGGAGTAACAAAAATCTTGGCAATAGACTACCTTCAATAATGACAAGGGTACCATCATTGGAGTATAAAAAATCTAGACAACAGACTACCTTCCATATTGACAAGGCTACCATCCATTGGAGTAACAAAGATATCGATAACATACTACCTTCCATAATGACCAGGCTACCATCCCTTAGAGTAACAAAAATCACGACAACAGACTACCTTTCATAATGACAAGGCTACAATCCATTGGAATAAAAATAACATCGTACAAAAACTACCTTCCATAATGACTAGAATACCATCCATTGGAGTAACAAAGATATCGACAACAAACTACCTTCCATAACGACAAGGCTATAATCCATTGTAGTAACAAAAATCTTGACAACAGACTACTTTCCATAATGACAAGGCTACCATCCATTGTAGTGACAAAAATCTTGACAATATACTTCCTTCTATAATGACAACGCTACCATCCATCGGAATAACAAAAATCTCGACAACAGACTACCTTCCATATGGACAAGGCTACCATCCCTTACAATAACAAAAATCTCGACAACAGACTACCTTCCATATGACAAGGCTACCATCCATTGGGGTAACAAAGATATCTACAACATACTACCTTCCATAATGACAAGGCTACCATTCATTGGAATAACAAAAATCACGACAACAAACTACCTTCCATAATGACAACGCTACCATCCATTGGAATAACAAAAATATCTACAACACACTACCTTCCATAACGACAAGGCTATCATCCATTGGAGTAACAAAAATCTCGAAAACAATCTACCTTCCATAATGACAAGGCTACCATCCATTGTAGTAACAAAAATATTGACAAAAGACTACCTTCCATAATGACAAGGCTACCATCCATTGTTGTGACAAAAATCTCGACAATATACTACCTTTCATAATGACTAGGCTACCATCCTTTGGAGTAACAAAGATATCGACAACAAACTACCTTACATATGGACAAGGCTACAATCCATTGTAGTAACAAAAATCTCGACAACAAACTACCTTCCATAATGACAAGGCTACCATCCATTGTAGTGAAAAAAATCTCGAATATATACTACCCTCTATAATGACAACTCTACCATCCATTGGAATAACAAAAATATCGACAACAAACTACCTTCCATATGGACAAGGATACCATCCCTTAGAGTAACAAAAATCTCGAAAACAAATTACCTTCCATAATGACAAGGCTACCATCCTTTGGGGTAACAAAGATAACTACAACATACTACCTTCCATAATGACAAGGCTACCATTCATTGGAATAACAAAAATCACGACAACAAACTACCTTCCATAATGACAACGCTACCATCCATTGGAATAACAAAAATATCGACAACACACTACCTTACATAATGACAAGGCTACCTTCCAATGGAATAACAAAAATATCGACAACAGACTACCTTCCATAATGACAAGGTTACCATCAATTGGAGTAACAGAAATCTCGACAACAGAATACCTTCCATAATGACAAGGCTACAATCCATTGAAGTATAAAAAATCTAGACAACAGACTACCTTCCATATGACTAGGCTACCATCCATTGGAGTAACAAAGATATCGACAACATACTACCTTCCATAACGACAAGGCTATAATCCATTGTAGTAACAAAAATCTCGACAATAGACTACCTTCCATAATGACAAGGCTACCATCCATTGTAGAGACAAAAATCTAAACAATATACTACCTTCTATCATGACAAGGCTACCATCCATTGGAGTAAAAAAAATCTCGGCAACAGACTACCTTCCATAATGACAAGTCTACAATCTATTATAGTAACAAAAATCTCGACAATAGACTACCTTTCATAATGATAAGGCTACCATCCATTGAAATAACAAAAATTTCGACAACAGACTACCTTCAATATGGACAAGGATACCATCCCTTAGAGTAACAAAAATCTCGATAACAGAATACCTTCCATAATGACAAGGCTACCATCCTTTGGGGTAGCAAAGATATCTACAACATACTACCTTCCATAATGACAAGGCTACCATTCATTGGAATAACAAATATCACTACAATAGACTACCTTCCATAATGACAACGCTACCATCCATTGGAATAACAAAAATATCGACAACACACTACCTTCCATAATGACAAGGCTACCATCCAATGGAGTAGCAAAAATATCGACAACAGACTACCTTCCATAATGACAAGGTTACCATCCAGTGGAGTAACAGAAATCTCGACAACAGACTACCTTCCATAATGACAAGGGTACCATCATTGGAGTAACCAAAATATCCACAAGATACTACCTTCCATAATGACAAGGCTACAATCCATTGGAGTATAAAAAATCTAGACAACAAACTACTCTCTATAACGACAAGGCTACAATCCATTGTAGTAACAAAGATATCGACAACAGACTACCTTCCATAATGACAAGGCTACCACCCATTTTAGTGACAAAAATCTCGATAATATACTACCTTCTATAATGACAATGCTACCATCCATTGGAATAACAAAAATATCGACAACGGACTACGTTACATAATGACAAGGCTACCATCCCTTAGAGTAACAAAAATCTCGAAAATAGACTACCTTCGATAATGACAAGGCTACCATCCATTGGAGTAACAAAGATTTCGACAACATACTACCTTCCATAATGACAAGGCTACCATCCCTTAGAGTAACAAAAATCATGACAACAGACTACCTTTCATAATGACAAGGCTACCATCCATTGGAATAACAAAAATATCGTACACAAACTACCTTCCATAATGACTAGGCTACCATCCATTGGAGTAACAAAGATATCGACAACAGACTACCTTCCATCACGACAAGGCTATAATCCATTGTAGTATCAAAAATATCGACAAAAGACTACCTTCCATAATGACAAGGCTACCATCCATTGTAGTGACAAAAATCTCGACAATATACTACCTTTTATAATGACAACGCTGCCATCCATTGGAATAACAAAAATCTCGACAACAGACTACCTTCCATATGGACAAGGATACCATCCCTTAGAGTAACAAAAATCTCGACAACAGACTACCTTCCATAATGATAAGGCTACCATCCATTGCGGTAACGAAGATATTTACAACATACTACCTTCCATAATGACAAGGCTACCATTCATTGGAATAACAAAAATCACGACAACAGACTACCTTCCATAATGACAACGCTACCATCCATTTGAATAACAAAAATATCGACAACACACTATCTTCCATAATGAAAAGACTACCATCCAATGGAGTAACAAAAATATTGACAACAAACTACCTTCCATAATGACAAGGTTACCATCCATTGGAGTAACAGAAATCTCGACAACAGAATACCTTCGATAATGAGAAGTCTACCAGCCATTGCAGTAACAAAAATCTCGACAACAGACTACCTTCCATAATGACAAGGGTACCATCATTGGGGTAACCAAAATATCCACAAGAGACTACCTTCCATAATGACAAGGCTAAAATCCATTGGAGTATAAAAAATCTAGACAATAGACTACCTTCCATAATGACTAGGCTACCATCCAATGGACTAACAAAGATATCGACAACATACTACCTTCCATAACGACAAGGCTACAATCCATTGTAGTAACAAAAATCTCGACAATAGACTACCTTCTATCATCACAAGGCTAACATCCATTAGAGTAAAAAAAATCTCGACAACAGACTACCTTCCATAATGACTAGTCTACAATCTATTATAGTAACAAAAATCTCGACAATAGAATACCTTTCATAATGACAAGGCTACCATCCATTGGAATAACAAAAATCTCGACAAACAACTACATTCCATAACGACAAGGCTACCATCCCTTAGAGTAATAAAAATCTCCACAACAGACTACCTTCCATAATGACAAGGCTACCATCCATTGGAGTAACAAAGATATCTTCAACATACTACCTTCCATAATGACAAGGATACCATTCATTGGAATAACAAAAATCATGACAACAGACTACCTTCCATAATGACTAGGCTACCATCCATTGGAATAAAAAAAATATCGACAACACACTACCTTCTAGAATGACAAGGCTACCATCCAATGGATTAACAAAAATATTGGCAACAGACTACCTTGGATAATGACAAGGGTACCATCATTGGAGTAACCAAAATATCCACAATAGACTACCTTCCATAATGACAAGGCTACAATCCATTGGAGTATAAAAACTCTCGACAACAGACTACCTTCCATAATGCCAAGGCTACCAACCATTGGAGTAACTAAAATCTCGTACACAAACTACCTTCCATAATGACTAGGCTACCATCCATTGGAGTAACAAAGATATCGAAAACAAACTACCTTCCATAACGACAAGGCTACAATACATTGTAGTAACAAAAATCTCGACAACAGACTACCTTCCATAATGATAAGGCTACCATCCATTTTAATGACAAAAATCTCGATAATATACTACCTTCTATAATGACAATGCTACCATCCATTGGAATAACAAAAATCTCGACAACAGACTACCTTCCATAATGAAAAGGTTACCATCCATTGGAGTAACAAAGATATCGATAACATACTACCTTCCATAATGACAAGGCTACCATCCCTTAGAGTAACAAAAATCACGACAACAGACTACCTTTCATAATGACAAGGCTACCATCCATTGGAATAACAAAAATATCATACACAACCTACCTTCCCTATTGACTAGGCTACCATCCATTGGAGTAACAAAGATATCGACAACAGACTACCTTCCGTAACGACAAGGCTACAATCCATTGTAGTAACAAAAATCTCGACAACAGACTACCTTCCATAATGATAAGGCTACCATCCATTGTAGTGAAAAAAATCTCGACAATATACTACCTTCTATAATGACAACGCTACCATACATTGGAATAACAAAAATTTCGAAAACAGACTACCTTCCATATGGACAAGGATACCATCCCTTAGAGTAACAAAAATCTCGACAACAGACTACCTTCCTTAATGACAAGGCTACCATCCATTGGGGTAACAAAGATATCTACAACATACTACCTTCCATAATGACAAGGCTACCATCCATTGGGGTAACAAAGATATCTACAACATACTACCTTCCATAATGATAAGGCTACCATCCATTGGAATAACAAAAATCACAACAATAGACTACCTTCCATAATGACAACGCTACCATCCATTGGAATAACAACAATATCGACAACACACTACCTTCCATAATGACAAGGCTACCATCCAATGGAGTAACAAAAATATCGACAACAGACTACCTTCCATAATGACAAGGTTACCATCCATTAGAGTAACAAAAATCTCGACAACAGACTACCTTTGATAATGAGAAGTCTACCAGCCATTGGAGTAACAAAAATCTCGACAACAGACTACCTTCCATAATGACAAGGGTACCATCATTGGAGTAACCAAAATATCCACAAGGGACTACCTTCCATAATGACAAGGCTACAATCCATTGGAGTAAAAAAAATCTAGACAACAGACTACCTTCCATATCGACAAGGCTACAATCCATTGTAGTAACAAAGATATCGACAACAGACTACCTTCCATAATGACAAGGCTACCATCCATTTTAGTGACAAAAATATCGATAATATACTACCTTCTATAATGACAATGCTACCATCCATTGGAATAACAAAAATCTCGACAACAGACTATGTTACATAATGACAAGGCTACCATCCAATGGAGTAACAAAAATCTCGACGACAGAGTACCTTCCATAATCACAGGGCTACCATCCATTGGAGTAACAAAGATATCGACAACATACTACCTTCCATAATGACAAGGCTACCATCCATTGTTGTGACAAAAACTCGACAACAGACTACCTTCCATAATGACAAGGTACCATCTTTGGAGTAACCAAAATATCCACAAGAGAATACCTTCCATAATGACAAGGCTGCAATCCATTGGAATAACAAAAATATCGACAATAGACTACCTTACATAATGACAAGGCTACCATCCATTGGAGTTACAAAAAACTCGACAACAGACTACCTTCCATAATGACCAGGCTATCATCCATTGGAGTAACAAAGATATCAACAACAAACTACCTTCCATAACGACAAGGCTACAATCCATTGTAGTAACAAAAATCTCGACAATAGACTACCTTCCATACTGACAAGGCTACCATCCAATGTAGTGACACAAATTTCAACAATATACTACCTTCTATAATGATAAGGCTACCATCCATTGGAGTAAAAAAAACCTCGACAACAGACTAACTTCTATAATGACAAGTCTACAATCTATTATAGTTACAAAAATCTCGACAATAGACTACCTTTCATAATGACAAGGCTACTATCCATTGGAATAACAAAAATCTCGACAACAAACTACATTCCATAATGACAAGGCTACCATCCATTGGAGTAACAAAAATCCCGACAATAACCTACCTTCCATAATGACAAGGCTATCATTCATTGGAGAAACAGAAATCGCGACACCAGACTACCTTCCATAATGACAAGGCTACCATCCATTGGAGTAACAAAAATCTCGACAGCAGACTACCTTCCATAATGACAAGGGTACCATCATTGGAGTAACAAAAATATCCGCAAGAGACTACCTTCCATAATGACAAGGCTACAATCCATTGGAGTATAAAAAATATCGACAACAGACTACCTTCCATAATGACAAGACTACCATCTATTGGAGTAACCAAAATCTCGACAACAGACTACCTTCCATAATGACTACGTTACCATCCATTCGAGTATCAAAAATCTCGACAACATACTAGCTTCCATAATTACAAGGCTACCATCCTTTGGAATAACAAAAATATCGACAAGATTCTACCTTCCATAATAACAGGGCTACCATCCCTTAGAGTAACAAAAATCTCGACAATAGACTAGCTTCCATAATGACAAGGCTACCATTCATTGGAGTTACAAATATATCGACAACATACTACCTTCCATAGTGACAAGGCTACCATCCATTGGAGTAACAAAAATCCCGACAACAGACTACCTTCCATAATGACAAGGCTACCATCCATTGGAGTAACAAAAATCTCGACAACAGACTACCTTCCATAATGACAAGGATACCATCCATTGGAGTAACAAAAATCATGACAGCACACTACCTTCCATAATGACAAGGGTACCATCATTGGAGTAACAAAAATATCCACAAGTGACTACCTTCCATAATGACAAGGCTACCATCCATTGGAGTAACAAAAATCACGACAATGGATTACCTTCCCTAATGACAAGGCTACCATCCATTGGAATAACAAAAATATCGACAATAGACTACCTTCCATAATGACAAGGCTACCATCCATTGGAGTAACAAAAATCTCGACAACAGACTAGCTTCCATAATGACCAGGCTACCATCCATTGGAATAACAAAAATATCGACAACACACTACCTTCCACAAGGACAAGGCTACCATCCAATGGAGTAACAAAAATATCGATAATAGATTACCTTCCATAATGACAAGTCTACCATCCATTGGAGTAACAAAAATTTGAACAACAGACTACCGTCCTTAATGACAAGGCTACCATCCATTGGAGTAACACAAAATCACAACGACAGACTACCTTCCATAATGACAAGGCTACCATCCATTCCAGTGACAAAAATCTCGACAACAGAATACCTTCCATAATGACTAGGCTACCATCTATTATTGTAACAAAAATCTCGACAACAGACTACGTTCCATAATGACAAGGCTACCATCCATTAGAGAAACAAAAATCCTGACAATAACCTACCTTCCATAATGACAAGGCTATCATTCATTGGATTAACAGAAATCGCGACAACAAACTACCTTCCATAATGACAAGGCTACCATCCATTGGAGTAACAAAAATCTCGACAGCAGACTACCTTCCATAATGAAAAGGGTACCATCAGTGGAGTAACAAAAATATCCGCAAGAGACTACCTTTCCATAATGACAAGGCTACAATCCATTTGAGTATAAAAAATCTCGACATAGGACTACCTTCCATAATGACAAGGCTACCATCCATTGGAGTAACAAAAATCTCGACAACAGAATACCTTCCATAATGACTAGGTTACCATCCATTCGAGTAACAAAAATCTCGAGAACAGACTAGTTTCCATAATGACAAGGCTACCATCCTTTGGAATAACAAAAATATCGACAATATTCTACTTTCCATAATAACAAGGCTACCATCCCTTAGAGTAACAAAAATCTCGACAATAGACTAGCTTCCATAATGACAAGGCTAACATCCATTGGAGTTACAAAGATATCGACAACATACTACCTTCCATAGTGACAAGGCTACCATCCATTGGAGTAACAAAAATCCTGACAGCAGACTACCTTACATAATGACAAGGCTACCATCCAATGGAGTAATAAAAATATCAACAAGAGACTACCTTCCATAATGACAAGGCTACCATCCATTGGAGTAACAAAAATCTTGACAGCACACTAACATCCATAATGACAAGGGTACCATCATTGGAGTAACAAAAATATCCACAAGTGACTACCTTCCATAATTACAAGGCTACCATCCATTGTAGTATAAAAAATCCTGACAACAGACTACCTTCCATAATGACAAGGCTACCATCCATTGGAGTAACAATAATCTCGACAACAGACTACCTTCCATAATGACAAGGCTACCGTCCATTGGATTAACATAGATATCGACAACAGACTACCTTCCATAACGACAAGGCTACAATCCATTGGAGTAACAAAAATCACGACAACGGACTACCTTCCATAATGACAAGGCTACCATCCATTGGAATAACAAAAATATCGACAATAGACTACCTTCCATAATGACAAGGCTACCATCCATTGGAGTAACTAAAATCTCGACAACAGACTAGCTTCCATAATGACCAGGCTACCATCCATTGGAATAACAAAAATATCGAAAACACACTACCTTCCATAATGACAAGGCTACCATCCAATGGAGTAACAAAAATATCGACAATAGATTACCTTCCATAATGACAAGTATACCATCCATTGGAGTAACAAAAATATGAACAACAGACTACCGTCCTTAATGACAAGGCTACCATTCATTGGAGTAACACAAAATCACAATGACAGACTACCTTACATAATGACAAGGCTACCATCCATTTCAGTGACAAAAATCTTGACAACAGACTACCTTCCATAATGACAAGGCTACCATCTATTATTGTAACAAAAATCTGGACAATAGACTACCTTCCATAATGACAAGGCTACCATCCATTGGAGTAACAAAAATCCCGACAATAACCTACCTTCCATAATGACAAGGCTATCATTCATTGGAGTAACAGAAATCTCTACAACAGACTACCTTCCATAATGACAAGGCTACCATCCATTGGAGTAACAAAAATCTCGACTGCAGACTATCTTCCATAATGACAAGGGTACCATCATTGGAGTAACAAAAATATCCACAAGAGACTACCTTCCATAATGACAAGGCTACAATACATTTGAGTATAAAAAATCTCGACAACAGACTACCTTCCATAATGACAAGGCTACCATCCATTGGAGTAACAAAAATCTCGACAACAGACTACCTTCCATAATGACTAGGTTACCATCCATTCGAGTAACAAAAATCTCGACAACAGACTAGGTTCCATAATGACAAGGCTACCATCCTTTGGAATAACAAAAATATCGACAAGATTCTACCTTCCATAATAGCAAGGCTACCATCCCTTAGAGTAACAAAAGTCTCGACAATAGACTTGCTTCCATAATGACAAGGCTACCATCCATTGGAGTTACAAAGATATCGACAACATACTACCTTCCATATCGACAAGGCTACCATCCATTGGAGTAACAAAAATCCAGATAGCAGACTACCTTCTATAATGACAAGGCTACCATCCATTGGAGTAACAGAAATCTCGACAACAGACTACCTTCCATAACGACAAGGCTACCATCCATTGGAGTAACAAAAATCTCAATAGCACACTACCTTCCATAATAACAAGGGTACCATCATTGGAGTAACAAAAATATCCACAAGTGACTACCTTCCATAATGACAAGGCTACCATCCATTGTAGTATAAAAAATCTCGACAACAGACTACCTTCCATAATGACAAGGCTACCATCCATTGGAGTAACAAAAATCTCGACAATAGACAACCTTCCATAATGACAAGGGTACCATCATTGGAGTAACAAAAATATCCACAAGAGACTACATTACATAATGACAAGGCTACAATCCACTTGAGTATAAAAAATCTCGACAACAGACTACCTTCCATAATGACAAGGCTACCATCCATTGGAGTAACAAAAATCTCGACAACAGACTACCTTCCATAATGACTAGGTTACCATCCATTCGAGTAACAAAAATCTCGACAACAGACTAGCTTCCATAATGACAAGGCTACCATCCTTTGGAATAACAAAAATATCGACAAGATTCTACCTTCCATAATAACAAGGCTACCATCCCTTAGAGTAACAAAAATCTCGACAATAGACTAGCTTACAAAATGACAAGGCTACCATCCATTGGAGTTACAAAGATATCGACAACATACTACCTTCCATAGTGACAAGGCTACCATCCATTGGAGTAACAAAAATCACGACAGCAGACTACCTTCCATAATGACAAGGCTACCATCCATTGGAATAACAAAAATATCGACAACACACTACCTTCCATAATGACAAGCCTATTATCCAATGGAGTAACAAAAATATCAATAATAGACTACCTTCCATAATGACAAGTCTACCATCCATTGGAGTAACAAAAATCTCGACAATAAACTACCTTACATAATGACAAGGCTACCATCCATTGGAGTAACAGAAATCTCGACAACAGACTACCTTCCATAATGACAAGGCTACCATCCATTGGAGTAACAAAAATCTCGAGAGCACACTACCTTCCATAATGAAAAGGGTACCATCATTGGAGTAACAAAAATATCCACAAGACACTAACTTCCATAATGACAAGGCTACCATCCATTGGAGTAACAAAAATCACGACAGCAAACTACATTCCATAATGACAAGGTTACCATCCATTGGAATAACAAAAATATCGACAACACACTACCTTCCATAATGACAAGCCTACCATCCAATGGAGTAACAAGAATTTCGATAATAGATTACCTTCCATAATGACAAGTCTACCATCCATTGGAGTAACAAAAATATGAACAACAAACTACCGTCCTTAATGACAAGGCTACCATCCATTGGAGTAACAGAAAATCACAACGACAGACTACCTTCCATAATGACAAGGCTACCATCCATTGCAGTGACAAAAATCTCAACAACAGACTACCTTCCATAATGACAAGGCTACCATCCATTGCAGTGAGAAAAATCTCAACAACAGACTACCTTCCATAATGACAAGGCTACCATCCATTGGAGTAACAAAAATCCCGACAATAACCTACCTTCCATATTGACAAGGCTATCATTCATTGGAGTAACAGAAATCGCGACAACAGACTACCTTCCATAATGACAAGGCTACCATCCATTGGAGTAACAAAAATATCGACAGTAGACTACCTTCCATAATGAAAAGCCTACCATCCAATGGAGTAACTAAAATCTCGACAACAGACTAGCTTCCATAATGACAAGACTATAATCCTTTGGAATAACAAAAATATCGACAAGATTCTACCTTCCATAATAACAAGGCTACCATCCCTTAGAGTAACAAAAATCTCGACAATAGACTAGCTTCCATAATGACAAGGCTACCATCCATTGGAGTTACAAAGATATCGACAACATACTACCTTCCATAGTGACAAGGCTACCATCCATGGAGTAACAAAAATCACGACAACAGACTACCTTCCATAATGACAAGGCTACAATCCATTGGAATAACAAAAATATCGACAACACACTACCTTCCATAATGACAAGCCTACCATCCAATGGAGTAACAAAAATATAGATAATAGATTACCTTCCATAATGACAAGTCTACCATCCATTGGATTAACAAAAATATGAACAACATACTACCTTTCATAATGACAAGGCTACCATCCATTGGAGTAACAAAAATCTCGACAACAGACTACCTTCCATAATAACAAGGCTACCATCCATTGGAGTAATAGAAATCTCGACAACAGACTACCTTCCATAATGACAAGGCTACCATCCATTGGAGTAACAAAAATCTCGACAGCACACTACCTTCCATAATGACAAGAATACCATCATTGGAGTAACAAAAATATCCACAAGAGAGTACCTTCCATAATGATAAGGCTACCATCCATTGGAGTATTAAAAATCTCGACAACAGAATACCTTCCATAATGACAAGGCGACCATCCATTGGAGTAACAAAAATCACGACAACATACTACCTTCCATAATGACAAGGCTACCGTCCATTGGATTACCAAAGATATCGAGAAAAGACTACCTTCCATAACGACAAGGCTACAATCCTTTGGAGTAACAAAAATCACGACAGCAGACTACCTTCCATAATGATAAGGCTACCATCCATTGGAATAACAAAAATATCGACAATAGACTACCTTCCACAATGACAAGGCTACCATCCATTGGAGTAACAAAAATCTCGACAACAGACTAGCGCCCATAATGACAAGGCTACCATCCATTGGAATAACAAAAATATCGACAACACACTACCTTCCATAATGACAAGGCTACCATCCAATGTAGTAACAAAAATTACGACAATAGATTACCTTCCATAATGACAAGTCTACCATCCATTGGAGTAACAAAAATATGAACAACAGACTACCGTCCTTAATGACAAGGCTAACAACCATTAGAGTAACAAAAAATCATAACGACAGACTACCTTCCATAATGACAAGGCTACCATCCATTGGAGTAACAAAAATCTCGACAACAGACTAGCTTCCATAATGACTAGGCTACCATCCATTGGAATAACAAAAATATCAACAACACACTACCTTCCATAATGACAAGGCTACCATCCAATGGAGTAAAAAAAATTACGACAATAGATTACCTTCCATAATGACAAGTCTACCATCCATTGGAGTAACAAAAATATAAACAACAGACTACCGTCCTTGATGACAAGGCTATCATCCATTGTAGTAACAGAAAATCACAACGACAGACTACCTTCCATAATGACAAGGCTACCATCCATTGCAGTGACCAAAATCTGGACAACAGACTACCTTCCATAATGACAAGGCTACCATCTATTGTTGTAACAAAAATCTAGACAACAGACTACCTTCCATAATGACAAGGCTACCATCCATTGGAGTAACAAAAATCCCGACAATAACCTACCTTCCATATTGGGAAGGCTGTCATTCATTGGAGTAACAGAAATCGCGACAACAGACTACCTTCCATAATGACAAGGCTACCATCCATTGGACTAACAAAAATCTCGACAGCAGACTACCTTCCATAATAACAAGGCTACCATCCCTTAGAGTAACAAAAATATCGACAATAGACTAGCTTTCATAATGACAAGGCTACCATCCATTGGAGTTACAAAGATATCGACAACATACTACCTTCCATAGTGACAAGGCTACCATCCATAGGAGTAACAAAAATAACGACAGCAGACTACCTTCCATAATGACAAGGCTACCATCCATTGGAATAACAAAACTATCGACAACACACCACCTTCCATAATGACAAGCCTACCATCCAATGGAGTAACAAAAATATCGATAACAGATTACCTTCCATAATGACAAGGCTACCATCCATTGGATTAACAAAAATATGAATAACAGACTGCCTTTCATAATGACAAGGCTACCATCCATTGGAGTATCAAAAATCCCGACAATAACCTACCTTCCATAATGGCAAGGCTACCATCCATTGGAGTAATATAAATCTCGACATCAGACTACCTTCCATAATGACAAGGCTACCATCCATTGGAGTAACAAAAATCTCGACAGCACACTACCTTCCATAATGACAAGGCTACCATCATTCGAGTAACAAAAATATCCACAAGAGACTACCTTCCATAATGACAAGGCTACCATCCATTGGAGTATTAAAAATCTCGACAACAGACTACCTTCCATATTGACAAGGCTACCATCCATTGGAGTAACAAAAATCTCGACAACAAACTACCTTCCATAATGACAAGGCTACCGTCCATTGGATAACCAAAGATATCGACAACAAACTACCTTCCATAACGATAAGGCTACAATCCTTTGGAGTAACAAAAATCACGACAACAGACTACCTTCCATAATGATAAGGCTACCATCCATTGGAATAACAAAAATATTGATAATAGACTACCTTCCATAATGACAAGGCTACCATCCATTGGAGTAATAAAAATCTCGACAACAGACTAGCGTCCATAATGACAAGGCTACCATCCATTGGAATAACAAAAATATCGACAACACACTACCTTCCATAATGACAAGGCTACCATCCAATGTAGTAACAAAAATTACGAAATATCCATAAGAGACAACCTTCCATAATAACAAGGCTACCATCCCTTAGAGTAACAAAAATCTCGACAACAGACTACCTTCCATAATGACAAGGCTACCATCCATTGGAGTAACAAAGATCTCGACAACAGACTACCTTCCATAATGACAAGGCTTTCATCCAATGGAGTAATAAAAATCTCGTCAACAGACTACCTTCCATAATGACAAGGCTTTCATCCAATGGAGTAATAAAAATATCGACAATAGACTATCTTCCATTATGACAAGGCTACTATCCATTGGAGTAACAAAAATATCCATAAGAGACAACCTTCCATAATGACAAGGCTACCATCCATTTGAATAACAAAAATCTCGAGAAATAGACTACCTTGTGTAATGACAAGGCTACCATCCATTGGAGTAACAAAACTCAACAACGAACTACCTTCTATAATGAGAAGTCTACCATCCATTGGAGTAACAAAATCTCGACAACAAACTACCTTCCATAATGACAAGGTTTCCATTGATTGGAGTAATAAAATCTCAACAACGAACTACCTTCCATAATGACAAGGCTACCATCCATTCGAGTAACAAGATCTCAACAACAAAATACCTTCCATAATGTCATGGCTACCTTCCATTGCAGTTACAATATCTCAACAACAAACTACCTTCCATAATGACAAGGCTACCATCCATTCGAGTAACAAAGTCTCAACAATGAACTACTTTACAAAATGACAAGGATACCATCTATTCTAGTAACAAAAATCTCGACAACAGACTACCTTCCTTAATGACTAGGCTACCATCCATTATAGTAACAAAGATATCGACAACGGACTATCTTTCATAATGACAAGGATACCATCCATTGGAATAATAAAAATCTCGACAAGAGACTACCTTCCATAATGACAAGGATACCGTCCATTGGAGTAACAAAAATCTCGACAACAGACTACCTTCCTTAATGACAAGGCTACCATCATTGGAGTAACAAAAATATCCACAAGAAACTACCTTCCATAATGACAAGGCTACAATCTATTGGAGTATAAAAATTCTCGAAAACAGACTACCTTCCATAATGACAAGGCTACCATCCATTGGAATAACAAAAATATCGACAACACACTACCTTCCATAATGACAAGGCTACCATCCCTTAGAGTAACAAAAATCTCGACAACATACTACCTTCCATAATGACAAGGCTACCATCCATTGGAGTAACAAAGATCTCGACAACAGACTACCTTCCATAATGACAAGGCTTTCATCCAATGGAGTAATAAAAATATCGACAATAGACTATCTTCCATTATGACAAGGCTACCATCCATTGGAGTAACAAAAATATCCATAAGAGACAACCTTCCATAATGACAAGGCTACCATCCCTTAGAGTAACAAAAATCTTGACAACAAACTACCTTCCATAATGACAAGGCTACCATCCATTGGAGTAACAAAGATCTCAACAACAAACTACCTTCCATAATGACAAGGCTTTCATCCAATGGAGTAATAAAAATCTCGACAATAGACTACCTTCCATAATGACAAGGCTTTCATCCAATGGAGTAATAAAAATATCGACAATAGACTATCTTCCATTATGACAAGGCTACCATCCATTGGAGTAACAAAAATATCCATAAGAGACAACCTTCCATAATGACGAGGCTACCATCCATTGGAGTAACAAAAATCTCGAGAAAGAGACTACCTTGTGTAATGACAAGGCTACCATCCATTGGAGTAACAAAACTCAACAATGAACTACCTTCTATAATGAGAAGTCTACCATCCATTGGAGTAACAAAATCTCGACAACAAACTACCTTCCATAATGACAAGGTTGCCATTGATTGGAGTAATAAAATCTCAACAACAAACTACCTTCCATAATGACAAGGCTACCATCCATTCGAGTAACAAAATCTCAACAACGAACTACCTTCCATAATGTCAAGGCTACCATCCATTGCAGTAACAATATCTCAACAACAAACTACCTTCCATAATGACAAGGCTACCATCCATTCGAGTAACAAAGTCTAAACAATGAACTACTTTACAAAATGACAAGGATACCATCTACTCTAGTAACAAAAATCTCGACAACAGACTACCTTTCTTAATGACTAGGCTACCATCCATTAGAGTAACAAAGATATCGACAACGGACTATCTTTCATAATGACAAGGATACCATTCATTGGAATAATAAAAATCTCGACAAGAGACTACCTTCCATAATGACAAGGATACCGTCCATTGGAGTAACAAAAATCTCGACAACAGACTACCTTCCTTAATGACAAGGCTACCATCATTGGAGTAACAAAAATATCCACAAGAAATGACCTTCCATAATGACAAGGCTACCATCCATTGGAGTATAAAATTTCTCGACAACAGACTACCTTCCATAATGACAAGGCTACCATCCATTGGACTAACAAAAATATCGACAACACACTACCTTCCATAATGACAAGGCTACCATCCGTTAGAGTAACAAAAATCTCGACAACATACTACCTTCCATAATGACAAGGCTACGATCCATTGGAGTAACAAAATCTCAACAACGAACTACCTTCCATAATGTCAAGGCTACCATCCATTGCAGTAACAATATCTCAACAACAAACTACCTTCCATAATGACAAGGCTACCATCCATTCGAGTAACAAAGTCTCAACAATGAACTACTTTACAAAATGACAAGGATACCATCTATTGGAGTAACAAAAATCTCGACAACAGACTACCTTCCTTAATGACTAGGCTACCATCCATTAAAGTAACAAAGATATCGACAACGGACTATCTTTCATAATGACAAGAATACCATCCATTGGAATAATAAAAATCTCGACAAGAGACTACCTTCCATAATGACAAGGATACCGTCCATTGGAATAACAAAAATCTCGACAACAGACTACCTTCCTTAATGACAAGGCTACCATCATTGGAGTAACAAAAATATCCAGAAGAAACTACCTTCCATAATGACAAGGCTACCATCCATTGGAGTATAAAAATTCTCGACAACAGACTACCTTCCATAATAACTAGGCTACCATCCATTGGAATAACAAAAATATCGACAACACACTACGTTCCATAATGACAAGGCTACCATCCCTTAGAGTAACAAAAATTTCGACAACAGACTACCTTCTATAATGACAAGGCTACCATCCATTGGAGTAACAATGATCTCGACAACAGACTACCTTCCATAATGACAACGCTTTTATCCAATGGAGTAATAAAAATCTCGACAACAGACTACCTTCCATAATGACAAGGCTTTCATCCAATGGAGTAATATAAATATCGACAATAGACTATCTTCCATTATGACAAGGCTACCATCCATTGGAGTAACAAAAATATCCATAAGAGACAACCTTCCATAATGAAAAGGCTACCATCCATTGGAGTAACAAAAATCTCGAGAAACAGACTACCTTGTGTAATGACAAGGATACCATCCATTGGAGTAAAAAAACTCAATAACGAACTACCTTCTATAATGAGAAGTCTACCATCCATTGGAGTAACAAAATCTCGACAACAAACTACCTTCCATAATGACAAGGTTGCCATTGATTGGAGTAATAAAATCTCAACAACAAACTACCTTCCATAACGACAAGGCTACCATCCATTCGAGTAACAAAATCTCAACAACGAACTACCTTCCATAATGTCAAGGCTACCATCCATTGCAGTTACAATATCTCAACAACAAACTACCTTCCATAATGACAAGGCTACCATCCATTCGAGTAACAAAGTCTCAACAATGAACTACTTTACAAAATGACAAGGATACCATCTATTCTAGTAACAAAAATCTCGACAACAGACTACCTTCCTTAATGACTAGGCTACCATCCATTATAGTAACAAAGATATCGACAACGGACTATCTTTCATAATGACAAGGATACCATCCATTGGAATAATAAAAATCTCGACAAGAGACTACCTTCCATAATGACAAGGATACCGTCCATTGGAGTAACAAAAATCTCGACAACAGACTACCTTCCTTAATGACAAGGCTACCATCATTGGAGTAACAAAAATATCCACAAGAAACTACCTTCCATAATGACAAGGCTACCATCTATTGGAGTATAAAAATTCTTGAAAACAGACTACCTTCCATAATGACAAGGCTACCATCCATTGGAATAACAAAAATATCGACAACACACTACCTTCCATAATGACAAGGCTACCATCCCTTAGAGTAACACAAATCTCGACAACATACTACCTTCCATAATGACAAGGCTACCATCCATTGGAGTAACAAAGATCTCGAAAACAGACTACCTTCCATAATGACAAGGCTTTCATCCAATGGAGTAATAAAAATCTCGACAACAGACTACCTTCCATAATGACAAGGCTTTCATCCAATGGAGTAATAAAAATATCGACAATAGACTATCTTCCATTATGACAAGGCTACCATCCATTGGAGTAACAAAAATATCCATAAGAGACAACCTTCCATAATGACAAGGCTACCATCCCTTAGAGTAACAAAAATCTCGACAACAGACTACCTTCCATAATGACAAGGCTACCATCCATTGGAATAACAAAGATCTCAACAACAGACTACCTTCCATAATGACAAGGCTTTCATCCAATGGAGTAATAAAAATCTCGACAACAGACTACCTTCCATAATGACAAGGCTTTCATCCAATGGAGTAATAAAAATATCGACAATAGACTATCTTCCATTATGACAAGGCTACCATCCATTGGAGTAACAAAAATATCCCTAAGAGACAACCTTCCATAATGACAAGGCTACCCTCCATTGGAGTAACAAAAATCTCGAGAAAGAGACTACCTTGTGTAATGACAAGGCTACCATCCATTGGAGTAACAAAACTCAACAACGAACTACCTTCTATAATGAGAAGTCTACCATCCATTGGAGTAACAAAATCTCGACAACAAACTACCTTCCATAATGACAAGGTTGCCATGGATTGGAGTAATAAAATCTCAACAACAAACTACCTTCCATAATGACAAGGCTACCATCCATTCGAGTAACAAAATCTCAACAACGAACTACCTTCCATAATGTCAAGGCTACCATCCATTGCAGTAACAATATCTCAACAACAAACTACCTTCCATAATGACAAGGCTACCATCCATTCGAGTAACAAAGTCTCAACAATGAACTACTTTACAAAATGACAAGGATACCATCTATTCTAGTAACAAAAATCTCGACAACAGACTACCTTCCTTAATGACTAGGCTACCATCCGTTAGAGTAACAAAGATATCGACAACGGACTATCTTTCATAATGACAAGGATACCATCCATTGGAATAATAAAAATCTCGACAAGAGACTACCTTCCATAATGACAAGGATACCGTCCGTTGGAATAACAAAAATCTCGACAACAGACTACCTTCCTTAATGACAAGGCTACCATCATTGGAGTAACAAAAATATCCACAAGAAACTACCTTCCATAATGACAAGGCTACCATCCATTGGAGTATAAAAATTCTCGACAACAGACTACCTTCCATAATGACAAGGCTACCATCCATTGGAATAACAAAAATATCGACAACACACTACCTTCCATAATGACAAGGCTACCATCCCTTAGAGTAACAAAAATTTCGACAACAGACTCCCTTCTATAATGACAAGGCTACCATCCATTGGAGTAACAATGATCTCGACAACAGACTACCTTCCATAATGACAACGCTTTCATCCAATGGAGTAATAAAAATCTCGACAACAGACTACCTTCCATAATGACAAGGCTTTCATCCAATGGAGTAATAAAAATATCGACAATAGACTATCTTCCATTATGACAAGGCTACCATCCATTGGAGTAACAAAAATATCCATAAGAGACAACCTTCCATAATGACAAGGCTACCATCCCTTAGAGTAACAAAAATCTCGACAACAGACTACCTTCCATAATGACAAGGCTACCATCCATTGGAGTAACAAAGATCTCAACAACAGACTACCTTCCATAATGACAAGGCTTTCATCCAATGGAGTAATAAAAATCTCGACAACAGACTACCTTCCATAATGACAAGGCTTTCATCCAATGGAGTAATAAAAATATCGACAATAGACTATCTTCCATTATGACAAGGCTCCCATCCATTGGAGTAACAAACATATCCCTAAGAGACAACCTTCCATAATGACAAGGCTACCCTCCATTGGAGTAACAAAAATCTCGAGAAAGAGACTACCTTGTGTAATGACAAGGCTACCATCCATTGGAGTAACAAAACTCAACAACGAACTACCTTCTATAATGAGAAGTCTACCATCCATTGGAGTAACAAAATCTCGACAACAAACTACCTTCCATAATGACAAGGTTGCCATGGATTGGAGTAATAAAATCTCAACAACAAACTACCTTCCATAATGACAAGGCTACCATCCATTCGAGTAACAAAATCTCAACAACGAACTACCTTCCATAATGTCAAGGCTACCATCCATTGCAGTAACAATATCTCAACAACAAACTACCTTCCATAATGACAAGGCTACTATCTATTCGAGTAACAAAGTCTCAACAATGAACTACTTTACAAAATGACAAGGATACCATCTATTCTAGTAACAAAAATCTCGACAACAGACTACCTTCCTTAATGACTAGGCTACCATCCATTAGAGTAACAAAGATATCGACAACGGACTATCTTTCATAATGACAAGGATACCATCCATTGGAATAATAAAAATCTCGACAAGAGACTACCTTCCATAATGACAAGGATACCGTCCGTTGGAATAACAAAAATCTCGACAACAGACTACCTTCCTTAATGACAAGGCTACCATCATTGGAGTAACAAAAATATCCACAAGAAACTACCTTCCATAATGACAAGGCTACCATCCATTGGAGTATAAAAATTCTCTACAACAAACTACCTTCCATAATGACAAGGCTACCATCCATTGGAATAACAAAAATATCGACAACACACTACCTTCCATAATGACAAGGCTACCATCCCTTAGAGTAACAAAAATTTCGACAACAGACTCCCTTCTATAATGACAAGGCTACCATCCATTGGAGTAACAATGATCTCGACAACAGACTACCTTCCATAATGACAACGCTTTCATCCAATGGAGTAATAAAAATCTCGACAACAGACTACCTTCCATAATGACAAGGCTTTCATCCAATGGAGTAATAAAAATATCGACAATAGACTATCTTCCATTATGACAAGGCTACCATCCATTGGAGTAACAAAAATATCCATAAGAGACAACCTTCCATAATGACAAGGCTACCATCCCTTAGAGTAACAAAAATCTCGACAACAGACTACCTTCCATAATGACAAGGCTACCATCCATTGGAGTAACAAAGATCTCAACAACAGACTACCTTCCATAATGACAAGGCTTTCATCCAATGGAGTAATAAAAATCTCGACAACAGACTACCTTCCATAATGACAAGGCTTTCATCCAATGGAGTAATAAAAATATCGACAATAGACTATCTTCCATTATGACAAGGCTACCATCCATTGGAGTAACAAACATATCCCTAAGAGACAACCTTCCATAATGACAAGGCTACCCTCCATTGGAGTAACAAAAATCTCGAGAAAGAGACTACCTTGTGTAATGACAAGGCTACCATCCATTGGAGTAACAAAACTCAACAACGAACTACCTTCTATAATGAGAAGTCTACCATCCATTGGAGTAACAAAATCTCGACAACAAACTACCTTCCATAATGACAAGGTTGCCATGGATTGGAGTAATAAAATCTCAACAACAAACTACCTTCCATAATGACAAGGCTACCATCCATTCGAGTAACAAAATCTCAACAACAAACTACCTTCCATAATGTCAAGGCTACCATCCATTGCAGTAACAATATCTCAACAACAAACTACCTTCCATAATGACAAGGCTACTATCTATTCGAGTAACAAAGTCTCAACAATGAACTACTTTACAAAATGACAAGGATACCATCTATTCTAGTAACAAAAATCTCGACAACAGACTACCTTCCTTAATGACTAGGCTACCATCCATTAGAGTAACAAAGATATCGACAACGGACTATCTTTCATAATGACAAGGATACCATCCATTGGAATAATAAAAATCTCGACAAGAGACTACCTTCCATAATGACAAGGATACCGTCCGTTGGAATAACAAAAATCTCGACAACAGACTACCTTCCTTAATGACAAGGCTACCATCATTGGAGTAACAAAAATATCCACAAGAAACTACCTTCCATAATGACAAGGCTACCATCCATTGGAGTATAAAAATTCTCGACAACAGACTACCTTCCATAATGACAAGGCTACCATCCATTGGAATAACAAAAATATCGACAACACACTACCTTCCATAATGACAAGGCTACCATCCCTTAGAGTAACCAAAATTTCGACAACAGACTCCCTTCTATAATGACAAGGCTACCATCCATTGGAGTAACAATGATCTCGACAACAGACTACCTTCCATAATGACAACGCTTTCATCCAATGGAGTAATAAAAATCTCGACAACAGACTACCTTCCATAATGACAAGGCTTTCATCCAATGGAGTAATATAAATATCGACAATAGACTATCTTCCATTATGACAAGGCTACCATCCATTGGAGTAACAAAAATATCCATAAGAGACAACCTTCCATAATGAAAAGGCTACCATCCATTGGAGTAACAAAAATCTCGAGAAACAGACTACCTTATGTAATGACAAGGCTACCATCCATTGGAGTAACAAAATCTCGATAACAAACTACCTTCCATAATGACAAGGTTGCCATTGATTGGAGTAATAAAATCTCAACAACAAACTACCTTCCATAACGACAAGGCTACCATCCATTCGAGTAATAAAATCTCAACAACGAACTACCTTCCATAATGTCAAGGCTACCATCCATTGCAGTAACAATATCTCAACAACAAACTACCTTCCATAATGACAAGGCTACCATCCATTCGAGTAACAAAGTCTCAACAATGAACTACTTTACAAAATGACAAGGATACCATCTATTCTAGTAACAAAAATCTCGACAACAGACTACCTTCCTTAATGACTAGGCTACCATCCATTATAGTAACAAAGATATCGACAACGGACTATCTTTCATAATGACAAGGATACCATCCATTGGAATAATAAAAATCTCGACAAGAGACTACCTTCAATAATGACAAGGATATCGTCCATTGGAGTAACAAAAATCTCGACAACAGACTACCTTCCTTAATGACAAGGCTACCATCATTGGAGTAAAAAAAATATCCACAAGAAACTACCTTCCATAATGACAAGGCTACCATCTATTGGAGTATAAAAATTCTCGAAAACAGACTACCTTCCATAATGACAAGGCTACCATCCATTGGAATAACAAAAATATCGACAACACACTACCTTCCATAATGACAAGGCTACCATCCCTTAGAGTAACAAAAATCTCGACAACATACTACCTTCCATAATGACAAGGCTACCATCCATTGGAGTAACAAAGATCTCGACAATAGACTACCTTCCATAATGACAAGGCTTTCATCCAATGGAGTAATAAAAATCTCGACAACAGACTACCTTCCATAATGACAAGGCTTTCATCCAATGGAGTAACAAAAATATCGACAACAAACTACCTTCCATAATGACAAGGCTACCGTCCATTGGATTACCAAAGATATCGACAAAAGACTACCTTCCATAACGACAAGGCTACAATCCTTTGGAGTAACAAAAATCACGACAGCAGACTACCTTCCATAATGATAAGGCTACCATCCATTGGAATAACAAAAATATCGACAATAGACTACCTTCCATAATGACAAGGCTACCATCCATTGGAGTAACAAAAATCTCGACAACAGACTAGCGTCCATAATGACAAGGCTACCATCCATTGGAATAACAAAAATATCGACAACACACTACCTTCCATAATGACAAGGCTACCATCCAATGTAGTAACAAAAATTACGACAATAGATTACCTTCCATAATGACAAGTCTACCATCCATTGGAGTAACAAAAATATGAACAACAGACTACCGTCCTTAATGACAAGGCTAACAACCATTGGAGTAACAAAAAATCATAACGACAGACTACCTTCCATAATGACAAGGCTACCATCCATTGGAGTAACAAAAATCTCGACAACAGACTAGCTTCCATAATGACTAAGCTACCATCCATTGGAATAACAAAAATATCAACAACACACTACCTTCCATAATGACAAGGCTACCATCCAATGGAGTAAAAAAAATTACGACAATAGATTACCTTCCATAATGACAAGTCTACCATCCATTGGAGTAACAAAAATATAAACAACAGACTACCGTCCTTGATGACAAGGCTATCATCCATTGGAGTAACAGAAAATCACAACGACCGACTACCTTCCATAATGACAAGGCTACCATCCATTGCAGTGACAAAAATCTGGACAACAAACTACCTTCCATAATGACAAGGCTACCATCTATTGTTGTAACAAAAATCTGGACAACAGACTACCTTCCATAATGACAAGGCTACCATCCATTGGAGTAACAAAAATCCCGACAATAACCTACCTTCCATATTGGGAAGGCTGTCATTCATTGGAGTAACAGAAATCGCGACAACAGACTACCTTCCATAATGACAAGGCTACCATCCATTGGACTAACAAAAATCTCGACAGCAGACTACCTTCCATAATCACAAGCCTACCATCCAATGGAATAACAAAAATATCTGCAAGGTACTACCTTCCATAATTACAAGGCTACGTTCCGTTGGAGTATAAAAAATCTCAACAATAGACTACCTTCCATAATGACAACGCTACCATCCATTGGAGTAACAAAAATCTCGACAACAGACTACCTTCCATAATGACTAGGTTACCATCAATTCGAATTACAAAAATCTCGACAACAGACTACCTTCCATAATGACAAGGTTACCATCCTTTGGAATAACAAAAATATCGACAAGATTCTACCTTCCATAATAACAAGGCTACCGTCCCTTAGAGTAACAAAAATATCGACAATAGACTAGCTTCCATAATGACAAGGCTACCATCCATTGGAGTTACAAAGATATCGACAACATACTACCTTCCATAGTGACAAGGCTACCATCCATAGGAGTAACAAAAATAACGACAGCAGACTACCTTCCATAATGACAAGGCTACCATCCATTGGAATAACAAAACTATCGACAACACACTACCTTCCATAATGACAAGCCTACCATCCAATGGAGTAACAAAAATATCGATAACAGATTACCTTCCATAATGACAAGGCTACCATCCATTGGATTAACAAAAATATGAATAACAGACTGCCTTTCATAATGACAAGGCTACCATCCATTGGAGTATCAAAAATCCCGACAATAACCTACCTTCCATAATGACAAGGCTACCATCCATTGGAGTAATATAAATCTCGACAACACACTACCTTCCATAATGACAAGGCTACCATCATTCGAGTAACAAAAATATCCACAAGAGACTACCTTCCATAATGACAAGGCTACCATCCATTGGAGTATTAAAAATCTCGACAATAGACTACCTTCCATAATGACAAGGCTACCATCCATTGGAGTAACAAAAATCTCGACAACAAACTACCTTCCATAATGACAAGGCTACCGTCCATTGGATAACCAAAGATATCGACAACAAACTACCTTCCATAACGATAAGGCTACAATCCTTTGGAGTAACAAAAATCACGACAACAGACTACCTTCCATAATGACAAGGCTTTCATCCAATGAAGTAATAAAAATCTCGACAACAGACTACCTTCCATAATGACAAGGCTTTCATCCAATGGAGTAATAAAAATATCAACAATAGACTATCTTCCATTATGACAAGGCTACCATCCATTGGAGTAACAAAAATATCCATAAGAGACAACCTTCCATAATGACAAGGCTACCATCCAATGGAGTAACAAAAATCTCGAGAAAGAGACTACCTTGTGTAATGACAAGGCTACCATCCATTGGAGTAACAAAACTCAACAACGAACTACCTTCTATAATGAGAAGTCTACCATCCATTGGAGTAACAAAATCTCGACAACAAACTACCTTCCATAATGACAAGGTTACCTTCCATTCGAGTAACAAAATCTCAACAACGAACTACCTTCCATAATGTCAAGGCTACCATCCATTGCAGTAACAATATCTCAACAACAAACTACCTTCCATAATGACAAGGCTACCTTCCATTCGAGTAACAAAATCTCAACAACGAACTACCTTCCATAATGTCAAGGCTACCATCCATTGCAGTAACAATATCTCAACAACAAACTACCTTCCATAATGACAAGGCTACCATCCATTCGAGTAACAAAGTCTCAACAATGAACTACTTTACAAAATGACAAGGATACCATCTATTCTAGTAACAAAAATCTCGACAACAGACTACCTTCCTTAATGACTAGGCTACCATCCATTAGAGTAACAAAGATATCGACAACGGACTATCTTTCATAATGACAAGGATACCATTCATTGGAATAATAAAAATCTCGACAAGAGACTACCTTCCATAATGACAAGGATACCGTCCATTGGAGTAACAAAAATCTCGACAACAGACTACCTTCCTTAATGACAAGGCTACCATCATTGGAGTAACAAAAATATCCACAAGAAATGACCTTCCATAATGACAAGGCTACCATCCATTGGAGTATAAAAATTCTCGACAACAGACTACCTTCCATAATGACAAGGCTACCATCCATTGGAATAACAAAAATATCGACAACACACTACCTTCCATAATGACAAGGCTACCATCCTTTGGAATAACAAAAATATCGACAAGATTCTACCTTCCATAATAACAAGGCTACCGTCCCTTAGAGTAACAAAAATATCGACAATAGACTAGCTTCCATAATGACAAGGCTACCATCCATTGGAGTTACAAAGATATCGACAACATACTACCTTCCATAGTGACAAGGCTACCATCCAATGGAGTAACAAAAATAACGACAGCAGACTACCTTCCATAATGACAAGGCTACCGTCCATTGGATTACCAAAGATATCGACAAAACACTACCTTCCATAACGACAAGGCTACAATCCTTTGGAGTAACAAAAATCACGACAGCAGACTACCTTCCATAATGATAAGGCTACCATCCATTGGAATAACAAAAATATCGACAATAGACTACCTTCCATAATGACAAGGCTACCATCCATTGGAGTAACAAAAATCTCGACAACAGACTAGCGTCCATAATGACAAGGCTACCATCCATTGGAATAACAAAAATATCGACAACACACTACCTTCCATAATGACAAGGCTACCATCCAATGTAGTAACAAAAATTACGACAATAGATTACCTTCCATAATGACAAGTCTACCATCCATTGGAGTAACAAAAATATGAACAACAGACTACCGTCCTTAATGACAAGGCTAACAACCATTGGAGTAACAAAAAATCATAACGACAGACTACCTTCCATAATGACAAGGCTACCATCCATTGGAGTAACAAAAATCTCGACAACAGACTAGCTTCCATAATGACTAGGCTACCATCCATTGGAATAACAAAAATATCAACAACACACTACCTTCCATAATGACAAGGCTACCATCCAATGGAGTAAAAAAAATTACGACAATAGATTACCTTCCATAATGACAAGTCTACCATCCATTGGAGTAACAAAAATATAAACAACAGACTACCGTCCTTGATGACAAGGCTATCATCCATTGGAGTAACAGAAAATCACAACGACCGACTACCTTCCATAATGACAAGGCTACCATCCATTGCAGTGACAAAAATCTGGACAACAGACTACCTTCCATAATGACAAGGCTACCATCTATTGTTGTAACAAAAATCTGGACAACAGACTACCTTCCATAATGACAAGGCTACCATCCATTGGAGTAACAAAAATCCCGACAATAACCTACCTTCCATATTGGGAAGGCTGTCATTCATTGGAGTAACAGAAATCGCGACAACAGACTACCTTCCATAATGACAAGGCTACCATCCATTGGACTAACAAAAATCTCGACAGCAGACTACCTTCCATAATCACAAGCCTACCATCCAATGGAATAACAAAAATATCCGCAAGGTACTACCTTCCATAATTACAAGGCTACGTTCCGTTGGAGTATAAAAAATCTCAACAATAGACTACCTTCCATAATGACAAGGCTACCATCCATTGGAGTAACAAAAATCTCGACAACAGACTACCTTCCATAATGACTAGGTTACCATCAATTCGAATAACAAAAATCTCGACAACAGACTACCTTCCATAATGACAAGGCTACTATCCTTTGGAATAACAAAAATATCGACAAGATTCTACCTTCCATAATAACAAGGCTACCGTCCCTTAGAGTAACAAAAATAACGACAGCAGACTACCTTCCATAATGACAAGGCTACCATCCATTGGAATAACAAAACTATCGACAACACACTACCTTCCATAATGACAAGCCTACCATCCAATGGAGTAACAAAAATATCGATAACAGATTACCTTCCATAATGACAAGGCTACCATCCATTGGATTAACAAAAATATGAATAACAGACTGCCTTTCATAATGACAAGGCTACCATCCATTGGAGTATCAAAAATCCCGACAATAACCTACCTTCCATAATGACAAGGCTACCATCCATTGGAGTAATATAAATCTCGACATCAGACTACCTTCCATAATGACAAGGCTACCATCCATTGGAGTAACCAAAATCTCGACAACACACTACCTTCCATAATGACAAGGCTACCATCATTCGAGTAACAAAAATATCCACAAGAGACTACCTTCCATAATGACAAGGCTACCATCCATTGGAGTATTAAAAATCTCGACAACAGACTACCTTCCATAATGACAAGGCTACCATCCATTGGAGTAACAAAAATCTCGACAACAAACTACCTTCCATAATGACAAGGCTACCGTCCATTGGATAACCAAAGATATCGACAACAAACTACCTTCCATAACGATAAGGCTACAATCCTTTGGAGTAACAAAAATCACGACAACAGACTACCTTCCATAATGACAAGGCTTTCATCCATTGGAGTAATAAAAATCTCGACCACAGACTACCTTCCATAATGACAAGGCTTTCATCCAATGGAGTAATAAAAATATCAACAATAGACTATCTTCCATTATGACAAGGCTACCATCCATTGGAGTAACAAAAATATCCATAAGAGACAACCTTCCATAATGACAAGGCTACCATCCAATGGAGTAACAAAAATCTCGAGAAAGAGACTACCTTGTGTAATGACAAGGCTACCATCCATTGGAGTAACAAAACTCAACAACGAACTACCTTCTATAATGAGAAGTCTACCATCCATTGGAGTAACAAAATCTCGACAACAAACTACCTTCCATAATGACAAGGTTACCTTCCATTCGAGTAACAAAATCTCAACAACGAACTACCTTCCATAATGTCAAGGCTACCATCCATTGCAGTAACAATATCTCAACAACAAACTACCTTCCATAATGACAAGGCTACCTTCCATTCGAGTAACAAAATCGCAACAACGAACTACCTTCCATAATGTCAAGGCTACCATCCATTGCAGTAACAATATCTCAACAACAAACTACCTTCCATAATGACAAGGCTACCATCCATTCGAGTAACAAAGTCTCAACAATGAACTACTTTACAAAATGACAAGGATACCATCTATTCTAGTAACAAAAATCTCGACAACAGACTACCTTCCTTAATGACTAGGCTACCATCCATTAGAGTAACAAAGATATCGACAACGGACTATCTTTCATAATGACAAGGATACCATTCATTGGAATAATAAAAATCTCGACAAGAGACTACCTTCCATAATGACAAGAATACCGTCCATTGGAGTAACAAAAATCTCGACAACAGACTACCTTCCTTAATGACAAGGCTACCATCATTGGAGTAACAAAAATATCCACAAGAAATGACCTTCCATAATGACAAGGCTACCATCCATTGGAGTATAAAAATTCTCGACAACAGACTACCTTCCATAATGACAAGGCTACCATCCATTGGAATAACAAAAATATCGACAACACACTACCTTCCATAATGACAAGGGTACCATCCCTTAGAGTAACAAAAATCTCGACAACATACTACCTTCCATAATGACAAGGCTACGATCCATTGGAGTAACAAAATCTCAACAACGAACTACCTTCCATAATGTCAAGGCTACCATCCATTGCAGTAACAATATCTCAACAACAAACTACCTTCCATAATGACAAGGCTACCATCCATTCGAGTAACAAAGTCTCAACAATGAACTACTTTACAAAATGACAAGGATACCATCTATTGGAGTAACAAAAATCTCGATAACAGACTACCTTCCTTAATGACTAGGCTACCATCCATTAAAGTAACAAAGATATCGACAACGGACTATCTTTCATAATGACAAGGATACCATCCATTGGAATAATAAAAATCTCGACAAGAGACTACCTTCCATAATGACAAGGATACCGTCCATTGGAATAACAAAAATCTTGACAACAGACTACCTTCCTTAATGACAAGGCTACCATCATTGGAGTAACAAAAATATCCACAAGAAACTACCTTCCATAATGACAAGGCTACCATCCATTGGAGTATAAAAATTCTTGACAACAGACTACCTTCCATAATGACAAGGCTATCATCCATTGGAATAACAAAAATATCGACAACACACTACCTTCCATAATGACAAGGCTACCATCCCTTAGAATAACAAAAATTTCGACAACAGACTACCTTCTATAATGACAAGGCTACCATCTATTGGAGTAACAATGATCTCGACAACAGACTACCTTCCATAATGACAACGCTTTCATCCAATGGAGTAATAAAAATCTCGACAACAGACTACCTTCCATAATGACAAGGCTTTCATCCAATGGAGTAATATAAATATCGACAATAGACTATCTTCCATTATGACAAGGCTACCATCCATTGGAGTAACAAAAATATCCATAAGAGACAACCTTCCATAATGAAAAGGCTACCATCCATTGGAGTAACAAAAATCTCGAGAAACAGACTACCTTGTGTAATGACAAGGCTACCATCCATTGGAGTAAAAAAACTCAATAACGAACTACCTTCTATAATGAGAAGTCTACCATCCATTGGAGTAATAAAATCTCGATAACAAACTACCTTCCATAATGACAAGGTTGCCATTGATTGGAGTAATAAAATCTCAACAACAAACTACCTTCCATAACGACAAGGCTACCATCCATTGGAATAACAAAAATCTCGACAACAGACTACCTTCCATAATAACAAGGCTACCATCCATTTTAGTAACAAAAATCTCGACAACAGACTACCTTCCATAATGACAAGGCTACCATTCATTATAGTAACAAAGATATCGACAACATACTACCTTCCATAATGACAAGGATACCATCATTGGAGTAACAAAAATATCGACAATAGACTCTCTTCCATAATGAAAAGGCTACCGTCCATTGGAGTAACAAAAATCTCGACAACAGACTACCTTCCATAATGACAAGGGTACCATCCATTGAAGTAACAAAAATATCCACAAGAGGCAACCTTCCATAATGACAATGCTACCATCCATTGGAGTAACAAAAATCTCGACAACAGACTACCTTCCATAATGAAAAGGCTACCATCCATTGTAGTAACAAAAATCTTGATAACATACTACCTTCCATAATGACAAGGGTACCATCATTAGAGTAACAAAAATATCCACAAGAGACTACCTTCCATAATGACAAGGCTACAATCCATTGGAGTAACATAAATCTCGACAATAGACTACCTTCCATAATGACAAGGCTACCATCTATTGGAGTAAAAAAAATCTCAACAACAGACTACCTTCCGTAATGACTAGGCTACCATCATTTGGAGTAATAAAGGTATCGACAACGAACTACCTTTCATAAGGACAAGGATACCATCCATTGGAATACAAAAATCTCTACAACAGACTAACGTCCATAATGACAAGGGTACCATCCATTGGAGTAACAAAAATCATGACAACATACTAACTTCCATAATGACAAGGGTACCATCATTGGAGTAACAAAAATATCCACAAGAGACTACCTTCCATAATGACAAGGCTACAATCCATTGGAGTAACAAAAATATCGACAATAGACTACCTTCCATAATGACAAGGCTACCATCTATTGGAGTAACAAAAATCTCGACAACGAACTACCTTCCATAATGACTAGGATACCATCCATTGGAGTAACAAAGGTATCGACAATGAACTACCTTTCATAATGACAAGGATACCATTCATTGGAATAAAAAAATATCGACAATAGACTACCTTCCATAATGACAAGGATACCATCCATTGGAGTAACAAAAATCTTGACAACAGACTACCTTCCATAATGACAAGGGTACCATTATTGGAGTAACAAAAATATCCACAAGAGACTACCTTCCATAATGACAAGGCTATAATCCATTGGGGTATAAAAAATCTCGAAAATAGACTACCTTCCATAATGACAAGGCTACCATCCATTGGAGTAACTAAAATCTCGACAACAAACTACCTTCCATAATGTCTAGGCTACCATCCATTGGAGTAACAAAGATATCGACAACAGACTACCTTCCATAACGACAAGGCTATAATCCATTGTAGTAACAAAAATCTCGACAACAGACTACCTTCCATAATGACAAGGCTACTATCCATTGTAGTAACAAAAATATCGACAATAGACTACCTTCCATAATCACAAGGCTTACATCCATTGGAGTAACAAAAATCTTGACAACAGACTACCTTCCATAATGACAAGGCTAACATCCATTAGAATAACAAAAATATCGACAACACACTACCTTCCATAATGACAAGGCTACCTACCATTGGAGTAACAAAGGTATCGACAACGAACTACCTTTCATAATGACAACGATACCATCCATTGGAATAAAATAATATCGATAATAGACTACCTTCCATAATGACAAGGATACCTTCCATTGGAGTAACAAAAATCTTGACAACAGCCTACCTTCCATAATGACAAGGGTACCATTATTGGAGTAACAAAAATATCCACAAGAGACTACCTTCCATAATGACAAGGCTACAATCCATTGGGGTAAAAAAAATCACGACAATAGACTATCTTCCATAATGACAAGGCTACCATCCATTGGAGTAACAAAAATCTTGACAATAAACTACCTTCCATAATGACTAGGCTACCATCCATTGGAGTAACAAAGATATCGACAACATACTACCTTCCATAACGACAAGGCTACAATCCATTGTAGTAACAAAAATCTCGACAACATAATGCCTTCCATAATGACAAGGCTTACATCCATTGGAGTAAAAAAAATCTTGACAACATACTACCTTCTATAATGACAAAGCTACCATCCATTGGAATAACAAAAATATCGACAACACACTACCTTCCATAATGACAAGGCTACCATCCATTGGAATAACAAAAATATCGACAACACACTACCTTCAATAATGACAAGGCTACAATCCCTTAGAGTAACAAAAATCTCGATAACAGAAATCTTGACAAAAATCTTGACAACATACTACCTTCCATAATGACAAGGGTACCATCATTGGAGTAACAAAAATATCCACAAGAGACTACCTTCCATAATGACAAGGCTACAATCCAATGGAGTAACAAAAATCTCGACAATAAACTACCTTCCATAATGACAAGGTTACCATCTATTGGAGTAACAAAAATCTTGACAACGAACTACCTTCCATAATGACTAGGCTACCATCCATTGGAGTAACAAAGGTATCGTCAACGAACTACCTTTCATAATGACAATGATACCATCCATTGGAATAAAAAAATATCCATAATATACTACCTTCCATAATGACAAGGTTACAATCCATTGGGGTATACAAAATCTCGACAATAGACTACCTTCCATAATGACAAGGCTACCATCCATTGGAGTAACAAAAATCTCGACAACAGACTACCTTCCTTAATGACTAGGCTACCATCCATTAGAGTAACAAAGATATTGACAACGGACTACCTTTCATAATGACAAGGCTACCATCCATTGGAATAACAAAAATCTCGACAACAGACTACCTTCCATAATAACAAGGCTACCATCAGTTGTAGTAACAAAAATCTCGACAACAGACTACCTTCCATAATGACAAGGATACCATTCATTGTAGTAACAAAGATATCGACAACATACTACCTTCCATAATGACAAGGATACCATCCATTAGAGTAACAAAAATCACGACAACAGACTACCTTCCATAATGACAAGGGTACCATCCATTGAAGTAACAAAAATATCCACAAGAGGCAACCTTCCATAATGACAATGCTACCATCCATTGGAATAACAAAAATATCAACAACAAACGCCCTTCCATAACGACAAGGCTTCCATCCAATGGGGTAATAAAAATATCGACAATAGACTATTTTCCATAATGAAAAGGCTACCATCCATTGGAGTAACAAAAATCTCGACAACAGACTACCTTCCATAATGACAAGGGTACCATCCATTGAAGTAACAAAAATATCCACAAGAGGCAACCTTCCATAATGACAATGCTACCATCCATTGGAGTAACAAAAATCTCGACAACAGACTACCTTCCATAATGAAAAGGCTACCATCCATTGTAGTAACAAAAATCTTGATAACATACTACCTTCCATAATGACAAGGGTACCATCATTAGAGTAACAAAAATATCCACAAGAGACTACCTTCCATAATGACAAGGCTACAATCCATTGGAGTAACAAAAATCTCGACAATAGACTACCTTCCATAATGACAAGGCTACCATCTATTGGAGTAAAAAAAATCTCAACAACAGACTACCTTCCGTAATGACTAGGCTACCATCATTTGGAGTAATAAAGGTATCGACAACGAACTACCTTTCATAAGGACAAGGATACCATCCATTGGAATACAAAAATCTCTACAACAGACTAACGTCCATAATGACAAGGGTACTATCCATTGGAGTAACAAAAATCATGACAACATACTAACTTCCATAATGACAAGGGTACCATCATTGGAGTAACAAAAATATCCACAAGAGACTACCTTCCATAATGACAAGGCTACAATCCATTGGAGTAACAAAAATATCGACAATAGACTACCTTCCATAATGACAAGGCTACCATCTATTGGAGTAACAAAAATCTCGACAACGAACTACCTTCCATAATGACTAGGATACCATCCATTGGAGTAACAAAGGTATCGACAATGAACTACCTTTCATAATGACAAGGATACCATTCATTGGAATAAAAAAATATCGACAATAGACTACCTTCCATAATGACAAGGATACCATCCATTGGAGTAACAAAAATCTTGACAACAGACTACCTTCCATAATGACAAGGGTACCATTATTGGAGTAACAAAAATATCCACAAGAGACTACCTTCCATAATGACAAGGCTATAATCCATTGGGGTATAAAAAATCTCGACAATAGACTACCTTCCATAATGACAAGGCTACCATCCATTGGAGTAACTAAAATCTCGACAACAAACTACCTTCCATAATGTCTAGGCTACCATCCATTGGAGTAACAAAGATATCGACAACAGACTACCTTCCATAACGACAAGGCTACAATCCATTGTAGTAACAAAAATCTCGACAACAGACTACCTTCCATAATGACAAGGCTACTATCCATTGTAGTAACAAAAATATCGACAATAGACTACCTTCCATAATCACAAGGCTTACATCCATTGGAGTAACAAAAATCTTGACAACAGACTACCTTCCATAATGACAAGGCTACCATCCATTAGAATAACAAAAATATCGACAACACACTACCTTCCATAATGACAAGGCTACCTACCATTGGAGTAACAAAGGTATCGACAACGAACTACCTTTCATAATGACAACGATACCATCCATTGGAATAAAATAATATCGATAATAGACTACCTTCCATAATGACAAGGATACCTTCCATTGGAGTAACAAAAATCTTGACAACAGCCTACCTTCCATAATGACAAGGGTACCATTATTGGAGTAACAAAAATATCCACAAGAGACTACCTTCCATAATGACAAGGCTACAATCCATTGGGGTAAAAAAAATCACGACAATAGACTATCTTCCATAATGACAAGGCTACCATCCATTGGAGTAACAAAAATCTTGACAATAAACTACCTTCCATAATGACTAGGCTACCATCCATTGGAGTAACAAAGATATCGACAACATACTACCTTCCATAACGACAAGGCTACAATCCATTGTAGTAACAAAAATCTCGACAACATAATGCCTTCCATAATGACAAGGCTTACATCCATTGGAGTAAAAAAAATCTTGACAACAGACTACCTTCTATAATGACAAAGCTACCATCCATTGGAATAACAAAAATATCGACAACACACTACCTTCCATAATGACAAGGCTACCATCCATTGGAATAACAAAAATATCGACAACACACTACCTTCAATAATGACAAGGCTACAATCCCTTAGAGTAACAAAAATCTCGATAACAGAAATCTTGACAAAAATCTTGACAACATACTACCTTCCATAATGACAAGGGTACCATCATTGGAGTAACAAAAATATCCACAAGAGACTACCTTCCATAATGACAAGGCTACAATCCATTGGAGTAACAAAAATCTCGACAATAAACTACCTTCCATAATGACAAGGTTACCATCTATTGGAGTAACAAAAATCTTGACAACGAACTACCTTCCATAATGACTAGGCTACCATCCATTGGAGTAACAAAGGTATCGTCAACGAACTACCTTTCATAATGACAATGATACCATCCATTGGAATAAAAAAATATCCATAATATACTACCTTCCATAATGACAAGGTTACAATCCATTGGGGTATACAAAATCTCGACAATAGACTACCTTCCATAATGACAAGGCTACCATCCATTGGAGTAACAAAAATCTCGACAACAGACTACCTTCCTTAATGACTAGGCTACCATCCATTAGAGTAACAAAGATATTGACAACGGACTACCTTTCATAATGACAAGGCTACCATCCATTGGAATAACAAAAATCTCGACAACAGACTACCTTCCATAATAACAAGGCTACCATCAGTTGTAGTAACAAAAATCTCGACAACAGACTACCTTCCATAATGACAAGGATACCATTCATTGTAGTAACAAAGATATCGACAACATACTACCTTCCATAATGACAAGGATACCATCCATTAGAGTAACAAAAATCACGACAACAGACTACCTTCCATAATGACAAGGGTACCATCCATTGAAGTAACAAAAATATCCACAAGAGGCAACCTTCCATAATGACAATGCTACCATCCATTGGAATAACAAAAATATCAACAACAAACGCCCTTCCATAACGACAAGGCTTCCATCCAATGGGGTAATAAAAATATCGACAATAGACTATTTTCCATAATGAAAAGGCTACCATCCATTGGAGTAACAAAAATCTCGACAACAGACTACCTTCCATAATGACAAGGGTACCATCCATTGAAGTAACAAAAATATCCACAAGAGGCAACCTTCCATAATGACAATGCTACCATCCATTGGAGTAACAAAAATCTCGACAACAGACTACCTTCCATAATGAAAAGGCTACCATCCATTGTAGTAACAAAAATCTTGATAACATACTACCTTCCATAATGACAAGGGTACCATCATTAGAGTAACAAAAATATCCACAAGAGACTACCTTCCATAATGACAAGGCTACAATCCATTGGAGTAACAAAAATCTCGACAATAGACTACCTTCCATAATGACAAGGCTACCATCTATTGGAGTAAAAAAAATCTCAACAACAGACTACCTTCCGTAATGACTAGGCTACCATCATTTGGAGTAATAAAGGTATCGACAACGAACTACCTTTCATAAGGACAAGGATACCATCCATTGGAATACAAAAATCTCTACAACAGACTAACGTCCATAATGACAAGGGTACCATCCATTGGAGTAACAAAAATCATGACAACATACTAACTTCCATAATGACAAGGGTACCATCATTGGAGTAACAAAAATATCCACAAGAGACTACCTTCCATAATGACAAGGCTACAATCCATTGGAGTAACAAAAATATCGACAATAGACTACCTTCCATAATGACAAGGCTACCATCTATTGGAGTAACAAAAATCTCGACAACGAACTACCTTCCATAATGACTAGGATACCATCCATTGGAGTAACAAAGGTATCGACAATGAACTACCTTTCATAATGACAAGGATACCATTCATTGGAATAAAAAAATATCGACAATAGACTACCTTCCATAATGACAAGGATACCATCCATTGGAGTAACAAAAATCTTGACAACAGACTACCTTCCATAATGACAAGGGTACCATTATTGGAGTAACAAAAATATCCACAAGAGACTACCTTCCATAATGACAAGGCTATAATCCATTGGGGTATAAAAAATCTCGACAATAGACTACCTTCCATAATGACAAGGCTACCATCCATTGGAGTAACTAAAATCTCGACAACAAACTACCTTCCATAATGTCTAGGCTACCATCCATTGGAGTAACAAAGATATCGACAACAGACTACCTTCCATAACGACAAGGCTACAATCCATTGTAGTAACAAAAATCTCGACAATAGACTACCTTCCATAATGACAAGGCTACTATCCATTGTAGTAACAAAAATATCGACAATAGACTACCTTCCATAATCACAAGGCTTACATCCATTGGAGTAACAAAAATCTTGACAACAGACTACCTTCCATAATGACAAGGCTACCATCCATTAGAATAACAAAAATATCGACAACACACTACCTTCCATAATGACAAGGCTACCTACCATTGGAGTAACAAAGGTATCGACAACGAACTACCTTTCATAATGACAACGATACCATCCATTGGAATAAAATAATATCGATAATAGACTACCTTCCATAATGACAAGGATACCTTCCATTGGAGTAACAAAAATCTTGACAACAGCCTACCTTCCATAATGACAAGGGTACCATTATTGGAGTAACAAAAATATCCACAAGAGACTACCTTCCATAATGACAAGGCTACAATCCATTGGGGTAAAAAAAATCACGACAATAGACTACCTTCCATAATGACAAGGCTACCATCCATTGGAGTAACAAAAATCTTGACAATAAACTACCTTCCATAATGACTAGGCTACCATCCATTGGAGTAACAAAGATATCGACAACATACTACCTTCCATAACGACAAGGCTACAATCCATTGTAGTAACAAAAATCTCGACAACATAATGCCTTCCATAATGACAAGGCTTACATCCATTGGAGTAAAAAAAATCTTGACAACAGACTACCTTCTATAATGACAAAGCTACCATCCATTGGAATAACAAAAATATCGACAACACACTACCTTCCATAATGACAAGGCTACCATCCATTGGAATAACAAAAATATCGACAACACACTACCTTCAATAATGACAAGGCTACAATCCCTTAGAGTAACAAAAATCTCGATAACAGAAATCTTGACAAAAATCTTGACAACATACTACCTTCCATAATGACAAGGGTACCATCATTGGAGTAACAAAAATATCCACAAGAGACTACCTTCCATAATGACAAGGCTACAATCCATTGGAGTAACAAAAATCTCGACAATAAACTACCTTCCATAATGACAAGGCTACCATCTATTGGAGTAACAAAAATCTTGACAACGAACTACCTTCCATAATGACTAGGCTACCATCCATTGGAGTAACAAAGGTATCGTCAATGAACTACCTTTCATAATGACAATGATACCATCCATTGGAATAAAAAAATATCCATAATATACTACCTTCCATAATGACAAGGTTACAATCCATTGGGGTATACAAAATCTCGACAATAGACTACCTTCCATAATGACAAGGCTACCATCCATTGGAGTAACAAAAATCTCGACAACAGACTACCTTCCTTAATGACTAGGCTACCATCCATTAGAGTAACAAAGATATTGACAACGGACTACCTTTCATAATGACAAGGCTACCATCCATTGGAATAACAAAAATCTCGGCAACAGACTACCTTCCATAATAACAAGGCTACCATCAGTTGTAGTAACAAAAATCTCGACAACAGACTACCTTCCATAATGACAAGGATACCATTCATTGTAGTAACAAAGATATCGACAACATACTACCTTCCATAATGACAAGGATACCATCCATTAGAGTAACAAAAATCACGACAACAGACTACCTTCCATAATGACAAGGGTACCATCCATTGAAGTAACAAAAATATCCACAAGAGGCAACCTTCCATAATGACAATGCTACCATCCATTGGAATAACAAAAATATCAACAACAAACGCCCTTCCATAACGACAAGGCTTCCATCCAATGGGGTAATAAAAATATCGACAATAGACTATTTTCCATAATGAAAAGGCTACCATCCATTGGAGTAACAAAAATCTCGACAACAGACTACCTTCCATAATGACAAGGGTACCATCCATTGAAGTAACAAAAATATCCACAAGAGGCAACCTTCCATAATGACAATGCTACCATCCATTGGAGTAACAAAAATCTCGACAACAGACTACCTTCCATAATGAAAAGGCTACCATCCATTGTAGTAAAAAAAATCTTGACAACATACTACCTTCCATAATGACAAGGGTACCATCATTGGAGTAACAAAAATATCCACAAGAGACTACCTTCCATAATGACAAGGCTACCATCCATTGGAGTAACAAAGATCTCGACAACAGACTACCTTCCATATAGACAACGCTTTCATCCAATGGAGTAATAAAAATCTCGACAACAGACTACCTTCCATAATGACAAGGCTTTCATCTAATGGAGTAATAAAAATATCGACAATAGACTATCCTCCATTATGACAAGGCTACCATTCATTGGAGAAACAAAAATATCCACAACAGACAACCTTGCATAATGACAAGGGTACCATTATTGGAGTAACAAAAATATCCACAAGAGACTACCTTCCATAATGACAAGGCTACAATCCATTGGGGTAAAAAAAATCACGACAATAGTCTACCTTCCATAATGACAAGGCTACCATCCATTGGAGTAACAAAAATCTTGACAACAAACTACCTTCCATAATGACTAGGCTACCATCCATTGGAGTAACAAAGATATCGACAACATACTACCTTCCATAACGACAAGGCTACAATCCATTGTAGTAACAAAAATCTCGACAACATAATGCCTTCCATAATGACAAGGCTTACATCCATTGGAGTAAAAAAAATCTTGACAACAGACTACCTTCTATAATGACAAAGCTACGATCCATTGGAATAACAAAAATAACGACAACACACTACCTTCCATAATGACAAGGCTACCATCCATTGGAATAACAAAAATATCGACAACACACTACCTTCAATAATGACAAGGCTACAATCCCTTAGAGTAACAAAAATCTCGATAACAGAAATCTTGACAAAAATCTTGACAACATACTACCTTCCATAATGACAAGGGTACCATCATT
Source organism: Vicia faba (assembly GCA_948472305.1). NCBI lineage: Eukaryota > Viridiplantae > Streptophyta > Magnoliopsida > Fabales > Fabaceae > Vicia > Vicia faba. Next base: position 653,095,633 of record OX451741.1, read on the forward strand.
GGAGTAACAAAAATATCCACAAGAGACTACCTTCCATAATGACAAGGCTACAATCCATTGGAGTAACAAAAATCTCGACAATAAACTACCTTCCATAATGACAAGTCTACCATCTATTGGAGTAACAAAAATCTTGACAACGAACTACCTTCCATAATGACTAGGCTACCATCCATTGGAGTAACAAAGGTATCGTCAACGAACTACCTTTCATAATGACAATGATACCATCCATTGGAATAAAAAAATATCCATAATAGACTACCTTCCATAATGACAAGGTTACAATCCATTGGGGTATACAAAATCTCGACAATAGACTACCTTCCATAATGACAAGGCTACCATCCATTGGAGTAACAAAAATCTCGACAACAGACTACCTTCCATAATGACTAGGCTACCATCCATTAGAGCAACAAAGATATTGACAACGGACTACCTTTCATAATGACAAGGCTACCATCCATTGGAATAACAAAAATCTCGACAACAGACTACCTTCCATAATAACAAGGCTACCATCAGTTGTAGTAACAAAAATCTCGACAACAGACTACCTTCCATAATGACAAGGATACCATTCATTGTAGTAACAAAGATATCGACAACATACTACCTTCCATAATGACAAGGATACCATCCATTAGAGTAACAAAAATCACGACAACAGACTACCTTCCATAATGACAATGCTACCATCCATTGGAATAACAAAAATATCAACAACAAACGCCCTTCCATAACGACAAGGCTTCCATCCAATGGGGTAATAAAAATATCGACAATAGACTATTTTCCATAATGAAAAGGCTACCATCCATTGGAGTAACAAAAATCTCGACAACAGACTACCTTCCATAATGACAAGGGTACCATCCATTGAAGTAACAAAAATATCCACAAGAGGCAACCTTCCATAATGACAATGCTACCATCCATTGGAGTAACAAAAATCTCGACAACAGACTACCTTCCATAATGAAAAGGCTACCATCCATTGTAGTAAAAAAAATCTTGACAACATACTACCTTCCATAATGACAAGGGTACCATCATTGGAGTAACAAAAATATCCACAAGAGACTACCTTCCATAATGACAAGGCTACCATCCATTGGAGTAACAAAGATCTCGACAACAGACTACCTTCCATATAGACAACGCTTTCATCCAATGGAGTAATAAAAATCTCGACAACAGACTACCTTCCATAATGACAAGGCTTTCATCTAATGGAGTAATAAAAATATCGACAATAGACTATCCTCCATTATGACAAGGCTACCATTCATTGGAGAAACAAAAATATCCACAACAGACAACCTTGCATAATGACAAGGCTACCATCCATTGGAGTAACAAAAATCTCGACAAACAGACTACCCTGTGTAATGACAAGGCTACCATCCATTGGAGTAAAAAACTCAACAACGAACTACCTTCTATAATGAGAAGGCTACCATCCATTGGAGTAACAAAATCTCGACAACAAACTACCTTCCATAATGACAAGGCTGCCATCGATTGGAGTAATAAAATCTCAACAACGAACTACCTTCCATAATGACAAGGCTACCATCCATTCGAGTAACAAAATCTCAACAACAAACTACCTTCCATAATGTCAAGGTTACCATCCATTGCAGTAACAATATCTCAACAACAAACTACCTTCCATAATGACAAGGCTACCATCCATTCGAGTAACAAAGTCTCAACAATGAACTACTTTACAAAATGACGAGGTTACCATATATTGGAGTAACAAAAATCTCGACAACAGACTACCTTCCATAATGACTAGGCTACCATCCATCAGAGTAACAAAGATATCAATAACAGACTATCGTTCATAATGACAAGGATACCATCCATTGGAATAACAAAAATCTCGACAAGAGACTACCTTCCATAATGACAAGGATACCGTCCATTGGAGTAACAAAATTCTCGACAACAGACTACCTTCTTTAATGACAAGGATACCATCATTGGAGTAACAAAAATATCCACAAGAAACTACCTTCCATAATGACAAGGCTACCATCCATTGGAGTATAAAAATTCTCGACAACAGACTACCTTCCATAATGACAAGGCTACCATCCATTGGAATAACAAAAATATCGATAACACACTACCTTCCATAATGACAAGGCTACCATCCCTTAGAGTAACAAAAATCTCGACAACAGACTACCTTCCATAACGACAAGGCTACAATCCATTATAGTAACAAAAATCTCGACAACAGAATACCTTCCATACTGACAAGGCTACCATCCATTGTATTAACAAAAATCTTGACAATAGACTACCTTCCATAATCACAAGGCTACCATCCATTGGTGTAACAAAAATATGGACAACAGACTACCTTCCATAATGACAAGGCTACCATCCATTGGAGTAACAAAAATCTCGACAACAGACTACCTTCCATAATGACTAGGCTACCATCCATTAGAGTAACAAAGATATTGACAACGGACTACCTTTTATAATGACAAGGCTACCAGCCATTGGAATAACAAAAATCTCGACAACAGACTACCTTCCATAATAACAAGGCTACCATCCATTGTAGTAACAAAAATCTCGACAACAGACTACCTTCCATAATGACAAGGCTACCATTCATTATAGTAACAAAGATATCGACAACATACTACCTTCCATAATGACAAGGCTACCATCCATTGGAGTAACAAAAATCACGACAACAGACTACCTTCCATAATGACAATGCTACCATCCATTGGAATAACAAAAATATCAACAACAAACACCCTTCCATAACGACAAGGCTTCCATCCAATGGGGTAATAAAAATATCGACAATAGTCTCTCTTCCATAATGAAAAGGCTACCATCCATTGGAGTAACAAAAATCTCGACAACAGACTACCTTCCATAATGACAAGGGTACCATCCATTGAAGTAACAAAAATATCCACAAGAGGCAACCTTCCATAATGACAATGCTACCATCCATTGGAGTAACAAAAATCTCGACAACAGACTACCTTCCATAATGAAAAGGCTACCATCCATTGTAGTAACAAAAATCTTGATAACATACTACCTTCCATAATGACAAGGGTACCATCATTAGAGTAACAAAAATATCCACAAGAGACTACCTTCCATAATGACAAGGCTACAATCCATTGGAGTAACAAAAATCTCGACAATAGACTACCTTCCATAATGACAAGGCTACCATCTATTGGAGTAAAAAAAATCTCAACAACAGACTACCTTCCATAATGACTAGGCTACCATCATTTGGAGTAACAAAGGTATCGACAACGAACTACCTTTCATAAGGACAAGGATACCATCCATTGGAATACAAAAATCTCTACAACAGACTAACGTCCATAATGACAAGGGTACCATCCATTGGAGTAACAAGAATCATGACAACATACTACCTTCCATAATGACAAGGGTACCATCATTGGAGTAACAAAAATATCCACAAGAGACTACCTTCCATAAAGAGAAGGCTACAATCCATTGGAGTAACAAAAATATCGACAATAGACTACCTTCCATAATGACAAGGCTACCATCCATTGGAGTAACAAAGGTATCGACAATGAACTACCTTTATAATGACAAGGATACCATTCCTTGGAATAAAAAAATATCGACAATAGACTACCTTCCATAATGACAAGGATACCATCCATTGGAGTAACAAAAATCTTGACAACAGACTACCTTCCATAATGACAAGGGTACCATTATTGGAGTAACAAAAATATCCACAAGAGACTACCTTCCATAATGAGAAGGCTATAATCCATTGGGGTATAAAAAATCTCGACAATAGACTACCTTCCATAATGACAAGGCTACCATCCATTGGAGTAACAAAAATCTCGACAACAAACTACCTTCCATAATGTCTAGGCTACCATCCATTGGAGTAACAAAGATATCGACAACAGACTACCTTCCATAATGACAAGGCTACTATCCATTGTAGTAACAAAAATATCGACAATCGACTACCTTCCATAATCACAAGGCTTACATCCATTGGAGTAACAAAAATCTTGACAACAGACTACCTTCCATAATGACAAGGCTACCATCCATTAGAATAACAAAAATATCGACAACACACTACCTTCCATAATGAAAAGGCTACCTACCATTGGAGTAACAAAGGTATCGACAACGAACTACCTTTCATAATGACAACGATACCATCCATTGGAATAAAATAATATCGATAATAGACTACCTTCCATAATGACAAGGATACCTTCCATTGGAGTAACAAAAATCTTGACAACAGACTACCTTCCATAATGACAAGGGTACCATTATTGGAGTAACAAAAATATCCACAAGAGACTACCTTCCATAATGACAAGGCTACAATCCATTGGGGTAAAAAAAATCTCGACAATAGACTACCTTCCATCATGACAAGGCTACCATCCATTGGAGTAACAAAAATCTTGACAACAAACTACCTTCCATAATGACTAGGCTACCATCCATTGGAGTAACAAAGATATCGACAACATACTACCTTCCATAACGACAAGGCTACAATCCATTGTAGTAACAAAAATCTCGACAACATAATACCTTCCATAATGACAAGGCTTACATCCATTGGAGTAAAAAAAATCTTGACAACAGACTACCTTCCATAATGACAAAGCTACCATCCATTGGAATAACAAAAATATCGACAACACACTACCTTCCATAATGACAAGGCTACCATCCATTGGAATAACAAAAATATCGACAACACACTACCTTCAATAATGACAAGGCTACAATCCCTTAGAGTAACAAAAATCTCGACACCAAAAATCTTGACAAAAATCTTGACATCATACTACCTTCCATAATGACAAGGGTACCATCATTGGAGTAACAAAAATATCCACAAGAGACTACCTTCCATAATGACAAGGCTACAATCCTTTGGAGTAACAAAAATCTCGACAATAAACTACCTTCCATAATGACAAGGCTACCATCTATTGGAGTAACAAAAATCTTGACAACGAACTACCTTCCATAATGACTTGGCTACCATCCATTGGAGTAACAAAGGTATCGTCAACGAACTACCTTTCATAATGACAATGATACCATCCATTGGAATAAAAAAATATCCATAATAGACTACCTTCCATAATGACAAGGTTACAATCCATTGGGGTATACAAAATCTCGACAATAGACTACCTTCCATAATGACAAGGCTACCATCCATTGGAGTAACAAAAATCTCGACCACAGACTACCTTCCATAATGACTAGGCTACCATCCATTATAGTAACAAAAATATCGACAACAGAATACCTTCCATACTGACAAGGCTACCATCCATTGTAGTAACAAAAATCATGACAATAGACTACCTTCCATAATGGCAAGGCTACCATCTATTGGACTAACAAAAATCTCGACAACAGACTACCTTCCATAATGACTAGGCTACCATCCATTGGAGTAACAAAGATATTGACAACGGACTTCCTTTCATAATGACAAGGCTACCATCCATTGGAATAACAAAAATCTCGACAACAGACTACCTTCCATAATGACAAGGCTACCATTCATTATAGTAACAAAGATATCATCAACATACTACCTTCCATAATGACAAGGCTACCATCCATTGGAGTAACAAAAATCACGACAACAGACTACCTTCCATAATGACAATGCTACCATCCATTGGAATAAGAAAAATATCAACAACAGACACCCTTGAATAACGACAAGGCTTCCATCCAATGGGGTAATAAAAATATCGACAATAGACTATCTTCCATAATGAAAAGGCTACAATCCATTGGAGTAACAAAAATCTCGACAACAGACTACCTTCCATAATGACAAGGGTACCATCCATTGGAGTAACAAAAATATCCACAAGAGGAAACCTTCCATAATGACAAGGCTACCATCCATGGGAGTAACAAAAATCTCGACAATAGACTACCTTCCATAATGAAAAGGCTACCATCCATTGTAGTATCAAAAATCTAGACAACATACTACCTTCCATAATGACAAGGGTACCATCATAGGAGTAACAAAAATATCCACAAGAGACTACCTTCTATAATGACAAGGCTACAATCCATTGGAGTAACAAGAATCTCCACAATAGACTACCTTCCATAATTACAAGGCTACCATCTATTGCAGTAACAAAAATCTCGACAACAGACTACCTTCCATAATGACTAGGATACCATCATTTGGAGTAACAAAGGTATCGACAACGAACTACCTTCCATAATGACAAGGATACCATCCATTGGAATAACAAAAATCTCGACAACAGACACCCTTCCATAACAACAAGGCTTCCATCCAATGGGGTAATAAAAATATCGACAATAGACTATCTTCCATAATGACAAGGCTACCATCCATTGGAGTAACAAAAATCTCGACAACAGACTATCTTCCATAATGAAAAATCTACCATCCATTGTAGTAATAAAAATCTCGACAACATACTACCTTCCATAATGACAAGGGTACCATCATTGGAGTAACAAAAATATCCACAAGAGACTACCTTCCATAATGACAAGGTTACAATCCATTGGAGTAACAAAAATCTCGACAATAGACTACCTTCCATAATGACAAGGCTACCATCTATTGGAGTAACAAAAATCTCGACAACAAACTACCTTCCATAATGACTAGGCTACCATCCATTGGAGTAACAAAGGTATCGACAACGAACTACCTTTCATAATTACAACGATACCATCCATTGGAATAAAAAAATATCGATAATAGACTACCTTCCATAATGACAAGGATACCTTCCATTGGAGTAACAAAAATCTTGACAATAGACTACCTTCCATAATGACAAGGGTACCATTATTGGAGTAACAAAAATATCCACAAGAGACTACCTTCCATAATGACAAGCCTACCATCCATTGGAGTAACACAAAACTTGACAACAGACTACCTTCTATAATGACTAGGATACCATCCATTGGAGTAACAAAGATATCGACAACTAACTACCTTCCATAATGACTAGGCTACAATCCATTGGAGTAACAAAAATATCCACAAGAGACTACCTTCCATAATGACAAGGCTACAATCCATTGGAGTAACAAGAATCTCGACAATAGACTACCTTCCATAATGACAAGGCTACCATCTATTGGAGTAACAAAAATCTCGACAACAGACTACCTTCCATAATGACTAGGCTACCATCATTTGGAGTAACAAAGGTATCGACAACGAACTACCTTCCATAATGACAAGGATACCATCCACAGGAGTACCAAAGATATCGACAATAGACTACCTTCCATAATGACTAGGCTACCATCCATTGGAGTAACAAAGATATCGACAACAGACTACCTTCCATAATGACTATGCTACCATCCATTGGAGTAACAAAGATATCGACAACATACTACCTTCCATAATGACAAGGTTACCATCCATTGGAGTAACAAAAATCTCGACAACAGACTACCTTCCATAATGACAAGGCTACCATCCATTCTAGTAACAAAAATCTCCATAAAAGACTACCTTCAATAATGACAAGGCTACCATCCATTGGAGTAACAAAAACCTCGAAAGCAGACTACCTTTCATAGTGACAAGCCTTGCCTCCATTGGAGTAACAAAGATATCGACATCGTACTACCTTCCATAATGACTAGGATACCATCCATTGGAGTAAAAAAGATATTGACAACATACTACCTTCCATAATGACTAGGCTACCATCCATTGGAGTAACAAAGATATCGACAACATACTACCTTCCATAATGACAAGGTTACCATCCATTGGAGTAAAAAAAATCTCGACAACAGACTACCTTCCATAATGACTAGGCTACCGTCCATTGGAGTAACAAAGATATCGACAACAGACTACCTTCCATAATGTCTAGGCTACCATCCATTGGAGTAACATAAATATCCACAACATACTATCTTCCATAATGACAAGGTTACCATCCATTATAGTAATAAAAATCTGGACAACAGAATACCTTCCATAATGACAAGGCTACCATCCATTGGAGTAACAAAAATCTCGAAAACAGACTACCTTTCATAATGACAAGGCTACCATCCATTGGAGTAACAAAGATATCGACAACAGACTACCTTCCATAATGACTAGGCTACCATCCATTGGAGTAACAAAGATATCGACAACAAACTACCTTCTATAATGACAAGGTTACCATCCATTATAGTAATAAAAATCTCGACAACAGACTACCTTCCATAATGACAAGGCTACCATCCATTCTAGTAACAAAAATCTCCACAAAAGACTACCTTCCATAATGACAAGGCTAGCATCCATTGGAGTAACAAAAATCTCGAAAATAGACTACCTTTCATAATGACAAGGCTACCATCCATTGGAGTAACAAAGATATCGACAACATACTACCATCCATAATGACTAGGCTACCGTCCATTGGAGTAACAAAGATATCGACAACATACTCCCTTCCATAATTACAAGGTTACCATCCATTGGAGTAACAAAAATCTCGACAACAGACTACCTTCCATAATGACAAGGCTACCATCCATTGGAGTCACAAAAATCTCGAAAACAGACTACCTTTCATAACGAAAAGGCTACCATCCATTGGAGTAACAAAGATATGGACAACATACTACCTTCCTTAATGACTAGGCTACCATCCATTGGAGTAACAAAGATATCGACTACAGACTACCTTCAATAATTACTAGGGTACCATCCATTGGAGTAACAAAGATATCGATAATAGACTACCTTCCATAATGACTAGGATACCATCCATTGTAGTAACAAAGATATCGACAACGTACTACCTTCCATAATGACAAGGTTACCATCCATTGGAGTAACAAAGATATAGATAACAAACTACCTACCATAATGACTAGGCTACCATCCATTGGAGTAACAAAGATATCGATAACATACTACCTTCCATAATGACAAGGTTACCATCCATTGGAGTAACAAAAAAATCGACAACAGACTACCGTCCATAATGACTATGCTACCATCCATGGGAGTAACAAAGATATCGATAAGAGACTATCTTCCATAATGACTAGGCTACCACCCATTAGAGTAACAAAGATATTGACAACATACTACCTTCCATAATGACAAGGTTACCATCCATTATAGTAATAAAAATCTCGGCAACAGACTACCTTCCATAATGACAAGGCTACCATCCATTCTAGTAACAAAAACCTCAAAAAAAGACTACCTTCAATAATGACAAGGCTACCATCCATTGGAGTAACAAAAACCTCGAAAACAGATTACCTTTCATAATGACAAGGCTAGCATCCATTGGAGTAACAAAGATATCGACAACATACTACCTTCCATAATGACTACGCTAGCATCCATTGGAGTAAAAAAGATATTGACAACATACTACCTTCCATAATGACAAGGTTACCATCCATTGTAGTAATAAAAATCTCGGCAACAGACTACCTTCCATAATGACAAGGCTACCATCCATTCTAGTAACAAAAACCTCAAAAAAAGACTACCTTTAATAATGACAAGGCTACCATCCATTGGAGTAAAAAAATCCTCGAAAACAGACTACCTACCATAATGACTAGGCTACCATCCATTGGAGTAACAAAGATATCGACAACAAACTACCTTCCATAATGACTAGGCTACAATCCATTGGAGTAACAAAGATATCGACAACATACTACCTTCCATATTGACAAGGTTACCATCCATTGTAGTAATAAAAATCTTGACAACAGACTACCTTCCATAATGGCAAGGCTACCATCCATTGGAGTAACAAAAATCTCGAAAACAAACTACCTTTCATAATGACAAGGCTACCATCCATTGGAGTAACAAAGATATCGACAACATACTACCTTCCATAATGACAAGGTTACCATCCACATGAGTACCAAAGATATCGATAATAGACTACCTTCCATAATGACTAGGCTACCATCCATTGGAGTAACAAAGATATCGACAACAGACTACCTTCCATAATGACTATGCTACCATCCATTGGAGTAACAAAGATATCGGCAACATACTACCTTCCATAATGACAAGGTTACCATCCATTGGAGTAACAAAAGTCTCGACAACAGACTACCATCCATAATGACTATGCTACCATCCATCAGAGTAACAAAGATATCGATAAGAGACTACCTTCCATAATGACTAGGCTACCATCCATTGGAGTAACAAAGATATCCACAACATACTACCTTCCATAATGACAAGGTTACCATCCATTATAGTAATAAAAATCTCGACAACAAACTACCTTCCATAATGACAAGGCTACCATCCATTCTAGTAACACAAATCTCCACAAAAGACTACCTTCAATAATGACAAGGCTACCATCCATTGGAGTAACAAAAACCTCGAAAGCAGACTACCTTTCATAGTGACAAGCCTAGCATCCATTGGAGTAACAAAGATATCGACGTCGTACTACCTTCCATAATGACAAGGATACCATCCATTGGAGTAAAAAAGATATTGACAGCATACTACCTTCCATAATGACTAGGCTACCATCCATTGGAGTAACAAAGATATCGACAACATACTACCTTCCATAATGACAAGGTTACCATCCATTGGAGTAAAAAAAATCTCGACAACAGACTACCTTCCATAATGACTAGGCTACAGTCCATTGGAGTAACAAAGATATCGACTACAGACTACTTTCCATAATGACTAGGCTACCATCCATTGGAGTAACATAAATATCCACAACATACTACCTTCCATAATGACAAGGTTACCATCCATTGTAGTAATAAAAATCTCGACAACAGACTACCTTCCATAATGACAAGGCTACCATTCATTGGATTAACAAAAATCTCGAAAACAGACTACCTTTCATAATGACAAGGCTACCATCCATTGGAGTAACAAAGATATCGATAACAAACTACCTTCCATAATGACTAGGCTACCATCCATTGGAGTAACAAAGATATCGACAACATACTACCTTCTATAATGACAAGGTTACCATCCATTGGAGTAACAAAAATATCGACAACAGACTATCTTCCATAATGACTAGGCTATCATCCATTGGAGTAACAAAGATATCGACAACAAACTACCTTCTATAATGACAAGGTTACCATCCATTATAGTAATAAAAATCTCGACAACAGACTACCTTCCATAATGACAAGGCTACCATCCATTATAGTAACAAAAATCTCCACAAAAGACTACCTTCCATAATGACAAGGCTACCATCCATTGGAGTAACAAAAATATCGAAAATAGACTACCTTTCATAATGACAAGGCTACCATCCATTGGAGTAACAAAGATATCGACAACATCCTACCTTCCATTATGACAAGGTTAGCATCCACTTTAGTAATAAAAATCTCGACAATAGACTACCTTCCATAATGACAAGGCTATCATCAATTTTAGTAACAAAAATCTCCATAAAAGACTACCTTCCATAATGACAATGCTACCATCCATTGGAGTAACAAAAATCTCGAAAATAGACTACCTTTCATAATGACAAGGCTAGCATCCATTGGAGTAACAAAGATATGGAAAACATACTACCATCCATAATGACTAGGCTACCACCCATTGGAGTAACAAAGATATCGACAATAGACTACCTTCCATAATGACTAGGCTACAATCCATTGGAGCAACAAAGATATCGACAACATATTCCCTTCCATAATGACAAGGTTACCATCCATTGGAGTAACAAAAATCTCGACAACAGACTACCTTCCATAATGACAAGGCTACCATCCATTGGAGTCAATAAAATCTTGAAAACAGACTACCTTTAATAATGAAAAGGCTACCATCCATTGGAGTAACAAAGATATGGACCACATACTACCTTCCTTAATGACTAGGCTACCAGCCATCGGAGTAACAAAAATCTCGACAACAGACTACCATCCATAATGACTATGCTACCATCCATTGGAGTAACAAAGATATCGATAAGAGACTACCTTCCATAATGACTAGGCTACCATGCATTGGAGTAACAAAGATATTGACAACATACTACCTTTCATAATGATAAGGTTACCATCCATTATAGTAATAAAAATCTCGACAACAGACTACCTTCCATAATGACAAGGCTACCATCCATTATAGTAACAAAAACCTCCTCAAAATACTACCTTGCATAATGACAAGGTTACCATCCATTGTAGTAATAAAAATCTCGACAACAGACTACCTTCCATATTGACAAGGCTACCATCCATAGGAGTGACAAAAATCTCGAAAATAGACTACCTTTCATAATGACAAGGCTACCATCCATTAGAGTAACAAAGATATCGACAACATACTACCTTCCATAATGACTAGGCTACCATCCATTGGAGTAACAAAGATATCAACAACAGACTACCTTCCATAATGACTAGGCTACCATCCATTGGAGTAACAAAGATATCGACAACAGACTACCTTCCATAATGACTATGCTACCATCCTTTGGAGTAACAAAGATATCGACAACATACTACCTTCCATAATGACTAGGCTACCATCCATTGGAGTAAAAAAGATATCGATAACATACTACCTTCCATAATGACAAGGTTACCATCCATTGGAGTAACAAAAATCTCGACAACAGACTACCGTCCATAATGACTAGTCTACCATCCATTGGAGTAAGGAAGATATCGACAACATACTCCCTTCCATAATGACAAGGTTACCATCCATTGGAGTAACATAAATATCCACAACATAATACCTTCCATAATGACAAGGTTACAATCCATTGTAGTAATAAAAATCTCGACAACAAACTACCTTCCATAATGACAAGGCTACCATCCATTGGAGTAACAAAAATCTCGAAAACAGACTACCTTTCATAATGACAAGGCTACCATCCATTGGAGTAACAAAGATATCGACAACATACTACCATCCATAATGACTAGGCTACCATCCATTGGAGTAACAATGATATCGACAACATACTCCCTTCCATAATTACAAGGTTACCATCCATTGGAGTAACAAAAATCTCGACAACAGACTACCTTCCATAATGACAAGGCTACCATCCATTGGAGTCACAAAAATCTCGAAAATAGGCTACCTTTAATAATGAAAAGGCTACCATCCATTGGAGTAACAAAGATATGGACAACATACTACCTTCCTTAATGACTAGGCTACCATCCATTGGAGTAACTAAAATCTCGACAGCAGACTACCATCTATAATGACTATGCTACTATCCATTGGAGTAACAAAGATATCGATAAGAGACTACCTTCCATAATGACTAGGCTACCATGCATTGGAGTAACAAAGATATTGACAACATACTACCTTCCATAATGATAAGGTTACCATCCATTATAGTAAAAAAAATCTCGACAACAGACTACCTTCCATAATGACAAGGCTACCATCCATTATAGTAACAAATACCTCCTCAAAAGACTACCTTCCATAATGACAAGGTTACCATCCATTGTAGTAATAAAAATCTCGACAACAGACTACCTTCCATAATGACAAGGCTATCATCAATTTTAGTAAAAAAAATCTCCACAAAAGACTACCTTCCATAATGACAAGGCTACCATCCATTGGAGTAACAAAAATCTCGAAAACAGACTACCTTTCATAATGACAAGGCTAGCATCCATTGGAGTAACAAAGATATCGACAACATACTACCATCCATAATGACTAGGCTACCATCCATTGGAGTAACAATGATATCGACAACATACTCCCTTCCATAATTACAAGGTTACCATCCATTGGAGTAACAAAAATCTCGACAACAGACTACCTTCCATAATGACAAGGCTACCATCCATTGGAGTCACAAAAATCTCGAAAACAGGCTACCTTTAATAATGAAAAGGCTACCATCCATTGGAGTAACAAAGATATGGACAACATACTACCTTCCTTAATGACTAGGCTACCATCCATTGGAGTAACAAAAATCTCGACAGCAGACTACCATCCATAATGACTATGCTAACATCCATTGGAGTAACAAAGATATCGATAAGAGACTACCTTCCATAATGACTAGGCTACCATGCATTGGAGTAACAAAGATATTGACAACATACTACCTTCCATAATGATAAGGTTACCATCCATTATAGTAAAAAAAATCTCGACAACAGACTACCTTCCATAATGACAAGGCTACCATCCATTATAGTAACAAATACCTCCTCAAAAGACTACCTTCCATAATGACAAGGTTACCATCCATTGTAGTAATAAAAATCTCGACAACAGACTGCTTCCATAATGACAAGGCTACCATCCATAGGAGGAACAAAAATCTCGAAAATAGACTACCTTTCATAATGACAAGGCTACCATCCATTGGAGTAACAAAGATATCGACAACATACTACCTTCCATAATGTCCAGGCTACCATCCATTGGAGTAACAAAGATATCGACAACAGACTACCTTCCCTAATGACTAGGCTACCATCCATTGGAGTAACAAAGATATCGACAACAGACTACCTTCCATAATGACTATGCTACCATCCTTTGGAGTAACAAAGATATCGACAACATACTACCTTCCATAATGACTAGGCTACCATCCATTGGAGTAACAAAGATATCGATAACATACTACCTTCCATAATGACAAGGTTACCATCCATTGGAGTAACAAAAATCTCGACAACAGACTACCGTCCATAATGACTAGTCTACCATCCATTGGAGTAACAAAGATATCGACAACATACTCCCTTCCATAATGACAAGGTTACCATCCATTGGAGTAACATAAATATCCACAACATACTACCTTCCATAATGACAAGGTTACCATCCATTGTAGTAATAAAAATCTCGACAACAAAGTACCTTCCATAATGACAAGGCTACCATCCATTGGAGTAACAAAAATCTCGAAAACAGACTACCTTTCATAATGACAAGGCTACCATCCATTGGAGTAACAAAGATATCGACAACATACTTCCTTCTATAATTACAAGGTTACCATCCATTGGAGTAACAAAAATATCGACAACAGACTATCTTCCATAATGACTAGGCTATCATCCATTGGAGTAACAAAGATATCGACAACAAACTACCTTATATAATGACAAGGTTACCATCCATTATAGTAATAAAAATCTCGACAGCAGACTACCTTCCATAATGACAAGGCTACCATCCATTCTATTAACAAAAATCTCCACAAAAGACTACCTTCCATAATGACAAGGCTACCATCCATTGGAGTAACAAAAATCTCGAAAATAGACTACCTTTCATAATGACAAGGCTACCATCAATTGGAGTAACAAAGATATCGACAACATACTACCTTCCATTATGACAAGGTTAGCATCCATTTTAGTAATAAAAATCTCGACAACAGACTACCTTCCATAATGACAAGGCTATCATCAATTTTAGTAACAAAAATCTCCACAAAAGACTACCTTCCATAATGACAAGGCTACCATCCATTGGAGTAACAAAAATCTCGAAAACAGACTACCTTTCATAATGACAAGGCTACCATCCATTGGACTAACAAAGATATTGACAACATACTCCCTTCCATAATTACAAGGTTACCATCCATTGGAGTAACAAAAATCTCGACAACAGACTACCTTCCATAATGACAAGGCTACCATCCATTGGAGTCACAAAAATCTCGAAAACAGATTACCTTTCATAATGAAAAGGCTACCATCCATTGGAGTAACAAAGATATGGACAACATACTACCTTCCTTAATGACTAGGCTACCATCCATTGGAGTAACAAAGATATCGACTACAGACTACCTTCCATAATGACTAGGCTACCATCCATTGGAGTAACAAAGATATCGATAATAGACTACCTTCCATAACGACTAGGATACCATCCATTGCAGTAACAAAGATATCGATAACAAACTACCTTCCATAATGGCAAGGTTACCATCCATTGGAGTAACAAAAATCTCGACAACAGACTACCATCCATAATGACTATGCTACCATCCATTGGAGTAACAAAGATATCGAAAAGAGACTACCTTCCATAATGACTAGGCTACCATGCATTGGAGTAACAAAGATATTGACAACATACTACCTTCCATAATGATAAGGTTACCATCCATTATAGTAATAAAAATCTCGACAACAGACTACCTTCCATAATGACAAGGCTACCATCCATTATAGTAACAAAAACCTCCTCAAAAGACTACCTTCCATAATGACAAGGTTACCATCCATTGTAGTAATAAAACTCTCGACAATAGACTACCTTCCATAATGACAAGGCAACCATCCATAGCAGTAACAAAAATCTCGAAAACAAACTACCTTTCATAATGACAAGGCTACCATCCATTGGAGTAGCAAAGATATCGACCACATACTACCTTCCATAATGACTAGGCTACCATCCATTGGAGTAACAAAGATATCGACAACAGACTACCTTCCATAATGACTAGGCTACCATCCATTGGAGTAACAAAGATATCAACAACAGACTACCTTCCATAATGACTATGCTACCATCCTTTGGAGTAACAAAGATATCGAAACCATACTACCTTCCATAATGACTAGGCTACCATCCATTGGAGTAACAAAGATATCGATAACATACTACCTTCCATAATGACAAGGTTACCATCCATTGGAGTAACAAAAATCTCGACAACAGACTACCGTCCATAATGACTAGTCTACCATCCATTGGAGTAACAAAGATATCGACAACATACTCCCTTCCATAATGACAAGGTTACCATCCATTGGAGTAACAAAAATCTCGACAACAGACTACCTTCCAAAATGACAAGGCTACCATCCATTGGAGTAACAAAGATATCGACAACAGACTACCTTCCATAATGACTAGGCTACCATCCATTGGAGTAACAAAGATATCAACAACATACTACCTTCCATATTGACAAGGTTATCGTCCATTGTAGTAATAAAAATCTCGACAACAGACTACCTTCCATAATGAAAAGGCTACCATCCATTGGAGTCCCAAAAATATCGAAAACAGACTACCTTTCATAATGACAAGGCTACCATCCATTGGAGTAACAAAGATATCGACAACAGACTACCGTCCATAATGACTAGTCTACCATCCATTGGAGTAACAAAGATATCGACAACATACTCCCTTCCATAATGACAAGGTTACCATCCATTGGAGTAACAAAAATCTCGACAACAGACTACCTTCCAAAATGACAAGGCTACCATCCATTGGAGTAACAAAGATATCGACAACAGACTACCTTCCATAATGACTAGGCTACCATCCATTGGAGTAACAAAGATATCAACAACATACTACCTTCCATATTGACAAGGTTATCGTCCATTGTAGTAATAAAAATCTCGACAACAGACTACCTTCCATAATGAAAAGGCTACCATCCATTGGAGTCCCAAAAATATCGAAAACAGACTACCTTTCATAATGACAAGGCTACCATCCATTGGAGTAACAAAGATATCGACAACATACTACCTTCCATAATGACTAGGCTACCATCCATTGGAGTAACAAAGATATCGACAACATACTACCTTCCATAATGACTAGGCTACCATCCATTGGAGTAACAAAGATATCGATAACATACTACCTTCCATAATTACTAGGTAACCATCCATTGGAGTAACAAAAATCTCGACAACAGACTACCGTCCATAATGACTATGATACCATCCATTGGAGTAACAAAGATATCGATAAGAGACTACCTTCCATAATGACTAGGCTACCATCCATTGGAGTAACAAAGATATTTACAACATACTACCTTCCATAATGATAAGGTTACCATCCATTATAGTAATAAAAATCTCGAAAACAGACTACCTTCCATAATGACAAGGCTACCATCCATTTTAGTAACAAAAACCTCCTCAAAAGACTACCTTTGACAATGACAAGGTTACCATCCATTGTAGTAATAAAAATCTCGACAACAGACTACCTTCCATAATGACAAGGCTACCATCCATTGGAGTAACAAAAACCTCGAAAGCAGACTACCTTTCATAGTGACAAGGTTAGCATCCATTGGAGTAACAAAGATATCGACAACGTACTACCTTCCATAATGACTAGGATACCATTCATTGGAGTAAAAAAGATATTGACAACATACTACCTTTCATAATGACAAGGTTACCATCCACTAGAGTAACAAAAATCTCGACAACAAACTAACCTTCCATAATGACTAGGCTACCATCCATTGGAGTAACAAAGATATCGACAACATACTACCTTCCATAATGACTAGGCTACCATCCATTGGAGTAACAAAGATATCATCAACATTCTACCTTCCATAATGACAAGGTTACCATGCATTGGAGTAAAAAAAATCTCGAAAACAGACTACCTTCCATAATGACAAGGCTAGCGTCCATTGGAGTAACAAAGATATCGACAACATACTACCTTCCATAATGACTAGGCTACCATCCATTGGAGTAACAAAAATCTCGAAAACAGACTACCTTCCATAATGACTAGGCTACCATCCATAGGAGTAACAAAGATATCGACAACATACTACCTTCCATAATGACTAGGCTATCATCCATTGGAGTAACAAAGATATCGACATCATACTCCCTTCCATAATGACAAGGTTACCATCCATTGGAGTAACAAAAATCTCGACAACAGACTACCTTCCATAATGACAAGGCTACCATCCATTGGAGTAAGAAAGATATCGACAACAGACTACCTTGCATAATGACTAGGCTACCATCCATTGGAGTAACAAAGATATCAACAACATACTACCTTCCATATTGACAAGGTTACCTTCCATTGTAGTAATAAAAATCTCGACAACAGACTACCTTCCATAATGACAAGGCTACCATCCATTGGAGTCCCAAAAATCTCGAAAACAGACTACCTTTCATATTGAAAAGGCTACCATCCATTGGAGTAACAAAGATATCGACAACATACTACCTTCCATAATGACTAGGCTACCATCCATTGGAGTAACAAAGATATCGACAACATACTACCTTCCATAATGACTAGGCTACCATCCATTGGAGTAACAAAGATATCGATAACATACTACATTCCATAATGACAAGGTTACCATCCATTGGAGTAACAAAAATCTCGACAATAGACTATCGTCCATAATGACTATGCTACCATCCATTTGACTAACAAAGATATCGATAAGAGACTACCTTCCATAATGACTAGGATGCCATCCATTGGAGTAACAGAGATATTTACAACATACTACCTTCCATAATGATAAGGTTACCATCCATTATAGTAATAAAAATCTCGACAACAGACTACCTTCCATAATGACAAGGCTACCAACCATTGTAGTAATAAAAATCTCTTCAACAGACTACCTTCCATAATGACAAGGCTACCATCCATTGGAGTAACAAAAATCTCGAAAACAGACTACCTTTCATAATGACAAGGCTACCATCCATTGGAGTAACAAAGATATCGACAACATACTACCTTCCATAATGACTAGGCTACCATCTATTAGAGAAACAAAGATATCGACAACAAACTACCTTCTATAATGACAAGGTTACCATCCATTGTAGTAATAAAAATCTCGACAATAGACTACCTTCCATAATGACAAGGCTACCATCCATTCTAGTAACAAAAATCTACATAAAAGACTACCTTCCATAATGACAAGGCTACCATCCATTGGAGTAACAAAAATCTCGAAAACAAACTACCTTTCATAATGACAAGGCTACCATCCATTGGAGTAACAAAGATCTCGACAACAAACTACCTTCCATAATTACAAGGCTACCATCCATTCTAGTAACAAAAACCTCCTCAAAAGACTACCTTCCATAATGACAAGGTTACCATCCATTATAGTAATAAAAATCTCGACAACAGACTACCTTCCATAATGACAAGGCTACCATCCATATGAGTAACAAAAATCTCATAAACAGACTACCTTTTATAATGACAAGGCTACCATCCATTGAAGTAAAAAAGATATTGACAACATACTACCTTCCATAATGACTAGGTTACTATCCCTTGGAGTAACAAAGATATCGACAACATACTACCTTCCATAATGACAAGGTTACCATCCATTGGAGTAACAAAAATCTCGACAACAGACTACCTTCCATAATGACTAGGCTACCATCCATTGGAGTAACAAAGATATCGACAATAGACTACCTTCCATAATGACTAGGCTACAATCCATTGGAGCAACAAAGATATCGACAACATACTACCTTCCATATTGACAAGGTTACCTTCCATTGTAGTAATAAAAATCTCGACAACAGACTACCTTCCATAATGACAAGGCTACCATCCATTGGAGTCCCAAAAATCTCGAAAATAGACTACCTTTCATATTGAAAAGGCTACCATCCATTGGAGTAACAAAGATATCGACAACATACTACCTTCCATAATGACTAGGCTACCATCCATTGGAGTAACAAAGATATCGACAACATACTACCTTCCATAATGACTAGGCTACCATCCATTGGAGTAACAAAGATATCGATAACATACTACATTCCATAATGACAAGGTTACCATCCATTGGAGTAACAAAAATCTCGACAATAGACTATCGTCCATAATGACTATGCTACCATCCATTTGACTAACAAAGATATCGATAAGAGACTACCTTCCATAATGACTAGGCTACCATCCATTGGAGTAACAGAGATATTTACAACATACTACCTTCCATAATGATAAGGTTACCATCCATTATAGTAATAAAAATCTCGACAAAAGACTACCTTCCATAATGACAAGGCTACCAACCATTGTAGTAATAAAAATCTCGACAACAGACTACCTTCCATAATGACAAGGCTACCATCCATTGGAGTAACAAAAATCTCGAAAACAGACTACCTTTCATAATGACAAGGCTACCATCCATTGGAGTAACAAAGATATCGACAACATACTACCTTCCATAATGACTAGGCTACCATCTATTGGAGAAACAAAGATATCGACAACAAACTACCTTCTATAATGACAAGGTTACCATCCATTGTAGTAATAAAAATCTCGACAATAGACTACCTTCCATAATGACAAGGCTACCATCCATTCTAGTAACAAAAATCTACATAAAAGACTACCTTCCATAATGACAAGGCTACCATCCATTGGAGTAACAAAAATCTCGAAAACAAACTACCTTTCATAATGACAAGGCTACCATCCATTGGAGTAACAAAGATCTCGACAACAAACTACCTTCCATAATTACAAGGCTACCATCCATTCTAGTAACAAAAACCTCCTCAAAAGACTACCTTCCATAATGACAAGGTTACCATCCATTATAGTAATAAAAATCTCGACAACAGACTACCTTCCATAATGACAAGGCTACCATCCATATGAGTAACAAAAATCTCATAAACAGACTACCTTTTATAATGACAAGGCTACCATCCATTGAAGTAAAAAAGATATTGACAACATACTACCTTCCATAATGACTAGGCTACTATCCCTTGGAGTAACAAAGATATCGACAACATACTACCTTCCATAATGACAAGGTTACCATCCATTGGAGTAACAAAAATCTCGACAACAGACTACCTTCCATAATGACTAGGCTACCATCCATTGGAGTAACAAAGATATCGACAATAGACTACCTTCCATAATGACTAGGCTACAATCCATTGGAGCAACAAAGATATCGACAACATATTCCCTTCCATAATGACAAGGTTACCATCCATTGGAGTAACAAAAATCTCGACAACAGACTACCTTCCATAATGACAAGGCTACCATCCATTGGAGTAACAAAAATATCGATAACAGACTACCTTGCATAATAACTAGGCTACCATCCATTGGAGTAACAAAGATATCAACAACATACTACCTTCCATATTGACAAGGTTACCGTCCATTGTAGTAATAAAAATCTCGACAACAGACTACCTTCCATAATGACAAGGCTACCATCCATTGGAGTCCCAAAAATCTCGAAAACAAACTACCTTTCATAATGACAAGGCTACCATCCATTGGAGTAACAAAGATATCGACAACATACTACCTTCCATAATGACTAGGCTACCATCCATTGGAGTAACAAAGATATCGACAACATACTACCTTCCATAATGACTAGGCTACCATCCATTGGAGTAACAAAGATATCGATAACATACTACCTTCCATAATGACAAGGTTACCATCCATTGGAGTAACAAAAATCTCGACAACAGACTATCGTCCATAATGCCTATGCTACCATCCATTGGAGTGACAAAGATATCGATAAGAGACTACCTTCCATAATGACTAGGCTACCATCCATTGGAGTAACAGAGATATTTACAACATACTACCTTCCATAATGATAAGGTTACCATCCATTATAGTAATAAAAATCTCGACAACAGACTACCTTCCATAATGAAAAGGCAACCCACCATTGTAGTAATAAAAATATCGACAACAGACTACCTTCCATAATGACAAGGCTACCATCCATTCTAGTAACAAAAATCTCCATAAAAGACTACCTTCCATAATGACAAGGCTACCATCCATTGGAGTAACAAAAATCTCGAAAACAGACTACCTTTCATAATGACAAGGCTACCATCCATTGGAGTAACAAAGATCTCGACAACAGACTACCTTCCATAATGACAAGGCTACCATCCATTCTAGTAACAAAAACCTCCTAAAAAGACTACCTTCCATAATGACAAGGTTACCATCCATTGTAGTAATAAATATCTCGACAACAAACTACCTTCCATAATGACAAGGCTACCATCCATTGTAGTAATAAATATCTCGACAACATACTACCTTCCATAATGACTAGGCTACAATCCATTGGAGTAACAAAGATATCGACAACATACTACCTTCCATAATGACTAGGCTACCATCCATTGGGGTAACAAAGATATCGACAACGTACTACCTTCCATAATGACAAGGTTACCATCCATTGGAGTAACAAAAATCTCGACAACAGACTACCGTCCATAATGACTATGCTACCATCCATTGGAGTAACAAAGATATCGATAAGAGACTACCTTCCATAATGACTAGGCTACCATCCATTGGAGTAACAAAGATATTGACAACATACTACCTTCCATAATGATAAGTTTACCATCCATTATAGTAATAAAAATCTAGACAACAGACTACCTTCTATAATGACAAGGCTACCATCCATTCTAGTAACAAAAACCTCGTCAAAAGACTACCTTCCATAATGACAAGGCTACCATTCATTGTAGTAATAAAAATCTCGACAACAGACTACATTCCATAATGACAAGGCTACCATCCATTGGAGTAACAAAAATCTCGAAAACAAACTACCTTTCATAATGACAAGGCTACCATCCATTGGAGTAACAAAGATATTGACAACATACTACCTTTCATAATGACTAGGCTACCATCCATTGGAGTAACAAAGATATCGACAACATACTACCTTCCATAATGACAAGGTTACCATCCATTGGAGTAACAAAAACATCGACAACAGACTACCTTCCATAATGACTAGGCTATCATCCATTGGAGTAACAAAGATATCGACAACAAACTACCTTCTATAATGACAAGGTTATAATCTATTGTAGTAATAAAAATCTCGACAACAGACTACCTTCCTTAATGACAAGGCTACCATCCAGTCTAGTTAAAAAAATCTCCACAAAAGACTACCTTCCATAATGACAAGTCTACCATCCATTGGAGTAACAAAAATATCGACAACAGACTACCTTCCATAATGACTAGGCTACCATCCATTGGAGTAACAAAGATATCAACAATAGACTACCTTCCATAATGACTAGGCTACAATCCATTGGAGTAACAAAGATATCGACAACATACTCCCTTCCATAATGACAAGGTTACCATCCATTGGAGTAACAAAAATCTCAACAACAGACTACCTTCAATAATGACAAGGCTACCATCCATTGGAGTAACAAAGATATCGGCAACAGACTACCTTGCATAATGACTAGGCTACCATCCATTGGAGTAACAAAGATATCAACAACATACTACCTTCCATATTGACAAGGTTACCGTCCATTGTAGTAATAAAAATCTCGACAACAGACTACCTTCCATAATGACAAGGCTACCATCCATTGAAGTCCCAAATATCTCGAAACAGACTACCTTTCATAATGGCAAGGCTACCATCCATTGGAGTAACAAAGATATCGATAACATACTACCTTCCATAATGACTAGGCTACCATCCATTGGAGTAACAAAGATATCGACAACATACTACCTTCCATAATGACTAGGCTACCATCCATTGGAGTAACAAAGATATCGATAACATACTACCTTCCATAATGACAAGGTTACCATCCATTGGAGTAACAAAAATCTCGACAACGGACTACCATCCATAATGACTATGCTACCATCCATTGGAGTAACAAAGATATCGATAAGAGACTACCTTCCTTAATGACTAGGCTACCATCCATTGGAGTAACAAAGATATTGACAACATACTACCTTCCATAATGATAAGGTTACCATCCATTATAGTAATAAAAATCTAGACAACAGACTACCTTATATAATGACCAGGCTACCATCCATTCTAGTAACCAAAACCTCCTCAAAAGACTACCTTCCATAATGATAAGGCTACCATCAATTGTAGTAATAAAAATATCGACAACAGACTACCTTCCATAATGACAAGGCTACCATCCATTGGAGTAACAAAAATCTCGAAAACAGACTACCTTTCATAATGCGAAGGCTACCATCCATTGGAGTAACAAAGATCTCGACAACATACTACCTTCCATAATGACTAGGCTACCATCCATTGGAGTAACAAAGATATCCACAACATACTACCTTCCATAATGATAAAGTTACCATCCATTGGAATAACAAAAATATCGACAACAGACTACCTTCCATAATGACTAGGCTACCATCCATTGGAGTAACAAAGTTATCGACAATAGACTACCTTCCATAATGACTAGGCTACAATCCATTGGAGTAACAAAGATATCGACAACATACTCCCTTCCATAATGACAAGGTTAACATCCATTGGAGTAACAAAAATCTCAACAACAGATTACCTTCCATAATGACAAGGCTACCATCCATTGGAGTAACAAAAATATCGATAACAGACTACCTTGCATAATGACTAGGCTACCATTCATTGGAGTAACAAAGATATCAACAACATACTACCTTCCATATTGATAAGGTTACCGTTCATTGTAGTAATAAAAATCTCGACAACAGACTACCTTCCATAATGACAAGGCTACCATCCATTGGAGTCCCAAAAATCTCGAAAACAGACTACCTTTCATAATGACAAGGCTACCATCCGTTGGAGTAACAAAGATATCGACAACATACTACCTTCCATAATGACTAGCCTACCATCCATTGGAGTAACAAAGATATTGACAACATACTACCTTCCATAATGACTAGTCTACCATCCATTGGAGTAACAAAGATATCGACAACATACTACCTTCCATAATGACAAGGTTACCATCCATTGGAGTAACAAAAATCTCGACAGCAGACTACTATCCATAATGACTATGCTACCATCCATTGGAGTAACAAAGATATCGATAAGAGACTACCTTCCATAATGAGTAGGCTACCATCCATTGGAGTAATAAAGATATCGATAACATACTACCTTCCATAATGACTAGGCTACCATTCATTGGAGTAACAAAGATACCGATAACATACTACCTTCCATAATGACAAGGCTATCATCCATAGGAGTAACAAAAATCTCGTAAACAGACTACCTTTCATAATGACAAGGCTACCATCCATTGGAGTAACAAAGATATCGACAACATACTACCTTCCATAATAACTAGGCTACCATCCATTGGAGTAACAAAGATATCGACAACATACTACCTTCCATAATGACTAGGCTACCATCCATTGGAGTAACAAAGATATCGACAACATACTACCTTCCATAATGACAAGGTTACCATCCATTGGAGTAACAAAAATATCGACAACAGACTACCTTCCATAATGACTAGGCTATCATCCATTGGAGTAACAAAGATATCGACAACAAACTACCTTCTATAATGACAAGGTTATAATCTATTGTAGTAATAAAAATCTCGACAACAGACTACCTTCCTTAATGACAAGGCTACCATCCAGTCTAGTTAAAAAAATCTCCACAAAAGACTACCTTCCATAATGACAAGTCTACCATCCATTGGAGTAACAAAAATATCGACAACAGACTACCTTCCATAATGACTAGGCTACCATCCATTGGAGTAACAAAGATATCAACAATAGACTACCTTCCATAATGACTAGGCTACAATCCATTGGAGTAACAAAGATATCGACAACATACTCCCTTCCATAATGACAAGGTTACCATCCATTGGAGTAACAAAAATCTCGACAACAGACTACCTTCAATAATGACAAGGCTACCATCCATTGGAGTAACAAAGATATCGGCAACAGACTACCTTGCATAATGACTAGGCTACCATCCATTGGAGTAACAAAGATATCAACAACATACTACCTTCCATATTGACAAGGTTACCGTCCATTGTAGTAATAAAAATCTCGACAACAGACTACCTTCCATAATGACAAGGCTACCATCCATTGAAGTCCCAAATATCTCGAAACAGACTACCTTTCATAATGGCAAGGCTACCATCCATTGGAGTAACAAAGATATCGATAACATACTACCTTCCATAATGACTAGGCTACCATCCATTGGAGTAACAAAGATATCGACAACATACTACCTTCCATAATGACTAGGCTACCATCCATTGGAGTAACAAAGATATCGATAACATACTACCTTCCATAATGACAAGGTTACCATCCATTGGAGTAACAAAAATCTCGACAACAGACTACCGTCCATAATGACTATGCTACCATCCATTGGAGTAACAAAGATATCGATAAGAGACTACCTTCCATAATGACTAGGCTACCATCCATTGGAGTAACAAAGATATTGACAACATACTACCTTCCATAATGATAAGGTTACCATCCATTATAGTAATAAAAATCTAGACAACAGACTACCTTCTATAATGACCAGGCTACCATCCATTCTAGTAACCAAAACCTCCTCAAAAGACTACCTTCCATAATGACAAGGCTACCATCAATTGTAGTAATAAAAATATCGACAACAGACTACCTTCCATAATGACAAGGCTACCATCCATTGGAGTAACAAAAATCTCGAAAACAGACTACCTTTCATAATGCGAAGGCTACCATCCATTGGAGTAACAAAGATCTCG
The DNA here is from genome assembly GCA_948472305.1 of Vicia faba. Taxonomy (NCBI): domain Eukaryota; kingdom Viridiplantae; phylum Streptophyta; class Magnoliopsida; order Fabales; family Fabaceae; genus Vicia; species Vicia faba. The sequence continues at coordinate 653,123,146 of OX451741.1, forward strand.
ACAACAGACTACCTTCCATAATGACAAGGCTACCATCCATTCTAGTAACAAAAACCTCCTCAAAAGACTACCTTCCATAATGACAAGGTTACCATCCATTGTAGTAATAAATATCTCGACAATAGACTACCTTCCATAATGACAAGGCTACCATCCATAGGAGTAACAAAAATCTCATAAACAGACTACATTTCATAATGACAAGGCTACCATCCATTGGAGTAACAAAGATATCGACAACATACTACCTTCCATAATGACTAGGCTACCATCCATTGGAGTAACAAAGATATCCACAACATACTACCTTCCATAATGACAAAGTTACCATCCATTGGAATAACAAAAATATCGACAACAGACTACCTTCCATAATGACTAGGCTACCATCCATTGGAGTAACAAAGTTATCGATAATAGACTACCTTCCATAATGACTAGGCTACAATCCATTGGAGTAACAAAGATATCGACAACATACTCCCTTCCATAATGACAAGGTTAACATCCATTGGAGTAACAAAAATCTCAACAACGGACTACCTTCCATAATGACAAGGCTACCATCCATTGGAGTAACAAAAATATCGATAACAGACTTCCTTGCATAATGACTAGGCTACGATTCATTGGAGTAACAAAGATATCAACAACATACTACCTTCCATATTGATAAGGTTACCGTCCATTGTAGTAATAAAAATCTCGACAACAGACTACCTTCCATAATGACAAGGCTACCATCCATTGGAGTCCCAAAAATCTCGAAAACAGACTACCTTTCATAATGACAAGGCTACCATCCATTGGAGTAACAAAGATATCGACAACATACTACCTTCCATAATGACTAGCCTACCATCCATTGGAGTAACAAAGATATTGACAACATACTACCTTCCATAATGACTAGTCTACCATCCATTGGAGTAACAAAGATATCGACAACATACTACCTTCCATAATGACAAGGTTACCATCAATTGGAGTAACAAAAATCTCGACAGCAGACTACTGTCCATAATGACTATGCTACCATCCATTGGAGTAACAAAGATATCGATAAGAGACTACCTTCCATAATGACTAGGCTACCATCCATTGGAGTAATAAAGATATCGATAACATACTACCTTCCATAATGACTAGGCTACCATTCATTGGAGTAACAAAGATATCGATAACATACTACCTTCCATAATGACAAGGCTATCATCCATAGGAGTAACAAAAATCTCGTAAACAGACTACCTTTCATAATGACAAGGCTACCATCCATTGGAGTAACAAAGATATCGACAACATACTACCTTCCATAATAACTAGGCTACCATCCATTGGAGTAACAAAGATATCGACAACATACTACCTTCCATAATGACAAGGTTACCATCCATTGGAGTAACAAAAATATCGACAACAGACTACCTTCCATAATGACTAGGCTACCATCCATTGGATTAACAAAGATATCAACAATAGACTACCTTCCATAATGACTAGGCTACAATCCATTGGAGTAACAAAGATATCGACAACATACTCCCTTCCATAATGACAAGGTTACCATCCATTGGAGTAACAAAAATCTCGACAACAGACTACCTTCAATAATGACAAGGCTACCATCCATTGGAGTAACAAAGATATCGGCAACAGACTACCTTGCATAATGACTAGGCTACCATCCATTGGAGTAACAAAGATATCAACAACATACTACCTTCCATATTGACAAGGTTACCGTCCATTGTAGTAATAAAAATCTCGACAATAGACTACCTTCCATAATGACAAGGCTACCATCCATTGGAGTCCCAAATATCTCGAAAACAGACTACCTTTTATAATGACAAGGCTACCATCCATTGGAGTAACAAAGATATCGATAACATACTACCTTCCATAATGACTAGGCTACCATCCATTGGAGTAACAAAGATATCGATAACATATTACCTTCCATAATGACAAGGTTACCATCCATTAGAGTAACAAAAATCTCGACAACAGACTACCGTCCATAATGACTATGCTACCATCCATTGGAGTAACAAAGATATCGATAAGAGACTACCTTCAATAATGACTAGGCTACCATCCATTGGAGTAACAAAGATATTGACAACATACTACCTTCCATAATGATAAGGTTACCATCCATTATAGTAATAAAAATCTAGACAACAGACTACCTTCTATAATGACAAGGCTACCATCCATTGTAGTAATAAAAATCTCGACTACAGACTACCTTCCATAATGACAAGGCTACCATCCATTGGAGTAACAAAAGTCTCGAAAATAGACTACCTTTCATAATGACAAGGCTACCATCCATTGGAGTAACAAAGATATCGACAACATACTACCTTCCATAATGACTAGGCTACCATCCATTGGAGTAACAAAGATATCGACAACATACTACCTTCCATAATGACAAGGTTACCATCCATTGGAGTAACAAAAATATCAACAACAAACTACCTTCCATAATGACTAGGCTATCATCCATTGGATTAACAAAGATATCGACAACAAACTACCTTCTATAATGACAAGGTTACAATCTATTGTAGTAATAAAAATCTCGACAACAGACTACCTTCCATAATGACAAGGCTACCATCCATTCTAATTACAAAAATCTCCACAAAAGACTACCTTCCATAATGACTGGGCTACAATCCATTGGAGTAACAAAGATATCAACAAAAGACTACCTTCCATAATGACTAGGCTACGATCCATTGGAGTAACAAAGATATCGACAACATACTCCCTTCCATAATGACAAGGTTACCATCCACTGGAGTAACAAAAATCTCGACAACAGACTACCTTCAATAATGACAAGGCTACCATCCATTGGAGTAACAAAGATATCGGCAACAGACTACCTTGCATAATGACTAGGCTACCATCCATTGGAGTAACAAAGATATCAACAACATACTACCTTCCATATTGACAAGGTTACCGTCCATTGTAGTAATAAAAATCTCGACAACAGACTACCTTCCATAATGACAAGGCTACCATCCATTGGAGTCCCAAATAGCTCGAAACAGACTACCTTTCATAATGACAAGGCTACCATTCTTTGGATTAACAAAGATATTGATAACATACTACCTTCCATAATGACTCGGCTACCATCCATTGGAGTAACAAAGATATCGATAACATACTACCTTCCATAATAACTAGGCTACCATCCATTGGAGTAACAAAGATATCGATAACATACTACCTTCCATAATGACAAGGTTACCATCCATTGGAGTAACAAAAATCTCGACAGCAGACTACCGTCCATAATGACTATGCTACCATCCATTGGAGTAACAAAGATATCGATAAGAGACTACCTTCCATAATGACTAGGCTACGATCCATTGGAGTAACAAAGATATTGACAACATACTACCTTCCATAATGATAAGGTTACCATCCATTATAGTAATAAAAATCTAGACAACAAACTACCTTCCATAATGACAAGGCTACCATCCATTGTAGTAATAAAAATCTCGACAAGAGACTACCTTCCATAATGACAAGGCTACCATCCATTGGAGTAACAAAAATCTCGAAAACAGACTATCTTTCATAATGCCAAGGCTACCATCCATTGGAGTAACAAAGATCTCGACAACAGACTACCTTCCATAATGACAAGGCTACCATCCATTCTAGTAACAAAAACCTCCTCAAAAGACTACCTTCCATAATGACAAGGTTACCATCCATTGTAGTAATAAATATCTCGACAACAGACTACCTTCCATAATGACAAGGCTACCATCCATAGGAGTAACAAAAATCTCGTAAACAGACTACCTTTCATAATGACAAGGCTACCATCCATTGGAGTAACAAAGATATCGACAACATACTACCTTCCATAATGACTAGGCTACCATCCATTGGAGTATCAAAGATATCGACAACATACTACCTTCCATAATGACAAGGTTAGCATCCATTGGAGTAACAAAAATATCGACAACAGACTACCTTCCATAATGACTAGGCTACCATCCATTGGAGTAACAAAGATATCGACAATAGACTACCTTCCACAATGACTAGGCTACAATCCATTGGATTAACAAAGATATCGTCAACATACTCCCTTCAATAATGACAAGTTTACCATCCATTGGAGTAACAAAAATCTCAACAACAGACTACCTTCCATAATGACAAGGCTACCATCCATTGGAGTAAAAAAAATCTTGACAACAGACTACCTTCCATAATGACAAGGAAACCATACATTGGAGTAACAAAAATCACAACGACAGACTACCTTCCATAATGACAAGGCTACCATCCATTGGAGTAACAAAAATCTCGACAACAGACTACCTTCCATAGTGATAAGGCTACCATCCATTGGAGTATAAAATTATTTGACAACAGACTACCTTCCATAATGACAAGGCTACCTTCCATTGGAGTAACAAAAATCTCGACAACCAACTAACTTCCATAATGACTAGGCTACTTCCATTGGAGTAACAAAGATTTCGACACCAGGATACCCTCTATAATGACAAGGCTACAATCCATTCGAGTAACAAAAATCTCGACAACAGACTACTTTCCATAATGACAAGGCTACCATCCATTGGAGTAACAAAGATATCGACAACATACTATCTTCCATAATGACTAGGCTACCATCCATTGGAGTAACAAAAATCTCGACAACAGACTACCTTCCATAATGACAAGGCTACCATCCATTGGAGTAACAAAAATCACAATGATAGACTACCTTCCGTAATGACAAGGCTATCATCCATTGGAATAACAAAATTCTCGAAAACAGACAACCTTCCATAATGACAAGGCTACCATCCATTGGAGTCACAAAAATCTCAACAACAGACTACCTTCCATAATGACAAAACTACCATCCATTGGAGTAATAAAGATATCGACAACATACTACCTTCCAAAATTACAAGGCTACCATCCATTGGAGTAACAAAAATCATGACAAAAGACTACCTTCCATAATGACAAGGGTGCCATCCATTAGAATAACAAAAATCTCGAAAACAGACTACCTTCCATAATGAAAAGGCTACCATCCAATGGAGTAATAAAAATCTCGACAACAGACTACCTTCCATAATGACTAGTCTACCATCCATTAGAGTAACAAAAATAGGGACAACAAACTACCTTCCATAATTCCAAAGCTACCATCCATTGGAGTAACAAAAATATGGACAACAAACTACCTTCCATAATGACAAGGCTAACATACATTGTAGTAACAAAAATCTTAACAATAGACTACCTTCCATAATGACAAGGAAACCATCCATTGGAGTAACAAAAATCACAACGACAGACTACCTTCCATAATAACAAGGCTACCATCCATTGGAGTAATAAAAATATCGACAACAGACTACCTTCCATAGTGACAAGGCTACCATCCATTGGAGTATAAAATTTTTTGACAACAAACTACCTTCCATAATGACAAGGCTGCCATCCATTGTAGTAACAAAAATCTCGACAACCAACTAACTTCCATAATGACTAGGATACTTCTATTGGAGTAACAAAGATATCGACACCAGGCTACCTTCCATAATGACAAGGCTACAATCCATTCGAGTAACAAAAATAATGACAACAGACTACCTTCCATAGTGACAAGGCTACCATCCATTGGAGTATAAATTTTTTTGACAACAGACTACCTTCCATAATGACAAGGCTACCTTCCATTGGAGTAACAAAAATTTTGACAACCAACTAACTTCCATTACGACTAGGCTACTTCCATTGGAGTAACAAAGATATCGGCACGAGGATACCTTCCATAATGACAAGGCTACAATCCATTCGAGTAACAAAAATCTCGACAACAGACTACCTTCCATAATGACAAGGCTACCATCCATTGGAGTAACAAAGATATCGACAACATACTATCTTCTATAATGACTAGGCTACCATCCATTGGAGTAACAAAAATCTCGACAACAGACTACCTTCCATAATGACAAGGCTACCATTCATTGGAGTAACAAAAATCACAATGACAGACTACCTTCCGTAATGACAAATCTATCATCCATTGGAATAACAAAATTCTCGAAAACAGACAACCTTCCATAATGACAAGGCTACCATCCATTGGAGTAACAAAAATCTCGACAACAGACTACATTCAATAATGTCAAAACTACCACCCATTGGAGTAATAAAGATATCGACAACATACTACCTTCCATAATTACAAGGATACCATCCATTGGAGTAACAAAGATATCGACAACATACTAACTTCCATAATGAAAAGGCTACCATTCATTGGAGTAACAAAAATCACGACAAAAGACTACCTTCCATAATGACAAGGCTGCCATCCATTAGAATAACAAAAATCTCGAAAACAGACTACCTTCCATAATGAAAAGGCTACCATTCATTGGAGTAACAAAAATCACGACAAAAGACTACCTTCCAAAATGACAAGGCTGCCATCCATTAGAAAAACAAAAATCTCGACAATAGACTTCCTTCCATAATGACTAGTCTACCATCCATTAGAGTAACAAAAATCAGGACAATAGACTACCTTCCATAATGACAAGGCTACCATCCATTGGAGTAACAAAAATATGGACAACAAACTACCTTCCATAATGACAAGGCTAACATACATTGTAGTAACAAAAATCTTAACAATAGACTACCTTCCATAATGACAAGGAAACCATCCATTGGAGTAACAAAAATCACAATGACAGACTACCTTCCATAATAACAAGACTACCATCCATTGGAGTAACAAAAATCTCGACAACAGACTACCTTCTATAGTGATAAGGCTACCATCCATTGGAGTATAAGAATTTTTGACAACAGACTACCTTCCATAATGACAAGGCTACCATCCATTGTAGTAACAAAAATCTCGACAACCAACTAACTTCCATCATGACTAGGCTACTTCTATTGGAGTAACAAAGATATTGACACCAGGCTACCTTCCATAATAACAAGGCTACCATCCATTGGAGTAACAAAAATCTCGACAACAGACTACCTTCCATAGTGACAAGGCTACCATCCATTGGAGTATAAAATTTTTTGACAATAGACTACCTTCCATAATGACAAGGCTACCATCCATTGTAGTAACAAAAATCTCGACAACCAACTAACTTCCATAATGACTAGGCTACTTCCATTGGTGTAACAAAGATATCGACACCAGGCTACCTTCCATAATGACAAGGCTACAATCCATTCGAGTAACAAAAATCTCAACAACAGACTACCTTCCATAATGACAAGGCTACCATCCATTGGAGTAACAATGATATCGACAACATACTATCTTCCATAATGACTAGGTTACCATCCATTGGAGTAACAAAAATCTCGGCAACAAACTAACTTCCATAATGACTAGGCTACCATCCATTGGAGTAACAAAGATATCGATAACAGACTACCTTCCATAATGACAAGGCTACAATCCAATGTAGTAACAAAAATCTCGACAACAAACTACCTTCCATAATGATAAGGCTACCATCCATTATAGTAACATAAATCTCGACAAAAGACTACCTTCCATAATGACAAGGCTACCATCCATTGGAGTAACAAAAATCTCGACAACAGACTACATTCCATAATGACAAGGCTACCATTCATTGGTGTAACAAAAATATCAAAAAAAGACTATCTTCCATAATGACAAGGCTAACATCTATTGGAGTAACAAAAATCTCGACAACAAACTACCTTCCATAATGACAAGGCTACCATCCATTGGAGTAACAAAAATCTCGAAAATAGACTACCTCCCATAATTACTAGGCTACAATCCATTGGTATAACAAAAATGTCGACAACAGACTACCTTCCATAATGACAAGGCTAATATCCAATGGAGTAACAAAAATATGGACAACAAACTACCTTCCATAATCACAAGGCTAACATACATAGGAGTAACAAAAATCTTAACAATAGACTACCTTCCATAATGACAAGGCTACGATCCATTGGAGTAAAAAAAATCACAACGACAGACTACCTTCCATAATGACAAGGATACCATCCATTAGGGTAAAAAAAATCTTGAGAACAGACTACCTTCCATAATGACAAGGAAACCATACATTGGAGTAACAAAAATCACAACGACAAACTACCTTCCATAATGACAAGGCTACCATCCATTGGAGTAACAAAAATCTCGACAACAGACTTCCTTCCATAGTGATAAGGCTACCATCCATTGGAGTATAAAATTTTTTGACAACAGACTACCTTCCATAATGACAAGGCTACCTTCCATTGGAGTAACAAAAATCTCGACAACCAACTAACTTCCATAATGACTAGGATACTTCCATTGGAGTAACAAAGATTTCGACACCAGGATACCCTCTATAATGACAAGGCTACAATCCATTCGAGTAACAAAAATCTCGACAACAGACTACTTTCCATAATGACAAGGCTACCATCCATTGGAGTAACAAAGATATCGACAACATACTATCTTCCATAATGACTAGGCTACCATCCATTGGAGTAACAAAAATCTCGACAACAGACTACATTCAATAATGTCAAAACTACCATCCATTGGAGTAATAAAGATATCGACAACATACTACCTTCCATAATTACAAGGATACCATCCATTGGAGTAACAAAGATATCGACAACATACTAACTTCCATAATGAAAAGGCTACCATTCATTGGAGTAACAAAAATCACGACAAAAGACTACCTTCCATAATGACAAGGCTGCCATCCATTAGAATAACAAAAATCTCGAAAACAGACTACCTTCCATAATGAAAAGGCTACCATTCATTGGAGTAACAAAAATCACGACAAAAGACTACCTTCCATAATGACAAGGCTGCCATCCATTAGAAAAACAAAAATCTCGACAATAGACTTCCTTCCATAATGACTAGTCTACCATCCATTAGAGTAACAAAAATCAGGACAACAGACTACCTTCCATAATGACAAGGCTACCATCCATTGGAGTAACAAAAATATGGACAACAAACTACCTTCCATAATGACAAGGCTAACATACATTGTAGTAACAAAAATCTTAACAATAGACTACCTTCCATAATGACAAGGAAACCATCCATTGGAGTAACAAAAATCACAATGATAGACTACCTTCCATAATAACAAGACTACCATCCATTGGAGTAACAAAAATCTCGACAACAGACTACCTTCCATAGTGATAAGGCTACCATCCATTGGAGTATAAGAATTTTTGACAACAGACTACCTTCCATAATGACAAGGCTACCATCCATTGTAGTAACAAAAATGTCGACAACCAACTAACTTCCATCATGACTAGGCTACTTCTATTGGAGTAACAAATATATTGACACCAGGCTACCTTCCATAATGACAAGGCTACAATCCATTCGAGTAACAAAAATAATGACAACAGACTACCTTCCATAGTGACAAGGCTACCATCCATTGGAGTATAAATTTTTTTGACAACAAACTACCTTCCATAATGACAAGGCTACAATCCATTCGAGTAACAAAAATCTCGACAACAGACTACCTTCCATAATGACAAGGCTACCATCCATTGGAGTAACAATGATATCGACAACATACTATCTTCCATAATGACTAGGTTACCATCCATTGGAGTAACAAAAATCTCGGCAACAAACTAACTTCCATAATGACTAGGCTACCATCCATTGGAGTAACAAAGATATCGATAACAGACTACCTTCCATAATGACAAGGCTAACATCTATTGGAGTAACAAAAATCTCGACAACAAACTACCTTCCATAATGACAAGGCTACCATCCCTTGGAGTAACAAAAATCTCGAAAATAGACTACCTCCCATAATTACTAGGCTACAATCCATTGGTATAACAAAAATCTCGACAACAGACTACCTTCCATAATGACAAGGCTAATATCCAATGGAGTAACAAAAATATGGACAACAAACTACCTTCCATAATCACAAGGCTAACATACATCGGAGTAACAAAAATCTTAACAACAGACTACCTTCCATAATGACAAGGCTACGATCCATTGGAGTAAAAAAAATCACAACGACAGACTACCTTCCATAGTGACAAGGCTACCATCCATTGGAGTAAAAAAAATCTTGACAACAGACTACCTTCCATAATGACAAGGAAACCATACATTGGAGTAACAAAAATCACAACGACATACTACCTTCCATAATGACAAGGCTACCATCCATTGGAGTAACAAAAATCTCGACAACAGACTACCTTCCATAGTGATAAGGCTACCATCCATTTGAGTATAAAATTTTTTGACAACAGACTACCTTCCATAATGACAAGGCTACCTTCCATTGGAGTAACAAAAATCTCGACAACCAACTAACTTCCATAATGACTAGGCTACTTCCATTGGAGTAACAAAGATTTCGACACCAGGATACCCTCTATAATGACAAGGCTACAATCCATTCGAGTAACAAAAATCTCGACAACAGACTACTTTCCATAATGACAAGGCTACCATCCATTGGAGTAACAAAGATATCGACAACATACTATCTTCCATAATGACTAGGCTACCATCCATTGGAGTAACAAAAATCTCGACAACAGACTACCTTCCATAATGACAAGGCTACCATCCATTGGAGTAACAAAAATCACAATGATAGACTACCTTCCGTAATGACAAGGCTATCATCCATTGGAATAACAAAATTCTCGAAAACAGACAACCTTCCATAATGACAAGGCTACCATCCATTGGAGTCACAAAAATATCGACAACAGACTACCTTCCATAATGACAAAACTACCATCCATTGGAGTAATAAAGATATCGACAACATACTACCTTCCATAATTACAAGGCTACCATCCATTGGAGTAACAAAGATATCGACAACATACTAACTTCCATAATGAAAAGGCTACCATTCATTGTAGTAACAAAAATCACGACAAAAGACTACCTTCCATAATGACAAGGGTGCCATCCATTAGAATAACAAAAATCTCGAAAACAGACTACCTTCCATAATGAAAAGGCTACCATCCAATGGAGTAATAAAAATCTCGACAACAGACTACCTTGCATAATGACAAAGCTACCATCCATTGGAGTAACAAAAATATGGACAACAAACTACCTTCCATAATGACAAGGCTAACATACATTGTAGTAACAAAAATCTTAACAATAGACTACCTTCCATAATGACAAGGAAACCATCCATTGGAGTAACAAAAATCACAACGACAAACTACCTTCCATAATAACAAGGCTACCATCCATTGGAGTAATAAAAATATCGACAACAGACTAACTTCCATAGTGACAAGGCTACCATCCATTGGAGTATAAAATTTTTTGACCACAAACTAACTTCCATAATGACAAGGCTGCCATCCATTGTAGTAACAAAAATCTTGACAACCAACTAACTTCCATAATGACTAGGCTACTTCCATTGGAGTAACAAAGATATCGGCACCAGGATACCTTCCATAATGACAAGGCTACAATCCATTCGAGTAACAAAAATCTCGACAACAGACTACCTTCCATAATGACAAGGCTACCATCCATTAGAGTAACAAAGATATCGACAACATACTATCTTCCATAATGACTAGGCTACCATCCATTGGAGTAACAAAAATCTCGACAACAGACTACCTTCCATAATGACAAGGCTACCATTCATTGGAGTAACAAAAATCACAATGACAGACTACCTTCCGTAATGACAAATCTATCATCCATTGGAATAACAAAATTCTCGAGCCAGACAACCTTCCATAATGACAAGGCTACCATCCATTGGAGTAACAAAAATCTCGACAACAGACTACATTCCATAATGACAAAACTACCATCCATTGGAGTAATAAAGATATCGACAACATACTACCTTCCATAATTACAAGGATACCATCCATTGGAGTAACAAAGATATCGACAACATACTAACTTCCATAATGAAAAGGCTACCATTCATTGGAGTAACAAAAATCACGACAAAAGACTACCTTCCATAATGACAAAGCTGCCATCCATTAGAATAACAAAAATCTCGAAAACAGACTACCTTCCATAATGAAAAGGCTACCATTCATTGGAGTAACAAAAATCACGACAAAAGACTACCTTCCAAAATGACAAGGCTGCCATCCATTAGAAAAACAAAAATCTCGACAATAGACTTCCTTCCATAATGACTAGTCTACCATCCATTAGAGTAACAAAAATCGGGACAACAGACTACCTTCCATAATGACAAGGCTACCATCCATTGGAGTAACAAAAATATGGACAACAAACTACCTTCCATAATGACAAGGCTAACATACATTGTAGTAACAAAAATCTTAACAATAGACTACCTTCCATAATGACAAGGAAACCATCCATTGGAGTAACAAAAATCACAATGATAGACTACCTTCCATAATAACAAGACTACCATCCATTGGAGTAACAAAAATCTCGACAACAGACTACCTTCCATAGTGATAAGGCTACCATCCATTGGAGTATAAGAATTTTTGACAACAGACTACCTTCCATAATGACAAGGCTACCATCCATTGTAGTAACAAAAATCTCGACAACCAACTAACTTCCATCATGACTAGGCTACTTCTATTGGAGTAACAAAGATATTGACACCAGGCTACCTTCCATAATGACAAGGCTACAATCCATTCGAGTAACAAAAATAATGACAACAGACTACCTTCCATAGTGACAAGGCTACCATCCATTGGAGTATAAATTTTTTTGACAACAAACTACCTTCCATAATGACAAGGCTACAATCCATTCGAGTAACAAAAATCTCGACAACAGACTACCTTCCATAATGACAAGGCTACCATCCATTGGAGTAACAATGATATCGACAACATACTATCTTCCATAATGACTAGGTTACCATCCATTGGAGTAACAAAAATCTCGGCAACAAACTAACTTCCATAATGACTAGGCTACCATCCATTGGAGTAACAAAGATATCGATAACAGACTACCTTCCATAATGACAAGGCTACAATCCAATGTAGTAACAAAAATCTCGACAACAAACTACCTTCCATAATGATAAGGCTACCATCCATTATAGTAACATAAATCTCGACAAAAGACTACCTTCCATAATGACAAGGCTACCATCCATTGGAATAAAAAAAATCTCGACAACATACTACATTCCATAATGACAAGGCTATCATTCATTGGTGTAACAAAAATATCAACAAAAGACTATCTTCCATAATGACAAGGCTAACATCTATTGGAGTAACAAAAATCTCGACAACAAACTACCTTCCATAATGACAAGGCTACCATCCATTGGATTATAAAATTTTTTGACAACAGACTACCTTCCATAATGACAAGGCTACCTTCCATTGGAGTAACAAAAATCTCGACAACCAACTAACTTCCATAATGACTAGGCTACTTCCATTGGAGTAACAAAGATTTCGACACCAGGATACCCTCTATAATGACAAGGCTACAATCCATTCGAGTAACAAAAATCTCGACAACAGACTACTTTCCATAATGACAAGGCTACCATCCATTGGAGTAACAAAGATATCGACAACATACTATCTTCCATAATGACTAGGCTACCATCCATTGGAGTAACAAAAATCTCGACAACAGACTACCTTCCATAATGACAAGGCTACCATCCATTGGAGTAACAAAAATCACAATGATAGACTACCTTCCGTAATGACAAGGCTATCATCCATTGGAATAACAAAATTCTCGAAAACAGACAACCTTCCATAATGACAAGGCTACCATCCATTGGAGTCACAAAAATCTCGACAACAGACTACCTTCCATAATGACAAAACTACCATCCATTGGAGTAATAAAGATATCGACAACATACTACCTTCCATAATTACAAGGCTACCATCAATTGGAGTAACAAAGATATCAACAACATACTAACTTGCATAATGAAAAGGCTACCATTCATTGTAGTAACAAAAATCACGACAAAAGACTACCTTCCTTAATGACAAGGGTGCCATCCATTAGAATAACAAAAATCTCGAAAACAGACTACCTTCCATAATGAAAAGGCTACCATCCAATGGAGTAATAAAAATCTTGACAACAGACTACCTTCCATAATGACTAGTCTACCATCCATTAGAGTAACAAAAATATGGACAACAAACTACCTTCCATAATGACAAAGCTACCTTCCATAATGACAAGGCTAACATACATTGTAGTAACGGAAATCTTAACAATAGACTACCTTCCATAATGACAAGGAAACCATCCATTGGAGTAACAAAAATCACAACGACAGACTACCTTCCATAATAACAAGGCTACCATCCATTGGAGTAATAAAAATATCGACAACAGACTACCTTCCATAGTGACAAGGCTACCATCCATTGGAGTATAAAATTTTTTGACAACAAACTACCTTCCATAATGACAAGGCTGCCATCCATTGTAGTAACAAAAATCTCGACAACCAACTAACTTCCATAATGACTAGGATACTTATATTGGAGTAACAAAGATATCGACACCAGGCTACCTTCCATAATGACAAGGCTACAATCCATTCGAGTAACAAAAATAATGACAACAGACTACCTTCCATAGTGACAAGGCTACCATCCATTGGAGTATAAAATTTTTTGACAACAGACTACCTTCCATAATGACAAGGCTTCCTTCCATTGGAGTAACAAAAATCTTGACAACCAACTAACTTCCATTACGACTAGGCTACTTCCATTGGAGTAACAAAGATATCGGCACCAGGATACCTTCCATAATGACAAGGCTACAGTCCATTCGAGTAACAAAAATCTCGACAACAGACTACCTTCCATAATGACAAGGCTACCATCCATTGGAGTAACAAAGATATCGACAACATACTATCTTCCATAATGACTAGGCTACCATCCATTGGAGTAACAAAAATCTCGACAACAGACTACCTTCCATAATGACAAGGCTACCATTCATTGGAGTAACAAAAATCACAATGACAGACTACCTTCCGTAATGACAAATCTATCATCCATTGGAATAACAAAAATCTCGAAAGCAGACAACCTTCCATAATGACAAGGCTACCATCCATTGGAGTAACAAAAATCTCGACAACAGACTACATTCCATAATGACAAAACTACCATCCATTGGAGTAATAAAGATATCGACAACATACTACCTTCCATAATTACAAGGATACCATCCATTGGAGTAACAAGGATATCGACAACATACTAACTTCCATAATGAAAAGGCTACCATTCATTGGAGTAACAAAAATCACGACAAAAGACTACCGTCCATAATGACAAGGCTGCCATCCATTAGAATAACAAAAATCTCGAAAACAGACTACCTTCCATAATGAAAAGGCTACCATTCATTGGAGTAACAAGAATCACGACAAAAGACTACCTTCCAAAATGACAAGGCTGCCATCCATTAGAAAAACAAAAATCTCGACAATAGACTTCCTTCCATAATGACTAGTCTACCATCCATTCGAGTAACAAAAATCGGGACAACAGACTACCTTCCATAATGACAAGGCTACCATCCATTGGAGTAACAAAAATATGGACAACAAACTACCTTCCATAATGACAAGGCTAACATACATTGTAGTAACAAAAATCTTAACAATAGACTACCTTCCATAATGACAAGGAAACCATCCATTGGAGTAACAAAAATCACAATGACAGACTACCTTCCATAATAACAAGACTACCATCCATTGGAGTAACAAAAATCTCGACAACAGACTACCTTCCATAGTGATAAGGCTACCATCCATTGGAGTATAAGAATTTTTGACAACAGACTACCTTCCATAATGACAAGGCTACCATCCATTGTAGTAACAAAAATCTCGACAACCAACTAACTTCCATCATGACTAGGCTACTTCTATTGGAGTAACAAAGATATTGACACCAGGCTACCTTCCATAATGACAAGGCTACAATCCATTCGAGTAACAAAAATAATGACAACAGACTACCTTCCATAGTGACAAGGCTACCATCCATTGGAGTATAAATTTTTTTGACAACAAACTACCTTCCATAATGACAAGGCTACAATCCATTCGAGTAACAAAAATCTCGACAACAGACTACCTTCCATAATGACAAGGCTACCATCCATTGGAGTAACAATGATATCGACAACATACTATCTTCCATAATGACTAGGTTACCATCCATTGGAGTAACAAAAATCTCGGCAACAAACTAACTTCCATAATGACTAGGCTACCATCCATTGGAGTAACAAAGATATCGATAACAGACTACCTTCCATAATGACAAGGCTACAATCCAATGTAGTAACAAAAATCTCGACAACAAACTACCTTCCATAATGATAAGGCTACCATCCATTATAGTAACATAAATCTCGACAAAAGACTACCTTCCATAATGACAAGGCTACCATCCATTGGAATAAAAAAAATCTCGACAACATACTACATTCCATAATGACAAGGCTATCATTCATTGGTGTAACAAAAATATCAACAAAAGACTATCTTCCATAATGACAAGGCTAACATCTATTGGAGTAACAAAAATCTCGACAACAAACTACCTTCCATAATGACAAGGCTACCATCCATTGGATTATAAAATTTTTTGACAACAGACTACCTTCCATAATGACAAGGCTACCTTCCATTGGAGTAACAAAAATCTCGACAACCAACTAACTTCCATAATGACTAGGCTACTTCCATTGGAGTAACAAAGATTTCGACACCAGGATACCCTCTATAATGACAAGGCTACAATCCATTCGAGTAACAAAAATCTCGACAACAGACTACTTTCCATAATGACAAGGCTACCATCCATTGGAGTAACAAAGATATCGACAACATACTATCTTCCATAATGACTAGGCTACCATCCATTGGAGTAACAAAAATCTCGACAACAGACTACCTTCCATAATGACAAGGCTACCATCCATTGGAGTAACAAAAATCACAATGATAGACTACCTTCCGTAATGACAAGGCTATCATCTATTGGAATAACAAAATTCTCGAAAACAGACAACCTTCCATAATGACAAGGCTACCATCCATTGGAGTCACAAAAATCTCGACAACAGACTACCTTCCATAATGACAAAACTACCATCCATTGGAGTAATAAAGATATCGACAACATACTACCTTCCATAATTACAAGGCTACCATCAATTGGAGTAACAAAGATATCGACAACATACTAACTTGCATAATGAAAAGGCTACCATTCATTGTAGTAACAAAAATCACGACAAAAGACTACCTTCCTTAATGACAAGGGTGCCATCCATTAGAATAACAAAAATCTCGAAAACAGACTTCCTTCCATAATGAAAAGGCTACCATCCAATGGAGTAATAAAAATCTTGACAACAGACTACCTTCCATAATGACTAGTCTACCATCCATTAGAGTAACAAAAATATGGACAACAAACTACCTTCCATAATGACAAAGCTACCTTCCATAATGACAAGGCTAACATACATTGTAGTAACGGAAATCTTAACAATAGACTACCTTCCATAATGACAAGGAAACCATCCATTGGAGTAACAAAAATCACAACGACAGACTACCTTCCATAATAACAAGGCTACCATCCATTGGAGTAATAAAAATATCGACAACAGACTACCTTCCATAGTGACAAGGCTACCATCCATTGGAGTATAAAATTTTTTGACAACAAACTACCTTCCATAATGACAAGGCTGCCATCCATTGTAGTAACAAAAATCTCGACAACCAACTAACTTCCATAATGACTAGGATACTTATATTGGAGTAACAAAGATATCGACACCAGGCTACCTTCCATAATGACAAGGCTACAATCCATTCGAGTAACAAAAATAATGACAACAGACTACCTTCCATAGTGACAAGGCTACCATCCATTGGAGTATAAAATTTTTTGACAACAGACTACCTTCCATAATGACAAGGCTTCCTTCCATTGGAGTAACAAAAATCTTGACAACCAACTAACTTCCATTACGACTAGGCTACTTCCATTGGAGTAACAAAGATATCGGCACCAGGATACCTTCCATAATGACAAGGCTACAGTCCATTCGAGTAACAAAAATCTCGACAACAGACTACCTTCCATAATGACAAGGCTACCATCCATTGGAGTAACAAAGATATCGACAACATACTATCTTCCATAATGACTAGGCTACCATCCATTGGAGTAACAAAAATCTCGACAACAGACTACCTTCCATAATGACAAGGCTACCATTCATTGGAGTAACAAAAATCACAATGACAGACTACCTTCCGTAATGACAAATCTATCATCCATTGGAATAACAAAAATCTCGAAAGCAGACAACCTTCCATAATGACAAGGCTACCATCCATTGGAGTAACAAAAATCTCGACAACAGACTACATTCCATAATGACAAAACTACCATCCATTGGAGTAATAAAGATATCGACAACATACTACCTTCCATAATTACAAGGATACCATCCATTGGAGTAACAAGGATATTGACAACATACTAACTTCCATAATGAAAAGGCTACCATTCATTGGAGTAACAAAAATCACGACAAAAGACTACCGTCCATAATGACAAGGCTGCCATCCATTAGAATAACAAAAATCTCGAAAACAGACTACCTTCCATAATGAAAAGGCTACCATTCATTGGAGTAACAAGAATCACGACAAAAGACTACCTTCCAAAATGACAAGGCTGCCATCCATTAGAAAAACAAAAATCTCGACAATAGACTTCCTTCCATAATGACTAGTCTACCATCCATTCGAGTAACAAAAATCGGGACAACAGACTACCTTCCATAATGACAAGGCTACCATCCATTGGAGTAACAAAAATATGGACAACAAACTACCTTCCATAATGACAAGGCTAACATACATTGTAGTAACAAAAATCTTAACAATAGACTACCTTCCATAATGACAAGGAAACCATCCATTGGAGTAACAAAAATCACAATGACAGACTACCTTCCATAATAACAAGACTACCATCCATTGGAGTAACAAAAATCTCGACAACAGACTACCTTCCATAGTGATAAGGCTACCATCCATTGGAGTATAAGAATTTTTGACAACAGACTACCTTCCATAATGACAAGGCTACCATCCATTGTAGTAACAAAAATCTCGACAACCAACTAACTTCCATCATGACTAGGCTACTTCTATTGGAGTAACAAAGATATTGACACCAGGCTACCTTCCATAATGACAAGGCTACAATCCATTCGAGTAACAAAAATAATGACAACAGACTACCTTCCATAGTGACAAGGCTACCATCCATTGGAGTATAAATTTTTTTGACAACAGACTACCTTCCATAATGACAAGGCTACAATCCATTCGAGTAACAAAAATCTCGACAACAGACTACCTTCCATAATGATAAGGCTACCATCCATTGGAGTAACAAAGATATCGAAAACATACTATCTTCCATAATGACTAGGCTACAATCCATTGGACTAATAAAAATCTCGACAACAAACTACCTTCCATAATGACAAGGCTACCATCCATTGGAGTAACAAAAATCTCGAAAATAGACCACCTTCCTTAATTACTAGGCTACCATCCATTGGAATAACAAAAATCTCGACAACAGACTACCTTCCATAATGACAAGGCTACTATCCAATGGAGTAACAAAAATTTGGACAACAAACTATCTTCCATAACGACAAGGCTAACATACATTGTAGTAACAAAAATCATAACAACACACTACCTTCCATAATGACAAGGCTAACATCCATTGGAGTAACAAAAATCACAATGACATACTACCTTCCGTAATGACAAGGCTATCATCCATTGGAATAACAAAATTCTCGAAAACAGACAACCTTCCATAATGACAAGGCTACCATCCATTGGAGTCACAAAAATCTCGACAACAGACTACCTTCCATAATGACAAAACTACCATCCATTGGAGTAATAAAGATATCGACAACATACTACCTTCCATAATTACCAGGCTACCATCCATTGGAGTAACAAAGATATCGACAACATACTAACTTCCATAATGAAAAGGCTACCATTCACTGTAGTAACAAAAATCAAGACAAAAGACTACCTTCCATAATGACAAGGGTGCCATCCATTAGAATAACAAAAATCTCGAAAACAGACTACCTTCCATAATGAAAAGGCTACCATCCAATGGAGTAATAAAAATCTCGACAACAGACTACCTTCCATAATGACTAGTCTACCATCCATTAGAGTAACAAAAATAGGGACAACAGACTAACTTCCATAATGACAAAGCTACCATCCATTGGAGTAACAAAAATATGGACAACAAACTACCTTCCATAATGACAAGGCTAACATACATTGTAGTAACAAAAATCTTAACAATAGACTACCTTCCATAATGACAAGGAAACCATCCATTGGAGTAACAAAAATCACAACGACAGACTACCTTCCATAATAACAAGGCTACCATCCATTGGAGTAATAAAAATATTGACAACAGACTACCTTCCATAGTGACAAGGCTACCATCCATTGGAGTATAAAATTTGTTGACAACAAACTACCTTCCAAAATGACAAGGCTGCCATCCATTGTAGTAACAAAAATCTCGACAACCAACTAACTTCCATAATGACTAGGATACTTATATTGGAGTAACAAAGATATCGACACCAGGCTACCTTCCACAATGACAAGGCTACAATCCATTCGAGTAACAAAAATAATTACAACAGACTACCTTCCATAGTGACAAGGCTACCATCCATTGGAGTATAAAATTTTTTGACAACAGACTACCTTCCATAATGACAAGGCTACCTTCCATTGGAGTAACAAAAATCTTGACAACCAACTAACTTCCATTACGACTAGGCTACTTCCATTGGAGTAACAAAGATATCGGCACCAGGATACCTTCCATAATGACAAGGCTACAATCCATTCGAGTAACAAAAATCTCAACAACAGACTACCTTCCATAATAACAAGGCTACCATCCATTGGAGTAACAAAGATATCGACAACATACTATCTTCCATAATGACTAGGCTACCATCCATTGGAGTAACAAAAATCTCGACAACAGACTACCTTCCATAATGACAAGGCTACCATTCATTGGAGTAACAAAAATCACAATGACAGACTACCTTCCGTAATGACAAATCTATCATCCATTGGAATAACAAAATTCTCGAAAACAGACAACCTTCCATAATGACAAGGCTACCATCCATTGGAGTAACAAAAATCTCGACAACAGACTACATTCCATAATGACAAAACTACCATCCATTGGAGTAATAAAGATATCGACAACATACTACCTTCCATAATTACAAGGATACCATCAATTGGAGTAACAAAGATATCGACAACATACTAACTTCCATAATGAAAAGGCTACCATTCATTGGAGTAACAAAAATCACGACAAAAGACTACCTTCCAAAATGACAAGGCTGCCATCCATTAGAAAAACAAAAATCTCGACAATAGACTTCCTTCCATAATGACTAGTCTACCATCCATTCGAGTAACAAAAATCGGGACAACAGACTACCTTCCATAATGACAAGGCTACCATCCATTGGAGTAACAAAAATATGGACAACAAACTACCTTCCATAATGACAAGGCTAACATACATTGTAGTAACAAAAATCTTAACAATAGACTACCTTCCATAATGACAAGGAAACCATCCATTGGAGTAACAAAAATCACAATGACAGACTACCTTCCATAATAACAAGACTACCATCCATTGGAGTAACAAAAATCTCGACAACAGACTACCTTCCATAGTGATAAGGATACCATCCATTGGAGTATATGAATTTTTGACAACAGACTACCTTCCATAATGACAAGGCTACCATCCATTGTAGTAACAAAAATCTCGACAACCAACTAACTTCCATCATGACTAGGCTACTTCTATTGGAGTAACAAAGATATTGACACCAGGCTACCTTCCATAATGACAAGGCTACAATCCATTCGAGTAACAAAAATAATGACAACAGACTACCTTCCATAGTGACAAGGCTACCATCCATTGGAGTATAAATTTTTTTGACAACAGACTACCTTCCATAATGACAAGGCTACAATCCATTCGAGTAAAAAAATCTCGACAACAGACTACCTTCCATAATGACAAGGCTACCATCCATTGGAGTAACAAAGATATCGAAAACATACTATCTTCCATAATGACTAGGCTACAATCCATTGGACTAATAAAAATCTCGACAACAAACTACCTTCCATAATGACAAGGCTACCATCCATTGGAGTAACAAAAATCTCGAAAATAGACCACCTTCCTTAATTACTAGGCTACCATCCATTGGAATAACAAAAATCTCGACAACAGACTACCTTCCATAATGACAAGGCTACTATCCAATGGAGTAACAAAAATTTGGACAACAAACTATCTTCCATAACGACAAGGCTAACATACATTGTAGTAACAAAAATCATAACAACACACTACCTTCCATAATGACAAGGCTAACATCCATTGGAGTAACAAAAATCACAATGACATACTACCTTCCGTAATGACAAGGCTATCATCCATTGGAATAACAAAATTCTCGAAAACAGACAACCTTCCATAATGACAAGGCTACCATCCATTGGAGTCACAAAAATCTCGACAACAGACTACCTTCCATAATGACAAAACTACCATCCATTGGAGTAATAAAGATATCGACAACATACTACCTTCCATAATTACCAGGCTACCATCCATTGGAGTAACAAAGATATCGACAACATACTAACTTCCATAATGAAAAGGCTACCATTCATTGTAGTAACAAAAATCAAGACAAAAGACTACCTTCCATAATGACAAGGGTGCCATCCATTAGAATAACAAAAATCTCGAAAACAGACTACCTTCCATAATGAAAAGGCTACCATCCAATGGAGTAATAAAAATCTCGACAACAGACTACCTTCCATAATGACTAGTCTACCATCCATTAGAGTAACAAAAATAGGGACAACAGACTAACTTCCATAATGACAAAGCTACCATCCATTGGAGTAACAAAAATATGGACAACAAACTACCTTCCATAATGACAAGGCTAACATACATTGTAGTAACAAAAATCTTAACAATAGACTACCTTCCATAATGACAAGGAAACCATCCATTGGAGTAACAAAAATCACAACGACAGACTACCTTCCATAATAACAAGGCTACCATCCATTGGAGTAATAAAAATATTGACAACAGACTACCTTCCATAGTGACAAGGCTACCATCCATTGGAGTATAAAATTTGTTGACAACAAACTACCTTCCAAAATGACAAGGCTGCCATCCATTGTAGTAACAAAAATCTCGACAACCAACTAACTTCCATAATGATTAGGATACTTATATTGGAGTAACAAAGATATCGACACCAGGCTATCTTCCACAATGACAAGGCTACAATCCATTCGAGTAACAAAAATAATTACAACAGACTACCTTCCATAGTGACAAGGCTACCATCCATTGGAGTATAAAATTTTTTGACAACAGACTACCTTCCATAATGACAAGGCTACCTTCCATTGGAGTAACAAAAATCTTGACAACCAACTAACTTCCATTACGACTAGGCTACTTCCATTGGAGTAACAAAGATATCGGCACCAGGATACCTTCCATAATGACAAGGCTACAATCCATTCGAGTAACAAAAATCTCAACAACAGACTACCTTCCATAATAACAAGGCTACCATCCATTGGAGTAACAAATATATCGACAACATACTATCTTCCATAATGACTAGGCTACCATCCATTGGAGTAACAAAAATCTCGACAACAGACTACCTTCCATAATGACAAGGCTACCATTCATTGGAGTAACAAAAATCACAATGACAGACTACCTTCCGTAATGACAAATCTATCATCCATTGGAATAACAAAATTCTCGAAAACAGACAACCTTCCATAATGACAAGGCTACCATCCATTGGAGTAACAAAAATCTCGACAACAGACTACATTCCATAATGACAAAACTACCATCCATTGGAGTAATAAAGATATCGACAACATACTACCTTCCATAATTACAAGGATACCATCAATTGGAGTAACAAAGATATCGACAACATACTAACTTCCATAATGAAAAGGCTACCATTCATTGGAGTAACAAAAATCATGACAAAAGACTACCTTCCAAAATGACAAGGCTGCCATCCATTAGAAAAACAAAAATCTCGACAATAGACTTCCTTCCATAATGACTAGTCTACCATCCATTAGAGTAACAAAAATCGGGACAACAGACTACCTTCCATAATGACAAGGCTACCATCCATTGGAGTAACAAAAATATGGACAACAAACTACCTTCCATAATGACAAGGCTAACATACATTGTAGTAACAAAAATCTTAACAATAGACTACCTTCCATAATGACAAGGAAACCATCCATTGGAGTAACAAAAATCACAATGACAGACTACCTTCCATAATAACAAGACTACCATCCATTGGAGTAACAAAAATCTCGACAACAGACTACCTTCCATAGTGATAAGGATACCATCCATTGGAGTATATGAATTTTTGACAACAGACTACCTTCCATAATGACAAGGCTACCATCCATTGTAGTAACAAAAATCTCGACAACCAACTAACTTCCATCATGACTAGGCTACTTCTATTGGAGTAACAAAGATATTGACACCAGGCTACCTTCCATAATGACAAGGCTACAATCCATTCGAGTAACAAAAATAATGACAACAGACTACCTTCCATAGTGACAAGGCTACCATCCATTGGAGTATAAATTTTTTTGACAACAGACTACCTTCCATAATGACAAGGCTACAATCCATTCGAGTAAAAAAAATCTCGACAATAGACTACCTTCCATAATGACAAGGCTACCATCCATTGGAGTAACAAAGATATCGACAACATACTATCTTCCATAATGACTAGGCTACAATCCATTGGACTAATAAAAATCTCGACAACAAACTACCTTCCATAATGACAAGGCTACCATCCATTGGAGTAACAAAAATCTCGAAAATAGACTACCTTCCTTAATTACTAGGCTACCATCCATTGGAATAACAAAAATCTCGACAACAGACTACCTTCCATAATGACAAGGCTACTATCCAATGGAGTAACAAAAATTTGGACAACAAACTATCTTCCATAACGACAAGGCTAACATACATTGTAGTAACAAAAATCATAACAACACACTACCTTCCATAATGAACAGGCTAACATCCATTGGAGTAACAAAAATCACAATGACATACTACCTTCCGTAATGACAAGACTATCATCCATTGGAATAACAAAATTCTCGAAAACAGACAACCTTCAATAATGACAAGGCTACCATCCATTGGAGTAACAAAAATCTCGACAACAGACTACCGTCCATAATGAAAAAACTACCATCCATTGGAGTAATAAAGATATCGACAACATACTACCTTCCATAATTATAAGGCTACCATCCATTGGAGTAACAAAGATATCGACAACATACTAACTTCCATAATGACAAGGCTACCATTCATTGGAGTAACAAAAATCACGACAAAGACTACCTTCCATAATGACAAGGCTGCCATCCATTAGAATAACAAAAATCTCGAAAACAGACTACCTTCCATAATGAAAAGGCTACCATCCAATGGAGTAATAAAAATCTCGACAACAGACTACCTTCCATAATGACTAGTCTACGATCCATTAGAGTAACAAAAACCGGGACAACAGACTACCTTCCATAATGACAAGGCTACCATCCATTGGTGTAACAAAAATATTAACAAGAGACTATCTTCCATAATGACACGGCTACCAGCCATTGGAGTAACAAAAATATCGCCAACTGACTACCTTCCATAATGAAAAGGCTACCATCCATTGGAGTAACAAAAATCTCGAAAATAGACTACCTCCAATAATTACTAGGCTACCATCCATTGGAATAACAAAAATCTCGACAACAGACTACCTTCCATAATGACAAGGCTACTATCCAAAGGAGTAACAAAAATATGGATAATAAACTACCTTCCATAATGACAAGGCTAACATACATTGTAGTAACACAAATCTTAACAATAGACTACCTTCCATAATGACAAGGAAACCATCCATTGGAGTAACAAAAATCACAATGATAGACTACCTTCCATAATAACAAGGCTACCATCCATTGGAGTAACAAAAATCTCGACAAAAGACTACCTTCCATAATGACAAGGCTGCCATCCATTAGAATAACAAAAATCTCGAAAACAGACTACCTTCCATAATGAAAAGGCTACCATCCATAGGAGTAATAAAAATCTCGACAACAGACTACCTTCCATAATGACTAGTCTACCATCCATTAGAGTAACAAAAATTGGGACAACATACTACCTTCCATAATGACAAGGCTACCATCCATTGGTGTAACAAAAATATTAACAAGAGACTATCTTCCATAATGACATGGCTAACATACATTGTAGTAACAAAAATCTTAACAATAGACTACCTTCCATAATGACAAGGAAACCATCCATTGGAGTAACAAAAATCACAACGACAGACTACCTTCCATAATAACAAGGCTACCATCCATTGGAGTAATAAAAATCACAATGACAGACTACCTTCCATAGTGACAAGGCTACCATCCATTGGAGTATAATTTTTTTTTACAATAGACTACCTTCCATAATGACAAGGCTACAATCCATTCGAGTAACAAAAATAATTACAACAGACTACCTTCCATAGTGACAAGGCTACCATCCATTGGAGTATAAAATTTTTTGACAACAGACTACCTTCCATAATGACAAGGATACCTTCCATTGGAGTAACAAAAATCACGACAACCAACTAACTTCCATAATGACTAGGCTACTTCCATTGGAGTAACAAAGATATCGACACCAGGACACCTTCCATAATGACAAGGCTACAATCCATTCTAGTAACAAAAATCTCGACAACAGACTACCTTCCATAATGACAAGGCTACCATCCATTGGAGTAACAAAGATATCGACAACATACTACCTTCCATAATTACAAGGCTACCATCCATTGGAGTAACAAAGATATCGACAACATACTAACTTCCATATTGAAAAGGCTACCATTCATTGGAGTAACAAAAATCATGACAAAAGACTACCTTCCATAATGACCAGGCTGCCATCCATTAGAATAACAAAAATCTCGAAAACAGACTACCTTCCATAATGAAAAGGCTGCCATCCAATGGAGTAATAAAAATCTCGACAACAAACTACCTTCCATAATGACTAGTCTACCATCCATTAGAGTAACAAAAATCGGGACAACAGACTACCTTCCATAATGACAAGGCTACCATCCATTGGTGTAACAAAAATATTAACAAGAGACTATCTTCCATAATGACACGGCTACCAGCCATTGGAGTAACAAAAATCTCGACAACTGACTACCTTCTATAATGAAAAGGCTACCATCCATTGGAGTAACAAAAATCTCGAAAATAGACTACCTCCCATAATTACTAGGCTACCATCCATTGGAATAACAAAAATCTCGACAACAGACTACCTTCCATAATGACAAGGCTACTATCCAATGGAGTAACAAAAATATGGATAATAAACTACCTTCCATAATGACAAGGCTAACATACATTGTAGTAACAAAAATCTTAACAATAGACTACCTTCCATAATGACAAGGAAACCATCCATTGGAGTAACAAAAATCACAACGATAGACTACCTTCCATAATAACAAGGCTACCATCCATTGGAGTAACAAAACTCTCGACAACAGACTACCTTCCATAGTGACAAGGCTACCATCCATTGGAGTATAAATTTTTTTGACAACAGACTACCTTCCGTAATGACAAGGCTACCATCCATTGAAGTAACAAAAATCTCGACAACCAACTAACTTCCATAATGACTAGGCTACTTCCATTGGTGTAACAAAGATATCGACACCAGGCTACCTTCCATAATGACAAGGCTACAATCCATTCGAGTAACAAAAATCTCGACAACAGACTACCTTCCATAATGACAAGGCTACCATCCATTGGAGTAACAATGATATCGACAACATACTATCTTCCATAATGACTAGGTTACCATCCATTGGAGTAACAAAAATCTCGGCAACAGAATACCTTGCATAATGTCTAGGCTACCATCCATTGGAGTAACAAAGATATCGATAACAGACTACCTTCCATAATTACAAGGCTACAATCCAATGTAGTAACAAAAATCTCGACAACAAACTACCTTCCATAATGATAAGGCTACCATCCATTATAGTAACATAAATCTCGACAACAGTCTACCTTCCATAATGACAAGGCTACCATCCATTCGAGTAACAAAAATCTCGACAACATACTAAATTCCATAATGACAAGGCTACCATTCATTGGTGTAACAAAAATATCAACAAAAGACTATCTTCCATAATGACAAGGCTAACATCTATTGGAGTAACAAAAATCTCGACAACAGACTACCTTCCATAATGACAAGGCTACCATCCATTGGAGTAACAAAAATCTCGAAAATAGACTACCTCCCATAATTACTAGGCTACAATCCATATGTATAACAAAAATCTAGACAACAGACTACCTTCCATAATGACAAGGCTACTATCCAATGGAGTAACAAAAATATGGACAACAAACTACCTTCCATAATCACAAGGCTAACATACATCGGAGTAACAAAAATCTTAACAACAGACTACCTTCCATAATGAAAAGGCTACGATCCATTGGAGTAACAAAAATCACAACGACAGACTACCTTCCATAATGACAAGGCTACCATCCATTGGAGTAAAAAAAATCTTGACAACAGACTACCTTCCATAATGACAAGGAAACCATCCATTGGAGTAACAAAGATCACAACGATAGACTACCTTCCATAATGACAAGGCTACCATCCATTGGAGTAACAAAAATCTCGACAACAGACTACCTTCCATAGTGATAAGGCTACCATCCATTGGAGTATAAATTTTTTTGACAACAGACTACCTTCCATAATGACAAGGCTACCTTCCATTGGAGTAACAAAAATCTCGACAACCAACTAACTTCCATAATGACTAGGCTACTTCCATTGGAGTAACAAAGATTTCGACACCAGGATACCTTCTATAATGACAAGGCTACAATCCATTCGAGTAACAAAAATCTCGACAACAGACTACTTTCCATAATGACAAGGCTACCATCCATTGGAGTAACAAAGATATCGATAACATACTATCTTCCATAACGACAAGGCTAACATACATTGGAGTAACAAAAATCATAACAACAGACTACCTTCCATAATGACAAGGCTACCATCGATTGGAGTAACAAAAATCACAATGACAGACTATCATCCATTGGAATAACAAAATTCTCGAAAATAGACAATCTTCCATAATGACAAGGCTACCATCCATTGGAGTAACAAAAATCTCGACAACAGACTACCTTCCATAATGATAAAACTACCATCCATTGGAGTAATAAAGATATCGACAACATACTACCTTCCATAATTACAAGGCTACCATCCATTGGAGTAACAATGATATCGACAACATACTAACATCTATAATGACAAGGCTACCATTCATTAGAATAACAAAAATCATGATAAAAGACTATCTTCCATAATGACAAGGCTGCCATCCATTAGAATAACAAAAATCTCGAAAACAGACTACCTTCCATAATGAAAAGGCTACCATCCAATGGAGTAATAAAAATCTCGACAACAGACTACCTTCCATAATGACTAGTCTACCATCCGTTAGAGTAACAAAAATAGGGACAACAGACTACCTTCCATAATGACAAGGCTACCATCCATTGGTGTAACAAAAATATTAACAAGAGACTATCTTCCATAATGACACGGCTACCAGCCATTGGAGTAACAAAAATATCGACAACTGACTACCTTTCATAATGAAAAGGCTACCATCCATTGGAGTAACAAAAATCTCGAAATTAGACTACCTCCCATAATTACTAAGCTACCATCCATTGGAATAACAAAAATCTCGACAACAGACTACCTTCCATAATGACATGGCTACCATCCATTGGAGTAACAAAAATATGGACAATAAACTACCTTCCATAATGAAAAGGCTAACATACATTGTAGTAACAAAAATCTTAACAATAGACTACCTTCCATAATGACAAGGAAACCATCCATTGGAGTAACAAAAATATGGACAATAAACTACCTTCCATAATGAAAAGGCTAACATACATTGTAGTAACAAAAATCTTAACAACAGACAACCTTCCATAATGACAAGGCTACCATCCATTGGAGTAACAAAAATATCAACAAGAGACTATCTTCCATAATGACACGGCTACCAGCCATTGGAGTAACAAAGATATCGACAACATACTAACTTCCATAATGACTAGGCTACCATCCATTGGAGTAACAAAAATCTCGAAAATAGACTACCTCCCATAATTACTAGGCTACCATCCATTGGAATAACAAAAATCTCGACAACAGACTACCTTCCATAATGACAAGGCTAACATACATTGTAGTAACAAAAATCATAACAACAGACTACCTTCCATAATGACAAGGCTACCATCCATTGGAGTACCAAAAATCAAAACACCAAACTACCGTCCATAATGACAAGGCTACCATCCATTGGAGTAACAAAAATCTCGACAACACACTACCTTCCATAATGACAAGGCTACCATCCATTGGAGTAAGAAAAATCACAATGACAGACTACCTTCCGTAATGACAAGGCTATCATCCATTGGAATAACAAAAATCTCGAAAACAGACAACCTTCCATAATGACGAATCTACCATCCATTGGAGTAACAAAAATCTCGACAATAGGCTACCTTCCATAATGACAAAACTACCATCCATTGGAGTAATAAAGATATAGACAACATACTACCGTCCATAATTACAAGGCTACCATCCATTGGAGTAACAAATATATCGACAACATACTACATTCAATAATGACAAGGCTACCATTCATTGGAGTACCAAAAATCACGACAAAAGACTACCTTTCATAATGACAAGGCTGTCATCCCTTAGAATAACAAAAATCTCGAAAACAGACTACCTTCCATAATGAAAATACTACCATCCAATGGAGTAACAAAAATCTCGACAATAGACTACCTTCCATAATGACCAGTCTACCATTCATTAGAGTAACAAAAATCCGGACAACAGACTACCTTCCATAATGACAAGGCTACCATCCATTAGAGTAACAAAAATATCAACAAGAGACTATCTTCCATACTGACACGGCTACCAGCCATTGGAGTAACAAAAATCTCGACAACAGACTACCTTCCATAATGAAAAGGCTACCATCCATTGGATTAACAAAAATCTCGAAAATAGACTACCTCCCATAATTACTAGGCTACCATCCATTGGAATAACAAAAATCTCGACAACAGACTACCTTCCATAATGACAAGGCTACTATCCCATGGAGTAACAAAAATATGGACAACAAATTAACTTCCATAATGACAAGGCTAACATACATTTTAGTAACAAAAACCTTAACAATAGACTACCTTCCATAATGACAAGGAAACCATCCATTGGAGTAACAAAAATCACAACGACAAACTACCTTCCATAATGACAAGGCTACCATCCATTGGAGTAACAAAAATCTCGACAACATACTACATTCCATAATGACAAGGCTACAATTCATTGGTGTAACAAAAATATTAACAAAAGACTATCTTCCATAATGACAAGGCTACGATCCATTGGAGTAACAAAAATCACAACGACAGACTACCTTCCATAATGACAAGGCTACCATCCATTGGAGTAAAAAACATCTCGACAACAGACTACCTTCCATAGTGATAAGGCTACCATCCATTGGAGTATAGATTTTTTTGACAACAGACTACCTTCTATAATGACAAGGCTACCTTCCATTGGAGTAACGAAAATCTCGACAACCAACTAACTTCCATAATGACTAGGCTACTTCCATTGGAGTAAGAAAGATATCGACACCCAGATACCTTCTATAATGACAAGGCTACAATCCATTCGAGTAACAAAAATCTCGACAACAGACTACCTTCCATAATGACAAGGCTACCATCCATTGGAGTAACAAAGATATTGACAACATACTAACTTCCATAATGACTAGGCTACCATCCATTGGAGTAACAAAAATCTCGACAAATGACTACCTTCCATAATGACTAGGCTACCATCCATTAGAGTAACAAAGATATCGATAACAAACAGCCTTCCATAATTACAAGGTTACAATCCAATGTAGTAACAAAAATCTCGACTACAAACTACCTTCCATAATGACAAGGCTAACATACATTGTAGTAACAAAAATCATAACAACAGACTACCTTCCATAATGACAAGGCTTCCATCCATTGGAGTAACAAAAATCACAACGACAGAGTACAGTCCATAATGACAAGGCTACCATCCATTGGAGTAACAAAAATCTCGACAACAGACTACCTTCCATAATGACAAGGCTACCATCCATTGGAGTAACAAAAATCTCGACATCAGACTACCTTCCATAGTGATAAGGCTACCATCCATTAGAGTATAAAATTTTTTGACAACATACTACCTTCCATAATGACAAGGCTACCTTCCATTGGAGTAACAAAAATCTCGACAACCAACTAACTTCCATATTGACTAGGCTACTTCCATTGGAATAACAAATATTTCGACACCAGGATACCTTCTATAATGACAAGGCTACAATCCATTCGAGTAACAAAAATCTCGACAACAGACTACCTTCCATAATGACCAGGCTACCATCCATTGGAGTAACAAAGATATCGACAACATACTATCTTCCATAATGACTAGGCTACCATCCATTGGAGTAACAAATCTCGCCAACAAACTACCTTCAATAATGACTAGGCTAACATCCATTAGAGTAACAAAGATATTGATAACAGACTACCTCCCATAATTACTAGGCTACCAACCATTGGAATAACAAAAATCTTGACAACATACTACCATCCATAATGACAAGGCTAACATACATTGTAGTAACAAAAATCATAACAACAGACTACCTTCCATAATGACAAGGCTACCATCCATTGGAGTAAAAAAAATCACAACGACAGACTACCGTCCATAATGACAAGGCTACCATCCATTAGAGTAAGAAAAATCTCGACAACAGACTACCTTCCATAATGACAAGGCTACCATCCATTGAAGTAAGAAAAATCACAATGACAGACTACCTTCCGTAATGACAAGGCTATCATCCATTGGAATAACAAAAATCTCAAAAACAGACTACCTTCCATAATGACAAGGCTACCATCCATTGGAGTAACAAAAATCTCGACAATAGACTACCTTCCATAATGACAAAACTACCATCCATTGGAGTAATAAAGATATCGACAACATACTACGTTCCATAATTACAACGCTACCATCCATTGGAGTAACAAAGATATCGACAACATACTACCTTCCATAATGACAAGGCTACCATTCATTGGAGTAACAAAAATCATGACAAAAGACTACCTTCCATAATGACAAGGCTGCCATCCCTTAGAATAACAAAAATATCGAAAACAGACTACCTTCCATAATGAAAAGGGTACCATCCAATGGAGTAACAAAAATCTCGACAACATACTACCTTCCATAATGACTAGTCTACCATCCGTTAGAGTAACAAAAATCGGGACAACAGACTACCTTCCATAATGACAAGGCTACCATCTATTGGAGTAACAAAAATATAAACAAGAGACTATCTTCCATAATGACAAAGCTACCATCCATTGGAGTAACAAAGATATCGACAACATACTAACTTCCATAATGACTAGGCTACCATCCATTGGAGTAACAAAAATCTCGACAAATGACTACCTTCCATAATGACTAGGCTACCATCCATTAGAGTAACAAAGATATCGATAACAGACTGCCTTCCATAATGACAAGGTTACAATCCAATGTAGTAACAAAAATCTCGACTACAAACTACCTTCCATAATGACAAGGCTACCATCCATTGGAGTAACAAAAATCACAACGACAGACTACAATCCATAATGACAAGGCTACCATCCATTGGAGTAACAAAAATCTCGAAAACAGACTACCTTCCATAATGACAACGCTACCATCCATTGGAGTAACAAAAATCTCGACATCAGACTACCTTCCATAGTGATAAGTCTACCATCCATTAGAGTAAAAAATTTTTTGACAACAGACTACCTTCCATAATGACAAGGCTACCTTCCATTGGAGTAACAAAAATCTCGACAACCAACTAACTTCCATATTGACTAGGCTACTTCCATTGGAGTAACAAATATTTCGACACCAGGATACCTTCTATAATGACAAGGCTACAATCCATTCGAGTAACAAAAATCTCGACAATAGACTACCTTCCATAATGACAAGGCTACCATCCATTGGAGAAACAAAGATATCGACAACATACTATCTTCCATAATGACTAGGCTACCATCCATTGGAGTAACAAATCTCGACAACAGACTACCTTCCATAATGACTAGGCTACCATCCATTAGAGTAACAAAGATATTGATAATAGACTACCTCCCATAATTACTAGGCTACCATCCATTGGAATAACAAAAATCTCGACAACATACAACCATCCATAATGACAAGGCTAACATACATTGTAGTAACAAAAATCATAACAACAGACTACCTTCCATAATGACAAGGCTACCATCCATTGGAGTATAAAAAATCACAACGACACACTACCGTCCATAATGACAAGGCTACCATCCATTGGAGTAAGAAAAATCTCGACAACAGACTACCTTCCATAATGACAAGGCTACCATCCATTGAAGTAAGAAAAATCACAATGACAGACTACCTTCCGTAATGACAAGGCTATCATCCATTGGAATAACAAAAATCTCGAAAACAGACAACCTTCCATAATGACAAGGCTACCATCCATTGGAGTAACTAAAATCTCGACAATAGACTACCTTCCATAATGACAAAAATACCATCCATTGGAGTAATAAAGATATCGACAACATACTACCTTCCATAATTACAAGGCTACCATCAGTTGGAGTAACAAAGATATCGACAACATACTACCTTCCATAATGACAAGGCTACCATTCATAGGAGTAACAAAAATCACGACAAAAGACAACCTTCCATAATTACAAGGCTACCATCCATTGGAGTAAAAAAAATATCAACAAGAGACTGTCTTCCATAATGACACGGCTACCAGCCATTGGAGTAAGAAAAATCTCGACAACAGACTACCTTCCATAATGAAAAGGATACCATCCATTGGATTAACAATAATATGGAAAACAAACTACCTTCCATAATGACAAGGCTACCATCCATTGGAGTAACAAAAATCACAACGACAAACTATCTTCCATAATGACAAGGCTACCATCCATTGGAGTAACAAAAATCTCGACAACAGACTACCTTCCATAATGACAAGGATACCATCCATTGGAGTAATAAAAATCACAATGATAAACTACCTTCCGTAATGACAAGGCTACCATCCATTGGAATAACTAAATTCTCGAAAACAGACTACCTTCCATAATGATAAGGCTACCATCCATTGGAGTAACAAAAATCTCGACAACAGACTACCTTCCATAATGACAAAGCTAACATCCATTGGAGTAATAAAGATATCGATAACATACTACCTTCCATAATTACAAGGCTACCATCCATTGGAGTAACGAAGATATCGACAACAGACTACCTTCCATAATGACAAGGCTACCATCCATTGGAGTAACAAAAATCACAACGACAGACTACCGTCCATAATGACAAGGCTACCATCCATTGGAGTAACAAAAATCTCGACAACAGACTACCTTCTATTATGACAAGGCTACAATCCATCAGAGTAAAAAAAATCTCGACAACAGACTACCTTCCATAATGACAAGGCTACCATCCATTGGAGTAACAAAGATATCGACAACATACTAACTTCCATAATGACTAGGCTACCATCCATTGGAGTAACAAAAATCTCGACAAATGACTACCTTCCATAATGACAAGGCTTCCATCCCTTAGAATAACAAAAATCTCGACAGACTACCTTCCATAATGAAAAGGCTAACATCCAATGGAGTAACAAAAATCTTGACAACAGACTACCTTCCATAATGACTAGTCTACCATCCATTAGAGTAACAAAAATCGGGACAACAGACAACCTTCCATAATGACAAGGCTACCATCCATTGGAGTAACAAAAATATCAACAAGAGACTATCTTCCATAATGACACGGCTACCAGCCATTGGAGTAACAAAGATATCGACAACATACTAACTTCCATAATGACTAGGCTACCATCCATTGGAGTAACAAAAATCTCGAAAATAGACTACCTCCCATAATTACTAGGCTACCATCCATTGGAATAACAAAAATCTCGACAACAGACTACCTTCCATAATGACAAGGCTAACATACATTGTAGTAACAAAAATCATAACAACAGACTACCTTCCATAATGACAAGGCTACCATCCATTGGAGTACCAAAAATCAAAACACCAAACTACCGTCCATAATGACAAGGCTACCATCCATTGGAGTAACAAAAATCTCGACAACACACTACCTTCCATAATGACAAGGCTACCATCCATTGGAGTAAGAAAAATCACAATGACAGACTACCTTCCGTAATGACAAGGCTATCATCCATTGGAATAACAAAAATCTCGAAAACAGACAACCTTCCATAATGACGAATCTACCATCCATTGGAGTAACAAAAATCTCGACAATAGGCTACCTTCCATAATGACAAAACTACCATCCATTGGAGTAATAAAGATATAGACAACATACTACCGTCCATAATTACAAGGCTACCATCCATTGGAGTAACAAATATATCGACAACATACTACATTCAATAATGACAAGGCTACCATTCATTGGAGTACCAAAAATCACGACAAAAGACTACCTTTCATAATGACAAGGCTGTCATCCCTTAGAATAACAAAAATCTCGAAAACAGACTACCTTCCATAATGAAAATACTACCATCCAATGGAGTAACAAAAATCTCGACAATAGACTACCTTCCATAATGACCAGTCTACCATTCATTAGAGTAACAAAAATCCGGACAACAGACTACCTTCCATAATGACAAGGCTACCATCCATTAGAGTAACAAAAATATCAACAAGAGACTATCTTCCATACTGACACGGCTACCAGCCATTGGAGTAACAAAAATCTCGACAACAGACTACCTTCCATAATGAAAAGGCTACCATCCATTGGATTAACAAAAATCTCGAAAATAGACTACCTCCCATAATTACTAGGCTACCATCCATTGGAATAACAAAAATCTCGACAACAGACTACCTTCCATAATGACAAGGCTACTATCCCATGGAGTAACAAAAATATGGACAACAAATTAACTTCCATAATGACAAGGCTAACATACATTTTAGTAACAAAAACCTTAACAATAGACTACCTTCCATAATGACAAGGAAACCATCCATTGGAGTAACAAAAATCACAACGACAAACTACCTTCCATAATGACAAGGCTACCATCCATTGGAGTAACAAAAATCTCGACAACATACTACATTCCATAATGACAAGGCTACAATTCATTGGTGTAACAAAAATATTAACAAAAGACTATCTTCCATAATGACAAGGCTTTGATCCATTGGAGTAACAAAAATCACAACGACAGACTACCTTCCATAATGACAAGGCTACCATCCATTGGAGTAAAAAACATCTCGACAACAGACTACCTTCCATAGTGATAAGGCTACCATCCATTGGAGTATAGATTTTTTTGACAACAGACTACCTTCTATAATGACAAGGCTACCTTCCATTGGAGTAACGAAAATCTCGACAACCAACTAACTTCCATAATGACTAGGCTACTTCCATTGGAGTAACAAAGATTTCGACACCCAGATACCTTCTATAATGACAAGGCTACCATCCATTCGAGTAACAAAAATCTCGACAACAGACTACCTTCCATAATGACAAGGCTACCATCCATTGGAGTAACAAAGATATTGACAACATACTAACTTCCATAATGACTAGGCTACCATCCATTGGAGTAACAAAAATCTCGACAAATGACTACCTTCCATAATGACTAGGCTACCATCCATTAGAGTAACAAAGATATCGATAACAAACAGCCTTCCATAATTACAAGGTTACAATCCAATGTAGTAACAAAAATCTCGACGACAAACTACCTTCCATAATGACAAGGCTAACATACATTGTAGTAACAAAAATCATAACAACAGACTACCTTCCATAATGACAAGGCTTCCATCCATTGGAGTAACAAAAATCACAACGACAGAGTACAGTCCATAATGACAAGGCTACCATCCATTGGAGTAACAAAAATCTCGACAACAGACTACCTTCCATAATGACAAGGCTACCATCCATTGGAGTAACAAAAATCTCGACATCAGACTACCTTCCATAGTGATAAGGCTACCATCCATTAGAGTATAAAATTTTTTGACAACATACTACCTTCCATAATGACAAGGCTACCTTCCATTGGAGTAACAAAAATCTCGACAACCAACTAACTTCCATATTGACTAGGCTACTTCCATTGGAATAACAAATATTTCGACACCAGGATACCTTCTATAATGACAAGGCTACAATCCATTCGAGTAACAAAAATCTCGACAACAGACTACCTTCCATAATGACCAGGCTACCATCCATTGGAGTAACAAAGATATCGACAACATACTATCTTCCATAATGACTAGGCTACCATCCATTGGAGTAACAAATCTCGCCAACAAACTACCTTCAATAATGACTAGGCTAACATCCATTAGAGTAACAAAGATATTGATAACAGACTACCTCCCATAATTACTAGGCTACCAACCATTGGAATAACAAAAATCTTGACAACATACTACCATCCATAATGACAAGGCTAACATACATTGTAGTAACAAAAATCATAACAACAGACTACCTTCCATAATGACAAGGCTACCATCCATTGGAGTAAAAAAAATCACAACGACAGACTACCGTCCATAATGACAAGGCTACCATCCATTAGAGTAAGAAAAATCTCGACAACAGACTACCTTCCATAATGACAAGGCTACCATCCATTGAAGTAAGAAAAATCACAATGACAGACTACCTTCCGTAATGACAAGGCTATCATCCATTGGAATAACAAAAATCTCAAAAACAGACTACCTTCCATAATGACAAGGCTACCATCCATTGGAGTAACAAAAATCTCGACAATAGACTACCTTCCATAATGACAAAACTACCATCCATTGGAGTAATAAAGATATCGACAACATACTACGTTCCATAATTACAACGCTACCATCCATTGGAGTAACAAAGATATCGACAACATACTACCTTCCATAATGACAAGGCTACCATTCATTGGAGTAACAAAAATCATGACAAAAGACTACCTTCCATAATGACAAGGCTGCCATCCCTTAGAATAACAAAAATATCGAAAACAGACTACCTTCCATAATGAAAAGGGTACCATCCAATGGAGTAACAAAAATCTCGACAACATACTACCTTCCATAATGACTAGCCTACCATCCGTTAGAGTAACAAAAATCGGGACAACAGACTACCTTCCATAATGACAAGGCTACCATCTATTGGAGTAACAAAAATATAAACAAGAGACTATCTTCCATAATGACAAAGCTACCATCCATTGGAGTAACAAAGATATCGACAACATACTAACTTCCATAATGACTAGGCTACCATCCATTGGAGTAACAAAAATCTCGACAAATGACTACCTTCCATAATGACTAGGCTACCATCCATTAGAGTAACAAAGATATCGATAACAGACTGCCTTCCATAATGACAAGGTTACAATCCAATGTAGTAACAAAAATCTCGACTACAAACTACCTTCCATAATGACAAGGCTACCATCCATTGGAGTAACAAAAATCACAACGACAGACTACAATCCATAATGACAAGGCTACCATCCATTGGAGTAACAAAAATCTCGAAAATAGACTACCTTCCATAATGACAACGCTACCATCCATTGGAGTAACAAAAATCTCGACATCAGACTACCTTCCATAGTGATAAGTCTACCATCCATTAGAGTAAAAAATTTTTTGACAACAGACTACCTTCCATAATGACAAGGCTACCTTCCATTGGAGTAACAAAAATCTCGACAACCAACTAACTTCCATATTGACTAGGCTACTTCCATTGGAGTAACAAATATTTCGACACCAGGATACCTTCTATAATGACAAGGCTACAATCCATTCGAGTAACAAAAATCTCGACAATAGACTACCTTCCATAATGACAAGGCTACCATCCATTGGAGTAACAAAGATATCGACAACATACTATCTTCCATAATGACTAGGCTACCATCCATTGGAGTAACAAATCTCGACAACAGACTACCTTCCATAATGACTAGGCTACCATCCATTAGAGTAACAAAGATATTGATAATAGACTACCTCCCATAATTACTAGGCTACCATCCATTGGAATAACAAAAATCTCGACAACATACAACCATCCATAATGACAAGGCTAACATACATTGTAGTAACAAAAATCATAACAACAGACTACCTTCCATAATGACAAGGCTACCATCCATTGGAGTATAAAAAATCACAACGACACACTACCGTCCATAATGACAAGGCTACCATCCATTGGAGTAAGAAAAATCTCGACAACAGACTACCTTCCATAATGACAAGGCTACCATCCATTGAAGTAAGAAAAATCACAATGACAGACTACCTTCCGTAATGACAAGGCTATCATCCATTGGAATAACAAAAATCTCGAAAACAGACAAGCTTCCATAATGACAAGGCTACCATCCATTGGAGTAACTAAAATCTCGACAATAGACTACCTTCCATAATGACAAAAATACCATCCATTGGAGTAATAAAGATATCGACAACATACTACCTTCCATAATTACAAGGCTACCATCAATTGGAGTAACAAAGATATCGACAACATACTACCTTCCATAATGACAAGGCTACCATTCATAGGAGTAACAAAAATCACGACAAAAGACAACCTTCCATAATTACAAGGCTACCATCCATTGGAGTAAAAAAAATATCAACAAGAGACTGTCTTCCATAATGACACGGCTACCAGCCATTGGAGTAAGAAAAATCTCGACAACAGACTACCTTCCATAATGAAAAGGATACCATCCATTGGATTAACAATAATATGGAAAACAAACTACCTTCCATAATGACAAGGCTACCATCCATTGGAGTAACAAAAATCACAACGACAAACTATCTTCCATAATGACAAGGCTACCATCCATTGGAGTAACAAAAATCTCGACAACAGACTACCTTCCATAATGACAAGGATACCATCCATTGGAGTAATAAAAATCACAATGATAAACTACCTTCCGTAATGACAAGGCTACCATCCATTGGAATAACTAAATTCTCGAAAACAGACTACCTTCCATAATGATAAGGCTACCATCCATTGGAGTAACAAAAATCTCGACAACAGACTACCTTCCATAATGACAAAGCTAACATCCATTGGAGTAATAAAGATATCGATAACATACTACCTTCCATAATTACAAGGCTACCATCCATTGGAGTAACGAAGATATCGACAACATACTACCTTCCATAATGACAAGGCTACCATTCATTGGAGTAACAAAAATCACGACAAAAGACTACCTTCCATAATGACAAGGCTGCCATCCATTGGAATAACAAAAATCTCGAAAACAGACTACCTTCCATAATGAAAAGGCTACCATCCAATGGAGTAACAAAAATATCGACAACAGACTAACTTCCATAATGACTAGTCTACCATACATTAGAGTAACAAAAATCGGGACAACAAACTACCTTCCATAATGACAAGGCTACCAACCATTGGAGTAACCAAAATATCAGCAAGAGACTATCTTCCATAATGA
Organism: Vicia faba; assembly: GCA_948472305.1. NCBI lineage: Eukaryota > Viridiplantae > Streptophyta > Magnoliopsida > Fabales > Fabaceae > Vicia > Vicia faba. Next base: position 653,165,564 of record OX451741.1, read on the forward strand.
CACGGCTACTATCCATTGGAGTAACAAAAATCTCGACAACAGACTACCTTCCATAATGACATGGCTACCATCCATTGGAGTAACAAAAATCTCCAAAATAGACTACCTCCCATAATTACTTGGCTACCATCCATTGGAATAACTAAAATCTCGACAACAGACTACCTTCCATAATGACAAGGCTACTATCCAATGGAGTAACAAAAATATGGACAACAAACTACCTTCCATAATGACAAGGCTAACATACATTGTAGTAACGAAAATCTAAACAACAGACTACCTTCCATAATGACAAGGCTACCATCCATTGGAGTAATAAAAATCACAACGACAGACTACCTTCCATAATGACAAGGCTACCATCCATTGGAGTAACAAAAATTTCGACAACAGACTACCTTCCATAATGACAAGGCTACAATCCATTGGATTAACAAAAATCACAATGACATACTACCTTCCATAATGACAAGGCTACCTTCCATTGGAGTAACAAAAATCTCGACAACAGACTACCTTCCATAATGACAAAGCTACCATCCATTGGAGTAATAATGATATTGACAACATACTACCTTCAATAATTACAAGGCTACCATCCATTGGAGTAATAAGGATATCGATAACATACTAACTTCCATAATGACAAGGCTACCATTCATTGGAGTAACAAAAATCACAACAAAAGACTACCTTCCATAATGACAAAGCTGCCATCCATTGGAATAACAAAAATCTCGAAAATAGACTACCTTCCATAATGAAAAGGCTACCATCCAATGGAGTAACAAAAATCTTGATAACAGACTACCTTCAATAATGACTAGTCTAGCATCCATTAGAGTAACAAAAATCGGGACAACAGACTCCCTTCCATAATGACAAGGCTACCATCCAATGGAGTAACAAAAATATCGACAACAGACTAACTTCCATAATGACTAGTCTACCATACATTAGAGTAACAAAAATCGGGACAACAAACTACCTTCCATAATGACAAGGCTACCAACCATTGGAGTAACCAAAATATCAGCAAGAGACTATCTTCCATAATGACACGGCTACTATCCATTGGAGTAACAAAAATCTCGACAACAGACTACCTTCCATAATGACATGGCTACCATCCATTGGAGTAACAAAAATCTCCAAAATAGACTACCTCCCATAATTACTTGGCTACCATCCATTGGAATAACTAAAATCTCGACAACAGACTACCTTCCATAATGACAAGGCTACTATCCAATGGAGTAACAAAAATGTGGACAACAAACTACCTTCCATAATGACAAGGCTAACATACATTGTAGTAACGAAAATCTAAACAACAGACTACCTTCCATAATGATAAGGCTACCATCCATTGGAGTAATAAAAATCACAACGACAGACTACCTTCCATAATGACAAGGCTACCATCCATTGGAGTAACAAAAATTTCGACAACAAACTACCTTCCATAATGACAAGGCTACAATCCATTGGATTAACAAAAATCACAATGACATACTACCTTCCATAATGACAAGGCTACCTTCCATTGGAGTAACAAAAATCTCGACAACAGACTACCTTCCATAATGACAAAGCTACCATCCATTGGAGTAATAATGATATTGACAACATACTACCTTCAATAATTACAAGGCTACCATCCATTGGAGTAATAAGGATATCGATAACATACTAACTTCCATAATGACAAGGCTACCATTCATTGGAGTAACAAAAATCACAACAAAAGACTACCTTCCATAATGACAAAGCTGCCATCCATTGGAATAACCAAAATCTCGAAAATAGACTACCTTCCATAATGAAAAGGCTACCATCCAATGGAGTAACAAAAATCTTGATAACAGACTACCTTCAATAATGACTAGTCTAGCATCCATTAGAGTAACAAAAATCGGGACAACAGACTCCCTTCCATAATGACAAGGCTACCATCCATTGGAGTAACAAAAATATCAACAAGAGACTATCTTCCATAATGACAGGGCTACCATTCATTGGAGTAACAAAAATCTCGACAATAGACTACGTTCCATAATTACAAGGCTACCATCCATTGGAGTAACAAAAATTTCGACAACAGACTACCTTCCATAATGACAAGGCTACCATCCATTGGAGTAACAAAAATCTCGAAAATAGACTACCTCCCATAATTACTAGGCCAGCATCCAATGGAATAACCAAAATATCGACAACAGACTACCTTCCATAATGAGAAGGGTACTATCCAATGGAGTAACAAAAATATGGACAACAAACTACCTTCCATAATGACAAGGCTAACATGCATTTTAGTAACAAAAATATTAACAACAGACTACCTTCCATAATGACAAGGCTACCATCCAATGGAGTAACAAAAATATCGACAACAGACTAACTTCCATAATGACTAGTCTACCATACATTAGAGTAACAAAAATCGGGACAACAAACTACCTTCCATAATGACAAGGCTACCAACCATTGGAGTAACCAAAATATCAGCAAGAGACTATCTTCCATAATGACACGGCTACTATCCATTGGAGTAACAAAAATCTCGACAACAGACTACCTTCCATAATGACATGGCTACCATCCATTGGAGTAACAAAAATCTCCAAAATAGACTACCTCCCATAATTACTTGGCTACCATCCATTGGAATAACTAAAATCTCGACAACAGACTACCTTCCATAATGACAAGGCTACTATCCAATGGAGTAACAAAAATATGGACAACAAACTACCTTCCATAATGACAAGGCTAACATACATTGTAGTAACGAAAATCTAAACAACAGACTACCTTCCATAATGATAAGGCTACCATCCATTGGAGTAATAAAAATCACAACGACAGACTACCTTCCATAATGACAAGGCTACCATCCATTGGAGTAACAAAAATTTCGACAACAAACTACCTTCCATAATGACAAGGCTACAATCCATTGGATTAACAAAAATCACAATGACATACTACCTTCCATAATGACAAGGCTACCTTCCATTGGAGTAACAAAAATCTCGACAACAGACTACCTTCCATAATGACAAAGCTACCATCCATTGGAGTAATAATGATATTGACAACATACTACCTTCAATAATTACAAGGCTACCATCCATTGGAGTAATAAGGATATCGATAACATACTAACTTCCATAATGACAAGGCTACCATTCATTGGAGTAACAAAAATCACAACAAAAGACTACCTTCCATAATGACAAAGCTGCCATCCATTGGAATAACAAAAATCTCGAAAATAGACTACCTTCCATAATGAAAAGGCTACCATCCAATGGAGTAACAAAAATCTTGATAACAGACTACCTTCAATAATGACTAGTCTAGCATCCATTAGAGTAACAAAAATCGGGACAACAGACTCCCTTCCATAATGACAAGGCTACCATCCATTGGAGTAACAAAAATATCAACAAGAGACTATCTTCCATAATGACAGGGCTACCATTCATTGGAGTAACAAAAATCTCGACAATAGACTACGTTCCATAATTACAAGGCTACCATCCATTGGAGTAACAAAAATTTCGACAACAGACTACCTTCCATAATGACAAGGCTACCATCCATTGGAGTAACAAAAATCTCGAAAATAGACTACCTCCCATAATTACTAGGCCAGCATCCAATGGAATAACCAAAATATCGACAACAGACTACCTTCCATAATGAGAAGGGTACTATCCAATGGAGTAACAAAAATATGGACAACAAACTACCTTCCATAATGACAAGGCTAACATGCATTTTAGTAACAAAAATATTAACAACAGACTACCTTCCATAATGACAAGGCTACCATCCATTGGAGTAACAAAAATCACAACGACAGACTATCTTCCAAAATGACAAGGCTACCATCCATTGGAGTATCAAAAATCTCGACAACAGACTACCTTCCATAATGACAAGGATACCATCCATTGGAGTAACAAAAATCACAATGATAAACTACCTTCCACAATGACAAGGCTACCATCCATTGGAATAACAAAAATCTCGAAAACAGACTACCTTCCATACCGATAAGGCTACCATCCATTGGAGTAACAAAAATCTCGACAACAGACTACCTTCCATAATGACAAAGCTAACATCCATTGGAGTAATAAAGATATCGATAACATACTACCTTCCATAATTACAAGGCTACCATCCATTGGAGTAACGAAGATATCGACAACATACTACCTTCCATAATGACAAGGCTACCATTCATTGGAGTAACAAAAATCAAGACAAAAGACTACCTTCCATAATGACAAGGCTGCCATCCATTGGAATAACAAAAATCTCGAAAACAGACTAACTTCCATAATGAAAAGGCTACCATCCAATGGAGTAACAAAAATATCGACAACAGACTACCTTCCATAATGACTAGTCTACCATACATTAGAGTAACAAAAATCGGGATAACAAACTACCTTCCATAATGACAAGGCTACCAACCATTGGAGTAACAAAAATATCAACAAGAGACTATCTTCCATAATGACACGACTACTATCCATTGGAGTAACAAAAATCTCGACAACAGACTACCTTCCATAATGACATGGCTACCATCCATTGGAGTAACAAAAATCTCCAAAATAGACTACCTCCCATAATTACTTGGCTACCATCCATTGGAATAACTAAAATCTCGACAACAGACTACCTTCCATAATGACAAGGCTACCATCCATTGGAGTAACAAAAATCTCGACAACAGACTACCTTCCATAATTATAAGGCTACCATCCATCGGAGTAAAAAAATATCAACAAGAGACTATCTTCCATAATGACAAGGCTACCATCCATTGGAGTAACAAAAATCTCGACAATAGACTACCTTCCATAATGACAAGGCTACCATCCATTGGAGTAACAAAAATCTAGAAAATAGACTACCTACCATAATTATTAGGCTAACATCCATTGGAATAACAAAAATCTCGAAAACAAACTACCTTCCATAATGACAAGGCTACTATCCAATGGAGTAACAAAAATATGGACAACAAACTACCTTCCATAATGACAAGGCTAACAAACATTGTAGTAATAAAAATCTAAACAACAGACTACCTTCCATAATGACAAGGCTACCATCCATTGGAGTAACAAAAATCACAATGACAGACTACCTTCCATAATGACAAGGCTACCATCCATTGGAGTAACAAAAATTTCGACAACAGACTATCTTCCATAATGACAAGGCTACAATCCATTGGATTAACAAAAATCACAATGACAGACTACCTTCCGTAATGACAAGGCTACCATCCATTGGAATAACAAAATTCTCGAAAATACACTACCTTCCATAATGACAAGAGCACCATCCATTGGAGTAACAAAAATATCGACAACAAACTACCTTCCATAATGACAAAGCTACCATCCATTGGAGTAATAAAGATATTGACAACATACTACCTTCAATAATTACAAGGCTACCATCCATTGGAGTAATGAAGATATTGATAACATACTACCTTCCATAATGACAAGGCTACCATTCATTGGAGTAACAAAAATCACGACAAAAGACTACCTTCCATAATGACAAGGCTACCATCCATTGGAATAACAAAAATCTCGAAAACAGACTACCTTCCATAATGAAAAGGCTACCATCCAATGGAGTAAGAAAAATATCGACAACAGACTACCTTCAATAATGACTAGTCGAGCATCCATTAGAGTAACAAAAATCGGGACAATAGACTACCTTCCATAATGACAAGGCTACCATCCATTGGAGTAACAAAAATATCAACAAGAGACTATCTTCTATAATGACACGGCTACCATCCATTTGAGTAATAAAAATCTCGACAACAGACTACCTTCCATAATTACAAGGCTACCATCCATTGGAGTTACAAAAATATCAACAAGAGAGTATCTTCCATAATGACAAGGCTACCATCCATTGGAGTAACAAAAATATCGACAACAGACTACCTTCCATAATGACAAGGCTACCACCCATTGGAGTAACAAAAATCTCGAAAATAGACTACCTCCCATAATTACTAGGCTGCCATCCAATGGGATAACCAAAATCTAGACAACAGACTACCTTCCATAATGACAAGGGTACTATCCAATAGAGTAACAAAAATATGGACAACAAACTACCTTCCATAATGACAAGGCTACCATTCATTGGAGTAACAAAAATCACGACAAAAGACTACCTTCCATAATGATAAGGCTGCCATCCATTGGAATAACAAAAATCTCGAAAACAGACTACCTTCCATAATGAAAAGGCTACCATCCAATGGAGTAACAAAAATCTCGACAACAGACTACCTTCCATAATGACTAGTCTACCATACATTAGAGTAACAAAAATCGGGACAACAAACTACCTTTCATAATGACAAGGCTACCAACCATTGGAGTAACAAAAATATCAACAAGAGACTATCTTCCATAATGACACGGCTACTATCCATTGGAGTAACAAAAATCTCGACAACAGACTACCTTCAATAATGACAAGGCTACCATCCATTGGTGTAACAAAAATCTCGAAAATAGACTACCTCCCATAATTACTAGGCTACCATCCATTGGAATAACTAAAATCTCGACAACAGACTACCTTCCATAATGACAAGGCTACTATCCAATGGAGTAACAAAAACACGGACAACAAACTACCTTCCATAATGACAAGGCTAACATACATTGTAGTAACAAAAATATTAAAACAAACTACCTTCCATAATGACAAGGCTACCATCTATTTGAGTAACAAAAATCTTAACGACATACTACCTTCCATAATGACAAGGCTACCATCCATTGGAGTAACAAAAATCTCGACAACAGACTACCTTCCTTAGTGACAAGGCTACCATCCATTGGAGTATAAAATTTTTTGACAACAGACTACCTTCCATAACGACAAGGCTACCATCCATTGGAGTAACAAAAATATCGAAAACAGACTACCTTTCATAATTACAAGGCTACCATCCATTGGAGTAACAAAAATTTCAACAATAGACTATCTTCCATAATGACAAGGCTACCATCCATTGGAGTAACAAAAATATCGACAACAGACTACCTTCCATAATGACAAGGCTACCATCCATTGGAGTAACAAAAATCTAGAAAATAGACTACCTCCCATAATTACTAGACTACCATCCATTAGAATAAAAAAAATCTCGAAAACAGACTACCTTCCATAATGACAAGGCTACTATCCAATGGAGTAACAAAAATATGGACAACAAACTACCTTCCATAATGACAAGGCTAACATACATTGTAGTAACAAAAATCTAAACAACTGACTACCTTCCATAATAACAAGGCTACCATCCATTGGAGTAACAAAAATCACAACGACAGACTACCTTCCATAATGACAAGGCTACCATCCATTGGAGTAACAAAAATTTCGACAACAGACTACCTTCCATAATGACAAGGCTACCATCCATTGGATTAACAAAAATCACAATGATAGAATACCTTCCGTAATGACAAGGCTACCATCCATTGGAATAACAAAATTCTCGAAAACAGACTACCTTCCATAATGACAAGGCTACCATCCATTGGAGTAACAAAAATCTCGACAACAGACTACCTTCCATAATGACAAAGCTACCATCCATTGGAGTAATATAGATATCGACAACATACTACCTTCCATAATTACAATGCTACCATCCATTGGAGTAACGAAGATATCGACAACATACTACCTTCCATAATGACAAGGCTACCATTCATTGGAGTAACAAAAATCACGACAAAAGACTACCTTCCATAATGATAAGGCTGCCATCCATTGGAATAACAAAAATCTCGAAAACAGACTACCTTCCATAATGAAAAGTCTACCATCCAATGGAGTAACAAAAATATCAACAGGAGACTATCTTTCATCATGACACGGCTACTATCCATTGGAGTAACAAAAATCTCGACAACAGACTACCTTCAATAATGACAAGGCTACCATCCATTGGTGTAACAAAAATCTCGAAAATAGACTACCTCCCATAATTACTAGGCTACCATCCATTGGAATAACTAAAATCTCGACAACAGACTACCTTCCATAATGACAAGGCTACTATCCAATGGAGTAACAAAAACATGGACAACAAACTACCGTCCATAATGACAAGGCTAACATACATTGTAGTAACAAAAATATTAAAACAAACTAACTTCCATAATGACAAGGCTACCATCCATTGGAGTAACAAAAATCACAACGACATACTACCTTCCATAATGACAAGGCTACCATCCATTGGAGTAACAAAAATCTCGACAACAGACTTCCTTCCTTAGTGACAAGGCTACCATCCATTGGACTATAAAATTTTTTGACAACTGACTACCTTCCATAACGACAAGGCTACCATCCATTGGAGTAACAAAAATATCGAAAACAGACTACCTTTCATAATTACAAGGCTACCATCCAATGGAGTAACAAAAATTTCAACAATAGACTATCTTCCATAATGACAAGGCTACCATCCATTGGAGTAACAAAAATATCGACAACAGACTACCTTCCATAATGACAAGGCTACCATCCATTGGAGTAACAAAAATCTAGAAAATAGACTACCTCCCATAATTACTAGACTACCATCCATTAGAATAACAAAAATCTCGAAAACAGACTACCTTCCATAATGACAAGGCTACTATCCAATGGAGTAACAAAAATATGGACAACAAACTACCTTCCATAATGACAAGGCTAACATACATTGTAGTAACAAAAATCTAAACAACTGACTACCTTCCATAATAACAAATCTACCATCCATTGGAGTAACAAAAATCACAACGACAGACTACCTTCCATAATGACAAGGCTACCATCCATTGGAGTAACAAAAATTTCAACAACAGACTACCTTCCATAATGACAAGGCTACCATCCATTGGATTAACAATAATCACAATGACAGACTACCTTCCGTAATGACAAGGCTACCATCCATTGGGATAACAAAAATCTCGAAAACAGACTACCTTCCATAATGACAAGGCTACCATCCATTAGAGTAACAAAAATCTCGACAACAGAATACCTTCCATAATGACAAAGCTACAATCCATTGGAGTAATAAAGATATTGACAACATACTACCTTCCATAATTACAAGGCTACCATCCATTGGAGTAATGAAGATATCGACAACATACTACCTTCCATAATGACAAGGCTACCATTCATTGGAGTAACAAAAGTCATGACAAAAGACTACCTTCCATAATGACAAGGTTGCCATCCATTGGAATAACAAAAATCTCGAAAACAGACTACCTTCCTTAATGAAAAGGCTACCATCCAATGGAGTAACAAAAATTTCGACAATAGACGACTTTCCATAATGACTAGTCTACCATCCATTAGAGTAACAAAAATCGGGACAATATACTACCTTCCATGATGACAAGGCTACCATCCATTGGAGTAACAAAAATATCAACAAGAGACTATCTTCCACAATGACACGGCTACTATCCATTGGAGTAACAAAAATCTCGACAACAGACTACCTTCCATAATGACAAGGCTACCATCCATTGGAGTAACATAAATCTCGAAAATAGACTACCTCCCATAATTACTAGGCTACCATCCATTGGAATAACAAAAATCTCGACAACAGACTACCTTCCATAATGACAACGCTACTATCCAATGGAGTAACAAAAATATGGACAACAAACTATCTTCCATAATGACAAGCCTACAAACATTGTAGTAACAAAAATCTTAACAACAGACTACCTTCCATATTGACAAGGCTACCATCCATTGGAGTAACAAAAATCACAATGACAGACTACCTTTCATAATGACAAGGCTACCATCCATTGGAGTAACAAAAATCTCGACAACAGACTACCTTCCATAGTGACAAGGCTACCATCCATTGGAGTATAAAGATTTTTGACAACAAACTACCTTCCATAATGTCAAGGCTACCATCCATTGGAATAACAAAAATCTCGACAACCAACTAACTTCCATAATGACTAGGCTACTTCTATTGGAGTAACAAAGATATCGACACCAGGCTAACTTCCATAATGACAAGGCTACAATCCATTCGAGTAACAAAAATAACGACAACAAACTACCTTCCATAATGACAAGGCTACCATCCATTGGAGTAACAAAGATATTGACAACATACTACCTTCCATAATGACTAGGCTACCATCCATTGGAGTAACAAAAATCTTGACAACAGACTACCTTCCATAATGACAAGGCTACTATCCAATGGAGTAACAAAAATATGGAAAAAAAACTACCTTCCATAATGACAAGGCTAACATACATTATAGTAACAAAAATCTTAAAAACAGACTACCTTCCATCATGACAAGGCTACCATCCATTGGAGTAACAAAAATCACAATGACAGACTACCTTCTATAATGACAAGGCTACCATCCATTGGTGTAACAAAAATCTCGACAACATACTACCTTCCATAACGTCAAGGCTACCATCCATTGGAGTAATAAAAATAACAATGACAGACTACCTTCCGTAATGACAAGGCTACCATCCATTGGAATAACAAAATTCTCGAAAACAGACTACCTTCCAAATGACAAGGCTACCATCCATTGGAGTAACAAATATCTCGACAACAAACTACCTTCCATAATGACTAGTCTACCATCCATTGGAGTAACAAAAATATCAACAAGAGACTATCTTCCATAATGACACGGCTACTATCCATTAGAATAACAAAAATCTCGACAACATACTACCTTCCATAATTACAATGCTACCATCCATTGGAGTAACAAAAATCTCGAAAATAGACTATCTCCCATAATTACTAGACTACTATCCATTGGAATAACAAAAATCTCGACAATAGACTACCTTCCATAATGACAAGGCTACTATCCAATGGAGTAACAAAAATATGGACAACAAACTACCTTCCATAATTAAAAGGCTAACATACATTATTGTAACAAAAATCTTAACAACAGACTACCTTCCATAATGACAAGGCTACCATCCATTGGAGTAACAAAAATCACAACGACAGACTATCTTCCATAATGACAAGGCTACCATCCATTGGAGTAACAAAAGTCTCGACAACAGACTACCTTCCATAGTGACAAGGCTACCATCCATTGGAGTATAAATTTTTTTGACAACAGACTACTTTCCACAATGACAAGGCTACCATCCATTGGAGTAACAAAAATCTCGACAACAGACTACCTTCCATAATTACAAGGCTACCATACATTGGAGTAACAAAAATATCAACAAGAGACTATCTTCCAAAATGAGAAGGCTACCATCCATTGGAGTAACAAAAATCTCGACAACAGACTACCTTCCATAATGACAAGGCTACCATCCATTGGAATAACAAAATTCTCGAAAACAGACTACCATCCATTGGAATAACAAAATTCTCGAAAACAGACTACCATCCATTGGAGAAACAAAAATCTCGACAACAAACTACCTTCCATAATGATAAAGCTACCATCCATTGGAGTAATAAAGATATCGACAACATACTACCTTCCATAATTATAAGGCTACCATCCATTGGAGTAACAAAGATATCGACAACATACTACCTTCCATAATGACAAGGGTACCATTCTTTGGAGTAACAAAAATCACGAAAAAAGAGTATCTTCCATAATGACAAGGCTACCATCCATTGGAATAACAAAAATCTCGAAAACAAACTACCTTTCATAATGAAAAGGCTACCATCCAATGGAGTAACAAAAATCTCGACAATAGACTACCTTCCATAATGACTAGTCTACCATCCATTATAGTAACAAAAATTGGGACAACATACTACCTTCCATAATTACAAGGCTACCATCCATTGGAGTAACAAAAATATCAACAAGAGACTATCTTCCAAAATGACACGGCTACCATCCATTGGAGTAACAAAAATCTCGACAACAGACTACCTTCCATAATTACAAGGCTACCATCCATTGGGGTAACAAAAATATCAACAAGATACAATCTTCCATAATGACAAGGCTACCATCCATTGGAGTAACAAAAATCTCGAAAATAGACTACCTCCCATAATTACTAGGCTACCATCCATTGGAATAACAAAAATCTCGACAACAGACTACCTTCCATAATGACAAGGCTACTATCCAATGGAGTAAAAAAATATGGACAACAAAGTACCTTCCATATTGACAAGGCCAACATACATTGTAGTAACAAAAATCTTAACAACAGACTACCTTCCATAATGACAAGGCTACCATCCATTGGAGTAACAATAATCACAACGACAGACTACCTTCCATAATGACAAGTCTACCATCCATTGGAGTAACAAAAATCTCGACAACAGACTACCTTCCATAATGACAAGGCTACCATCCATTGGAATAACAAAATTCTCGACAACATACTACCTTCCATAATGACAAAGCTACCATCCTTAGAGTAATACAGATATCGACAACATACTACCTGCCATAATTACAAGGCTACCATCCATTGGAGTAACGAAGATATCGACAACATACTACCTTCCATAATGACAAGGCTACCATTCATTGGAGTATCAAAAATCACGACAAAAGACTACCTTCCATAATGACAAGGCTTCCATCCATTGGAATAACAAAAATCTCGAAAATAGACTACCTTCCATAATGAAAAGGCTACCATCCAATGGAGTAACAAAAATCTCGACAAAAGACTACCTTCCATAATGACACGGCTACTATCCATTGGAGTACCAAAAATCTCGACAACGGACTACCTTCCATAATGACAAGGCTACCATCCATTGGTGTAAAAAAAATATCGAAAATAGACTAATTCCCATAATGACAAGGCTACTATCCATTGGAGTAACAAAAATATGGACAACAAACTACCTTCCATAATGATAAGGCTAACATACATTGTAGTAACAAAAATCTTAACAACAGACTACCTTCCATAATGACAACACTACCATCCATTGGAGTAACAAAAATCACAACGACAGACTACCTTCCATAATGACAAGGCTACCATCCATTGGAGTAACAAAAATATCGACAACAGACTACCTTCCATAATGACAAGGCTACCATCCATTGGAGTAACAAAAATATTAACAAGAGACTATCTTTCATAATGAGAAGGCTACCATCCATTGGAGTAACAAAAATCTCGACAACAGACTACCTTCCATAATGACAAGGCTACCATCCATTGGAATAACAAAATTCTCGAAAACAGACTACCATCCATTGGAATAACAAAATTCTCGAAAACAGACTACCATCCATTGGAGAAACAAAAATCTCGACAACAAACTACCTTCCATAATGATAAAGCTACCATCCATTGGAGTAATAAAGATATCGACAACATACTACCTTCCATAATTATAAGGCTACCATCCATTGGAGTAACAAAGATATCGACAACATACTACCTTCCATAATGACAAGGGTACCATTCTTTGGAGTAACAAAAATCACGAAAAAAGAGTATCTTCCATAATGACAAGGCTACCATCCATTGGAATAACAAAAATCTCGAAAACAGACTACCTTTCATAATGAAAAGGCTACCATCCAATGGAGTAACAAAAATCTCGACAATAGACTACCTTCCATAATGACTAGTCTACCATCCATTATAGTAACAAAAATTGGGACAACATACTACCTTCCATAATTACAAGGCTACCATCCATTGGAGTAACAAAAATATCAACAAGAGACTATCTTCCAAAATGACACGGCTACCATCCATTGGAATAACAAAAATCTCGACAACAGACTACCTTCCATAATTACAAGGCTACCATCCATTGGGGTAACAAAAATATCAACAAGATACTATCTTCCATAATGACAAGGCTACCATCCATTGGAGTAACAAAAATCTCGAAAATAGACTACCTCCCATAATTACTAGGCTACCATCCATTGGAATAACAAAAATCTCGACAACAGACTACCTTCCATAATGACAAGGCTACTATCCAATGGAGTAAAAAAATATGGACAACAAAGTACCTTCCATATTGACAAGGCCAACATACATTGTAGTAACAAAAATCTTAACAACAGACTACCTTCCATAATGACAAGGCTACCATCCATTGGAGTAACAATAATCACAACGACAGACTACCTTCCATAATGACAAGTCTACCATCCATTGGAGTAACAAAAATCTCGACAACAGACTACCTTCCATAATGACAAGGCTACCATCCATTGGAATAACAAAATTCTCGACAACATACTACCTTCCATAATGACAAAGCTACCATCCTTAGAGTAATACAGATATCGACAACATACTACCTGCCATAATTACAAGGCTACCATCCATTGGAGTAACGAAGATATCGACAACATACTACCTTCCATAATGACAAGGCTACCATTCATTGGAGTATCAAAAATCACGACAAAAGACTACCTTCCATAATGACAAGGCTTCCATCCATTGGAATAACAAAAATCTCGAAAATAGACTACCTTCCATAATGAAAAGGCTACCATCCAATGGAGTAACAAAAATCTCGACAAAAGACTACCTTCCATAATGACACGGCTACTATCCATTGGAGTACCAAAAATCTCGACAACAGACTACCTTCCATAATGACAAGGCTACCATCCATTGGTGTAAAAAAAATATCGAAAATAGACTAATTCCCATAATGACAAGGCTACTATCCATTGGAGTAACAAAAATATGGACAACAAACTACCTTCCATAATGATAAGGCTAACATACATTGTAGTAACAAAAATCTTAACAACAGACTACCTTCCATAATGACAACACTACCATCCATTGGAGTAACAAAAATCACAACGACAGACTACCTTCCATAATGACAAGGCTACCATCCATTGGAGTAACAAAAATATCGACAACAGACTACCTTCCATAATGACAAGGCTACCATCCATTGGAGTAACAAAAATATTAACAAGAGACTATCTTTCATAATGACAAGGCTACCATCCATTGGAGTAACAAAAATCTCGACAACAGACTACCTTTCATAATGACAAGGCTACTATCCAATAAAGTAACAAAAATATGGACAACAAACTACCTTCCATAATGACAAGGCTAACAAACATTGTAGTAACAAAAATCTTAACAACAGAGTACCTTCCATAATGACAAGGCTACCATCCATTGGAGTAACAAAAATCACAACGACAGACTACCTTTCATAATGGCAAGGCTACCAACCATTGGAGTAACAAAAATTTCGACAACAGACTACCTTCTATAATGACAAGGCTACCATCCATTGGATTAACAAAAATCACAATGACAGACTACCTTCCGTAATGACAAGGCTACCATCCATTGGAGTAACAAAAATCTCGACAACACACTACCTTTCATAATGACAAGGCTACCATCCATTGGAGTAACAAAAATCTCGAAAATAGACTACCTCCCATAATTACTAGTCTACCATCCATTGGAATAACAAAAATCTCGACAACAGACTACCTTCCATAATGACAAGGCTACTATCCAATGGAGTAACAAAAATATGGACAACAAACTACCTTACATAATGACAAGGCTAACATAAATTGTAGTAACAGAAATCTTAACAACAGACTACCTTCCATGATGACAAGGCTACCATCCATTGGAGCAACAAAAATCACAACGACAGACTACCTTCCATAATGACAAGGCTACCATACATTGGAGTAAAAAAAATCTCGACAACAGACTACCTTCCATAATGATAAGGCTACCATCCATTGGAGTAACAAAAATCACAATGATAGACTACCTTCCGTAATGATAAGGCTACCATCCATTGGAATAACAAAATTCTCGACAATAGACTACCTTCCATAATGACAAAGCTACCATCCATTAGAGTAATAAAGATATTGACAACATACTACCTGCCATAATTATAAGGCTACCATCCATTGGAGTAACGAAGATATCGACAACATACTACCTTCCATAATGACAAGGCTACCATTCATTGGAGTAAAAAAAATCACGACAAAAGACTACCTTCCATAATGACAAGGCTTCCATCCATTGGAATAACAATAATCTCGAAAATAGACTACCTTCCATAATGAAAAGGCTACCATCCAATGCAGTAACAAAAATCTCGACAAAAGACTACCTTCCATAATGACTAGTCTACCATACATTAGAGTAACAAAAATCGGGACAACAGACTACCTTCCATAATTACAAGGCTACCAACCATTGGAGTAACAAAAAAATCAACAAGAGACTATCTTCCATAATGACACGGCTACTATCCATTGGAGTAACAAAAATCTCAACAACAGACTACCTTCCATAATGACAAGGCTACCATCCATTAGAGTAAAAAAATCTCGAAAATAGACTACCTCCCATAATTACTAGGCTACCATCCATTGGAATAACAAAAATCTCGACAACAGACTACCTTCCATAATGACAAGGCTACTATCCAATGGAGTAACAAAAATATGGACAACAAACTACCTTCCATAATGACAAGGCTAACATACATTGTAGTAACAAAAATCTTAACAATAGACTACCTTCCATAATGACAAGGCTACCATCCATTCGAGTAACAAAAATCACAATGACAGACTACCTTCCATAATGACAAGGCTACCATCCATTGGAGTAACAAAAATCTAGAAAACAGACTAGCTTCCATAATTACAAGGCTACCATCCATTGGAGTAACAAAAATATCAACAAGAGACTATCTTCCATAATGACAAGGCTACCATCCATTGGAGTAACAAAAATCTCGACAACATACTACTTTCCATAATGACAAGGCTACCATCCATTGGAGTAACAAAAATCTAGAAAATAGAGTACCTCCCATAATTACAAGGCTACCATCCATTGGAATAACTAAAATCTCGACAACAGACTACCTTCCATAATGACAAGGCTACCAACCATTGGAGTAACAAAAATTTCGACAACAGACTGCCTTCCATAATGAGAAGGCTACCATCCATTGGAATAACAAAAATCACAATGACAGACTACTTTCCATAATGACAAGGCTACCATCCATTGGAGTAACAAAAATCTCGAAAACAGACTACCTTCCATAATGACAAGGCTACCATCCATTGGAGTAACAAAAATCACAATGACAGACTACCTTCTGTAATGACAAGGCTACCATCCATTGGAATAACAAAATTCTCGAAAACAGACTACCTTCCATAATGACAAGGCTACCATCCATTGGAGTAACAAAAATCTCGACAACAGACTACCTTCTATAATGACAAAGCTACCATCCATTAGAGTAATAAAGATATCGACAACATACTACCTGCCATAATTACAAGGCTACCATCCATTGGAGTAACGAAGATATCGACAACATACTACCTTCCATAATGACAAGGCTACCATTCATTAGAGTAAAAAAAATCACGACAAAAGACTAACTTCCATAATGACAAGGCTGCCATCCATTGGAATAACAAAAATCTCGAAAATAGACTACCTGCCATAATGAAAAGGCTACCATCCAATGGAGTAACAAAAATCTCGACAACAGACTACCTTCCATAATGACTAGACTACCATACAGTAGAGTAACAAAAATAGGGACATCAGACTACCTTCCATAATGACAAGGCTAACAACCATTGGAGTAACTAAAATATCAACAAGAGACTATCTTCCATAATGACACGGCTACTATCCATTGGAGTAACAAAAATCTCGACAACTAACTACCTTTCATAATGACAAGGCTACCATCCATTGGAGTAACAAAATTCTCGAAAATAGACTACCTCCCATAATTACTAGGCTACCATCCATTGGAATAACAAAAATCTCGACAACAGACTACCTTCCATAATGACAAGGCTATTATCCAATGGAGTAACAAAAATATGGACAACAAACTACCTTCCATAATGACAAGGCTAACATACATTGTAGTAACAAAAATATTATTAACAGACTACCTTCCATAATGACAAGGCTACCATCCATTGGAGTAACAAAAATCACAACGACATACTACCTTCCTTAATGACAAGGCTACCATCCATTGGAGTAACAAAAATCTCGACAACAGACTACCTTTCATAATTACAAGGCTACCATCCATTGGAGTAACAAAAATATCCACAAGAGACTATCTTCCATAATGACAAGGCTACCATCCATTGGAGTAATAAAAATCTCGACAACAGACTACCTTCCATAATGACAAGGATACCATCCATTGGAGTAACAAAAATCTAGAAAATAGACTACCTCCCATAATTACTAGGCTACCATCCATTGGAATAACTAAAATCTCGACAACAGACTACCATCCATAATGACAAGGCTACTATCCAATGCAGTAACAAAAATATGGACAACAAACTACCTTCCATAATGACAAGGCTAACATACATTGTAGTAACAAAAATCTTAACAACAGAGTACCTTCCATAATGACAAGGCTACCATCCCATGGAGAAACAAAAATCACAACGACAAACTACCTTCCATAATGACAAGGCTACCAATTATTGGAGTAACAAAAATTTCGACAACAGACTACCTTCCATAATGACAAGGCTACCATCCATTGGAGTAACAAAATTCACAATGACAGACTACCTTCCGTAATGACAAGGCTACCATCCATTGGAATAACAAAATTCTTGAAAACAGACTACCTTCCATAATGTCAAGGCTACCATCCATTGGAGTAACGAAGATATCGAAAACATACTACCTTCCATAATGACAAGGCTACCATATATTGGAGTAACAAAAATCACGATAAAAGACTACCTTCCATAATGACAAGGCTGCCATCCATTGGAATAACAAAAATCTCGAAAACAAACTACCTTCCATAATTAAAAGGCTACCATCCAATGGAGTAACAAAAATCTCGACAACAAACTACCTTCCATAATGACTAGTCTACCATCCATTTGAGTAACAAAAATCGGGACAACAGACTACCTTCCATAATGACAAGGCTACCATCCATTGGAATAACAAAAATATCAACAAGAGACTACCTTCCATAATGACAAGGCTACCATCCATTGGAGTAACAATAATCTCGACAACAGACTACCTTCCATAATGACAAGGCTACCATCCATTGGAGTAACAAAAATCTCGAAAATAGACTACCACCCATAATTACTTTGCTACCATCCATTGGAATAACAAAAATCTCGACAACAGACTACCTTCCATAATGACAAGGCTATTATCCAATGGAGTAACAAAAATATGGACAACAAACTAACTTCCATAATGACAAGGCTAACATACATTGTAGTAACAAAAATATTAACAATAGACTACCTTCCATAATGACAAGGCTACCATACATTGGAGTAACAAAAATCACAACTACAGATTACCTTCCATAATGACAAGGCTACCATCCATTGGAGTAATAAAAATCTCGAAAACAGACTACCTTCCATAATGACAAGGCTACCATCCATTGGAGTAACAAAAATCTCGAAAATAGACTACCTCCCATAATTACTAGGCTACCATCCATTGGAATAACAAAATTATCGAAAACAAACTACCTTCCATAATGACAAGGCTACCATCCATTGGAGTAACAAAAATCTCGACAACAGACTACCTTCTATAATGACAAAGCTACCATCCATTAGAGTAATAAAGATATCGACAACATACTACCTTCCATAATTACAAGGCTACCATCCATTGGAGTAACGAAGATATCGACAACATACTACCTTCCATAATGACAAGGCTACCATTCATTGGAGTAAAAAAAATCATGACAAAAGACTACCTTCCATAATGACAAGGCTTCCATCCATTGGAATAACAATAATCTCGAAAATAGACTACCTTCCATAATGAAAAGGCTACCATCCAATGCAGTAACAAAAATCTCGACAAAAGACTACCTTCCATAATGACTAGTCTACCATACATTAGAGTAACAAAAATCGGGACAACAGACTACCTTCCATAATGACAAGGCTACCAACCATTGGAGTAACAAAAAAATCAACAAGAGACTATCTTCCATAATGACACGGCTACTATCCATTGGAGTAACAAAAATCTCGACAACAGACTACCTTCAATAATGACAAGGCTACCATCCATTAGAGTAAAAAAAATCTCGAAAATAGACTACCTCCCATAATTACTAGGCTACCATCCATTGGAATAACAAAAATCTCGACAACAGACTACCTTCCATAATGACAAGGCTACTATCCAATGGAGTAACAAAAATATGGACAACAAACTACCTTCCATAATGACAAGGCTAACATACATTATAGTAACAAAAATCTTAACAATACACTACCTTCCATAATGACAAGGCTACCATCCATTCGAGTAACAAAAATCACAATGACAGACTACCTTCCATAATGACAAGGCTACCATCCATTGGAGTAACAAAAATCTAGACAACAGACTAGCTTCCATAATTACAAGGCTACCATCCATTTGAGTAACAAAAATATCAATAAGAGACTATCTTCCATAATGACAAGGCTACTATCCATTGGAGTAACAAAAATCTCGACAACATACTACTTTCCATAATGACAAGGCTACCATCCATTGGAGTAACAAAAATCTAGAAAATAGACTACCTACCATAATTACAAGGCTACCATCCATTGGAATAACTAAAATCTCGACAACAGACTACCTTCCATAATTACAAGGCTACCAACCATTGGAGTAACAAAAATTTCGACAACAGACTGCCTTCCATAATGAGAAGGCTACCATCAATTGGAATAACAAAAATCACAATGACAGACTACTTTCCATAATGACAAGGCTACCATCAATTGGAGTAACAAAAATATCGAAAATAGACTACCTTCCATAATGACAAGGCTACCATCCATTGGAGTAATAAAAATCTCGAAAACAGACTACCTTCCATAATGACAAGGCTACCATCCATTGGAGTAACAAAAATCTCGAAAATAGACTACCTCCCATAATTACTAGGCTACCATCCATTGGAATAACAAAATTATCGAAAACAAACTACCTTCCATAATGACAAGGCTACCATCCATTGGAGTAACAAAAATCTCGACCACAGACTACCTTCTATAATGACAAAGCTACCATCCATTAGAGTAATAAAGATATCGACAACATACTACCTGCCATAATTACAAGGCTACCATCCATTCGAGTAACGAAGATATCGACAACATACTACCTTCCATAATGACAAGGCTACCATTCATTAGAGTAAAAAAAATCACGACAAAAGACTAACTTCCATAATGACAAGGCTGCCATCCATTGGAATAACAAAAATCTCGAAAATAGACTACCTGCCATAATGAAAAGGCTACCATCCAATGGAGTAACAAAAATCTCGACAACAGACTACCTTCCATAATGACTAGACTACCATACAGTAGAGTAACAAAAATAGGGACAACAGACTACCTTCCATAATGACAAGGCTAACAACCATTGGAGTAACTAAAATATCAACAAGAGACTATCTTCCATAATGACACGGCTACTATCCATTGGAGTAACAAAAATCTCGACAACTAACTACCTTTCATAATGACAAGGCTACCATCCATTGGAGTAACAAAATTCTCGAAAATAGACTACCTCCCATAATTACTAGGCTACCATCCATTGGAATAACAAAAATGTCGACAACAGACTACCTTCCATAATGACAAGGCTATTATCCAATGGAGTAACAAAAATATGGACAACAAACTACCTTCCATAATGACAAGGCTAACATACATTGTAGTAACAAAAATATTATTAACAGACTACCTTCCATAATGACAAGGCTACCATCCATTGGAGTAACAAAAATCACAACGACAGACTACCTTCCTTAATGACAAGGCTACCATCCATTGGAGTAACAAAAATCTCGACAACAGACTACCTTTCATAATTACAAGGCTACCATCCATTGGAGTAACAAAAATATCCACAAGAGACTATCTTCCATAATGACAAGGCTACCATCCATTGGAGTAATAAAAATCTCGACAACAGACTACCTTCCATAATGACAAGGATACCATCCATTGGAGTAACAAAAATCTAGAAAATAGACTACCTCCCATAATTACTAGGCTACCATCCATTGGAATAACTAAAATCTCGACAACAGACTACCATCCATAATGACAAGGCTACTATCCAATGGAGTAACAAAAATATGGACAACAAACTACCTTCCATAATGACAAGGCTAACATACATTGTAGTAACAAAAATCTTAACAACAGAGTACCTTCCATAATGACAAGGCTACCATCCCTTGGAGAAACAAAAATCACAACGACAAACTACCTTCCATAATGACAAGGCTACCAATTATTGGAGTAACAAAAATTTCGACAACAGACTACCTTCCATAATGACAAGGCTACCATCCATTGGAGTAACAAAATCCACAATGACAGACTACCTTCCGTAATGACAAGGCTACCATCCATTGGAATAACAAAATTCTTGAAAACAGACTACCTTCCATAATGTCAAGGCTACCATCCATTGGAGTAACGAAGATATCGAAAACATACTACCTTCCATAATGACAAGGCTACCATATATTGGAGTAACAAAAATCACGATAAAAGACTACCTTCCATAATGACAAGGCTGCCATCCATTGGAATAACAAAAATCTCGAAAATAAACTACCTTCCATAATTAAAAGGCTACCATCCAATGGAGTAACAAAAATCTCGACAACAAACTACCTTCCATAATGACTAGTCTACCATCCATTTGAGTAACAAAAATCGGGACAACAGACTACCTTCCATAATGACAAGGCTACCATCCATTGGAATAACAAAAATATCAACAAGAGACTACCTTCCATAATGACAAGGCTACCATCCATTGGAGTAACAATAATCTCGACAACAGACTACCTTCCATAATGACAAGGCTACCATCCATTGGAGTAACAAAAATCTCGAAAATAGACTACCTCCCATAATTACTTTGCTACCATCCATTGGAATAACAAAAATCTCGACAACAGACTACCTTCCATAATGACAAGGCTATTATCCAATGGAGTAACAAAAATATGGACAACAAACTAACTTCCATAATGACAAGGCTAACATACATTGTAGTAACAAAAATCTTAACAATAGACTACCTTCCATAATGACAAGGCTACCATACATTGGAGTAACAAAAATCACAACTACAGATTACCTTCCATAATGACAAGGCTACCATCCATTGGAGTAATAAAAATCTCGAAAACAGACTACCTTCCATAATGACAAGGCTACCATCCATTGGAGTAACAAAAATCTCGAAAATAGACTACCTCCCATAATTACTAGGCTACCATCCATTGGAATAACAAAATTATCGAAAACAAACTACCTTCCATAATGACAAGGCTACCATCCATTGGAGTAACAAAAATCTCGACAACAGACTACCTTCTATAATGACAAAGCTACCATCCATTAGAGTAATAAAGATATCGACAACATACTACCTTCCATAATTACAAGGCTACCATCCATTGGAGTAACGAAGATATCGACAACATACTACCTTCCATAATGACAAGGCTACCATTCATTGGAGTAAAAAAAATCATGACAAAAGACTACCTTCCATAATGACAAGGCTTCCATCGATTGGAATAACAATAATCTCGAAAATAGACTACCTTCCATAATGAAAAGGCTACCATCCAATGCAGTAACAAAAATCTCGACAAAAGACTACCTTCCATAATGACTAGTCTACCATACATTAGAGTAACAATAATCGGGACAACAGACTACCTTCCATAATGACAAGGCTACCAACCATTGGAGTAACAAAAAAATCAATAAGAGACTATCTTCCATAATGACACGGCTACTATCCATTGGAGTAACAAAAATCTCGACAACAGACTACCTTCAATAATGACAAGGCTACCATCCATTAGAGTAAATAAAATCTCGAAAATAGACTACCTCCCATAATTACTAGGCTACCATCCATTGGAATAACAAAAATCTCGACAACAGACTACCTTCCATAATGACAAGGCTACTATCCAATGGAGTAACAAAAATATGGACAACAAACTACCTTCCATAATGACAAGGCTAACATACATTATAGTAACAAAAATCTTAACAATAGACTACCTTCCATAATGACAAGGCTACCATCCATTCGAGTAACAAAAATCACAATGACAGACTACCTTCCATAATGACAAGGCTACCATCCATTGGAGTAACAAAAATCTAGACAACAGACTAGCTTCCATAATTACAAGGCTACCATCCATTTGAGTAACAAAAATATCAATAAGAGACTATCTTCCATAATGACAAGGCTACCATCCATTGGAGTAACAAAAATCTCGACAACATACTACTTTCCATAATGACAAGGCTACCATCCATTGGAGTAACAAAAATCTAGAAAATAGACTACCTACCATAATTACAAGGCTACCATCCATTGGAATAACTAAAATCTCGACAACAGACTACCTTCCATAATTACAAGGCTACCAACCATTGGAGTAACAAAAATTTCGACAACAGACTGCCTTCCATAATGAGAAGGCTACCATCCATTGGAATAACAAAAATCACAATGACAGACTACTTTCCATAATGACAAGGCTACCATCAATTGGAGTAACAAAAATATCGAAAATAGACTACCTTCCATAATGACAAGGCTACCATCCATTCGAGTAATAAAAATCTCGAAAACAGACTACCTTCCATAATGACAAGGCTACCATCCATTGGAGTAACAAAAATCTCGAAAATAGACTACCTCCCATAATTACTAGGCTACCATCCATTGGAATAACAATATTATCGAAAACAAACTACCTTCCATAATGACAAGGCTACCATCCATTGGAGTAACAAAAATCTCGACCACAGACTACCTTCTATAATGACAAAGCTACCATCCATTAGAGTAATAAAGATATCGACAACATACTACCTGCCATAATTACAATGCTACCATCCATTGGAGTAACGAAGATATCGACAACATACTACCTTCCATAATGACAAGGCTACCATTCATTAGAGTAAAAAAAATCACGACAAAAGACTAACTTCCATAATGACAAGGCTGCCATCCATTGGAATAACAAAAATCTCGAAAACAGACTACCTGCCATAATGAAAAGGCTACCATCCAATGGAGTAACAAAAATCTCGACAACAGACTACCTTCCATAATGACTAGACTACCATACAGTAGAGTAACAAAAATAGGGACAACAGACTACCTTCCATAATGACAAGGCTAACAACCATTGGAGTAACTAAAATATCCACAAGAGACTATCTTCCATAATGACACGGCTACTATCCATTGGAGTAACAAAAATCTCGACAACTAACTACCTTTCATAATGACAAGGCTACCATCCATTGGAGTAACAAAAATCTCGAAAATAGACTACCTCCCATAATTACTAGGCTACCATCCATTGGAATAACAAAAATCTCGACAACAGACTACCTTCCATAATGACAAGGCTATTAT
Organism: Vicia faba; assembly: GCA_948472305.1. Taxonomy (NCBI): domain Eukaryota; kingdom Viridiplantae; phylum Streptophyta; class Magnoliopsida; order Fabales; family Fabaceae; genus Vicia; species Vicia faba. Next base: position 653,191,205 of record OX451741.1, read on the forward strand.
CCAATGGAGTAACAAAAATATGGACAACAAACTACCTTCCATAATGACAAGGCTAACATACATTGTAGTAACAAAAATATTATTAACAGACTACCTTCCATAATGACAAGGCTACCATCCATTGGAGTAACAAAAATCACAACGACAGACTACCTTCCTTAATGACAAGGCTACCATCCATTGGAGTAACAAAAATCTCGACAACAGACTACCTTTCATAATTACAAGGCTACCATCCATTGGAGTAACAAAAATATCCACAAGAGACTATCTTCCATAATGACAAGGCTACCATCCATTGGAGTAATAAAAATCTCGACAACAGACTACCTTCCATAATGACAAGGATACCATCCATTGGAGTAACAAAAATCTAGAAAATAGACTACCTCCCATAATTACTAGGCTACCATCCATTGGAATAACTAAAATCTCGACAACAGACTACCATCCATAATGAGAAGGCTACTATCCAATGGAGTAACAAAAATATGGACAACAAACTACCTTCCATAATGACAAGGCTAACATACATTGTAGTAACAAAAATCTTAACAACAGAGTACCTTCCATAATGACAAGGCTACCATCCCTTGGAGAAACAAAAATCACAACGACAAACTACCTTCCATAATGACAAGGCTACCAATTATTGGAGTAACAAAAATTTCGACAACAGACTACCTTCCATAATGACAAGGCTACCATCCATTGGAGTAACAAAATTCACAATGACAGACTACCTTCCGTAATGACAAGGCTACCATCCATTGGAATAACAAAATTCTTGAAAACAGACTACCTTCCATAATGACAAGGCTACCATCCATTGGAGTAACGAAGATATCGAAAACATACTACCTTCCATAATGACAAGGCTACCATTTATTGGAGTAACAAAAATCACGATAAAAGACTACCTTCCATAATGACAAGGCTGCCATCCATTGGAATAACAAAAATCTCGAAAACAAACTACCTTCCATAATTAAAAGGCTACCATCCAATGGAGTAACAAAAATCTCGACAACAAACTACCTTCCATAATGACTAGTCTACCATCCATTTGAGTAACAAAAATCGGGACAACAGACTACCTTCCATAATGACAAGGCTACCATCCATTGGAATAACAAAAATATCAACAAGAGACTACCTTCCATAATGACAAGGCTACCATCCATTGGAGTAACAATAATCTCGACAACAGACTACCTTCCATAATGACAAGGCTACCATCCATTGGAGTAACAAAAATCTCGAAAATAGACTACCTCCCATAATTACTTTGCTACCATCCATTGGAATAATAAAAATCTCGACAACAGACTACCTTCCATAATGACAAGGCTATTATCCAATGGAGTAACAAAAATATGGACAACAAACTAACTTCCATAATGACAAGGCTAACATACATTGTAGTAACAAAAATCTTAACAATAGACTACCTTCCATAATGACAAGGCTACCATACATTGGAGTAACAAAAATCACAACTACAGATTACCTTCCATAATGACAAGGCTACCATCCATTGGAGTAATAAAAATCTCGAAAACAGACTACCTTCCATAATGACAAGGCTACCATCCATTGGAGTAACAAAAATCTCGAAAATAGACTACCTCCCATAATTACTAGGCTACCATCCATTGGAATAACAAAATTATCGAAAACAAACTACCTTCCATAATGACAAGGCTACCATCCATTGGAGTAACAAAAATCTCGACAACAGACTACCTTCTATAATGACAAAGCTACCATCCATTAGAGTAATAAAGATATCGACAACATACTACCTTCCATAATTACAAGGCTACCATCCATTGGAGTAACGAAGATATCGACAACATACTACCTTCCATAATGACAAGGCTACCATTCATTGGAGTAAAAAAAATCATGACAAAAGACTACCTTCCATAATGACAAGGCTTCCATCCATTGGAATAACAATAATCTCGAAAATAGACTACCTTCCATAATGAAAAGGCTACCATCCAATGCAGTAACAAAAATCTCGACAAAAGACTACCTTCCATAATGACTAGTCTACCATACATTAGAGTAACAAAAATCGGGACAACAGACTACCTTCCATAATGACAAGGCTACCAACCATTGGAGTAACAAAAAAATCAACAAGAGACTATCTTCCATAATGACACGGCTACTATCCATTGGAGTAACAAAAATCTCGACAACAGACTACCTTCAATAATGACAAGGCTACCATCCATTAGAGTAAAAAAAATCTCGAAAATAGACTACCTCCCATAATTACTAGGCTACCATCCATTGGAATAACAAAAATCTCGACAACAGACTACCTTCCATAATGACAAGGCTACTATCCAATGGAGTAACAAAAATATGGACAACAAACTACCTTCCATAATGACAAGGCTAACATACATTATAGTAACAAAAATCTTAACAATAGACTACCTTCCATAATGACAAGGCTACCATCCATTCGAGTAACAAAAATCACAATGACAGACTACCTTCCATAATGACAAGGCTACCATCCATTGGAGTAACAAAAATCTAGACAACAGACTAGCTTCCATAATTACAAGGCTACCATCCATTTGAGTAACAAAAATATCAATAAGAGACTATCTTCCATAATGACAAGGCTACCATCCATTGGAGTAACAAAAATCTCGACAACATACTACTTTCCATAATGACAAGGCTACCATCCATTGGAGTAACAAAAATCTAGAAAATAGACTACCTCCCATAATTACAAGGCTACCATCCATTGGAATAACTAAAATCTCGACAACAGACTACCTTCCATAATTACAAGGCTACCAACCATTGGAGTAACAAAAATTTCGACAACAGACTGCCTTCCATAATGAGAAGGCTACCATCCATTGGAATAACAAAAATCACAATGACAGACTACTTTCCATAATGACAAGGCTACCATCAATTGGAGTAACAAAAATATCGAAAATAGACTACCTTCCATAATGACAAGGCTACCATCCATTGGAGTAATAAAAATCTCGAAAACAGACTACCTTCCATAATGACAAGGCTACCATCCATTGGAGTAACAAAAATCTCGAAAATAGACTACCTCCCATAATTACTAGGCTACCATCCATTAGAATAACAAAATTATCGAAAATAAACTACCTTCCATAATGACAAGGCTACCATCCATTGGAGTAACAAAAATCTCGACAACAGACTACCTTCTATAATGACAAAGCTACCATCCATTAGAGTAATAAAGATATCGACAACATACTACCTTCCATAATTACAAGGCTACCATCCATTGGAGTAACGAAGATATCGACAACATACTACCTTCCATAATGACAAGGCTACCATTCATTGGAGTAAAAAAAATCATGACAAAAGACTACCTTCCATAATGACAAGTCTTCCATCCATTGGAATAACAATAATCTCGAAAATAGACTACCTTCCATAATGAAAAGGCTACCATCCAATGCAGTAACAAAAATCTCGACAAAAGACTACCTTCTATAATGACTAGTCTACCATACATTAGAGTAACAAAAATCGGGACAACAGACAACCTTCCATAATGACAAGGCTACCAACCATTGGAGTAACAAAAAAATCAACAATAGACTATCTTCCATAATGACACGGCTACTATCCATTGGAGTAACAAAAATCTCGACAACAGACTACCTTCCATAATGACAAGGCTACCATCCATTAGAGTAAAAAAAATCTCGAAAATAGACTACCTCCCATAATTACTAGGCTACCATCCATTGGAATAACAAAAATCTCGACAACAGACTACCTTCCATAATGACAAGGCTACTATCCAATGGAGTAACAAAAATATGGACAACAAACTACCTTCCATAATGACAAGGCTAACATACATTTTATTAACAAAAATCTTAACAATAGACTACCTTCCATAATGACAAGGCTACCATCCATTCGAGTAACAAAAATCACAATGACAGACTACCTTCCATAATGACAAGGCTACCATCCATTGGAGTAACAAAAATCTAGACAACAAACTAGCTTCCATAATTACAAGGCTACCATCCATTTGAGTAACAAAAATATCAATAAGAGACTATCTTCCATAATGACAAGGCTACCATCCATTGGAGTAACAAAAATCTCGACAACATACTACTTTCCATAATGACAAGGCTACCATCCATTGGAGTAACAAAAATCTAGAAAATAGACTACCTCCCATAATTACAAGGCTACCATCCATTGGAATAACTAAAATCTCGACAACAGACTACCTTCCATAATTACAAGGCTACCAACCATTGGAGTAACAAAAATTTCGACAACAGACTGCCTTCCATAATGAGAAGGCTACCATCCATTGGAATAACAAAAATCACAATGACAGACTACTTTCCATAATGACAAGGCTACCATCAATTGGAGTAACAAAAATATCGAAAATAGACTACCTTCCATAATGACAAGGCTACCATCCATTGGAGTAATAAAAATCTCGAAAACAGACTACCTTCCATAATGACAAGGCTACCATCCATTGGAGTAACAAAAATCTCGAAAATAGACTACCTCCCATAATTACTAGGCTACCATCCATTAGAATAACAAAATTATCGAAAATAAACTACCTTCCATAATGACAAGGCTACCATCCATTGGAGTAACAAAAATCTCGACAACAGACTACCTTCTATAATGACAAAGCTACCATCCATTAGAGTAATAAAGATATCGACAACATACTACCTTCCATAATTACAAGGCTACCATCCATTGGAGTAACGAAGATATCGACAACATACTACCTTCCATAATGACAAGGCTACCATTCATTGGAGTAAAAAAAATCATGACAAAAGACTACCTTCCATAATGACAAGTCTTCCATCCATTGGAATAACAATAATCTCGAAAATAGACTACCTTCCATAATGAAAAGGCTACCATCCAATGCAGTAACAAAAATCTCGACAAAAGACTACCTTCTATAATGACTAGTCTACCATACATTAGAGTAACAAAAATCGGGACAACAGACAACCTTCCATAATGACAAGGCTACCAACCATTGGAGTAACAAAAAAATCAACAATAGACTATCTTCCATAATGACACGGCTACTATCCATTGGAGTAACAAAAATCTCGACAACAGACTACCTTCCATAATGACAAGGCTACCATCCATTAGAGTAAAAAAAATCTCGAAAATAGACTACCTCCCATAATTACTAGGCTACCATCCATTGGAATAACAAAAATCTCGACAACAGACTACCTTCCATAATGACAAGGCTACTATCCAATGGAGTAACAAAAATATGGACAACAAACTACCTTCCATAATGACAAGGCTAACATACATTTTATTAACAAAAATCTTAACAATAGACTACCTTCCATAATGACAAGGCTACCATCCATTCGAGTAACAAAAATCACAATGACAGACTACCTTCCATAATGACAAGGCTACCATCCATTGGAGTAACAAAAATCTAGACAACAAACTAGCTTCCATAATTACAAGGCTACCATCCATTTGAGTAACAAAAATATCAATAAGAGACTATCTTCCATAATGACAAGGCTACCATCCATTGGAGTAACAAAAATCTCGACAACATACTACTTTCCATAATGACAAGGCTACCATCCATTGGAGTAACAAAAATCTAGAAAATAGACTACCTCCCATAATTACAAGGCTACCATCCATTGGAATAACTAAAATCTCGACAACAGACTACCTTCCATAATTACAAGGCTACCAACCATTGGAGTAACAAAAATTTCGACAACAGACTGCCTTCCATAATGAGAAGGCTACCATCCATTGGAATAACAAAAATCACAATGACAAACTACTTTCCATAATGACAAGGCTACCATCAATTGGTGTAACAAAAATATCGAAAACAGACTACCTTCCATAATGACAAGGCTACCATCCATTGGAGTAACAAAAATCACAATGACAGACTACCTTCCGTAATGACAATGCTACCATCCATTGGAATAACAAAATTCTCGAAAAGAGACTACCTTCCATAATGACAAGGCTACCATCCATTGGAGTAACAAAAATCTCGACAACAGACTACCTTCCATAATGACAAGGCTATTATCCAATGGAGTAACAAAAATATGGACAACAAACTACCTTCCATAATGACAAGGCTAACATACATTGTAGTAACAAAAATATTATTAACAGACTACCTTCCATAATGACAAGGCTACCATCCATTGGAGTAACAAAAATCACAACGACAGACTACCTTCCATAATGACAAGGCTACCGTCCATTGGAGTAACAAAAATCTCGACAACAGACTACCTTTCATAATTACAAGGCTACCATCCATTGGAGTAACAAAAATATCCACAACAGACTATCTTCCATAATGACAAGGCTACCATCCATTGGAGTAATAAAAATCTCGACAACTGACTACCTTCCATAATGACAAGGATACCATCCATTGGAGTAACAAAAATCTAGAAAATAGACTACCTCCCATAATTACTAGGCTACCATCCATTGGAATAACTAAAATCTCGACAACAGACTACCTTCCATAATGACAAGGCTACTATCCAATGGAGTAACAAAAATATGGACAACAAACTACCTTCCATAATGACAAGGCTAACATACATTGTAGTAACAAAAATCTTAACAACAGAGTACCTTCTATAATGACAAGGCTACCATCCCTTGGAGAAACAAAAATCACAACGACAAACTACCTTCCATAATGACAAGGCTACCAACCATTGGAGTAACAAAAATTTCGACAACAGACTACCTTCCATAATGACAAGGCTACCATCCATTGGAGTAACAAAATTCACAATGACAGACTACGTTCCGTAATGACAAGGCTACCATCCATTGGAATAACAAAATTCTTGAAAACAGACTACCTTCCATAATGACAAGGCTACCATCCATTGGAGTAACGAAGATATCGAAAACATACTACCTTCCATAATGACAAGGCTACCATATATTGGAGTAACAAAAATCACGACAAAAGACTACCTTCCATAATGACAAGGCTACCATCCATTGGAATAACAAAAATCTCGAAAACAAACTACCTTCCATAATTAAAAGGCTACCATCCAATGGAGTAACAAAAATCTCGACAATAAACTACCTTCCATAATGACTAGTCTACCATCAATTAGAGTAACAAAAATCGGGACAACAGACTACCTTCCATAATGACAAGGCTACCATCCATTGGAATAACAAAAATATCAACAAGAGACTACCTTCCATAATGACAAGGCTACCATCCATTGGAGTAACAATAATCTCGACAACAGACTACCTTCCATAATGACAAGGCTAACATACATTGTAGTAACAAAAATATTATTAACAGACTACCTTCCATAATGACAAGGCTACCATCCATTGGAGTAACAAAAATCACAACGACAGACTACCTTCCATAATGACAAGGCTACCATCCATTGGAGTAACAAAAATCTCGACAACAGACTACCTTTCATAATTACAAGGCTACCATCCATTGGAGTAACAAAAATATCCACAAGAGACTATCTTCCATAATGACAAGGCTACCATCCGTTGGAGTAATAAAAATCTCGACAACAGACTACCTTCCATAATGACAAGGATACCATCCATTGGAGTAACAAAAATCTAGAAAATAGAATACCTCCCATAATTACTAGGCTACCATCCATTGGAATAACTAAAATCTCGACAACAGACTACCTTCCATAATGACAAGGCTACTATCCAATGGAGTAACAAAAATATGGACAACAAACTACCTTCCATAATGACAAGCCTAACATACATTGTAGTAACAAAAATCTTAACAACAGAGTACCTTCCATAATGACAAGGCTACCATCCCTTGGAGAAACAAAAATCACAACGACAAACTACCTTCCATAATGACAAGGCTACCAACCATTGGAGTAACAAAAATTTCGACAACAGACTACCTTCCATAATGACAAGGCTACCATCCATTGGAGTAACAAAATTCACAATGACAGACTACCTTCCGTAATGACAAGGCTACCATCCATTGGAATAACAAAATTCTTGAAAACAGACTACCTTCCATAATGACAAGGCTACCATCCATTGGAGTAACGAAAATCTCGACAACAAACTACCTTCAATAATGACAAGGCTACCATCCATTGGAGTAACAAAAATATCGAAAATAGACTACCTCCCATAATTACTTTGCTACCATCCATTGGAATAGCTAAAATCTAAACAACACACTACCTTCCATAATGACAAGGCTACTATCCAATGGAGTAACAAAAATATGGACAACAAACTACCTTCCATAATGACAAGGCTAACATACATTATAGTAACAAAAATCTTAACATCAGACTACCTTCCATAATGACAAGGCTACCATCCATTGGAATAACAAAAATGCCGACAACATACTACCTTCCATTATGACAAGGCTATCGTCCAATGGAGTAACCAAAATCTCGACAACAGACTACCTTCCATAATGACTAAGCTTCCATTCATTGGAGTAACAAAAATCACGACAAAAGACTACCTTCCATAATGATAAGGCTACCATCCATGGGAGTAACAAAAATTTCAACAAGAGACTACCTTCCATAATGACAAGGCTACCATCCATTGGAGTAAAAATTTTTTGACAACAGACTACCTTCCATATTGACAAGGCTACCATCCATTGGAGTAACAAAAATCTCGACAACAAACAAACTTCCATAATGACTAGGCTACTTCTGTTGGAGTAACAAAGATATCGACACCAGGCTACCTTCCATAATGACAAGGCTACAATCCATTCAATTAAAAAAATGTCGACAATAGACTACCTTCCATAATGACAAGGCTACCATCCATTGGAGTAACAAAGATATCGACAACATACTATGTTCTATAATGACTAGGCTACCATCCATTGGAGTAACAAAAATCTCGATAACAGACTACCTTCCATAATGACAAGGCTACCATCCATTGGAGTTACAAAAATATCAACAAGAGACTATCTTCCATAATGACTAGGCTATCATCCTTTGGATTAACAAAGATATTGATAACAGACTACGTTCCATAATGACAAGGCTACAATCCAAGTAGTAACAAAAATCTTGACAACAGACTACCTTCCATAATGATAAGGCTACCATCCATTGTAGTAACATAAATCTCGACAACAGACTACCTTCCATAATGACAAGGCTACCATCCATTGGAGTAACAAAAATCTAGACAATAGACTACCTTCCACAATGACAAGGCTACCATCCATTGGAGTAACAAAGATATCGACAACATACTACCTTCCATAATGACAAGGCTACCATCCATTGGAGTAACAAAAATCTCGACAACAGACTACCTTCCATAATGACAAAGATACCATCCATTGGAGTAATAAAGATATTCACAACATACTACCTTCCATAATTACAAGGCTACCATCCATTGGAGTAACAAAGATATCGACAACATACTACCTTCCATAATGACAAGGCTACCATTCATTGGAGTAACAAAAATCACGACAAAAGACTACCTTCCATAATGATAAGGTTGCCATCCATTGGAATAACAAAAATCTCTAAAACAGACTACCTTCCATAATGAAAAAGCTACCATCCAATTGAGTATGAAAAATCTCGATAACAGACTACCTTCCATAATGACTAGTCTACCATCCATTGGAGTAACAAAAATATCAACAAGAGACTATCTTCCGTAATGACAAGGCTACCATCCATTGGAGTAACAAAAATCTCGACAACAGACTACCGTCCATAATGACAAGGCTACCATCCGTTGGAGTAACGAAAATATCGAAAATAGGCTACCTCCCATAATTAATAGGCTACCATCCATAGGAATAAAAAAAATCTCGAAAACAGACTACCTTCCATAATGAAAAGGCTACCATCCAATGGAGTAATAAAAATCTCGACAACATACTACCTTCCATAATGACTAGTCTACCATCCATTAAAGTAACAAAAATCATGACAACAGACTACCTTCCTTAATGACAAGGCTACCATCCATTGGAGTAACAAAAATATCAACAAGAGATTATCTTCCATAATGACAAGGCTACCATCCATTGGAGTAACAAAAATCTTGACAACAGACTACCTTGCATAGTGACAAGGCTACCATATATTGGAGTAACAAAAATCTCGAAAATAGACTACCTCCCATAATTACAAGGCTACCATCCATTGGAATAACAAAAATCTCGACAACAGACTACCTTCCATAATGACAAGGCTATTATCCAATGGAGTAACAAAAATATGGACAACAAACTACCTTCCATAATGACAAGGCTAACATACATTGTAGTAACAAAAATCTTAACAACAGACTACGTTCCATAATGACAAGGCTACCATCCATTGGAGTAACAAAAATCACAACGACAAACTACCTTCCATAATGACAAGACTACCATCCATTGCAGTAGCAAAAATTTCGAAAACATACTACCTTCCATAAGGACAAGGCTAGCATCCATTGGAGTAACAAAAATCACAATGATAGACTACCTTCCATAATGACAAGGCTACCATCCATTAGAATATCAAAAATCTCGAAAATAGAATACCTTCCATAATGACAAGGCTACCATCCATTGGAGTAACAAAAATCTCGACAACAGACTACCTTCTATAATGACAAAGCTACCATCCATTGGAGTAATAAAGATATCGACAACATACTACCTTCCATAATTACAAGGCTACCATCCATTGGAGTAACAAAGATATCGACAACATAGTACCTTCCATAATGACAAGTCTACCATTCATTGGAGTAACAAAAATCACGACAAAAGACTACCTTCCATAATGACAAGCCCGCCATCCATTGGACTAACAAAAATCTCGAAAATAGACTACCTTCCATAATGAAAAGGCTACCATCCAATGGAGTAACAAAAATCTCGACAACAGACTACCTTCCATAATGACTAGTCTACCATCCATTAGAGTAACAAAAATCTCGACAACAAACTACCTTTCATAATGAAAAGGCTACCATCCAATGGAGTAACAAGAATCTCGACAACAGACTACCTTCAATAATGACAAGGCTACCATCCCTTGGAGTAACAAAAATCTCGAAAATAGACTACCTCCCATAATTACTAGGCTACAATCCACTGGAATAAAAAAAATCTGCACAACAGTCTACCTTCCATAATGACAAGGATACTATCCAATGGACAAACAAAAATATGGACAACATACTACCTTCCATAATGACAAGGCTAACGTACATTGTATTAACAAAAATTTGAATAACAGACTACAATCTATAATGAAAAGGCTACCATCCATTAGAATAACAAAAATCCCGACAACATACTACCTTCCATCATGACAAGGCTACCATCCAATAGAGTAACAAAAATCTCGACAACAGACTACCTTCCATAATGACTAGGCTACCATTCATTGGAGTAACAAAAATCACGATAAAATACTACCTTCCATAATGACAAGGCTACCATCCATTGGAGTAACAAAAATATTAACAAGAGACTACCTTCCATAATGTCAAGGCTACCATCCATTGGAGTATAAATTTTTTTGACAACATATTACCTTCCATAATGACAAGGCTACCATCCATTGGAGTAAGAAAAATCTTGACATCAAACTAACTTCCATAATGACTAGGTTACTTCCATTGGAGTAACAAAGATATCGACACCAGGGTACCTTCCATAATGACAAGGCTACAATCCATTCGAGTAACAAAAATGTCGACAACAGACTACCTTCCATAATGACAAGGCTACTATCCAATGGAGTATAAAAAATATGGACAACAAACTACCTTCCATAATGATAAGGCTAACATACATTGTAGTAACAAAAATCTTAACAACAAACTACCTTCCATAATGACAAGCCTACCATCCATTGGAATAACAAAAATGCCGACAACATACTACCTTCCATTATGACAAGGTTACCATCCAATGGAGTAACAAAAGTATTGACAATAGACTACCTTCCATAATGACTAAGCTACCATTCATTGGAGTAAAAAAAATCATGACAAAAGACTACCTTCCATAATGATAAGGCTACCATCCATTTGAGTAAGAAAAATATCAACAAGAGACTACCTTCCATAATGACAAGGCTACCATCAATTGGAGTAACAAAAATCTCGACAACAAACTAACTACCATAATGACTAGGCTACTTCCGTTGGAGTAACAAAGATATCGACAAAAGGCTACCTTCCATAATGACAAGGCTACAATCCATTCGAGTAACAAAAATGTCGACAATAGACTACCTTCCATAATGACAAGGCTATCATCCATTGGAGTAACAAAGATATCGACAACATACTACCTTCCATATTGACTAGGCTACCATCCATTGGAGTAACAAAAATCTCGATAACAGACTACCTTCCTTAATGACAAGGCTACCATCCATTGGAGTAACAAAAATATCAACAAGAGACTATCTTCCATAATGACTAGGCTACCATCCTTTGGATTAACAAAGATATCGATAACAGATTACCTTCCATAATGACAAGGCTACAATCCAATGTAGTAACAAAAATCACGACAAAAGACTACCTTCCATAATGACAAGGCTGCCATCCATTCGACTAACAAAAATCTCGAAAACAGACTACCTTCCATAATGAAAAGGCTACCATCCAATGGAGTAACAAAAATCTCGACAATAGACTACCTTCCATAATGACTAGTCTACCATACATTAGAGTAACAAAAATCGGGACGACAGACAACCTTCCATAACGACTAGTCTACAATCCATTGGAATAACAAAAATCTCGACAACAGACTACCTTCCATAATGAAAAGGCTACCATCCAATGGAGTAACAAAATCTCGACAACAGACTACCTTCCATAATGACAAGGCTAACATACATTAGAGTAACAAAAATCGGGACAACAGACTACCTGCCATAATGATAAGGCTACCATCCATTGGAGTAACAAAAATATCAACATGAGACTATCTTCAATAATGACAAGGCTACCACCCATTGGAGTAACAAAAATCTTGACAACAGACTACCTTCCATAATGACAAGGCTACCATCCATTGGAGTAACAAAAATCTCGAAAACAGACTACCTCCCATAATTACTAGGCTACCATCCATTGGAATAACAAAAATCTCGACAACTGACTACCTTCCATAATGACAAGGCTACTATCCAATGGAGTAACAAAAATATGGACAACAAACTACCTTCCATATCGACAAGGCTAACATACATTGTAGTAACAAAAATCTTAACAACATACTACCTTCCATATTGACAACGCTATCATCCATTGGAGTAACAAAAATCACAACGACAGACTACCTTCTATAATGACAAGGCTACCATCCATTGGAGTAACAAAAATCTCGAAAACAGAATACCTTCCATAAAGACAAGGCTACCATCCATTGGAGTAACAAAAATCACAATGATAGACTACCTTCCATAATGACAAGGCTACAATCCATTGGAGTAACAAAAATCTCGACAACAGACTACCTTCCATAATGACAAAGCTACCGTCCATTGGAGTAATAAAGATATCGACAACATACTACGTTCCATAATTACAAGGCTACCATCCATTGGAGTAACAAAGATATCGACAACATAGTACCTTCCATAATGACAAGGCTACCATTAATTGGAGTAACAAAAATCACGACAAAAGACTACCTTCCATAATGACAAGGCTGCCATCCATTGGACTAACAAAAATCTCGAAAACAGACTACCTTCCACAATGAAAAGGCTACCATCTAATGGAGTAACAAAAATCTCGACAATAGACTACGTTCCATAATGACTAGTCTACCATACATTAGAGTAACAAAAATCGGGACAACAGACAACCTTCCATAATGACTAGTCTACAATCCATTGGAATAACAAAAATCTCGACAACAGACTACCTTCCATAATGAAAAGGCTACCATCCAATGGAGTAACAAAAATCTCGACAACAGACTACCTTCCATAATGACAAGGCTACCATCCCTTGGAGTAACAAAAATCTCGAAAATAGACTACCTCACATAATTACTAGGCTACCATCCATTGGAATAACAAAAATCTAGACAATAGTCTACCTTCTATAATGACAAGGCTACTTTCCAATGGAGTAACAAAAATATGGAAAACAGACTACCTTCCATAATGACAAGGCTACCATCCATTGGAATAACAAAAATCCCGACAACATACTACCTTCCATTATGACAAGGCTACCATCTAATGGAGTAACAAAAATCTCGACAACAGACTACCTTCCATAATGACTAGTCTACCATACATTAGAGTAACAAAAATCGGGACAACAGACAACCTTCCATAATGACTAGTCTACAATCCATTGGAATAACAAAAATCTCGACAACAGACTACCTTCCATAATGAAAAGGCAACCATCCATTGGAGTAACAAAAATATCAACAAGAGACTACCTTCCATAATGACAAGGCTACCATCCATTGGAGTATAAAATTTTTTAACAACAGACTACCTTCCATAATGACAAGGCTAACATCCATTGGAGTAACAAAATTCTCGACAACAAACTAACTTCCATAATGACTAGGCTACTTCCATTGGAGTAACAAAGATATCGACACCAGGCTACCTTCCATAATGACAAGGCTACAATCCATTCCAGTAACAAAAATGTCGACAACAGACTACCTTCCATAATGACAAGGCTACCATCCATTGGAGTAAAAAAGATATCGACAACATACTACCTTCCATAATGACTAGGCTACCATCCATTGGAGTAACAAAAATCTCGACAACAGACTACCTTCCATAATGACAAGGCTACCATCCATTGAAATAACAAAAATATCAACAATAGACTACCTTCCATAATGACTAGGCTACCATCCTTTGGATTAACAAAGATATCGATAACAGACTACATTCCATAATGACAAGGCTACAATCCAATGTAGTAACAAAAATCTCGACAACAAACTACCTTCCATAATGATAAGGCTACCATCCATTGTAGTAACATAAATCTCGACAATAGACTACCTTCCATAATGACAAGGCTACCATCCATTGGAGTAACAAAAATTTAGACAATAGACTACCTTCCATAATGATAAGGCTACCATCCATTGGAGTAACAAAGATATCGACAACATACTACCTTCCATAAAGACAAGGCTACCATCCATTGAAGTAACAAAAATCTCGACAACAGACTACCTTCCATAATGACAAAGCTACCATCCATTGGAGTAATAAAGATATCGACAACATACTACCTTCCATAATTACAAGGCTACCATCCATTGGAGTAACAAAGATATCAACAACATACTACCTTCCATAATGACAAGTCTACCATTCGTTGGAGTAACAAAAATCACGACAAAAGACTACATCCATAAGGACAAGGTTGCCATCCATTGGAATAACAAAAATCTCGAAAACAGACTACCTTCAATAATGAAAAGGCTACCATCCAATGGAGTAACAAAAATCTCGACAACAGACTACCTTCCATAATGACTAGTCTACCATCCATTAGAGTAACAAAATTCGAGACAACAAACTACCTTCCATAATGACGAGGCTGCCATCCATTGGAGTAACAAAAATATCAACAAGAGACTATCTTCCATAATGACAAGGCTACCATCCATTGGAGTAACAAAAATCTCGACAATAGACTAACTTCCATAATAACAAGGCTACCATCCATTGGAGTAACAAAAATCTCCAAAATAGACTACCTCCCATAATTACTAGGCTACCATCCATTGGAATAACAAAAATCTCGAAAACAGACTACCTTCAATAATGAAAAGGCTACCATCCAATGGAGTAACAAAAATCTCGACAACAGACTACCTTCCATAATGAAAAGTCTACCATCCATTAAGAGTAACAAAAATCGGGACAACTGACTACCTTCCATAATGACAAGGCTACCATCCATCGGAGTAACAAAAATATCGACAACAGACTACCTTCCATAATGACAAGGCTACCATCCATTGGAGTAACAAAATTCTCGAAAATAGACTACCTCCCATAATTACTAGGCTACCATCCATTGGAATAACAAAAATCTCGACAACAGACTACCTTCCATAATGACAAGGCTACTATCCAATGGAGTAACAAAAATCATAACAACAGACTACCTTCCATAATGACAATGCTACCATTCATTGGAGTAAAAAAATCACAACGATAGACTACCTTCCATAATGACAAGGATACCATCCCTTGGAGTAATAAAAATCTCTAAAACAGACTACCTTCCATAAGGACAAGTCTACCATCCATTGGAGTAACAAAAATCACAATGATAGACTACCTTCCATAATGACAAGGCTACCATCCATTGGAGTAACAAAAATCTCGACAATAGACTACCTTCCATAATGACAAGGCTACCATCCATTGGAGTAATAAAAATCTTGACAACAAACTACCTTCCATAATGACAACGCTACCATCCATTGGAGTAACAAAAATCTCGAAAATAGACTACGTCCCATAATTACTAGGCAACCATCCATTGGAATAACAAAAATCTCGACAACAGACTACCTTCCATAATGACAAGGCTACTATCCAATGGAGTAACAAAAATCATAACAACAGACTACCTTCCATAATGACAACGCTACCATTCATTGGAGTAAAAAAATCACAACGATAGACTACCTTCCATAATGACAAGGATACCATCCATTGGAGTAACAAAAATCTCTAAAACAGACTACCTTCCATAAGGACAAGTCTACCATCCATTGGAGTAACAAAAATCACAATGATAGACTACCTTCCATAATGACAAGGCTACCATCCATTAGAGTAACAAAAATCTCGACAACAGACTACCTTCCATAATGACAAGGCTACCATCCATTGGAGTAATAAAGATATCGACAACATACTACCTTCCATAATTACAAGGCTACCATCCATTGGAGTAACAAAGATATTGACAACATAGTATCTTCCATAAAGACAAGGCTACCATTCATTGGAGTAACAAAAATCACGACAAAAGACTACCTTCCATAATGACAAGGCTACCATCTATTGCAGTAACAAAAATCTCCAAAATAGACTACCTCCCATAATTACTAGGCTACCATCCATTGGAATAACAAAAATCTCGACAACTGACTACCTTCCATAATGAAAAGGCTACCATTCATTAGAGTAACAAAAATCGGGACAACAGACAACCTTCCATAATGACTAGTCTACCATCCATTGGAATAACAAAGATATTGACAACATAGTATCTTCCATAAAGACAAGGCTACCATCCAATGGAGTAACAAAAATCTCGACAACAAACTACCTTCCATAATGACAAGGCTACCATCCATTGGATTAACAAAAATCTCCAAAATAGACTACCTCCCATAATTACTAGGCTACCATCCATTGGAATAACAAAAATCTCGACAATAGACTACCTTCCATAATGACTAGTCTACCATCCATTAGAGTAACAAAAATCGGGACAACAGACAACCTTCCATAATGACTAGTCTACCATCCATTGGAATAACAAAAATTTCGACAACAGACTACCTTCCATAATGAACAGGCTACCATCCAATGGAGTAACAAAAATCTCGACAACAAACTACCTTCCATAATGACAAGGCTACCATCCATTGAAGTAACAAAAATCTCGACAACATACTACCTTCCATAATGACAAAGCTACCATCCATTGGAGTAATAAAGATATCGACAACATACTACCTTCCATAATTACAAGGCTACCATCCATTGGAGTAACAAACATATCAACAACATAATACCTTCCATAATGACAAGGCTACCATTCGTTGAAGTAACAAAAATCACGACAAAATACTACCTTCCATAATGACAAGGTTGCCATCCAATGGAGTAACAAAAATCTCGACAACAGACTACCTTCAATAATGACTAGTCTACCATCCATTAGAGTAACAAAGTTTGAGACAACAAACTACCTTCCATAATGACAAGGCTTCCATCCATTGAAGTAACAAAAATATCAACAAGAGACTATCTTCCATAATGACAAGGCTACCATCCATTGGAGTAACAAAAATCTCGACAACAGACTAACTTCCATAATGACAAGGCTAGCATCCATTGGAGTAACAAAAATCTCCAAAATAGACTACCTCCCATAATTACTAGGCTACCATCCATTGGAATAACAAAAATCTCGAAAACAGACTACCTTCCATAATGAAAAGACTACCATCCATTAGAGTAACAAAAATCGGAACAACAGACTACCTTCCATAATGACAAGGCTACCATCCATTGGAGTAACAAAAATATCAACAACAGACTATCTTCCACAATGACAAGGCTACCATCCATTGGAGTAACAAAAATATCGACAACAGACTACCTTCCATAATGACAAGGCTACCATCCATTGGAGTAACAAAAATCTCGAAAATAGACTACCTCCCATAATTACTAGGCTACCATCCATTGGAATAACAAAAATCTCGACAACAGACTACTTTCCATAATGACAAGGCTACTATCCAATGGAGTAACAAAAATCATAACAACAGACTACCTTCCATAATGACAATGCTACCATTCATTGGAGTAAAAAAATCACAACGATAGACTACCTTCCATAATGACAAGGATACCATCCACTGGAGTAATAAAAATCTCTAAAACAGACTACCTTCCATAAGGACAAGTCTACCATCCATTGGAGTAACAAAAATCACAATGACAGACTACCTTCCATAATGACAAGGCTACCATCCATTGGAGTAACAAAAATCTCGACAACAGACTACCTTCCATAATGACAAGGCTACCATCCATTGGAGTAATAAAGATATCGACAACATACTACCTTCCATAATTACAAGGCTACCATTCATTGGAGTAACAAAAATCACGACAAAAGACTACCTTCCATAATGACAAGGCTACCATCCCTTGGAGTAACAAAAATCTCGACAACCAACTAACTTCCATAATGACTAGGCTACCATCCATTGGAGTAACAAAAATCACAATGACAGACTACCTTCCATAATAACAAGGCTACCATCCATTGGAATAACAAAAATCTCGAAAATAGACTACCTTCCATAATGACAAGGCTACCATCCATTGAAGTAACAACAAATCTCGACAATAGACTACCTTCCATAATGACAAAGCTACCATCCATTGGTGTAATAAAGATATCGACAACATACTACCTTCCATAATTACAAGGCTACAATCCATTGGAGTAACAAAGATATCGACAACATAGTACCTTCCATAATAACAAGGATACCATTCATTGGAGTAACAAAAATCACGACAAAAGACTACCTTCCATAATGACAAGGCTTCCATTCATTGGAATAACAAAAATCTCGAGAACACACTACCTTACATAATGAAAAGGCTACAATCCAATGGAGTAACAAAAATATCGACAACAGACTACCTTCCATAATGACCAGTCTACCATCCATTAGATAAACAAAAATCGGGACAACAGACAACCTTCCATAATTACTAGTCTACCATCCATTGGGATAACAAAAATCTTGACAATAGACTAACTTCCATAATGAAAAGGCTACCATCCAATGGAGTAACAAAAATCTCGACAACAGACTACCTTCAATCATGACAAGGCTACCATCCATTGGAGTAACAAAAATCTCGAAAATAGACTACCTCCCATAATGACAAGGTTGCCATCCATTGGAATAACAAAAATCTCTAAAACAGACTACCTTCAATAATGAAAAGGCTACCATCCAATGGAGTAACAAAAATCTCGACAACAGACTACCTTCCATAATGACTAGTCTACCATCCATTAGAGTAACAAAATTCGGGACAACAGACTACCTTCCATAATGACAAGGCTACCATCCATTAGAGTAAAAAAAAATATCGACAACAGACTACCTTCCATAATGACAAGGCTACCATCCATTGGAGTAACAAAAATCTCGAAAATAGACTACCTCCCATAATGACAAGGCTACCATCCATTGGAGTAAAAAAAATCTCGACAATAGACTACCTTCCATAATGACAAGGCTACCATCCATTGGAGTAACACAAATCTCGAAAATACACTACCTCCCATAATTACTAGGCTACCCTTCATTGGAATAACAAAAATCTGGACAAAGAACTACCTTCCATAATGACAAGGCTACTATCCAATGGAGTAACAAAAATATGGACAACAAACTACCTTCCATAACGACAAGGCTAACATACATTGTAGTAACAAAAATCTTAACAACATACTACCTTCCATAATGACAAGGCTACCATCTATTGGAGTAACAAAAATCACAACGACAGACTACCTTCCATATTGACAAGGCTACCATCCATTGGAGTAACAAAAATCTCGACAACAGACTACCTTCCATAATGACATGGCTACCATCCATTGGAGTAATAAAAATCATAATGACAGACTACATTCCATAATTACAAGGCTACCATCCATTGGAATAACAAAAATCTCGAAAACAGGCTACCTTCCATAATGACAAGGCTACCATCCATTTGAGTAACAAAAATCTCGACAACAGACTACCTTCCATAAGGACAAAGCTACCATCCATTGGAGTAATAAAGATATCGACAATATACTACCTTCCATAATTACAAGGCTACCATCCATTGGAGTAACAAAGATATCGACAACATAGTACCTTCCATAATGACAAGGCTACCATTCATTAGAGTAACAAAAATCAAGACAAAAGACTACCTTCCATAATGACAATGCTTCCATCCATTGGAATAACAAAAATCTCGAAAACAGACTACCTTCCATAATGAAAAGGCTACCATCCAATGGAGTAACACAAATCTCGATAACAGACTACCTTCCATAATGTCAAGGCTACCTCCCATAATTATTACGCTACCATCCATTGGAATAACAAAAATCTGGACAACAATCTACCTTCCACAATGACAAGGCTACTATCCAATGGAGTAACAAAAATATGGACAACAGACTACCTTCCATAATGACAATGCTAACATACATTGTATTAACAAAAATTTGAACAACATACTACATTCCATAATGACAAGGCCACCATCCATTGGAATAATAAAAACCTAGACAACATACTACCTTCCATTATGACAAGGCTACCATCCAATGGAGTAACATAAATCTGGACAACAAACTACCTTCCATAATGACTAGGCTACCATTCATTGGAGTAACAAAAATCATGACAAAAGGCTACCTTCCATAATGACAAGGCTACCATCCATTGGAGTAACAAAAATATCAACAAGAGACTACCTTCCATAATGACAAGGCTACCATCCATTGGAGTATAATTTTTTTTGACAACTGACTACCTTCCATAATGACAAGGCTACCATCCATTAGAGTAACAAAAATCTCGACAACCAACTAACTTCCATAATGACTAGGCTACCATCCATTGTAGTAACTAAAATCACAATGACAGACTACCTTCCATAATGACAAGGCTACCATCCATTGGAATAACAAAAATCTCGAAAATAGACTACCTTCCATAATGACAAGGCTACCATCCATTGAAGTAACAACAAATCTCGACAACAGACTACCTTCCATAATGACAAAGCTACCATCCATTTGTGTAATAAAGATATCGACAACATACTACCTTCCATAATTACAAGGCTACCATCCATTGGAGTAACAAAGATATCGACAACATAGTACCTTCCATAATAACAAGGCTACCATTCATTTGAGTAACAAAAATCACGACAAAAGACTACCTTCCATAATGACAAGGCTTCCATTCATTGGAATAACAAAAATCTCGAGAACAAACTACCTTACATAATGAAAAGGCTATAATCCAATGGAGTAACAAAAATATCGACAACAGACTACCTTCCATAATGACCAGTCTACCATCCATTAGATAAACAAAAATCGGGACAACAGACAACCTTCCATAATGACTAGTCTACCATCCATTGGGATAACAAAAATCTTGACAATAGACAAACTTCCATAATGAAAAGGCTACCATCCAATGGAGTAACAAAAATCTCGACAACAAACTACCTTCCATCATGACAAGGCTACCATCCATTGGAGTAAAAAAAATCTCGACAACAGACTACCATCCATAATGACAAGGCTACCATCCATTGGAGTAACAAAAATCTCGAAAATAGACTACCTCCCATAATGACAAGGCTACCATCCATTGGAGTAACAAAAATCTCGACAACAGACTACCTTCCATAATGACAAGGCTACCATCCATTGGAGAAACACAAATCTCGAAAATACACTACCTCCCATAATTACTAGGCTAGCATTCATTGGAATAACAAAAATCTGGACAACGGACTACCTTCCATAATGACAAGGCTACTATCCAATGGAATAACAAAAATATGGACAACAAACTACCTTCCATAATGACAAGGCTAACATACATTGTAGTAACAAAAATCTTAACAACATACTACCTTCCATAATGACAAGGCTACCATCTATTGGAGTAACAAAAATCAGAACGACAGACTACCTTCCATAATGACAAGGCTACTATCCATTGGAGTAACAAAAATCTCGACAACAAACAACCTTCCATATTTACAAGGCTACCATCCATTAGAGTAACAAAAATCACAATGACAGACTACCTTCCATAATGACAAGGCTACCATCCATTGGAATAACAAAAATCTAGAAAACATACTACCTTCCATAATGACAAGGCTCCCATCCATTGGAGTAACAAAAATCTCGACAACAAACTACCTTCCATAATGACAAAGCTACCATCCATTGGAGTAATAAAGATATCGACAACATACTACCTTCCATTATTACAAGGCTACCGTCCATTGGAGTAACAAAGATATCGACAACATAGTACCTTCCATAATGACAAGGCTACCATTCATTGGAGTAACAAAAATCACGACAAAAGACTACCTTCCATAATGACAAGGCTTCCATCCATTGGAATAACAAAAATCTCGAAAATAGACTACCTTCCATAATGAAAAGGCTACCATCCAATGGAGTAACAAAAATCTAGACAACAGACTACCTTCCATAATGACTAGTCTACCATCCATTAGAGTAACAAAAATCAGGACAACATACAACCTTCCTTAATGACTAGTCTACCATCCATTGGAATAACAAAAATCTTGACAATGGACTACCTTCCATAATGAAAAGGCTAGCATCCAATGGAGTAACAAAAATCTCGAAAATAGACTACCTTCCATAATCACAAGGCTACCATCCATTGGAATAAGAAAAATCTGGACAACAGTCTACCTTCCATAATGACAAGGCTACTATCCAATGGAGTATCAAAAATATGGACAACAAACTACCTTCCATAATGACAAGGCTAACATACATTGTATTAACAAAAATTTAAACAACAGACTACATTCCATAATGACAAGGCTACCATCCATTAGAATAACAAAAACCTCGACAACATACTACCTTCCATTATGACAAGGCTACCATCCAATGGAGTAACAAAAATCTTGACAACAGACTACCTTCAATAATGACTAGGCTACCATTCATTGGAGTAATAAAAATCACGACAAAAGACTACCTTCCATAATGAAAAGTCTACCATCCATTGGAGTAACAAAAATATCAACAAGAGACTACCTTCCATAATGACAAGGCTACCGTCCATTGGATTATAAATTTTTTTGACAACAGACTACCTTCCATAATGAAAAGGCTACCATCCATTGGAGTAACAAAAATCTCGACAACCAACTAACTTCCATAATGACTAGGCTACTTCCATTGGAGTAACAAAGATATCGACACCAGGCTACCTTCCATAATGACAAGGCTACAATCCATTCGAGTAACAAAAATCTCGACAACAGACTACCTTCCATAATGACAAGGCTACCATCCATTGGAGTAACAAAGATATCGACAACATACTACCGTCCATAATGACTAGGCAACCATCCATTGGAGTAACAAAAATCTCGACAACAGACTACCTTCCATAATGACAAGGCTACCATCCATTGGAGTAACAAAAATAAAAATGACAGAATTCCTTCCATAATGACAAGGCTACCATCCATTGGAATAACAAAAATCTAGAAAATAGACTACCTTCCATAATGACAAGGCTACCATCCATTGGAGTAACAAAAATCTCGACAACAGACTACCTTCCATAATGACAAAGATACCATCCATTGGAGTAATAAAGATATCGACAACATACTACCTTCCATAATTACAAGGTTACTATCCATTGGAGTAACAAAGACCCCGACAACATACTACCTTCCATTATGACAAGGTTACCATCCAATGGAGTAACAAAAATCTTGACAACAAACTACCTTCCATAATGACTCGGCTACCATTCATTCGAGTAACAAAAATCACGACAAAAGACTACCTTCCATAATGACAAGGCTACCATGCCTTGGAGTAACAAAAATATCAACAAGAGACTACCTTCCATAATGACTAGTCTACCATCCTTTAGAGTAACAAAAATTTGGACAATAGACAACCTTCCATAATGACTAGTCTACCATCCATTGGAATAACAAAAATCTCGACAATAGACTACCTTCCATAATGAAAAGGCTACCATCCAATGGAGTAACACAAATCTCGACAACAAACTACCTTCCATAATGACAAGGCTACCATCCATTGGAGTAACACAAATCTCGAAAATAGACTACCTCCCATAATTATTACCCTACCATCCATTGGAATAACCAAAATCTAGACAACAATATACCTTCCAGAATGACAAGGCTTATATCCAATGGAGTAACAAAAATATGGACAACAGACTAACTTCCATAATGACAATGCTAACATACATTGTATTAACAAAAATTTGAACAACATACTACATTCCATAATGACAAGGCTACCATCCATTGGAATAACAAAAACCACGACAACATACTACCTTCTATTATGACAAGGCTACCATCCAATGGAGTAACAAAAATCTCGACAAAAAACTACCTTCCATAATGACTAGGCTACCATTAATTGGAGTAACAAAAATCACAACAAAAGGCTACCTTCCATAATGACAAGGCTACCATCCATTGGAGTAACAAAAATATCAACAAGAGACTACCTTCCATAATGACAAGGCTACCATCCATTGGAGTAACAAAAATCTCCACAACAGACTACCTTCCATAATGACAAAGATACCATCCATTGGAGTAAAGAAGATATCGTCAACATACTACCTTCCATAATTACAAGGCTACCATCCATTGGTGTAACAAAGATATCGACAACATAGTACCTTCCATAATGACAAGGCTACCATTCATTGGAGTAACAAAAATCACGACCAAAGACTACCTTCCATAATGACAAGGCTTCCATCCATTGGAATAACAAAAATCTCGAAAACAGACTACCTTCCATAATGAAAAGGCTACCATCCAATGGAGTAACAAAAATCTCCACAACATACAACCTTCCATAATGACTAGTCTACCATCCATTAGAGTAACAAAAATTGGGACAACATACAACCTTCCATAATGACTAGTCTACCATCCATTGGAATAACAAAAATCTCGACAATAGACTACCTTCCATAATGAAAAGGCTACCATCCATTGGAGTAATAAAAATCACAAAAATAGAC
The DNA here is from genome assembly GCA_948472305.1 of Vicia faba. Lineage (NCBI taxonomy): Eukaryota > Viridiplantae > Streptophyta > Magnoliopsida > Fabales > Fabaceae > Vicia > Vicia faba. Next base: position 653,216,973 of record OX451741.1, read on the forward strand.
TACCTCCCATAATTACTACGCTACCATCCATTGGAATAACAAAAATCTGGACAACAGTCTACCTTCCATAATGACAAGGCTACTATCCAATGAAGTAACAAAATTATGGACAACAGACTACCTTCCATAATGACAAGGTTAACATACATTATATTAATAAAAATTTGAACAACAGACTACATTCAATAATGACAAGGCTACCATCCATTGGAATAACAAAAACCTCGACAACATACTACCTTCCATTATGACAAGGCTAACATCAAATGGAGTAACAAAAATATTGACAACAGACTACCTTCCATAATGACTAGGCTACCATTCATTGGAGTAACAAAAATCACGACAAAAGACTACCTTCCATAATGACAAGGCTACCATCCATTGGAGTAACAAAAATATCAACAAGAGACTACCTTCTATAATGACAAGGCTACCATCCATTAGATTATAAATTTTTTTGACAACAGACTACCTTCCATAATGACAAGGCTACCATCCATTGGAGTAACAAAAATCTCGACAACCAACTAACTTCCATAATGACTAGGCTACTTCCATTGGAGTAACAAAGATATCGACACCAGGCTACCTTCCATAATGACAAGGCTACAATCAATTCGAGTAACAAAAATCTCGACAACAGACTACCTTCCATAATGACAAGGCTACCATCCATTGGAGTAACAAAGATATCGACAACATACTACCTTCCATAATGACTAGGCTACCATGCATTGGAGTAACAAAAATCTCGACAACAGACTACCTTCCGTAATGACAAGGCTACCATCCATTGGAGTAACAAAAATAACAATGACAGACTTCCTTCCATAATGACAAGGCTACCATCCATTGGAATAACAAAAATCTAGAAAACAGACTACCTTGCATAATGACAAGGCTACCATCCATTGGAGTAACAAAAATCTCGATAATAGACTACCTTCCATAATGACAAAGATACCATCCATTGGAGTAATAAAGATATCGACAACATACTACCTTACATAATGACAAGGCTACCATTCATTGGAGTAACAAAAATCACGACAAAAGACTACCTTCCATAATGACAAGGCTTCCATCCATTGGAATAACAAAAATCTCGAAAGCAAACTACCTTACATAATGAAAAGGCTACCATCCAATGGAGTAACAAAAATCTCGACAATAGACTACCTTCCATAATGACAAGGCTACCATCCATTGGAGTAACAAAAATCTCAAAAATAGACTACCTCCCATAATTACTACGCTACCATCCATTAGAATAACAAAAATCTGGACAACAGTCTACCTTCCAGAATGAGAAGGCTACTATCCAATGGAGTAACAAAAATATGGACAACAGACTACCTTCCATAATGACAAGGTTAACATACATTGTATTAACAAAAATTTGAACAACAGACTACATTCAATAATGACAAGGCTACCATCCATTGGAATAGTAAAAACCTCGACAACATACTACCTTCCATTATGACAAGGCTACCATCCAATGGAGTAACAAAAATCTTGACAACAAACTACCTTCCATAATGACTAGGCTACCATTCATTGGAGTAACAAAAATCACGACAAAAGGCTACCTTCCATAATGACAAGGCTACCATCCATTGGAGTAACAAAAATATCAACAAGAGACTACCTTCCATAATGACAAGACTACCATCCATTGTAGTAACAAAAATCTCGACAACCAACTAACTTCCATAATGACTAGGCTACCATCCATTGGAGTAAGAAAAATCTCGAAAATAGACTACCTTCCATAATGACAAGGCTACCATCCATTGGAGTAACAACAAATGTCGACAACAGACTACCTTCCATAATGACAAAGCTACCATCCATTAGTATAATAAAGATATCGACAACATACTACCTTCCATAATTACAAGGCTACCATCCATTGGAGTAACAAAGATATCGACAACATAGTACCTTCCATAATGACAAGGCTACCATTCATTGGAGTAACAAAAATCACGACAAAAGACTACCTTCCATAATGACAAGGATTCCATCCATTGGAATAACAAAAATCTCGAAAATAGACTACCTTCCATAATGAAAAGGCTACCATCCAATGGAGTAACAAAAATCTCGACAACAGACTACCTTTCATAATGACTAGTCTACCATCCATTAGAGTAACAAAAATCAGGACAACATACAACCTTCCATAATGACTAGTCTACCATCCATTTGAATAACAAAAATCTCGACAATAGACTACCTTCCATAATGAAAAGGCTACCATCCAATGGAGTAACAAAAATCTCGACAACAGACTACCTTCCATAATCACAAGGCTAACATCCATTGGAGTAACAAAAATCTCGAAAATAGACTACCTCCCATGATTACTACGCTACCATCCATTGGAATAACAAAAATCTGGACAACAGTCTACCTTCCATAATGACAAGGCTACTATCCAATGGAGTAAAAAAATATGGACAACAGACTACCTTCCATAATGACAAGGCTAACATACATTGTATTAACAAAAATTTAAACAACAAACTACATTCCATAATGACAATGCTACCATCCATTGGAATAACAAAAACCTCGACAACATACTACCTTCCATTATGACAAGGCTACCATCCAATGGAGTAACAAAAATCTTGACAACAGACTACCTTCCATAATGACTAGGCTACCATTCATTGGAGTAACAAAAATCACGACAAAAGACTACCTTCCATAATGACAAGGCTACCATCCATTGGAGTAACAAAAATATCAACAAGAGACTACCTTCCATAATGAAAAGGCTACCATCCATTGGATTATAAATATTTTTGACAATAGACTACCTTCCATAAATGACAAGGCTACCATCCATTGGAGTAACAAAAATCTCGACAACCAACTAACTTCCATAATGACTAGGCTACTTCCATTGGAGTAACAAAGATATCGACACCAGTCTACCTTCCATAATGAAAAGGCTACAATCCATTCGAGTAACAAAAATCTCGACAACATACTACCTTCCATAATGACAAGGCTACCATCCATTGGAGTAACAAAGATATCGACAACATACTACCTTCCATAATGACTAGGCTACCATCCATTGGAGTAACAAAAATCTCGACAACAAACTACCTTCCATAATGACAAGGCTACCATCCATTGGAGTAACAAAAATAACAATGACAGACTTCCTTCCATAATGACAAGGCTACCATCCATTGGAATAACAAAAATCTAGAAAACAGACTACCTTCCATAATGACAAGGCTACCATCCATTGGAGTAACAAAAATCTCCACAACAGAATACCTTCCATAACGACAAAGATACCATCCATTGGAGTAATGAAGATATCGTCAACATACTACCTTCCATAATTACAAGGCTACCATCCATTGGAGTAACAAAGATATCGACAACATAGTACCTTCCATAATGACAAGGCTACCATTCATTGGAGTAACAAAAATCACGACCAAAGACTACCTTCCATAATGACAAGGCTTCCATCCATTGGAATAACAAAAATCTCGAAAACAGACTACCTTCCATAATGAAAAGGCTACCATCCAATGGAGTAACAAAAATCTCGACAACATACTACCTTCCATAATGACTAGTCTACCGTCCATTAGAGTAACAAAAATTGGGACAACATACAACCTTCCATAATGACTAGTCTACCATCCATTGAAATAACCAAAATCTCGACAATAGTCTACCTTCCATAATGAAAAGGCTACCATCCATTGGAGTAACAAAAATCACAAAAATAGACTACCTCCCATAATTACTACGCTACCATCCATTGGAATAACAAAAATCTGGACAACAGTCTACCTTCCATAATGACAAGGCTACTATCCAATGAAGTAACAAAATTATGGACAACCGACTACCTTCCATAATGACAAGGTTAACATACATTATATTAACAAAAATTTGAACAACAGACTACATTCAATAATGACAAGGCTACCATCCATTGGAATAACAAAAACCTCGACAACATACTACCTTCCATTATGACAAGGCTACCATCCAATGGAGTAACAAAAATCTTGACAACAGACTACCTTCCATAATGACTAGGCTACCATTCATTGGAGTAACAAAAATCACGACAAAAGACTACCTTCCATAATGACAAGGCTACCATCCTATTGGAGTAACAAAAATATCAACAAGAGACTACCTTCCATAATGAAAAGGCTACCATCCATTGGATTATAAATATTTTTGACAATAGACTACCTTCCATAAATGACAAGGCTACCATCCATTGGAGTAACAAAAATCTCGACAACCAACTAACTTCCATAATGACTAGGCTACTTCCATTGGAGTAACAAAGATATCGACACCAGTCTACCTTCCATAATGAAAAGGCTACAATCCATTCGAGTAACAAAAATCTCGACAACATACTACCTTCCATAATGACAAGGCTACCATCCATTGGAGTAACAAAGATATCGACAACATACTACCTTCCATAATGACTAGGCTACCATCCATTGGAGTAACAAAAATCTCGACAACAAACTACCTTCCATAATGACAAGGCTACCATCCATTGGAGTAACAAAAATAACAATGACAGACTTCCTTCCATAATGACAAAGCTACCATCCATTGGAATAACAAAAATCTAGAAAACAGACTACCTTCCATAATGACAAGGCTACCATCCATTGGAGTAACAAAAATCTCCACAACAGACTACCTTCCATAATGACAAAGATACCATCCATTGGAGTAATGAAGATATCGTCAACATACTACCTTCCATAATTACAAGGCTACCATCCATTGGAGTAACAAAGATATCGACAACATTGTACCTTCCATAATGACAAGGCTACCATTCATTGGAGTAACAAAAATCACGACCAAAGACTACCTTCCATAATGACAAGGCTTCCATCCATTGGAATAACAAAAATCTCGAAAACAGACTACCTTCCATAATGAAAAGGCTACCATCCAATGGAGTAACAAAAATCTCGACAACATACTACCTTCCATAATGACTAGGCTACCATCCATTAGAGTAACAAAAATTGGGACAACATACAACCTTCCATAATGACTAGTCTACCATCCATTGGAATAACAAAAATCTCGACAATAGACTACCTTCCATAATGAAAAGGCTACCATCCATTGGAGTAACAAAAATCACAAAAATAGACTACCTCCCATAATTACTACGCTACCATCCATTGGAATAACAAAAATCTGGACAACAGTCTACCTTCCATAATGACAAGGCTACTATCCAATGAAGTAACAAAATTATGGACAACAGACTACCTTCCATAATGACAAGGTTAACATACATTATATTAACAAAAATTTGAACAACAGACTACATTCAATAATGACAAGGCTACCATCCATTGGAATAACAAAAACCTCGACAACATACTACCTTCCATTATGACAAGGCTACCATCCAATGGAGTAACAAAAATCTTGACAACAAACTACCTTCCATAATGACTAGGCTACCATTCATTGGAGTAACAAAAATCACGACAAAAGACTACCTTCCATAATGACAAGGCTACCATCCATTGGAGTAACAAAAATATCAACAAGAGACTACCTTCCATAATGAAAAGGCTACCATCCATTAGATTATAAATATTTTTGACAATAGACTACCTTCCATAAATGACAAGCCTACCATCCATTGGAGTAACAAAAATCTCGACAACCAACTAACTTCCATAATGACTAGGCTACTTCCATTGGAGTAACAAAGATATCGACACCAGTCTACCTTCCATAATGAAAAGGCTACAATCCATTCGAGTAACAAAAATCTCGACAACATACTACCTTCCATAATGACAAGGCTACCATCCATTGGAGTAACAAAGATATCAACAACATACTACCTTCCATAATGACTAGGCTACCATCCATTGGAGTAACAAAAATCTCGACAACAAACTACCTTCCATAATGACAAGGCTACCATCCATTGGAGTAACAAAAATAACAATGACAGACTTCCTTCTATAATGACAAGGCTACCATCCATTGGAATAACAAAAATCTAGAAAACAGACTACCTTCCATAATGACAAGGCTACCATCCATTGGAGTAACAAAAATCTCCACAACAGACTACCTTCCATAATGACAAAGATACCATCCATTGGAGTAATGAAGATATCGTCAACATACTACCTTCCATAATTACAAGGCTACCATCCATTGGAGTAACAAAGATATCGACAACATTGTACCTTCCATAATGACAAGGCTACCATTCATTAGAGTAACAAAAATCACGACCAAAGACTACCTTCCATAATGAAAAGGCTACCATCCAATGGAGTAACAAAAATCTCGACAACATACTACCTTCCATAATGACTAGTCTACCGTCCATTAGAGTAACAAAAATTGGGACAACATACAACCTTCCATAATGACTAGTCTACCATCCATTTGAATAACAAAAATCTCGACAATAGACTACCTTCCATAATGAAAAGGCTACCATCCATTGGAGTAACAAAAATCACAAAAATAGACTACCTCCCATAATTACTACGCTACCATCCATTGGAATAACAAAAATCTGGAAAACAGTCTACCTTCCATAATGACAAGGCTACTATCCAATGAAGTAACAAAATTATGGACAACAAACTACCTTCAATAATGACAAGGTTAACATACATTATATTAACAAAAAATTGAACAACAAACTACATTCAATAATGACAAGGCTACCATCCATTGGAATAACAAAAACATCGACAACATACTACCTTCCATTATGACAAGGCTAACATCAAATGGAGTAACAAAAATATTGACAACAGACTACCTTCCATAATGACTAGGCTACCATTCATTGGAGTAACAAAAATCACGACAAAAGACTACCTTTCATAATGACAAGGCTACCATCCATTGGAGTAACAAAAATATCAACAAGAGACTACCTTCCGTAATGACAAGGCTACCATCCATTAGATTATAAATATTTTTGACAACAGACTACCTTCCATAATGACAAGGTTACCATCCATTGGAGTAACAAAAATCTCGACAACCAACTAAGTTCCATAATGACTAGGCTACTTCCGTTGGAGTAACAAAGATATCGACACCAGGCTACCTTCCATAATGACAAGGCTACAATCAATTCAAGTAACAAAAATCTCGACAACAGACTACCTTCAATAATGACAAGGCTACCATCCATTGGAGTAACAAAGATATCGACAACATACTACCTTCCATAATGACTAGGCTACCATCCATTGGAGTAACAAAAATCTCGACAACAGACTACCTTCGGTAATGACAAGGCTACCATCCATTGGAGTAACAAAAATAACAATGACAGACTTCCTTCCATAATGACAAGGCTACCATCCATTGGAATAACAAAAATCTAGAAAACAGACTACCTTCCATAATGACAAGGCTACCATCCATTGGAGTAACAAAAATCTCGACAACAAACTACCTTCCATAATGACAAAGATACCATCCATTGGAGTAATAAAGATATTGACAACATACTACCTTCCATAATGACAAGGCTACCATTCATTGGAGTAACAAAAATCACGACAAAAGACTACCTTCCATAATGACAAGGCTTCCATCCATTGGAATAACAAAAATCTCGAAAACAAACTACCTTACATAATGAAAAGGCTACCATCCAATGGAGTAACAAAAATCTCGACAACAGACTACCTTCCATAATGACAAGGCTACCATCAATTGGGGTAACAAAAATCTCAAAAATAGACTACCTCCCATAATTACTACGCTACCATCCATTAGAATAACAAAAATCTGGACAACAGTCTACCTTCCAGAATGACAAGGCTACTATCCAATGGAGTAACAAAAATATGGACAGCAGACTACCTTCCATAATGACAAGGTTAACATACATTGTATTAACAATAATTTGAACAACAGACTACATTCAATAATGACAAGGCTACCATCCATTGGAATAAAAAAAACCTCGACAACATACTACCTTCCATTATGACAAGGCTACCATCCAATGGAGTAACAAAAATCTTGACAACAAACTACCTTCCATAATGACTCGGCTACCATTCATTCTAGTAACAAAAATCAGACAAAAGACTACCTTCCATAATGACAAGGCTACCATGCATTGGAGTAACAAAAATATCAACAAGAGACTACCTTCCATAATGACTAGTCTACCATCCATTAGAGTAACAAAAATCTAGACAATAGACAACCTTCCATAATGACTAGTCTACCATCCATTGGAATAACAAAAATCTCGACAACAGACTACCTTCCATAAAGAAAAGGCTACCATCCAATGGAGTAACACAAATCTCGGTAACAGACTACCTTCCATAATGACAAGGCTACCATCCATTGGAGTAACACAAATCTCGAAAATAGACTACCTCCCATAATTATTAATCTACCATCCATTGGAATAACCAAAATCTAGACAACAATCTACCTTCCATAATGACAAGGCTATTATCCAATGGAGTAACAAAAATATGGACAACAGACTACCTTCCATAATGACAATGCTAACATACATTATATTAACAAAAATTTGAACAACATACTACATTCCATAATGACAAGGCTACCATCCATTGGAATAAAAAAAACCTCGACAACATACTACCTTCCATTATGACAAGGCTACCATCCAATGGAGTAACAAAAATCTCAACAAAAAACTACCTTCCATAATGACTAGGCTACCATTCATTGGAGTAACAAAAATCACGACAAAAGGCTACCTTCCATAATGACAAGGCTACCATCCATTGGAGTAACAAAAATATCAACAAGAGACTACCTTCCATAATGACAAGGCTACCACCCATTGGAGTATAAAATTTTTTGACAACTGACTACCTTCCATAATGACAAGGCTACCATCCATTGGAGTAACAAAAATCTCGACAACCAACTAACTTCCATAATGACTAGGCTACCATCCATTGGAGTAACAAAAATCACAATGACAGACTACCTTCCATAATGACAAGGCTACCATACATTGGAATAACAAAAATCTCAAAAATAGACTACCTTCCATAATGACAAGGCTACCATCCATTGGAGTAACAACAAATGTCGACAACAGACTACCTTCCATAATGACAAAGCTACCATCCATTAGTGTAATAAAGATATCGACAACATACTACCTTCCATAATTACAAGGCTACTATCCATTGGAGTAACAAAGATATCGACAACATAGTACCTTCCATAATGACAAGGCTACCATTCATTGGAGTAACAAAAATCACGACAAAAGACTACCTTCCATAATGACAAGGCTTCCATCCATTGGAATAACAAAAATCTCGAAAATAGACTACCTTCCATAATTACTACGCTACCATCCATTGGAATAACAAAAATCTGGACAACAGACTACCTTCCATAATGACTAGTCTACCATCCATTAGAGTAACAATAATTGGGACAACATACAACCTTCCATAATAACTAGTCTACCATCCATTGGAATAACAAAAATCTCGACAATAGACTACCTTCCATAATGAAAAGGCTACCATCCAATGGAGTAACAAAAATCTCGACAATAGACTACCTTCCATAATCAGAAGGCTAACATCCATTGGAGTAACCAAAATCTCGAAAATAGACTACCTCCCATAATTACTACGCTACCATCCATTGGAATAACAAAAATCTGGACAACAGTCTACCTTCCATAATGACAAGGCTACTATCCAATGGAGTAAAAAAATATGGACAACAGACTACCTTCCATAATGACAAGGCTAACATACATTGTATTAACAAAAATTTAAACAACAGACTACATTCCAAAATGACAATGCTACCATCCATTGGAATAACAAAAACCTCGACAACATACTACCTTCCATTATGACAAGGCTACCATCCAATGGAGTAACAAAAATCTTGACAACAGACTACCTTCCATAATGACTAGGCTACCATTCATTGGAGTAACAAAAATCACGACAAAAGACTACCTTCCATAATGACAAGGCTACCATCCATTGGAGTAACAAAAATATCAACAAGAGACTACCTTCCATAATGAAAAGGCTACCATCCATTGGATTATAAATTTTTTTGACAATAGACTACCTTCCATAATGACAAGGCTACCATCCATTGGAGTAACAAAAATCTCGACAACCAACTAACTTCCATAATGACTAGGCTACTTCCATTGGAGTAACAAAGATATCGACACCAGTCTACCTTCCATAATAAAAAGGCTACAATCCATTCGAGTAACAAAAATCTCGACAACATACTACCTTCCATAATGACAAGGCTACCATCCATTGGAGTAACAAAGATATCGACAACATACTACCTTCCATAATGACTAGGCTACCATCCATTGAAGTAACAAAAATCTCGACAACAAACTACCTTCCATAATAACAAGGCTACCATCCATTGGAGTAACAAAAATAACAATGACAGACTTCCTTCCACAATGACAAGGCTACCATCCATTGGAATAACAAAAATCTAGAAAACAGACTACCTTCCATAATGACAAGGCTACCATCCATTGGAGTAACAAAAATCTCCACAACAGACTACCTTCCATAATGACAAAGATACCATCCATTGGAGTAATGAAGATATCGTCAACATACTACCTTGCATAATTACAAGGCTACCATCCATTGGAGTAACAAAGATATCGACAACATAGTACCTTCCATAATGACAAGGCTACCATTCATTGGAGTAACAAAAATCACGACCAAAGACTACCTTCCATAATGACAAGGCTTCCATCCATTGGAATAACAAAAATCTCGAAAACAGACTACCTTCCATAATGAAAAGGCTACCATCCAATGGAGTAACAAAAATCTCGACAACATACTACCTTCCATAATGACTAGTCTAACATCCATTAGAGTAACAAAAATTGGGACAACATACAACCTTCCATAATGACTAGTCTACCATCCATTGGAATAACAAAAATCTCGACAATAGACTACCTTCCATAATGAAAAGGCTACCATCCATTGGAGTAACAAAAATCACAAAAATAGACTACTTCCCATAATTACTACGCTACCATCCATTGGAATAACAAAAATCTGGACAACAGTCTACCTTCCATAATGACAAGGCTACTATCTAATGAAGTAACAAAATTATGGACAACAGACTACCTTCCATAATGACAAGGTTAACATACATTATATTAACAAAAATTTGAACAACAGACTACATTCAATAATGACAAGTCTACCATCCACTGGAATAACAAAAACCTCGACAACATACTACCTTCCATTATGACAAGGCTACCATCCAATGGAGTAACAAAAATCTTGACAACAAACTACCTTCCATAATGACTCGGCTACCATTCATTCGAGTAACAAAAATCACGACAAAAGACTACCTTCCATAATGACAAGGCTACCATGCATTGGAGTAACAAAAATATCAACAAGAGACTACCTTCCATAATGACTAGTCTACCATCTATTAGAGTAACAAAAATCTGGACAATAGACAACCTTCCATAATGACTAGTCTACCATCCAATGGAGTAACACAAATCTCGACAACAGACTACCTTCCATAATGACAAGGCTACCATCCATTGGAGTAACACAAATCTTGAAAATAGATTACCTCCCATAATTATTACGCTACCATCCATTGGAATAACCAAAATCTGGACAACAGTCTACCTTCCACAATGACAAGTCTACTATCCAATGGAGTAACAAACATATGGACAACAGACTACCTTCCATAATGACAATGCTAACATACATTGTATTAACAAAAATTTGAACAACATACTACATTCCATAATGACAAGGCTACCATCCATTGGAATAACAAAAACCTCGACAACATACTACCTTCCATTATGACAAGGCTACCATCCAATGGAGTAACAAAAATCTCGACAACAAACTACGTTCCATAATGACTAGGCTACCATTCATTGGAGTAACAAAAATCACGACAAAATGCTACCTTCCATAATGACAAGGCTACCATCCATTGGAGTAACAAAAATATCAACAAGAGACTACCTTCCATAATGACAAGGCTACCATCCATTGGAGTAAAAAAAATCTCGACAACCAACTAACTTCCATAATGACTAGGCTACTTCCATTGGAGTAACAAAGATATCGACACCAGGCTACCTTCCATAATGACAAGGCTACAATCAATTCGAGTAACAAAAATCTCGACAACAGACTACCTTCCATAATGACAAGGCTACCATCCATTGGAGTAACAAAGATATCGACAACATACTACCTTCCATAATGACTAGGCTACCATCCATTGGAGTAACAAAAATCTCGACAACAAACTACCTTCCATAATGACAAGGCTACCATCCATTGGGGTAACAAAAATAACAATGACATACTTCCTTCCATAATGACAAGGCTACCATCCATTGGAATAACAAAAATCTAGAAAACAGACTACCTTCCATAATGACAAGGCTACCATCCATTGGAGTAACAAAAATCTCGACAACACACTACCTTCCATAATGACAAAGATACCATCCATTGGAGTAATAAAGATATCGTCAACATACTACCTTCCATAATTACAAGGCTACCATCCATTGGAGTAACAAAGATATCGACAACATAGTACCTTCCATAATGACAAGGCTACCATTCATTGGAGTAACAAAAATGACGACAAAAGACTACCTTCCATAATGACAAGGCTTCCATCCATTGGAATAACAAAAATCTCGAAAACAGACTACCTTCCATAATGAAAAGGCTACCATCCAATGGAGTAACAAAAATCTCGACAGTAGACTACCTTCCATAATGACTAGTCTACCATCCATTAGAGTAACAAAAATCAGGACAACATACAACCTTCCATAATGACTAGTCTACCATCCATTGGAATAACAATAATCTCGACAATAGACTACCTTCCATAATGAAAAGGCTACCATCCAATGGAGTAACAAAAATCTCGACAACAGACTACCTTCCATAATGACAAGGCTACCATCCATTGGAGTAACAAAAATCTCAAAAATAGACTACCTCCCATAATTACTACGCTACCATCCATTGGAATAACAAAAATCTGGACAACAATCTACCTTCCATAATGACAAGGCTACTTTCCAATGGTGTAACCAAAATATGGACAGCAGACTACCTTCCATAATGACAAGGTTAACATACATTGTATTAACAAAAATTTGAACAACAGACTACATTCAATAATGACAAGGCTACCATCCATTGGAATAATAAAAACCTCGACAACATACTACCTTCCATTATGACAAGGCTACCATCCAATGGAGTAACAAAAATCTTGACAACAAACTACCTTCCATAATGACTCGGCTACCATTCATTCGAGTAACAAAAATCACGACAAAAGACTACCTTCCATAATGAGAAGGCTACCATGCATTGGAGTAACAAAAATATAACCAAGAGACTACCTTCCATAATGACTAGTCTACCATCCATTAGAGTAACAAAAATCTGGACAATAGACAACCTTCCATAATGACTAGTCTACCATCCATTGGAATATCAAAAATCTCGATAACAGACTACCTTCCATAATGAAAAGGCTACCATCCGATGGAGTAACACAAATCTCGACAACAGACTACCTTCCATAATGACAAGGCTACCATCCATTGGAGTAACACAAATCTCGAAAATAAACTACCTCCCATAATTATTACGCTACCATGCATTGGAATAACCAAAATCTGGACAACAGTCTACCTTCCATAATGACAAGGCTACTATGCAATGGAGTAACAAAAATATGGACAATAGACTACCTTCCATAATGACAATGCTAACATACATTGTATTAACAAAAATTTGAACAACATACTACATTTCATAATGACAAGGCTACCATCCACTGGAATAACAAAAACATCGACAACATACTACCTTCCATTATGACAATGCTACCATCCAATGGAGTAACAAAAATCTCGACAACAAACTACCTTCCATAATGACTAGGCTACCATTCATTGGAGTAACAAAAATCACGACAAAAGGCTACCTTCCCTAATGACAAGGCTACCATCCGTTGGAGTAACAAAAATATCAACAAAAGACTACCTTCCATAATGACTAGGCTACTTCCATTGGAGTAACAAAGATATCGACACCAGGCTACCTTCCATAATGACAAGGCTAAAATCAATTCGAGTAACAAAAATCTCGACAACAGACTACCTTCCATAATGACAAGGCTACCATCCATTGGAGTAACAAAGATATCGACAACATACTACCTTCCATAATGGCTAGGCTACCATCCATTGGAGTAACAAAAATCTCGACAACAGACTACCTTCCATAATGACAAGGCTACCATCCATTGGGGTAACAAAAATAACAATGACAGACTTCCTTCCATAATGACAAGGCTACCATCCATTGGAATAACAAAAATCTAGAAAACAGACTACCTTCCATAATGACAAGGCTACCATCCATTGGAGTAACAAAAATCTCGACAACAGACTACCTTCCATAATGACAAAGATACCATCCATTGGAGTAATAAAAATATCGTCAACATACTACCTTCCATAATAACAAGGCTAACATCCATTGGATTAACAAAGATATCGAAAACATAGTACCTTCCATAATGATAAGGCTACCATTCATTGGAGTAACAAAAATGACGACAAAAGACTACCTTCCATAATGACAAGGCTTCCATCCTTTGGAATAACAAAAATCTCGAAAACAGACTACCTTCCATAATGAAAAGGCTACCATCCAATGGAGTAACAAAAATCTCGACAGTAGACTACCTTCCATAATGACTAGTCTACCATCCATTAGAGTAACAAAAATCAGGACAACATACAACCCTCCATAATGACTAGTCTACCATCCATTGGAATAACAAAAATCTCGACAATAGACTACCTTCCATAATGAAAAGGCTACCATCCAATGGAGTAACAAAAATCTCGACAACAGACTACCTTCCATAATGACAAGGCTACCATCCATTGGAGTAAAAAAAATCTCGAAAATAGACTACCTCCCATAATTACTGCGCTACCATCCATTGGAATAAAAAAAATTTGGACAACAGTCTACCTTCCATAATGATAAGGCTACTATCCAATGGAGTAACCAAAATATGGACAACAGACTACCTTCCATAACGACAAGGCTAACATACATTGTATTAACAAAAATTTGAACAACAGACAACATTCGACAATGACAAGGCTACCATCCATTGGAATAACAAAAACCTCGACAACATACTACCTTCCATTACGACAAGGCTACCATCCAATGGAGTAACAAAAATCTCGACAACAAACTACCTTCCATAATGACTAGGCTACCATTCATTCGAGTAACAAAAATCACGACAAAAGACTACCTTCCATAATGAGAAGGCTACAATGCATTGGAGTAACAAAAATATCAACAAGAGACTACCTTCCATAATGACTAGTCTACCATCCATTAGAGTAACAAAAATCTGGACAATAGACAACCTTCCATAATGACTAGTCTACCATCCATTGGAATAACAAAAATCTCGACAACAGACTCCCTTCCATAATGAAAAGGCTACCATCCGATGGAGTAACACAAATCTCGACAACAGACTACCTTCCATAATGACAAGGCTACCATCCATTGGAGTAACACAAATCTCGAAAATAAACTACCTCCCATAATTATTACGCTACCATCCATTGGAATAACCAAAATCTGGACAACAGTCTACCTTCCATAATGACAAGGCTACTATGCAATGGAGTAACAAAAATATGGACAATAGACTACCTTCCATAATGACAATGCTAACATACATTGTATTAACAAAAATTTGAACAACATACTACATTTCATAATGACAAGGCTACCATCCATTGGAATAATAAAAACCTCGACAACATACTACCTTCCATTATGACAATGCTACCATCCAATGGAGTAACAAAAATCTCGACAACAAACTACCTTCCATAATGATTAGGCTACCATTCATTGGAGTAACAAAAATCACGACAAAAGGCTACCTTCCATAATGACAAGGCTACAATCCGTTGGAGTAACAAAAATATCAACAAGAGACTACCTTCCATAATGACAAGGCTACCATCCATTGGAGTAAAAAAAATCTCGACAACCAACTAACTTCCATAATGACTAGGCTACTTCCATTGGAGTAACAAAGATATCGACACCAGGCTACCTTCCATAATGACAAGGCTACAATCAAATCGAGTAACAAAAATCTCGACAACAGACTACCTTCCATAATGACAAGGCTACCATCCATTGGAGTAACAAAGATATCGACAACATACTACCTTCCATAATGGCTAGGCTACCATCCATTGGAGTAACAAAAATCTCGACAGCAGACTACCTTCCATAATGACAGGGCTACCATCCATTGGGGTAACAAAAATAACAATGACATACTTCCTTCCATAATGACAAGGCTACCATCCATTGGAATAACGAAAATAGACTACCTCCCATAATTACTGCGCTACCATCCATTGGAATAAAAAAAATTTGGACAACAGTCTACCTTCCATAATGACAAGGCTACTATCCAATGGAGTACCCAAAATATGGACAACAGACTACCTTCCATAACGACAAGGCTAACATACATTGTATTAACAAAAATTTGAACAACAGACAACATTCGATAATGACAAGGCTACCATCCATTGGAATAACAAAAACCTCGACAACATACTACCTTCCATTACGACAAGGCTACCATCCAATGGAGTAACAAAAATCTCGACAACAAACTACCTTCCATAATGACTAGGCTACAATTCATTGGAGTAACAAAAATCACGACAAAAGACTACCTTCCGTAATGACAAGGCTACCATCCATTGGAGTAACAAAAATATAAATAAGAGACTACCTTCCATAATGACAAGGCTACCATCCATTGGATAATAAATTTTTTTCACAACAGACTACCTTCCATAAGGACAAGGCTACCATCCATTGGAGTAACAAAAATCTCGACAACCAACTAACTTCCATAATGACTAGGCTACTTCCATTGGAGTAACAAAGATATCGACACCAGGCTACCTTCCATAATGAAAAGGCTACAATTCATTCGAGTAACAAAAATCTCGACAACAGACTACCTTCCATAATGACAAGGCTACCATCCATTGGAGTAACAAAGATATCGACAACATACTACCTTCCATAATGACTAGGCTACCATCCATTGGAGTAACAAAAATCTCGACAACAGACAACCTTCCATAATGACAAGGCTACCATCCATTGGAGTAACAAAAATCACAATGACAGGCTTCCTTCCATAATGACAAGGCTACCATCCTATGGAATAACAAAAATCTCGAAAACATACTACCTTCCATAATGACAAAGCTACCATCCATTGGAGTAATATAGATATCGACAACATACTACCTTCCATAATTACAAGGCTACCATCCATTGGAGTAACAAAGATAACGACAACATAGTACCTTCCATAATGACAAGGCTACCATTCACTGGAGTAACAAAAATCACGACAAAAGACTACCTTCCATAATGACAAGGCTTACATCCATTGGAATAACAAAAATCTCGAAAATAGACTACCTTACATAATGAAAAGGCTACCATCCAATGGAGTATCAAAAATCTCGACAACAGACTACCTTCCATAATGACTAGTCTACCATCCATTAGAGTAACAAAAATCGAGACAACAGACAACCTTCCATAATGACTAGTCTACCATCCATTGGAATAACAAAAATCTTGACAACAGACTACCTTCCATAATGAAAAGGCTACCATCCAATGGAGTAACAAAAATCTCGACAGCAGACTACCTTCCATAATCACAAGGCTAACATCCATTGGAGTAACAAAAATCTCGAAAATAGACTACCTCCCATGATTACTACGCTACCATCCATTGGAATAACAAAAATCTGGACAACAGTCTACCTTCCATAATGACAAGGCTACTATCCAATGGAGTAAAAAAATATGGACAACAGACAACCTTCCATAATGACAAGGCTAACATACATTGTATTAACAAAAATTTAAACAACAGACTACATTCCATAATGACAATGCTACCATCCATTGGAATAACAAAAACCTCGACAACATACTACCTTCCATTATGACAAGGCTACCATCCAATGGAGTAACAAAAATCTTGACAACAAACTACCTTCCATAATGACTAGGCTACCATTCATTGGAGTAAGAAAAATCACGACAAAAGACTACCTTCCATAATGACAAGGCTACCATCCATTGGAGTAACAAAAATATCAACAAGAGACTACCTTCCATAATGACAAGGCTACTTCCATTGGAGTAACAAAGATATCGACACCAGGCTACCTTCCATAATGACAAGGCTACAATCAATTCGAGTAACAAAAATCTCGACAACAGACTACCTTCCATAATGACAAGGCTACCATCCATTGGAGTAACAAAGATATCGACAACATACTACCTTCCATAATGGCTAGGCTACCATCCATTGGAGTAACAAAAATCTCGACAACAGACTACCTTCCATAATGACAAGGCTACCATCCATTGGGGTAACAAAAATAACAATGACAGACTTCCTTCCATAATGATAAGGCTACCATCCATTGGAATAACAAAAATCTTGACAACAAACTACCTTCCATAATGACTCGGCTACCATTCATTCGAGTAACAAAAATCACGACAAAAGACTACCTTCCATAATGACAAGGCTACCATGCATTGGAGTAACAAAAATATCGTCAACATACTACCTTCCATAATAACAAGGCTACCATCCATTGGATTAACAAAGATATCGAAAACATAGTACCTTCCATAATGACAAGGCTACCATTCATTGGAGTAACAAAAATGACGACAAAAGACTACCTTCCATAATGACAAGGCTTCCATCCATTGGAATAACAAAAATCTCGAAAACAGACTACCTTCCATAATGAAAAGGCTACCATCCAATGGAGTAACAAAAATCTCGACAGTAGACTACCTTCCATAATGACTAGTCTACCATCCATTAGAGTAACAAAAATCAGGACAACATACAACATTCCATAATGACTAGTCTACCATCCATTGGAATAACAATAATCTCGACAATAGACTACCTTCCATAATGAAAAGGCTACCATCCAATGGAGTAACAAAAATCTCAACAACAGACTACCTTCCATAATGACAAGGCTACCATCCATTGGAGTAAAAAAAATCTCGAAAATACACTACCTCCAATAATTACTGCGCTACCATCCATTGGAATAAAAAAAATTTGGACAACAGTCTACCTTCCATAATGACAAGGCTACTATCCAATGGAGTAACCAAAATATGGACAACAGACTACCTTCCATAACGACAAGGCTAACATACATTGTATTAACAAAAATTTGAACAACAGACAACATTCGACAAAGACAAGGCTACCATCCATTGGAATAACAAAAACCTCGACAACATACTACCTTCCATTACGACAAGGCTACCATCCAATGGAGTAACAAAAATCTCGACAACAAACTACCTTCCATAATGACTAGGCTACAATTCATTGGAGTAACAAAAATCACGACAAAAGACTACCTTCCATAATGACAAGGCTACCATCCATTGGAGTAACAAAAATATCAATAAGAGACTACCTTCCATAATGACAAGGCTACCATCCATTGGATTATAAATTTTTTTCACAACAGACTACCTTCCATAAGGACAAGGCTACCATCCATTGGAGTAACAAAAATCTCGACAACCAACTAACTTCCATAATGACTAGCCTACTTCCATTGGAGTAACAAAGATATCGACACCAGGCTACCTTCCATAATGAAAAGGCTCTAATTCATTCGAGTAACAAAAATCTCGACAACAGACTACCTTCCATAATGAAAGGCTACCATCCATTGGAGTGACAAAGATATCGACAACATACTACCTTCCATAATGACTAGGCTACCATCCATTGGAGTAACAAAAATCTCGAACACAGACAACCTTCCATAATGACAAGGCTACCATCCATTGGAGTAACAAAAATCACAATGACAGGCTTCCTTCCATAATGACAAGGCTACCATCCATTGGAATAACAAAAATCTCGAAAACAGACTACCTTCCATAATGACAAGGCTACCATCCATTGGAGTAAGAAAAATCTCGACAACAGACTACCTTCCATAATGACAAAGCTACCATCCATTGGAGTAATAAAGATATCGACAACATACTACCTTCCATAATTACAAGGCTACCATCCATTGGAGTAACAAAGATAACGACAACATAGTACCTTCCATAATGACAAGGCTACCATTCATTGGAGTAACAAAAATCACGACAAAAGACTACCTTCCATAATGACAAGGCTTACATCCATTGGAATAACAAAAATCTCGAAAATAGACTACCTTACATAATGAAAAGGCTACCATCCAATGGAGTAACAAAAATCTCGACAATAGACTACCTTCCATAATGACTAGTCTACCATCCATTAGAGTAACAAAAATCGAGACAACAGACAACCTTCCATAATGACTAGTCTACCATCCATTGGAATAACAAAAATCTCGACAACAAACTACCTTTCATAATGAAAAGGCTACCATCCAATGGAGTAACAAAAATCTCGACAACAGACTACCTTCCATAATCACAAGGCTAACATCCATTGGAGTAACAAAAATCTCGAAAATAGACTACCTCCCATGATTACTACGCTACCATCCATTGGAATAACAAAAATCTGGACAACAGTCTACCTTCCATAATGACAAGGCTACTATCCAATGGAGTAAAAAAATATGGACAACAGACTACCTTCCATAATGACAAGGCTAACATACATTGTATTAACAAAAGTTTAAACAATAGACTACATTCCATAATGACAATGCTACCATCCATTGGAATAACAAAAACCTCGACAACATACTACCTTCCATTATCACAAGGCTATCATCCAATGGAGTAACAAAAATCTTGACAACAGACTACCTTCCATAATGACTAGGCTACCATTCATTGGAGTAACAAAAATCACGACAAAAGACTACCTTCCATAATGACAAGGCTACCATCCATTGGAGTAACAAAAATATCAACAAGAGACTACCTTCCATAATGAAAAGCCTACCATCCATTGGATTATAAATATTTTTGACAATAGACTCCCTTCCATAATGTCAAGGCTACCATCCATTGGAGTAACAAAAATCTCGACAACCAACTAACTTCCATAATGACTAGGCTATTTCCATTGGAGTAACAAAGATATCGACACCAGTCTACCTTCCATAATGAAAAGGCTACAATCCATTCGAGTAACAAAAATCTCGACAACATACTACCTTCCATAATGACAAGGCTACCATCCATTGGAGTAACAAAGATATCGACAACATACTACCTTCCATAATGACTAGGCTACCATCCATTGGAGTAACAAAAATATCGACAACATACTACCTTCCATAATGACTAAACTACCATCCATTGGAATAGCAAAAATCTAGAAAACAGACTACCTTCCATAATGAAAAGGCTACCATCCAATGGAGTAACAAAAATCTCGACAACATACTACCTTCCATAATGACTAGTCTACCATCCATTAGAGTAACAAAAATTGGGACAACATACAACCTTCCATAATGACTAGTCTACCATCCATTGGAATAACAAAAATCTCGACAATAGACTACCTTCCATAATGAAAAGGCTACCATCCATTGGAGTAACAAAAATCACAAAAATAGACTACCTCCCATAATTACTACACTACCATCCATTGGAATAACAAAAATCTGGACAACAATATACCTTCCATAATGACAAGGCTACTATCCAATGAAGTAACAAAATTATGGACAACAGACTACCTTCCATAATGACAAGGTTAACATACATTATATTAACAAAAATTTGAACAACAGACTACATTCAATAATGACAAGGCTACCATCCATTGGAATAACAAAAACCTCGACAACATACTACCTTCCATTATGACAAGGCTAACATCAAATGGAGTAACAAAAATATTGACAACAGACTACCTTCCATAATGACTAGGCTACCATTCATTGGAGTAACAAAAATCACGACAAAAGACTACCTTCCATAATGACAAGGCTACCATCCATTGGAGTAACAAAAATATCAATAAGAGACTACCTTCCGTAATGACAAGGCTACCATCCATTAGATTATAAATATTTTTGACAACAGACTACCTTCCATAATGACAAGGCTACCATCCATTGGAGTAACAAAAATCTCGACAACCAACTAACTTCCATAATGACTAGGCTACTTCCATTGGAGTAACAAAGATATCGACACGAGGCTACCTTCCATAATAACAAGGCTACAATCAATTCAAGTAACAAAAATCTCGACAACAGACTACCTTCCATAATGACAAGGCTACCATCCATTGGAGTAACAAAGATATCGACAACATACTACCTTCCATAATGACTAGGCTACCATCTATTGGAGTAACAAAAATCTCGACAACAGACTACCTTCCGTAATGACAAGGCTACCATCCATTGGAGTAACAAAAATAACAATGACAGACTTCCTTCCATAATGACAAGGCTACCATCCATTGGAATAATAAAAATCTAGAAAACTGACTACCTTCCATAATGACAAGGCTACCATCCATTGGAGTAACAAAAATCTCGACAACAGACTACCTTCCATAATGACAAAGATATCATCCATTGGAGTAATAAAGATATCGACAACATACTACCTTCCATAATGACAAGGCTACCATTCATTGGAGTAACAAAAATCACGACAAAAGACTACCTTCCATAATGACAAGGCTTCCATCCATTGGAATAACAAAAATCTCGAAAACAAACTACCTTACATAATGAAAAGGCTACCATCCAATGGAGTAACAAAAATCTCGACAACAGACTACCTTCCATAATGACAAGGCTACCATCCATTGGAGTAACAAAAATCTCAAAAATATACTACCTCCCATAATTACTACGCTACCATCCATTAGAATAATAAAAATCTGGACAACAGTCTACCTTCCAGAATGACAAGGCTATTATCCAATGGAGTAACAAAAATAAGGACAACAGACTACCTTCTATAATGACAAGGTTAACATACATTGTATTAACAAAAATTTGAACAACAGACTACATTCAATAATGACAAGGCTACCATCCATTGGAATAACAAAAACCTCGACAACATACTACCTTCCATTATGACAAGGCTACCATCCAATGGAGTAACAAAAATGACAACAAACTACCTTCCATAATGACTCGGCTACCATTCATTCGAGTAACAAAAATCACGACAAAAGACTACCTTCCATAATGACAAGGCTACCATCCATTGGAGTAACAAAAATATCTACAAGAGACTACCTTCCGTAATGACAAGGCTACCATCCATTAGATTATAAATATTTTTGACAACAGACTACCTTCCATAATGACAAGGCTACCATCCATTGGAGTAACAAAAATCTCGACAACCAACTAACTTCCATAATGACTAGGCTACTTCCATTGGAGTAACAAAGATATCGACACCAGGCTACCTTCCATAATGACAAGGCTACAATCAATTCAAGTAACAAAAATCTCGACAACAGACTACCTTCCATAATGACAAGGCTACCATCCATTGGAGTAACAAAGATATCGACAACATACTACCTTCCATAATGACTAGGCTTCCATCTATTGGAGTAACAAAAATCTCGACAACAGACTACCTTCCGTAATGACAAGGCTACCATCCATTGGAGTAACAAAAATAACAATGACAGACTTCCTTCCATAATGACAAGGCTACCATCCATTGGAATAACAAAAATCTAGAAAACAGACTACCTTCCATAATGACAAGGCTACCATCCATTGGAGTAACAAAAATCTCGACAACAGACTACCTTCCATAATGACAAAGATACCATCCATTGGAGTAATAAAGATATCGACAACATACTACCTTCCATAATTACAAGGCTACCATTCATTGGAGTAACAAAAATCACGACAAAAGACTACCTTCCATAATGACAAGGCTTCCATCCATTGGAATAACAAAAATCTCGAAAACAAACTACCTTACATAATGAAAAGGCTACCATCCAATGGAGTAACAAAAATCTCGACAACAGACTACCTTCCATAATGACAAGGCTACCATCCATTGGAGTAACAAAAATCTCAAAAATATACTACCTCCCATAATTACTACGCTACCATCCATTAGAATAATAAAAATCTGGACAACAGTCTACCTTCCAGAATGACAAGGCTACTATCCAATGGAGTAACAAAAATATGGACAACAGACTACCTTCCATAATGATAAGGTTAACATACATTGTATTAACAAAAATTTGAACAACAGACTACATTCAATAATGACAAGGCTACCATCCATTGGAATAACAAAAACCTCGACAACATACTACCTTCCATTATGACAAGGCTACCATCCAATGGAGTAATAAAAATCTTGACAACAAACTACCTTCCATAGTGACTCGGATACCATTCATTCGAGTAACAAAAATCACGACAAAAGAGTACCTTCCATAATGACAAGGCTACCATGCATTGGAGTAACAAAAATATCAACAAGAGACTACCTTCCATAATGACTAGTCTACCATCCATTAGAGTAACAAAAATCTCGACAACAGACTACCTTCCATAAAGAAAAGGCTACCAACCAATGGAGTAACACAAATCTCGACAACAGACTACCTTCCATAATGACAAGGCTACCATCCATTGGAGTAACACAAATCTCGAAAATAGACTACCTCCCGTAATTATTATGCTACCATCCATTGGAATAACCAAAATCTAGACAACAGTCTACCTTCCATAATGACAAGGCTATTATCCAATGGAGTAACAAAAATATGGACAACAGACTACCTTCCATAATGACAATGCTAACATACATTATATTAACAAAAATTTGAACAACATACTACATTCCATAATGACAAGGCTACCATCCATTGGAATAACAAAAACCTCGAAAACATACTACCTTCCATTATGACAAGGCTACCATCCAATGGAGTAACAAAAATCTCGACAAAAAACTACCTTCCATAATGACTAGGCTACCATTCATTGGAGTAACAAAAATCACGACAAAAGGCTACCTTCCATAATGACAAGGCTACCATCCATTGGAGTAACAAAAATATCAACAAGAGACTACCTTCCATAATGACAAGGCTACCATCCATTGGAGTATAAAATTTTTTGACAACTGACTACCTTCCATAATAACAAGGCTACCATCCATTGGAGTAACAAAAATCTCGACAACCAACTAACTTCCATAATGACTAGGCTACCATCCATTGGAGTAACAAAAATCACAATGACAGACTAC
The DNA here is from genome assembly GCA_948472305.1 of Vicia faba. Lineage (NCBI taxonomy): Eukaryota > Viridiplantae > Streptophyta > Magnoliopsida > Fabales > Fabaceae > Vicia > Vicia faba. The sequence continues at coordinate 653,242,496 of OX451741.1, forward strand.
CTTCCATAATGATAAGGCTACCATACATTGGAATAACAAAAATCTCGAAAATAGACTACCTTCCATAATGACAAGGCTACCATCCATTGTAGTAACAACAAATGTCGACAACAGACTACCTTCCATAATGACAAAGCTACCATCCATTAGTGTAATAAAGATATGGACAACATACTACCTTCCATAATTACAAGGCTACTATCCATTAGAGTAACAAAGATATCGACAACATAATACCTTCCATAATGACAAGGCTACCATTCATTGGAGTAACAAAAATCACGACAAAAGACTACCTTCCATAATGACAAGGCTTCCATCCATTGGAATAACAAAAATCTCGAAAATAGACTACCTTCCATAATGAAAAGGCTACCATCCAATGGAGTAACAAAAATCTCGACAACAGACTACCTTCCATAATGACTAGTCTACCATCCATTAGAGTAACAAAAATCGGGACAACATACAACCTTCCATAATAACTAGTCTACCATCCATTGGAATAACAAAAATCTCGACAATAGACTACCTTCCATAATGAAAAGACTACCATCCATTGGAGTAACAAAAATCTTGACAACCAACTAACTTCCATAATGACTAGGCTACTTCCATTGGAGTAACAAAGATATCGACACCAGTCTACCTTCCATAATGAAAAGGCTACAATCCATTCGAGTAACAAAAATCTCGACAACATACTACCTTCCATAATGACAAGGCTACCATCCATTGGAGTAACAAAGATATCGACAACATACTACCTTCCATAATGACTAGGCTACCATCCATTGAAGTAACAAAAATCTCGACAACAAACTACCTTCCATAATGACAAGGCTACCATGCATTGGAGTAACAAAAATAACAATGACAGACTTCCTTCCATAATGACAAGGCTACCATCCATTGGAATAACAAAAATCTAGAAAACAGACTACCTTCCATAATGACAAGGCTACCATCCATTGGAGTAACAAAAATCTCCACAACATAGTACCTTCCATAATGACAAGGCTACCATTCACTGGAGTAACAAAAATCACGACCAAAGACTACCTTCCATAATGACAAGGCTTCCATCCATTGGAATAACAAAAATCTCGAAAACAGACTACCTTCCATAATGAAAAGGCTACCATCCAATGGAGTAACAAAAATCTCGACAACATACTACATTCCATAATGACTAGTCTACCATCCATTAGAGTAACAAAAATCTCGACAATAGACTACCTTCCATAATGAAAAGGCTACCATCCAATGGAGTAACAAAAATCTGGACAACAGTCTACCTTCCATAATGACAAGGCTACTATCCAATGGAGTAACAAAAATATGGACAACAGACTACCTTCCATAATGACAAGGTTAACATACATTGTATTAACAAAAATTTGAACAACAGACTACATTCAATAATGACAAGGCTACCATCCATTGGAATAACAAAAACCTCGACAACATACTACCTTCCATTATGACAAGGCTACCATCCAATGGAGTAACAAAAATCTTGACAACAAACAACCTTCCATAATGACTCGGCTACCATTCATTCGAGTAACGAAAATCACGACAAAAGACTACCTTCCATAATGACAAGGCTACCATGCATTGGAGTAACAAAAATATCAACAAGAGACTACCTTCCATAATGACTAGTCTACCATCCATTAGAGTAACAAAAATCTGGACAATAGACAACCTTCCATAATGACTAGTCTACCATCCATTAGAATAACAAAAATCTCGACAACAGACTACCTTCCATAATGACAAGGCTACCATCCATTGGAGTAACACAAATCTCGAAAATAAACTACCTCCCATAATTATTACGCTACCATCCATTGGAATAACCAAAATCTGGACAACAGTCTACCTTCCATAATGACAAGGCTACTATGCAATGGAGTAACAAAAATATGGACAATAGACTACCTTCCATAATGACAATGCTAACATACATTGTATTAACAAAAATTTGAAGAACATACTACATTCCATAATGACAAGGCTACCATCCATTGGAATAACAAAAACCTCGACAACATACTACCTTCCATTATGAACATGCTACCATCCAATGGAGTAACAAAAATCTCGACAACAAACTACCTTCCATAATGACTAGGCTACCATTCATTGGAGTAACAAAAATCACAACAAAAGGCTACCTTCCATAATGACAAGGCTACCATCCATTGGAGTAACAAAAATATCAACAAGAGACTACCTTCCATAATGCCAAGGCTACCATCCATTGGAGTAAAAAAAATCTCGACAACCAACTAACTTCCATAATGACTAGGCTACTTCCATTGGAGTAACAAAGATATCGACACCAGGCTACCTTCCATAATGACAAGGCTACAATCAATTCGAGTAACAAAAATCTCGACAACAGACTACCTTCCATAATGACAAGGCTACCATCCATTGGAGTAACAAAGATATCGACAACATACTACCTTCCATAATGACTAGGCTACCATCCATTGGAGTAACAAAAATCTCGACAACAGACTACCTTCCATAATGACAAGGCTACCATCCATTGGGGTAACAAAAATAACAATGACAGAGTTCCTTCCATAATGACAAGGCTACCATCCATTGGAATAACAAAAATCTAGAAAATAGACTACCTTCCATAATGACAAGGCTACCATCCATTGGAGTAACAAAAATCTCGACAACAGACTACCTTCCATAATGACAAAGATACCATCCATTGGAGTAATAAAGATATCATCAACATCATACCTTCCATAATAACAAGGCTACCATCCATTGGAGTAACAAAGATATCGAAAACATAATACCTTCCATAATGACAAGGCTACCATTCATTGGAGTAACAAAAATGACGACAAAAGACTACCTTCCATAATGACAAGGCTTCCATCCATTGGAATAACAAAAATCTCGAAAATAGACTACCTTCCATAATGAAAAGGCTACCATCAAATGGAGTAACAAAAATCTCGACAGTAGACTACCTTCCATAATGACTAGTCTACCATCCATTAGAGTAACAAAAATCAGGACAACATACAACCTTCCATAATGACTAGTCTACCATCCATTGGAATAACAAAAATCTCGACAATAGACTACCTTCCATAATGAAAAGGCTACCATCCAATGGAGTAACAAAAATCTCGACAACAGACTACCTTCCATAATGACAAGGCTACCATCCATTGGAGTAAAAAAAATCTCGAAAATAGACTACCTCCCATAATTACTGCGCTACCATCCATTGGAATAAAAAAAATTTGGACAACAGTCTACCTTCCATAATGACAAGGCTACTATCCAATGGAGTAACCAAAATATGGACAACAGACTACCTTCCATAACGACAAGGCTAACATACATTGTATTAACAAAAATTTGAACAACAGACAACATTCGACAATGACAAGGCTACCATCCATTGGAATAACAAAAACCTCGACAACATACTACCTTCCATTACGACTAGGCTACCATCCAATGGAGTAACAAAAATCTCGACAACAAACTACCTTCCATAATGACTAGGCTACCATTCATTGGAGTAACAAAAATCACGACAAAAGACTACCTTCCATAATGACAAGGCTACCATCCATTGGGTTATAAATTTTTTTCACAACAAACTACCTTCCACAAGGACAAGGCTACCATCCATTGGAGTAACAAAAATCTCGACAACCAACTAACTTCCATAATGACTAGGCTACTTCCATTGGAGTAACAAAGATATCGACACCAGGCTACCTTCCATAATGAAAAGGCTACAATTCATTCGAGTAACAAAAATCTCGACAACAGACTACCTTCCATAATGACAAGGCTACCATCCATTGGAGTAACAAAGATATCGACAACATACTACCTTCCATAATGACTAGGCTACCATCCATTGGAGTAACAAAAATCTCGACAACAGACAACCTTCCATAATGACAAGGCTACCATCCATTGGAGTAACAAAAATCACAATGACAAGCTTCCTTCCATAATGACAAGGCTACCATCCATTGGAATAACAAAAATCTTGAAAACAGACTACCTTCCATAATGACAAGGATACCATCCATTGGAGTAACAAAAATCTCGACAACAGACTACCTTCCATAATGACAAAGCTACCATCCATTGGAGTAATAAAGATATCGACAACATACTACCTTCCATAATTACAAGGCTACCATCCATTGGAGTAACAAAGATATCGATAACATAGTACCTTCCATAATGACAAGGCTACCATTCATTGGAGTAACAAAAATCACGACAAAAGACTACCTTCCATAATGACAAGGCTTACATCCATTGGAATAACAAAAATCTCGAAAATAGACTACCTTTCATAATGAAAAGGCTACCATCCAATGGAGTAACAATAATCTCGACAACAGACTACCTTCCATAATGACTAGTCTACCATCCATTAGAGTAAAAAAAATCAGGACAACAGACAACCTTCCATAATGACTAGTCTACCATCCATTGGAATAACAAAAATCTCGACAACAGACTACCTTCCATAATGAAAAGACTACCATCCAATAAGGTAACAAAAATCTCGACAACAGACTACAATCCATAATGACTAGGCTACCATCCATTGGAGTAACAAAGATATCGACAACAGACTACCTTTCATAATAACAAGGCTACCATCCATTAGAATAACAAAAATCTCGTAAATAGACTACCTTCCATAATGACAAGGCTACAATCCAATGTAATAACCAAAATCTCGACAACAAACTACCTTCCATAATGATAAGGCTAACATCCATTGCAGTAACATAAATATCGAAAACAGACTACCTTCCATAATGACAAGGCTACCATCCATTGGAGTAACAAAAATCTCGACAACAGACTATCTTCCATAATGACTAGGCTACCATCCATTGGAGTAACAAAGATATCGATAACAGACTACCTTCCATAATGACAAGGCTACAATCCAATGTAGTAACCAAAATCTCGACAACATACTACTTTCCATAATTACAAGGCTACCATCCATTGGAGTAACAGAGATATCGAAACCATAGTACCTTCCATAATGACAAGGCTACCATTCATTGGAGTATCAAAAATCACGATAAAAGACTACCTTCCATAATGACAAGGCTGCCATCCATTGGAATAACAAAAATCTCGAAAATATACTACCTTCCATAATGAAAAGGCTACCATCCAATGGAGTAACAAAAATCTCGACAATAGACTACCTTCCATAATGACTAGTCTACCATCCATTAGAGTAACAAAAATCAGGAGAACACACAACCTTCAATAATTACTAGTCTACCATCCATTGGAATAACAAAAATCTCGACAACAGACTACCTTCAATAATGAAAAGGCTACCATCCAATGGAGTAACAAAAATATCGACAACAAACTACCTTCCATAATGACAAGGCTACCGTCCCTTGGAGTAACAAAATCCCGAAAACAGACTACCTCCTATAATTACTAGGCTACCATCCATTGGAATAACAAACATCTGGACAACAGTCTACCTTTCATAATGACAAGGCTACCATCCATTGGAGTAACAAAAATCTCGACAACCAACTAACTTCCATAATGACTAGGCTACTTCCATTGGAGTAACAAAGATATCGACACCAGGCTACCTTCCATAATGACAAGGCTACAATCCATTGGAGTAGCAAAAATCTTTAAAATAGACTACCTCCCATAATTACTAGGCTATCATCCATTGGAATAACAAAAATCTCGACAACAGACTACCTTCTATAATGAAAAGGCTACTATCCAATGGAGTAACAAAAATATGGACAACAAACTACCTTCCATAATGAAAAGGCTAAAATACATTGTAGTAACATAAATCTTAACAACAAACTACCTTCCATAATGACTTGGCTACCATCCATTGGAGTAACAAAAATCTCGACAACAGACTACCTTCCATGATGACAAGGCTACCATCCATTGGAGTAACAAAAATATCAACAAGAGACTATCTTCCATAATGACTAGGCTAACATCCTTTGGAATAACAAATATATCGATAACAGACTACCTTCCATAATGACAAGGCTACAATCCAATGTAGTAACAAAAATCTCGACAACAAACTACCTTCCATAATGATGAGGCTACCATCCATTGTAGTAACATAAATCTCGAAAACAGACTACCTTCCATAATGACAAGGCTACCATCTATTGGAGTAAGAAAAATCTTGACAACAGACTACCTTCCATAATTACAAGGCGACCATCCATTGGAGTAACAAAGATATCGACAACATACTACCTTCCATAATGACTAGGCTACCATCCATTTGAGTAAAAAAAATCTCGACAACATACTACCTTCCATAATGACAAGGATACCATCCATTGGAGTAACAAAAATCTCGAAAATAGACTACCTCCCAGAATTACTAGGCTACCATCCATTGGAATAAAAAAAATCTCGACAACAGACTACCTTCCATAATGAAAAGGCTAATATCCAATGGAGTAACAAAAATATGGACAACAAACTACCTTCCATAATGAAAAGGCTAACATATATTGTAGTAACATAAATCTTAACAACAAACTACCTTCCATAATGACAAGGCTACCATCCATTGGAGTAAAAAAATCACAACGACAGACTACCGTCCATAATGACAAGGGTATAATCCATTGGAGTAACAAAAATCTCGACAACAGACTACCTTCCATAATGACAAGGCTACCATTCATTGGAGTAACAAAAATCACAATGACAGACTACCTTCCATAATGACAAGACTACCATCCATTGGAGTAACAAAAATCTCGACAACATACTACCTTCCATAATGACAACACTACCATCCATTGGAGTAACAAAAATCTCGACAACAGACTACCTTCCATAATGCCAAAGCTATCATCCATTGGAGTAATAAAGATATCGACAATATACTACCTTCCATAATTACAAGGCTACCATCCATTGGAGTAACAAAGATATCGACAACATAGTACCTTCCATAATGACAAGGCTACCATTCATTGGAGAAACAAAAATCTCGAAAACAGACTACCTTCCATAATGACAAGGCTGCCATCCATTCGAATAACAAAAATCTCGAAAACAGACTACCTTCCATAATGAAAAGGCTACCATCCAATGGAGTAACAAAAATCTCGACAACAGACTACCTTCCATAATGACTAGTCTACCATCCATTAGAGTAACAGAAATCGGGAGAACACACAACCTTCAATAATTACTAGTCTACCATGCATTGGAATAACAAAAATCTCGACAACAGACTACCTTCAATAATGAAAAGGCTACCATCCAATAGAGTAACAAAAATCACGACAACAGACTACCTTCCATAATGACAAGTCTACCGTCCCTTGGAGTAACAAAAATCTCAAAAATAGACTACCTCCCATAATTACTAGGCTACCATCCATTGGAATAACAAAAATCTGGACAACAGTCTACCTTCCATGATGACAAGGCTACTATCCAATGGAGTATCAAAAATATGGACAACAGACTACATTCCATAATGACAAGGCTACCATCCATTGGAATAACAAAATTCCCGACAACATGCTACCTTCCATTATAACAAGGCTACCATCCAATGGAGTAACAAAAATCTCGACAACAAACTACCTTCCATAATGACTAGGCTACCATTCATTGGAGTAACTAAAATCACGACAAAAGACTACCTTCCATAATGACAAGGCTACCATCCATTGGAGTAACAAAAATATCAACAATAGACTACCTTCCATAATGACAAGGCTACCATACACTGGAGTATAAATTTTTTTGACAAAAGACTACCTTCCATAATGACAAGGCTACCATCCATTGGAGTAACAAAAATCTCGACAACCAACTAACTTCCATAATGACTAGGCTACTTCCATTGGAGTAACAAAGATATCGACACCAGGCTACCTTCCATAATGACAAGGCTACAATCCATTCGAGTAACAAAAATCTCGACAATATACTACCTTCCATAATGACAAGGCACCATCCATTAGAGTAACAAAGATATCGACAACATACTACCTTCCATAATGACAAGGCTATTATCCATTGGAGTAACAAAAATATGGACAACAAACTACCTTCCATAATGAAAAGGCTACCATACATTGTAGTAACATAAATCTTAACAACAAACTACCTTCCATAATGACTAGGCTACCATTCATTGGAGTAACAAAAATCACGACAAAAGACTACCTTCCATAATGACAAGGCTACCATCCATTGGAGTAACAAAAATATCAACAAGAGACTACCTTCCATAATGACAAGGCTAGCATCCATTGGAGTATAAAATTTTTTGACAACAGACTACCTTCCATAATGACAAGGCTACCATCCATTGGAGTAACAAAAATCTCGACAACCAACTAACTTCCATAATGACTAGGCTACTGCCATTGGAGTAACAAAGATATCGACACCAGGCTACCTTCCAAATTACAAGGTTACAATCCATTCTAGTAACAAAAATCTCAACAATAGACTACCTTCCATAATGACTAGGCTACCATCCTTTGGAGTAACAAAGATATCGATAACATACTACCTTCCATAATGACTAGGCTACCATCCATTGGAGTAACAAAAATCTCGACAACAGACTACCTTCCATAATGACAAGGCTACCATCCATTGGAGTAACAAAAATATCAACAAGAGACTATCTTCCATAATGACTATGCTACCATCCTTTGGAGTAACAAAGATATCGATAACAGACTACTTTCCATAATGACAAGGCTACAATCCAATGTAGTAACAAAAATCTAGACAATAGACTACCTTCCATAATGATGAGGCTACCATCCATTGTAGTAACATAAATCTCGAAAACAGACTACCTTCCATAATGACAAGGCTACCATCCGTTGGAGTAACAAAAATCTCGACAATAGACTTCCTTCCATAATGACAAGGCGACCATCCATTGGAGTAACAAAGATATCAACAACATACTACCTTCCATAATGACTAGGCTACCATCCATTGGGGTAACAAAAATCTCGACAATAGACTACCTTCCATAATGACAAGGCTACCATCCATTAGAGTAACAAAAATCTCGAAAATAGACTACCTCCCATAATTACTAGGCTACCATCCATTGGAATAACAAAAATCTCGACAAAAGACTACCTTCCATAATGACAAGGCTACTATCTAATGGAGTAACAAAAATATGGACAACAAACTACCTTCCATAATGAAAAGGCTAACATACATTGTAGTAACATAAATCTTAACAACAAACTACCTTCCATAATGACAAGGCTACTATCCATTGGAGTAAAAAAAATCACAACGACAGACTAACTTCCATAATGAAAAGGCTACCATCCATTGGAGTAACAAAAATCTCGAAAACAGACTACCTTCCATAATGACAAGGATACCATCCATTGGAGTAACAAAAATCACAATGACAGACTACCTTCCATAATGACAAGGCTACCATCCATTGGAGTAACAAAAATCTCGACAACATACTACCTTCCATAATGACAAGGCTACCATCCATTGGAGTAACAAAAATCTCGACAACAGACTACCTTCCATAATGACAAAGCTACCATCCATTGGAGTAATAAAGATATCGACAACATACTACCTTCCATAATTACAAGGCTACCATCCATTGGAGTAACAAAGATATCGAAAACATAGTACCTTCCATAATGACAAGGCTACCATTCATTGGAGTAACAAAAATCTCGAAAACAGACTACCTTCCATAATGACAAGGCTGCCATCCATTGGAATAACAAAAATCTCGAAAACAGACTACCTTCCATAATGAAAAGGCTACCATCCATTAGAGTAACAGAAATCGGGAGAACACACAACCTTCAATAATTACTAGTCTACCATGCATTGGAATAACAAAAATCTCGACAACAGACTACCTTCAATAATGAAAAGGCTAGCATCCAATAGAGTAACAAAAATCACGACAATAGACTACCTTCCATAATGACAAGGCTACCGTCCCTTGGAGTAACAAAAATCTTGAAAATAGACTACCTCCCATAATTACTAGGCTACAATCCATTGGAATAATAAAAATCTAGACAACAGTCCACCTTCCATGATGACAAGGCTACTATCCAATGGAGTAACAAAAATATGGACAACATACTACCTTCCATAATGACAAGGCTAACATACATTGTATTAACAAAAATTTGAACAACAGACTACATTCCATAATGACAAGGCTACCATCCATTGGAATAACAAAATTCCCGAAAACATACAACCTTTCATTATAACAAGGCTACCATCCAATGGAGTAACAAAAATCTCGACAACAAACTACCTTCCATAATGACTAGGCTACCATTCGTTGGAGTAACTAAAATCACGACAAAAGACTACCTTCCATAATGACAAGGCTACCATCCATTGGAGTAACAAAAATATCAACAATAGACTACCTTCCATAATGACAAGGCTACCATCCATTGAAGTATAAATTGTTTTGACAACAGACTACCTTCCATAATGACAAGGCTACCATCCATTGGAGTAACAAAAATCTCGACAACCAACTAACTTCCATAATGACTAGGCTACTTCCATTGGAGTAACAAAGATATCGACACCAGGCTACCTTCCATAATGACAAGGCTACAATCCATTCGAGTAACAAAAATCTCGACAATATACTACCTTCCATAATGACAAGGCGACCATCCATTGGAGTAACAAAGATATCAACAACATACTACCTTCCATAATGACAAGGATACTATCCATTGGAGTAACAAAAATATGGACAACAAACTACCTTCCATAATGAAAAGGCTAACATACATTGTAGTAACATAAATCTTAACAACAAACTACCTTCCATAATGACTAGGCTACCATTCATTGGAGTAACAAAAATCACGACAAAAGACTACCTTCCATAATGACAAGGCTACCATCCATTGGAGTAACAAAAATATCAACAAGAGACTACCTTCCATAATGACAAGGCTAGCATCCATTGGAGTATAAAATTTTTAGACAACAGACTACCTTCCATAATGACAAGGCTACCATCCATTGGAGTAACAAAAATCTCGACAACCTACTAACTTCCATAATGACTAGGCTACTTCCATTGGAGTAACAAAGATATCGACACCAGGCTACCTTCCAAATGACAAGGTTACAATCCATTCTAGTAACAAAAATCTCAACAATAGACTACCTTCCATAATGACTAGGCTACCATCCGTTGGAGTAACAAAGATATCGACAACATACTACCTTCCATAATGACTAGGCTACCATGCATTGGAGTAACAAAAATCTCCACAACAGACTACCTTCCATAATGACAAGGCTACCATCCATTGGAGTAACAAAAATATCAACAAGAGACTATCTTCCATAATGACTATGCTACCATCCTTTGGAGTAACAAAGATATCGATAACAGACTACTTTCCATAATGACAAGGCTACAATCCAATGTAGTAACAAAAATCTAGACAATAGACTACCTTCCATAATGATGAGGCTACCATCCATTGTAGTAACATAAATCTCGACAACAGACTACCTTCCATAATGACAAGGCTACCATCCGTTGGAGTAACAAAAATCTTGACAATAGACTACCTTCCATAATGACAAGGCGACCATCCATTGGAGTAACAAAGATATCAACAACATACTACCTTCCATAATGACTAGGCTACAATCCATTGGAGTAACAAAAATCTCGACAATAGACTACCTTCCATAATGACAAGGCTACCATCCATTGGAGTAACAAAAATCTCGAAAATAGACTACCTCCCATAATTACAACGCTACCATCCATTGGAATAACAAAAATCTCGACAAAAGACTACCTTCCATAATGACAAGGCTACTATCCAATGGAGTAACAAAAATATGGACAACAAACTACCTTCCATAATGAAAAGGCTAACATAAATTGTAGCAACATAAATCTTAACAACAAACTACCTTCCATAATGACAAGGCTACTATCCATTGGAGTAAAAAAAATCACAACGACAGACTAACTTCCATAATGAAAAGGCTACCATCCATTGGAGTAACAAAAATCTCGAAAATAGACTACCTTCCATAATGACAAGGATACCATCCATTGGAGTAACAAAAATCACAATGACAGACTACCTTCCATAATGACAAGGCTACCATCCATTGGAGTAACAAAAATCTCGACAACAGACTACCTTTCATAATAACAAGGCTACCATCCATTGGAATAACAAAAATCTCGTAAATAGACTACCTTCCATAATGACAAGGCTACAATCCAATGTAGTAACCAAAATCTCGACAACAAACTACCTTCCATAATGATAAGACTAACATCCATTGCAGTAACATAAATATTGAAAACAGACTACTATCCATAATGACAAGGCTACCATCCATTGGAGTAACAAAAATCTCGACAACAGACTACCTTCCATAATGACAAGGCTACCATCCATTGGAGTAACAAAGATATCGATAACATACTACCTTCCATAATGACTAGGCTACCATCCATTTGAGTAAAAAAATCTCGACAAGAGACTATCTTCCATAATGACTAGGCTACCATCCATTGGAGTAACAAAGATATCGATAACAGACTACCTTCCATAATGACCAGGCTACAATCCAATGTAGTAACCAAAATCTCGACAACATACTACCTTCCATAATTACAAGGCTACCATCCATTGGAGTAAGAGAGATATCGAAACCATAGTACCTTCCATAATGACAAGGCTACCATTCATTGGAGTATCAAAAATCACGATAAAAGACTACCTTCCATAATGACAAGGCTGCCATCCATTGGAATAACACAAATCTCGAAAATGTACTACCTTCCATAATGAAAAGGCTACCATCCAATGGAGTAACAAAGATATCGATAACAGACTACCTTCCATAATGACAAGGCTACAATCCAATGTAGTAACCAAAATCTCGACAACATACTACCTTCCATAATTACAAGGCTACCATCCATTGGAGTAACAGAGATATCGAAACCATAGTACCTACCATAATGACAAGGCTACCATTCATTGGAGTATCAAAAATCACGATAAAAGACTACCTTCCATAATGACAAGGCTGCCCTCCATTGGAATAACAAAAATCTCGAAAATATACTACCTTCCATAATGAAAAGGCTACCATCCAATGGAGTAACAAAAATCTCGACAATAGACTACCTTCCATAATGACTAGTCTACAATCCATTAGAGTAACAAAATACAGGAGAACACACAACCTTCAATAATTACTAGTCTACCATCCATTGGAATAACAAAAATCTTGACAACAAACTACCTTCAATAATGAAAAGGCTACCATCCAATGGAGTAACAAAAATCTCGACAACAGACTACCTTCCATAATGACAAGGCTACCGTCCCTTGGAGTAAGAAAATCTCGAAAATAGACTACCTCCTATAATTACTAGGCTACCATCCATTGGAATAACAAACATCTGGACAACAGTCTACCTTCCATAATGACAAGGCTACCATCCATTGGAGTAACAAAAATCTCGACAACCAACTAACTTCCATAATGACTAGGCTACTTCCATTGGAGTAACAATGATATCGACACCAGGCTACCTTCCATAATGACAAGGCTACAATCCATTCCAGTAACAAAAATCTCGACAATATACTACCTTCCATAATGACAAGGCGACCATCCATTGGAGTAACAAAGATATAGACAACATACTACCTTCCATAATGACTAGGCTACCATCCATTGGAGTAACAAAAATCTCGACAACAGACTACCTTCCATAACGACTAGGCTACCATCCATTGGAGTAGCAAAAATCTCGAAAATAGACTACCTCCCATAATTACTAGGCTACCATCAATTGGAATAACAAAAATCTCGACAACAGACTACCTTCCATAATGAAAAGGCTACTATCCAATGGAGTAACAAAAATATGGACAACAAACTACCTTCCATAATGAAAAGGCTAACATACATTGTAGTAAAATAAATCTTAACAACAAACTACCTTCCATAATGACAAGGCTACCATCCATTGGAGTAAAAAAAATCACAACGACAGACTACCTTCCATAATGACAAGGCTACCATCCATTGGAGTAACAAAAATCTCGACAACAGACTACCTTCCATAATGACAAGGCTACCATCCATTGGAGTAACAAAAATCACAATGACAGACTACCTTCCATAATGACAAGGCTACCATCCATTGGAGTAATAAAAATCTCGACAACAGACTATCTTCAATAATAACAAGGCAACCATCCATAGGAGTAACAAAAATCTCGACTATAGGCTACCTTCCATAATGACTAGGCTACCATACATTGGAGTAACAAAGATATCGACAAAAGACTACCTTTCATAATAATAAGGCTACCATCCATTGGAATAACAAAAATCTCGAAAATAGACTACCTTCCATAATGACAAGGCTACCATCCATTGGAGTAACAAATATCTCGACAACAGACTACCTTCCATAATGACAAGGCCACCATCCATTGGAGTAATAAAGATATCGACAACATACTACCTTCCATAATGACTAGGCTACCATCCATTGGAGTAACAAAAATCTCGACAACAGACTACCTTCCATAATGACAAGGCTACCATCCATTGGGGTAACAAAAATATCAACAAGAGACTATCTTCCATAATGACTAGGCTACCATCCATTGGAGTAACAAAGATATTGATAACAGACTACATTCCATAATGACAAGGCTACAATCCAATGTAGTAACCAAAATCTCGACAACAGACTACCTTCCATAATGATAAGGCTAACATTCATTGCAGTAACATAAATATCGAAAACAGACTACCTTCCATAATGACAAGGCTACCATCCATTGGAGTAACAAAAATCTCGACAACAGACTACCTTCCATAATGACAAGGCTACCATCCATTGGAGTAAAAAAAATCACAACGACAGACTTCCTTCCATAATGACAAGGCTACCATCCATTGGAGTAACAAAAATCTCGACAACAGACTACCTTCCATAATGACAAGGCTACCATCCATTGGAGTAACAAAAATATCGACTATAGTCTACCTTCCATAATGACTAGGCTACCATCCATTGGAGTAACAAAGATATCGACAAAAGACTACCTTTCATAATAACAAGGCTACCATCCATTGGAATAACAAAAATCTCGAAAATAGACTACCTTCCATAATGACAAGGCTACCATGCATTGGAGTAACAAATATCTCGACAACAGACTACCTTCCATAATGACAAGGCTACCATCCATTGGAGTAATAAAGATATCGACAACATACTACCTTCCATAATGACTAGGCTACCATCCATTGGAGTAACAAAAATCTCGACAACAGACTACCTTCCATAATGACAAGGCTACCATCCATTGGAGTAACAAAAATATCAACAAGAGACTATCTTCCATAATGACTAGGCTACCATCCATTGGAGTAACAAAGATATCGATAACAGACTACCTTCCATAATGACAAGGCTACAATCCAATGTAGTAACCAAAATCTCGACAACTGACTACCTTCCATAATGATAAGGCTAACATCCATTACAGTAACATAAATATCGAAAACAAACTACCTTCCATAATGACAAGGCTACCATCCATTGGAGTAACAAAAATCTCGACAACAGACTACCTTCCATAATGACAAGGCTACCATCCATTGGAGTAACAAAAATATCAACAAGAGACTATCTTCCATAATGACTAGGCTACCATCCATTGGAGTAACAAAGATATCGATACCAGACTACCTTCCATAATGACAAGGCTACAATCCAATGTAGTAACCAAAATCTCGACAACATACTACCTTCCATAATTACAAGGCTACCATCCATTGGAGTAACAGAGATATCGACAACATAGTACCTTCCATAATGACAAGGCTACCATCCATTGGAGTAATAAAGATATCGACAACATACTACCTTCCATAATGACTAGGCTACCATCCATTGGAGTAACAAAAATCTCGACAACAGACTACCTTCCATAATTACAAGGCTACCATCCATTGGAGTAACAAAAATATTAACAAGAGATTATCTTCCATAATGACAAGGCTACCATCCATTGGAGTAACAAAAATTTCGATAATAGACTACCTTCCATAATGACAAGGCTACCATCCATTGAAGTAACAAAAATCACAATGATAGACTACCTTCCATAATGACAAGGCTACCATCCATTGGAATAAAAAAAATTTCGAACGCAGACTACCTTCCATAATGACTAGGCTACCATCCATTGGAGTAACAAAAATCTCGACAACAGACTACCTTCCATAATGATAAAGCTACCATCCATTGGAGTAACAAAAATATTAACAAGAGACTACCTTCCATAATGACAAGGCTACCATCCATTGGAGTATAAAATTTTTTGACAACAGACTACCTTCCATAATGACAAGGCTACTATCCATTGGAGTAACAAAGATATCGGCACCAGGCTACCTTCCATAATGACAAGGCTACAATCCATTCGAGTAACAAAAATGTCGACAACAGACTACCTTCCATAATGACAAGGCTACCATCCATTGGAGTAACAAAGATATCGACAACATACTACCTTCCATAATGACAAGGCTACCATCCATTGGAGTAACAAAAATATCAACAAGACACTATCTTCCATAATGACAAGGCTACCATCCTTTGGATTAACAAAGATATCGACAACAGACTACCTTCCATAATGACAAGGCTACCATCCAATGGAGTAACAAAAATATGGACATCAGACTACCTTCCATAATGACAAGCCTACCATCCATTGTAGTAACATAAATCTCGACAACAGACTACCTTCCGTAATGACAAGGCTACCATCCATTGGAGTAACAAAAATCTAGGCAATAGACTACCTTCCATAATGACAAGGCTACCATCCATTGGAGTAACAAAGATCTCGACAACAGACTACCTCCATAATGACAAGGCTACCATCCATTGGAGTAACAAAAATATCAACAAGAGACTATCTTCCATAATGACAAGGCTACCATCCATTGGAGTAACAAAAATATCGACATCAGACTACCTTCCATAATGACAAGGCTACCATCCATTCTAGTAACATAAATCTCGACAACATACTACCTTCCATAATGACAAGGCTACCATCCATTGGAGTAACAAAAATCTAGACAATAGACTACCTTCAATAATAACAAGGCTACCATCCATTGGAGTAACAAAAATCTCGACTATAGAATACCTTCCATAATGACTAGGCTACCATCCATTGGAGTAACAAAGATATCGATAACAAACTACCTTTCATAATAACAAGGCTACCATCCATTGGAATAACAAAAATCTCAAAAATATACTACCTTCAATAATGACCAGGCTACCATCCATTGGAGTAACAAAAATCTCGACAATAAACTACCTTCCATAATGACAAGGCTACAATCCATTGGAGTAATAAAGATATCGACAACATACTACCTTCCATAATGACTAGGCTACCATCCATTGGAGTAACAAAAATATCGACAACAGACTATCTTCCATAATGACTAGGCTACCATCCATTGGAGTAACAAAGATATCAATAATAGACTACCTTCCATAATGACAAGGCTACAATCCAATGTAGTAACCAAAATCTCGACAACAGACTACCTTCCATAATGATAAGGCTAACATCCATTGTAGTAACATAAATATCGACACCAGGCTACCTTCCATAATGACAAGGCTACAATCCATTCGAGTAACAAAAATCTCGACAATAGACTACCTTCCATAATGACAATGCTACCATCCATTGGAGTAACAAAAATATCAACAAAAAACTATTTTCCATAATGACAAGGCTACAATCCCTTGGAGTAACAAAAATATCGACATTAGACTACCTTCCATATTGACAAGGCTACCATCCATTGGAATAACAAAAATCACAATGATAGACTACCTTCCATAATGACAAGGCTACCATCCATTGGAATAACAAAAATCTCGAAAACAGACTACCTTCCATAATGACAAGGCTACCATCCATTTGAGTAACAAAAATCTCGACAACAGAGTACCTTCCATAATGACAAGGCTACCATCCATTGGAGTAATAAAGATATCGACAACATACTACCTTCCATAATGACTAGGCTACCATCCATTGGAGTAACAAAAATCTCGACAACAGACTACCTTCCATAATTACAAGGCTACCATCCATTGGAGTAACAAAAATATTAACAAGAGATTATCTTCCATAATGACAAGGCTACCATCCATTGGAGTAACAAAAATTTCGATAATAGACTACCTTCCATAATGACAAGGCTACCATCCATTGAAGTAACAAAAATCACAATGATAGACTACCTTCCATAATGACAAGGCTACCATCCATTGGAATAAAAAAAATTTCGAACGCAGACTACCTTCCATAATGACTAGGCTACCATCCATTGGAGTAACAAAAATCTCGACAACAGACTACCTTCCATAATGATAAAGCTACCATCCATTGGAGTAACAAAAATATTAACAAGAGACTACCTTCCATAATGACAAGGCTACCATCCATTGGAGTATAAAATTTTTTGACAACAGACTACCTTCCATAATGACAAGGCTACTATCCATTGGAGTAACAAAGATATCGGCACCAGGCTACCTTCCATAATGACAAGGCTACAATCCATTCGAGTAACAAAAATGTCGACAACAGACTACCTTCCATAATGACAAGGCTACCATCCATTGGAGTAACAAAGATATCGACAACATACTACCTTCCATAATGACAAGGCTACCATCCATTGGAGTAACAAAAATATCAACAAGACACTATCTTCCATAATGACAAGGCTACCATCCTTTGGATTAACAAAGATATCGACAACAGACTACCTTCCATAATGACAAGGCTACCATCCAATGGAGTAACAAAAATATGGACATCAGACTACCTTCCATAATGACAAGCCTACCATCCATTGTAGTAACATAAATCTCGACAACAGACTACCTTCCGTAATGACAAGGCTACCATCCATTGGAGTAACAAAAATCTAGGCAATAGACTACCTTCCATAATGACAAGGCTACCATCCATTGGAGTAACAAAGATCTCGACAACAGACTACCTCCATAATGACAAGGCTACCATCCATTGGAGTAACAAAAATATCAACAAGAGACTATCTTCCATAATGACAAGGCTACCATCCATTGGAGTAACAAAAATATCGACATCAGACTACCTTCCATAATGACAAGGCTACCATCCATTCTAGTAACATAAATCTCGACAACATACTACCTTCCATAATGACAAGGCTACCATCCATTGGAGTAACAAAAATCTAGACAATAGACTACCTTCAATAATAACAAGGCTACCATCCATTGGAGTAACAAAAATCTCGACTATAGAATACCTTCCATAATGACTAGGCTACCATCCATTGGAGTAACAAAGATATCGATAACAAACTACCTTTCATAATAACAAGGCTACCATCCATTGGAATAACAAAAATCTCAAAAATATACTACCTTCAATAATGACCAGGCTACCATCCATTGGAGTAACAAAAATCTCGACAATAAACTACCTTCCATAATGACAAGGCTACAATCCATTGGAGTAATAAAGATATCGACAACATACTACCTTCCATAATGACTAGGCTACCATCCATTGGAGTAACAAAAATATCGACAACAGACTATCTTCCATAATGACTAGGCTACCATCCATTGGAGTAACAAAGATATCAATAATAGACTACCTTCCATAATGACAAGGCTACAATCCAATGTAGTAACCAAAATCTCGACAACAGACTACCTTCCATAATTATAAGGCTAACATCCATTGTAGTAACATAAATATCGACACCAGGCTACCTTCCATAATGACAAGGCTACAATCCATTCGAGTAACAAAAATCTCGACAATAGACTACCTTCCATAATGACAATGCTACCATCCATTGGAGTAACAAAAATATCAACAAGAGACAATTTTCCATAATGACAAGGCTACAATCCCTTGGAGTAACAAAAATATCGACATTAGACTACCTTCCATAATGACAAGGCTACCATCCATTGGAGTAACAAAAATCACAATGATAGACTACCTTCCATAATGACAAGGCTACCATCCATTGGAATAACAAAAATCTCGAAAACAGACTACCTTCCATAATGACAAGGCTACCATCCATTGGAGTAACAAAAATCTTGACAACAGACTACCTTCCATAATGACAAAGCTACCATCCATTGGAGTAAAAAAGATATCGACAACATACTACCTTCAATAATTACAAGGCTACCATCCATTGGAGTAACAATGTTATCGACAACATAGTACCTTCCATAATGACAAGGCTACCATCAATTGGAGTAACAAAAATATCAACAAGAGACTATCTTCCATAATGACAAGGCTACCATCCATTGGAGTAACAAAAATATCGACATCAGACTACCTTCCATAATGACAAGGCTACCATCCATTGTAGTAACATAAATCTCGACAACATACTACCTTCCATAATGACAAGGCTACCATCCATTGGAGTAACAAAAATCTAGACAATAGACTACCTTCAATAATAACAAGGCTACCATCCATTGGAGTAACAAAAATCTCGACTATAGAATACCTTCCATAATGACTAGGCTACCATCCATTGGAGTAACAAAGATATCGACAACAAACTACCTTTCATAATAACAAGGCTACCATCCATTGGAATAACAAAAATCTTGAAAATAGACTACCTTCCATAATGACAAGGCTACCATCCATTGGAGTAACAAAAATCTCGACAACAAACTACCTTCCATAATGACAAGGCTACAATCCATTGGAGTAATAAAGATATCGACAACATACTACCTTCCATAATGACTAGGCTACCATCCATTGGAGTAACAAAAATATCGACAACAGACTATCTTCCATAATGACTAGGCTACCATCCATTGGAGTAACAAAGATATCAATAATAGACTACCTTCCATAATGACAAGGCTACAATCCAATGTAGTAACCAAAATCTCGACAACAGACTACCTTCCATAATGATAAGGCTAACATCCATTGTAGTAACATAAATATCGACACCGGGCTACCTTCCATAATGACAAGGCTACAATCCATTCGAGTAACAAAAATCTCGACAATAGACTACCTTCCATAATGACAATGCTACCATCCATTGGAGTAACAAAAATATCAACAAGAGACAATTTTCCATAATGACAAGGCTACAATCCCTTGGAGTAACAAAAATATCGACATTAGACTACCTTCCATAATGACAAGGCTACCATCCATTGGAGTAACAAAAATCACAATGATAGACTACCTTCCATAATGACAAGGCTACCATCCATTGGAATAAAAAAAATCTCGAAAACAGACTACCTTCCATAATGACAAGGCTACCATCCATTGGAGTAACAAAAATCTCGACAACAGACTACCTTCCATAATGACAAAGCTACCATCCATTGGAGTAAAAAAGATATCGACAACATACTACCTTCCATAATGACAAGGCTACCATCCATTGGAGTAACAATGTTATCGACAACATAGTACCTTCCATAATAAAAAGGCTACCATCAATTGGAGTAACAAAAATATCAACAAGAGACTATCTTCCATAATGACAAGGCTACCATCCATTGGAGTAACAAAAATATCGACATCAGACTACCTTCCATAATGACAAGGCTACCATCCATTGTAGTAACATAAATCTCGACAACATACTACCTTCCATAATGACAAGGCTACCATCCATTGGAGTAACAAAAATCTAGACAATAGACTACCTTCAATAATAACAAGGCTACCATCAATTGGAGTAACAAAAATCTCGACTATAGAATACCTTCCATAATGACTAGGCTACCATCCACTGGAGTAACAAAGATATCGGCAACAAACTACCTTTCATAATAACAAGGCTACCATCCATTGGAATAACAAAAATCTCGAAAATAGACTACCTTCCATAATGACAAGGCTACCATCCATTGGAGTAACAAAAATCTCGACAACAAACTACCTTCCATAATGACAAGGCTACAATCCATTGGAGTAATAAAGATATCGACAACATACTACCTTCCATAATGACTAGGCTACCATCCATTGGAGTAACAAAAATATCGACAATAGACTATCTTCCATAATGACTAGGCTACCATCCATTGGAGTAACAAAGATATCAATAATAGACTACCTTCCATAATGACAAGGCTACAATCCAATGTAGTAACCAAAATCTCGACAACAGACTACCTTCCATAATGATAAGGCTAACATCCATTGTAGTAACATAAATATCGACACCAGGCTACCTTCCATAATGACAAGGCTACAATCCATTCGAGTAACAAAAATCTCGACAATAGACTACCTTCCATAATGACAATGCTACCATCCATTGGAGTAACAAAAATATCAACAAGAGACAATTTTCCATAATGACAAGGCTACAATCCCTTGGAGTAACAAAAATATCGACATTAGACTACCTTCCATAATGACAAGGCTACCATCCATTGGAGTAACAAAAATCACAATGATAGACTACCTTCCATAATGACAAGGCTACCATCCATTGGAATAACAAAAATCTCGAAAACAGACTACCTTCCATAATGACAAGGCTACCATCCATTGGAGTAACAAAAATCTCGACAACAGACTACCTTCCATAATGACAAAGCTACCATCCATTGGAGTAAAAAAGATATCGACAACATACTACCTTCAATAATTACAAGGCTACCATCCATTGGAGTAACAATGTTATCGACAACATAGTACCTTCCATAATGACAAGGCTACCATCAATTGGAGTAACAAAAATATCAACAAGAGACTATCTTCCATAATGACAAGGCTACCATCCATTGGAGTAACAAAAATATCGACATCAGACTACCTTCCATAATGACAAGGCTACCATCCATTGTAGTAACATAAATCTCGACAACATACTACCTTCCATAATGACAAGGCTACCATCCATTAGAGTAACAAAAATCTAGACAAAAGACTACCTTCAATAATAACAAGGCTACCATCCATTGGAGTAACAAAAATCTCGACTATAGAATACCTTCCATAATGACTAGGCTGCCATCCATTGGAGTAACAAAGATATCGACAACAAACTACCTTTCATAATAACAAGGCTACCATCCATTGGAATAACAAAAATCTCGAAAATAGACTACCTTCCATAATGACAAGGCTACCATCCATTGGAGTAACAAAAATCTCGACAACAAACTACCTTCCATAATGACAAGGCTACAATCCATTGGAGTAATAAAGATATCGACAACATACTACCTTCCATAATGACTAGGCTACCATCCATTGGAGTAACAAAAATATCGACAACAGACTATCTTCCATAATGACTAGGCTACCATCCATTGGAGTAACAAAGATATCAATAATAGACTACCTTCCATAATGACAAGGCTACAATCCAATGTAGTAACCAAAATCTCGACAACAGACTACCTTCCATAATGATAAGGCTAACATCCATTGTAGTAACATAAATATCGACACCAGGCTACCTTCCATAATGACAAGGCTACAATCCATTCGAGTAACAAATATCTCGACAATAGACTACCTTCCATAATGACAAGGCTACCTTCCATTGGAGTAACAAAAATATCAACAAGAGACTATTTTCCATAATGACAAGGCTACAATCCATTGGAGTAACAAAAATATCGACATTAGACTACCTTCCATAATGACAAGGCTACCATCCATTGGAGTAACAAAAATCACAATGATAGACTACCTTCCATAATGACAAGGCTACCATCCATTGGAATAACAAAAATCTCGAAAACAGACTACCTTCCATAATGACAAGGCTACAATCCATTGGAGTAACAAAAATCTCGACAACAGACTACCTTCCATAATGACAAAGCTACCATCCATTGGAGTAAAAAAGATATCGACAACATACTACCTTCCATAATTACAAGGCTACCATCCATTGGAGTAACAATGATATCAACAACATAGTACCTTCCATAATGACAAGGCTACCATTCATTGGAGTAACAAAAATCACGATAAAAGACTACCTTCCATAATGACAAGGCTGCCATCCATTGCAATAACAAAAATCTCGAAAACAGACTACCTTCCAGAATGAAAAGGCTACCATCCAATGGAGTAACAAAAATCTCGACAACAGACTACCTTCCATAATGACTAGTCTACCATCCATTAGAGTAACAAAAATCGGGAGAACACACAACCTTCAATAATGACTAGTCTACCATCCAATGGAGTGACAAAAATATTGAAAATAAACTACCTTCCATAATGTCAAGGCTACCGTCCCTTGGATTAACAAAAATCTCGAAAATAGACTACCTCCCATAATTACTAGGCTACCATCCATTGGAATAACAAAAACTTGGACAACAGTCTACCTTCCATAATGACAAGGCTATTATCTAATGGAGTAACAAAAATATGGACAACATTCTACCTTCCATAATGACAAGGCTAACGTACATTGTATTAACAAAAATTTGAACAACAGACTACATTCCATAATGACAAGGCTACCATCCATTGGAATAACAAAACTCCCGACAACATACTACCTTCCATTATGACAAGGCTAACATCCAATGGAGTAACAAAAATCTCGACAACAGACTACCTTCCATAATGACTAGGCTACCATTCATTGGAGTAACACAAATCACGACAAAAGACTACCTTCCATAATGACAAGGCTACCATTCATTGGAGTAACAAAAATATCAACAATAGACTACCTTCCATAATGACAAGCCTACCATCCATTGGAGTATAAAATTTTTTGACAACAGACTACCATCCATAATGACAAGGCTACCATCCATTGGAGTAACAAAAATCTTGACAACCAACTAACTTCCATAATGACTAGGCTACTTCCATTGGAGTAACAAAGATATCGACACCAGGCTACCTTCCATAATGACAAGGCTACAATCCATTCGAGTAACAAAAATCTCGACAATAGACTACCTTCCATAATGACAAGGCTACCATCCATTGGAGTAACAAAAATATCAACAAGAGACTATCTTCCATAATGACAAGGCTACAATCCATTAGAGTAACAAAAATATCGACAACAGACTACCTTCCCTAATGACAAGGATACCATCCATTGGAGTAACAAAAATCACAATGATAGACTACCTTCCATAATGACAAGGCTACCATCCATTGTAATAACAAAAATCTCGAAAACAGACTACCTTCTAAAATGACAAGGCTACCATCCATTGGAGTAACAAAAATCCTGACAACAAACTACCTTCCATAATGACAAAGCTACCATCCATTGGAGTAATAAAGATATCTACAACATACTACCTTCCATAATTACAAGGCTACCATCCATTGGAGTAACAAAGATATCGACAACATAGTACTTTCCATAATGACAAGGCTACCATTCATTGGAGTAACAAAAATCACGATAAAAGACTACCTTCCATAATGACAAGGCTTCCATCCATTGGAATAACAAAAATCTCGAAAATAGACTACCTTCAATAATGACAAGGCTACCATCCAATGGAGTAACAAAAATCTCGACAACAGACTACCTTCCATAATGACTAGTCTACCATCCATTAGAGTAACAAAATTCGGGAGAACACACAACCTTTAATAATTACTAGTCTACCATCCAATGGAGTAACAAAAATCTCGACAATAAACTACCTTCCATAATGACAAGGCTACCGTCCCTTGGAGTAACAAAATAGACTATCTCCCATAATTACTAGGCTACCATCCATTGGAATAACAAAAATTTGGACAACAGTCTACCTTCCATAATGAAAAGGCTACTATCTAATGGAGTAACAAAAATATGGACAACATACTACCTTCCATAATGACAAGGCTAACATACATTGTATTAACAAAAATTTGAACAACAAACTACATTACATAATGACAAGGCTACCATCCATTGGAATAACAAAAATCCCGATAACATACTACCTTCCATTATGACAAGGCTACCATCCAATGGAGTAACAAAAATCTCGACAACAGACTACCTTCCATAATGACTAGGCTATCATTCATTGGAGTAACAAAAATCACGACAAAAGACTACCTTCCATAATGACAAGGCTACCATCCATTGGAGTAACAAAAATATCAACAATAGACTACCTTCCATAATGACAAGGCTACCATCCATTGGAGTATAAATTTTTTTGACAACAGACTACCTTTCATAATGACAAGGCTACCATCTATTGGAGTAACAAAAATCTCGACAACCAACTAACTTCCATAATGACTAGGCTACTTCCATTGCAGTAACAAAGATATCGACACCAGGCTACCTTCCATAATGACAAGGCTACAATCCATTCGAGTAACAAAAATCTCGACAATAGACTACCTTCCATAATGACAAGGCTACCATCCATTGGAGTAACAAAGATATCGACAACATACTACCTTCCATAATGACTTGGCTACAATCCATTAGAGTAACAAAAATATCGACAACAGACTACCTTCCATGATGACAAGGCTACCATCCATTGGATTAACAAAAATATCAACAAGAGACTATCTTCCATAATGACAAGGCTACCATCCTTTGGAGTAACAAAGATATCGACAACAGACTACCTTCCATAATGACAAGGCTACCATCCATTGGAGTAACAAAAATCCTGACAACAAACTACCTTCCATAATGATAAAGCTACCATCCATTGGAGTAATAAAGATATCTACAACATACTACCTTCCATAATTACAAGGCTACCATCCATTGGAGTGACAAAGATATCGACAACATAGTACTTTCCATAATGACAAGGCTACCATTCATTGGAGTAACAAAAATCTAGATAAAAGACTACCTTCCATAATGACAAGGCTTCCATCCATTGGAATAACAAAAATCTCGAAAATAGACTACCTTCAATAATGACAAGGCTACCATCCAATGGAGTAACAAAAATCTCGACAACAGACTACCTTCCATAATGACTAGTCTACCATCCATTAGAGTAACAAAATTCGGGAGAACACACAACCTTTAATAATTACTAGTCTACCATCCAATGGAGTAACAAAAATCTCGACAATAAACTACCTTCCATAATGACAAGGCTACCGTCCCTTGGAGTAACAAAATAGACTATCTCCCATAATTACTAGGCTACCATCCATTGGAATAACAAAAATTTGGACAACAATCTACCTTCCATAATGAAAAGGCTACTATCTAATGGAGTAACAAAAATATGGACAACATACTACCTTCCATAATGACAAGGCTAACATACATTGTATTAACAAAAATTTGAACAACAGACTACATTACATAATGACAAGGCTACCATCCATTGGAATAACAAAAATCCCGATAACATACTACCTTCCATTATGACAAGGCTACCATCCAATGGAGTAACAAAAATCTCGACAACAGACTACCTTCCATAATGACTAGGCTATCATTCATTGGAGTAACAAAAATCACGACAAAAGACTACCTTCCATAATGACAAGGCTACCATCCATTGGAGTAACAAAAATATCAACAATAGACTACCTTCCATAATGACAAGGCTACCATCCATTGGAGTATAAAATATTTTGACAACAGACTACCTTTCATAATGACAAGGCTACCATCTATTGGAGTAACAAAAATCTCGACAACCAACTAACTTCCATAATGACTAGGCTACTTCCATTGCAGTAACAAAGATATCGACACCAGGCTACCTTCCATAATGACAAGGCTACAATCCATTCGAGTAACAAAAATCTCGACAATAGACTACCTTCCATAATGACAAGGCTACCATTCATTGGAGTAACAAAGATATCGACAACATACTACCTTCCATAATGACTTGGCTACAATCCATTGGAGTAACAAAAATATCGACAACAGACTACCTTCCATGATGACAAGGCTACCATCCATTGGATTAACAAAAATATCAACAAGAGACTATCTTCCATAATGACTAGGCTACCATCCTTTGGAGTAACGAAGATATCGACAACAGACTACCTTCCATAATGACAAGGCTACCATCCACTGGAGTAACAAAAATCTAGACAATAGACTACCTTCAATAATAACAAGGCTACCATCCATTGGAGTAACAAAAATCTCGACTATAGAATACCTTCCATAATGACTAGGCTACCATCCATTGGAGTAACAAAGATATCGACAACAAACTACCTTTCATAATAACAAGGCTACCATCCATTGGAATAACAAAAATCTCGAAAATAGACTACCTTCCATAATGACAAGGCTACCATCCATTGGAGTAACAAAAATCTTAACAACAGACTACCTTCCATAATGACAAGGCTACAATCCATTGGAGTAATAAAGATATCGAAAACATACTACCTTCCATAATGACTAGGCTACCATCCATTGGAGTAACAACAATATCGACAACAGACTACGTTCCATAATGACAAGGCTACCATCCATTGGAGTAACAAAAATATCAACAAGAGACTATCTTCCATAATGACTAGGCTACCATCCATTGGAGTAACAAAGATATCAATAATAGACTACCTTCCATAATGACAAGGCTTCAATCCAATGTAGTATCCAAAATGTCGACAACAGACTACCTTCCATAATGATAAGGCTAACATCCATTGTAGTAACATAAATATCGACACCAGGCTACCTTCCATAATAACAAGGCTACAAGCCATTCGAGTAACAAAAATCTCGACAATAGACTACCTTCCATAATGACAAGGCTACCGTCCATTGGAGTAACAAAAATATCAACAAGAGACTATCTTCCATAATGACAAGGCTAAAATCCATTGGAGTAACAAAAATATCGACAACAGACTAACTTCCATAATGACAAGGCTATCATCCATTGGAGTAACAAAAATCACAACGATAGACTACCTTCCATAATGACAAGGCTACCATCCACTGGAATAACAAAAATCTCGAAAACAGACTACCTTCCATAATTACAAGGCTACCATCCATTGGAGTAACAAAAATCTCGACAACAAACTACCTTCCATAATGACAAAGTTACAATCCATTGGAGTAATAAAGATATCGACAACATACTACGTTCCATAATTACAAGGCTACCATCCATTGGAGTAACAAAGATATCGACAACATAGTACCTTCCATAATGACAAGGCTACCATTCATTGGAGTAACAAAAATCACGATAAAAGACTACCTTCCATAATGACAAGGCTGTCATCCATTGCAATAACAAAAATCTCGAAAACAGACTACCTTCCATAATGACAAGGCTACCATCCAATGGAGTAACAAAAATCTCGACAAAAGACTACCTTCCATAATGACTAGTCTACCATCCATTAGAGTAACAAAAATCGGGAGAACACAGAACCTTCAATAATTACTAGTCTACCATCCAATGGAGTAACAAAAATCTAGACAATAAACTACCTTCCATAATGACAAGGCTACGTCCCTAGGAGTAACAAAAATCTCGAAAATAGACTACCTCCCATAATTACTAGGCTACCATCCATTGGAATAACAAAAATTTGGACAACAGTCTACCTTCCATAATGACAAGGCTACAATCTAATGGAGTAACAATAATATGGACAACATACTACCTTCCATAATGACAAGGCTAACATACATTGTATTAACAAAAATTTGAACAACAGACTACATTCCATAATGACAAGGCTACCATCCATTGGAATAAAAAAAATCCCGACAACATACTACCTTCCATTATGACAAGGCTACCATCCAATGGAGTAACAAAAATCTCGACAACAGACTACCTTCCATAATGACTAGGCTACCATTCATTGGAGTAACAAAAATCACGACAAAAGACTACCTTCCATAATGACAAGGCTACCATCCATTGGAGTAACAAAAATATCAACAATAGACTACCTTCCATTATGACAAGGCTACCATCCAATGGAGTAACAAAAATCTCGACAACAGACTACCTTTCATAATGACAAGGCTACCATCCATTGGAGTAACAAAAATCTCGACAACCAACTAACTTCCATAATGACTAGGCTACTTCCATTGGAGTAACAAAAATATGGACAACATAATACCTTCCATAATGACAAGGCTAACATACATTATATTAACAAAAATTTGAACAACAGACTACATTCCATAATGACAAGGCTACCATCCATTGGAATAACAAAAATCCCGACAACATACTACCTTCCATTATGACAAGGCAACCATCCAATGGAGTAACAAAAATCTCTACAACAGACTACCTTCCATAATGACAAGGCTACAATCCATTCGAGTAACAAAAAACTCGACAATAGACCACCTTCCATAATGACAAGGCTACCATCCATTGGAGTAACAAAGATATCGACAACATACTACCTTCCATAATGACTTGGCTACCATCCATTGGAGTAACAAAAATATCGACAACAAACTACCTTCCATGATGACAAGGCTACCATCCATTGGATTAACAAAAATATCAACAAGAGACTATCTTCCATAATGACTAGGCTACCATCCTTTGGAGTAACAAAGATATGGATAACAGACTACCTTCCATAATGACAAGGCTACAATCCAATGTAGTAACAAAAATCTCGACAGCAGACTACCTTTTATATTGATGAGGCTACCATCCATTGTAGTAACATAAATCTCGACAACAGACTACCTTCCATAATGACAAGGCTACCATCTATTGGAGTAACAAAAATCTCGACAACAGACTACCTTCCATAATGACAAGGCGACCATCCATTGGAGTAACAAAGATATCGACAACATACTACCTTCCATAATGACTAGGCTACCATCTATTGGAGTAACAAAAATCTCGACAACAAACTACCTTCCATAATGACAAGGCTACCATCCATTGGAGTAACAAAAATCTCGAAAATAGACTACCTCCCATAATTACTAGGATACCATCCATTGGAATAACAAAAATCTCGACAACAGACTACCTTCCATAATGAAAAGGCTACTATCCAATGGAGTAACAAAAATATGGACAACAAACTACCTTCCATAATGAAAAGGCTAACATACATTGTAGTAACATAAATCTTAACAACAAACTACCTTCCATAATGACAAGGCTACCATCCATTGGAGTAAAAAAAATCACAACGATAGACTACCTTCCATAATGACAAGGCTACCATCCATTGGAGTTACAAAAATATCGACAACAGACTACCTTCCATAATGACAAGGCTACCATCCATTGGAGTAACAAAAATCACAATGACAAACTACCTTCCATAATGAAAAGGCTACCATTCATTGGAGTAATAAAAATCTCGACAACAGATTACCTTCAATAATAAGAAGGCTACCATCCATTGGAGTAACAAAAATATCGACAACCAACTAACTTCCATAATGACTAGGCTACTTCCATTGGAGTAACAAAAATATGGACAACATAATACCTTCCATAATGACAAGGCTAACATACATTATATTAACAAAAATTTGAACAACAGACTACATTCCATAATGACAAGGCTACCATCCATTGGAATAACAAAAATCCCGACAACATACTACCTTCCATTATGACAAGGCTACCATCCAATGGAGTAACAAAAATCTCGACAACAGACTACCTTCCATAATGACAAGGCTACAATCCATTCGAGTAACAAAAATCTCGACAATAGACCACCTTCCATAATGACAAGGCTACCATCCATTGGAGTAACAAAGATATCGACAACATACTACCTTCCATAATGACTTGGCTACCATCCATTGGAGTAACAAAAATATCGACAACAAACTACCTTCCATGATGACAAGGCTACCATCCATTGGATTAACAAAAATATCAACAAGAGACTATCTTCCATAATGACTAGGCTACCATCCTTTGGAGTAACAAAGATATGGATAACAGACTACCTTCCATAATGACAAGGCTACAATCCAATGTAGTAACAAAAATCTCGACAGCAGACTACCTTTTATAATGATGAGGCTACCATCCATTGTAGTAACATAAATCTCGACAACAGACTACCTTCCATAATGACAAGGCTACCATCTATTGGAGTAACAAAAATCTCGACAACAGACTACCTTCCATAATGACAAGGCGACCATCCATTGGAGTAACAAAGATATCGACAACATACTACCTTCCATAATGACTAGGCTACCATCTATTGGAGTAACAAAAATCTCGACAACAAACTACCTTCCATAATGACAAGGCTACCATCCATTGGAGTAACAAAAATCTCGAAAATGGACTACCTCCCATAATTACTAGGCTACCATCCAATGGAATAACAAAAATCTCGACAACAGACTACCTTCCATAATGAAAAGGCTACTATCCAATGGAGTAACAAAAATATGGACAACAAACTACCTTCCATAATGAAAAGGCTAACATACATTGTAGTAACATAAATCTTAACAACAAACTACCTTCCATAATGACAAGGCTACCATCCATTGGAGTAAAAAAAATCACAACGACAGACTACCTTCCATAATGACAAGGCTACCATCCATTGCAGTTACAAAAATATCGACAACAGACTACCTTCCATAATGACAAGGCTACCATCCATTGGAGTAACAAAAATCACAATGACAAACTACCTTCCATAATGACAAGGCTACCATTCATTGGAGTAATAAAAATCTCGACAACAGATTACCTTCAATAATAAGAAGGCTACCATCCATTGGAGTAACAAAAATCTCGACAACCAACTAACTTCCATAATGACTAGGCTACTTCCATTGGAGTAACAAAAATATGGACAACATAATACCTTCCATAATGACAAGGCTAACATACATTATATTAACAAAAATTTGAACAACAGACTACATTCCATAATGACAAGGCTACCATCCATTGGAATAACAAAAATCCCGACAACATACTACCTTCCATTATGACAAGGCTACCATCCAATGGAGTAACAAAAATCTCGACAACAGACTACCTTCCATAATGACAAGGCTACAATCCATTCGAGTAACAAAAATCTCGACAATAGACCACCTTCCATAATGACAAGGCTACCATCCATTGGAGTAACAAAGATATCGACAACATACTACCTTCCATAATGACTTGGCTACCATCCATTGGAGTAACAAAAATATCGACAACAAACTACCTTCCATGATGACAAGGCTACCATCCATTGGATTAACAAAAATATCAACAAGAGACTATCTTCCATAATGACTAGGCTACCATCCTTTGGAGTAACAAAGATATGGATAACAGACTACCTTCCATAATGACAAGGCTACAATCCAATGTAGTAACAAAAATCTCGACAACAGACTACCTTTTATAATGATGAGGCTACCATCCATTGTAGTAACATAAATCTCGACAACAGACTACCTTCATTAATGACATGGCTACCATCTATTGGAGTAACAAAAATCTCGACAACAGACTACCTTCCATAATGACAAGGCGACCATCCATTGGAGTAACAAAGATATCGACAACATACTACCTTCCATAATGACTAGGCTACCATCTATTGGAGTAACAAAAATCTCGACAACAAACTACCTTCCATAATGACAAGGCTACCATCCATTGGAGTAACAAAAATCTCGAAAATAGACTACCTCCCATAATTACTAGGCTACCATCCATTGGAATAACAAAAATCTCGACAACAGACTACCTTCCATAATGAAAAGGCTACTATCCAATGGAGTAACAAAAATATGGACAACAAACTACCTTCCATAATGAAAAGGCTAACATACATTGTAGTAACATAAATCTTAACAACAAACTACCTTCCATAATGACAAGGCTACCATCCATTGGAGTAAAAAAAATCAC
Organism: Vicia faba; assembly: GCA_948472305.1. Taxonomy (NCBI): domain Eukaryota; kingdom Viridiplantae; phylum Streptophyta; class Magnoliopsida; order Fabales; family Fabaceae; genus Vicia; species Vicia faba. Next base: position 653,276,541 of record OX451741.1, read on the forward strand.
AACGACAGACTACCTTCCATAATGACAAGGCTACCATCCATTGGAGTAACAAAAATATCGACAACAGACTACCTTCCATAATGATAAGGCTACCATCCATTGAAGTAACAAAAATCACAATGATAGACTACCTTCCATAATGACAAGGCTACCATCCATTGGAATAACAAAAATCTCGAAAACAGACTACCTTGCATAATGACAAGTCTACCATCCATTGGAGTAACAAAAATCTCGACAACATACTACCTTCCATAATGACAAAGCTACCATCCATTGGAGTAATAAAGATATCGACAACATACAAGCTTCTATAATTACAAGGCTACCATCCATTGGAGTAACAAAGATATCGACAACATAGTACCTTCCATAATGACAAGGCTACCATTAATTGGAGTAACAAAAATCACGATAAAAGACTACCTTCCATAATGACAAGGCTGCCATCCATTAGAATAACAAAAATCTCAAAAACAGACTACCTTCCATAATGAAAAGGCTACCATCCAATGGAGTAACAAAAATCTCGACAACAAACTACCTTCCATAATGACTAGTCTACCATCCATTAGAGTAACAAAAATCAGGACAACACACAACCTTCCATAATGACTAGTCTACCATCCATTGGAATAACAAAAATCTCGAAAATAGACTACCTTCCATAATGAAAAGGCTACCATCCAATGGAGTAACAAAAATCTCGACAACATACTACCTTCAATAATGACAAGGCTACCATCCCTTGGAGTAACAAAAATCTCGAAAATAGACTACCTCCCATAATTACACGGCTACCATCCATTGGAATAACAAAAATCTGGACAATAGTCTACCTTCCATAATGACAAGGCTACTATCCAATGGAGTAACAAAAATATGGACAACATACTACCTTCCATAATGACAAGGCTAATATACATTGTACTAACAAAAATTTGAACAACAGACTACATTCCATAATGACAAGGCTATCGTCCATTGGAATAACAAAAATCCCGACAACATACTACCTTCCATTATGACAAGGCTACCATCCAATGGAGTAACAAAAATCTCGACAACGGACTACCTTAAATAATGACTAGGCTATCATTCATTGGAGTAACAAAAATCACGACAAAAGACTACCTTCCATAATGACAAGGCTACCATCCATTGGAGTAACAAAAATATTAACAAGAGACTACCTTCCATAATGACAAGGCTACCATCCATTGGAGTAACAAAAATATTAACAAGAAACTACCTTCCATAATGACAAGGCTACCATCCATTGGAGTAACAAAAATATCCACATGAGACTATCTTCCATAATGACAAGGCTACCATCCATTGGAGTAACAAAAATATCAACAACATACTACCTTCCATAATGACAAGGCTACAATCCATTCGAGTAACAAAAATGTCGACAGCAAACTACCTTCCATAATGACAAGGCTACCATTCATTGGAGTAACAAAAATATTAACAAGAGACTACCTTCCATAATGACAAGGCTACCATCCATTGGAGTAACAAAAATATCCACAAGAGACTATCTTCCATAATGACAAGGCTACTATCCATTGGAGTAACAAAAATATCAACAACAAACTACCTTCCATAATGACAAGGCTACCATCCATTGAAGTAACAAAAATCACAATGATAGACTACCTTCCATAATGACAAGGCTACCATCCATTGGAATAACAAAAATCTCGAAAACAGACTACCTTCCATAATGACAAAGCTACCATCCATTGGAGTAATAAAGATATCGACAACATACAACCTTCTATAATTACAAGGCTACCATCCATTGGAGTAACAAAGATATCGCCAACATAGTACCTTCCATAATGACAAGGCTACCATTAATTGGAGTACCAAAAATCACGACAAAAGACTACCTTCCATAATGACAAGGCTGCCATCCATTGGAATAACAAAAATCTCGAAAACAGACTACCTTCCATAATGAAAAGGCTACCATCCAATGGAGTAACAAAAATCTCGACAACAGACTACCTTCCATAATGACTAGTCTACCATCCATTAGAGTAACAAAAATCGGGACAACACACAACCTTCCATAATGACTAGTCTACCATCCATTGGAATAACAAAAATCTCGAAAACAGACTACCTTCCATAATGAAAAGGCTACCATCCAATGGAGTAACAAAAATCTCGACAACAGACTACCTTCCATAATGACAAGGCTACCATCCCTTGGAGTAACAAAAATCTCTAAAATAGACTACCTCCCATAATAACATGGCTACCATCCATTGGAATAACAAAAATTTGGACAACAGTCTGCCTTCCATATTGACAAGGCTACTATCCAATGGAGTAACAAAAATATGGACAACAGACTACCTTCCATAATGACAAGGCTAACATACATTGTATTAACAAAAATTTGAACAACAGACTACATTCCATAATGACAAGACTACCATCCATTGAAATAACAAAAATCCCGACAACATAATACCTTCCATTATGACAAGGCTACCATCCAATGGAGTAACAAAAATTTCGACAACAGACTACCTTCCATAATGACTAGGCTACCATTCATTGGAGTAACAAAAATCACGACAAAAGACTACCTTCCATAATGACAAGACTACCATGCATTGGAGTAACAAAAATATTAATAAGAGACTACCTTCCATAATGACAAGGCTACCATCCATTGGAGTATAAATTTTTTTGACAACAGACTACCTTCCGTAATGACAAGGCTACCATCCAATGGAGTAACAAAAATCTCGACAACAGACTACCTTCCATAATGACTAGTCTACCATCCATTAGAGTAACAAAAATCGGGACAACACACAACCTTCCATAATGACTAGTCTACCAACCATTGGAATAACAAAAATCTCGACAACAGACTACCTTCCATAATGACAAGGCTACCATCCCTTGGAGTAACAAAAATCTCGAAAATAGACTACCTCCCATAATTACATGGCTACCATCCATTGGAATAACAAAAATCTGGACAACAGTCTACCTTCCATATTGACAAGGCTTCTATCCAATGGAGTAACAAAAATATGGACAACAGACTACCTTCCATAATGACAAGGCTAACATACATTGTATTAACAAAAATTTGAACAACAGACTACATTCCATAATGACAAGGCTACCGTCCATTGAAATAAAAAAAATCCCGACAACATACTACCTTCCATTATGACAAGGCTACCATCCAATGGAGTAACAAAAATCTCGAAAATAGACTACCTTCCATAATGAAAAGGCTACCATCCAATGGAGTAACAAAAATCTCGACAACAGACTACCTTCCATAATGACAAGGCTACCATCCCTTGGAGTAACAAAAATCTCGAAAATAGACTACCTCCCATAATTACATGGCTACCATCCATTGGAATAACAAAAATCTGGACAACAGTCTACCTTCCATATTGACAAGGCTTCTATCCAATGGAGTAACAAAAATATGGACAACAGACTACCTTCCATAATGACAAGGCTAACATACATTGTATTAACAAAAATTTGAACAACAGACTACATTCCATAATGACAAGGCTACCGTCCATTGAAATAACAAAAAACCCGACAACATACTACCTTCCATTATGACAAGGCTACCATCCAATGGAGTAACAAAAATCTCGACAACAGACTACCTTCCGTAATGACTTGGCTACCATTCATTGGAGTAACAAAAATCACGACAAAAGACTACCTTCCATAATGACAAGACTACCATGCATTGGAGTAACAAAAATATTAACAAGAGACTACCTTCCATAATGACAAGGCTACCATCCATTGGAGTATAAATTTTTTTGACAACAGACTTCCTTCCGTAATGCCAAGGCTACCATCCATTGGAGTAACAAAAATATCGACAACCAACTAACTTCCATAATGACTAGGCTACTTCCATTGAAGTAACAAAGATATCGACACCAGGCTACCTTCCATAATGACAAGGCTACAATCCATTCGAGTAACAAAAATGTCGACAGCAAACTACCTTCCATAATGACAAGGCTACCATCCATTGGAGTAACAAAAATATCAACAAGACACTATCTTCCATAATGACTAGGGTACCATCCTTTGGATTAACAAAGATATCGACAACAGACTGCCTTCCATAATGACAAGGCTACCATCCAATGGAGTAACAAAAATACCGACATCAGACTACCTTCCATAATGACAAGGCTACCATCCATTGTAGTAACATAAATCTCGACAACAGACTACCTTCCATAATGACAAGGCTACCATCCATTGGAGTAACAAAAATCTAGACAATAGACTACCTTTCATAACGACAAGGCTACCATCCATTGGAGTAACAAAGATCTCGACAACAGAGTACCTTCCATAATGACAAGGCTACAATCCATTGGAGTAACAAAAATATCAACAAGAGACTATCTTCCATAATGACAAGGCTACCATCCATTGGAGTAACAAAAATATCGACAACAGACTACCTTCCATAATGACAAGGCTACCATCCATTGAAGTAACAAAAATCACAATGATAGACTACCTTCCATAATGACAAGGCTACCATCCATTGGAATAACAAAAATCTCGAAAACAGACTACCTTCCATAATGACAAGGCTACCATCCATTGGAGTAACAAAAATCTCGACGACAGACTACCTTCCATAATAACAAAGCTACCTTCCATTGGAGTAATAAAGATATCGACAACATACTACCTTCTATAATTACAAGGCTACCATCCATTGGAGTAACAATGATATCGACAACATAGTACCTTCCATAATGACAAGGCTACCATTAATTGGAGTAACAAAAATCACGACAAAAGACTACCTTCCGTAATGACAAGGCTTCCATCCATTGGAATAACAAAAATCTCGAAAACAGACTACCTTCCATAATGAAAAGGCTACCATCCAATGAAGTAACAAAAATCTCGACAACAGACTACCTTCCATAATGACTAGTCTACCATCCATTAGAGTAACAAAAATCGGGACAACACACAACCTTCCATAATGACTACTCTACCATCCATTGGAATGACAAAAATCTCGACAATAGACTACCTTCCATAATGAAAAGGCTACCATCCAATGGAGTAACAAAAATCTCGACAACAGACTTCCTTCCATAATGACAAGGCTACCACCCCTTGGAGTAACAAAAATCTCGAAAGTAGACTACCTCCCATAATTACTAGGATACCATCCATTGGAATAACAAAACTTTGGACAACAGTCTACCTTCCATAATGACAAGGCTACTATCCAATGGAGTAACAAAAATATGGACAACATACTACCTTCCATAATGACAAGGCTAACATACATTGTATTAACAAAAATTTTAACAACAGACTACATTCCTTAATGACAAGGCTACCGTCCATTGGAATAACAAAAATCCCGACAACATACTGCCTTCCATTATGACAAGGCTACCATCCAATGGACTAACAAAAATCTCGACAAGAGACTAACTTCCATAATGACTAGGCTACCATTCATTGGAGTAACAAAAATCACGACAAAAGACTACCTTCGATAATGACAAGGCTACCATCCATTGGAGTAACAAAACTATTAACAAGAGACTACCTTCCATAATGACAAGGCTACCATCCATTGGAGTAACAAAAATCTCGACAACCAACTAACTTCCACAATGACTAGGCTACTTCCATTAGAGTAACAAAGATATCGACACCAGGCTACCTTCCATAATGACAAGGCTACAATCCTTTCGTGTAACAAAAATGTCTACAACAGACTACCTTCCATAATGACAAGGCTACCATCCTTTGGATTAACAAAGATAACGACAACAGACTACCTTCCATAATGACAAGGCTACCATCTAATGGAGTAACAAAAATATCAACATCAGACTACCTTCCATAATGATAAGGCTACCATCCATTGTAGTAACATAAATCTCGACAACAGACTACCTTCCATAATGACAAGGCTACCATCCATTGGAGTAACAAAAATCTAGACAATAGGCTACCTTCCATAATGACAGGGCTACCATCCATTGGAGTATCAAAGATATCGACAACATACTACCTTCCATAATGACAAGGCCACCAATTATTGGAGTAACAAAAATATCGACAACAGACTACCTTTCATAATGACAAAGCTACCATCCATTGGAGTAATAAAGATATCGACAACATACTACCTTCCATAATTACAAGGCTACCATCCATTGAAGTAACAAAGATATCGACAACATACTACCTTCCATAATGACAAGGCTACCATTCATTAGAGTAACAAAAATCACGACAAAAGACTACCTTCCATAATGACAAGGTTGCCATCCAATGGAGTAACAAAAATCTCGACAACAGACTACCTTCCATAATGGCTAGTCTACCATCCATTAGAGTAACACAATTCGGGACAACCGACTACCTTCCATAATGACAAGGTTACCATCCATTGGAGTAACAAAAATATCAACAAGAGACTATCTTCCATAATGACAAGGCTACCATCCATTGGAGTAACAAAAATCTCGACAACAGACTACCTTCCATAATGACAAGGCTACCATCCATTGGAGTAACAAAAATCACAACGACAGACTACCTTCCATAATGACAAGGCTACCATCCATTGGAGTAACAAAAATCTCGACAACAGACTACCTTCCATAATGACAAGGCTACCATCCATTAGAGTAACAAAAATCACAATGACAGACTACCTTCCATAATGACAAGGCTACCATCCATTGGAATAACAAAAATCTCGAAAACAGACTACCTTCCATAATTACAAGGCTACCATCCATTGGAGTAACAAAAATCTCGACAACTGACTACCATCCATAATGACAACGCTACCATCCATCGGTGTAACAAAAATCACAATGACAGACTACATTCCATAATGACAAGGCTACCATCCATTGGAATAATAAAAATCTCGAAAACAGACTACCTTCCATAATGACAGGGCTACCATCCATTGGAGTAACAAAAATCTCGACAACAAACTACCTTCCATAATGACTAGGCTACTTCCATTGGAGTAACTAAGATATCGACACCAGGCTACCTTCCATAATGACAAGGCTACAATCCATTCGAGTAACAAAAATGTCAACAACAAACTACCTTCTATAATGACAAGTATACCATCCATTGGAGTAACAAAGATATCGACAACATACTACCTTCCATAATGACAAGGCTACAATCCATTGGAGAGACAAAAATATCAACAAGACACTATCTTCCATAATGAATAGGCTACCATCCTTTGGATTAACAAAGATATCGACAACAGACTACCTTCCATAATGACAACGCTACCATCCAATGGAGTAACAAAAATATGGACATAAGACTACCTTCCATAATGACAAGGCTACCATCCATTATAGTAACATAAATCTCGACAACAAACTACCTTCCATAATGACAAGGCTACCATCCATTGGAGTAAAAAAAATCTAGACAATAGACTACCTTCCATAATGACAAGGCTACCATCCATTGGAGTAACAAAGATCTCGACAACAGACTACCTTCCATAATTACAAGGCTACCATCCATTGGAGTAACAAAAATATCAACAAGAGACTTTCTTCCATAATGACAAGGCTACCATCCATTGGAGTAACAAAAATATCGACAACAGACTACCTTCCATAATGACAAGGCTACCATCCGTTGAAGTAACAAAAATCACAATGATAGACCACCTTCCATAATGACAAGGCTACCATCCATTGGAATAACAAAAATCTCGAAAACAGACTACCTTCCATAATGACAAGGCTACCATCCACTGGAGTAATAAAAATCTCGACGACAGACTACCTTCCATAACGACAAAGCTACCATCCATTTGAGTAATTAAGATATCGACAACATACTACCTTCTATAATTACAAGGCTACCATCCATTTGAGTAACAAAGATATCGACAACATAGTACCTTCCATAATGACAAGGCTACCATTAATTGGAGTAACAAAAATCACGACAAAAGACTACCTTCCATAATGACAAAGCTACCATCCATTGGAGTAATTAAGATATCGACAACATACTACCTTCTATAATTACAAGGCTACCATCCATTTGAGTAACAAAGATATCGACAACATAGTACCTTCCATAATGACAAAGCTACCATCCATTGGAGTAATTAAGATATCGACAACATACTACCTTCTATAATTACAAGGCTACCATCCATTTGAGTAACAAAGATATCGACAACATAGTACCTTCCATAATGACAAGGCTACCATTAATTGGAGTCACAAAAATCACGACAAAAGACTACCTTCCATAATGACAAGGCTGCCATCCATTAGAATAACAAAAATCTCGAAAATAGACTACCTTCCATAATTAAAAGGCTACCATCCAATGAAGTAACAAAAATCTCGACAACAGACTACCTTCCATAATGACTAGTCTACCATCCATTGGAATAACAAAAATCTCGACAATAGACTACCTTACATAATGAAAAGGCTACCATCCAATGGAGTAACAAAAATCTCGACAACAGACTACCTTCCATAATGACAAGGCCACCATCCCTTGAAGTAACAAAAATATCGAAAATAGACTACCTCCCATAATTACTAGGCTACCATCCATTGGAATAACAAAAATTTGGACAACATTCTACCTTCCATAATGACAAGGCTACTATCCAATGGAGTAACAAAAATATGGACAACAGACTACATTCCATAATGACAAGGCTAACATACATTGTATTAACAAAAATTCGAACAACAGACTACATTCCATAATGACAAGGCTACCATCCAATGGAGTAACAAAAATCTCGACAACAGACTACCTTCCATAATGACTAGGCTACCATTCATTGGAGTAACAAAAATCACGACAAAAGACTACCCTAAATAATGACAAGGCTACCATCCATTGGAGTAACAAAACTATTAACAAGAGACTACCTTCCATAATGACAAGGCTACCATCCATTGGAGTAACAAAAATCTCGACAACCAACTAACTTCCATAATGACTAGGCTACTTCCATTAGAGTAACAAAGATATCGACACCAGGCTACCTTCCATAATGACAAGGCTACAATCCATTCGAGTAACGAAAATGTCGACAATAGACTACCTTCCATAATGACAATGCTACCATCCAATGGAGTAACACAAATATCGACATCAGACTACCTTCCATAATGACAAGGCTACAATCCATTATAGTAACATAAATCTCGACAACAGACTACCTTCCATAATGACAAGGCTACCATCCATTGGAGTAAAAAAAATCTAGACAATAGACTACCTTCCATAATGACAAGGCTACCATCCATTGGAGTAACAAAGATCTCGACAACAGACTACCTTCCATAATTACAAGGCTACCATCCATTGGAGTAACAAAAATATCAACAAGAGACTATCTTCCATAATGACAAGGCTACCATCCATTGGAGTAACAAAAATATCGACAACAGACTACCTTCCATAATGACAAGGCTACCATCCATTGAAGTAACAAAAATCACAATGATAGACCACCTTCCATAATGACAAGGCTACCATCCATTGGAATAACAAAAATTTCGAAAACAGCCTACCTTCCATAATGACAAGGCTACCATCCACTGGAGTAACAAAAATCTCGACGACAGACTACCTTCCATAACGACAAAGCTACCATCCATTTGAGTAATTAAGATATCGACAACATACTACCTTCTATAATTACAAGGCTACCATCCATTTGAGTAACAAAGATATCGACAACATAGTACCTTCCATAATGACAAGGCTACCATCCAATGGAGTAACAAGAATATCGACATCAGACTACCTTCCATAATGACAAGGCTACCATCCATTGGAGTAACAAAAATCTCGACAACCAACTAACTTCCATAATGACTAGGCTACTTCCATTAGAGTAACAAAGATATCGACACCAGGCTACCTTCCATAATGACAAGGCTACAATCCATTAGAGTAACAAAAATGTCGATAACAGACTACCTTCCATAATGACAACGCTACCATCCAATGGAGTAACAAAAATATCGACATCAGACTACCTTCCATAATGACAAGGCTACCATCCATTGGAGTAACAAAGATATCGACAATATACTACCTTCCATAATGACAAGGCTACCATCCATTAGAGTAACAAAAATAACAACAAGACACTATCTTCCATAATGACTAGGCTACCATCCTTTGGATTAACAAAGATATCCACAACAGACTACCTTCCATAATGACAAGGCTACCATCCAATGGAGTAACAAGAATATCGACATCAGACTACCTTCCATAATGACAAGGCTACCATCCATTGTAGTAACATAAATATCGACAACAGACTACCTTCCATAATGACAAGGCTACCATCCATTGGAGTAACAAAAATCTAGACAATAGACTACCTTCTATAATGACAAGGCTACCATCCCTTGGAGTAACAGAAATCTCGAAAATAGACTACCTCCCATGATTACTAGGCTACCATCCATTTGAATAACAAAAATTTAGACAACAGTCTACCTTCCATAATGACAAGGTTACTATCCAATGGAGTAACAAAATATGGACAACATACTACCTTCCATAATGACAAGGCTAACATACATTGTATTAACAAAAATTTGAACAACAAACTACATTCCATAATGACAAGGCTACAATCCATTCGAGTAACAAAAATGTCGACAATAGACTACCTTCCATAATGACAAGGCTACCATCCATTGGAGTAACAAAGATATCGACAACATACTACCTTCCATAATGACAAGGCTTCCATCCATTGGAGTAACAAAAATATCAACAAGACATTATCTTCCATAATGACTAGGCTACCATCCTTTGGATTAACAAAGATATCCACAACAGACTACCTTCCATAATTACAAGGCTACCATCCAATGGAGTAACAAGAATATCGACATCAGACTACCTTCCATAATGACAAGGCTACCATCCATTGTAGTAACATAAATATCGACAACAGACTACCTTCGATAATGACAAGGCTACCATCCATTGGAGTAACAAAAATCTAGACAATAGAATACCTTCCATAATGACAATGCTACCATCCCTTGGAGTAACAGAAATCTCGAAAATAGACTACCTCCTATAATTACTAGGCTACCATCCATTGGAATAACAAAAATTTGGACAGCAGTGTACCTTCCATAATTACAAGGCTACTATCCAATAGAGTAACCAAAATATGGACAACAGACTACCTTCCATAATGACAAGGCTAACATACATTGTATTAACAAAAATTTGAACAACAAACTACATTCCATAATGACAAGGCTACCATCCAATGGAGTAACAAAAATCTCGACAATAGACTACCTTCCACAATGACTAGGCTACCATTCATTGGAGTAACAAAAATCACGACAAAAGACTACCTTAAATAATGACAAGGCTACCATCCATTGGAGTAACAAAACTATTAACAAGAGACTACCTTCCATAATGACAAGGCTACCATCCATTGGAGTAACAAAAATCTCGACAACCAACTAACTTCCATAATGACTAGGCTACTTCCATTAGAGTAACAAAGACATTGACACCAGGCTACCTTCCATAATGACAAGGCTACAATCCATTCGAGTAACAAAAATGTCGACAACAGACTACCTTTCATAATGACAAGGCTACCATACATTGGAGTAACAAAGATATCGACAACATACTACCTTCCATAATGACAAGGCTATCATCCATTGGAGTAACAAAAATATCAACAAGACATTCTCTTCCATAATGACTAGGCTACAATCCTTTGGATTAACAAAGATATCCACAACAGACTACCTTCCATAATGACAAGGCTACCATCCAATGGAGTAACAAAAATATCGACATCAGACTACCTTCCATAATAACAAGGCTACCATCCATTGTAGTAACATAAATATCGACAATAGACTACCTTCCATAATGACAAGGCTACCATCCATTGGAGTAACAAAGATATTGACAACATACTACCTTCCATAATGACAAGGCTACCAATTATTGGAGTAACAAAAATATCGACAACAGACTACCTTGCATAATAACAAAGCTACCATCCATTGGAGTAATAAAGATATCGACAACATACTACCTTCCATAATTACAAGGCTACCATCCATTGGAGTAACAAAGATATCGACAACATACTACCTTCCATAATGACAAGGCTACCATTCATTCGAGTAACAAAAATCACGACAAAAGACTACCTTCCATAATGACAAGGTTACCATCCAATGGAGTAACAAAAATCTCGACAACAGACTATCTTCCATAATGGCTAGTCTACCATCCATTAGAGTAACAAAATTTGGGACAACCGACTACCTTCCATAATGACAAGGCTACCATCCATTGGAGTAACAAAAATATCAACAAGAGACTATCTTCCATAATGACAAGGCTACCATCCATTGGAGTAACAAAAATATCGACAACAGACTACCTTCCATAATGACAAGGCTACCATCCATTGAAGTAACAAAAATCACAATGATAGACCACCTTCCATAATGACAAGGCTACCATCCATTGGAATAACAAAAATCTCGAAAACAGACTACCTTCCATAATGACAAGGCTACCATCCACTGGAGTAACAAAAATCTCGACGACAGACTACCTTTCATAACGACAAAGCTACCATCCATTTGAGTAATTAAGATATCGATAACATACTACCTTCTATAATTACAAGGCTACCATCCATTTGAGTAACAAAGATATCGACAACATAGTACCTTCCATAATGACAAGGCTACCATCCAATGGAGTAACAAGAATATCGACATCAGACTACCTTCCATAATGACAAGGCTACCATCCATTGGACTAACAAAAATCTCGACAACCAACTAACTTCCATAATGACTAGGCTACTTCCATTAGAGTAACAAAGATATCGACACCAGGCTACCTTCCATAATGACAAGGCTACAATCCATTAGAGTAACAAAAATGTCGACAACAGACTACCTTCCATAATGACAACGCTACCATCCAATGGAGTAACAAAAATATCGACATCAGACTACCTTCCATAATGACAAGGCTACCATCCATTGGAGTAACAAAAATAACAACAAGACATTATCTTCCATAATGACTAGGCTACCATCATTTGGATTAACAAAGATATCCACAACAGACTACCTTCCATAATGACAAGGCTACCATCCAATGGAGTCACAAGAATATCGACATCAGACTACCTTCCATAATGACAAGGCTACCATCCATTGTAGCAACATAAATATCGACAACAGACTACCTTCCATAATGACAAGGCTACCATCCATTGGAGTAACAAAAATATAGACAATAGACTACCTTCCATAATGACAAGGCTACCATCCCTTGGAGTAACAGAAATCTCGAAAATAGACTACCTCCCATGATTACTAGGCTACCATCCATTGGAATAACAAAAATTTGGACAACAGTCTACCTTCCATAATGACAAGGCTACTATCCAATGGAGTAACAAAAATATGGAAAACATACTACCTTCCATAATGACAAGGCTAACATACATTGTATTAACAAAAATTTGAACAACAAACTACATTCCATAATGACAAGGCTACAATCCATTCGAGTAACAAAAATGTCGACAATAGACTACCTTCCATAATGACAAGGCTACCATCCATTGGAGTAACAAAGATATCGACAACATACTACCTTCCATAATGACAAGGCTTCCATCCATTGGAGTAACAAAAATCACAATGATAGACCACCTTCCATAATGACAAGGCTACCATCCATTGGAATAACAAAAATCTCGAAAACAGACTACCTTCCATAATGACTAGGCTACCATTCATTGGAGTAACAAAAATCACGACAAAAGACTACCTTCCATAATGACAAGGTTGCCATCCAATGGAGTAACAAAAATCTCGACAACAGACTACCTTCCATAATGGCTAGTCTACCATCCATTAGAGTAACAAAATTTGGGACAACCGACTACCTTCCATAATGATAAGGCTACCATCCATTGGAGTAACAAAAATATCAACAAGAGACTATCTTCCATAATGACAAGGCTACCATCCATTGGAGTAACAAAAATATTGACAACAGACTACCTTCCATAATGACAAGGCTACCATCCATTGAAGTAACAAAAATCACAATGATAGACCACCTTCCATAATGACAAGGCTACCATCCATTGGAATAACAAAAATCTCGAAAACAGACTACCTTCCATAATGACAAGGCTACCATCCACTGGAGTAACAAAAATCTCGACAACCAACTAACTTCCATAATGACTAGGCTACTTCCATTAGAGTAACAAAGATATCGACACCAGGCTACCTTCCATAATGACAAGGCTACAATCCATTAGAGTAACAAAAATGTCGATAACAGACTACCTTCCATAATGACAACGCTACCATCCAATGGAGTAACAAAAATATCGACATCAGACTACCTTCCATAATGACAAGGCTACCATCCATTGGAGTAACAAAGATATCTACAATATACTACCTTCCATAATGACAAGGCTACCATCCATTAGAGTAACAAAAATAACAACAAGACACTATCTTCCATAATGACTAGGCTACCATCCTTTGGATTAACAAAGATATCCACAACAGACTACCTTCCATAATGACAAGGCTACCATCCAATGGAGTAACAAGAATATCGACATCAGACTACCTTCCATAATGACAAGGCTACCATCCATTGTAGTAACATAAATATCGACAACAGACTACCTTCCATAATGACAAGGCTACCATCCATTGGAGTAACAAAAATCTAGACAATAGACTACCTTCCATAATGACAAGGCTACCATCCCTTGGAGTAACAGAAATCTCGAAAATAGACTACCTCCCATGATTACTAGGCTACCATCCATTTGAATAACAAAAATTTGGACAACAGTCTACCTTCCATAATGACAAGGCTACTATCCAATGGAGTAACAAAATATGGACAACATACTACCTTCCATAATGACAAGGCTAACATACATTGTATTAACAAAAATTTGAACAACAAACTACATTCCATAATGACAAGGCTACAATCCATTCGAGTAACAAAAATGTCGACAATAGACTACCTTCCATAATGACAAGGCTACCATCCATTGGAGTAACAAAGATATCGACAACATACTACCTTCCATAATGACAAGGCTTCCATCCATTGGAGTAACAAAAATATCAACAAGACATTATCTTCCATAATGACTAGGCTACCATCCTTTGGATTAACAAAGATATCCACAACAGACTACCTTCCATAATTACAAGGCTACCATCCAATGGAGTAACAAGAATATCGACATCAGACTACCTTCCATAATGACAAGGCTACCATCCATTGTAGTAACATAAATATCGACAACAGACTACCTTCGATAATGACAAGGCTACCATCCATTGGAGTAACAAAAATCTAGACAATAGAATACCTTCCATAATGACAATGCTACCATCCCTTGGAGTAACAGAAATCTCGAAAATAGACTACCTCCTATAATTACTAGGCTACCATCCATTGGAATAACAAAAATTTGGACAGCAGTGTACCTTCCATAATTACAAGGCTACTATCCAATAGAGTAACCAAAATATGGACAACAGACTACCTTCCATAATGACAAGGCTAACATACATTGTATTAACAAAAATTTGAACAACAAACTACATTCCATAATGACAAGGCTACCATCCAATGGAGTAACAAAAATCTCGACAATAGACTACCTTCCACAATGACTAGGCTACCATTCATTGGAGTAACAAAAATCACGACAAAAGACTACCTTAAATAATGACAAGGCTAGCATCCATTGGAGTAACAAAACTATTAACAAGAGACTACCTTCCATAATGACAAGGCTACCATCCATTGGAGTAACAAAAATCTCGACAACCAACTAACTTCCATAATGACTAGGCTACTTCCATTAGAGTAACAAAGACATTGACACCAGGCTACCTTCCATAATGACAAGGCTACAATCCATTCGAGTAACAAAAATGTCGACAACAGACTACCTTTCATAATGACAAGGCTACCATACATTGGAGTAACAAAGATATCGACAACATACTACCTTCCATAATGACAAGGCTATCATCCATTGGAGTAACAAAAATATCAACAAGACATTCTCTTCCATAATGACTAGGCTACAATCCTTTGGATTAACAAAGATATCCACAACAGACTACCTTCCATAATGACAAGGCTACCATCCAATGGAGTAACAAAAATATCGACATCAGACTACCTTCCATAATAACAAGGCTACCATCCATTGTAGTAACATAAATATCGACAATAGACTACCTTCCATAATGACAAGGCTACCATCCATTGGAGTAACAAAGATATTGACAACATACTACCTTCCATAATGACAAGGCTACCAATTATTGGAGTAACAAAAATATCGACAACAGACTACCTTGCATAATAACAAAGCTACCATCCATTGGAGTAATAAAGATATCGACAACATACTACCTTCCATAATTACAAGGCTACCATCCATTGGAGTAACAAAGATATCGACAACATACTACCTTCCATAATGACAAGGCTACCATTCATTCGAGTAACAAAAATCACGACAAAAGACTACCTTCCCTAATGACAAGGTTGCCATCCAATGGAGTAACAAAAATCTCGACAACAGACTATCTTCCATAATGGCTAGTCTACCATCCATTAGAGTAACAAAATTTGGGACAACCGACTACCTTCCATAATGACAAGGCTACCATCCATTGGAGTAACAAAAATATCAACAAGAGACTATCTTCCATAATGACAAGGCTACCATCCATTGGAGTAACAAAAATATCGACAACAGACTACCTTCCATAATGACAAGGCTACCATCCATTGAAGTAACAAAAATCACAATGATAGACCACCTTCCATAATGACAAGGCTACCATCCATTGGAATAACAAAAATCTCGAAAACAGACTACCTTCCATAATGACAAGGCTACCATCCACTGGAGTAACAAAAATCTCGACGACAGACTACCTTTCATAACGACAAAGCTACCATCCATTTGAGTAATTAAGATATCGATAACATACTACCTTCTATAATTACAAGGCTACCATCCATTTGAGTAACAAAGATATCGACAACATAGTACCTTCCATAATGACAAGGCTACCATCCAATGGAGTAACAAGAATATCGACATCAGACTACCTTCCATAATGACAAGGCTACCATCCATTGGACTAACAAAAATCTCGACAACCAACTAACTTCCATAATGACTAGGCTACTTCCATTAGAGTAACAAAGATATCGACACCAGGCTACCTTCCATAATGACAAGGCTACAATCCATTAGAGTAACAAAAATGTCGACAACAGACTACCTTCCATAATGACAACGCTACCATCCAATGGAGTAACAAAAATATCGACATCAGACTACCTTCCATAATGACAAGGCTACCATCCATTGGAGTAACAAAGATATCGACAATATACTACCTTCCATAATGACAAGGCTACCATCCATTGGAGTAACAAAAATAACAACAAGACATTATCTTCCATAATGACTAGGCTACCATCATTTGGATTAACAAAGATATCCACAACAGACTACCTTCCATAATGACAAGGCTACCATCCAATGGAGTCACAAGAATATCGACATCAGACTACCTTCCATAATGACAAGGCTACCATCCATTGTAGCAACATAAATATCGACAACAGACTACCTTCCATAATGACAAGGCTACCATCCATTGGAGTAACAAAAATATAGACAATAGACTACCTTCCATAATGACAAGGCTACCATCCCTTGGAGTAACAGAAATCTCGAAAATAGACTACCTCCCATGATTACTAGGCTACCATCCATTGGAATAACAAAAATTTGGACAACAGTCTACCTTCCATAATGACAAGGCTACTATCCAATGGAGTAACAAAAATATGGAAAACATACTACCTTCCATAATGACAAGGCTAACATACATTGTATTAACAAAAATTTGAACAACAAACTACATTCCATAATGACAAGGCTACAATCCATTCGAGTAACAAAAATGTCGACAATAGACTACCTTCCATAATGACAAGGCTACCATCCATTGGAGTAACAAAGATATCGACAACATACTACCTTCCATAATGACAAGGCTTCCATCCATTGGAGTAACAAAAATCACAATGATAGACCACCTTCCATAATGACAAGGCTACCATCCATTGGAATAACAAAAATCTCGAAAACAGACTACCTTCCATAATGACTAGGCTACCATTCATTGGAGTAACAAAAATCACGACAAAAGACTACCTTCCATAATGACAAGGTTGCCATCCAATGGAGTAACAAAAATCTCGACAACAGACTACCTTCCATAATGGCTAGTCTACCATCCATTAGAGTAACAAAATTTGGGACAACCGACTACCTTCCATAATGATAAGGCTACCATCCATTGGAGTAACAAAAATATCAACAAGAGACTATCTTCCATAATGACAAGGCTACCATCCATTGGAGTAACAAAAATATTGACAACAGACTACCTTCCATAATGACAAGGCTACCATCCATTGAAGTAACAAAAATCACAATGATAGACCACCTTCCATAATGACAAGGCTACCATCCATTGGAATAACAAAAATCTCGAAAACAGACTACCTTCCATAATGACAAGGCTACCATCCACTGGAGTAACAAAAATCTCGACGACAGACTACCTTCCATAACGACAAAGCTACCATCCATTTGAGTAATTAAGATATCGATAACATACTACCTTCTATAATTACAAGGCTACCATCCATTTGAGTAACAAAGATATCGACAACATAGTACCTTCCATAATGACAAGGCTACCATCCAATGGAGTAACAAGAATATCGACATTAGACTACCTTCCATAATGACAAGGCTACCATCCATTGGAGTAACAAAAATCTCGACAACCAACTAACTTCCATAATGACTAGGCTACTTCCATTAGAGTAACAAAGATATCGACACCAGGCTACCTTCCATAATGACAAGGCTACAATCCATTAGAGTAACAAAAATGTCGACAACAGACTACCTTCCATAATGACAACGCTACCATCCAATGGAGTAACAAAAATATCGACATCAGACTACCTTCCATAATGACAAGGCTACCATCCATTGGAGTAACAAAGATATCGACAATATACTACCTTCCATAATGACAAGGCTACCATCCATTGGAGTAACAAAAATAACAACAAGACACTATCTTCCATAATGACTAGGCTACCATCCTTTGGATTAACAAAGATATCCACAACAGACTACCTTCCATAATTACAAGGCTACCATCCAATGGAGTAACAAGAATATCGACATTAGACTACCTTCCATAATGACAAGGCTACCATCCATTGTAGTAACATAAATATCGACAACAGACTACCTTCCATAATGACAAGGCTACCATCCATTGGAGTAACAAAAATCAAGACAATAGACTACCTTCCATAATGACAATGCTACCATCCCTTGGAGTAACAGAAATCTCGAAAATAGACTACCTCCTATAATTACTAGGCTACCATCCATTGGAATAACAAAAATTTGGACAGCAGTCTACCTTCCATAATGACAAGGCTACTATCCAATAGAGTAACCAAAATATGGACAACAGACTACCTTCCATAATGACAAGGCTACAATCCATTAGAGTAACAAAAATGTCGACAACAGACTACCTTCCATAATGACAACGCTACCATCCAATGGAGTAACAAAAATATCGACATCAGACTACCTTCCATAATGACAAGGCTACCATCCATTGGAGTAACAAAGATATCGACAATATACTACCTTCCATAATGACAAGGCTACCATCCATTGGAGTAACAAAAATAACAACAAGACACTATCTTCCATAATGACTAGACTACCATCCTTTGGATTAACAAAGATATCCACAACAGACTACCTTCCATAATTACAAGGCTACCATCCAATGGAGTAACAAGAATATCGACATTAGACTACCTTCCATAATGACAAGGCTACCATCCATTGTAGTAACATAAATATCGACAACAGACTACCTTCCATAATGACAAGGCTACCATCCATTGGAGTAACAAAAATCTAGACAATAGACTACCTTCCATAATGACAATGCTACCATCCCTTGGAGTAACAGAAATCTCGAAAATAGACTACCTCCTATAATTACTAGGCTACCATCCATTGGAATAACAAAAATTTGGACAGCAGTCTACCTTCCATAATGACAAGGCTACTATCCAATAGAGTAACCAAAATATGGACAACAGACTACCTTCCATAATGACAAGGCTAACATACATTGTATTAACAAAAATTTGAACAGCAAACTACATTCCATAATGACAAGGCTACCATCCAATGGAGTAACAAAAATCTCGACAATAGACTACCTTCCACAATGACTAGGCTACCATTCATTGGAGTAACAAAAATCACGACAAAAGACTACCTTAAATAATGACAAGGCTACCATCCATTGGAGTAACAAAACTATTAACAAGAGACTACCTTCCATAATGACAAGGCTACCATCCATTGGAGTAACAAAAATCTCGACAACCAACTAACTTCCATAATGACTAGGCTACTTCCATTAGAGTAACAAAGACATCGACACCAGGCTACCTTCCATAATGACAAGGCTACAATCCATTCGAGTAACAAAAATGTCGACAACAGACTACCTTTCATAATGACAAGGCTACCATACATTGGAGTAACAAAGATATCGACAACATACTACCTTCCATAATGACAAGGCTATCATCCATTGGAGTAACAAAAATATCAACAAGACATTCTCTTCCATAATGACTAGGCTACAATCCTTTGGATTAACAAAGATATCCACAACAGACTACCTTCCATAATGACAAGGCTACCATCCAATGGAGTAACAAAAATATCGACATCAGACTACCTTCCATAATAACAAGGCTACCATCCATTGTAGTAACATAAATATCGACAATAGACTACCTTCCATAATGACAAGGCTACCATCCATTGGAGTAACAAAGATATCGACAACATACTACCTTCCATAATGACAAGGCTACCAATTATTGGAGTAACAAAAATATCGACAACAGACTACCTTGCATAATGACAAAGCTACCATCCATTGGAGTAATAAAGATATCGACAACATACTACCTTCCATAATTACAAGGCTACCATCTATTGGAGTAACAAAGATATCGACAACATACTACCTTCCATAATGACAAGGCTACCATTCATTGGAGTAACAAAAATCACGACAAAAGACTACCTTCCATAATGACAAGGTTGCCATCCAATGGAGTAACAAAAATCTCGACAACAGACTACCTTCCATAATGGCTAGTCTACCATCCATTAGAGTAACAAAATTTGGGACAACCGACTACCTTCCATAATGACAAGGCTACCATCCATTGGAGTAACAAAAATATCAACAAGAGACTATCTTCCATAATGACAAGGCTACCATCCATTGGAGTAACAAAAATCTCGACAACAGACTACCTTCCATAATGACAAGGCTAATATCCAATGGAGTAACAAAAATATGGACAACAAACTACCTTCCATAATGACAAGGCTAACATACATTGTAGTAACAAAATTTTTAATAACAGACTACCTTCCATAATTACAAGGCTACCATCCATTGGAGTAACAAAAATCACAACGACAGACTACCTTCCATAATGACAAGGCTACCATCCATTGGAATAACATAAATCTAGAAAACAGACTACCTTCCATAATTACAAGGCTACCATCCATTGGAGTAACAAAAATCACAATGACAGACTACCTTCCATAATGACAAGGCTACCATCCATTGGAATAAAAAAAATCTCGAAAACAGACTACCTTCCATAATGACATGGCTACCATCCATTGGAGTAACAAAAATCTCGACAACAAACTACCTTCCATAATGACAAAGCTACCATCCATTGGAGTAATAAATATATCGAGAACATACTACCTTCCATAATTACAAGGCTTTCATCCATTGGAGTAACAAAGATATCGACAACATAGTACCTTCCATAATGACAAGGCTACCATTCATTGGAGTAACAAAAATCACGACAAAAGACTACCTTCCATAATGACAAGGCTTCCATCCATTGGAATAACAAAAATCTGGAAAACAGACTACCCTCCATAATGAAAAGGCTACCATCCAATGGAGTAACAAAAATCTCAACAACAGACTACCTTCCATAATGACTAGTCTACCATCCATTAGAGTAACAAAAATCGGGACTATAGACAACCTTCCATAATGACTAGTCTACCATCCATTGGAATAACAAAAATCTCGATTACAGACTACCTTCCATAATGAAAAGGCTACCATCCAATGGAGTAACAAAAATCTCTACAACAGACTACCTTCCATAATGACAAAGCTACCATCCATTGGAGTAATAAAAATCTCGAAAATAGACTACTTCCCATAATTACTACACTACCATCCATTGGAATAACAAAAATCTGGACAACAATCTACCTTCCATAATGACAAGGCTACCATCCATTGGAGTAACATAGATATCGATAACATACTACCTTCAATAATGACTAGGCTACCATCCATTGGAGTAACAAAAATCTCGACAACAGACTACCTTCCATAATGACAAGGCTACCATCCATTGGACTAACAAAAATATCAACAAGAGACTATCTTCCATAATGGCTAGGCTACCATCCTTTGGAGAAACAAAGATATCGATAACAGACTACCTTCCATAATGACAAGGCTACAATCCAATGTAGTAACAAAAATCTCGACAACAGACTACCTTCCATAATGATGAGGCTACCATCCATTGTAGTAACATAAATCTCGATAACAGACTAGCTTCCATAATGACAAGGCTACCATCCATTGGAGTATAAATTTTTTTGACAATAGACTACCTTCCATAATGACAAGGCTACCATCCATTGGAGTAACAAAAATCTCGACAACCAACTAACTACCATAATGACTAGGCTACTTCCATTGGAGTAACAAATATATCAACACCAGGCTACCTTCCATAATGACAAGGCTACAATCCATTCGAGTAACAAAAATCTCGACAACATACTACCTTCCATAATGACAAGGCTACAATCCATTAGAGTAACAAAAATCTCGACAACAGACTACCTTCCATAATGACAAGGCTACCATCCATTGGAGTAACAAAAATCACAATGACAGACTACCTTCCATAATGACAAGGCTACCATCAATTAGAATAAAAAAATTCTCGAAAACAGACTACCTTCCATAATGACAAGGCTACCATCCATTGGAGTAACAAAAATCTCAACAATACACTTCCTTCCATAATGACAAAGCTACCATCCATTGGAGTAATAAAGATATCGATAACATACTACCTTCCATAATTACAAGGCTATCATCCATTGGAGTAACAAAGATATCAACAACATAGTACCTTCTATAATGACAAGGCTACCATTCATTGGAGTAACAAAACTCACGACAAAAGACTACCTTCCATAATGACAAGGCTTCCATCCATTGGAATAACAAAAATCTCCAAAACAGACTACCTTTCATAATGAAAAGGCTACCATCCAATGGAGTAACAAAAATCTCAACAAAAGACTACCTTCCATAATGACTAGTCTACCATCCATTAGAGTAACAAAAATCGGGACAACATACAACCTTCCATAATGACTAGTCTACCATCCATTGGAATAACAAAAATCTTGACAACAGACTACCTTCCATAATGAAAAGGCTACCATCCAATGGAGTAACAAAAATCACGACAACAGACTACCTTCCATAATGACAAGGCTACCATCCATTGGACTAACAACAATCTTGAAAATAGACTACCTCCCATAATTACTACGCTACCATCCGTTGGAATAACAAAAATCTGGACAATAGTCTACCTTCCATAATGGCAAGGCTATTATCCAATGGAGTAACAAAAATATGGATAACAGACTACCTTCCATAATGACAAGGCTAACATACATTGTATTAACAAAAATTTGAACAACATACTACATTCCATAATGGCAAGGCTAGCATCCATTGGAATAACAAAAACCTCGACAACATACTACCTTCCATTATGACAAGGCTACCATCCAATGGAGTAACAAAAATCTCGACAACAACCTAGCTTCCATAATGACTAGGCTACCATTCATTGGAGCAACAAAAATCACGACAAAAGACTACCTTCCATAATGACAAGGCTACCATCCATTGGAGTAACAAAAATATCAACAAGAGACTACCTTTCATAATTACAAGGCTACCATCCATTGGAGTATAAATTTTTTTGACAACGGACTACCTTTCATAATGACAAGGCTGAAGAAGTGTAAAACACAAGAAGGGGGGTTGAATTGTAAAACTGAAAATCAATGCAATGAACACGATTTTTTTATCCTGGTTCGTTTGATCTCAAACTACTCCAGTCCACCCGTCAAGGTGATTTCGCCTCTCTCCAACGAGGTCTTAATCCACTATATTCAACTGAATATTACAATCTGCTTTAACAACTGCTAAAGGCTTCTTGATGCAAACCACAAACCGGTTTGTCAAGGAATCACTTTCTTACACAGAATAGAAATCTAGGTGTGTGAATGTTTTCTACAAAACTGTTTATCACAACTGTGATACTACACAACTTAAGCTTATGGAAACTAGATTGCTAAAATAATTTAGTAAGGAATTTTGGAGCTTTTAGCAAACTGAGAGAAGAAGGATGATGATTAGCTTTTAGGCGTGTAAATTGATGTAGAGCATTAGTCAATTCAATCTTCATTGTCTTGTTTATATAGCATTGAAATTGGTGAACGTTGGAGCAATAATCTTGATTCAATGCCAATAACAAACTTTCCTTATTAAGCAATTCTTGTCTGGAATGATGCCGTTGGTAATAACTTGTCTTGAATGCACAGTACCGTTGCTACTTAAAGTGTGTTCTGGCTTTGGCTCATTCTGACGCTGCTTAAGTGCTGATGAACTGTTGTTGTCTTTATCAGAGATCAGAGTGTTGAGCGCAGTTCTGTTCATTAAGCTTCAGCATAAGCGTGAGTTGTTCTTCTGATCTTGGTATCTGATATAGCATCTTCTGATGCTGATGTTGATATTCAATATTCTAATGCTGATTATGATGTACTTTTGCTGATACCTATCATAGTTTCTGCAAAACAGAAAGTATTAATTTAGGTAGCAAATAGTTCTTACATGAATCACATAATTAATATATCTTTTCATTTTGTTATCATCAAAACATAAACTTAGGGTAGTAGATTCAAACTTTGTTCTAACAAAGGCTACCATCCATTGGAGTAACAAAAATCTCGACAACCAACTAACTTCCATAATGACTAGGCTACTTCCATTGGAGTAACAAAGATATCGACACCAGACTACCTTCCATAATGACAAGGCTACAATCCATTCGAGTAACAAAAATCTCGACAACAGACTACCTTCCATAATGACAAAGCTACCATCCATTGGAGTAATAAAGGTATCAACAACATACTACCTTCCATAATTACAAGGCTATCATCCATTGGAGTAACAAAGATATCGACAACATAGTACCTTCCATAATGACAAGGCTACCATTCATTGGATTAACAAAAATAACGACAAAAGACTACCTTCCATAATGACAAGGCTTCCATCCATTGGAATAACAAAAATCTCGAAAACAAACTACCTTTCATAATGAAAAGGCTATCATCCAATGGAGTAACAAAAATCTCAACAAAAGACAACCTTCCATAATGACTAGTCTACCATCCATTGGAATAACAAAAATATCGACAACAAACTACCTTCCATAATGAAAAGGCTACCATCCAATGGAGTAACAAAAATCTCGACAACAGACTACCTTCCATAATGACAAGGCTACCATCCATTGGAGTAACAAAAATCTTGAAAATAGAATACCTCCCATAATTACTACGCTACCATCCATTGGAATAACAAAAATCTGGACAACAGTTTACCTTCCATAATGACAAGGCTACTATCCAATGGAGTAACAAAAATATGGACAACAGACTACCTTCCATAATGACAAGGCTAACATACATTGTATTAACAAAAATTTGAACAACATACTTCATTCCATAATGACAAGGCTAGCATCCATTGGAATAATAAAAGCCTCGACAACATACTACCTTCCATTATGACAAGGCTACCTTCCAATGGAGTAACAAAAATCTCAACAACAGCCTAGCTTCCATAATGACTAGGCTACCATTCATTGGAGTAACAAAAATCACGACAAAAGACTACCTTCCATAATGACAAGGCTACCAGCCATTGGAGTAACAAAAATATCAAAAAGAGACTATCTTACATAATTACAAGGCTACCATCCATTGGAGTATAAATTTTTTTGAGAATAGACTACCTTCCATAATGACAAGGCTACCATCAATTGGAGTAACAAAATTCTCGACAACCAACTAACTTCTATAATGACTAGGAAACTTCCATTGGAGTAACAAAGATATCGACACCAGTCTACCTTCCATAATGACAAGGCTACAATCCATTCGAGTAACAAAAATCTCGACAACATACTACCTTCCATAATGACAAGGCTACAATCCATTGGAGTAATTAAGATATCGACAACAGACTACCTTCCATAATGACAAGGCTACCATCCATTGGAGTACCAAAAATCACAATGACAGACTACCTTCCATAATGACAAGGCTACCATCCATTAGAATAAAAAAATTCTCGAAAACAGACTACCTTCCATAATGACAAGGCTACCATCCATTGGAGTAACAAAAATCTCGACAATAGACTACCTTCCATAATGACAAAGCTACCATCCATTGGAGTAATAAAGATATCGATAACATACTACCTTCCATAATTACAAGGCTATCATCCATTGGAGTAACAAAGATATCAACAACATAGTACCTTCCATAATGACAAGGCTACCATTCATTGGAGTAACAAAACTCACGACAAAAGACTACCTTCCATAATGACAAGGCTTCCATCCATTGGAATAACAAAAATCTCCAAAACAGACTACCTTTCATAATAAAAAGGCTACCATCAAATGGAGTAACAAAAATCTCAACAAAAGACTACCTTCCATAATGACTAGTCTACCATCCATTAGAGTAACAAAAATCGGGACAACATACAACCTTCCATAATGACTAGTCTACCATCCATTGGAATAACAAAAATCTCAGTAACAGACTACCTTCCATAATGAAAAGGCTACCATCTAATGGAGTAACAAAAATCTCGACAACACACTACCTTCCATAATGACAAGGCTACCATCCATTGGAGTAACAAAAATCTCGAAAATAGACTACTTCCCATAATTACTACACTACCATCCATTGGAATAACAAAAATCTGGACAACAGTCTACCTTCCATAATGACAAGGCTACTATCCAATGGATTAACAAAAATATGGACAACAAACTACATTCCATAATGACAAGGCTAACATACATTGTATTAACAAAAATTTGAACAACATACTACATTCCATAATGACAACGCTACCATCAATTGGAATAACAAAAACCTCGACAACATACTACCTTCCATTATGACAAGGCTACCATCCAATGGAGTAACAAAAATCTCGACAACAACCTACTTTCCATAATGACTAGGCTAACATTCATTGGAGTAACAAAAATCACGACAAAACACTACCTTCCATAATGACAAGGCTACCATCCATTAGAGTAACAAAAATATCAACAAGAGACTACCTTCCATAATGACAAGGCTACCATCCATTGGAGTATAAATTTTTTTGAAAACAGACTACCTTCCATAATGACAAGGCTACCATCCATTGGAGTAACAAAAATCTCGACAAGCAACTGACTTCCATAATGACTAGGCTACTTCCATTGGAGTAACAAAGATATCGACACCAGGCTACCCTCCATAATGACAAGGCTACAATCCATTCGAGTAACAAAAATCTCGACAACAGACTACCTTCCATAATGACAAGGCTACAATCCATTGTAGTAATTAAGATCTCGACAACAGACTACCTTCCATAATGACAAGGCTACCATCCATTGGAGTAACAAAAATCCCAATGACAGACTACCTTCCATAATGACATAGCTACCATCCATTGGAATAAAAATAATCTCGAAAACAGACTACCTCCCATAATGACAAGGCTACCATCCATTGGAGTAACAAAAATCTCGACAACAGACTACCTTCCATAATTACAAAACTACCATCCATTGGAGTAATAAAGGTATCGACAACACACTACCTTCCATAATTACAAGGCTATCATCCATTGGAGTAACAAAGATATCGACAACATAGTACCTTCCATAATGACAAGGCTTCCATTCATTGGAGTAACAAAAATAACGACAAAAGACTACCTTCCATAATGACAAGGCTTCCATCCATTGGAATAACAAAAATCTCGAAATCATACTACCTTTCATAATGAAAAGGCTACCATCCAATGGAGTAACAAAAATCTCAACAAAAGACTACCTTCCATAATGACTAGTCTACCATCCATTAGAGTACCAAAAATCGGGACAACATACAACCTTCCATAATGACTAGTCTACCATCCATTGGAATAACAAAAATCTCGACAACAGACTTCCTTCCATAATGAAAAGGCTACCATCTAATGGAGTAACAAAAATCTCGACAACACACTACCTTCAATAATGACAAGGCTACCATCCATTGGAGTAACAAAAATCTCGAAAATAGACTACTTCCCATAATTACTACACTACCATCCATTGGAATAACAAAAATCTGGACAACAGTCTACCTTCCATAATGAGAAGGCTACTATCCAATGGAGTAACAAAAATATGGACAACAAACTACCTTCCATAATGACAAGGCTAACATACATTGTATTAACAAAAATTTGAACAACATACTACATTCCATAATGACAACGCTACCATCAATTGGAATAACAAAAACCTCGACAACATACTACCTTCCATTATGACAAGGCTACCATCCAATGGAGTAACAAAAATCTCGACAACAACCTACCTTCCATAATGACTAGGCTAACATTCATTGGAGTAACAAAAATCACGACAAAACACTACCTTCCATAATGACAAGGCTACCATCCATTAGAGTAACAAAAATATCAACAAGAGACTACCTTCCATAATGACATGGCTACCATCCATTGGAGTATAAATTTTTTTGAAAACAGACTACCTTCCATAATGACAAGGCTACCATCCATTGGAGTAACAAAAATCTCGACAAGCAACTGACTTCCATAATGACTAGGCTACTTCCATTGGAGTAACAAAGATATCGACACCAGGCTACCCTCCATAATGACAAGGCTACAATCCATTCGAGTAACAAAAATCTCGACAACAGACTACCTTCCATAATGACAAGGCTACAATCCATTGTAGTAACAAAAATCTCGACAAAAGACTACCTTACATAATGACAAGGCTACCATCCATTGGAGAAACAAAAATCCCAATGACAGACTACCTTCCATAATGACATAGCTACCATCCATTGGAATAAAAATAATCTCGAAAACAGACTACCTCCCATAATGACAAGGCTACCATCCATTGGAGTAACAAAAATCTCGACAACAGACTACCTTCCATAATGACAAGGCTACCATCCATTGGAGTAATAAAGGTATCGACAACAGACTACCTTCCATAATTACAAGGCTATCATCCATTGGAGTAACAAAGATATCGACAACATAGTACCTTCCATAATGACAAGGCTACCATTCATTGGAGTAACAAAAATAACGACAGAAGACTACCTTCCATAATGACAAGGCTTCCATCCATTGGAATAACAAAAATCTCGAAAACATACTACCTTTCATAATGAAAAGGCTACCATCCAATGGAGTAACAAAAATCTCAACAAAAGACTACCTTCCATAATGACTAGTCTACCATCCATTAGAGTAACAAAAATCGGGACAACAGACAACTTTCCATAATGACTAGTCTACCATCCATTGGAATAACAAAAATATCGACAACAAACTTCCTTCCATAATGAAAAGGCTACCATCCAATGGAGTAACAAAAATCTCGACAACAGACTACCTTCCATAATGACAAGGCTACCATCCATTGGAGTACCAAAAATCTTGAAAATAGACTACCTCCCATAATTACTATGCTACCATCCATTGGAATAACAAAAATTTGGACAACAGTCTACCTTCCATAATGACAAGGCTACTATCCAATGGAGTAACAAAAATATGGACAACAGACTACCTTCCATAATGACAAGGCTAACATACATTGTATTAACAAAAATTTGAACAACATACTACATTCCATAATGACAAGGCTAGCATCCATTGGAATAACAAAAACCTCGACAACATACTACTTTCCATTGTGACAAGGCTACCATCCAATGGAGTAACAAAAATCTCGACAACAACCTACCTTCCATAATGACTAGGCTAACATTCATTTGAGTAACAAAAATTACGACAAAACACTACCTTCCATAATGACAAGGCTACCATCCATTAGAGTAACAAAAATATCAACAAGAGACTACCTTCCATAATGACAAGGATACCATCCATTGGAGTATAAAATTTTTTGAAAACAGACTATCTTCCATAATGACAAGGCTACCATCCATTGGAGTAACAAAAATCTCGACAAGCAACTGACTTCCATAATGACTAGGCTACTTCCATTGGAGTAACAAAGATATCGACACCAGGCTACCCTCCATAATGACAAGGCTACAATCCATTCGAGTAACAAAAATCTCGACAACAGACTACCTTCCATAATGACAAGGCTACAATCCATTGTAGTAACAAAAATCTCGACAAAAGACTACCTTCCATAATGACAAGGCTACCATCCTTTGGAGTAACAAAAATCCCAATGACAGAATACCTTCCATAATGACATAGCTCCCATCCATTGGAATAAAAATAATCTCGAAAACAGACTACATCCCATAATGACAAGGCTACCATCCATTGGAGTAACAAAAATCTCGACAACAAACTACCTTCCATAATGACAAAGCTACCATCCATTGGAGTAATAAAGGTATCGACAACATACTACCTTCCATAATTACAAGGCTATCATCCATTGGAGTAACAAAGATATCGACAACATAGTACCTTCCATAATGACAAGGCTACCATTCATTGGAGTAACAAAAATAACGACAAAAGACTACCTTCCATAATGACAAGGCTTCCATCCATTGGAATAACAAAAATCTCGAAAACATACTACCTTTCATAATGAAAAGGCTACCATCCAATGGAGTAACAAAAATCTCAACAAAATACTACCTTCCATAATGACTAGTCTACCATCCATTAGAGTAACAAAAATCGGGACAACAGACAACCTTCCATAATGACTAGTCTACCATCCATTGGAATAACAAAAATATCGACAACAAACTACCTTCCATAATGAAAAGGCTACCATCCAATGGAGTAACAAAAATCTCGACAACAGACTACCTTCCATAATGACAAGGCTACCATCCATTGGAGTACCAAAAATCTTGAAAATAGACTACCTCCCATAATTACTACGCTACCATCCATTGGAATAACAAAAATCTGGACAACAGTCTACCTTCCATAATGACAAGGCTACTATCCAATGGAGTAACAAAAATATGGACAACAGACTACCTTCCATAATGACAAGGCTAACATACATTGTATTAACAAAAATTTGAACAACATACTACATTCCATAATGACAAGGCTAGCATCCATTGGAATAACAAAAACCTCGACAACATACTACTTTCCATTGTGACAAGGCTACCATCCAATGGAGTAACAAAAATCTCGACAACAACCTAGCTTTCATAATGACTAGGCTACCATTCATTGGAGTAACAAAAATCACGACAAAATACTACCTTCCATAATGACAAGGCTACCATCCATTGGAGTAACAAAGATATCGATAACATACTACCTTCAATAATGACTAGGCTACCATCCATTGGAGTAACAAAAATCTCGACAACAGACTACCTTCCATAATGACAAGGCTACCATCCATTGGACTAACAAAAATATCAACAAGAGACTATCTTCCATAATGACTAGGCTACCATCCTTTGGAGCAACAAAGATATCGATAACAGACTACCTTCCATAATGACAAGGCTACAATCCAATGTAGTAACAAAAATCTCGACAACATACTACCTTCCATAATGATGAGGCTACCATCCATTGTAGTAACATAAATCTCGACAACAGACTAGCTTCCATAATGACAAGGCTACCATCCATTGGAGTATAAATTTTTTTGACAATAGACTACTTTCTATAATGACAAGGCTACCATCCATTGGAGTAACAAAAATCTCGACAACCAACTAACGTCCATAATGACTAGGCTACTTCCATTGGAGTAACAAAGATATCGACACCAGGCTACCTTCCATAATGACAAGGCTATAATCCATTCGAGTAACAAAAATCTCGACAACATACTACCTTCCATAATGACAAGGCTACAATCCATTAGAGTAACAAAAATCTCGACAACAGACTACCTTCCATAATGACAAGGCTACCATCCATTGGAGTAACAAAAATCACAATGACAGACTACCTTCCATAATGACAAGGCTACCATCAATTAGAATAAAAAAATTCTCGAAAACAGACTACCTTCCATAATGACAAGGCTACCATCCATTGGAGTAACAAAAATCTCGACAATACACTTCCTTCCATAATGACAAAGCTACCATCCATTGGAGTAATAAAGATATCGATAACATACTACCTTCCATAATTACAAGGCTATCATCCATTGGAGTAACAAAGATATCAACAACATAGTACCTTCTATAATGACAAGGCTACCATTCATTGGAGTAACAAAACTCACGACAAAAGACTACCTTCCATAATGACAAGGCTTCCGTCCATTGGAATAACAAAAATATCCAAAACAGACTACCTTTCATAATGAAAAGGATACCATCCAATGGAGTAACAAAAATCTCAACAAAAGACTACCTTCCATAATGACTAGTCTACCATCCATTAGAGTAACAAAAATCGGGACAACATACAACCTTCCATAATGACTAGTCTACCATCCATTGGAATAACAAAAATCTTGACAACAAACTACCTTCCATAATGAAAAGGCTACCATCCAATGGAGTAACAAAAATATGGATAACAGACTACCTTCCATAATGACAAGGCTAACATACATTGTATTAACAAAAATTTGAACAACATACTACATTCCATAATGGAAAGGCTAGCATCCATTGGAATAACAAAAACCTCGACAACATACTACCTTCCATTATGACAAGGCTACCATCCAATGGAGTAACAAAAATCTCGACAAAAACCTAGCTTCCATAATGACTAGGCTACCATTCATTGGAGTAACAAAAATCACGACAAAAGACTACCTTCCATAATGACAAGGCTACCATCCATTGGAGTAACAAAAATATCAACAAGAGACTACCTTTCATAATTACAAGGCTACCATCCATTGGAGTATAAATTTTTTTGACAACGGACTACCTTCCATAATGACAAGGATGAAGAAGTGTAAAACACAAGAAGTGGGGTTGAATTGTAAAACTTAAAATCAATGCAATAAACACGATATTTTTATCCTGGTTCGTTTGATCTCAAACTACTCCAGTCCACCCGTCAAGGTGATTTCGCCTCTCTCCAACGAGGTCTTAATCCACTATATTCAACTGAATATTACAATTTGCTTTAACAACTGCTAAAGCCTTCTTGATGCAAACCACAAACCGGTTTGTCAAGGAATCACTTTCTTACACAGAATAGAAATCTAGGTGTGTGAATGTTTTCTACAAAACTGTTTATCACAACTGTGATACTACACAACTTAAGCTTATGGAAACTAGATTGCTAAAATAATTTAGTAAGGAATTTTGGAGCTTTTAGCAAACTGAGAGAAGAAGGATGATGATTAGCTTTTAGGCGTGTAAATTGATGTAGAGCATTAGTCAATTCAATCTTCATTGTCTTGTTTATATAGCATTGAAATTGGTGAACGTTGGAGCAATAATCTTGATTCAATGCCAATAACAAACTTTCCTTATTAAGCAGATCTTGTCTGGAATGATGCCGTTGGTAATAACTTATCTTGAATGCACAGTACCGTTGCTACTTA
The DNA here is from genome assembly GCA_948472305.1 of Vicia faba. Lineage (NCBI taxonomy): Eukaryota > Viridiplantae > Streptophyta > Magnoliopsida > Fabales > Fabaceae > Vicia > Vicia faba. The sequence continues at coordinate 653,310,933 of OX451741.1, forward strand.
AAGTGTGTTCTGGCTTTGGCTCATTCTGACGCTGCTTAAGTGCTGATGAACTGTTGTTGTCTTTATCAAAGATCAGAGTGTTGAGCGCAGTTCTGTTCATTAAGCTTCAGCATAAGTGTGAGTTGTTCTTCTGATATTGGTATCTGTTATAGCATCTTCTGATGCTGATGTTGATATTCAATATTCTGATGCTGATTATGATGTACTTTTGCTGATACCTATCATAGTTTCTGCAAAACAGAAAGTATTAATTTAGGTAGCAAATAGTTCTTACATGAATCACATAATTAATATATCTTTTCATTTTGTTATCATCAAAACATAAACTTAGGGTAGTAGATTCAAACTTTGTTCTAACAAAGGATACCATCCATTGGAGTAACAAAAATCTAGACAACCAACTAACTTCCATAATGACTAGGCTACTTCCATTGGAGTAACAAAGATATCGACACCAGGCTACCTTCCATAATGACAAGGCTACAATCCATTCGAGTAACAAAAATCTCGACAACAGACTACCTTCCATTATGATAAGGTTGCCATCCATTGGAGTAACAAAGATATCTATAACATACTACCTTCAATAATGACTAGGCTACCATCCATTGGAGTAACAAAAATCTCGACAACAGACTACCTTCCATAATGACAAGGCTACCATCCATTGGACTAACAAAAATATCAAAAAGAGACTATCTTCCATAATGACTAGGCTACCATCCTTTGGAGAAACAAAGATATCGATAACAGACTACCTTCCATAATGACAAGGCTACAATCCAATGTAGTAACAAAAATCTCGACAACAAACTACCTTCCATAATGATGAGGCTACCATCCATTGTAGTAACATAAATCTCGACAACAGACTAGCTTCCATAATGACAAGGCTACCATCCATTGGAGTATAAATTTTTTTGACAATAGACTACCTTCCATAATGACAAGGCTACCATCCATTGGAGTAACAAAAATCTCGACAACCAACTAACTTCCATAATGACTAGGCTACTTCCATTGGAGTAACAAAGATATCGACACCAGGCTACCTTCCATAATGACAAGTCTACAATCCATTCGAGTAACAAAAATCTCGACAACATACTACCTTTCATAATGACAAGGCTACAATCCATTAGAGTAACAAAAATCACGACAACGGACTACCTTCCATAATGACAAGGCTACCATCCATTGGAGTAACAAAAATCACAATGACAGACTACCTTCCATAATGACAAGGCTACCATCAATTAGAATAAAAAAATTCTCGAAAACAGACTACCTTCCATAATGACAAGGCTACCATCCATTGGAGTAACAAAAATCTCGACAATACACTTCCTTCCATAATGACAAAGCTACCATCCATTGGAGTAATAAAGATATCGATAACATACTACTTTCCATAATTACAAGGCTATCATCCATTGGAGTAACAAAGATATCAACAACATAGTTCCTTATATAATGACAAGGCTACCATTCATTGGAGTAACAAAACTCACGACAAAAGACTACCTTCCATACTGACAAGGCTTCCATCCATTGGAATAACAAAAATCTCCAAAATAGACTACCTTTCATAATGAAAAGGCTACCATCCAATGGAGTAACAAAAATCTCAACAAAAGACTACCTTCCATAATGACTAGTCTACCATCCATTAGAGTAACAAAAATCGGAACAACATACAACCTTCCATAATGACTAGTCTACCATCCATTGGAATAACAAAAATCTCAACAACAGACTACATTCCATAATGAAAAGGCTACCATCCAATGGATTAACAAAAATCTCGACAACAGACTACCTTCCATAATGACAAGGCTACCATCCATTGGACTAACAAAAATCTTGAAAATAGACTACCTCCCATAATTACTACGCTACCATCCATTGGAATAACAAAAATCTGGACAATAGTTTACCTTCCATAATGACAAGGCTATTATCCAATGGAGTAACAAAAATATGGACAACAGACTACCTTCCATAATGACAAGGCTAACATACATTGTATTAACAAAAATTTGAACAACATACTACATTCCATAATGGCAAGGCTAGCATCCATTGGAATAACAAAAACCTCGACAACATACTACCTTCCATTATGACAAGGCTACCATCCAATGGAGTAACAAAAATCACGACAACAACCTAGCTTCCATAATAACTAGGCTACCATTCATTGGAGTAACAAAAATCACGACAAAAGACTACCTTCCACAATGACAAGGCTACCATCTATTGGAGTAACAAAAATATCAACAAGAGACTACCTTTCATAATTACATGGCTACCATCCATTGGAGTATAAAATTTTTTGACAACGGACTACCTTCCATAATTACAAGGCTGAAGAAGTGAAAAACACAAGAAGGGGGGTTGAATTGTAAAACTGAAAATCAATGCAATGAACACGATATTTTTATCCTGGTTCGTTTGATCTCAAACTACTCCAGTCCACCCGTCAAGGTGATTTCGCCTCTCTCCAACGAGGTCTTAATCCACTATATTCAACTGAATATTACAATCTGCTTTAACAACTGCAAAAGCCTTCTTCATGCAAACCACAAACCGGTTTTTTCAAGGAATCACTTTCTTACACATAATAGAAATCTAGGTGTGTGAATGTTTTCTACAAAACTGTTTATCACAACTGTGATACTACACAACTTAAGCTTATGGAAACTAGATTTCTAAAATAATTTAGTAAGGAATTTTGGAGCTTTTAGCAAACTGAGAGAAGAAGGATGATGATTAGCTTTTAGGCGTGTAAATTGTTGTAGAGCATTAGTCAATTCAATCTTCATTGTCTTGTTTATATAGCATTGAAATTGGTGAACGTTGGAGCAATAATCTTGATTCAATGCCAATAACAAACTTTCCTTATTAAGCAGATCTTGTCTGGAATGATGCCGTTGGTAATAACTTGTCTTTAATGCACATTACCGTTGCTACTTAAAGCGTGTTCTGGCTTTGGCTCATTCTGACGCTGCTTAAGTGCTGATGAACTGTTGTTGTCTTTATCAGAGATCAGAGTGTTGAGCGCAGTTCTGTTCATCAAGCTTCAGCATAAGTGTGAGTTGTTCTTCTGATCTTGGTATCTGATATAGCATCTTCTGATGCTGATGTTGATATTAAATATTCTGATGCTGATTATGATGTACTTTTGCTAATACCTATCAGAGTTTCTGCAGAACAGAAAGTAATAATTTAGGTAGCAAATAGTTCTTACATGAATCACATAATTAATATATCTTTTCATTTTGTTATCATCTAAACATAAACTTAGGGTAGTAGATTCAAACTTTGTTCTAACAAAGGCTACCATCCATTGGAGTAACAAAAATCTCGACAACCAACTAACTTCAATAATGACTAGGCTACTTCCATTGGAGTAACAAAGATATCGACACCAGGCTACATTCCATAATGACAAGGCTACAATCCATTCGAGTAACAAAAATCTCGACAACAGACTACCTTCCATAATGACAAGGTTTCCATCCAATGGAGTAACCAAGATATCGATAACATACTACCTTCAATGATGACTAGGCTACCATCCATTGGAGTAACAAAAATCTCGACAACAGACTACCTTCCATAATGACAAGGCTACCATCCATTGGACTAACAAAAATATCAACAAGAGACTATCTTCCATAATGACTAGGCTTCCATCCTTTGGAGCAACAAAGATATTGATAACAGACTACCTTACATAATGACAAGGCTATAATCCAATGTAGTAACAAAAATCTCGACAATAGACTACCTTCCATAATGATGAGGCTACCATCCATTGTAGTAACATAAATCTCGACAACAGACTACCTTCCATAATGACAAGGCTACCATCCATTGGAGTAACAAAAATCTAGACAACAGACTACCTTCCATAATGACAAGGCGACCATCCATTGGAGTAACAAAGATATCGACAACATACTACATTTCATAACGACTAGGCTACCATCCATTGGAGTAACAAAAATCTTGATAACAGACTACCTTCCATAATGACAAGGCTACCATCCATTGGAGTAACAAAAATCTCGAAAATAAACTACATCCCATAATTACTAGGCTACCATCCATTGGAATAACAAAAATCTAGACAACAGACTACCTTCCACTATGACAAGGCTACCATCTATTGGAATAAAAAAAATCTCGACAACAGACTACCTTCCATAATGAAAAGGCTATTATCCAATGGAGTAACAAAAATATGGACAACTAACTACCTTCCATAATGAAAAGGCTAACATACATTGTAGTAACAAAAATCTTAACAACAGACTACCTTCCATAATGACAAGGCTACATCCATTGGAGTAACAAAGATATCGACACCAGGCTACCTTCCATAATGACAAGGCTACAATCCATTCGAGTAACAAAAATCTCGACAATAGACTACCTTCCATAATGACAAGGTTTCCATCCAATTGAGTAACAAAGATATCGATAACATACTACCTTCAATAATGACTAGGCTACCATCCATTGGAGTAACAAAAATCTCGACAACAGACTACCTTCAATAATAACAAGGCTACCATCCATTGGAGTAACAAAAATCTCGACTATAGACTACCTTCCATAATGACTTGGCTACCATCCATTGGAGTAACAAAGATATCGACAACCGACTACCTTTCATAATAACAAGGCTACCATCCATTGGAATAACAAAAATCTCGAAAATAGACTACCTTCCATAATGACTAGGCTATCGTCCATTGTAGTAACAAAAATCTCGACAACAGACTACCTTCCATAATGACAAGGCTACCATCCATTGTAGTAATAAAGATATAGACAACATACTACCTTCCATAATGACAAGGCTACCATCCATTGGAGTAACAAAAATATCAACAAGAGACTATCTTCCATAATGACTAGGCTACCATCCATTGGAGTAACAAAGATCTCGAAAATAGACTGTCTCCCATAATTACTAGGCTAACATCCATTGGAATAAAAAAAATCTCGACAACAGACTACCTTCCATAATGAAAAGGCTATTATCCAATGGAGTAACAAAAATATGGACAACTAACTACCTTCCATAATTAAAAGGCTAACATACATTGTAGTAACAAAAATCTTAACAACAGACTACCTTCCATAATGACAAGGCTACATCCATTGGAGTAACAAAGATATCGACACCAGGCTACCTTCCATAATGACAAGGCTACAATCCATTCGAGTAACAAAAATCTCGACAACAGACTACCTTCCATAATGACAAGGTTTCCATCCAATTGAGTAACAAAGATATCGATAACATACTACCTTCAATAATGACTAGGCTACCATCCATTGGAGTAACAAAAATCTTGACAACAGACTAGCTTCCATAATGACAAGTCTACCATCCTTTGGAGCAACAAAGATATCGATAACAGACTACCTTCCATAATGACAAGGCTACAATCCAATGTAGTAACAAAAATCTCGACAACAGACTACCTTCTATAATGATGAGGCTACCATCCATTGTAGTAACATAAATCTCGACAACACACTACCTTCCATAATGACAAGGCTACCATCCATTCGAGTTACAAAAATCTAGACAACAAACTACCTTCCATAATGACAAGGCGACCATCCATTGGAGTAACAAAGATATCGACAACATACTACCTTTCATAATGACTAGGCTACCGTCCATTGGAGTAACAAAAATCTTTGTAACAGACTACCTTCCATAATGACAAGGCTACCATCCATTGGAGTAACAAAAATCTCGAAAATAGACTACCTCCCATAATTACTAGGCTACCATCCATTGGAATAACAAAAATCTAGACAACAGACTACCTTCCACTATGACAAGGCTATCATCTATTGGAGTAACAATAATCTCGAAAATAGACTGTCTCCCATAATTACTAGGCTACCATCCATTGGAATAACAAAAATCTCGACAACAGACTACCTTCCATAATGACAAGGCTACTATCCAATGGAGTAACAAAAATATGGACAACAAACTACCTTCCATAATGAAAAGGCTAACATACATTGTAGTAACAAAAATCTTAACAACAGACTACCTTCCATAATGACAAGGCTACCATCCATTGGAGTAAAAAAAATCACAACGACAGACTACCTTCAATAATGACAAGGCTACCATCCATTGGAGTAACAAAAACCTCGACAACAGACTACCTTCCATAATGACAAGGTTACCATCCATTGGAGTAACAAAAATCTAGACAACAGACTACCTTCCATAATGACAAGGCGACCATCCATTGGAGTAACAAAGATATCGACAACATACTAGCTTTCATAATGACTAGGCTACCATCCATTGGAGTAACAAAAATCTCGACAATAGACTACCTTCCACTATGACAAGGCTACCATCTATTGGAGTAACAAAAATCTCGAAAATAGACTGTCTCCCATAATTACTAGGCTAACATCCATTGGAATAAAAAAAATCTCGACAACAGACTACCTTCCATAATGAAAAGGCTATTATCCAATGGAGTAACAAAAATATGGACAACTAACTACCTTCCATAATGAAAAGGCTAACATACATTATAGTAACAAAAATCTTAACAACAGACTACCTTCCATAATGACAAGGCTACCATCCATTGGAGTAAAAAAAATCACAACGATAGACTACCTTCAATAATGACAAGGCTACCATCCATTGGAGTAACAAAAACCTCGACAATAGACTACCTTCCATAACGACAAGGCTACTATCCATTGGAGTAACAAAAAACACAATGACAGACTACCTTCCATAATGAAAAGACTACCATCGATTGGAGTAACAAAAATCTCGACAACAGACTACCTTCAATAATAACAAGGCTACCATCCATTGGGGTAACAAAAATCTCGACTATAGACTACCTTCCATAATGACTAGGCTACCATCCATTGGAGTAACAAAGATATCGACAACATACTACCTTTCATAATAACAAGGCTACCATCCATTGGAATAACAAAAATCTCGAAAATAGACTACCTTCCATAATGACAAGGCTACCGTCCATTGGAGTAACAAAAATATCGACAACATACTACCTTCCATAATGACTAGGCTACCATCCATTGGAGTAACAAAAATATCAACAAGAGACTATCTTCCATAATGACTAGGCTACAATCCATTGGAGTAACAAAGATATCGATAACAGACTACCTTCCATAATGACAAGGATCCAATCCAATGTAGTAACAAAAATCTCAACAACAGACTACCTTCCATAATAATAAGGCTACCATCCATTGTAGTAACATAAATCTCGACAACAGACTATCGTCCATAATGACAAGGCTTCCATCCATTGGAGTAACAAAAATATCAACAAGAGACTATCTTCCATTATGACTAGGCTTTCATCCATTGGAGTAACAAAGATATTGATAACATACTACCTTCCATAATGACAAGGCTACAATCCAATGTAGTAACAAAAATCTCGACAACAGACTACCTTCCATAATGATAAGGCTACCATCCATTGTAGTAACATAAATATTGACAACAAACTACCTTCCATAATGACAAGGCTACCATCCATTAGGGTAACAAAAATATCGACAACAGACTACCTTCCATAATGACAAGGCTACAATCCATTGGAGTAACAAAAATATCAACAAGAGACTATCTTCCATAATGACAAGGCCACCATCCATTGGAGTAACAAAAATCTCGACAACAGACTACCTTCCATAATGACAAGGCTACCATCCATTGGAGTAACAGAAATCTCGAATATAGACCACCTCCCATAATTACTAGGCTACCATCCATTGGAATAACAAAAATCTCGACAACAAACTACCTTCCATAATGACAAGGCTACTATCCAATGGAGTAACAAAAATATGGACAACAAACTACGTTCCATAATGACAAGGCTAACATACATCGTAGTAACAAAAATCTTAACAACAAACTACCTTCCATAATGACAAGGTTACCATCCATTGGAGTAACAAAGATATCGACCAAATACAACCTTCCATAATGACAAGGCTACCATCCATTGGAGTAACAAAAATCTCGACAACAGACTATCTTCCATAATGACAAGGCTACAATCCATTGGAGTAACAAAAATCACAATGAAAGACTACCTTCCATAATGACAAGGCAACCATCCATTGGAATAACAAAAATCACGAAAATAGACTACCTTCCATAATGACAAAGCTACCATCGATTGGAGTAATAAAGATATCGACAACATAATTCCTTCCATAATTACAAGGCTACCATCCATTGGAGTAACAAAGATATCGACAACATACTACCTTCCATAATGACAAGGCTACCATTCATTGGAGTAACAAAAATCACGACTATAGACTACCTTCCATAATGACTAGGCTACCATCCTTTGGAGTAAAAAAGATATCGACAATAGACTACCTTTCATAATAACAACGCTACCATCCACTAGAATAACAAAAATCTTGAAAATAGACTACCTTCCATAATGACAAGGCTACCGTCCATTGGAGTAACAAAAATCTCGAAACCAGACTACCTTCCATAATGACAAGGCTACCATCCATTTGAGTAATAAAGATATCGACAACATACTACCTTCCATAATGACAAGGCTACTATCCAATGGAGTAACAAAAATATGGACAAAAAACTACCTTCCATAATGAAAAGGCTAACATATATTGTAATAACAAAAATTTTAACAACAGACTACCTTCCATAATGAAAAGGCTACCATCCATTGGAGTAAAAAAAATCACAACGACAGACTACCTTCCATAATGCCAAGGCTACCATCCATTGGAGTAACAAAAATCTCGACAATAGACTACCTTCAATAATTACAAGGCTACCATCCATTGGAGTAACAAAAATCTCGACAACAGACTACCTTCCATAATGACAAGGCTACCATCCATTGGAGTAATAAAGATATCGATAACATACTACCTTCCATAATGACTAGGCTACCATCCATTGGAGTAACAAAAATCTTGACAACAGACTACCTTCCATAATGACAAGGCTACCATCCATTGGAGTAACAAAAATATCAAAAAGAGACTATCTTCCATAATGACTAGGATACCATCCATTGGAGTAACAAAGATATCGATAACATACTACCTTCCATAATGACAAGGCTATAATCCAATGTAGCAACAAAAATCTCGACAACAGACTACCTTCCATAATGATAAGGCTACCATCCATTGTAGTAACATAAATATCGACAACAGACTACCTTCCATAATGACAAGGCTACCATCCATTGGAGTAACAAAAATCACGACAAAAGACTACCTTCCATAATAACAAGGCTACCATCCATTGGAGTAACAAAAATCTCGACTATAGACTACCTTCCATAATGACTAGGCTACCATCCATTGGAGTAACAAAGATATCGACAATAGACTACCTTTCATAATAACAAGGCTACCATCCATTGGAATAACAAAAATCTCGAAAACAGACTACCTTCCATAATGACAAGGCTACCATCCATTGTAGTGACAAAAATCTCGACAACAGACTACCCTCCATAATGACAAAGCTACCATCCATTGGAGTAATAAAGATATCGACAACATACTACCTTCCATAATGACTAGGCTACCATCCATTGGAGTAACAAAAATCTCGACAACAGACTACCTTCCATAATGGCAAGGCTACCATCCATTGGAGTAACAAAAATATCAACAAGAGACTATCTTCAATAATGACTAGGCTACCATCCATTGGAGTAACAAAGATATCGATAACATACTACATTCCATAATGACAAGGCTACAATCCAATGTAGCAACAAAAATATCGACAACAGACTACCTTCCATAATGATACAGCTACCATCCATTGTAGTAACATAAATATCGATAAAAGACTACCTTCCATAGTGACAAGGCTACCATCCACTGGAGTAACAAAATCTCGACTATAGACTACCTTCCATAATGATAAGGCTACCATCCATTGGAGTAACAAAAATCTCAATGATAGACTACCTTCCATAATGACAAGGCTACCATCCATTGGAGTAACAAAAATATCGACTATAGACTACTTTCCATAATGACTAGGCTACCATCCATTGGAGTAACAAAGATATCGAAAACGGACTACCTTTCATAATAACAAAGCTACCATCCATTGGAATAACAAAAATCTCGAAAATAGACTACCTTCCATAATTACAAGGCTACCATCCATTGGAGTAACAAAAATCTCGACAACACACTACCTTCCATAATGACAAGGCTACCATCCATTGGAGTAATAAAGATATCGATAACATACTACCTTCCATAATGACTAGGCTACCATCCATTGGAGTAACAAAAATCTTGACAATAGACTACCTTCCATAATGACAAGGCTATCATCCATTGGAGTAACAAAAATATCAAAAAGAGACTATCTTCCATAATGACTAGGATACCATCCATTGGAGTAACAAAGATATCGATAACATACTACCTTCCATAATGACAAGGCTACAATCCAATGTAGCAACAAAAATCTCGACAACAGACTACCTTCCATAATGATAAGGCTACCATCCATTGAAGTAACATAAATATCGACAACAGACTACCTTCCATAATGACAAGGCTACCATCCATTGGAGTAACAAAAATCTCGACTATAGACTACCTTCCAAAATGACTAGGCTACCATCCAATGGAGTAACAAAGATATCGACAATAGACTACCTTTCATAATAACAAGGCTACCATCCATTGGAATAACAAAAATCTCAAAAATAGACTACCATCCATTGTAGTGACAAAAATCTCGACAACAGACTACCTTCCATAATGACAAAGCTACCATCCATTGGAGTAATAAAGATATCGACAACATACTACCTTCCATAATGACTAGGCTACCATCCATTGGAGTAACAAAAATCTCGACAACAGACTACCTTCCATAATGACAAGGCTACCATCCATTGGAGTAACAAAAATATCAACAAGAGACTATCTTCAATAATGACTAGGCTACCATCCATTGGAGTAACAAAGATATCGATAACATACTACATTCCATAATGACGAGGCTACAATCCAATGTAGCAACAAAAATATCGACAACAGACTACCTTCCATAATGATAAGGCTACCATCCATTGTAGTAACATAAATATCGACAACAAACTACCTTCCATAATGACAAGGCTACCATCCATTGGAGTAACAAAAATCTCGAAAACAGACTACCTTCCATAATTACAAGGCTACCATCCATTGGAGTAACAAAAATATCATCAAGAGACTATCTTCCATAATGACAAGGCTACCATCCATTGGAGTAACAAAAATCTCGACAACAGACTACCATCCATAATGACAAGGCTACCATCCATTGAAGTAACAAAAATCTCGAAAATAGACCACTTCCCATAATTACTAGGCTACCATCCATTGGAATAACAAAAATCTCGACAACAGACTACCTTCCATATTGATAAGGCTACTATTCAATGGAGTAACAAAAATATGGACAACAAACTACGTTCCATAATGATAAGGCTAACATACATTGTAGTAACAAAAATCTTAACAACATACTGCCTTCCCTAATGATAAGGCTACCATCCATTGGAATAACAAAAATCTATAAAATAGACTACTTCCCATAATTACTACGCTACCATCCATTGGAATAACAAAAATCTCGACAACAGACTACCTTCCATAATGACAAGGCTATTATCGAATGGAGTAACAAAAATATAGACAACAAACTACCTTCCATAATGAAAAGGCTAACATACATTGTAGTAACAAAAATCTTAACAACAGACTACCTTCCATAATTAAAAGGCTACCATCCATTGGAGTAAAAAAAATCACAACGACAGACTACCTTCCATAATGACAAGGCTACCATCCATTGAAGTAACAAAAATCACGACAAAAGACTACCTTCCATAATAACAAGGCTACCATTCATTGGAGTAACAAAAATCTCGACTATAGACTACCTTCCATAATGACTAGGCTACCATCCATTGGAGTAACAAAGATATCGACAATAGACAACCTTTCAAAATAACAAGGCTACCATCCATTGGAATAACAAAAATCTCGAAAATAGACTACCTTCCATAATGACAAGGCTACTATCCATTGTAGTAACAAAAATCTCGACAACAGACTACCTTCCATAATGACAAGGCTACCATCCATTGGAGTAATAAAGATATCGACAACATACTACCTTCCATAATGACTAGGCTACCATCCATTGGAGTAACAAAAATATCGACAACAGACTACCTTCCATAATGAAAAGGCTACCATCCATTGGAGTAACAAAAATATCAACAAGAGACTATCTTCAATAATGACTAGGCTACCATCCATTGGAGTAAGAAAGATATCGATAACATACTACCTTCCATAATGACAAGGCTACAATCCAATGTAGCAACAAAAATCTCGACAACAGACTACCTTCCATAATGATAAGGCTACCATCCATTGTAGTAACATAAATATCGACAACAGACTACCTTCAATAATGACAAGGCTACCATCCATTGGAGTAAAAAAAATCTCGAAAACAGACTACCTTCCATAATTACAAGGCTACCATCCATTGGAGTAACAAAAATATCATCAAGAGACTATCTTCCATAATGACCAGGCTACCATCTATTGGAGTAACAAAAATCTCGACAACAGACTACCTTCCATAATGACAAGGCTATCATTCATTGGATTAACAAAAATCTCGAAAATAGACCACTTCCCATAATTACTAAGCTACCATCCATTGGAATAACAAAAATCTCGAAAACATACTACCTTCCATATTGACAAGGCTACTATCCACTAGAGTAACAAAAATAAGGACAACAAACTACGTTCCATAATGACAAGGCTAACATACATTGTAGTAACAAAAATCTTAACAACATACTACCTTCCCTAATGACAAGGCTACCATCCATTGGAGTAACAAAAATCTCTAAAATAGACTACTTCCCATAATTACTACGCTACCATCCATTGGAATAACAAAAATCTCGACAACAGACTACCTTCCATAATGACAAGGCTACTATCCAATGGAGTAACAAAAATATGGACAACAAACTACGTTCCGTAATGACAAGGCTAACATACATTGTAGTAACAAAAATCTTAACAACAGACTACCTTCCATAATGACAAGGCTACCATCCATTGGAGTAACAAAAATCACAATGAAAGACTACCTTCCATAATGACAAGGCTACCATCCATTGGAGTAACAAAAATCTCGACAACAGACTACCTTCCATAATGACAAGGCTACCATCCATTGGAGTAACAAAAATCACAATGACAGACTACCTTCCATAATGACAAGGCTATGATCCATTGGAATAACAAAAATTACGAAAACAGACTACGTTCCATAGTGACAAGGCTACCATCCATTGGAGTAACAAAAATCTCGACAACAGACTACCTTCCATAATGACAAAGCTTCCATCGATTGGAATAATAAAGATATCGACAACATACTACCTTCCATAATTACAAGGCTACCATCCATTTGAGTAACAAATATATCGACAACATACTCTCCATAATGACAAGGCTACCATTCAATGGAGTAACAAAAATCACGACAAAAGACTACCTTCCATAATGACAAGGCTGCCATCCATTGGAATAACATAAATATCGACAACAAACTACCTTCCATAATGAAAAGGCTACCATCCAATGGTATAAAAAAAATCTCGACAAAAGACTAACTTCCATAATGACTAGTCTACCATCCATTAGAGTAAAAAATCAGGACAACAGACAACCTTCCATAATGACTAGTCTACCATCCATTGGAATAACAAAAATCTCGACAACAGACTACCTTCCATAATGATATGGCTACCATCCAATGGAGTAACATAAATATCGACAACAGACTACCTTCCATAGTGACAAGGCTACCATCCATTGGAGTAACAAAGATATCTACAACATACTACCTTCCATAATGACAAGGCTACCATCCATTGGAGTAACAAAAATCTCGACTATAGACTACCTTCCAAAATGACTAGGCTACCATCCAATGGAGTAACAAAGATATCGACAATAGACTACCTTTCATAATAACAAGGCTACCATCCATTGGAATAACAAAAATCTCAAAAATAGACTACCTTCCATAATGACAAGGCTACCATCCATTGTAGTGACAAAAATCTCGACAACAGACTACCTTCCATAATGACAAAGCTACCATCCATTGGAGTAATAAAGATATCGACAACATACTACCTTCCATAATGACTAGGCTACCATCCATTGGAGTAACAAAAATCTCGACAACAGACTACCTTCCATAATGACAAGGCTACCATCCATTGGAGTAACAAAAATATCAACAAGAGACTATCTTCAATAATGACTAGGCTACCATCCATTGGAGTAACAAACATATCGATAACATACTACATTCCATAATGACGAGGCTACAATCCAATGTAGCAACAAAAATATCGACAACAGACTACCTTCCATAATGATAAGGCTACCATCCATTGTAGTAACATAAATATCGACAACAAACTACCTTCCATAATGACAAGGCTACCATCCATTGGAGTAACAAAAATCTCGAAAACAGACTACCTTCCATAATTACAAGGCTACCATCCATTGGAGTAACAAAAATATCATCAAGAGACTATCTTCCATAATGACAAGGCTACCATCCATTGGAGTAACAAAAATCTCGACAACAGACTACCATCCATAATGACAAGGCTACCATCCATTGAAGTAACAAAAATCTCGAAAATAGACCACTTCCCATAATTACTAGGCTACCATCCATTGGAATAACAAAAATCTCGACAACAGACTACCTTCCATATTGATAAGGCTACTATTCAATGGAGTAACAAAAATATGGACAACAAACTACGTTCCATAATGATAAGGCTAACATACATTGTAGTAACAAAAATCTTAACAACATACTGCCTTCCCTAATGATAAGGCTACCATCCATTGGAATAACAAAAATCTATAAAATAGACTACTTCCCATAATTACTACGCTACCATCCATTGGAATAACAAAAATCTCGACAACAGACTACCTTCCATAATGACAAGGCTATTATCGAATGGAGTAACAAAAATATAGACAACAAACTACCTTCCATAATGAAAAGGCTAACATACATTGTAGTAACAAAAATCTTAACAACAGACTACCTTCCATAATTAAAAGGCTACCATCCATTGGAGTAAAAAAAATCACAACGACAGACTACCTTCCATAATGACAAGGCTACCATCCATTGAAGTAACAAAAATCACGACAAAAGACTACCTTCCATAATAACAAGGCTACCATTCATTGGAGTAACAAAAATCTCGACTATAGACTACCTTCCATAATGACTAGGCTACCATCCATTGGAGTAACAAAGATGTCGACAATAGACAACCTTTCAAAATAACAAGGCTACCATCCATTGGAATAACAAAAATCTCGAAAATAGACTACCTTCCATAATGACAAGGCTACTATCCATTGTAGTAACAAAAATCTCGACAACAGACTACCTTCCATAATGACAAGGCTACCATCCATTGGAGTAATAAAGATATCGACAACATACTACCTTCCATAATGACTAGGCTACCATCCATTGGAGTAACAAAAATATCGACAACAGACTACCTTCCATAATGAAAAGGCTACCATCCATTGGAGTAACAAAAATATCAACAAGAGACTATCTTCAATAATGACTAGGCTACCATCCATTGGAGTAAGAAAGATATCGATAACATACTACCTTCCATAATGACAAGGCTACAATCCAATGTAGCAAAAAAAATCTCGACAACAGACTACCTTCCATAATGATAAGGCTACCATCCATTGTAGTAACATAAATATCGACAACAGACTACCTTCAATAATGACAAGGCTACCATCCATTGGAGTAAAAAAAATCTCGAAAACAGACTACCTTCCATAATTACAAGGCTACCATCCATTGGAGTAACAAAAATATCATCAAGAGACTATCTTCCATAATGACCAGGCTACCATCCATTGGAGTAACAAAAATCTCGACAACAGACTACCTTCCATAATGACAAGGCTATCATTCATTGGATTAACAAAAATCTCGAAAATAGACCACTTCCCATAATTACTAAGCTACCATCCATTGGAATAACAAAAATCTCGAAAACATACTACCTTCCATATTGACAAGGCTACTATCCACTAGAGTAACAAAAATAAGGACAACAAACTACGTTCCATAATGACAAGGCTAACATACATTGTAGTAACAAAAATCTTAACAACATACTACCTTCCCTAATGACAAGGCTACCATCCATTGGAGTAACAAAAATCTCTAAAATAGACTACTTCCCATAATTACTACGCTACCATCCATTGGAATAACAAAAATCTCGACAACAGACTACCTTCCATAATGACAAGGCTACTATCCAATGGAGTAACAAAAATATGGACAACAAACTACGTTCCGTAATGACAAGGCTAACATACATTGTAGTAACAAAAATCTTAACAACAGACTACCTTCCATAATGACAAGGCTACCATCCATTGGAGTAACAAAAATCACAATGAAAGACTACCTTCCATAATGACAAGGCTACCATCCATTGGAGTAACAAAAATCTCGACAACAGACTACCTTCCATAATGACAAGGCTACCATCCATTGGAGTAACAAAAATCACAATGACAGACTACCTTCCATAATGACAAGGCTACCATCCATTGGAATAACAAAAATTACGAAAACAGACTACGTTCCATAGTGACAAGGCTACCATCCATTGGAGTAACAAAAATCTCGACAACAGACTACCTTCCATAATGACAAAGCTTCCATCGATTGGAATAATAAAGATATCGACAACATACTACCTTCCATAATTACAAGGCTACCATCCATTTGAGTAACAAATATATCGACAACATACTCTCCATAATGACAAGGCTACCATTCAATGGAGTAACAAAAATCACGACAAAAGACTACCTTCCATAATGATAAGGCTGCCATCCATTGGAATAACATAAATATCGACAACAAACTACCTTCCATAATGAAAAGGCTACCATCCAATGGTATAAAAAAAATCTCGACAAAAGACTAACTTCCATAATGACTAGTCTACCATCCATTAGAGTAAAAAATCAGGACAACAGACAACCTTCCATAATGACTAGTCTACCATCCATTGGAATAACAAAAATCTCGACAACAGACTACCTTCCATAATGATATGGCTACCATCCAATGGAGTAACATAAATATCGACAACAGACTACCTTCCATAGTGACAAGGCTACCATCCATTGGAGTAACAAAGATATCGACAACATACTACCTTCCATAATGACAAGGCTACCATCCATTGGAGTAACAAAAATCTCGACTATAGACTACCTTCCAAAATGACTAGGCTACCATCCAATGGAGTAACAAAGATATCGACAATAGACTACCTTTCATAATAACTAGGCTACCATCCATTGGAATAACAAAAATCTCAAAAATAGACTACCTTCCATAATGACAAGGCTACCATCCATTGTAGTGACAAAAATCTCGACAACAGACTACCTTCCATAATGACAAAGCTACCATCCATTGGAGTAATAAAGATATCGACAACATACTACCTTCCATAATGACTAGGCTACCATCCATTGGAGTAACAAAAATCTCGACAACAGACTACCTTCCATAATGACAAGGCTACCATCCATTGGAGTAACAAAAATATCAACAAGAGACTATCTTCAATAATGACTAGGCTACCATCCATTGGAGTAACAAAGATATCGATAACATACTACATTCCATAATGACGAGGCTACAATCCAATGTAGCAACAAAAATATCGACAACAGACTACCTTCCATAATGATAAGGCTACCATCCATTGTAGTAACATAAATATCGACAACAAACTACCTTCCATAATGACAAGGCTACCATCCATTGGAGTAACAAAAATCTCGAAAACAGACTACCTTCCATAATTACAAGGCTACCATCCATTGGAGTAACAAAAATATCATCAAGAGACTATCTTCCATAATGACAAGGCTACCATCCATTGGAGTAACAAAAATCTCGACAACAGACTACCATCCATAATGACAAGGCTACCATCCATTGAAGTAACAAAAATCTCGAAAATAGACCACTTCCCATAATTACTAGGCTACCATCCATTGGAATAACAAAAATCTCGAGAACAGACTACCTTCCATATTGATAAGGCTACTATTCAATGGAGTAACAAAAATATGGACAACAAACTACATTCCATAATGATAAGGCTAACATACATTGTAGTAACAAAAATCTTAACAACATACTGCCTTCCCTAATGATAAGGCTACCATCCATTGGAATAACAAAAATCTATAAAATAGACTACTTCCCATAATTACTACGCTACCATCCATTGGAATAACAAAAATCTCGACAACAGACTACCTTCCATAATGACAAGGCTATTATCGAATGGAGTAACAAAAATATAGACAACAAACTACCTTCCATAATGAAAAGGCTAACATACATTGTAGTAACAAAAATCTTAACAACAGACTACCTTCCATAATTAAAAGGCTACCATCCATTGGAGTAAAAAAAATCACAACGACAGACTACCTTCCATAATGACAAGGCTACCATCCATTGAAGTAACAAAAATCACGACAAAAGACTACCTTCCATAATAACAAGGCTACCATTCATTGGAGTAACAAAAATCTCGACTATAGACTACCTTCCATAATGACTAGGCTACCATCCATTGGAGTAACAAAGATATCGACAATAGACAACCTTTCAAAATAACAAGGCTACCATCCATTGGAATAACAAAAATCTCGAAAATAGACTACCTTCCATAATGACAAGGCTACTATCCATTGTAGTAACAAAAATCTCGACAACAGACTACCTTCCATAATGACAAGGCTACCATCCATTGGAGTAATAAAGATATCGACAACATACTACCTTCCATAATGACTAGGCTACCATCCATTGGAGTAACAAAAATATCGACAACAGACTACCTTCCATAATGAAAAGGCTACCATCCATTGGAGTAACAAAAATATCAACAAGAGACTATCTTCAATAATGACTAGGCTACCATCCATTGGAGTAAGAAAGATATCGATAACATACTACCTTCCATAATGACAAGGCTACAATCCAATGTAGCAACAAAAATCTCGACAACAGACTACCTTCCATAATGATAAGGCTACCATCCATTGTAGTAACATAAATATCGACAACAGACTACCTTCAATAATGACAAGGCTACCATCCATTGGAGTAAAAAAAATCTCGAAAACAGACTACCTTCCATAATTACAAGGCTACCATCCATTGGAGTAACAAAAATATCATCAAGAGACTATCTTCCATAATGACCAGGCTACCATCCATTGGAGTAACAAAAATCTCGACAACAGACTACCTTCCATAATGACAAGGCTATCATTCATTGGATTAACAAAAATCTCGAAAATAGACCACTTCCCATAATTACTAAGCTACCATCCATTGGAATAACAAAAATCTCGAAAACATACTACCTTCCATATTGACAAGGCTACTATCCACTAGAGTAACAAAAATAAGGACAACAAACTACGTTCCATAATGACAAGGCTAACATACATTGTAGTAACAAAAATCTTAACAACATACTACCTTCCCTAATGACAAGGCTACCATCCATTGGAGTAACAAAAATCTCTAAAATAGACTACTTCCCATAATTACTACGCTACCATCCATTGGAATAACAAAAATCTCGACAACAGACTACCTTCCATAATGACAAGGCTACTATCCAATGGAGTAACAAAAATATGGACAACAAACTACGTTCCGTAATGACAAGGCTAACATACATTGTAGTAACAAAAATCTTAACAACAGACTACCTTCCATAATGACAAGGCTACCATCCATTGGAGTAACAAAAATCACAATGAAAGACTACCTTCCATAATGACAAGGCTACCATCCATTGGAGTAACAAAAATCTCGACAATAGACTACCTTCCATAATGACAAGGCTACCATCCATTGGAGTAACAAAAATCACAATGACAGACTACCTTCCATAATAACAAGGCTACCATCCATTGGAATAACAAAAATTACGAAAACAGACTACGTTCCATAGTGACAAGGCTACCATCCATTGGAGTAACAAAAATCTCGACAACAGACTACCTTCCATAATGACAAAGCTTCCATCGATTGGAATAATAAAGATATCGACAACATACTACCTTCCATAATTACAAGGCTACCATCCATTTGAGTAACAAATATATCGACAACATACTCTCCATAATGACAAGGCTACCATTCAATGGAGTAACAAAAATCACGACAAAAGACTACCTTCCATAATGACAAGGCTGCCATCCATTGGAATAACATAAATATCGACAACAAACTACCTTCCATAATGAAAAGGCTACCATCCAATGGTATAAAAAAAATCTCGACAAAAGACTAACTTCCATAATGACTAGTCTACCATCCATTAGAGTAAAAAATCAGGACAACAGACAACCTTCCATAATGACTAGTCTACCATCCATTGGAATAACAAAAATCTCGACAACAGACTACCTTCCATAATGATATGGCTACCATCCAATGGAGTAACATAAATATCGACAACAGACTACCTTCCATAGTGACAAGGCTACCATCCATTGGAGTAACAAAGATATCGACAACATACTACCTTCCATAATGACAAGGCTACCATTCAATGGAGTAACAAAAATCACCTTCCATAATGACAAGGCTGCCATCCATTGGAATAACAAAAATCTCGAAAATAGACTACCTTCCATAATGAAAAGGCTACCATCCAATGGCGTAAAAAAAATCTCGACAAAAGACTACCTTCCATAATGACTAGTCTACCATCCATTAGAGTAAAAAATCAGGACAATAGACAACCTTCCATAATGACTAGTCTACCATCCATTGGAATAACAAAAATCTCGACAACAGACTACCTTCCATAATGATAAGGCTACCATCCAATGGAGTAACATAAATATCGATAACAGACTACCTTCCATAATGACAAGGCTACCATCCATTGGAGTAACAAAAATCTCGAAAACAAACTACCTTCCATAATTACAAGGCTACCATCCATTGGAGTACCAAAAATATCATCAAGGGACTATCTTCAATAATGACAAGGCTACCATCCATTGGAGTTACAAAATTTTTGACAACAGACTACCTTCCATAATGACAAGGCTACCATCCATTGGAGTAACAAAAATCTCGAAAATAGACCACTTCCCATAATTACTAGGCTACCATCCATTGGAATAACAAAAATCTCGACAATAGACTACCTTCCATATTGACATGGCTACTATCCAATGGAGTAACAAAAATATGGACAACAAACTACGTTCCATAATGAAAAGGCTAACATACATTGTAGTAACAAAAATCTTAACAACATACTACCTTCCCTAATGACAAGGCTACCATCCATTGGAGTAACAAAAATCTCTAAAATAGACTACTTCCAATAGTTACTACGCTACCATCCATTGGAATAATAAAAATCTCGACAACATACTACCTTCCATAATGACAAGGCTACTATCCAATGGAGTAACAAAAATATGGACAACAAACTACCTTCCATAATGAAAAGGCTAACATTCATTGTACTAACAAAAATCTTAACAACAGACTACCTTCCATAATGAAAAGGCTACCATCCATTGGAGTAAAAAAAATCACAATGACAGACTACCTTCCATAATGACAAAGCTACCATCCATTGGAGTAACAAAAATCTCGACAACAGACTACCTTCCATAATGACAAGGCTACCATCCATTGGAGTAACAAAAATCACAATGACAGACTACCTTCCATAATGACAAGGCTACCATCCATTGGAGTAAAAAAAATATCGATAACAGACTACCTTCAATAATAACAAGGCTACCATCTGTTGGAGTAACAAAAATCTCGACTATAGACTACCTTCCATAATGACTAGGCTACCATCCATTGGAGTAACAAAGATATCAAAAACAGACTACCTTTCATAATAACAAGGATACCATCCATTGGAGTAACAAAAATTTCGAAAATATACTACCTTCCATAATGACAAGGCTACCATCCATTGGAGTAACAAAAATCTCGACAACAGACTACCTTCCATAATGACAAGGCTACCATCCATTGGAGTAATAAAGATATCGACAACATACTACCTTCCATAATGACTAGGCTACCATCCATTGGAGTAACAAAAATATCAACAAGAGACTATCTTCCATAATGACCAGGCTACCATCCATTGGAGTAACAAAGATATCGATAACAGACTACCTTCCATAATGCCAAGGCTACAATCCAATGTAGCAACAAAAATCTCGACAACAGACTACCTTCCATAATGATAAGGCTACCATCCATTGTAGTAACATAAATATCGATAACAGACTACCGTCCATATTGACAAGGCTACCATCCATTGGAGTAACAAAAATCTCGAAAACTGACTACCTTCCATAATGACAAGGCTACCATCCATTGGAGTAACAAAAATATGAACAAGAGACTATCTTCCATAATGACAAGGCTACCATCCATTGGAGTAACAAAAATCTCGACAACAGACTACCTTCCAAAATGACAAGGCTACCATCCATTATAGTAACAAAAATCTCGAAAATAGACCACTTCCCATAATTACTAGGCTACCATCCATTGGAATAACAAAAATCTCGACAACAGACTACCTTCCATAATGACAAGGCTACTATCCAATGGAGTAACAAAAATATGGACAACAAACTACGTTCCATAATGACAAGGCTAACATATATTGTAGTAACAAAAACATAACAACAAACTACCTTCCATAATGACAAGGCTACCATCCATTGGAGTAACAAAAATCACAACGACAGACTACCTTCCATAATGACAAGGCTACCATCCATTGGAGTAATAAAAATATCGACAACAAACTACCTTCAATAATGACAAGGCTACCATCAATTGGAGTACCAAAAATCACAATGACAAACTAACTTCCATAATGACAAGGCTGCCATCCGTTGGAATAACAAAAATCATGAAAACAGACTACCTTCCATAATGACAAGGCTACCATCCATTGGAGTAACAAAAATCTCGACAACAGACTACCTTCCATAATGACAAAGCTACCATCGAATGGAGTAATAAAGATATCGACAATATACTACCTTCCATAATTACAAGTCTACCATCCATTGGAGTAACAAAGATATCGACAACATACTACCTTCCATAATGACAAGGCTACCATTCATTGGAGTAACAAAAATCACGACAAAAGACTACCTTCCATAAAAACAAGGCTACCATCCATTGGAGTAACAAAAATCTCGACTATAGACTACCTTCCATAATGACAAGGCTACCATCCATTGGAGTAACAAAGATATCGATAAAAGACTACCTTTCATAATAATAATGCTACCATCCATTGGAATAACAAAAATCTCGAAAATAGACTACCTTCCATAATGGCAAGGCTACCATCCATTGGAGTAATAAAAATCTCGACAACAGACTACCTTCCATAATGACAAGGCTACCATCCATTGGAGTAACAAAAATATCAACAATAGACTATCTTCCATAATAACCAGGCTACCATCCATTGGAGTAACAAAGATATCGATAACAGACTACCTTCCATAATGCCAAGGCTACAATCCAATGTAGCAACAAAAATCTCGACAACAGACTACCTTCGATAATGATAAGGCTACCATCCATTGTAGTAACAAAAATCTCGAAAACAGACTACCTTCCATAATGACAAGGCTACCATCCATTGGAGTAACAAAAATATCAACAAGAGACTATCTTCCATAATGACAAGGCTACCATCCATTGGAGTAACAAAAATCTTGACAACAGACTACCTTCCAAAATGACAAGGCTACCATCCATTAGAGTAACAAAAATCTCGAAAATAGACCACTTCCCATAATTACTAGGCTACCATCCATTGGAATAACAAAAATCTCGACAACAGACTACCTTCCATAATGACAAGGCTACTATCCAATGGAGTAACAAAAATATGGACAACAAACTACGTTCCATAATGACAAGGCTAACATACATTGTAGTAACAAAAATATAACAACAAACTACCTTCCATAATAACAAGGCTACCATCCATTGGAGTAACAAAAATCACAACGACAGACTACCTTCCATAATGAGAAGGCTACCATCCATTGGAGTAATAAAAATCTCGACAACAAACTACCTTCAATAATGACAAGGCTACCATCAATTGGAGTACCAAAAATCACAATGACAAACTAACTTCCATAATGACAAGGCTGCCATCCGTTGGAATAACAAAAATCATGAAAACAGACTACCTTCCATAATGACAAGGCTACCATCCATTGGAGTAACAAAAATCTCGACAACAGACTACATTCCATAATGACAAAGCTACCATCGATTGGAGTAATAATGATATCGACAATATACTACCTTCCATAATTACAAGTCTACCATCCATTGGAGTAACAAAGATATCGACAACATATTACCTTCCATAATTACAAGGCTACCATTCATTGGAGTAACAAAACTCACGACAAAAGACTACCTTCCATAAAAACAAGGCTACCATCCATTGGAGTAACAAAAATCTTGACTATAGACTACCTTCCATAATGACAAGGCTACCATCCATTGGAGTAACAAAGATATCGATAACAGACTACCTTTCATAATAATAATGCTACCATCCATTGGAATAACAAAAATCTCGAAAATAGACTACCTTCCATAATGGCAAGGCTACCATCCATTGGAGTAACAAAATTCTCGACAACAGACTACCTTCCATAATGACAAGGCTACCATCCATTGGAGTAACAAAAATATCAACAAGAGACTATCTTCCATAATAACCAGGCTACCATCCATTGGAGTAACAAAGATATCGATAACAGACTACCTTCCATAATGCCAAGGCTACAATCCAATGTAGCAACAAAAATCTCGACAACAGACTACCTTCCATAATGATAAGGCTACCATCCATTGTAGTAACATAAATATCGACAACAGACTACCTTCCATATTGACAAGGCTACCATCCAATGGAGTAACAAAAATCTCGAAAACAGACTACCTTCCATAATGACAAGGCTACCATCCATTGGAGTAACAAAAATCTTGACAACAAACTACCTTTAAAAATGACAAGGCTACCATCCATTAGAGTAACAAAAATCTCGAAAATAGACCACTTCCCATAATTACTAGGCTACCATCCATTGGAATAACAAAAATCTCGACAAAAGACTACCTTCCATAATGACAAGGCTACTATCCAATGGAGTAACAAAAATATGGACAACAAACTACGTTCCATAATGACAAGGCTAACATACATTGTAGTAACAAAAACATAACAACAAACTACCTTCCATAATGACAAGGCTACCATCCATTGGAGTAACAAAAATCACAACGACAGACTACCTTCCATAATGACAAGGCTACCATCCATTGGAGTAATAAAAATCTCGACAACAAACTACCTTCAATAATGACAAGGCTACCATCAATTGGAGTACCAAAAATCACAATGACAAACTAACTTCCATAATGACAAGGCTGCCATCTGTTGGAATAACAAAAATCATGAAAATAGACTACCTTCCATAATGACAAGGCTACCATCCATTGGAGTAACAAAAATCTCGACAACAGACTACATTCCATAATGACAAAGCTACCATCGATTGGAGTAATAATGATATCGACAATATACTACCTTCCATAATTACAAGTCTACCATCCATTGGAGTAACAAAGATATCGACAACATACTACCTTCCATAATTACAAGGCTACCATTCATTGGAGTAACAAAAATCACGACAAAAGATTACCTTCCATAAAAACAAGGCTACCATCCATTGGAGTAACAAAAATCTCGACTATAGACTACCTTCCATAATGACAAGGCTACCATCCACTGGAGTAACAAAGATATCGATAACAAACTACCTTTCATAATAATAATGCTACCATCCATTGGAATAACAAAAATCTCGAAAATAGACTACCTTCCATAATGGCAAGGCTACCATCCATTGGAGTAACAAAAATCTCGACAACATACTACCTTCCATAATGACAAGGCTACTATCCATTGGAGTAACAAAAATCTTGACAACAGACTACCTTCCATAATGACAAGGCTACCATCCATTAGAGTAACAAAAATCTCGAAAATAGACCACTTCCCATAATTACTAGGCTACCATCCATTGGAATAACAAAAATCTCGACAACAGACTACCTTCCATAATGACAAGGCTACTATCCAATGGAGTAACAAAAATATGGACAACAAACTATGTTCCATAATGACAAGGCTAACATACATTGTAGTAACAAAAACATAACAACAAACTACCTTCCATAATGACAAGGCTACCATCCATTGGAGTAACAAAAATCACAATGACAGACTACCTTCCATAATGACAAGGCTACCATCCATTGGAGTAATAAAAATCTCGACAACAAACTACCTTCAATAATGACAAGGCTACCATCAATTGGAGTACCAAAAATCACAATGACAAACTAACTTCCATAATGACAAGGCTGCCATCTGTTGGAATAACAAAAATCATGAAAATAGACTACCTTCCATAATGACAAGGCTACCATCCATTGGAGTAACAAAAATATCAACAATAGACTATCTTCCATAATAACCAGGCTACCATCCATTGGAGTAACAAAGATATCGATAACAGACTACCTTCCATAATGCCAAGGCTACAATCCAATGTAGCAACAAAAATCTCGACAACAGACTACCTTCGATAATGATAAGGCTACCATCCATTGTAGTAACATAAATATCGACAACAGACTACCTTCCATATTGACAAGGCTACCATCCATTGGAGTAACAAAAATCTCGAAAACAGACTACCTTCCATAATGACAAGGCTACCATCCATTGGAGTAACAAAAATATCAACAAGAGACTATCTTCCATAATGACAAGGCTACCATCCATTGGAGTAACAAAAATCTTGACAACAGACTACCTTCCAAAATGACAAGGCTACCATCCATTAGAGTAACAAAAATCTCGAAAATAGACCACTTCCCATAATTACTAGTCTACCATCCATTGGAATAACAAAAATCTCGACAACAGACTACCTTCCAAAATGACAAGGCTACTATCCAATGGAGTAAGAAAAATATGGACAACAAACTACGTTCCATACTGACAAGGCTAACATACATTGTAGTAACAAAAACATAACAACAAACTACCTTCCATAATGAGAAGGCTACCATCCATTGGAGTAACAAAAATCACAACGACAGACTACCTTCCATAATGAGAAGGCTACCATCCATTGGAGTAATAAAAATCTCGACAACAAACTACCTTCAATAATGACAAGGCTACCATCAATTGGAGTACCAAAAATCACAATGACAAACTAACTTCCATAATGACAAGGCTGCCATCCGTTGGAATAACAAAAATCATGAAAACAGACTACCTTCCATAATGACAAGGCTACCATCCATTGTAGTAACAAAAATCTCGACAACAGACTACATTCCATAATGACAAAGCTACCATCGATTGGAGTAATAATGATATCGACAATATACTACCTTCCATAATTACAAGTCTACCATCCATTGGAGTAACAAAGATATCGACAACATATTACCTTCCATAATTACAAGGCTACCATTCATTGGAGTAACAAAAATCACAACAAAAGACTACCTTCCATAAAAACAAGGCTACCATCCATTGGAGTAACAAAAATATCGACTATAGACTACCTTCCATAATGACAAGGCTACCATCCATTGGAGTACCAAAGATATCGATAACAGACTACCTTTCATAATAATAATGCTACCATCCATTGGAATAACAAAACTCTCGAAAATAGACTACCTTCCATAATGGCAAGGCTACCATCCATTGGAGTAACAAAAATCTAGACAACAGACTACCTTCCATAATGACAAGGCTACCATCCATTGGAGTAACAAAAATATCAACAAGAGACTATCTTCCATAATAACCAGGCTACCATCCATTGGAGTAACAAAGATATCGATAACAGACTACCTTCCATAATGCCAAGGCTACAATCCAATGTAGCAACAAAAATCTCGACAACAGACTACCTTCGATAATGATAAGGCTACCATCCATTGTAGTAACATAAATATCGACAACAGACTACCTTCCATATTGACAAGGCTACCATCCATTGGAGTAACAAAAATCTCGAAAACAGACTACCTTCCATAATGACAAGGCTACCATCCATTGGAGTAACAAAAATATCAACAAGAGACTATCTTCCATAATGACAAGGCTACCATCCATTGGAGTAACAAAAATCTTGACAACAGACTACCTTCCAAAATGACAAGGCTACCATCCATTAGAGTAACAAAAATCTCGAAAATAGACCACTTCCCATAATTACTAGGCTACCATCCATTGGAATAACAAAAATCTCGACAACAGACTACCTTCCATAATGACAAGGCTACTATCCAATGGAGTAACAAAAATATGGACAACAAACTACGTTCCATAATGACAAGGCTAACATACATTGTAGTAACAAAAATATAACAACAAACTACCTTCCATAATAACAAGGCTACCATCCATTGGAGTAACAAAAATCACAACGACAGACAACCTTCCATAATGAGAAGGCTACCATCCATTGGAGTAATAAAAATCTCGACAACAAACTACCTTCAATAATGACAAGGCTACCATCAATTGGAGTACCAAAAATCACAATGACAAACTAACTTCCATAATGACAAGGCTGCCATCCGTTGGAATAACAAAAATCATGAAAACAGACTACCTTCCATAATGACAAGGCTACCATCCATTGTAGTAACAAAAATCTCGACAACAGACTACATTCCATAATGACAAAGCTACCATCGATTGGAGTAACAATGATATCGACAATATACTACCTTCCATAATTACAAGTCTACCATCCATTGGAGTAACAAAGATATCGACAACATATTACCTTCCATAATTACAAGGCTACCATTCATTGGAGTAACAAAAATCACAACAAAAGACTACCTTCCATAAAAACAAGGCTACCATCCATTGGAGTAACAAAAATCTCGACTATAGACTACCTTCCATAATGACAAGGCTACCATCCATTGGAGTACCAAAGATATCGATAACAGACTACCTTTCATAATAATAATGCTACCATCCATTGGAATAACAAAACTCTCGAAAATAGACTACCTTCCATAATGGCAAGGCTACCATCCATTGGAGTAACAAAAATCTCGACAACAGACTACCTTCCATAATGACAAGGCTACCATCCATTGGAGTAACAAAAATATCAACAATAGACTATCTTCCATAATAACCAGGCTACCATCCATTGGAGTAACAAAGATATCGATAACAGACTACCTTCCATAATGCCAAGGCTACAATCCAATGTAGCAACAAAAATCTCGACAACAGACTACCTTCGATAATGATAAGGCTACCATCCATTGTAGTAACATAAATATCGACAATAGACTACCTTCCATATTGACAAGGCTACCATCCATTGGAGTAACAAAAATCTCGAAAACAGACTACCTTCCATAATGACAAGGCTACCATCCATTGGAGTAACAAAAATATCAACAAGAGACTATCTTCCATAATGACAAGGCTACCATCCATTGGAGTAACAAAAATCTTGACAACAGACTACCTTCCAAAATGACAAGGCTACCATCCATTAGAGTAACAAAAATCTCGAAAATAGACCACTTCCCATAATTACTAGGCTACCATCCATTGGAATAACAAAAATCTCGACAACAGACTACCTTCCAAAATGACAAGGCTACTATCCAATGGAGTAAGAAAAATATGGACAACATACTACGTTCCATAATGACAAGGCTAACATACATTGTAGTAACAAAAACATAACAACAAACTACCTTCCATAATGAGAAGGCTACCATCCATTGGAGTAACAAAAATCACAACGACAGACTACCTTCCATAATGAGAAGGCTACCATCCATTGGAGTAATAAAAATCTCGACAACAAACTACCTTCAATAATGACAAGGCTACCATCAATTGGAGTACCAAAAATCACAATGACAAACTAACTTCCATAATGACAAGGCTGCCATCCGTTGGAATAACAAAAATCATGAAAACAGACTACCTTCCATAATGACAAGGCTACCATCCATTGTAGTAACAAAAATCTCGACAACAGACTACATTCCATAATGACAAAGCTACCATCGATTGGAGTAATAATGATATCGACAATATACTACCTTCCATAATTACAAGTCTACCATCCATTGGAGTAACAAAGATATCGACAACATATTACCTTCCATAATTACAAGGCTACCATTCATTGGAGTAACAAAAATCACAACAAAAGACTACCTTCCATAAAAACAAGGCTACCATCCATTGGAGTAACAAAAATCTCGACTATAGACTACCTTCCATAATGACAAGGCTACCATCCATTGGAGTACCAAAGATATCGATAACAGACTACCTTTCATAATAATAATGCTACCATCCATTGGAATAACAAAACTCTCGAAAATAGACTACCTTCCATAATGGCAAGGCTACCATCCATTGGAGTAACAAAAATCTCGACAACAGACTACCTTCCATAATGACAAGGCTACCATCCATTGGAGTAACAAAAATATCAACAAGAGACTATCTTCCATAATAACCAGGCTACCATCCATTGGAGTAACAAAGATATCGATAACAGACTACCTTCCATAATGCCAAGGCTACAATCCAATGTAGCAACAAAAATCTCGACAACAGACTACCTTCGATAATGATAAGGCTACCATCCATTGTAGTAACATAAATATCGACAACAGACTACCTTCCATATTGACAAGGCTACCATCCATTGGAGTAACAAAAATCTCGAAAACAGACTACCTTCCATAATGACAAGGCTACCATCCATTGGAGTAACAAAAATATCAACAAGAGACTATCTTCCATAATGACAAGGCTACCATCCATTGGAGTAACAAAAATCTTGACAACAGACTACCTTCCAAAGTGACAAGGCTACCATCCATTAGAGTAACAAAAATCTCGAAAATAGACCACTTCCCATAATTACTAGGCTACCATCCATTGGAATAACAAAAATCTCGACAACAGACTACCTTCCATAATGACAAGGCTACTATCCAATGGAGTAACAAAAATATGGACAACAAACTACGTTCCATAATGACAAGGCTAACATACATTGTAGTAACAAAAATATAACAACAAACTACCTTCCATAATAACAAGGCTACCATCCATTGGAGTAACAAAAATCACAACGACAGACAACCTTCCATAATGAGAAGGCTTCCATCCATTGGAGTAATAAAAATCTCGACAACAAACTACCTTCAATAATGACAAGGCTACCATCAATTGGAGTACCAAAAATCACAATGACAAACTAACTTCCATAATGACAAGGCTGCCATCCGTTGGAATAACAAAAATCATGAAAACAGACTACCTTCCATAATGACAAGGCTACCATCCATTGGAGTAACAAAAATCTCGACAACAGACTACATTCCATAATGACAAAGCTACCATCGATTGGAGTAATAATGATATCGACAATATACTACCTTCCATAATTACAAGTCTACCATCCATTGGAGTAACAAAGATATCGACAACATATTACCTTCCATAATTACAAGGCTACCATTCATTGGAGTAACAAAAATCACGACAAAAGACTACCTTCCATAAAAACAAGGCTACCATCCATTGGAGTAACAAAAATCTCGACTATAGACTACCTTCCATAATGACAAGGCTACCATCCATTGGAGTAACAAAGATATCGATAACAGACTACCTTTCATAATAATAATGCTACCATCCATTGGAATAACAAAAATCTCGAAAATAGACTACCTTCCATAATGGCAAGGCTACCATCCATTGGAGTAACAAAAATCTCGACAACAGACTACCTTCCATAATGACAAGGCTACCATCCATTGGAGTAACAAAAATATCAACAAGAGACTATCTTCCATAATAACCAGGCTACCATCCATTGGAGTAACAAAGATATCGATAACAGACTACCTTCCATAATGCCAAGGCTACAATCCAATGTAGCAACAAAAATCTCGACAACAGACTACCTTCGATAATGATAAGGCTACCATCCATTGTAGTAACATAAATATCGACAACAGACTACCTTCCATATTGACAAGGCTACCATCCATTGGAGTAACAAAAATCTCGAAAACAGACTACCTTCCATAATGACAAGGCTACCATCCATTGGAGTAACAAAAATATCAACAAGAGACTATCTTCCATAATGACAAGGCTACCATCCATTGGAGTAACAAAAATCTTGACAACAGACTACCTTCCAAAGTGACAAGGCTACCATCCATTAGAGTAACAAAAATCTCGAAAATAGACCACTTCCCATAATTACTAGGCTACCATCCATTGGAATAACAAAAATCTCGACAACAGACTACCTTCCATAATGACAAGGCTACTATCCAATGGAGTAACAAAAATATGGACAACAAACTACGTTCCATAATGACAAGGCTAACATACATTGTAGTAACAAAAATATAACAACAAACTACCTTCCATAATAACAAGGCTACCATCCATTGGAGTAACAAAAATCACAACGACAGACAACCTTCCATAATGAGAAGGCTTCCATCCATTGGAGTAATAAAAATCTCGACAACAAACTACCTTCAATAATGACAAGGCTACCATCAATTGGAGTACCAAAAATCACAATGACAAACTAACTTCCATAATGACAAGGCTGCCATCCGTTGGAATAACAAAAATCATGAAAACAGACTACCTTCCATAATGACAAGGCTACCATCCATTGGAGTAACAAAAATCTCGACAACAGACTACATTCCATAATGACAAAGCTACCATCGATTGGAGTAATAATGATATCGACAATATACAACCTTCCATAATTACAAGTCTACCATCCATTGGAGTAACAAAGATATCGACAACATATTACCTTCCATAATTACAAGGCTACCATTCATTGGAGTAACAAAAATCACGACAAAAGACTACCTTCCATAAAAACAAGGCTACCATCCATTGGAGTAACAAAAATCTCGACTATAGACTACCTTCCATAATGACAAGGCTACCATCCATTGGAGTAACAAAGATATCGATAACAGACTACCTTTCATAATAATAATGCTACCATCCATTGGAATAACAAAAATCTCGAAAATAGACTACCTTCCATAATGGCAAGGCTACCATCCATTGGAGTAACAAAAATCTCGACAACATACTACCTTCCATAATGACAAGGCTACCATCCATTGGAGTAACCAAAATATCAACAAGATACTATCTTCCATAATAACCAGGCTACCATCCATTGGAGTAACAAAGATATCGATAACAGACTACCTTCCATAATGCCAAGGCTACAATCCAATGTAGCAACAAAAATCTCGACAACAGACTACCTTCCATAATGATAAGGCTACCATCCATTGTAGTAACATAAATATCGACAACAGACTACCTTCCATATTGACAAGGCTACCATCCATTGGGGTAACAAAAATCTCGAAAATAGACTACCTTCCATAATGACAAGGCTACCATCCATTGGAGTAACAAAAATATCAACAAGAGACTATCTTCCATAATGACAAGGCTACCATCTATTGGAGTAACAAAAATCTCGACAACAGACTAACTTCCAAAATGACAAGGCTACCATCCATTAGAGTAACAAAAATCTCGAAAATAGACCACTTCCCATAATTACTAGGCTACCATCCATTGGAATAACAAAAATCTCGACAACAGACTACCTTCCATAATGACAAGGCTACTATCCAATGGAGTAACAAAAATATGTACAACAAACTACGTTCCATAATGACAAGGCTAACATACATTGTAGTAACAAAAACATAACAACAAACTACCTTCCATAATGACAAGGCTACCATCCATTGGAGTAACAAAAATCACAACGACAGACTACCTTCCATAATGACAAGGCTACCATCAATTGGAGTACCAAAAATCACAACGACAAACTAACTTCAATAATGAAAAGGCTGCCATCCGTTGGAATAACAAAAATCATGAAAACAGACTACCTTCCATAATGACAAGGCTACCATCCATTGGAGTAACAAAAATCTTGACAACAGACTACATTCCATAATGACAAAGCTACCATCGATTGGAGTAACAATGATATCGACAATATACTACCTTCCATAATTACAAGTCTACCATCCATTGGAGTAACAAAGGTATCGACAACATACTACCTTCCATAATTACAAGGCTACCATTCATTGGAGTAACAAAAATCACGACAAAAGACTACCTTTCATAAAAACAAGGCTACCATCCATTGGAGTAACAAAAATCTCGACTATAGACTACCTTCCATAATGACAAGGCTACCATCCATTGGAGTAACAAAGATATCGATAACAGACTACCTTTCATAATAATAATGATACCATCCATTAGAATAACAAAAATCTCGAAAATAGACTACCTTCCATAATGGCAAGGCTACCATCCATTGGAGTAACAAAAATCTCGACAACAGACTACCTTCCATAATGACAAGGCTACCATCCATTGGATTAATAAAGATATCGACAACATACTACCTTCCATAATGATTAGGCTACCATCCATTGGAGTAACAAAAATCTCGACAACAGACTACCTTCCTTAATGACAAGGCTACCATCCATTGGAGTAACAAAAATATCAACAGGAGACTATCTTCCATAATGACTAGGCTACCATTCATTGGAGTAACAAAGATATTGATAACAGACTACCTTCCATAATGACAAGGCTACAATCCAATGTAGTAACAAAAATCTCGACAACAGAGTACCTTCCATAATGATAAGGCTACCATCCATTGTAGTAACATAAATATCGACAATAGACTACCTTCCATAATGACAAGGCTACCATCCATTGGACTAACAAAAATCTCGACAATAGACTACCTTCCATAATGGCAAGGCTACCATCCATTGGAGTAACAAAAATCTCGAAAATAGACCACCTCGCATAATTACTAAGCTACCATCCATTGGAATAACAAAAATCTCGACAACATACTACCTTCCATAATGACAAGGCTACTATCCAATGGAGTAACAAAAATATGGACAACAAACTACGTTCCATAATGACAACGCTAACATACATTGTAGTAACAAAAATCTTAACAATAGACTACCTTCCAAATTGACAAGGCTACCATCCATTGGAGTAACAAAAATCACAACGAAAGACTACCTTCCATAATGACAAGGCTACCATCCATTGGAGTAACAAAAATCTCCACAACAGACTACCTTCCATAATGACAAGGCTACCATCCATTGGAGTAACAAAAATCACAATGACAGACTACCTTCCATAATGACAAGGCTATCATCCATTGGAATATCAAAAATTATGAAAACAGACTACCTTCATAGTGACAAGGCTACCATCCATTGGAGTAACAAACATCTCGACAATAGACTACCTTCCATAATGACAAAGCCACCATCGATTGGAATAATAAAGATATCGACAACATACTAACTTCCATAATTACAAGGCTACCATCCATTGGAGTAACAAAGATATCGACAACATACTACCTTCCATAATGACAAGGCTACCATTCATTGGAGGAACAAAAATCACGACAAAAGATTACCTTCCATAATGACAAGGCTGCCATCCATTGGAATAACAAAAATCTCGAAAACAGACTACCTTCCATAATGAAAAGGATACCATCCAATGGAGTAACAAAAATCTCGACAACATACTACCTTCCATAATGACTAGTCTACCGTCCATTAGAGTAAAAAATCAGGACAACACACAACCTTCTATAATGACTACTCTACCATCCATTGGAATAACAAAAATTTTGACAACAAACTACCTTCCACAATGAAAATGCTACCATCCAATGGAGTAACAAAAATCTCGACAACAGACTACCTTCCATAATGACAAGGCTACCATCCATTGGAGTAACAAAAATCTCGAAAATAGACTACCTCCCATAATTACTAGGCTACCATCCATTGGAATAACAAAAATCTGGACAACAGTCTACCTTACATAATGACAAGGCTACTATCCAATGGAGTAACAAAAATATGGACAACAGACTACATTCCATAATGACAAGGCTACCTTCCAATGGAGTAAAAAAAATCTCGACAATAGACTACCTTCCATAATGACTAGGCTACCATCCATTGGAGTAACAAAAATATCAACAGGAGACTACCTTCCATAATGACAAGGCTACCATCCATTGGAGTATAAATTTTTTTGACAACAGACTACCTTCCATAATGACAAAGCTTCCATCCCTTGGAGTATCAAAAATCTTGACAAACAACTAACTTCCATAATGACTAGGCTACTTCCTTTGGAGTAACAAAGATATCGACACCAGGCTACCTTCCATAATGACAAGGCTACGATCCATTCGAGTAACAAAAATCTCGACAACAGACTACCTTCCGTAATGACAAGGCTACCATCCATTGGAGTAACAAAGATATCGACAACATACTACCTTCCATAATGATTAGGCTACTATCCATTGGAGTAACAAAAATCTCGACAACAGACTACCCTACATAATGACACGGCTACCATCCATCGGAGTAACAAAAATATCAACAAGACACTATCTTCCATAATGACTAGGCTACCATCCATTATAGTAACAAAGATATCGATAATATACTACCTTCCATAATGACAAGGCTACAATCCAATGTAGTAACAAAAATCTCGACAACAGACTACCTTCAATAATGATAAGGCTACCATCCATTGTAGTAACATAAATCTCGACAACAGACTGCCTTCCATAATGACAAGGCTACCATCCATTGGAGTAACAAAAATCTCGACAAAAGACTACCTTTCATAATGACAAGGCTTGCATCCATTGGAGTAACAAAAATATCAACAAGAGACTATCTTCCATAATGACAAGGTTACCATCCATTGGAGTAACAAAAATATCGACAACAAACTACCTTCCATAATGACAAGGCTACCATCCATTGGAGTAACTAAAATCACGAAAATAGACTACCTCCCATAATTAGTAGGCTACCATCCATTGGATTAACAACAATCTCGACAATAGACTACCTTCCATAATGACAAGGCTACTATCCAATGGAGTAACAAAAATATGGACAACAGACTACCTTCCATAATGACAAGGCTAACATACATTGTAGTAACAAAAATTTGAACAACAGACTACATTCCATAATGACAAGGCTACCATCCATTGGAATAACAAAAATCTCGACAACATACTACCTTCCATTATGACAAGGCTACCATCCAATGGAGTAACAAAAATCTCGACAACAGACTACCTTCCATAAGACTAGGCTACCATTCATTGGAGTAACAAAAATCACGACAAAGGACTACCTTCCATAATGACAAGGCTACCATCCATTGGAGTAACAAAAATATCAACAAGAGACTACCTTCCATAATGACAAGGCTACCATCCATTGGAGTATAAATTTTTTTACAACACACTACCTTCCATAATGACAAAGCTTCCATCCATTGGAGTAACAAAAATCTCGACAACCAACTAAGGTCCATAATGACTAGGCTACTTCCATTGGAATAACAAAGATATCGACACCAGGCTACCTTTCATAATGACAAGGCTACCATCCATTGGAGTAACAAAAATCACAATGAAAGACTACCTTCCATAATGACAAGGCTACCATCCATTGGAGTAACAAAAATCTCGACAACAGACTACCTTCCATAATGACAAGGCTACCATCCATTGGAGTTACAAAAATCACAATGACAGACTACCTTCCATAATGACAAGGCTACCATCCATTGGAATATCAAAAATTACGAAAACAGAGTACCTTCATAGTTACAACGCTACCATCCATTGGATTAACAAACATCTCGACAACAGACTACCTTCCATAATGACAAAGCTACCATCGATTGGATTAATAAAGATATCGACAACATACTAACTTCCATAATTACAAGGCTACCATCCATTGGAGTAACAAAGATATTGACAACATACTACCTTCCATAATGAGAAGGCTACCATTCATTGTAGGAACAAAAATCACGACAAAAGATTACCTTCCATAATGACAAGGTTGCCATCCATTGGAATAACAAAAATCTCGAAAATAGACTACCTTCCATAATGAAAAGGCTACCATCCAATGGAGTAACAAAAATCTCGACAAAAGACTACCTTCCATAATGACTAGTCTACCGTCCATTAGAGTAAAAAATCAGGACAACACACAACCTTCTATAATGACTAGTCTACCATCCATTGGAATAACAAAAATTTCGACAACAGACTACCTTCCATAATGAAAAGGCTACCATCCAATGGAGTAACAAAAATCTCGACAACAGACTACCTTCCATAATGACAAGGCTACCATCCATTGGAGTAACAAAAATCTCGAAAATAGACTACCTCCCATAATTACTAGGCTACCATCCATTGGAATAACAAAAATCTGGACAACAGTCTACCTTCCATAATGACAAGGCTACTATCTAATGAAGTAACAAAAATATGGACAACAGACTACATTCCATAATGACAAGGCTACCATCCAATGGAGTAACAAAAATCTCGACAATAGACTACCTTCCATAATGACTAGGCTACCATCCATTGGAGTAACAAAAATATCAACAAGAGACTACCTTCCATAATGAAAAGGCTACCATCCATTGGAGTATAAATTTTTTTGACAACAGACTACCTTCCATAATGATAAATCTTCCATCCATTGGAGTATCAAAAATCTTGACAAACAACTAACTTCCATAATGACTAGGCTGCTTCCTTTGGAGTAACAAAGATATCGACACCAGGCTACCTTCCATAATGACAAGGCTACAATCCATTCGAGTAACAAAAATCTCGACAACAGACTACCTTCCATAATGACAAGGCTACCATCCATTGGAGTAACAAAGATATCGACAACATACTACCTTCCATAATGACTAGGCTACCATCCATTGGAGTAACAAAAATCTCGACAACAGACTACCTTACATAATGACACGGCTACCATCCATCGGAGTAACAAAAATATCAACAAGACACTATCTTCCATAATGACTAGGCCACCATCCATTATAGTAACAAAGATATCGATAATATACTACCTTCCATAATGACAAGGCTACAATCCAATGTAGTAACAAAAATCTCGACAACAGACTACCTTCAATAATGATAAGGCTACCATCCATTGTAGTAACATAAATCTCGACAACAGACTGCCTTCCATAATGACAAGGCTACCATCCATTGGAGTAAAAAAAATCTCGACAAAAGACTACCTTTCATAATGACAAGGCTTCCATCCATTGGAGTAACAAAAATATCAACAAGAGACTATCTTCCATAATGACAAGGCTACCATCCATTGGAGTAACAAAAATATCGACAACAGACTACCTTCCATAATGATAAGGCTACCATCCATTGGAGTAACTAAAATCACGAAAATAGACTACCTCCCATAATTACTAGGCTACCATCCATTGGATTAACAACAATCTCGACAATAGACTACCTTCCATAATGACAAGGCTACTATCCAATGGAGTAACAAAAATATGGACAACAGACTACCTTCCATAATGACAAGGCTAACATACATTGTAGTAACAAAAATTTGAACAACAGACTACATTCCATAATGACAAGGCTACCATCCACTGGAATAAAAAAAATCTCGACAACATACTACCTTCCATTATGACAAGGCTACCATCCAATGGAGTAACAAAAATCTCGACAACAGACTACCTTCCATAAGACTAGGCTACCATTCATTGGAGTAACAAAAATCACGACAAAGGACTACCTTCCATAATGACAAGGCTACCATCCATTGGAGTAACAAAAATATCAACAAGAGACTACCTTCCATAATGACAAGGCTACCATCCATTAGAGTATAAATTTTTTTACAACACACTACCTTCCATAATGACAAAGCTTCCATCCATTGGAGTAACAAAAATCTCGACAACCAACTAAGTTCCATAATGACTAGGCTACTTCCATTGGAGTAACAAAGATATCGACACCAAGCTACCTTTCATAATGACAAGGCTACCATCCATTGGAGTAAAAAAAATATCGTCAACAGACTACCTTCCATAATGACAAGGCTACCATCCATTGGAGTAACAAAAATCTCGAAAATAGACTACCTCCCATAATTACTAGGCTACCATCCATTGGAATAACAAAAATCTTGACAACAGACTACCTTCCATATTGACAAGGCTATTATCCAATGTAGTAACAAAAATATGGACAACAAACTACCTTCCATAATGACAAGGCTAACATACAGTGTAGTAACAAAAATCTTAACAACAGACTACCTTCCATAATGACAAGGCTACCATCCATTGGAGTAACAAAAATCTCGACAACATACTACCTTCCATTATGACAAGGCTACCATCCAATGGAGTAACAAAAATCTCGACAACAGGCTACCTTCCATAATGACTAGGCTACCATTCATTGGAGTAACAAAAATCACGACAAAAGACTACCTTCCATAATGACAAGGCTACCATCCATTGGAGTAACAAAAATATCAACAAGAGACTACCTTCCATAATGACAAGGCTACCATCCATTGGAGTATAAAATTTTTTTACAACAGACTACCTTCCGTAATGACAAAGCTTCCATCCATTGGAGTAACAAAAATTTCGACAACCAA
The DNA here is from genome assembly GCA_948472305.1 of Vicia faba. Taxonomy (NCBI): domain Eukaryota; kingdom Viridiplantae; phylum Streptophyta; class Magnoliopsida; order Fabales; family Fabaceae; genus Vicia; species Vicia faba. The sequence goes on from OX451741.1 coordinate 653,352,109, forward strand.
CTAACTTCCATAATGACTAGGCAACTTCCATTGGAGTAACAAATATATCGACACCAGGCTACCTTTCATAATGACAAGGCTACATTCCATTCGAGTAACAGAAATCTCGACAACAGACTACCTTCCATAATGACAAGGCTACCATCCATTGGAGTACCAAAGATATCGACAACATACTACCTTCCATAATGACTAGGCTACCATTCATTGGAGTAACAAAAATCTCGACAATAGACTACCTTCCATAATGACAAGGCTACCATCCATTGGAATAACAAAAATCTTGAAAACAGACTACCTTCCATAATGAAAAGGCTACCATCCAATGGAGTAACAAAAATCTCGACAAAAGACTACCTTCCATAATGACTAGTCTACCGTCCATTAGAGTAAAAAATTAGGACAACACACAACCTTCCATAATGACTAGTGTACCATCCATTGGAATAACAAAAATTTCGACAACAGACTACCTTCCATAACGAAAAGGCTACCATCCAATGGAGTAACAAAAATCTCGACAACAGACTACCTTCTATAATGACAAGGCTACCATCCATTGGAGTAATAAAAATCTCGTAAATAGACTACCTCCCATAATTACTAGGCTACCATCCATTGGATTAACAACAATCTCGACAATAGACTACCTTCCATAATGACAAGGCTACTATCCAATGGAGTAACAAAAATATGGACAACAGACTACCTTCCATAATGACAAGGCTAACATACATTGTAGTAACAAAAATTTGAACAACAGACTACATTCCATAATGACAAGGCTACCATCCACTGGAGTAAAAAAAATCTCGACAACATACTACCTTCCATTATGACAAGGCTACCATCCAATGGAGTAACAAAAATCTCGACAACAGACTACCTTCCATAAGACTAGGCTACCATTCATTGGAGTAACAAAAATCACGACAAAGGACTACCTTCCATAATGACAAGGCTACCATCCATTGGAGTAACAAAAATATCAACAAGAGACTACCTTCCATAATGACAAGGCTACCATCCATTAGAGTATAAATTTTTTTACAACACACTACCTTCCATAATGACAAAGCTTCCATCCATTGGAGTAACAAAAATCTCAACAACCAACTAAGTTCCATAATGACTAGGCTACTTCCATTGGAGTAACAAAGATATCGACACCAGGCTACCTTTCATAATGACAAGGCTACCATCCATTGGAGTAACAAAAATATCGACAACAGACTACCTTCCATAATGATAAGGCTACCATCCATTGGAGTAACAAAATTCTCGAAAATAGACTACCTCCCATAATTACTAGGCTACCATCCATTGGAATAACAAAAATCTTGACAACAGACTACCTTCCATATTGACAAGGCTACTATCCAATGTAGTAACAAAAATATGGACAACAAACTACCTTCCATAATGACAAGGCTAACATACAGTGTAGTAACAAAAATCTTAACAACAGACTACCTTCCATAATGACAAGGCTACCATCCATTGGAGTAACAAAAATCTCGACAACATACTACCTTCCATTATGACAAGGCTACCATCCAATGGAGTAACAAAAATCTCGACAACAGACTACCTTCCATAATGACTAGGCTACCATTCATTGGAGTAACAAAAATCACGACAAAAGACTACCTTCCATAATGACAAGGCTACCATCCATTGGAGTAACAAAAATATCAACAAGAGACTACCTTCCATAATGACAAGGCTACCATCCATTGGAGTATAAAATTTTTTTACAACAGACTACCTTCCGTAATGACAAAACTTCCATCCATTGGAGTAACAAAAATTTCGACAACCAACTAACTTCCATAATGACTAGGCAACTTCCATTGGAGTAACAAATATATCGACACCAGGCTACCTTTCATAATGACAAGGCTACATTCCATTCGAGTAACAGAAATCTCGACAACAGACTACCTTCCATAATGACAAGGCTACCATCCATTGGAGTACCAAAGATATCGACAACATACTACCTTCCATAATGACTAGGCTACCATTCATTGGAGTAACAAAAATCTCGACAATAGACTACCTTCCATGATGACAAGGCTACCATCCATTGGAATAACAAAAATCTTGAAAACAGACTACCTTCCATAATGAAAAGGCTACCATCCAATGGAGTAACAAAAATCTCGACAAAAGACTACCTTCCATAATGACTAGTCTACCGTCCATTAGAGTAAAAAATTAGGACAACACACAACCTTCCATAATGACTAGTGTACCATCCATTGGAATAACAAAAATTTCGACAACAGACTACCTTCCATAACGAAAAGGCTACCATCCAATGGAGTAACAAAAATCTCGACAACAGACTACCTTCCATAATGACAAGGCTACCATCCATTGGAGTAACAAAAATCTCGTAAATAGACTACCTCCCATAATTACTAGGCTACCATCCATTGGAGTAACAAAAATCTCGTAAATAGACTACCTCCCATAATGACAAGGCTACTATCCAATGGAGTAACAAAAATATGGACAACAGACTACATTCCATAATGACAAGGCTACCATCCAATGGAGTAACAAAAATCTCGACAATAGACTACCTTCCATAATGACTAGGCTACCATCCATTGGAGTAACAAAAATATCAACAAGAGACTACCTTCCATAATGACAAGGCTACCATCCATTGGAGTATAAATTTTTTTGACAACAGACTACCTTCCATAATGACAAAGCTTCCATCCATTGGAGTATCAAAAATCTCGACAAACAACTAACTTCCATAATGACTAGGCTACTTTCTTTGGAGTAACAAAGATATCGACACCAGGCTACCTTCCATAATGACAAGGCTACAATCCATTCGAGTAACAAAAATCTCGACAACAGACTACCTTCCATAATGACAAGGCTACCATCAATTGGAGTAACAAAGATATCGACAACATACTACCTTCCATAATGACTAGGCTACCATCCATTGGAGTAACAAAAATCTCGACAACAGACTACTTTACATAATGACAAGGCTACCATCCATCGGAGTAACAAAAATATCAACAAGACACTATCATCCATAATGACTGGGCTACCATCCATTATAGTAACAAAGATATCGATAACATACTTCCTTCCATAATGACAAGGCTATAATCCAATGTAGTAACAAAAATCTCGACAACAGACTACCTTCAATAATGATAAGGCTACCATCCATTGTAGTAACATAAATCTCGACAACAGACTTCCTTCCATAATGACAAGGCTACCATCCATTCGAGTAACAAAAATCTCGACAAAAGACTACCTTTCATAATGACAAGGCTTCCATCCATTGGAGTAACAAAAATATCAACAAGAGACTATCTTCCATAATGACAAGGCTACCATCCATTGGAGTAACAAAAATCTCGACAACAGACTACCTTCCATAATGATAAGGCTACCATCCATTGGAGTAACTAAAATCACGAAAATAGACTACCTCCCATAATTACTAGGCTACCATCCATTGGATTAACAACAATCTCGACAATAGACTACCTTCCATAATGACTAGTCTACCATCCATTGGAATAACAAAAATCTCGACAATAGACTACCTTCCATTATGACTAGTCTACCATCCATTGAAGTAAGAAAAAATATCAACAAGAGACTACCTTCCATAATGATAAGGCTACCATCCATTGGAGTAACAAAAATCTGGACAACAAACTACCTTTTATAATGACAAGGCTACCATCTATTGGAGTAACAAAGATATCGGCAACAAACTACCTTTCATAATGACAAGGCTACCATCCATTGGAATAATAAAAATCTAGACAACAAACTACGTTCCATAATGATAAGGCTACCATCTAATGGAGTCACAAAAATCTCGTCAACAGACTACCTTCCATAATGACAAGGTTACCATCTATTAGAGTAACAAAAATCTGGTCAACAGACTACCTTCCATAATGACAAGGCTACCATCCATTGGAGAACAAAAATATCATCAAGAGACTACCTTCCATAATGACAAGGCTACCATCCATTGGAGTATAAAAATTTTTGACAACAGACTACCTTCAATAATGACAAGGCTACCATCCATTGGAGTAACAAAAATCTCGACAACCAACTAACTTCCATAATGACGAGGCTACTACCATTGGAGTAACAAAGATATCGACACCAGGCTACCTTCCATAATGACAAGGCTACAATCCATTCGAGTAACAAAAATCTCGACAAAAGACTACCTTCCATAATGACAAGGCTACCATTCATTGGAGTAACAAAGATATTGACAACATACGACCTTCCATAATGACAAGGTTACCAGCCAATGGAGTAACAAAGATATCGACAACATACTACCTTCCATAATGACAAGGCTACCATCCATTGGAATAACAAAAATCTCGACAACAGACTACCTTCCATAATCATAAGGCTACCATCTAATGGAGTAACAAAAATCTGTACAACAGACAACCTTCCATAATGACAAGGCTACCATCTATTAGAGTAACAAAAATCTGGTCAACAGGCTACTTTCCATAATGACAAGGCTACCATCCATTTGAAAACAAAAATATCAACAAAAGACTACCTTCCATAATGACAAGGCTACCATCCATTGGAGTATAAAATTTTTTGACAACAGACTACCTTCTATAATGACAAGGCTACCATCCATTGGAGTAACAAAAATCTCGACAACCAACTAACTTCCATAATGACTAGGATACTTCAATTGGAGTAACAAAGATATCGACACCAGGGTACCTTCCATAATAACAAGGCTACAATCTATTCGAGTAACAAAAATCTCGACAACGGACTATCTTCTATAATGACAAGGCTACCGTCCATTGGAGTAACAAAGATATCGACAACATACTACCTTCCATAATGACAAGGTTACCATCCAATGGAGTAACAAAGATATCGTCAACATACTACCTTCCATAATGACAAGGCTACCAGTCATTGGAGTAACAAAAATCCCGACAAAAGACTACCTTCCATAATGGCAAGGATGCCATCCATTGGAATAACAAAAATCTCGACAACAGACTACCTTCCATAATGATAAGGCTACCATCCAATGGAGTAACAAAAATCTCGACAACAAAGTACCTTCCGTAATGACAAGGCTACCATCCATTGGAGTAACAAAAATCTCGAAAATAGACTATCTCCCATAATTACTAGGCTACCATTCATTGGAATAACAAAAATCTGGACAACAATCTACCTTCCATAATAACAAGGCTACTATACAATGGAGTAACAAAAATATGGACAACAGACTACCTTCCATAATGACATGGCTAACATACATTGCAGTAACAAAAATTTGAACAACAGACTACATTCGATAATGACTAGTCTACCATCCATTGGAATAAGAAAAATCTCGACAACAAACTACCTTCCATAATGACAATGCTACCATCCAATGGAGTGACAAAAATATCGACAATAGACTACCTTCCATAATGACTAGTCTACCATCCATTAGAATAATAAAAATCTCGACAACAAACTATGTTCCATAATGATAAGGCTACCATCTAATGGAGTCACAAAAATCTCGTCAACAGACTACCTTCCATAATTACAAGGTTACCATCTATTAGAGTAACAAAAATCTGGTCAACAGACTACCTTCCATAATGACAAGGCTACCATCCATTGGAGTATAGAATTTTTTGACAACAGACTACCTTCCATAATGACAAGGCTACCATCCATTGGAGTAACAAAAATCTCGACAACTAACTAACTTCCATAATGACGAGGCTCCTTCCATTGGAGTAACAAAGATATCGACACCAGGCTACCTTCCATAATGACAAGTCTACAATCCATTCGAGTAAAAAAAATCTCGACAAAAGACTACCTTCCATAATGACAAGGCTACCATCCATTGGAGTAACAAAGATATCGACAACATACTACCTTCCATAATGACAAGGTTACCAGCCAATGAAGTAAAAAAGATATCGACAACATACTACCTTCCATAATGACAAGGCTACCAGTCATTGGAGTAACAAAAATCACGACAAAAGACTACCTTCCATAATGGCAAGGCTGCCATCCATTGGAATAACAAAAATCTCGACAATAGACTACCTTCCATAATGACAAGGTTACCATCCATTGGAGTAACAAAAATCTCGACAACATATTACCTTCCATAATGACTAGGCTACCATCCATTGGAGTAACAAAGATATCGACAACAAACTACCTTCCATAATGAAAAGGCTACCAGCCATTGGAATATTAAAAATCTCGACAACAGACTACCTTCCATAATGATAAGGCTACCATCTAATGGAGTAACAAGAATCTCGACAACAGACTACCTTCCATAATGACAAGGCTACCAACTATTAGAGTAACAAAAATCTGGTCAACAAACTACCTTCCATAATGACAAGGCTACCATCAATTGGAGTAACAAAAATCTCGACAACCAACTAACTTCCATAATGACTAGGCTACTTCCATTGGAGTAACAAAGATATCGACACCAGGCTACCTTCCATAATGACAAGGTTACAATCCATTTGAGTAACAAAAATCTCGACAACAGACTACCTTCCATAATGACAAGGCTACCATCCATTGGAGTAACAAAGATATCGACAACATACAATCTTCTAAAATGACAAGGTTACCATCCATTGGAGTAACAAAGATATCGACAACATACTACCTTCCATAATGACAAGGTTACCATCCATTGGAGTAACAAAGATATCGACAACATACTACCTTCCATAATGACAAGGCTACCAGTCATTGGAGTAACAAAAATCACGACAAAAGACTACCTTCCATAATGGCAAGGTTGCCATCCATTGGAATAACAAAAATCTGGACAACAATCTACCTTCCATAATGACAAGGCTACTATCCAATGGAGTACCAAAAATATGGACAACAGACTACCTTCCACAATGACTAGGCTACCATTCTTTGGAGTAGCAAAAATTACGACAAAAGACTACCTTCCACAATGACTAGTCTACCATCCATTGGAATAACAAAAATATCGACAACAGACTACCTTCCAAAATAACAAGGCTACCATCCAATAGAGTAACAAAAATATCGACAATAGACTACTTTCCATAATGACTAGTCTACCATCCATTGAAGTAAAAAAAATATCAACAAGAGACTACCTTCCATAATGATAAGGCTACCATCCATTGTAGTAACAAAAATCTGGACAACAAACTACCTTCCATAATGACAAGGCTACCATCCATTGGAGTACCAACGGTATCGGCAACAAACTACCTTCCATAATGACAAGGCTACCATCCATTAGAATAACAAAAATCTCGACAATAGACTATGTTCCATAATGACAAGGCTACCATCTATTAGAGTAACAAAAATCTGGTCAATAGACTACCTTCCATAATGACAAGGCTACCATCCATTGGAGAACAAAAATATCATCAAGAGACATCCTTCCATAATGACAAGGCTACCATCCATTGGAGTATAAAATTTTTTTAAAACAGACTACCTTCCATAATGACAAGGCTACCATCCATTAGAGTAACAAAAATCTCGAAAACCAACTAATTTTTATAATGACGAGGCTACTTTCATTGGAGTAACAAAGATATCGACAGCAGGATACCTTCCATAATGACAAGGCTACAATCCATTTGAGTAACAAAAATCTCGACAATAGACTACCTTCCATAATGACAAGGCTACCATCCATTGGAGTAACAAAAATCTCGACAACCAACTAACTTCCATAATGACGAGGCTACCATTCATTGGAGTAACAAAAAATATCAACAAGAGACTACCTTCCATAATGATAAGGCTAACATCCATTGGAGTAACAAAAATCTGGACAACAAACTACCTTCCATAATGACAAGGCTACCATCCATTGGAGTAACAAAGATATCGATAACAAACTTCCTTCCATAATGACAAGGCTACCATCCATTGGAATAACAAAAGTCTCGACAATAGACTACCTTCCATAATGATAAGGCTACCATCTAATGGAGTAACAAAAATCTCTACAATAGTCTACCTTCCATAATGACAAGGCTACCATCTATTAGAGTAACAAAAATCTGGTCAACACACTACCTTCCATAATGACAAGGCTACCATCCATTGGAGAACAAAAATATCAATAAAAGACTACTTTCCATAATGACAAGGCTACCATCCATTGGAGTATAAAATTTTTTGACAACAGAGTACCTTCCATAATGACAAGGCTACCATCCATTGGAGTAACAAATATCTCGACAACCAACTAACTTCCATAATGACTAGGCTACTTCAATTGGAGTAACAAAGATATCGACACCAGGCTACCTTCCATAATGACAAGGCTACAATCCGTTCGAGTAACAACAATCTCGACAACAGACTATCTTCTATAATGACAAGGTTACCATCCATTGGAGTAACAAAGATATCGACAACATACTACCTTCCATAATGACAACGTTACTATCCATTGGAGTAAAAAAGATATCGTCAACATACTACCTTCCATAATGACAAGGCTACCAGTCATTGGAGTAACAAAAATCACGACAAAAGACTACCTTCCATAATTGCAAAGATGTCATCCATTGGAATAACAAAAATCTCGAAAATAAACTACCTCCAATAATTACTAGGCTACCATCCATTGGTATAATAAAAAATCTGGACAATAATCTACCTTCCATAATGACAGGGCTACTAAATAATGGAGTAACAAAAATATGGACAACAGACTACCTTCCATAATGACAAGGCTAACATACATTGTAGTAACAAAAATTTGAACAACATACTACATTCCATAATGACAAGGCTACCATCCATTGGAATAACAAAAATCTCGACAACAGAATACCTTCCATAATGACTAGGCTACCATTCATTGGAGTAACAAAAATCACGACAAAAGACTTCCTTCCATAATGACTAGTCTACCATCCATTGGAATAACAAAAATCTCGACAACAAACTACCTTCCATAATGACAAGGCTACCATCCAATGGAGTGAAAAAAAATATCAACAAGAGACTACCTTCCATAATGATAAGGCTACCATCCATTGGAGTAACAAAAATCTGGACAACAAACTACCTTCCATAATGACAAGGCTACCATCCATTGGAGTAACAAAGATATCGGTAACAAACTACCTTCCATAATGACAAGGCTACCATCCATTGGAATAATAAAAATCTCAACAACAGACTACGTTCCATAATGATAAGGCTACCATCTAATGGAGTCACAAAAATCTGGTCAACATACTACCTTCCCTAATGACAAGGTTACCATCTATTAGAGTAACAAAAATCTGGTCAATAGACTACCTTCCATAATGACAAGGCTACCATCCATTGGAGAACAAAAATATCATCAAGAGACTACCTTCCATAATGACAAGGCTACCATCCATTGGAGTATAAAATTTTTTGACAACAGACTACCTTCCATAATGACAAGGCTACCATCCATTGGAGTAACAAAAATCTCGACAACCAACTAACTTCCATTATGATGAGGCTACTTCCATTGGAGTAACAAAGATATCGACACCATGCTACCTTCCATAATGAGAAGGCTACAATCCATTCGAGTAACAAAAATCTCGACAAAAGACAACCTTCCATAATGACAAGGCTACCATCCATTGGAGTAACAAAGATATCGACAACATACTACCTTCCATAATGATAAGGCTACCATCCATTCGAGTAACAAAGATATCGACAACATACTACCTTCCATAATGACAATGCTACCAGTCATTGGAGTAACAAAAATCATGACAAAAGACTACCTTCCATAATGGAAAGGCTGCCATCCATTGAAATAACAAAAATCTCGAGAACAAACTTCCTTCCATAATGACAAGGTTACCATCCATTGGAATAACAAAAATCTGGACAACAATCTACCTTCCATAATGACAAGGCTACTATCCAATGAAGTAACAAAAATATGGACAACATACTAACTTATATAATGACAAGGCTAACATACATTGTAGTAACAAAAAATTGAACAACAGACTACATAACATTATGACAAGGCTACCATCCAATGAAGTAACAAAAATCTCGACAACATAACACCTTCCATAATGACTAGGCTACCATATATTGGAATAACAAGAATCACGACAAAAGACTACCTTCCTTAATGACTAGTCTACCATCCATTGGAATAACAAAAATCTTGACAACAGACTACCTTCCATAATGACAAGGCTACCATCCAATGGAGTAACAAAAATATCGATAATAGACTACCTTCCATAATGACTAGTCTACCATCCATTGAAGTAAAAAAAAATAAACAAGAGACTACCTTCCATAATGATAAGGCTACCATCCATTGGAGCAACAAAAATATGGACAACAAACTACCGTCCATAATGACAATGCTATCATCCATTGGAGTAACAAAGATATCGACAACAAACTACCTTCCATAATGACAAGGCTACCATCCATTGGAATAACAAAAATCTCGACAAAAGACTACCTTCCATAATGATAAGGCTACCATTTAATGGAGTAACAAAAATCTCGACAACAGACTACCTTCCATAATGACAAGGCTACCATCTAATAGAGTAACAAAAATCTGGTCAACAGACTACCTTCCATAATGACAAGGCTACCATCCATTGGAGAATAAAAATATCATCAAGAGACTACCTTCCATAATGATAAGGCTACCATCCATTGGAGTATAAAAAATATTGACAACAGACTACCTTTCATAATGACAAGGCTACCATCCATTGGAGTAACAAAAATCTCGACAACCAACTAACTTCCATTATGATGAAGCTACTTCCATTGGAGTAACAAAGATATCGACACCAGGCTACCTTCCATAATGAGAAGGCTACAATCCATTCGAGTAACAAAAATCTCGACAATGGACTACCTTCCATAATGACAAGGCTACCATCCATTGAAGTAACAAAGATATCGAAAACATACTACCTTCAATAATGACAAGGTTACCAGCCATTGGAGTAACAAAGATATCGACAACATACTAGCTTCCATAATGACAAGGCTACCAGTCATTGGAGTAACAAAAATCACGACAAAAGACTACCTTCCATAATGGCAAGGCTGCCATCCATTGGAGTAACAAAAATCTCGACAACAGACTACCTTCCATAATGATAAGGCTACCATCAATTGGAGTAACAAAGATATCGATAACAAACTAGCTTCCATAATGACAAGGCTACAATCCAATGTAGTAACTAAAATTTCGAAAACAGACTACCTTCCATAATGTCAAGGCTACCGTCCATTGGAGTAACAAAAATCTCGACAACAGACTACCTTCCATAATGACAAGGCTACCATCCATTGGAGTAACAAAAATATCAACAAGGGACTATCTTCCATAATGACAAGGATACCATCCATTGGAGTAACAAAAATATCAACAAGAGACCATCTTCCATAATGATAAGGCTACCATCCATTGGAGGAACAAAAATCTGGACAACAAACTACCTTCAATAATGACAAGGCTATCATCCATTGGAGTAACAAAGATATCGACAACAAACTACCTTCCATAATGACAAGGATATTATCCAATGGAGTAACAAAAATATGGACAAAAGACTACCTTCCATAATGACAAGGCTAACATACATTGTAGTAAAAAAAATCTGAACAACAAACTACCTTCCATAATGTCAAGGCTACAATCCATTGGAGTAACAAAAATCACAACGAGAAACTTCCTTCCAAAATGATAAGGCTACCATCTGTTGGAGTAACAAAAATTTGAACAACAGACTACATTACATAATGACAAGGCTACCATCCATTGGAATAACAAAAATCTCGACAACATTCTACCTTCCATTATGATAAGGCTATCATCCAATGGAGTAACAAAAATCTCGACAACAGAATACCTTCCATAATGACTAGGCTACCATTCATTGGAGTAACAAAAATCACGAAAAAAGACTATCTTCCATAATAACTAATCTACCATCCATTGGAATAACAAAAATCTCGATAACAGACTACCTTCCATAATGACAAGGCTTCCATCCAATGGAGTAACAAAAATATCGACAATAGACTACCTTCCATAATGACTAGTCTACCACCCATTGAAGTAAAAAAAATATCAACAAGAGACTACCTTCCATAATGATAAGGCTACCATCCATTGGAGTAACAAAAATTTGGACAACAAACTACCTTCCATAATGACAAGGCTATTATCCAATGGAGTAACAAAGATATCGACAACAAACTACCTTCCACAATGACAAGGCTACCATCCATTGGAATAACAAAAATCTCGACAACAGACTATGTTCCATAATGATAAGGCTACCATCTAATAGAGTAACAAAAATCTCGACAACAGACTACCTTCCATAATGACAAGGCTACCATCTATTATAGTAACAAAAATCTGGTCACCAGACTACCTTCCATAATGACAAGGCTACCATCCATTGGAGAAAAAAAATATCATCAAGAGACCACTTTCCACAATGACAAGGTTACCATCCATTGGAGTATAAAATTTTTTGACAACAGACTACCTTCAATAATGACAAGGCTACCATCCATTGTAGTAACAAAAATATCGACAACCAACTAACTTCCATAATGACGAGGCTACTTCCATTGGAGTAACAAAGATATCGACACCAGGCTACCTTCCATAATGACAAGGCTACAATCCATTCGAGTAACCAAAATCTCGACAATAAATTACCTTCCATAATGACAAGGCTACCACCCATTGGAGTAACAAAGATATCGACAACATACTACCTTCCATAATGACAAGGTTACCAGCGAATGGAGTAACAAAGATATCGACAACAGACTACCTTCCATAATGACAAGGCTACAATACAATGTAGTAAAAAAATCTCGGCAACAGACTACCTTCCATAATGACAAGGCTACCATCCATTGGAGTAACAAAAATATCAACAAGAGACTATCTTCCATAATGATAAGGCTACCATCCACTAGAGCAACAAAAATCTGGACAACAAACTACCTTCCATAATGACAAGGCTATCATCCATTGGAGTAACAAAGATATCGACAACAAACTACCTTCCATAATGACAAGGCTACCATCCATTGGAATAACAAAAATCTCGACAACATACTACCTTCCATAATGATAAGGCTACCATTTAATGGAATAACAAAAATCCCGACAACAGACTACCTTCCATAATGACAAGGCTACTATCCAATGGAGTAACAAAAATATGGACAACAGACTACCTTTTATAATGACAAGGCTAACATATATTGTAGTAACAAAAATTTGAACAACAGACTACATTCCATAATGACAAGGCTACCTTCCATTGAAATAACAAAAATCTCGACAACATACTACCTTCCATTATGACAAGGCTACCATCCAATGGAGTAACAAAAATCTCGACAAGAGAATACCTTCCATAATGACTAGGCTACCATTCATTGGAGTAACAAAAATTACGACAAAAGACTACCTTTCATAATGTCTAATCTACCATCCATTGGAATAACAAAAATCTCGACAACAGACTACCTTCCATAATGACAAGGCTACCATCCAATGGAGTAACCAAAATATCAACAATAGACTACCTTCCATATCGACTAGTCTACCATCCATTGAAGTAAAAAAAAATATCAACAAGAGTCTACCTTCCATAATGATAAGGCTACCATCCATTGGAACAACAAAAATCTGGACAACAAACTACCTTCCATAATGACAAGGCTATCATCCATTGGAGTAACAAAGATATCGACAATAAACTACCTTCCATAATGACAAGGCTACCATCCATTGGAATAACAAAAATCTCGACAACAGACTACCTTCCATAATGACAAGGCTACCATCTATTAGAGTAACAAAAATATGGTCCACAGACTACCTTCCATAATGATAAGGCTACCATCCATTGGAGAACAAAAATATCATCAAGAGACTACCTTGCATAATGACAAAGCTACCATCCATTGGAGTATAAAATTTTTTGACAACGGAATACCTTCCATAATGACAAAGCTACCATCCGTTGGAGTAACAAAAATCTCGACAACCAACTAACTTCCATTATGATGAGGCTACTTCCATTGGAGTAACAAAGATATCGACACCAGGCTACCTTCCATAATGAAAAGGCTACAATCCATTCGAGTAACAAAAATCTCGACAATAGACTACCTTCCATAGTGACAAGGATACCATCCATTGGAGTAACAAAGATATCGACAACATACCACCTTCCATAATGACAAGGTTACGAGCCATTGGAGTAACAAAGATATCGACAAACAGACTACCTTCCATAATGAAAAGGCTACCAGTAATTGGAGTAACAAAACTCACGACAAAAGACTACCTTCCATAATGGCAAGGCTGCCATCCATTGGAATAACAAAAATCTCGACAACAGACTACCTTCAATAATGACAAGGGTACCATCCATTGGAGTAACAAAAATCTCGACAACAGACTACCTTCCATAATGACTAGGCTACCATCCATTTGAGTATCAAAGATATCGATAACAAACTAGCTTCCATAATGACCATGCTATAATCCAATGTAGTAATAAAAATATCGACAACAGACTACCTTTCATAGTGATAAGGCTACCATCCATTGGAGTAACAAAAATTTCGACAATAGACTACCTTCCATAATGACAAAGCTACCATCCATTGGAGGAACAAAGATATCGACAACATACTACCCTCCATATTGACAAGGCTACTAGTCAATGGAGTAACAAAAATCACGACAAAAGACTACCTTCCATAATGGCAAGGATGCCATCCATTGGAATAACTAAAATCTGGACAACAGACTACCTTCTATAATGACAAGGGTACCTTCCATTGGAGTAAAAAAAATCTCGACAACAGACTACCTTCCATAATGACTAGGCTACCATACATTGGAGTAACAAAGATATCGATAACAAACTAGCTTCCATAATGACAAGGCTACTATCCAATGTAGTAACAAAACTCTTGACAACAGACTACCTTCCATAATGATAAGGCTACCATCCATTGTAGTAACAGAAATCTCGACAACAGACTACCTTCCATAATGAGAAGGCTACCATCCGTTGGAGTAACAAAAATCTCGACAACAGACTACCTTCCATAATGACAAGGCTACCATCCATTGGAGTAACAAAAATATCAACAAGAGACTATCTTACATAATGACAACGCTACCATCCATTGGAGTAACAAAAATCTCGACAACAGACTACCTTCCATAATGATAAGGCTACCATCCATTGGAGTAACAAAAATCTCGACAACCGACTAACTTCCATAATGATGAGGCTACTTCCATTGGAGTAACAAAGATATCGACACCAGGCTACCATCCATAATGACAAGGCTACTTCCATTCGAGTAACAAAAATCTCGACAACAGATTACCTTCCATAATGACAAGGCTACCAACCAATGGAGTAACAAACATATAGACAACATACTACCTTCCATAATGACAAGGCTACTAGTCATTGGAGTAACAAAAATCACGACAAAAGACTACCTTCCATAATGGCAAGGATGCCATCCATTGGAATAACAAAAATCTGGACAACAGACTACCTTCCATAATCACAAGGGTACCTTCCATTGGAGTAAAAAATATCTCGACAACAGACTACCTTCCATAATGACTAGGCTACCATACATTGGAGTAACAAAAATATCGATAACAAACTAGCTTCCATAATGACAAGGGTACAATCCAATGTAGTAACAAAACTCTCGACAACAGACTACCTTCCATAATGATAAGGCTACCATCCATTGTAGTAACATAAATCTTGACAACATACTACCTTCCATAATGACAAGGCTACCATCCATTGGAGTAACAAAAATCTCGACAAAAGACTACCTTCCATAATGACAAGGCTACCATCCATTGGAGTAACAAAAATATCAACAAGAGACTATCTTACATAATGACAAGGCTACCATCCAATGGAGTAACAAAAATCTCGACAACAGACTACCTTCCATAATGACAAGGATACCATCCATTGGAGTAACAAAAATCTCGAAAATAGACTATCTCCCATAATTACTAGGCTACCATCCATTGGAATAACAAAAATCTGGACAACAATCTACCTTCCATAATGACATGGCAACTATCCAATGGAGTAACAAAAATCTCGACAACAGACTACCTTCCATAATGACAAGGCTACCATCCATTGGAGTAACAAAAATATCGAAAATAGACTACCTCCCATAATGACTAGTCTACCATCCATTGGAATAACAAAAATCTCGACAACAGAATACCTTCCATAATGACAAGGCTACCATCCAACGGAGTAACAAAAATGTCGACAGTAGACTTCCTTCCATAATGTCTAGTCTACCATCCATTGAAGTAAAGAAAATATCAACAAGAGACTACGTTCCATAATGATAAGGCTACCATCCATTGGAGCAAAAAAAATCTGGACAACAAACTACCTTCCATAATGACAAGGCTATCATCCATTGGAGTAACAAAGATATTGACAACAAACTACCTTCCATAATGACAAGGCTACCATCCATTGGAATAACAAAAATCTCGACAACAGACTACCTTCCATAATGATAAGGCTACCATCTAATTGAGTAACAAAAATCTCGACAACAGACTACCTTCCATAATGACAAGGCTACCATCCATTAGAGTAACAAAAATATCAACAAGAGACTATCTTACATAATGACAAGGCTACCATCCAATGGAGTAACAAAAATCTCGACAACAGACTACCTTCCATAATGACAAGGATACCATCCATTGGAGTAACAAAAATCTCGAAAATAGACTACCTCCCATAATGACTAGTCTACCATCCATTGGAATAACAAAAATCTCGACAACAGAATACCTTCCATAATGACAAGGCTACCATCCAACGGAGTAACAAAAATGTCGACAATAGACTACCTTCCATAATGTCTAGTCTACCATCCATTGAAGTAAAGAAAATATCAACAAGAGACTACCTTACTTAATGATAAGGCTACCATCCATTGGAGCAAAAAAAATCTGGACAACAAACTACCTTCCATAATGACAAGGCTATCATCCATTGGAGTAACAAAGATATCGACAACAAATTACCTTCCATAATGACAAGGCTACCATCCATTGGAATAAAAAAAATCTCGACAACAGACTACCTTCCATAATGATAAGGCTACCATCTAATGGAGTAACAAAAATCTCGACAACAGACTACCTTCCATAATGACAAGGCTACCATCTATTAGAGTAACAAATATCTGGTCAACAGACTACCTTCCATAATGACAAGGCTACCATCCATTGGAGAACAAAAATATCATCAAGAGACTACCTTCCATAATGACAAGGCTACCATCCATCGGAGTATAAATTTTTTGGACAATAGACTACCTTCCATAATGACAAGGCTACCATCCATTGGAGTTACAAAAATCTCGACAACCAACTAACTTCCATTATGACGAGGCTACTTCCATTGGAGTAACAAAGTTATTGACACCAGGCTACCTTCCATAATGACAAGGCTACAATCCATTCGAGTAACAAAAATCTCGACAACAGACTACCTTCCATAATGACAAGGCTACCATCCATTGGAGTAACAAAGATATTGACAACATACTACCTTCCATAATGACAAGGTTACGAGCCATTGGAGTAACAAAGATATCGACAACATACTACCTTCCATAATGACAAGGCTACCAGTAATTGGAGTAACAAAAATCACGACAAAAGACTACCTTCCATAATGGCAAGGCTGCCATCCATTGGAATAACAAAAATCTCGATAACAGACTACCTTCCATAATGACAAGGGTACCATCCATTGGAGTAACAACAATCTCGACAACATACTACCTTCCATAATGACTAGGTTACCATCCATTGGAGTAACAAAGATATCGATAACAAACTAGCTTCCATAATGACAAGGCTACAATGCAATGTAGTAACAAAAATCTCGACAATAGACTACCTTTCATAGTGATAAGGCTACCATCCATTGCAGTAACATAAATCTCGACAACAGACTACCTTCCATAATGACAAGGCTACCATCCATTGGAGTAACAAAAATCTCGACAACAGACTACCTTCCATAATGACAAGGCTACCATCCATTGGAGTAACAAAAATCTCGACAACAGACTACCTTCCATAATGACAAGGCTACCATCCATTGGAATAACAAAAATCTCGACAACAGACTACCTTCCATAATGACAAGGCTATTATCCAATGGAGTAACAAAAATATGGACAACAGACTACCTTCCATAATGACAAGGCTAACATAGATTGTAGTAACAAAAATCTGAATAACAGACTACCTCCCATAATGTCAAGGCTACCATCCATTGGAGTAACAAAAATCACAATGACAGACTACCTTCCATAATGAAAAGGCTACCATCCATTGGAGTAACAAAAATCTCGACAACAAACTACCTTCAATAATAACAAGGCTACCATCCATTGGAGTATTAAAAATCTCGACTATAGACTACCTCCCATAATGACTAGGCTACCATCCATTGGCGTAACAAAGATATAAACAACAGACTACCTTCCATAATGACAAGGCTACCATCCATTGGAGTAACAAAAATCTCGACAACAGACTACCTTCCATAATGACAATGCTACCATCCATTGGAGTAAAATAGATATCGATAACAGACTACCTTCCATAATGACAAGGCTACAATCTAATGTAGTAACAAAAATATCGACAACAGACTACCTTCCATAATGATAAGGCTACCATCCTTTGTAGTAACATAAATCTCGACTATTGACTACCTTCCATAATGATTAGGCTAAAATCCATTGGAGTAACAAAGATATCGACAATAGACTACCTTCCATAATGACAAGGCTACAATCCATTGGAGTAACAAAAATCTCCACAACAGACTATCTTCCATAATGACAAGGCTACAATCCATTGTAGTAACATAAATCTCGACAACAGACTACCTTCCATAATGACATGGCTAACATCCATTGGAGTAACAAAAATCTCGACAACAGACTACCTTCCATAATGACAAGGCTACCTTCCATTGGAGTAACAAAAATATCAACAGGAGACTATCTTCCATAATGACAAGGCTACCATCCATTGGAGTAACAAAAATGTCGACAACAGACTACCTTCCATAATGATAAGCTACCATCCATTGGAGTAACAAAGATATCGACAACATACTACCTTCCATAATGACAAGGCTACCATCCATTGCAGTAAAAAAAATCTCGAAAATAGACTACCTCCCATAATTACTAGGCTACCATCCATTGGAATAAAAAAAATCTCGACAATAGACTACCTTCCATAATGACAAGGCTATTAACCAAAGGAGTAACAAAAATATGGACAACAGACTACCTTCCATAATGACAAGGCTAACATACATTGTAGTAACAAAAATTTGAACAACAGACTACCTTCGATAATGTCAAGGCTACCATCCATTGGAGTAACAAAAATCACAACGACAGACTTCCTTCCATAATGACAAGGCTACCATCCATTGGAGTAACAAAAATCTCGACAACAAACTACCTTCAATAATAAAAAGGCTAACATACATTGTAGTAACAAAAATCACGACAAAAGACTACCTTCCATAATGTCAAGGCTACCATCCATTGGAGTAACAAAAATCAGAATGACAGACTTCCTTCCATAATGACAAGGCTACCATCCATTGGAGTAACAAAAATCTCGACAACAGACTACCTTCCATAATGTCAAGGCTACAATCCATTGGAGTAACAAAAATCACAACGACAGACTTCCTACCTTCCATAATGACAATGCTACCAGCCATTAGAGTAACAAAAATCTCGACAACAGACTAACTTCCATAATGACAAGGCTACCATCCATTGGAGTAACAAAAATCTCGACAACATACTACCTTCCATAATTATAAGGCTACCATCCATTAGAGTAACAAAGATATCGACAACATACTACCTTCCATAATGACAAGGCTAACATACATTGTAGTAACAAAAATCTGAACAACAGACTACCTTCCATAATGTCAAGGCTACCATCCATTGGAGTAACAAAAATCACAATGACAGACTACCTTCCATAATGACAATGCTACCAGCCATTGGAGTAACAAAAATCTCGACAACAAACTACCTTCAACAATAACAAGGCTACCATCCATTGGAGTATCAAAAATCTCGATTATAGACTACCTTCCATAATGACTAGGCTTCCATCCATTGGAGTAACAAAGATATCGACAACAGACTACCTTCCATAATGACAAGGCTACCATCCATTGGAGTAACAAAAATCTTGACAACAGACTACCTTCCATAATGAGAAGGCTACCATCCATTGGAGTAACAAAGATATCGACAACATACTCCCTTCCATAATTACAAGGCTACCATCCATTAGAGTAACAAAGATATCGACAACATACTACCTTCCATAATGACAAGGCTACCATTCATTGGAGTAACAAAAATCACGATAAAAGACTACCTTCCATAATGACAATGCTGCCATCCATTGGAATAACAAAAATCTCAAAAATAGACTACCTTCCATAATGACAAGGCTACCATTCAATGGAGTAACAAAAATCTTGACAACAGACTACCTTCCATAATTACTAGTCTACCATCCATTAGAGTAACAAAAATTAGGACAACAGACAACCTTCCATAATGACTAGTCTACCATCCATTGGAATAACAAAAATCTCGACAACAGACTACCTTCCATAATGACAAGGCTACCATCCAATGAAGTAACAAAAATCTCGACAATAGACTACCTTCCATAATGACAAGGCTACCATCCATAAGACTAACAAAAATCTCGAAAATAGACTACCTCCCATGATTACTAGGCTACCATCCATTACAATAACAAAAATCTGGACAACGGTCTACCTTCCATAATGACAAGGCTACTATCCAATGGAGTAACAAAAATATGGACAACAAACTACCTTCCATAATGACAAGGCTAACATACATTGTAGTAACAAATATCTGAACAACATAATTCCTTGCATAATGACAAGGCTATCATCCATTGGAGTAACAAAAACCATACCAATAGACTACCTTCCATAATGACAAGGCTACAATCCAATGTAGTAACAAAAATCTCGACAACAGACTACCTCCCATAATGACAAGGCTACCATCCATTGGAGTAAAAAAAATCTTGACAACAGACTACCTTCCATAATGACAAGGATACCATCAGTTGGAGTAACAAAAATATCAACAAGAGACTATCTTCCATAATGACAAGGCTACCATCCATTGGAGTAACAAAAATATTGACAACAGACTACCTTCCATCATGACAAGGCTACCATCCATTGAAGTAACAAAAATCTCAAAAATAGACTACCTCCCATAATTACTAGGATACCATCCATTGGAATAACAAAAATCTCGACAACAGACTACCTTCCATAAAGACAAGGCTACTATCCAATGGAGTAACAAAAATATGGACAACAGACTACCTTCCATAATGACAAGGCTAACATACATTGTAGTAACTATAATCTGAACAACAGACTACCTTCCATAATGACAAGGCTACCATCCATTGGAGTAACAAAAATCACAACGACAGACTACCTTCCATAATGACAAGGCTGCCATCCATTGGAGTACCAAAAATCTCA
The DNA here is from genome assembly GCA_948472305.1 of Vicia faba. Taxonomy (NCBI): domain Eukaryota; kingdom Viridiplantae; phylum Streptophyta; class Magnoliopsida; order Fabales; family Fabaceae; genus Vicia; species Vicia faba. Next base: position 653,373,906 of record OX451741.1, read on the forward strand.
ACAATAGACTACCTTCAAAAATGACAAGGCTACCATCCATTGGAGTAACAAAGATATCGACAACATACTACCTTCCATAATTACAAGACTACCATCCATTAGAGTAACAAAGATATCGATAACATACTACCTTCCATAATGACAAGGCTACCATTCATTGGAGTAACACAAATCTCGACAAAAGACTACCTTCCATAATGACAATTCTGCCATCCATTGGAATAACAAAAATCTCGAAAATAGACTACCTTCCATAATGACAAGGATACCATTCAATTGAGTAACAAAAATCTTGACAACAGACTACCTTCCATAATTACTAGTCTACCATCCATTAGAGTAACAAAAATCAGGACAACAGACAACCTTCCATAATGACTAGGCTTCCATCCATTGGAGTAACAAAGATATCGACAACAGACTACCTTCCATAATGACAAGGCTACCATCCATTGGAGTAACAAAAATCTTGACAACAGACTACCTTCCATAATGAGAAGGCTACCATCCATTGGAGTAACAAAGATATCGACAACATACTACCTTCCATAATTACAAGGCTACCATCCATTAGAGTAACAAAGATATCGACAACATACTACCTTCCATAATGACAAGGCTACCATTCATTGGAGTAACAAAAATCACGACAAAAGACTACCTTCCATAATGACAATGCTGCCATCCATTGGAATAACAAAAATCTCAAAAATAGACTACCTTCCATAATGACAAGGCTACCATTCAATGGAGTAACAAAAATCTTGACAACAGACTACCTTCCATAATTACTAGTCTACCATCCATTAGAGTAACAAAAATTAGGACAACAGACAACCTTCCATAATGACTAGTCTACCATCCATTGGAATAACAAAAATCTCGACAACAGACTACCTTCCATAATGACAAGGCTACCATCCAATGAAGTAACAAAAATCTCGACAATAGACTACCTTCCATAATGACATGGCTACCATCCATAAGACTAACAAAAATCTCGAAAATAGACTACCTCCCATGATTACTAGGCTACCATCCATTACAATAACAAAAATCTGGACAACGGTCTACCTTCCATAATGACAAGGCTACTATCCAATGGAGTAACAAAAATATGGACAACAAACTACCTTCCATAATGACAAGGCTAACATACATTGTAGTAACAAATATCTGAACAACATAATTCCTTGCATAATGACAAGGCTATCATCCATTGGAGTAACAAAAACCATACCAATAGACTACCTTCCATAATGACAAGGCTACAATCCAATGTAGTAACAAAAATCTCGACAACAGACTACCTCCCATAATGACAAGGCTACCATCCATTGGAGTAAAAAAAATCTTGACAACAGACTACCTTCCATAATGACAAGGATACCATCAATTGGAGTAACAAAAATATCAACAAGAGACTATCTTCCATAATGACAAGGCTACCATCCATTGGAGTAACAAAAATATTGACAACAGACTACCTTCCATCATGACAAGGCTACCATCCATTGAAGTAACAAAAATCTCAAAAATAGACTACCTCCCATAATTACTAGGATACCATCCATTGGAATAACAAAAATCTCGACAACAGACTACCTTCCATAAAGACAAGGCTACTATCCAATGGAGTAACAAAAATATGGACAACAGACTACCTTCCATAATGACAAGGCTAACATACATTGTAGTAACTATAATCTGAACAACAGACTACCTTCCATAATGACAAGGCTACCATCCATTGGAGTAACAAAAATCACAACGACAGACTACCTTCCATAATGACAAGGCTGCCATCCATTGGAGTACCAAAAATCTCAACAATAGACTACCTTCAAAAATGACAAGGCTACCATCCATTGGAGTAACAAAGATATCGACAACATACTACCTTCCATAATTACAAGACTACCATCCATTAGAGTAACAAAGATATCGATAACATACTACCTTCCATAATGACAAGGCTACCATTCATTGGAGTAACACAAATCTCGACAAAAGACTACCTTCCATAATGACAATTCTGCCATCCATTGGAATAACAAAAATCTCGAAAATAGACTACCTTCCATAATGACAAGGATACCATTCAATTGAGTAACAAAAATCTTGATAACAGACTACCTTCCATAATTACTAGTCTACCATCCATTAGAGTAACAAAAATCAGGACAACAGACAACCTTCCATAATGACTAGGCTACCATCCATTGGAATAACAAAAATCTCGACAACAGACTACCTTCCATAATGACAAGGCTACCATCCAATGGAGTAACAAAAATCTCGACAACAGACTACCTTCCATAATGACAAGGCTACCATCCATTGGAGTAACAAAGATATCGACAACATACTACCTTCCATAATTACAAGGCTACCATCCATTAGAGTAACAAAGATATCGACAACATAATACCTTCCATAATGACAAGGCTACCATTCATTGGAGTAACAAAAATCACGACAAAAGACTACCTTCCATAATGACAATGCTGCCATCCATTGGAATAACAAAAATCTCAAAAATAGACTACCTTCCATAATGACAAGGCTACCATTCAATGGAGTAACAAAAATCTTGACAACAGACTACCTTCCATAATTACTAGTCTACCATCCATTAGAGTAACAAAAATTAGGACAACAGACAACCTTCCATAATGACTAGTCTACCATCCATTGGAATAACAAAAATCTCGACAACAGACTACCTTCCATAATGACAAGGCTACCATCCAATGAAGTAACAAAAATCTCGACAATAGACTACCTTCCATAATGACATGGCTACCATCCATAAGACTAACAAAAATCTCGAAAATAGACTACCTCCCATGATTACTAGGCTACCATCCATTACAATAACAAAAATCTGGACAACGGTCTACCTTCCATAATGACAAGGCTACTATCCAATGGAGTAACAAAAATATGGACAACAAACTACCTTCCATAATGACAAGGCTAACATACATTGTAGTAACAAATATCTGAACAACATAATTCCTTGCATAATGACAAGGCTATCATCCATTGGAGTAACAAAAACCATACCAATAGACTACCTTCCATAATGACAAGGCTACAATCCAATGTAGTAACAAAAATCTCGACAACAGACTACCTCCCATAATGACAAGGCTACCATCCATTGGAGTAAAAAAAATCTTGACAACAGACTACCTTCCATAATGACAAGGATACCATCAATTGGAGTAACAAAAATATCAACAAGAGACTATCTTCCATAATGACAAGGCTACCATCCATTGGAGTAACAAAAATATTGACAACAGACTACCTTCCATCATGACAAGGCTACCATCCATTGGAGTAACAAAAATCTCAAAAATAGACTACCTCCTATAATTACTAGGATACCATCCATTGGAATAACAAAAATCTCGACAACAGACTACCTTTCATAAAGACAAGGCTACTATCCAATGGAGTAACAAAAATATGGACAACAGACTACCTTCCATAATGACAAGGCTAACATACATTGTAGTAACTATAATCTGAACAACAGACTACCTTCCATAATGACAAGGCTACCATCCATTGGAGTAACAAAAATCACAACGACAGACTACCATCCATAATGACAAGGCTGCCATCCATTGGAGTACCAAAAATCTCAACAATAGACTACCTTCAAAAATGACAAGGCTACCATCCATTGGAGTAACAAAGATATCGACAACATACTACCTTCCATAATTACAAGACTACCATCCATTAGAGTAACAAAGATATCGATAACATACTACCTTCCATAATGACAAGGCTACCATTCATTGGAGTAACACAAATCTCGACAAAAGACTACCTTCCATAATGACAATTCTGCCATCCATTGGAATAACAAAAATCTCGAAAATAGACTACCTTCCTTAATGACATGGATACCATTCAATTGAGTAACAAAAATCTTGACAACAGACTACCTTCCATAATTACTAGTCTACCATCCATTAGAGTAACAAAAATCAGGACAACAGACAACCTTCCATAATGACTAGGCTACCATCCATTGGAATAACAAAAATCTCGACAACAGACTACCTTCCATAATGACAAGGCTACCATCCAATGGAGTAACAAAAATCTCGACAACAGACTACCTTCCATAATGACAAGGCTACCATCCATTGGAGTAACAAAGATATCGACAACATACTACCTTCCATAATTACAAGGCTACCATCCATTAGAGTAACAAAGATATCGACAACATACTACCTTCCATAATGGCAAGGCTAACATACATTGTAGTAACAAAAATCTGAACAACTGACTACCTTCCATAATGTCAAGGCTACCATCCATTGGAGTAACTAAAATCACAACCACAGACTTCCTTCCATAATGACAAGGATACCATCCATTGGAGTAACAAAAATCTCGACAACAGACTACCTTCAATAATGACAAGGCTACAATCCATTGGAGTAACAAAAATCACAATGACAGACTACCTTCCATAATGACAATGCTACCAGCCATTGGAGTAACAAAAATCTCGACAACAAACTACCTTCAACAATAACAAAGCTACCATCCATTGGAGTATCAAAAATCTCGACAATAGACTACCTTCCATAATGACTAGGCTACCATCCATTGGAGTAACAAAGATATCGACAACAGACTACCTTCCATAATGACAAGGCTACCATCCATTGGAGTAACAAAAATCTCGACAACAGACTACCTTCCATAATGACAAGGCTACCATCCATTGGAGTAACAAAGATATCGACAACATACTACCTTCCATAATTATAAGGCTACCATCCATTAGAGTAACAAAGATATCGACAACATACTACCTTCCATAATGACAAGGCTAACATACATTGTAGTAACAAAAATCTGAACAACAGACTACCTTCCATAATGTCAAGGCTACCATCCATTGGACTAACAAAAATCACAACGACAGACTTCCTTCCATAATTACAAGGATACCATCCATTGGAGTAACAAAAATCTCGACAACAGACTACCTTCCATAATGACAAGGCTACAATCCATTGGAGTAACAAAAATCACAATGACAAACTACCTTCTATAATGACAATGCTACCAGCCATTGGAGTAACAAAAATCTCGACAACAAACTACCTTCAACAATAACAAGGATACCATCCATTGGAGTATCAAAAATCTCGACTATAGACTACCTTCCATAATGACTAGGCTTCCATCCATTGGAGTAACAAAGATATCGACACGACTACCTTCCATAATGACAAGGCTACCATCCATTGGAGTAACAAAAATCTTGACAACAGACTACCTTCCATAATGACAAGGCTACCATCCATTGGAGTAACAAAGATATCGACAACATACTACCTTCCATAATTACAAGGCTACCATCCATTAGAGTAACAAAGATATCGACAACATACTACCTTCCATAATGACAAGGCTACCATTCATTGGAGTAACAAAAATCATGACAAAAGACTACCTTCCATAATAACAATGCTGCCATCCATTGGAATAACAAAAATCTCAAAAATAGACTACCTTCCATAATGACAAGGCTACCATTCAATGGAGTAACAAAAATCTTGACAACAGACTACTTTCCATAATTACTAGTCTAACATCCATTAGAGTAACAAAAATTAGGACAACAGACATCCTTCCATAATGACTAGTCTACCATCCATTGGAATAACAAAAATCTCGACAACAGACTACCTTCCATAATGACAAGGCTACCATCCAATGGAGTAACAAAAATCTCGACAATAGAATACCTTCCATAATGACAAGGCTACCATCCATTAGAGTAACAAAAATCTCGAAAATAGACTACCTCCCATGATTACTAGGCTACCATCCATTACAATAACAAAAATATGGACAACAGTCTACCTTCCATAATGACAAGGCTACTATCCAATGGAGTAACAAAAATATGGACAACAAACTACCTTCCATAATGACAAGGCTAACATACATTGTAGTAACAAATATTTGAACAACATAATTCCTTGCATAATGACAAGGCTATCATCCATTGGAGTAACAAAAACCATACCAATAGACTACCTTCCATAATGACAAGGCTACAATCCAATGTAGTAACAAAAATCTCGACAACAGACTACCTCCCATAATGACAAGGCTACCATCCATTGGAGTAAAAAAAAATCTTGACAACAGACTACCTTCCATAATGACAAGGATACCATCAATTGGAGTAACAAAAATATCAACAAGCGACTATCTTCCATAATGACAAGGCTACCATCCATTGGAGTAACAAAAATATTGACAACAGACTACCTTCCATCATGACAAGGCTACCATCCATTGGAGTAACAAAAATCTCAAAAATAGACTACCTCCCATAATTACTAGGATACCATCCATTGGAATAACAAAAATCTCGACAACAGACTACCTTCCATAAAGACAAGGCTACTATCCAATGGAGTAACAAAAATATGGACAACAGACTACCTTCCATAATGACAAGGCTAACATACATTGTAGTAACTATAATCTGAACAACAGACTACCTTCCATAATGACAAGGCTACCATCCATTGGAGTAACAAAAATCACAACGATAGACTACCTTCCATAATGACAAGGCTGCCATCCATTGGAGTAACAAAAATCTCAATAATAGACTACCTTCAAAAATGAGAAGGCTACCATCCATTGGAGTAACAAAGATATCGACAACATACTACCTTCCATAATTACAAGACTACCATCCATTAGAGTAACAAAGATATCGATAACATACTACCTTCCATAATGACAAGGCTACCATTCATTGGAGTAACAAAAATCTCGACAAAGACTACCTTCCATAATGACAATTCTGCCATCCATTGGAATAACAAAAATCTCGAAAATAGACTACCTTCCATAATGACAAGGATACCATTCAATTGAGTAACAAAAATCTTGACAACAGACTACCTTCCATAATTACTAGTCTACCATCCATTAGAGTAACAAAAATCAGGACAACAGACAACCTTCCATAATGACTAGGATACCATCCATTGGAATAACAAAAATCTCGACAACAGACTACCTTCCATAATGACAAGGCTACCATCCAATGGAGTAACAAAAATCTCGACAACAGACTACCTTCCATAATGACAAAGCTACCATCCATTGGAGTAACAAAGATATCGACAACATACTACCTTCCATAATTACAAGGCTACCATCCATTAGAGTAACAAAGATATCGACAACATACTACCTTCCATAATGGCAAGGCTAACATACATTGTAGTAACAAAAATCTGAACAACAAACTACCTTCCATAATGTCAAGGCTACCATCCATTGGACTAACAAAAATCACAACGACAGACTTCCATCCATAATTACAAGGATACCATCCATTGGAGTAACAAAAATCTCGACAACAGACTACCTTCCATAATGACAAGGCTACCATCCATTGGAGTAACAAAAATATTGACAACAGACTACCTTCCATCATGCCAAGGCTACCATCCATTGGAGTAACAAAAATCTCGAAAATAGACTACCTCCCATAATTACTAGGATACCATCCATTGGAATAACAAAAATCTCGACAACAGACTACCTTCCATAAAGACAAGGCTACTATCCAATGGAGTAACAAAAATATGGACAACACACTACCTTCCATAATGACAAAGCTAACATACATTGTAGTAACTATAATGTGAACAACAGACTACCTTCCATAATAACAAGGATACCATCCATTGGAGTAACAAAAATCACAACGACAGACTACCATCCATAATGACAAGGCTACCATCCATTGGAGTAACAAAAATCTCAACAATAGACTACCTTCAAAAATGACAAGGCTACCATCCATTGGAGTAACAAAGATATCGATAACATACTACCTTCCATAATTACAAGGCTACCATCCATTAGATTAACAAAGATATCGATAACATACTACCTTCCATAATGACAAGGCTACCATTCATTGGAGTAACAAAAATAACGACAAAAGACTACCTTCCATAATGACAATGCTGCCATCCATTGGAATAACAAAAATCTCGAAAATAGACTACCTTCCATAATGACAAGGATACCATTCAATGGAGTAACAAAAATCTTGACAACAGACTACCTTCCATGATGACAAAGCTACGATTTATTAGAGTAACAAAAATCTGGTCAACAAACTACCTTCCATAATGAAGAGGCTATTATCCATTGGAGTAACAAAAATATCAACAAGAGACTACCTTTCATAATGACAAGGCTACCATCCATTGGAGTATAAATTTTTTTGGCAACACACTACCTTCCATAATGACAAGGCTACCATTCATTGGAGTAACAAAAATCTCGACAACAGACTACCTTCCATAATGACAAGGCTACGATTTATTAGAGTAACAAAATTCTGGTCAACAAACTACCTTCCATAATGACGAGGCTACTATCCATTGGAGTAACAAAGATATCAACAAGAGACTACCTTTCATAATGACAAGGCTACCATCCATTGGAGTTTAAAATTTTTTGACAACAGACTACCTTCCATGATGACAAGGCTACCATTCATTGGAGTAACAAAAATCTCGACAACAAACTACCTTCCATAATGACTAGGCTACTTCCATTGGAGTAACAAAGATATCGACACCAGGCCACCTTTCATAATGACATGGCTACAATCCATTGGAGTAACAAAAATCTCGACAACAGACTACCTTTCATAATGACAAAGCTACCATCCATTGGAGTAACAAAGATATTGATAGCTGACTACCATATATAATGACAAAGCTACAATCCATTGAGTAACAAAGATATTGACAACTGACTACCTTCCAAAATGACAAGGCTACCATACATTGGAGTAACAAAAATATCAACGAGAGACTATCTTCCCTAATGACAAGGCTACCATCCTTTGGAGTAACAAAAATCACAATGACAGACTTCCTTCCATAATGACAAGAATACCATCCATTGGAGTAACAAAAATCTCGACAATAGACTACCTTCAATAATGACAAGGCTACAATCCATTGGAGTAACAAAAATCACAATGACAGACTACCTTCCATAATAAAAATGCTACCAGCCATTGGAGTAACAAAATTCTAGACAACAAACTACCTTCAACAATAACAAAGCTACCATCCATTGGAGTATCAAAAATCTCGACTATAGACTACCTTCCATAATGACTAGGCTACCATCCATTGGAGTAACAAAGATATCGACAACAGACTACCTTCCATAATGACAAGGCTACCATCCATTGGAGTAACAAAAATCTCGACAACAGACTACCTTCCATAATGACAAGGCTACCATCCATTGGAGTAACAAAGATATCGACAACATACTACCTTCCATAATTACATGGCTACCATCCATTAGAGTAACAAAGATATCGACAACATACTACCTTCCATAATGACAAGGCTACCATTCGCTGGAGTAAGAAAAATCACGACAAAAGACTACCTTCCATAATGACAATGCTGCCATCCATTGGAATATCAAAAATCTCGAAATTAGACTACCTTCCATAATGACAAGGCTACCATTCTATGGAGTAACAAAAATCTTGACAACAGACTACCATCCATAATTACTAGTCTACCATCCAATAGAGTAACAAAAATCAGGACAACAGACAACCTTCCATAATGACTAGTCCACCATCCATTGGAATAACAAAAATCTCGACAACAGACTACCTTCCATAATGACAAGGCTACCATCCAATAGAGTAACAAAAATCTCGACAATAGACTACCTTCCATAATGATAAGGCTACCATCCATTGGAGTAACAAAAATCTCGGCAACAGACTACCTTCCATAATGACAAGGCTACCATCCATTGGAGTAACAAAGATATCGACAACATACTACCTTCCATAATTATAAGGCTACCATCCATTAGAGTAACAAAGATATCGACAACATACTACCTTCCATAATGACAAGGCTAACATACATTGTAGTAACAAAAATCTGAACAACAGACTACCTTCCATAATGTCAAGGCTACCATCCATTGGACTAACAAAAATCACAACGACAGACTTCCATCCATAATTACAAGGATACCATCCATTGGAGTAACAAAAATCTCGACAACAGACTACCTTCCATAATGACAAGGCTACCATCCATTGGAGTAACAAAAATATTGACAACAGACTACCTTCCATCATGCCAAGGCTACCATCCATTGGAGTAACAAAAATCTCGAAAATAGACTACCTCCCATAATTACTAGGATACCATCCATTGGAATAACAAAAATCTCGACAACAGACTACCTTCCATAAAGACAAGGCTACTATCCAATGGAGTAACAAAAATATGGACAACACACTACCTTCCATAATGACAAAGCTAACATACATTGTAGTAACTATAATGTGAACAATAGACTACCTTCCATAATAACAAGGCTACCATCCATTGGAGTAACAAAAATCACAACGACAGACTACCATCCATAATGACAAGGCTACCATCCATTGGAGTAACAAAAATCTCAACAATAGACTACCTTCAAAAATGACAAGGCTACCATCCATTGGAGTAACAAAGATATCGATAACATACTACCTTCCATAATTACAAGGCTACCATCCATTAGATTAACAAAGATATCGATAACATACTACCTTCCATAATGACAAGGCTACCATTCATTGGAGTAACAAAAATAACGACAAAAGACTACCTTCCATAATGACAATGCTGCCATCCATTGGAATAACAAAAATCTCGAAAATAGACTACCTTCCATAATGACAAGGATACCATTCAATGGAGTAACAAAAATCTTGACAACAGACTACCTTCCATGATGACAAAGCTACGATTTATTAGAGTAACAAAAATCTGGTCAACAAACTACCTTCCATAATGACGAGGCTATTATCCATTGGAGTAACAAAAATATCAACAAGAGACTACCTTTCATAATGACAAGGCTACCATCCATTGGAGTATAAATTTTTTTGGCAACACACTACCTTCCATAATGACAAGGCTACCATTCATTGGAGTAACAAAAATCTCGACAACAGACTACCTTCCATAATGACAAGGCTACGATTTATTAGAGTAACAAAATTCTGGTCAACAGACTACCTTCCATAATGACGAGGCTACTATCCATTGGAGTAACAAAGATATCAACAAGAGACTACCTTTCATGATGACAAGGCTACCATTCATTGGAGTAACAAAAATCTCGACAACAAACTACCTTCCACAATGACTAGGCTACTTCCATTGGAGTAACAATGATATCGACACCAGGCCACCTTTCATAATGACATGGCTACAATCCATTGGAGTAACAAAAATCTCGACAACAGAGTACCTTTCATAATGACAAGGCTACCATCCATTGGAGTAACAAAGATATTGATAGCTGACTACCATATATAATGACAAAGCTACAATCCATTGAGTAACAAAGATATTGACAACTGACTTCCTTCCAAAATGACAAGGCTACCATACATTGGAGTAACAAAAATATCAACGAGAGACTATCTTCCCTAATGACAAGGCTACCATCCTTTGGAGTAACAAAAATCACAACGACAGACTTCCTTCCATAATGACAAGAATACCATCCATTGGAGTAACAAAAATCTCGACAATAGACTACCTTCAATAATGACAAGGCTACAATCCATTGGAGTAACAAAAATCACAATGACAGACTACCTTCCATAATAAAAATGCTACCAGCCATTGGAGTAACAAAATTGTAGACAACAAACTACCTTCAACAATAACAAAGCTACCATCCATTGGAGTATCAAAAATCTCTACTATAGACTACCTTCCATAATGACTAGGCTACCATCCATTGGAGTAACAAAGATATCGACAACAGACTACCTTCCATAATGACAAGGCTACCATCCATTGGAGTAACAAAAATCTCGACAACAGACTACCTTCCATAATGACAAGGCTACCATCCATTGGAGTAACAAAGATATCGACAACATACTACCTTCCATAATTACATGGCTACCATCCATTAGAGTAACAAAGATATCGACAACATACTACCTTCCATAATGACAAGGCTACCATTCGCTGGAGTAAGAAAAATCACGACAAAAGACTACCTTCCATAATGACAATGCTGCCATCCATTGGAATAACAAAAATCTCGAAATTAGACTACCTTCCATAATGACAAGGCTACCATTCTATGGAGTAACAAAAATCTTGACAACAGACTACCATCCATAATTACTAGTCTACCATCCAATAGAGTAACAAAAATCAGGACAACAGACAACCTTCCATAATGACTAGTCCACCATCCATTGGAATAACAAAAATCTCGACAACAGACTACCTTCCATAATGACAAGGCTACCATCCAATAGAGTAACAAAAATCTCGACAATAGACTACCTTCCATAATGACAAGGCTAGCATCCATTTGAGTAACAAAAATCTCGAAAATAGACTACCTCCCATGATTACTAGGCTACCATCAATTACAATAACAAGAATATGGACAACGGTCTACCTTCCATAACGACAAGGCTACTACTCAATGGAGTAACAAAAATATCGACAATAAACTACCTTCCATAATGACAAGGCTAACATACATTGTAGTAACAAATATCTGAACAACATACTACCTTGCATAATGACAAGGCTACCATCCATTGGAGTAACAAAAACCATAACGGAAGACTACCTTCCATAATGACAAGGCTACAATCCAATGTAGTAACAAAAACCTTGACAACAAACTACCTTCCATAATGACAAGGCTACCATCCATTGTAGTAAAAAAATCTCGACAACAGACTACCTTCCATAATGACAAGGATACCATCAATTGGAGTAACAAAAATATCAACAAGAGACTATCTTCAATAATGACAAGGCTACCATCCATTGGAGTAACAAAAATATTGACAACAGACTACCTTCCATCATGACAAGGCTACCATCCATTGGAGTAACAAAAATCTCGAAAATACACTACCTCCCATAACTACTAGGATACCATACATTGGAATAACAAAAATCTCGACAACAGACTACCTTCCATAAAGACAAGGCTAATATCCAATGGAGTAACAAAAATATGGACAACAGACTACCTTCCATAATGACAAGGCTAACATACATTGTAGTAATTATAATCTTAACAACAGACTACCTTCCATAATGACAAGGCTATCATCCATTGGAGTAACAAAAATCACAATGACAGACTACCTTCCATAATGACAAGGCTACCATCCATTGGAGTAACAAAAATCTCAACAACAGACTACCTTCAAACATGACAATGCTACCATCCATTAGAGTAACAAAAATCTTGACAATAGACAACCTTCCATAATGACTAGGCTACCATCCATTGGAGTAACAAAGATATCGACAACAGACTACCTTTCATAATGACAAGGCTACCATCCATTAGAATAACAAAAATCTCGAAAACATACTACCTTCCATAATGACAAGGCTACCATCCATTGGAGTAACAAAAATCTCGACAACAGACTACCTTCCATAATGATAAGGCTACCATCCAATGGAGTAACAAAAATCTTGACAATAGACTACCTTCCATGATGACAAGGCTAAGATTTATTAGAGTAACAAAAATCTGGTCAACAGACTACCTTTCATAATGACGAGGCTACTATCCATTGGAGTAACAAAAATATCAACAAGAGACTACCTTCCATAATGACAAGGCTACCATCCATTGGAGTATAAATTTTTTTGACAATAGACTACCTTCCATAATGACAAGGCTACCATTTATTGGAGTAACAAAAATCTCGACAACAGACTACCTTCCATAATGACAAGGCTACGATTTATTAGAGTAACAAAATTCTGGTCAACAGACTACCTTCCATAATGATGAGGCTACTATCCATTGGAGTAACAAAGATATCAACAAGAGACTACCTTCCATAATGACAAGGCTACCATCCATTGGAGTATAAAATTTTTTGACAACTGACTACCTTCCATAATTACAAGGCTACCATTCATTGGAGTAACAAAAATCTCGACAACAAACTATCTTCCATAATGACTAGGCTAATTCCATTGGAGTAACAAAGATATCAACACCATACCACCTTTCATAATGACATGGCTACAATCCATTGGAGTAACGAAAATCTCGACAACAGACTACCTTCCATAATGACAAGGCTACCATCCATTAGAGTAACAAAGATATTGATAGTTGACTACCTTATATAATGACAAGGCTACAATCCATTGAGAAACAAAGATATTGACAACTGACTACCTTCCATAATGACAAGGCTACCATCCATTGGAGTAACAAAAATATCAACGAGAGACTATCTTCCATAATGACAAGGCTACCATCCATTGGAGTAACAAAAATCTCGACAGCAGACTACCTTCCATAATGACAAGGCTACCATCAATTTGAGTAACAAAAATCTCGAAAATAGACTACCTCCCATAATTATTAGGCTACCATCAATTGAAATAACAAAAATCTAGAAATAGACTACCTTCCATAATGAAAAGGCTATTATCCAATGGAGTAACAAAAATATGGACAACAGACTACCTTCCATAATGATAAGGCTAACATACATTATAGTAAAAAAATCTGAACAACAGACTTCCTTCCATAATGTCAAGGCTACCATCCATTGGAGTAACAAAAATCACAACGACAGACTTCCTTCCATAATGACAAGGCTACCATCCATTGGAGTAACAAAAATCTCGACAACAGACTACCTTCCATAATGACATGGCTACAATCCATTGGAGTAACAAAAATCACAATGACAGACTACCTTCTATAATGAAAAGGCTACCATCCATTTGAGTAACAAAAATCTCGACAACAAACTACCTTCAATAATAACAGGGCTACCATCCATTGGAGTATCAAAAATCTAGACTATAGACTACCTTCCATAATGACTAGGCTACCATCCATTGGAGTAACAAAGATATCGATAACAGACTACCTTCCATAATGACAAGGCTACCATTCATTGGAGTAACAAAAATCTCGACAACAGACTACCTTCCATAATGACAAGGCTACCATCCATTGGAGTAACAAAGATATCGATAACATACTACCTTCCATAATTACAAGGCTACCATCCATTAGTGTCACAAAGATATCCACAACATACTACCTTCCATAATGACAAGGCTACCATTCATAGGAGTAACCAAAATCACGACAAAAGACTACCTTCCATAATGACAAGGCTGACATCCATTGGAATAACAAAAATCTCGAAAATAGACTACCTTCCATAATGACAAGCCTACCATTCAATGGAGTAACAAAAATCTCGACAACAGACTACCTTCCAAAATTACTAGTCTACCATCCATTAGAGTAACAAAAATCGGGACAACAGACAACCTTCCATAATGACTAGTCTACCATCCATTGGTATAACAAAAATCTCGACAACCGACTACCTTCCATAAAAACAAGGCTACTATCCAATGGAGTAACAAAAATATGGACAACAGACTACCTTCCATAATGACAAGGCTAACATACATTGTAGTAACTATAATCTGAACAACAAACTACCTTCCATAATGACAAGTCTACCATCCATTGGAGTAACAAAAATCACAATGACAGACTACCTTCCATAATGACAAGGCTACCATCCATTGGAGTAACAAAAATCTTAACAACAGACTACCTTCAATAATGACAAGGCTACTATCCATTAGAATAACAAAAATCTTGAAAACAGACTACCTTCCATAATGACAAGGCTACCATCCATTGGAGTAACAAAAATCTCGACAACAGACTACCTTCCATAATGATAAGGCTACCATCCAATGAAGTAACAAAAATCTCGACAACAGACTACCTTCAATAATGACAAAGCTACTATTTATTAGAGTAACAAAAATCTGGTCAACAGACTACATTCCATAATGACGAGGCTACTATCCATTGGAGTAACAAAAATATCAACAAGAGACTACCTTCCATAATGACAAGGCTACCATTCATTGGAGTAACAAAAATCTCGACAACAAACTACCTTCCATAATGACTAGGCTACTTCCATTGGAGTAACAAAGATATCGACACCAGGCTACCTTCCATAATGACAAGGCTACAATCCATTGGAGTAACAAAAATCTCGACAACAGACTACCTTCCATAATTACAAGGCTACCACCCATTGGAGTAACAAAGATATCGACAACATATTACCTTCCATAATGACAAGGCTACCATCCATTGGAGTAACAAAGATATCGACAACATACTACCTTCCATAATTACAAGGCTACCATCCATTAAAGTCACAAAGATATCGACAACATACTACCTTACATAATGACAAGGCTAACATTCATAGGACTAACAAAAATCACGACAAAAGACTACCTTCCATAATGACAAGGCTGCCATCCATTGGAATAACAAAAATCTAGAAAATAGACTACCTTCCATAATGACAAGGCTACCATTCAATGGAGTAATAAAAATCGCGACAACAGACTACCTTCCATAATTACTAGTCTACCATCCATTAGACTAACAAAAATCGAGACAACAGACAACCTTCCATAATGACTAGTCTACCATCCATTGGAATTACAAAAATCTCGACAACAGACTACCTTCCATAATTACAAAGCTACTATCCAGTGGAGTAACAAAAATATTAACAAAAGACTATCTTCCATAATGACAAGGCTACCATCCATTGGAGTAACAAAAATCTCGACAACAAACTACCTTCCATCATGACAAGGCTACCATCCATTGGAGTAACAAAAATCTCGAAAATAGAATACCTCCCATAATTACTAGGATACCATCCATTGGAATAACAAAAATATCGACAACAGACTACCTTCCATAAAGACAAGGCTACTATCCAATGGAGTAACATAAATATGGACAACAGACTACCTTCCATAATGACAAGGCTAATATACATTGTAGTAACTATAATCTGAACAACAGACTACCTTCCATAATGACAAGGCTACCATCCATTGGAGTAACAAAAATCACAACGACAGACTACCTTCCATAATGACAAGGCTACCATCCATTGGAGTAACAAAAATCTCAACAACAGACAACCTTCAATAATGACAAGGCTACCATCCATTAGAATAACAAAAATCTCAAAAACAGACTACCTTCCATAACGACAAGGCTACCATCCATTGGAGTAACAAAAATATCGA
Organism: Vicia faba; assembly: GCA_948472305.1. NCBI lineage: Eukaryota > Viridiplantae > Streptophyta > Magnoliopsida > Fabales > Fabaceae > Vicia > Vicia faba. The sequence continues at coordinate 653,391,182 of OX451741.1, forward strand.
CAATAGACTACCTTCCATAATGATAAGGCTACCATCCAATGAAGTAACAAAAATCTCGACAACAAACTACCTTCCATAATGACAAGGCTACGATTTATTAGAGTAACAAAAATCTGGTCGATAGACTACCTTCCATAATGACGAGGCTACTATCCATTGAAGTAACAAAAATATCAACAAGAGACTACCTTCCATAATGACAAGGCTACCATCCACTAGAGTATAAATTTTTTTGACAACCGACTACCTTCCATAATGATAAGGCTACCATTCATTGGAGTAACAAAAATCTAGACAACAAACTACCTTCCATAATGACTAGGCTACTTTCATTGGAGTACCAAAGATATCGACACCAGGCTACCTTCCATAATGACAAGGCTACAATCCATTGGAGTAATAAAAATCTCGACAACAGACTACCTTCCATAATTACAAGGCTACCACCCATTGGAGTAACAAAGATATCGACAACATATTACCTTTCATAATGACAAGGCTACCATCCATTGGAGTAACAAAGATATCGACAACATACTACCTTCCATAATGACAAGGCTACCAGTCATTGAATTAATAAAAATCACGACAAAAGACTACCTTTCATAATGACAAGGCTGCCATCCATTGGAGTAACAAAAATCTCGACAACAGACTAACTTCCATAATGAAAAGGCTACCATCCATTGGAGTAACAAAAATATCAACAAGAGACTATCTTCTATAATGACAAGGCTACCATCCATTGGAGTAACAAAAATCTCGACAATAGACTACCTTCCATAATGACAAGGATACCATCCATTGGAGTAACGAAAATCTCGAAAATAGACTACCTCCCATAATTACTAGGCTACCATCCATTGTGTTGTACCCAAAAATTTGCCCTCCCATATTCCTCAAGATTTGTCAAGATTGATTTTCAATGGTTCAATAAAGTCTCATAGGCCTATATACATCCTCAAGCACCTACATGTCAAGTTTCAAGACTCACAGTGCCAATTTGCACAGTCAAAAGCCCCATTTGATCCACAATCAACTGCAAGGGCAAAATGGTCATTTTGCAGTCAAAAGTCAGAATTTTTGGTCAACATCTTATTTTGAGTCCACAATCATCATTTGATCAATTCTTGATCATGATTCCACAAGGATAGCTCAAAAATCATCAAGATGCAAAAAGTTACTATTTTTGGACAGTAGAAAAGTCAACTGTATCTTGACCAGAGCATAACTTTTTCATGGTTTGTCAAAAAAATTCCATCCAATGCTCATTTTGAAGGGGATATAATTTCCTACAATCCATCTTCACGCTCCAAGTTCAAGAAATGCTCTCACAAGAAGTTATCAATTTTTACATTATAGGTCAAATTCAAAAGTCAACAAATGTGCACTTTGAGTCAAAGGAAATAACTTGAGATTGGTAAATCCAAATGACATGGGACCAAAGGTATTGGTTAGAGGACTTCAAGAGCTTTCCAAAATGTCAAAGAACATGGTCATATGATCAAAATTGAGAAAGATATGCATTGGAGAAGTTGGGAAATTTTCATGAATTTGCAAAAGTCAACTTTGCTCAAAACACCTTATTTTTGCTAATGGGCCTCAAATCTCTTCTTGAAACTTCATCCATGACCTATGCACGACCCATCAAGCTTAATTGGATTTATTTTCTTATTTTTATTGATTAATTGGATTTTTAATTAATATTAATTCATTTAATTAATTTAAATTGTAGGAAAATACAAGATTTGGTTTTTAAATCATTTTGTGAAGCAAATATGACCTAAAAAGGCTGTCAAATTCGAGCACCAAGTCAAAGATACAAAAAATCCAAAATTGGCAAAATTATTCAATCATGAAAAATCAAAAAGATATGATTTCCAATCAAGGATTTGAACATCAATGCAATGGACTTTTGCCTAAGTTTTTAACCTAATTCAGTTGCCTTATATACAAGCAAGCAAACCCTAACCTAATGGACGTGAAAAAAGCTGCAGAAAGACCCCATACAATTTCAAGAAATTCCAAGAAAATTGAAAATTTACTTTTGCATTCTAGAACGATTCAAGGGCTTTTGTTGATTCAAACACCTTGCAGGAGTTCCCAGGAGTGTTTTGCAATCAAATTCCAATACCAAAGCTCAAGGAATCGTTCATTACAGAACCACGGTTTTCAATTCCTATTCAAAATCGTATTGTTTAATTCATGCATATTTGACATGTTTTCTTGATTGTTTTGCATTGCTAGAGGTCATACCAAGCTGATGGAATGGTCTAATTAAACTGAAACACACTGAATCCAAAGATGCCATGATCAATTTCTAGGGTTCCTGAGCTTTGAAATCGGGGCTTTCTAAACCCAGAAAAATTGGGACCTGTGAGATATATGAGTGAAATCGTGAGGACAAGACGAATACAACTGACCCCTCGCGAAATATTTATATATACTGTATCTCTAATCGCTATTATTCGTGCAGCTAGTTTGTGGGGGTCAAAAACCCCCGCTATCTAATATTCTTTTTCCAGATGCAACGAAGAAGATGATGAGGTGTTGATACCTGGTTGGCCGATTTAAATCTTAGCGCATTTTTTCATAATTTCAGCGTATTAATTGATTTTTATATATTATGTTTATTTGCTATTCCTATAATGAATAAACGCGTTAGTTGGATTGGCATGCAGGTTGGTGGAAAGGCTATTGGGACCTGGGTTTGAATCCCAGGTCCCCCAAAACGTTTATTTCATTCTTCTTTACATAATCACATGCAGGTTTCCAAAAGTAGTCCACCATGCATCTCAAATATCAAAGCGCCATGTGGCTTCAGGCGTAAATCCAGTGGATATGAGTGGGAGAGCACCATACTCCCCAGTCAATGAGCATGCAGGGAATCCTGGAAAGTCAAAACAGGCTTGAGTCAGTGGGCCTGGAAATTGCAGAATCACCTCCTATTTGGGCCAGCACCCCCTGGGTTTATTCCTTTTTCTTCTTTTTATATTTTTTTCACTTAATTATTATTAATTATTATTATTATTAGTTAATTAACCAAACTAATCTTTTTCATAATAATCAGAAAACTAAAATATAATATTTATTATTATTATTTATTATTTATTAATTTCACCCTTAATTTATTTATTTTTGTAAATAAATGCTAATATAATTAATTTAGTTGTTTAATTAGGTTAATTTCAATATTTTCACAATAAATAAAATTAATGTAGAATTAGGGTTCTTGACAACTTTTAATCATTTTTTATTTATTTCCTTGAGACACTAAAAAACCAAAAATATTTCTTTTTTATTAATTAATTAGTTTTAGGTTTAATTTAATTTAATGCAAAATCGATAAAACTTCTTTCTTTCTCCAAAAGGGGTCAAAACCCTAAGAACTTCTCCGATTCAATTTTTCTCGCGTGCGATTATTCTTGATTAATTTTTTATCATTATTATGTAATTGTTCCAAGGATGTAATAGCTTTAATTAGGACTTTTTATCGCTTTCATTTAATTTCTCGCAATTTACTTTTCAAGGGTTGTTTTTGGCGATGTAAATACCCGACGCCTTGTAATAGCTTAGCTTTATTTTCCGCAACTATTAACTGCTAGATGTATGCTAACTAGGCTATGCATGACAAGACTTATATCTGAAATTAAAATCAACCCGTAGCTCACCATAACATGTGCAAAGATAACTTAACTGAATCCTGACACACTCGCACATGCCACCCCTAGGGTACGCCTCACTTGGTTGCCTCGACGTGGTCATTGAGTATAGGGTGTTTTAGAGGTCGCCCTCTTGTCTAAAGATCCAAGTTGCCTCGAAACGGTTGCCTCGGATAAAAAGGATCTAGGACACTAGGGTTACTGCTAAGGCGTCCTATTATTGCTTTGGTGACCACATGTCCCTATAATCGAATTGACCCAAACACTCCAAAGACGGTGCTACCTACTTCTCAAAAGTGGGATAGTACTGTCTAAAGGACATTTACACAGCTTAATTTCTTTTGAGTAGGTAGAGGTTCTTAGATACTTTCTCTTTCAAAACAAAAATACTTTTCGCACCTAAACTTTTCTGACAAAAGTTTTCCAACAAACACTTCATACACTCTTGAGGACAGATACAAGAGTTAAATTGAAGTTTTCAAAACAAATCTTTTTTCAAAACCCACAAACACAAGAAAAGCAAAACATTTTGAAAACATAGTGAGCAAGTACCTAAGAGCCCGTGGATAACCACTGATAGAAAGGGTGCTAACACCTTCCCTTTCTATAATCTACCTCCCGAACCGAGAAACATCTCGAAAAGGAATTTTGTTGTGCTTTTGTCCTTTCCTTGTTGGAGAAAATAAAAGACGGTGGGGACTCTTTCTTACCACGACATTTCGCGAAGCAGCATTCAAAAACAGTCAGTTCTATTTCAACCGATCACACATTGGAATAACAAAAACCTTGACAACAGACTACCTTCCATAATGACAAGGCTATTATCCAATGGAGTAACAAAAGTATGGACAACAGAGTACCTTCCATAATGACAAGGCTAACATACACTGTAGTAACTATAATCTGAACAACAGACTACCTTCCATAATGACAAGGCTACAATCCATTGAAGTAACAAAAATATAGATAATAGATCACCTTCCATAATGAATAGGCTACCATCCATTGGAGTAACAAAGATATCGACAACAGACTACCTTTCATAATGACAAGGCTACCATCCATTGGAATAACAAAAATCTCGAGAACAGACTACCTTCCATAATGACAAGGCTACCATCCATTGGAGTAACAAAAATCTCGACAACAAACTACCTTCCATAATGATAAGGCTACCATCCTATGGAGTAACAAAAATCTAGACAATAGACTACCTTCCATAATAACTTGGCTAGGATTTATTAGAGTAACAAAAATATGGTCAACAGACTACCTTCCATAATGACGAGGCTACTATCCATTAGAGTAACAAAAATATCAACAAGAGACTACCTTCCATAATGACAAGGCTACCATCCATTGGAGTATAAATTTTTTTGACAACAGACTACCTTCCATAATGACAAGGCTACCATTCATTGTAGTAACAAAAATCTCGACAACAAACTACCTTCCATAATGACTAGGCTACTTCCATTAGAGTAACAAAGATATCGACACCAGGCTACCTTCCATAATGACAAGGCTACAATCCATTGGAGTAACAAAAATCTCGACAATAGAATACCTTCCATAATCACAAGGCTACCATCCATTGGAGTAACAAAGATATCGACAACATATTACCTTCAATAATGACAAGGCTACCATCCATTGGAGTAACAAAGATATCGACAACATACTACCTTCCATAATGACAAGGCTACCAGTCATTGAAGTAATGAAAATCACGATAAAAGACTACCTTCCATAATGACAAGGCTGCCATCCATTGGAGTAACAAAAATATCGACAACAGACTACCTTCCATAATGACAAGGATACCATCCATTGGAGTAACAAAAATATCAACAAGAGACTATCTTCCATAATGACAAGGCGACCATCCATTGGAGTAACAAAAATATCGACAATAGACTACCTTCCATAATGCAATGCTACCATCCATTGGAGTAACAAAAATTTGAAAATAGACTACCTCCCATAATTACTAGGCTACCATCCATTGGAATAACAAAAACCTTAACAACAGACTACCTTCCATAATGACAAGGCTATTATCCAATGGAGTAACAAAAATATGGACAACAGACTACCTTCCGTAATGACAAGGGTAACATACATTGTAGTAACTATAATCTGAACAACAGACTACCTTCCATAATGATAAGGCTACCATCCATTGGAGTGACAAAAATCTCGACAATAGTCTACCTTCCAGAATGACAAGGCTACTATCCATTGGAGTAACAAAGATATCGATAACAGACTACCTTCCATAATGACAAGGCTACCATTCATTGGAGTAACAAAAATCTCGACAACAGACTACCTTCCATAATGACAAGGCTACCATCCATTGGAGTAACAAAGATATCGATAACATACTACCTTCCATAATTAAAAGGCTACCATCCATTAGTGTCACAAAGATATCCACAACATACTACCTTCCATAATGACAAGGCTACCATTCATAGGAGTAACCAAAATCACGACAAAAGACTACCTTCCATAATGACAAGGCTGACATCCATTGGAATAACAAAAATCTCGAAAATAGACTACCTTCCATAATGACAAGCCTACCATTCAATGGAGTAACAAAAATCTCGACAACAGACTACCTTCCAAAATTACTAGTCTACCATCCATTAGAGTAACAAAAATCGGGACAACAGACAACCTTCCATAATGACTAGTCTACCATCCATTGGTATAACAAAAATCTCGACAACCGACTACCTTCCATAATGACAAGGCTACTATCAAATGGAGTAACAAAAATATCAACAAAAGACTATCTTCCATAATGACAAGGCTACCATGCATTGGAGTAACAAAAATCTCGACAACAGACTACCTTCCATCATGACAAGGCTACCATCATATGGAGTAACCAAAATCTCGAAAATAGAATACCTCCCATAATTACTAGGATACATTCCATTGGAATAACAAAAATCTCGACAACAAACTACCTTCCATAAAAACAAGGCTACTATCCAATGGAGTAACAAAAATATGGACAACAGACTACCTTCCATAATGACAAGGCTAACATACATTGTAGTAACTATAATCTGAACAACAGACTACCTTCCATAATGACAAGTCTACCATCCATTGGAGTAACAAAAATCACAATGACAGACTACCTTCCATAATGACAAGGCTACCATCCATTGGAGTAACAAAAATCTTAACAACAGACTACCTTCAATAATGACAAGGCTACTATCCATTAGAATAACAAAAATCTTGAAAACAGACTACCTTCCATAATGACAAGGCTACCATCCATTGGAGTAACAAAAATCTCGACAACAGACTACCATCCATAATGATAAGGCTACCATCCAATGAAGTAACAAAAATCTCGACAACAGACTACCTTCAATAATGACAAAGCTACTATTTATTAGAGTAACAAAAATCTGGTCAACAGACTACATTCCATAATGACGAGGCTACTATCCATTGGAGTAACAAAAATATCAACAAGAGATTACCTTCCATAATGACAAGGCTACCATTCATTGGAGTAACAAAAATCTCGACAACAAACTACCTTCCATAATGACTAGGCTACTTCCATTGGAGTAACAAAGATATCGACACCAGGCTACCTTCCATAATGACAAGGCTACAATCCATTGGAGTAACAAAAATCTCGACAACAGACTACCTTCCATAATTACAAGGCTACCACCCATTGGAGTAACAAAGATATCGACAACATATTACCTTCCATAATGACAAGGCTACCATCCATTGGAGTAACAAAGATATCGACAACATACTACCTTCCATAATTACAAGGCTACCATCCATTAAAGTCACAAAGATATCGACAACATACTACCTTACATAATGACAAGGCTAACATTCATAGGACTAACAAAAATCACGACAAAAGACTACCTTCCATAATGACAAGGCTGCCATCCATTGGAATAACAAAAATCTAGAAAATAGACTACCTTCCATAATGACAAGGCTACCATTCAATGGAGTAATAAAAATCGCGACAACAGACTACCTTCCATAATTACTAGTCTACCATCCATTAGACTAACAAAAATCGAGACAACAGACAACCTTCCATAATAACTAGTCTACCATCCATTGGAATTACAAAAATCTCGACAACAGACTACCTTCCATAATTACAAAGCTACTATCCAGTGGAGTAACAAAAATATTAACAAAAGACTATCTTCCATAATGACAAGGCTACCATCCATTGGAGTAACAAAAATCTCGACAACAAACTACCTTCCATCATGACAAGGCTACCATCCATTGGAGTAACAAAAATCTCGAAAATAGAATACCTCCCATAATTACTAGGATACCATCCATTGGAATAACAAAAATATCGACAACAGACTACCTTCCATAAAGACAAGGCTACTATCCAATGGAGTAACATAAATATGGACAACAGACTACCTTCCATAATGACAAGGCTAATATACATTGTAGTAACTATAATCTGAACAACAGACTACCTTCCATAATGACAAGGCTACCATCCATTGGAGTAACAAAAATCACAACGACAGACTACCTTCCATAATGACAAGGCTACCATCCATTGGAGTAACAAAAATCTCAACAACAGACAACCTTCAATAATGACAAGGCTACCATCCATTAGAATAACAAAAATCTCAAAAACGGACTACCTTCCATAACGACAAGGCTACCATCCATTGGAGTAACAAAAATATCGACAATAGACTACCTTCCATAATGATAAGGCTACCATCCAATGAAGTAACAAAAATCTCGACAACAAACTACCTTCCATAATGACAAGGCTACGATTTATTAGAGTAACAAAAATTTGGTCGATAGACTACCTTCTATAATGACGAGGCTACTATCCATTGAAGTAACAAAAATATCAACAAGAGACTACCTTCCATAATGACAAGGCTACCATCCACTAGAGTATAAATTTTTTTGACAACCGACTACCTTCCATAATGATAAGGCTACCATTCATTGGAGTAACAAAAATCTAGACAACAAACTACCTTCCATAATGACTAGGCTACTTTCATTGGAGTACCAAAGATATCGACACCAGGCTACCTTCCATAATGACAAGGCTACAATCCATTGGAGTAATAAAAATCTCGACAACAGACTACCTTCCATAATTACAAGGCTACCACCCATTGGAGTAACAAAGTTATCGACAACATATTACCTTTCATAATGACAAGGCTACCATCCATTGGAGTAACAAAGATATCGACAACATACTACCTTCCATAATGACAAGGCTACCAGTCATTGAATTAATAAAAATCACGACAAAAGACTACCTTTCATAATGACAAGGCTGCCATCCATTGGAGTAACAAAAATCTCGACAACAGACTAACTTCCATAATGAAAAGGCTACCATCCATTGGAGTAACAAAAATATCAACAAGAGACTATCTTCTATAATGACAAGGCTACCATCCATTGGAGTAACAAAAATCTCGACAATAGACTACCTTCCATAATGACAAGGATACCATCCATTGGAGTAACGAAAATCTCGAAAATAGACTACCTCCCATAATTACTAGGCTACCATCCATTGTGTTGTACCCAAAAATTTGCCCTCCCATATTCCTCAAGATTTGTCAAGATTGATTTTCAATGGTTCAATAAAGTCTCATAGGCCTATATACATCCTCAAGCACCTACATGTCAAGTTTCAAGACTCACAGTGCCAATTTGCACAGTCAAAAGCCCCATTTGATCCACAATCAACTGCAAGGGCAAAATGGTCATTTTGCAGTCAAAAGTCAGAATTTTTGGTCAACATCTTATTTTGAGTCCACAATCATCATTTGATCAATTCTTGATCATGATTCCACAAGGATAGCTCAAAAATCATCAAGATGCAAAAAGTTACTATTTTTGGACAGTAGAAAAGTCAACTGTATCTTGACCAGAGCATAACTTTTTCATGGTTTGTCAAAAAAATTCCATCCAATGCTCATTTTGAAGGGGATATAATTTCCTACAATCCATCTTCACGCTCCAAGTTCAAGAAATGCTCTCACAAGAAGTTATCAATTTTTACATTATAGGTCAAATTCAAAAGTCAACAAATGTGCACTTTGAGTCAAAGGAAATAACTTGAGATTGGTAAATCCAAATGACATGGGACCAAAGGAATTGGTTAGAGGACTTCAAGAGCTTTCCAAAATGTCAAAGAACATGGTCATATGATCAAAATTGAGAAAGATATGCATTGGAGAAGTTGGGAAATTTTCATGAATTTGCAAAAGTCAACTTTGCTCAAAACACCTTATTTTTGCTAATGGGCCTCAAATCTCTTCTTGAAACTTCATCCATGACCTATGCACGACCCATCAAGCTTAATTGGATTTATTTTCTTATTTTTATTGATTAATTGGATTTTTAATTAATATTAATTCATTTAATTAATTTAAATTGTAGGAAAATACAAGATTTGGTTTTTAAATCTTTTTGTGAAGCAAATATGACCTAAAAAGGCTGTCAAATTCGAGCACCAAGTCAAAGATACAAAAAATCCAAAATTGGCAAAATTATTCAATCATGAAAAATCAAAAAGATATGATTTCCAATCAAGGATTTGAACATCAATGCAATGGACTTTTGGCTAAGTTTTTAACCTAATTCAGTTGCCTTATATACAAGCAAGCAAACCCTAACCTAATGGACGTGAAAAAAGCTGCAGAAAGACCCCATACAATTTCAAGAAATTCCAAGAAAATTGAAAATTTACTTTTGCATTCTAGAACGATTCAAGGGCTTTTGTTGATTCAAACACCTTGCAGGAGTTCCCAGGAGTGTTTTGCAATCAAATTCCAATACCAAAGCTCAAGGAATCGTTCATTACAGAACCACGGTTTTCAATTCCTATTCAAAATCGTATTGTTTAATTCATGCATATTTGACATGTTTTCTTGATTGTTTTGCATTGCTAGAGGTCATACCAAGCTGATGGAATGGTCTAATTAAACTGAAACACACTGAATCCAAAGATGCCATGATCAATTTCTAGGGTTCCTGAGCTTTGAAATCGGGGCTTTCTAAACCCAGAAAAATTGGGACCTGTGAGATATATGAGTGAAATCGTGAGGACAAGACGAATACAACTGACCCCTCGCGAAATATTTATATATACTGTATCTCTAATCGCTATTATTCGTGCAGCTAGTTTGTGGGGGTCAAAAACCCCCGCTATCTAATATTCTTTTTCCAGATGCAACGAAGAAGATGATGAGGTGTTGATACCTGGTTGGCCGATTTAAATCTTAGCGCATTTTTTCATAATTTCAGCGTATTAATTGATTTTTATATATTATGTTTATTTGCTATTCCTATAATGAATAAACGCGTTAGTTGGATTGGCATGCAGGTTGGTGGAAAGGCTATTGGGACCTGGGTTTGAATCCCAGGTCCCCCAAAACGTTTATTTCATTCTTCTTTACATAATCACATGCAGGTTTCCAAAAGTAGTCCACCATGCATCTCAAATATCAAAGCGCCATGTGGCTTCAGGCGTAAATCCAGTGGATATGAGTGGGAGAGCACCATACTCCCCAGTCAATGAGCATGCAGGGAATCCTGGAAAGTCAAAACAGGCTTGAGTCAGTGGGCCTGGAAATTGCAGAATCACCTCCTATTTGGGCCAGCACCCCCTGGGTTTATTCCTTTTTCTTCTTTTTATATTTTTTTCACTTAATTATTATTAATTATTATTATTATTAGTTAATTAACCAAACTAATCTTTTTCATAATAATCAGAAAACTAAAATATAATATTTATTATTATTATTTATTATTTATTAATTTCACCCTTAATTTATTTATTTTTGTAAATAAATGCTAATATAATTAATTTAGTTGTTTAATTAGGTTAATTTCAATATTTTCACAATAAATAATATTAATGTAGAATTAGGGTTCTTGACAACTTTTAATCATTTTTTATTTATTTCCTTGAGACACTAAAAAACCAAAAATATTTCTTTTTTATTAATTAATTAGTTTTAGGTTTAATTTAATTAAATGCAAAATAGATAAAACTTCTTTCTTTCTCCAAAAGGGGTCAAAACCCTAAGAACTTCTCCGATTCAATTTTTCTCGCGTGCGATTATTCTTGATTAATTTTTTATCATTATTATGTAATTGTTCCAAGGATGTAATAGCTTTAATTAGGACTTTTTATCGCTTTCATTTAATTTCTCGCAATTTACTTTTCAAGGGTTGTTTTTGGCGATGTAAATACCCGACGCCTTGTAATAGCTTAGCTTTATTTTCCGCAACTATTAACTGCTAGATGTATGCTAACTAGGCTATGCATGACAAGACTTATATCTGAAATTAAAATCAACCCGTAGCTCACCATAACATGTGCAAAGATAACTTAACTGAATCCTGACACACTCGCACATGCCACCCCTAGGGTACGCCTCACTTGGTTGCCTCGACGTGGTCATTGAGTATAGGGTGTTTTAGAGGTCGCCCTCTTGTCTAAAGATCCAAGTTGCCTCGAAACAGTTGCCTCGGATAAAAAGGATCTAGGACACTAGGGTTACTGCTAAGGCGTCCTATTATTGCTTTGGTGACCACATGTCCCTATAATCGAATTGACCCAAACACTCCAAAGACGGTGCTACCTACTTCTCAAAAGTGGGATAGTACTGTCTAAAGGACATTTACACAGCTTAATTTCTTTTGAGTAGGTAGAGGTTCTTAGATACTTTCTCTTTCAAAACAAAAATACTTTTCGCACCTAAACTTTTCTGACAAAAGTTTTCCAACAAACACTTCATAATCTCTTGAGGACAGATACAAGAGTTAAATTGAAGTTTTCAAAACAAATCTTTTTTCAAAACCCACAAACACAAGAAAAGCAAAACATTTTGAAAACATAGTGAGCAAGTACCTAAGAGCCCGTGGATAACCACTGATAGAAAGGGTGCTAACACCTTCCCTTTCTATAATCTACCTCCCGAACCGAGAAACATCTCGAAAAGGAATTTTGTTGTGCTTTTGTCCTTTCCTTGTTGGAGAAAATAAAAGACGGTGGGGACTCTTTCTTACCACGACATTTCGCGAAGCAGCATTCAAAAACAGTCAGTTCTATTTCAACCGATCACACATTGGAATAACAAAAACCTTGACAACAGACAACCTTCCATAATGACAAGGCTATTATCCAATGGAGTAACAAAAGTATGGACAACAGAGTACCTTCCATAATGACAAGGCTAACATACACTGTAGTAACTATAATCTGAACAACAGACTACCTTCCATAATGACAAGGCTACAATCCATTGAAGTAACAAAAATCTAGATAATAGATCACCTTCCATAATGAATAGGCTACCATCCATTGGAGTAACAAAGATATCGACAACAGACTACCTTTCATAATGACAAGGCTACCATCCATTGGAATAACAAAAATCTCGAGAACAGACTACCTTCCATAATGACAAGGCTACCATCCATTGGAGTAACAAAAATCTCGACAACAAACTACCTTCCATAATGATAAGGCTACCATCCTATGGAGTAACAAAAATCTAGACAATAGACTACCTTCCATAATAACTTGGCTAGGATTTATTAGAGTAACAAAAATATGGTCAACAGACTACCTTCCATAATGACGAGGCTACTATCCATTAGAGTAACAAAAATATCAACAAGAGACTACCTTCCATAATGACAAGGCTACCATCCATTGGAGTATAAATTTTTTTGACAACAGACTACCTTCCATAATGACAAGGCTACCATTCATTGTAGTAACAAAAATCTCGACAACAAACTACCTTCCATAATGACTAGGCTACTTCCATTAGAGTAACAAAGATATCGACACCAGGCTACCTTCCATAATGACAAGGCTACAATCCATTGGAGTAACAAAAATCTCGACAACAGAATACCTTCCATAATCACAAGGCTACCATCCATTGGAGTAACAAAGATATCGACAACATATTACCTTCAATAATGACAAGGCTACCATCCATTGGAGTAACAAAGATATCGACAACATACTACCTTCCATAATGACAAGGCTACCAGTCATTGAAGTAATGAAAATCACGATAAAAGACTACCTTCCATAATGACAAGGCTGCCATCCATTGGAGTAACAAAAATATCGACAACAGACTACCTTCCATAATGACAAGGATACCATCCATTGGAGTAACAGAAATATCAACAAGAGACTATCTTCCATAATGACAAGGCGACCATCCATTGGAGTAACAAAAATATCGACAATAGACTACCTTCCATAATGCAATGCTACCATCCATTGGAGTAACAAAAATTTGAAAATAGACTACCTCCCATAATTACTAGGCTACCATCCATTGGAATAACAAAAACCTTAACAACAGACTACCTTCCATAATGACAAGGCTATTATCCAATGGAGTAACAAAAATATGGACAACAGACTACCTTCCGTAATGACAAGGCTAACATACATTGTAGTAACTATAATCTGAACAACAGACTACCTTCCATAATGATAAGGCTACCATCCATTGGAGTGACAAAAATCTCGACAATAGTCTACCTTCCATAATGACTAGGCTACCATCCATTGGAGTAACAAAGATATCGACAATAGACTACCTTTCATAATGACAAGGCTACCATCCATTGGAATAAAAAAAATATCAAAAACAAACTACCTTCCATAATGACAAGGCTACTATCCATTGGAGTAACAAAATCTCGACAATAGACTACCTTCCACAATGATAACACTTTCATCTAATGGAGTAACAAAAATCTCGACAACAGACTACCTTCCATAATGACAGGGCTACCATTTATTAGAGTAACAAAAATCTGGTCAAAAGACTACCTTCCATAATAACGAGGCTACTATCCATTGGAGTATCAAAAATATCAACAAGAGACTACCTTCCATAATGACAAGGCTACCATCCATTGGAGTATAAATTTTTTTGACAACAGACTACCTTCCATAATGACAAGGCTCTAATTCATTGGTGTAACAAAAACTCGACAACAAACTACCTTCCGTAATGACTAGGCTACTTCCATTGGAGTAACAAAGATATCGACACCAGGCTACCTTCCATAATTACAAGGCTACAATCCATTGGAGTAACAAAAATCTCGACAACAGACTACCCTCCATAATGACAAGGCTACGATCCATTGGAGTAACAAAGATATCAACAACATACTACCTTCCATAATGAGAAGGCTACCATCCATTGAGGTAACAAAGGTATCGACAACATACTACCTTCCATAATGACAAGGCTACCAGTCACTGGAGTAATAAAAATCACGAGAGAAGACTACCTTCCATAATGACAAGGCTGCCATCCATTGGAGTAACAAAAATTACAATGACAGACTACCTTCCATAATAACAAGGCTACTATCCATTGGAGTAACAAAAATCTCGACAACAGACTACCTTCAATAATGACAAGGATACCATCCATTGGAGTAACAAAAAAAACGACAATAGACAACCTTTCATAATGACTAGGCTACCATCCATTGGAGTAACAAAGATATCGACAACAGACTACCTTTCATAATGACAAGGCTACCATCCATTAGAATAACAAAAATCTCGAAAACAGACTACCTTCCATAATGACAAGGCTACCATCCATTGGAGTAACAAAAATCTCAACAACAGACTACCTTCCATAATGATAAGGCTACCATCCAATGGAGTAACAAAAATCTCGACAACAGACTACCTTCCATAATGACTAGGCTACGATTTATTAGAGTAACAAAAATATGGTCAACAGACTACCTTCCATAATGATGAGGCTACTATCCATTAGAGTAACAAAAATATCAACAAGAGACTACCTTCCATAATGACAAGGCTACCATCCATTGGAGTATAAAATTTTTTGACAACAGACTACCTTCCATAATGACAAGGCTACCATTCATTGGAGTAACAAAAATCTCGACTACAAACTACCTTCCATAATGACTAGGCTACTTCCATTAGAGTAACAAAGATATCGACACCAGGCTACCTTCCATAATGTCAAGGTTACAATCCATTGGAGTAACAAAAATCTCGACAACAGACTACCTTCCATAATTACAAGGCTACCATCCATTGGAGTAACAAAGATATCGACAACATATTACCTTCCATAATGACAAGGCTACCATCCATTGGAATAACAAAGATATCGACAACATACTACCTTCCATAATGACAAGGCTACCAGTCATTGAAGTAATGAAAATCACGATAAAAGACTACCTTCCATAATGACAAGGCTGCCATCCATTGGAGTATCAAAAATATCGACAACAGACTACCTTCCATAATGACAAGGATACCATCCATTGGAGTAACAGAAATATCAACAAGAGACTATCTTCCATAATGACAAGGCTACCATCCATTGGAGTAACAAAAATATCGACAATAGACTACCTTCAATAATGCAATGCTACCATCCATTGGAGTAACAAAAATTTGAAAATAGACTACCTCCCATAATTACTAGGCTACCATCCATTGGAATAACAAAAACCTTGACAACTGACTACCTTCCATAATGACAAGGCTATTATCCAATGGAGTAACAAAAATATGGACAACAGACTGCCTTCCGTAATGACAAGGCTAACATACATTGTAGTAACTATAATCTGAACAACAGACTACCTTCCATAATGACAAGGCTACCATCCATTGGAGTGACAAAAATCTCGACAATAGTCTACCTTCCATAATGACTAGGCTACCATCCATTGGAGTAACAAAGATATCGACAACAGACTACCTTTCATAATTACAAGGCTACCATCCATTGGAATAAAAAAAATATCAAAAACAAACTACCTTCCATAATGACAAGGCTACTATCCATTGGAGTAACAAAATCTCGACAATAGACTACCTTCCACAATGATAACACTTTCATCTAATGGAGTAACAAAAATCTCGACAACAGACTACCTTCCATAATGACAAGGCTACCATTTATTAGAGTAACAAAAATCTGGTCAAAAGACTACCTTCCATAATGACGAGGCTACTATCCATTGGAGTAACAAAAATATCAACAAGAGACTACCTTCCATAATGACAAGGCTACCATCCATTGGAGTATAAATTTTTTTGACAACAGACTACCTTCCATAATGACAAGGCTCTAATTCATTGGTGTAACAAAAACTCGACAACAAACTACCTTCCGTAATGAATAGGCTACTTCCATTGGAGTAACAAAGATATCGACACCAGGCTACCTTCCATAATTACAAGGCTACAATCCATTGGAGTAACAAAAATCTCGACAACAGAGTACCCTCCATAATGACAAGGCTACGATCCATTGGAGTAACAAAGATATCAACAACATACTACCTTCCATAATGAGAAGGCTACCATCCATTGAGGTAACAAAGGTATCGACAACATACTACCTTCAATAATGACAAGGCTACCAGTCACTGGAGTAATAAAAATCACGAGAGAAGACTACCTTCCATAATGACAAGGCTGCCATCCATTGGAGTAACAAAAATTACAATGACAGACTACCTTCCATAATAACAAGGCTATTATCCATTGGAGTAACAAAAATCTCGACAACAGACTACCTTCAATAATGACAAGGATACCATCCATTGGAGTAACAAAAATATCGACAATAGACAACCTTCCATAATGACTAGGCTACCATCCATTGGAGTAACATAGATATCTACAACAGACTACCTTTCATAATGACAAGGCTACCATCCATTAGAATAACAAAAATCTCGAAAACAGACTACCTTCCATAATGACAAGGCTACCATCCATTGGAGTAACAAAAAGCTCAACAACATACTACCTTCCATAATGATAAGGCTACCATCCAATGGAGTAACAAAAATCTCGACAACAGACTACCTTCCATAATGACTAGGCTATGATTTATTAGAGTAACAAAAATATGGTCAACAGACTACCTTTCATAATGACGAGGCTACTATCCATTGGAGTAAAAAAAATATCAACAAGAGACTACCTTCCATAATGACAAGGCTACCATCCATTGGAGTATAATATTTTTTGACAACAGACTACCTTCCATAATGACAAGGCTACCATTCAATGGAGTAACAAAAATCTCGACAACAAACTACCTTCCATAATGACTAGGCTACTTCCATTAGAGTAATAAAGATATCGACACCAGGCTACCTTCCATAATGACAAGGCTACAATCCATTGGAGTAACAAAAATCTCGACAACAGACTACCTTCCATAATTACAAGGCTACCATCCATTGGAGTAACAAAGATATCGACAACATATTACCTTCCATAATGATAAGGCTAGCATCCGTTGGAGTAACAAAGATATCGACAACATACTACCTTCCATAATGACAAGGCTACCAGTCATTGAAGTAATGAAAATCACGACAAAAGACTACCTTCCATAATGACAAGGATGCCATCCATTGGAGTAACAAAAATATCGACAACAGACTACCTTCCATAATGACAAGGCTACCATCTATTGGAGTAACAAAAATATCAACAAGAGACTATCTTCCATAATGACAAGGCTACCATCCATTGGAGTAACAAAAATCTCGACAATAGACTACCTTCCATAATGACAAGGATACCATCCATTGGAGTAACAAAAATCTCGAAAATACACTACCTCCCATAATTACTAGGCTACAATCCATCGGAATAACAAAAACCTCGACAACAGACTACCTTCCATAATGACAAGGCTATTATCCAATGGAGTAACAAAAATATGGACAACAGACTACCTTCCATAATGACAAGGGTAACATACATTGTAGTAACTATAATCTGAACAACAGACTACCTACCATAATGACAAGGCTACCATCCATTGGAGTAACAAAAATCTCGACAATAGATCACCTTCCATAATGACTAGGCAACCATCCATTGGAGTAACAAAGATATCAACAACAGACTACCTTTCATAATGACAAGGCTACCATCCATAAAATAACAAAAATCTCGAAAACAGACTACCTTCCATAATGACAAGGCTACCATCCATTGGAGTAACAAAAATCTCAACAACAGACTACCTTCCATAATGATAAGGCTACCATCCAATGGAGTAACAAAAATCTCGACAACAGACTACCTTCCATAATGACTAGGCTACGATTTATTATAGTAACAAAAATATGGTCAACAAACTACCTTCCATAATGACTAGGATACCTCCATTGGAGTAACAAAGATATCGACACCAGGCTACCTTGCATAATTACAAGGCTACAATCCATTGGAGTAACAAAAATCTCGACAACAGACTACCCTCCATAATGACAAGGCTACGATCCATTGGAGTAACAAAGATATCAACAACATACTACCTTCCATAATGACAAGGCTACCATCCATTGAGGTAACAAAGGTATGGACAACATACTACCTTCCATAATGACTAGGCTTCATCCATTGGAGTAAAAAAGATATCGACACCGCGCTACCTTCCATAATGACAAGGCTACGATTTATTAGAGTAACAAAAATCTGGTCAACAGACTACCTTCCATAATGACGAGGCTACTATCCATTGGAGTAACAAATATATCAACAAGAGACTACCTTTCATAACGAGAAGGCTACCATCCATTGGAGTATAAATTTTTTTGACAACATACTACCTTCCATAATGACAAGGCTACCATTCATTGGAGTAACAAAAATCTCGACAACAAACTACCTTCCATAATGACTAGTCTACTTCCATTGGAGTAACAATGATATCGACACCTGGCTACCTTCCATAATGAAAAGGCTTCAATCCATTGGAGTAACAAAAATCTCGACAATAGACTACCTTCCATAATGACAAAGCTACCATCCATTGGAGTAACATAGGTATAGACAACATACTACCTTCCATAATGACAAGGCTACCATCCATTGGAGTAACAAAGATATCGACAACATACTACCTTCAATAATTACAAGGCTACCAGTCATTGAAGTAATAAAAATCATGACAAAAGACTACCTTTCATAATGACAAGGCTGCCATCCATTGGAGTAATAAAAATCTCGACAACTGACTACCTTCCATAATGATAAGGATACCATCCATTGGAGTAACAAAAATATCAACAAGAGACTATCTTCCATAATGACAAGGCTACCATCCATTGGAGTAACAAAAATCTCGACAACAGACTAACTTCCATAATGACAAGGCTACCACCCATTGGAGTAACAAAAATCTCGAAAATAGACTACCTCCCATAATTACTAGGATACCATCCATTGGAATAACAAAAATCTCGACAACAGACTACCTTCCATAATGACAAGGCTACTATCCAATGGAGTAACAAAAATATGGACATCAGACTACCTTCCATAATGACAAGGCTAACATACATTGTAGTAACTATAATCTGAACAACAAACTACCTTCCATAATGACAAGGCTACCATCCATTGGAGTAACAAAAATCTCGACAATAGAAAACCTTCCATAATGACTAGGCTACCATCCATTGGAGTAACAAAGATATCGACAACAGACTACCTTTCATAATGACAAGGCTACCATCCATTGGAATAACAAAAATCTCGAAAACATACTATCTTCTAAAATGACAAGGCTACTATCCATTGGAGTAACAAAAATCTCGACAACAGACTACCTTCCATAATGATAAGACTACCATCCAATGGAGTAACAAAAATCTCGACAAAAGACTACCTTCCATAATGATGAGGCTACTATCCATTAGAGTAACAAAAATATCAACAAGAGACAACCTTTCATAATGACAAGGCTACCATCCATTGGAGTAACAAAGATATCGACAACATACTACCTTCCATAATGACAAGGCTACCATCCATTGGAGTAACAAAGATATCGACAACATACTACCTTCCATAATGACAAGGCTACCAGTCATTAAAGTATTAAAAATCACGACAAAAGACTACCTTCCATAATGACAACGCTGCCATCCATTGGAGTAACAAAAATCTCGACAACAGACTACCTTCCATAATAACGAGGCTACTATCCATTGGAGTAACAAAAATATCAACAAGAGACTACCTTCCATAATGACAAGGATACCATCCATTGGAGTATAAATTTTTTTGACAACCGACTACCTTCCATAATGACAAGGCTCTAATTCATTGGTGTAACAAAAATCTCGACAACAAATGACCTTCCATAATGACTAGGCTACTTCCATTGGAGTAACAAAGATATCGACACCAGGCTACCTTCCATAATTACAAGGCTACAATCCATTGAAGTAACAAAAATCTTGACAACAGATTACCCTCCATAATGACAAGGCTACCATCCATTGAGGTAACAAAGATATCGACAACATACTACCTTCCATAATGACAAGGCTACTAGTCGTTGGAGTAATAAAAATCACACGAAAAGACTACCTTTCATAATGACAAGGCTGCCATCCATTGGAGTAACAAAAATCACAATGACAGACTACCTTCCATAATGACAAGGCTACCATCCATTAGAGTAACAAAAATCTCGACAACAGACTACCTTCAATAATGACAAGGATTCCATCCATTGGAGTAACAAAAATATCGACAATAGACAACCTTCGATAATGACTTGGCTACCATCCATTGGAGTAACAAAGATATCGACAACATACTACCTTTCATAATGACAAGGCTACCATCCATTAGAATAACAAAAATCTCTAAAACAGACTACCTTCCATAATGACAAGGCTACCATCCATTGGAGTAACAAAAATCTCAACAACAGACTACCTACCATAATAATAAGGCTACCATCCAATGGAGTAACAAAAATCTTGACAATAGACTACCTTCCATAATGACAAGGCTACGATTTATTAGAGTAACAAAAATCTGGGCAACTGACTACCTTCCATAATGACGAGGCTACTATCCATTGGAGTAACAAAGGTATCGACAACATACTACCTTCCATAATGACAAGGCTACCATCCATTGGAGTAACAAAGATATCGACAACATACTACCTTCAATAATTACAAGGCTACCAGTCATTGAAGTAATAAAAATCACGACAAAAGACTACCTTCCATAATGACAAGGCTGCCATCCATTGGAGTAACAAAAATCTCGACAACTGACTACCTTCCATAATGACAAGGCTACCATCCATTGGAGTAACAAAAATCTCGAAAATAGACTACCTCCCATAATTACTAGGCTACCATCCATTGGAATAACAAAAATCTTGACAACAGACTACCTTCCATAATTACAAGACTACTATCCAATGGAGTAACAAA
The DNA here is from genome assembly GCA_948472305.1 of Vicia faba. Lineage (NCBI taxonomy): Eukaryota > Viridiplantae > Streptophyta > Magnoliopsida > Fabales > Fabaceae > Vicia > Vicia faba. The sequence continues at coordinate 653,413,213 of OX451741.1, forward strand.
AATATGGACATCAGACTACCTTCCATAATGACAAGGCTAACATACATTGTAGTAACTATAATCTGAACAACAAACTACCTTCCATAATGACAAGGCTACCATCCATTGGAGTAACAAAAATCTCGACAATAGAAAACCTTCCATAATGACTAGGCTACCATCCATTGGAGTAACAAAGATATCGACAACAGACTACCTTTCATAATGACAAGGCTACCATCCATTGGAATAACAAAAATCTCGAAAACATACTATCTTCTAAAATGACAAGGCTACTATCCATTGGAGTAACAAAAATCTCGACAACAGACTACCTTCCATAATGATAAGACTACCATCCAATGGAGTAACAAAAATCTTGACAAAAGACTACCTTCCATAATGATGAGGCTACTATCCATTAGAGTAACAAAAATATCAACAAGAGACAACCTTTCATAATGACAAGGCTACCATCCATTGGAGTAACAAAGATATCGACAACATACTACCTTCCATAATGACAAGGCTACCATCCATTGGAGTAACAAAGATATCGACAACATACTACCTTCCATAATGACAAGGCTACCAGTCATTAAAGTATTAAAAATCACGACAAAAGACTACCTTCCATAATGACAACGCTGCCATCCATTGGAGTAACAAAAATCTCGACAACAGACTACCTTCCATAATAACGAGGCTACTATCCATTGGAGTAACAAAAATATCAACAAGAGACTACCTTCCATAATGACAAGGATACCATCCATTGGAGTATAAATTTTTTTGACAACCGACTACCTTCCATAATGACAAGGCTCTAATTCATTGGTGTAACAAAAATCTCGACAACAAATGACCTTCCATAATGACTAGGCTACTTCCATTGGAGTAACAAAGATATCGACACCAGGCTACCTTCCATAATTACAAGGCTACAATCCATTGAAGTAACAAAAATCTTGACAACAGATTACCCTCCATAATGACAAGGCTACCATCCATTGAGGTAACAAAGATATCGACAACATACTACCTTCCATAATGACAAGGCTACTAGTCGTTGGAGTAATAAAAATCACACGAAAAGACTACCTTTCATAATGACAAGGCTGCCATCCATTGGAGTAACAAAAATCACAATGACAGACTACCTTCCATAATGACAAGGCTACCATCCATTAGAGTAACAAAAATCTCGACAACAGACTACCTTCAATAATGACAAGGATTCCATCCATTGGAGTAACAAAAATATCGACAATAGACAACCTTCGATAATGACTTGGCTACCATCCATTGGAGTAACAAAGATATCGACAACATACTACCTTTCATAATGACAAGGCTACCATCCATTAGAATAACAAAAATCTCTAAAACAGACTACCTTCCATAATGACAAGGCTACCATCCATTGGAGTAACAAAAATCTCAACAACAGACTACCTACCATAATAATAAGGCTACCATCCAATGGAGTAACAAAAATCTTGACAATAGACTACCTTCCATAATGACAAGGCTACGATTTATTAGAGTAACAAAAATCTGGGCAACTGACTACCTTCCATAATGACGAGGCTACTATCCATTGGAGTAACAAAGGTATCGACAACATACTACCTTCCATAATGACAAGGCTACCATCCATTGGAGTAACAAAGATATCGACAACATACTACCTTCAATAATTACAAGGCTACCAGTCATTGAAGTAATAAAAATCACGACAAAAGACTACCTTCCATAATGACAAGGCTGCCATCCATTGGAGTAACAAAAATCTCGACAACTGACTACCTTCCATAATGACAAGGCTACCATCCATTGGAGTAACAAAAATCTCGAAAATAGACTACCTCCCATAATTACTAGGCTACCATCCATTGGAATAACAAAAATCTTGACAACAGACTACCTTCCATAATTACAAGACTACTATCCAATGGAGTAACAAAAATATGGACATCAGACTACCTTCCATAATGACAAGGCTAACATACATTGTAGTAACTATAATCTGAACAACAGACTACCTTCCATAATGACAAGGCTACCATCCATTGGAGTAACAAAAATCTCGACAATAGAAAACCTTCCATAATGACTAGGCTACCATCCATTGGAGTAACAAAGATATCGACAACAGACTACCTTTCATAATGACAAGGCTACCATCCATTGGAATAACAAAAATCTCGAAAACAGACTACCTTCCATAATGACAATGCTACTATCCATTGGAGTAACAAAAATCTCGACAACAAACTACCTCCCATAATTATAAGGTTACCATCCAATGGAGTAAGAAAAATCTCGACAACAGACTACCTTCCATAATGACAAGGCTACTATCCATTGGAGTAACAAAAATATCAACAAGAGACTACCTTCCATAATGACAAGGCTACCAGCCATTGGATTATAAATTTTTTTGACAACAGACTACCTTCCATAATGACAAGGCTACCATCCATTGGAGTAACAAAGATATCGATAACATATTACCTTCCATAATGACAAGGCTACCATCCATTGGAGTAACAAAGATATCGACAACATACTACCTTCCATAATGACAAGGCTACTAGTCATTAAAGTAATAAAAATCACGACAAAAGACTACCTTCCATAATGACTAGGCTGCCATCCATTGGAGTAACAAAAATCACGACAAAAGACTACCTTCCATAATGACGAGGCTACTATCCATTGGAGTAACAAAAATATCAACAAGAGACTACCTTCCATAATGACAAGCATACCATCCATTGGAGTATAAAATTTTTTGACAACCGACTACCTTCCATAATGACAAGGCTCTAATTCATTGGTGTAACAAAAATCTCGACAACAAACTACCTTCCATAATGACTAGGCTACTTCCATTGGAGTGAAAAAGATATCGACACCAGGCTACCTTCCATAATTACAAGGCTACAATCCATTGAAGTAACAAAAATCTTGACAACAGACTACCCTCCATAATAACATGGCTACGATCCATTGGAGTAACAAAGATATCAAAAACATACTACCTTCCATAATGACAAGGCTACCATCCATTGAGGTAACAAAGATATCGACAACATACTACCTTCCATAATGACAAGGCTACCAGTCGTTGGAGTAATAAAAATACGAGAAAAGACTACCTTCCATAATGACAAGGCTGCCATCCATTGGAGTAACAAAAATCACAATGACAAACTACCTTCAATAATGACAAGGCTACCATCCATTAGAGTAACAAAAATCTCGACAACAGACTACCTTCCATAATGACAAGGATTCCATCCATTGGAGTAACAAAAATATCGACAATAGACAACCTTCAATAATGACTAGGCTACCATCCATTGGAGTAACAAAGATATCGACAACATACTACCTTTCATAATGACAAGGCTACCATCCATTAGAATAACAAAAATCTCGAAAACAAACTACTTTCCATAATGACAAGGCTACCATCCATTGGAGTAACAAAAATCTCAACAACAAACTACCTTCCATAATGATAAGGCTTCCATCCAATGGAGTAACAAAAATCTCGACAATAGACTACTTTCCATAATGACAAGGCTACGATTTATTAGATTAACAAAAATCTTGTCAACTGACTACCTTCCATAATGACGAGGCTACTATCCATTGGAGTAACAAAAATATCAAGAAGAGACTACCTTCCATAATGAGAAGGCTACCATCCATTGGAGTATAAATTTTTTTGACAACAGACTACCTTACTTAATGACAAGGCTACCATTTATTGGAGTAACAAAAATCTCGACAACAAACTACCTTCCATAATGACAAGGCTACTTCCATTGGAGTAACAATGATATTGACACCAGGCTACCTTCCATAATGACAAGGCTACAATCCATTGGAGTAACAAAAATCTCGACAACAGACTACCTTCCATAATGACAAGGCTACCATCCATTGGAGTAACAAAGGTATCGACAACATACTACCTTCCATAATGACAAGGCTACCATCCATTAGAGTAACAAAGATAACGACAACATACTACCTTCAATAATTACAAGGCTACCAGTCATTGAAGTAATAAAAATCATGACAAAAGACTAACTTCCATAATGACAAGGCTGCCATCCATTGGAGTAACAAAAATATCGACAACTGACTACCTTCCATAATGACAAGGCTACCATCCATTGGAGTAACAAAAATATCAACAAGAGACTATCTTCCATAATGACAAGGCTACCATCCATTTGAGTAACAAAAATCTCGACAACAGACTACCTTCCATAACGACAAGGCTACCATCCATTGGAGTAACAAAAATCTCGAAAATAGACTACCTCCCATAATTACTAGGCTACCATCCATTGGAATAACAAAAATCTTGACAACAGACTACCATCCATAATGACAAGGCTACTATCCAATGGAGTAACAAAAATATGGACATCAGACTACCTTCCATAATGACAAGGCTAACATACATTATAGTAACTATAATCTAAACAACAGACTACCTTCCATAATGACAAGGCTACCATCCTTTGGAGTAACCAAAATCTCGACCATAGAAAACCTTCCATAATGATTAGGCTACCATCCATTGGAGTAACAAAGATATCGACAACAGACTACCTTCCATAATGACAAGGCTACCATCCATTGGAATAACAAAAATCTCGAAAACAGACTACCTTCTATAATGACAATGCTACTATCCATTGGAGTAACAAAAATCTCTACAACAAACTACCTTACATAATGATAAGGCTACCATCCAATGGAGTAACAAAAATCTCGAAAACAGACTACCTTCCATAATAACAAGGCTACCATTTATTACAGTAACAAAAACCTGGTCAAAAGACTACCTTCCATAATGATGAGGCTACTATCCATTGGAGTAACAAAAATATCAACAAGAGACTACCTTCCATAATGACAAGGCTACCATCCATTGGGGTATAAACTTTTTTGACAACATACTACCTACCATAATGACAAGGCTACCATCCATTGGAGTAACAAAGATATCGACAACATACTACCTTCCATAATGACAAGGCTACCATCCATTGGAGTAACAAAGATATCGACAACATACTACCTTCCATAATGACAAGGCTACCAGTCATTGAAGTAATAAAAATCACGACAAAAGACAACCTTCCATAATGACTAGGCTGCCATCCATTGGAGTAACAAAAATCTCGACAACAGACTACCTTCCATAATGACAAGGCTACAATCCATTGGAGTAACAAAAATATCAACAAGAGACTATCTTCCATAATGACAAGGCTACCATCCATTGGAGTAACAAAAATATCGACAACAAACTACCTTCCATAATGACAAGGCTATCATCGATTGGAGTAAAAAAAATCTCGACAACAGACTACCTTCCATAATGACAAGGCTACCATTTATTAGAGTAACAAAATCCTGGTCAAAAGACTACCTTCCATAATGATGAGGCTATTATCCATTGGAGTAACAAAAATATCAACAAGAGACTACCTTCCATAATGACTAGGCTACCATCCATTGGAGTATAAATTTTTTTGACAACAGACTACCTACCATAATGACCAGACTACCATCCATTGGAGTAACAAAGATATCAACAACATACTAGCGCCCATAATGACAAGGCTACCATCCATTGGAGTAACAAAGATATCGACAACATACTACCTTCCATAATGACAAGGCTACCAGTCATTGAAGTAATGAAAATAACGACAAAAGACTACCTTCCAAAATGACAAGGCTGGCATCCATTGGAGTAACAAAAATCTCGACAACAGACTACCTTCCATAATGACAAGGCTGGCATCCATTGGAGTAACAAAAATATCAACAAGAGACTATCTTCCATAATGACAAGGCTACCAACCATTGGAGTAAAAAAGATATCGACAACAGACTACGTTTCATAATGATAAGGCTACCATCCATTAGAATAACAATAATCTCGAAAACAGACTACCTTCCATAATGACAAGGCTACGATCCATTGGAGTAACAAAAATCTCGACAACAGAGTACCTTCCATAATGATAAGGCTACCATCCAATGGAGTAACAAAAATCTCGACAGCAGACTACCTTCCATAATGACAAGGCTACGATTTATTAGAGTAACAAAAATCTGGTCAACAGACTACCATCCACAATGACAAGGCTACCATCCATTGGAGTATAAAATTTTTTGACAACAAACTACCTTCCCTAATGACAAGGCTACCATTCATTGGAGTAAAAAAAATCTCGACAACAAACTACCTTCCATAATGACTAGGCTACTTCCATTGGAGTAACAAAGATATCGACACCAGGCTACCTTCCATAATGATAAGGCTGCCATCCATTGGAGTAACAAAAATCTCGACAACAGACTACCTTCAATAATGACAAGGCTACCATCCATTGGAGTAACAAAAATCTCGACAATATACAACCTTCCAGAATGACTAGGATACCATCCATTAGAGTAACAAAGATATCAACAACAGACTACCTTTCAGAATGACAAGGCTACTATCCATTGGAATAACAAAAATCTCGAAAACAGACTACCTTCCATAATGACAAGGCTACCATCCATGTATGTAACAAAAATCTCGACAACAGACTACCTTCCATAATGAGAAGGCTACCATTTATTAGAGTAACAAAAATCTAATCAACAGACTACCTTCCATAATGACGAGGCTACTATCCATTGGAGTAACAAAATCATCAATAAGAGACTACCTTCCATAATGACAAGGCTACCATCCATTGGAGTATAAAATTTTTTGACAACAGACTAACTTCCATAATGACAAGGCTGCCATCCATTGGAATAATAAAAATCTCGACAACAGACTACCTTCCATAATGACAAGGCTATGATCCATTGGAGTAACAAAGATATCGACAACATACTACCTTCCATAATGACAAGGCTACCATCCATTAGAGTAAGAAAGATATCGACAACATACTACCTTCCATAATGACAAGGCTACCAGTCATTGGAGTAATAAAAATCACGAGAAAAGACTACCTTCCATAATGATAAGGCTTCCATCCATTGGAGTAACAAAAATCTCGACAACAGACTACCTTCCATAATGACAAGGCTACCATCCATTGGAGTAACAAAAATATCAACAAGAGACTATCTTCCATAATGACAAGGCTATTATCCATTGGAGTAACAAAAATCTCGACAACATACTACCTTCCATAATTACAAGGCTACTATCCAATGGAGTAACAAAAATATGGACATCAAACTACCTTCCATAATGACAAGGCTCACATACATTGTAGTAACTATAATCTGAACAACAGACTACCTTCCATAATGACAAGGCTACCATCCATTGGAGTAACAAAAATCTCGACAATAGAAAACCTTCCATAATGACTAGGCTACCATCCATTGGTGTAACAAAGATATCGACAACAGACTACCTTTCATAATGACAAGGCTACCATCTATTGGAATAACAAAAATCTCGAAAACAGACTACCTTCTATAATGACAAGGCTACTATCAACTGGAGTCACAAAAATCTCGACAACAGACTACCTTCCATAATGATAAGGCTACCATTTATTAGAGTAACAAAAATCTGGTCAATAGACTACCTTCCATAATGACAAGGCTACCAGTCATTGGAGTAACAAAAATAACGACAAAAGACTACCTTCCATAATGATAAGGCTGCCATCCATTGGAATAACAAAAATCTCGACAACAGACTACCTTCTATAATGATAAGGCTACCATCCAATGGAGTAACAAAAATCTTGAGAACAGACTACCTTCCATTATGACAAGGCTACCATTTATTAGAGTAACAAAAATCTTGTCAACAGACTACCTTCCATAATGACAAGGCTAACATACATTGTAGTAACTATAATCTAAACAATAGACTACCTTCCATAATGACAAGGCTACCATCCATTGGAGTAACAAAAATCTTGACAACAGACTACCTTCAATAATGACAAGGCGACCATCCATTGGAGTAACAAAAATCTCGACAATAGAAAACCATCCATAGTGACTAGGCTAACATCCATTAGAGTAACAAAGATATTGACAACTGACTACCTTTCATAATGACAAGGCTATTATCCATTGGAATAACAAAAATCTCGAAAACAGACTACCTTCCATAATGACAAGGCTACCATCCATTGGAGTAACAAAAATCTCGACAACAGACTACCTTCCATAATGATAAGGCTACCATCCAATGGAGTAACAAAAATCTCGACAACAGACTACCTTCCATAATTACAAGGCTACCATTTATTAGATTAACAAAAATCTGGTTAACAAACTACCTTCCATAATGACGAGGCTACTATTTATTGGAGTAACAAAATTATCAACAAAAGACTACCTTCCATAATGACAAGGCTACCATCCATTGGAGTATAAGATTTTTTGACAACAGACTACCTTCCATAACAAAGATATCGATAACATACTACCTTCCATAATGACAAGGCTACCATCCATTGGAATAACAAAAATCTCGACAACAAACTACCTTCCATAATGACAAGGCTACCATCCATATGAGTGACAAAAATCTCAACAACAGACTGCCTTCCATAATGACTAGGCTGCCATCCATTGGAGTAACAAAGATATTGATAACAAACTATCTTCCATAATGACAAGGCTATTATCCAATGGAGTAACAAAAATATGGACAACAAACTACCTTCCATAATGACAAGGCTAACATACATTGTAGTGACTATAATCTGAACAACAGACTACCTTGCATAATGACAAGGCTACCATCCATTGGAGTAACAAAAATCTCGACAATAGACAACCTTCCATAATGACTAGGCTACCATCCATTAGAGTAACAAAGATATCGACACCAGACTACCTTTCATAATGACAAGGCTACTATCCATTGGAATAACAAAAATCTCGCAAACAGACTACCTTCCAAAATGACAAGGCTACCATCCATTGGAGTAACAAAAATCTCGACAACAGACTACCTTCCATAATGATAAGGCTACCATTCAATGGAGTAACAAAAATCTAGACAACAGACTACCTTCCATAATTACAAGGGTACCATTTATTAGAGTAACAAAAATCTGGTCAACAGACTACCTTCCATCATGACGAGGCTACTATCCATTGGAGTAACAATATTATCAACAAGAGACTACCTTCCATAATGAGAAGGCTACCATCAATTGGAGTATAAATTTTTTTTACAACAGACTACCTTCCATAACGACAAGGCTACCGTCCATTGGAGTAACAAAGATATCGATAACATACTACCTTCCATAATGACAAGGCTACCATCCATTGAAGTAACAAAGATATCGACAACATACTACCTTCCATAATGACAAGGCTGCCATCCATTGGAATAACAAAAATCTCGACAACAGACTACCTTCCATAATGAAAAGGCTACCATCCATTGGAGTGACAAAAATTTCGACAACAGACTGCCTTCCATAATGACTAGGCTGACATCCATTGGAGTAACAAAGATATCGACAAGAAACTATCTTCCATAATGACAAGGGTACAATCCATTGGAGTAACAAAAATCTCGACAATAGACTACCTTCCATAATGACAAGGCTACCATCCATTGGAGTAACATATATATCAGCAAGACACTATCTTCCATAATGACAAGGCTACCATCCATTGGATTAACAAAAATCTCGACAACAGACTACCTTCTATAATGACAAGGCTACCATCCATTGGAGTAACAAAAATCTCAAAAATAGACTACCTCCCATAATTACTAAGCTACCATCCATTGGAATAACAAATATCATGACAACATACTACCTTCCATAATGAAAAGGCTACTATCCAATGGAGTAACAAAAATATGGACAACAAACTACCTTCCATAATGACAAGGCTACCATCCATTGGAGTAACAAAAATCACAACGACAGAGTACCTTCCATAATGACAACGCTACCATCCATTGGAATAACAAAAATCTCGAAAACAGACTACCTTCCATAATGACAAGGCTAGCATCCATTGGTGTAACTAAAATCTCGACAACAGACTACCTTCTATAATGATAAGGCTACCATCCAATGGAGTAACAAAAATCATGACAACAGACTACCTTCCATAATGATAAGGCTACCATTTATTAGAGTAGCAAAAATATGGTCAACAGGCTACCTTCCATAATTACAAGGCTATCATCCATTTGAGTAACAAAAATATCAACAAGAGACAACCTTCCATAATGACAAGGCTACCATCCATTGGAGTATAAATTTTTTTGACAACAGACTACCTTCCATAATGACAAGGCTACCATCCATTGGAGTATAAATTTTTTTGACAACATACTACCTTCCATAATGACTAGGCTACTTCCATTGGAGTAACAAAGATATCGACACCAGGCTACCTTCCATAATCACAAGGCTACAATCCATTGGAGTAATAAAAATCTCGACAATAGACTACCTTCCATAATGATAAGGCTACCATCCATTGGAGTAACAAAGATATCGACAACAGACTACCTTCCATAATGATGAGGCTACCATCCATTGGAGTAACAAGGATATCGACAACATACTACCTTCCATAATGACAAGGCTACCAGTCATTGGAGTAACAAAAATCATGACAAAAGACTACCTTCCATAATGACGAGGCTGCCATCCATTGGAATAATAAAAATCTCGACAACAGACTACCTTCCATAATGACAAGGCTACCATCCATTGGAATAACAAAAATCTCGAAAATAGACTACCTCCCATAATTACTAGGCTACCATCCATTGGAATATCAAAAATATGGACAACAAACTACCTTCCATAATTACAAGGCTAACATACATTGTAGTAACTATAATCTGAACAACAGACTACCTTCAATAATGATAAGGCTACCATCCATTGGAGTAACAAAAATCACAACGACAGACTACCTTCAATAATGACAAGGCTACCATCCATTGGAGTAACAAAAATCTCGACAATAAGACAACCTTCCATAATGTCTAGGATACCATCCATTAGAGTAACAAAGATATCGACAACAGACTACCTTTCATAATGACAAGGCTACTATCCATTGGAATAACAAAAATCTCGAAAACAGACTATCTTCCATAATGACAAGGCTACTATCCATTGGAATAACAAAAATCTCGACAACAGACTACCTTCCATAATGATAAGGCTACCATCCAATGGAGTAACAAAAATCTTGACAACAGACTACCTTCCGTAATTACAAGGCTACCATTTATTAGATTAACAAAAATCTGGTCAACAGACTACCTTCCATAATGACGAGGGTACTATCCATTAGAGTAACAAAATTATCAACAAGAGACTACCTTCCATAATGACAAGGCTACCATTCATTGGAGTATAAATTTTTTTGAAAACAGACTACCTTCCATAACAACAAGGCTACCATCCATTGGAGTAACAAAGATATCGATAACATACTACTTTCCATAATGACAAGGGTACCATCCATTGGAGTAACAAAGATATCAACAACATACTACCTTCCATAATGACACGGCTGCCATCCATTGGAATAACAAAAATCTCGACAACAGACTACCTTCCATAATGACAAGGCTACCATCCATTGGAGTGACAAATATATCGATAACAGACTGCCTTATATAATGACTAGGCTGCCATCCATTAGAGTAACAAAGATATCGACAACAAACTATCTTCTATAATGACAAGGCTACAATCCATTGGAGTAACAAAAATCTCGACAACAGACTACATTCAATAATGACAAAGCTACGATCCATTGTAGTAACATAAATATCAACAAGACACTATCTTCCATAATGACAAGGCTACCATCCTTTGGAGTAACAAAAATCTCGAAAATAGACTACCTCCCATAATTACTAAGCTACCATCCATTGGAATAACAAAAATCTCGACAACAAACTACCTTCCATAATGACAAGGAAACTATCCAATGGAGTAACAAAGATATCGACAACATACTACCTTCCATAATGACAAGGCTAACATACATTGTAGTAACTATAATCTGAGCAACAGACTACCTTCCATAATGACAAGGCTACCATCCATTAGAGTAACAAAGATATCGACAACATACTACCTTCCATAATGACAAGGCTACCATCCATTGGAGTAACATAAATATCAATAAGACACTATCTTCCATAATGACAAGGCTACCATCCATTGGAGTAAAAAAAATCTCGACAACAAACTACCTTCTATAATGACAAGGCTACAATCCATTGGAGTAATAAAAATCTCGACAACAGACTAACTTCCATAATGATAAGGCTACCATCCATTGGAGTAACAAAGATATTGACAACATACTACCTTCCATAATGACAAGGCTACCATCCATTGGAGTAACAAAGATATCCACAACATACTACCTTCCATAATGACAAGCCTACCAGTCATTGGAGTAACAAAAATCACGACAAAAGTCTACCTTCCATAATGAGAAGGCTGCCATCCATTGGAATAACAAAAATCTCGACAACAGACTACCTTCCATAATGACAAGGCTACCATCCATTGGAATAAAACAAATCTCGACAACAGACTACCTTCCATAATGATAAGGCTACCATCACATGGAGTAACAAAAATCTCGACAACAGACTACCTTCCATAATGACAAGGCTACCATTTATTGGAGTAACAAAAATCTGGTCAACAAACTACCTTCCATAATGACAAGGGTACCATCCATTGGAGTAACAAAAATCTCGACAATAAGTCAACCTTCCATAATGACTAGGCTACCATCCATTAGAGTAACAAAGATATCTACAACAGACTACCTTTCATAATGACAAGGCTACTATCCATTGGAATAACAAAAATCTTGAAAACAGACTACCTTCCATAATGACAAGGCTACCATCCATTGGAGTAACAAAAATCTTGACAACAGACTACCTTCCATAATGATAAGGCTACCATCCAATGGAGTAACAAAAATCTCGACAACAGACTACCTTCCATAATTCCAAGGCTACCATTTATTAGAGTAACAAAAATCTGGTCAACATACTACCTTCCATAATGACGAGGCTACTATCCATTGGAGTAACAAAATTATCAACAAGAGACTACCTTCCATAATGACAAGGCTACCATTCATTGGAGTATAAATTTTTTTGAAAACAGACTACCTTCCAAAACGACAAAGCTACCATCCATTGGAGTAACAAAGATATCGAAAACATTCGACCTTCCATAATGACAAGGCTGCCATCCATTGGAATAAAAAAAATCTCGACAATAGAATACCTTCCATAATGACAAGGTTACCATCCATTGGAGTGACAAAAATCTCGACAACAGTATGCCTTTGATAATGAGTAGGCTGCCATCCATTGGAGTAACTAAGATATCGACAACAAACTATCTTCTATAATGACAAGGCTACAATCCATTGGGGTATTTAAAATCTCGACAACAGACTACCTTCCATAATGACAAGGCTACCATCCATTGGAGTAACATAAATATCAACAAGACACTATCTTCCATAATGACAAGGCTACCATCCATTGGAGTAACAAAAATCTCGACAACAGACTACCTTCCATAATGACAAGGCTACCATCCTTTGGAGTAACAAAAGTCTCGAAAATAGACTACCTCCCATAATTACTAAGCTACCATCCATTGGAATAACAAAAATCTCGACAACAAACTACCTTCCATAATGACAAGGCTACTATCCAATGGAGTAACAAAAATATGGACAACAAACTACCTTCCATAATGACGAGGCTAACATACATTGTAGTAACTATAATCTGAACAACAGACTACCTTCAATAATGACAAGGCTACCATCCATTGGAGTAACAAAAATCACAACGACAAACTACCTTCCATAATTACAAGTCTACCATCCATTGGAGTAACAAAAATCTTGACAACAGCCTACCTTCAATAATGACAAGGCTACCATCCATTGGAGTAACAAAAATCTCGACAATAAACTACCTTCCATAATGACTAGGCTACCATCCATTGGAGTAACAAAGATATCGACAATAAATTACCTTTCATAATGACAAGGCTACCATCCATTGGAGTAACAAAAATCTTGACAATAGACAACCTTCCATAATGAATAGGCTACCATCCACTAGAGTAACAAAGATATTCATAACATACTACCTTTCATAATGACAAGGCTACTATGCATTGGAATAACAAAAAACTCGAAAACAGACTACCTTCCATAATGACAAGGCTACCATCCATTGGAGTAACAAAAATCTCGACAACAGACTACCTTCCATAATGATAAGGTTACCATCTAATGGAGTAACAAAAATCTCGACAAGAGACTACCTTCCATAATTACAAGGCTACCATTTATTAGAGTAACAAAAATCTGGTCAACAGACTACCTTCCATAATGACGAGGCTACTATCCATTGGAGTAACAAAATTATCAATAAGAGACTACCTTCCATAACGACAAGGCTACCATCCATTGGAGTAACAAAGATATCGATAACATACTACCTTCCATAATGACAAGGCTACCATCCATTGGAGTAACAAAGATATCGACAACATACTACCTTCCATAATGACAAGGCTGCCATCCATTGGAATAACAAAAATCTCGACAACCGACTACCTTCCATAATGACAAGGCTACCATACATTGGAGTGACAAAAATCTCGACAACAGACTGCCTTCAATAATGACTAGGCTGCCATCCATTGGAGTAACAAAGATATCGACAACAAACTATCTTCTATAATGACAAGGCTACAATCCATTGGAGTAACAAAAATCTCGACAATAGACTACATTCCATAATGACAAGGCTACCATCCATTGTATTAACATAAATATCAACAAGACACTATCTTCCATAATGACAAGGCTACCATCCATTTGAGTAACAAAAATCTCGACAACAGACTACCTTCCATAATGACAAGGCTACCATCCTTTGGAGTAACAAAAATCTCGAAAATAGACTACCTCCCATAATTACTAAGCTACCATCCATTGGAATAACAAAAATCTCGACAACAAACTACCTTCCATAATGACAAGGAAACTATCCAATGGAGTAACAAAGATATCGATAACATACTACCTTCCATAATGACAAGGCTACCATCCATTGGAGTAACAAAGATATCGACAACATACTACCTTCCATAATGCCAACGATACTATCCATTGGAGTAACAAAAATCTCGACAACAAACTACCTTCTATAATGACAAGGCTACAATCCATTGGAGTAATAAAAATCTCGACAACAGACTACCTTCCATAATGATAAGTCTACCATCCATTGGAGTAACAAAGATATCGACAACATACTACCTTCCATAACGACAAGGCTACCATCCATTGGAGTAACAAAGATATCCACAACATACTACCTTCCATAATGATAAGGCTACCCGTCATTGGAGTAACAAAAATCACAACAAAAGTCTCCCTTCCATAATGACAAGGCTGCCATCCATTGGAATAACAAAAATCTCGACAACAGACTACCTTCCATAATGACAAGGCTACCATCCATTGGAATAACCAAAATCTCGACAACAGACTACCTTCCATAATGACAAGGCTACCATCCATTAGAATAACAAAAATCTCGACAACAGACTACCTTCCATAATGATAAGGCTACCATCACATGGAGTAACAAAAATCTCGACAACAGAATACCTTCCATAATGACAAGGCTACCATTTATTAGAGTAACAAAAATCTGGTCAACAGACTACCTTCGATAATGAAAAGGGTACCATCCATTGGAGTAACAAAAATCTCGACAATAAGACAACCTTCCATAATGACTAGGCTACCATCCATTAGAGTAACAAAGATATCGACAACAGACTACCTTTCATAATGACAAGGCTACTATCCATTGGAATAACAAAAATCTCGAAAACAGACTACCTACCATAATGACAAGGCTACCATCCATTGGAGTAACAAAAATCTCGACAACAGACTACCTTCCATAATGATAAGGCTACCATCCAATGGAGTAACAAAAATCTCGACAACAGACTACCTTCCATAATTACAAGGCTACCATTTATTAGAGTAACAAAAATCTGGTCAACAGACTACCTTCCATAATGACGAGGCTACTATCCATTGGAGTAACAAAATTATCAACAAGAGACTACCTTCCATAATGACAAGGCTACCATTCATTGGAGTATAATTTTTTTTGAAAACAGACTACCTTCCATAACGACAAGGCTACCATCCATTGGAGTAACAAAGATATCGATAACATACTACCTTCCATAATGACAAGGCTACCATCCATTGGAGTAACAAAGATATCGATAACATACTACCTTCCATAATGACAAGGCTACCATCCATTGGAATAACAAAAATCTCGACAACAGACTACCTTCCATAATGACAAGGCTACCATTCATTGGAGTGACAAAAATCTCGACAACAAACTGCCTTCAATAATGACTAGGCTGCCATCCATTAGAGTAACAAAGATATCGACAACAAACTATCTTCTATAATGACAAGGCTACAATCTATTGGAGTAACAAAAATATCGACAACAGACTACATTCCATAATGACAAGGCTACCATCCATTGTATTAACATAAATATCAACAAGACACTATCTTCCATAATGACAAGGCTACCATCCATTGGAGTAACAAAAATCTCGACAACAGACTACCTTCCATAATGACAAGGCTACTATCCTTCGGAGTAACAAAAATCTCGAAAATAGACTACCTC
Organism: Vicia faba; assembly: GCA_948472305.1. NCBI lineage: Eukaryota > Viridiplantae > Streptophyta > Magnoliopsida > Fabales > Fabaceae > Vicia > Vicia faba. The sequence goes on from OX451741.1 coordinate 653,430,020, forward strand.
CCATAATTACTAAGCTACCATCCATTAGAATAACAAAAATCTCGACAACAAACTACCTTCCATAATGACAAGGCTATTATCCAATGTAGTAACAAAAATATGGACAACAAACTACCTTCCATAATGACAAGGCTAACATATATTGTAGTAACTATAATCTGAACTACAGACTACCTTCAATAATGACAAGGCTACCATCCATTGGAGTAACAAAAATCACAACAACAGACTACCTTCCATAATGACAAGTCTACCATCCATTGGAGTAACAAAAATCTTGACAACAACCTACCTTCAATAATGACAAGGCTACCATCCATTGGAGTAACAAAAATCTCGACAATAAACTACCTTCCATAATGACTAGGCTACCATCCATTGGAGTAACAAAGATATCGACAACAAACTACCTTTCATAATGACAAGGCTACCATCCATTGGAGTAACAAAAATCTTGACAATAGACAACCTTCCATAATGACTAGGCTACCATCCATTAGAGTAACAAAGATATCGATAACATACTACCTTTCATAATGACAAGGCTACTATCCATTGGAATAACAAAAATCTCGAAAATAGACTACCTTCCATAATGACAAGGCTACCATCCATTGGAGTAACAAAAATCTCGACAACAGACTACCTTCCATAATGATAAGGTTACCATCCAATGGAGTAACAAAAATCTCGACAACAGACTACCTTCCATAATTACAAGGCTACCATTTATTAGAGTAATAAAAATCTGGTCAACAAACTACCTTCCATAATGACGAGGCTACTATCCATTGGAGTAACAAAATTATCAACAAGAGACTACCTTCCATAATGACAAGGCTACCATTCATTGGAGTATAAATTTTTTTGAAAACAGACTACCTTCCATAACGACAAGGCTACCATCCATTGGAGTAACAAAGATATAGATAACATACTACATTCCATAATGACAAGGCTACCATCCAATGGAGTAACAAAGATATCGACAACATACTACCTTCCATAATGACAAGGCTGCCATCCATTGGAATAACAAAAATCTCGACAACAGACTACCTTCCATAATGACAAGGCTACCATCCATTGGAGTGACAAAAAATCGACAACAGACTGCCTTCAATAATGACTAGGCTGCCATCCATTGGAGTAACAAAGATATCGACAACAAACTATCTTCTATAATGACAAGGCTACAATCCATTGGAGTAACAAAAATCTCGATAACATACTACATTCCATAATGACAAGGCTACCATCCATTGTATTAACATAAATATCAACAAGACACTATCTTCCATAATGACAAGGCTACCATCCATTGGAGTAACAAAAATCTCGACAACAGACTACCTTCCATAATGACAAGGCTACCATCCTTTGGAGTAACAAAAATCTCGAAAATAGACTACCTCCCATAATTACTAAGCTACCATCCATTGGAATAACAAAAATCTCGACAACAAACTACCTTCCATAATGACAAGGAAACTATCCAATGGAGTAACAAAGATATCGACAACATACTACCTTCCATAATGACAAGGCTAACATACATTATAGTAACTATAATCTGAGCAACAGACTACCTTCCATAATGACAAGGCTACCATCCATTGGAGTAACATAAATATCCAAAAGACACTATCTTCCATAATGACAAGGCTACCATCCATTGGAGTAACAAAAATCTCGACAACAAACTATCTTCCATAATGACAAGGCTACAATCCATTGGAGTAATAATAATCTCGACAAAAGACTACCTTCCATAATGATAAGGCTACCATCCATTGGAGTAAAAAAGATATCGACAACATACTACCTTCCATAATGACAAGGCTACCATCCATTGGAGTAATAAAGATATCCACAACATACTACCTTCCATAATAACAAGGCTACCAGTCATTGGAGTAACAAAAATCATGACAAAAGTCTACCTTCCATAATGACAAGGCTGCCATCCAGTGGAATAACAAAAATCTCGACAACAGACTACCTTCCATAATGACAAGGATACCATCCATTAGAATAACAAAAATCTCGACAATAGACTACCTTCCATAATGACAAGGCTACCATTTATTAGAGTAACAAAAATCTGGTCAACAGACTACCTTCCATAATGACAAGGGTACCATTAATTGGAGTAACAAAAATATCAACAAGAGAATACCATCCATAATGACAAGGCTACCATCCATTGGAGTATAAAATTTTTTGACAACAAACTACCTTCCATAATTACAAGGCTACCATCCAACGGAGTAACAAAAATCTCGACAACAAACTACCTTCCATAATGACTAGGCTACTTCCATTGGAGTAACAAAGATATTGACACCAGGCTACCTTCCATAATGACAAGGCTACAATACATTTGAGTAACAAAAATCTCGACAACAGACTACCTTCCATAATGACAAGGCTACCATCCATTGGAGTAACAAAGATATCGACAACATACTACCTTCCATAATGACAAGGCTACCATCCATTGGAGTAACATAAATATCAATAAGACATTATCTTCCATAATGACAAGGCTACCATCCATTGGAGTAACAAAAATCTCGAAAACAGACTACCTTCCATAATGACAAGGCTACCATCCTTTGGAGTAACAAAAAATCTCGAAAATAGACTACCTCCCATAATTACTAAGCTACCATCCATTGGAATAACAAAAATCTCGACAACAAACTACCTTCCATAATGACAAGGAAACTATCCAATGGAGTAACAAAGATATCGACAACATACTACCTTCCATAATGACAAGGCTAACATACATTGTAGTAACTATAATCTGAGCAACAGACTACCTTCCATAATGACAAGGCTACCATCCATTGGAGTAACATAAATATCCAAAAGACACTATCTTCCATAATGACAAGGCTACCATCCATTGGAGTAACAAAAATCTCGACAACAAACTACCTTCCATAATGACAAGGCTACAATCCATTGGAGTAATAATAATCTCGACAAAAGACTACCTTCCATAATGATAAGGCTACCATCCATTGGAGTAAAAAAGATATCGACAACATACTACCTTCCATAGTGACAAGGCTACCATCCATTGGAGTAATAAAGTTATCCACAACATACTACCTTCCATAATAACAAGGCTACCAGTCATTGGAGTAACAAAAATCATGACAAAAGTCTACCTACCATAATGACAAGGCTGCCATCCAGTGGAATAACAAAAATCTCGACAACAGACTACCTTCCATAATGACAAGGATACCATCCATTAGAATAACAAAAATCTCGACAATAGACTACCTTCCATAATGACAAGGCTACCATTTATTAGAGTAACAAAAATCTGGTCAACAGACTACCTTCCATAATGACAAGGGTACCATCAATTGGAGTAACAAAAATATCAACAAGAGAATACCATCCATAATGACAAGGCTACCATCCATTGGAGTATAAAAATTTTTGACAACAAACTACCTTCCATAATTACAAGGCTACCATCCAACGGAGTAACAAAAATCTCGACAACAAACTACCTTCCATAATGACTAGGCTACTTCCATTGGAGTAACAAAGATATTGACACCAGGCTACCTTCCATAATGACAAGGCTACAATACATTTGAGTAACAAAAATCTCGACAACAAACTACCTTCCATAATGACAAGGCTACCATCCATTGGAGTAACAAAGATATCGACAACATACTACCTTCCATAATGACAAGGCTACCATCCATTGGAGTAACATAAATATCAATAAGACATTATCTTCCATAATGACAAGGCTACCATCCATTGGAGTAACAAAAATCTCGAAAACAGACTACCTTCCATAATGACAAGGCTACCATCCTTTAGAGTAACAAAAAATCTCGCAAATAGACTACCTCCCATAATTACTAAGCTACCATCCATTGGAATAACAAAAATCTCGACAACAAATTACCTTCCATAATTACAAGGCTACTATCCAATGGTGTAACCAAAAAATGGACAACAAACTACCGTCCATAAAGACAAGGCTAACATACATTGTAGTAACTATAATCTGAACAACAGACTACATTCAATAATGACAAGGCTACCATCCATTGGAGTAATAAAAATGACAACGACAGACTACCTTCCATAATGACAAGTCTACCATCCATTGGAGTAACAAAAATCTTGACAATAGCCTACCTTCAATAATGACAAGGCTACCATCCAACGGAGTAACAAAGATATCGACAATAAACTACCTTCCTTAATGACTAGGCTACCATCCATTGGAGTAACAAAGATATCGACAACAAACTACCTTTCATAATGACAAGGCTATCATCTAATGGAATAACAAAAATCTCAAAAACAGACTACCTTCCATAATGACAAGGCTACCATCCATTAGAGTAACAAAAATCTCGACAACAGACTACCTTCTATAATGATAAGGCTACCATACAATGGAGTAACAAAAATATCGACAACAGACTACCTTCCATAATGACAAGGCTACAATTTATTAGAGTAACAAAAATCTGGTCAACAGACTACCTTCCATTATGACAAGGCTATCATCCATTGGAGTAACAAAAATATCAACAAGAGACTACCTTCCATAGTGACAAGGCTACCATCCATTGGATTATAAAATTTTTTGACAACAGACCACCTTCCATAATGACAAGCCTACCATCCATTGGAGTAACAAAAATCTCGACAACAAACTACCTTACATAAAGACTAGGCTACTTCCATTGGAGTAACAAGGATATCGACACCAGGCTACCTTCCATAATGATAAAGGCTACAATCCATTAGAGTAATAAAAATCTCGACAACAGACTACCTTCCATAATGATAAGGCTACCATCCATTGGAGTAACAAAGATATCGACAACATACTAACTTCCATAATGACAAGGCTACCATCCATTGGAGTAACAAATATATCCACAACATACTACCTTCCATAATGACAAGGCTACCAGTCATTGGAGTAACAAAAATCACGACAAAAGTCTACCTTCCATAATGACAAGGCTGCCATCCAGTGGAGTAACAAATATATCCACAACATACTACCTTCCATAATGACAAGGCTACCAGACATTGGAGTAACAAAAATCTCGACAACAGACTACCTTCCATAATGACAAGGCTACCATTTGATAGAGTAACAAAAATCTGGTCAACAGACTACCTTCCATTATGACAAGGCTATCATCCATTGGAGTAACAAAAATATCAACAAGAGACTACCTTCCATAGTGACAAGGCTACCATCCATTGGATTATAAATTTTTTTTACAACAGACCACCTTCCATAATGACAAGCCTACGATCCATTGTAGTAACAAAAATCTCGACAACAAACTACCTTACATAATGACTAGGCTACTTCCATTGGAGTAACAAGGATATCGACACCAGGCTACCTTCCATAATGATAAAGGCTACAATCCATTAGAGTAATAAAAATCTCGACAATAGACTACCTTCCATAATGATAAGGCTACCATCCATTGGAGTAACAAAGATATCGACAACATACTACCTTCCATAATGACAAGGCTACCATCCATTGGAGTAACAAATATATCCACAACATACTACCTTCCATAATGACAAGGCTACCAGTCATTGGAGTAATAAAAATCTCGACAATAGACTACCTTCCATAATGACAAGGCTACCATCCATTTGAATAACAAAAAAATCGACAACAGACTACCTTCAATAATGATAAGGCTACCATCCAATGGAGTAACAAAAATCTCGACAACAGACTACCTTCCATAATGACAAGGCTACCATTTATTAGAGTAACAAAAATCTGTTCAACAGACTACCTTCCATAATGACAAGGCTACCATCCATTGGAGTATTAAATTTTTTGAAAACAAACTACCTTCCATAGTTACAAGGCTACCATCCAACGGAGTAACAAAAATCTCGACAACAAACTACCTTCCATAATTACTAGGCTACTTCCATTGGAGTAACAAAGATATTGACACTAGGCTACCTTCCATAATGACTAGGCTACCATCCATTGGAGTAACAAAGATATCGACAACAAACTACCCTTCATAATGACAAGGCTACCATCCATTGGAGTAACAAAAATCTCGACAATAGACAACCTTCCATAATGACTAGGCTACCATCCATTAGAGTAACAAAGATATCGACAACATACTACCTTTCATAACGACAAGGCTACTATCCATTGGAATAACAAAAATCTCGAAAACAGACTACCTTCCATAATGACAAGGCTACCATCCATTGGAGTAACAAAAATCTCGACAACAGACTACCTTCCATAATGATAAGGCTACCATCCAATGGAGTAACAAAAATCTCGACAACAGACTACCTTCCATAATTACAAGGCTACCATTTATTAGAGTAACAAAAATCTGGTCAACAGACTACCTTCCATAATGATGTGGCGACTATCCATTGGAGTAACAAAATTATCAACAAGAGACTACCTTCCGTAATGACAAGGCTACCATTCATTGGAGTATAAATTTTTTTGAGAACAGACTACCTTCCATAACGACAAGGCTACCATCCATTGGAGTAACAAAGATATCGATAACATACTATCTTCCATAATGACAAGGCTACCATCCATTGGAGTAACAAAGATATCGATAACATACTACCTTCCATAATGACAAGGCTGCCATCCATTGGAATAACAAAATTCTCGACAACAAACTACCTTCCATAATGACAAGGCTACCATCCATTCGAGTGACAAAAATCTCGACAACAGACTGCCTTCGATAATGACTAGGCCGCCATCCATTGGAGTAACAAAGATATCGATAACAAACTATCTTCCATAATGACAAGGCTACAATCCATTGGAGTAACAAAAATATGGACAATAGACTACATTCCATAATGACAAGGCTACCATCCATTGTAGTAACATAAATATCAACAAATAAACTATCTTCCATAATGACAAGGCTACCATTCATTGGAGTAACAAAAATATCGACAACAGACTACCTTCCATAATGACAAGGCTACCATCCTTTGGAGTAACAAAAATCTCAAAAATAGACTACCTCCCATAATTACTAAGCTACCGTCCATTAGAATAACAAAAATCTCGACAACAAACTACCTTCCATAATGACAAGGCAACTATCCAATGGAGTAACAAAGATATCGACAACATACTACCTTCCATAATGACAAGGCTAACATACATTGTAGTAACTATAATCTGAACAATAGACTACCTTCCATAATGACAAGGCTACTATCCATTGGAGTAACAAAGATATCGACAACATACTATCTTCCATAATGACATGGCTACCATCCATTGGAGTAACATAAATATCAATAAGACACTATCTTCCATAATGACAAGGCTACCATCCATTGGAGTAACAAAAATCTCGACAACAAACTACCTTCCATAATGACAAGGCTACAATCCATTGGAGTAATAAAAATCTCGACAACAGACTACCTTCCATAATGATAAGGCTACCATCCATTGGAGTAACAAAGATATCGACAACATACTACCTTCCATAATGACAAGGCTACCATCCATTGGAGTAACAAAGATATCCACAACATACTAGCTTCCATAATGACAAGGCTACCAGTCATTGGAGTAACAAAAATCACGACAAAAGTCTACCTTCCATAATGAAAAGGCTACCATCCATTGGAATAACAAAAATCTCGACAACAGACTACCTTCCATAATGACAAGGCTACCATCCATTGGAATAACAAAAATATCGACAACAGACTACCTTCCATAATGATAAGGCTACCATCACATGGAGTAACAAAAATCTCGACAACAGACTACCTTCCATAATGACAAGGCTACCATTTATTAGAGTAACAAAAATCTGGTCAACAGACTACCTTCCATATTGACAAGGCTACCATCCATTGGAGTAACAAAAATCACAACGACAAACTACCTTCCATAATGACAAGTCTACCATCCATTGGAGTAACAAAAATCTTGACAATAGCCTACCTTCTATAATAACAAGGCAACCATCCATTAGAGTAACAAAAATCTCGACAATAAACTACCTTCCATAATGACTAGGCTACCATCCATTGGAGTAACAAAGATATCGACAACAAACTACCTTCCATAATGATAAGGCTACCATCCAATGGAGTAACAAAAATCTCGACAACAGACTACCTTCCATAATTACAAGGCTACCATTTATTAGAGTAACAAAAATCTGGTCAACAGACTACCTTCCATAATGATGTGGCGACTATCCATTGGAGTAACAAAATTATCAACAAGAGACTACCTTCCGTAATGACAAGGCTACCATTCATTGGAGTATAAATTTTTTTGAAAACAGACTACCTTCCATAACGACAAGGCTACCATCCATTGGAGTAACAAAGATATCGATAACATACTATCTTCCATAATGACAAGGCTACCATCCATTGGAGTAACAAAGATATCGATAACATACTACCTTCCATAATGACAAGGCTGCCATCCATTGGAATAACAAAATTCTCGACAACAAACTACCTTCCATAATGACAAGGCTACCATCCATTCGAGTGACAAAAATCTCGACAACAGACTGCCTTCGATAATGACTAGGCCGCCATCCATTGGAGTAACAAAGATATCGATAACAAACTATCTTCCATAATGACAAGGCTACAATCCATTGGAGTAACAAAAATATGGACAATAGACTACATTCCATAATGACAAGGCTACCATCCATTGTAGTAACATAAATATCAACAAGAAACTATCTTCCATAATGACAAGGCTACCATTCATTGGAGTAACAAAAATATCGACAACAGACTACCTTCCATAATGACAAGGCTACCATCCTTTGGAGTAACAAAAATCTCAAAAATAGACTACCTCCCATAATTACTAAGCTACCGTCCATTCGAATAACAAAAATCTCGACAACAAACTACCTTCCATAATGACAAGGCAACTATCCAATGGAGTAACAAAGATATCGACAACATACTACCTTCCATAATGACAAGGCTAACATACATTGTAGTAACTATAATCTGAACAATAGACTACCTTCCATAATGACAAGGCTACTATCCATTGGAGTAACAAAGATATCGACAACATACTATCTTCCATAATGACATGGCTACCATCCATTGGAGTAACATAAATATCAATAAGACACTATCTTCCATAATGACAAGGCTACCATCCATTGGAGTAACAAAAATCTCGACAACAAACTACCTTCCATAATGACAAGGCTACAATCCATTGGAGTAATAAAAATCTCACCAACAGACTACCTTCCATAATGATAAGGCTACCATCCATTGGAGTAACAAAGATATCGACAACATACTACCTTCCATAATGACAAGGCTACCATCCATTGGAGTAACAAAGATATCCACAACATACTAGCTTCCATAATGACAAGGCTACCAGTCATTGGAGTAACAAAAATCACGACAAAAGTCTACCTTCCATAATGAAAAGGCTACCATCCATTGGAATAACAAAAATCTCGACAACAGACTACCTTCCATAATGACAAGGCTACCATCCATTGGAATAACAAAAATATCGACAACAGACTACCTTCCATAATGATAAGGCTACCATCACATGGAGTAACAAAAATCTCGACAACAGACTACCTTCCATAATGACAAGGCTACCATTTATTAGAGTAACAAAAATCTGGTCAACAGACTACCTTCCATATTGACAAGGCTACCATCCATTGGAGTAACAAAAATCACAACGACAAACTACCTTCCATAATGACAAGTCTACCATCCATTGGAGTAACAAAAATCTTGACAATAGCCTACCTTCTATAATAACAAGGCAACCATCCATTAGAGTAACAAAAATCTCGACAATAAACTACCTTCCATAATGACTAGGCTACCATCCATTGGAGTAACAAAGATATCGACAACAAACTACCTTTCATAATGACAAGGCTACCATCCAATGGAATAACAAAAATCTCGAAACAGACTACCTTCCATAATGACAAGGCTACCATCCATTGGAGTAACAAAAATCTCGACAACATACTACCTTCCATAATGACAAGGCTACAATCCATTGGAGTAATAAAAATCTCGACAACAGACTACCTTCCATAATGATAAGGCTACCATCCATTGGAGTAACAAAGATATCGACAACATACTACCTTCCATAATGACAAGGCTACCATCCATTGGAGTAACAAAGATATCCACAACATACTAGCTTCCATAATGACAAGGCTACCATTCATTGGAGTAACAAAAATCACGACAAAAGTCTACCTTCCATAATGAAAAGGCTACCATCCATTGGAATAACAAAAATCTCGACAACAGACTACCTTCCATAATGACAAGGCTACCATCCATTGGAATAACAAAAATCTCGACAACATACTACCTTCCATAATGATATGGCTACCATCACATGGAGTAACAAAAATCTCGACAACAGACTACCTTCCATAATGACAAGGCTACCATTTATTAGAGTAACAAAAATCTGGTCAACAGACTACCTTCCATAATGACAAGGCTACCATCCATTGGAGTAACAAAAATATCAACAAGAGAATACCTTCCAAAATGACAAGGCTACCATCCATTGGAGTATAAAATTTTTTGACAACAAACTACCTTCCATAATTACAAGGCTACCATCCAACGGAGTAACAAAATTCTCGACAACAAACTACCTTCCATAATGACTAGGCTACTTCCATTGGAGTAACAAAGATATTGACACCAGGCTACCTTCCATAATGACAAGGCTACAATCCATTGGAGTAACAAAAATCTCTATAATAGACTACCTTCCATAATGACAAGGCTACCATCCATTGGAGTAACAAAGATATCGAAAACATACTACCATCCATAATGACAAGGCTACCATCCATTGGAGTAACATAAATATCAGCAAGACACTATCTTCCATAATGACAAGGCTACCATCCATTGGAGTAACAAAAATCTCGACAATAGAGTACCTTCCATAATGACAAGGCTACCATCCTTTGGAGTAACAAAAATCTCGAAAATAGACTACCTCCCATAATTACTAAGCTACCATCCATTGGAATAACAAAAATCTCGACAACAAACTAACTTCCATAATGACAAGGCTACTATCCAATGGAGTAACAAAAATATAGACAACAAACTACCGTCCATAATGACAAGGCTAACATACATTGTAGTAACTATAATCTGAACAACAGACTACCTTCAATAATGACAAGGCTACCATCCATTGGAGTAACAAAAATCACAACGACAAACTACCTTCCATAATGACAAGTCTACCATCCATTGGAGTAACAAAAATCTTGACAATAACCTACCTTCTATAATAACAAGGCTACCATCCATTAGAGTAACAAAAATCTCGACAATAAACTACCTTCCATAATGACTAGGCTACCATCCATTGGAGTAACAAAGATATCAACAACAAACTACCTTTCATAATGACAAGGCTACCATCCAATGGAATAACAAAAATCTCGAAATAAACTACCTTCCATAATGACAAGGCTACCATCCATTGGAGTAACAAAAATCTCGACAACATACTACCTTCCATAATGACAAGGCTACAATCCATTGGAGTAATAAAATACTCGACAACAGACTACCTTCCATAATGATAAGGCTAGCATCCATTGGAGTAACAAAGATATCGACAACATACTACCTTCCATAATGACAAGGCTACCATCCATTGGAGTAACAAAGATATCCACAACATACTAGCTTCCATAATGACAAGGCTACCAGTCATTGGAGTAACAAAAATCACGACAAAAGTCTACCTTCCATAATGAAAAGGCTACCATCCATTGGAATAACAAAAATCTCGACAACAGACTACCTTCCATAATGACAAGGCTACCATCCATTGGAATAACAAAAATCTCGACAACATACTACCTTCCATAATGATAAGGCTACCATCACATGGAGTAACAAAAATCTCGACAACAGACTACCTTCCATAATGACAAGGCTACCATTTATTAGAGTAACAAAAATCTGGTCAACAGACTACCTTCCATATTGACAAGGGTACCATCCATTGGAGTAACAAAAATATCAACAAGAGAATACCTTCCAAAATGACAAGGCTACCATCCATTGGAGTATAAAATTTTTTGACAACAAACTACCTTCCATAATTACAAGGCTACCATCCAACGGAGTAACAAAAATCTCGACAACAAACTACCTTCCATAATGACTAGGCTACTTCCATTGGAGTAACAAAGATATTGACACCTGGCTACCTTCCATAATGACAAGGCTACAATCCATTGGAGTAACAAAAATCTCTATAATAGACTACCTTCCATAATGACAAGGCTACCATCCATTGGAGTAACAAAGATATCGACAACATACTACCATCCATAATGACAAGGCTACCATCCATTGGAGTAACATAAATATCAGCAAGACACTATCTTCCATAATGACAAGGCTACCATCCATTGGAGTAACAAAAATCTCGACAATAAAGTACCTTCCATAATGACAAGGCTACCATCCTTTGGAGTAACAAAAATCTCGAAAATAGACTACCTCCCATAATTACTAAGCTACCATCCATTGGAATAACAAAAATCTCGACAACAAACTAACTTCCATAATGACAAGGCTACTATCCAATGGAGTAACAAAAATATAGACAACAAACTACCGTCCATAATGACAAGGCTAACATATATTGTAGTAACTATAATCTGAACAACTGACTACCTTCAATAATGACAAGGCTACCATCCATTGGAGTAACAAAAATCACAACGACAAACTACCTTCCATAATGACAAGTCTACCATCCATTGGAGTAACAAAAATCTTGACAATAGCCTACCTTCTATAATAACAAGGCTACCATCCATTAGAGTAACAAAAATCTCGACAATAAACTACCTTCCATAATGACTAGGCTACCATCCATTGGAGTAACAAAGATATCGACAACAAAGTACCTTTCATAATGATAAGGCTACCATCCAATGGAATAACAAAAATCTCGAAACAGACTACCTTCCATAATGACAAGGCTACCATCCATTGGAGTAACAAAAATCTCGACAACAGACTACCTTCCATAATGACAAGGCTACCATCCATTGGAATAACAAAAATCTCGACAACAGACTACCTTCCATAATGATAAGGCTACCATCACATGGAGTAACAAAAATCTCGACAACAGACTACCTTCCATAATGACAAGGCTACCATTTATTAGAGTAACAAAAATCTGGTCAACAGACTACTTTCCATATTGACAAGGGTACCATCCATTAGAGTAACAAAAATATCAACAAGAGAATTCCTTCCAAAATGACAAGGCTACCATCCATTGGAGTATAAAATTTTTTGACAACAAACTACCTTCCATAATTACAAGGCTACCATCCAACGGAGTAACAAAATTCTCGACAACAAACTACCTTCCATAATGACTAGGCTACTTCCATTGGAGTAACAAAGATATTGACACCAGGCTACCTTCCATAATGACAAGGCTACAATCCATTGGAGTAACAAAAATCTCTATAATAGACTACCTTCCATAATGACAAGGCTACCATCCATTGGAGTAACAAAGATATCGAAAACATACTACCATCCATAATGACAAGGCTACCATCCATTGGAGTAACATAAATATCAGCAAGACACTATCTTCCATAATGACAAGGCTACCATCCATTGGAGTAACAAAAATCTCGACAATAGAGTACCTTCCATAATGACAAGGCTACCATCCTTTGGAGTAACAAAAATCTCGAAAATAGACTACCTCCCATAATTACTAAGCTACCATCCATTGGAATAACAAAAATCTCGACAACAAACTAACTTCCATAATGACAAGGCTACTATCCAATGGAGTAACAAAAATATAGACAACAAACTACCGTCCATAATGACAAGGCTAACATACATTGTAGTAACTATAATCTGAACAACAGACTACCTTCAATAATGACAAGGCTACCATCCATTGGAGTAACAAAAATCACAACGACAAACTACCTTCCATAATGACAAGTCTACCATCCATTGGAGTAACAAAAATCTTGACAATAACCTACCTTCTATAATAACAAGGCTACCATCCATTAGAGTAACAAAAATCTCGACAATAAACTACCTTCCATAATGACTAGGCTACCATCCATTGGAGTAACAAAGATATCAACAACAAACTACCTTTCATAATGACAAGGCTACCATCCAATGGAATAACAAAAATCTCGAAACAAACTACCTTCCATAATGACAAGGCTACCATCCATTGGAGTAACAAAAATCTCGACAACATACTACCTTCCATAATGACAAGGCTACAATCCATTGGAGTAATAAAAATCTCGACAACAGACTACCTTCCATAATGATAAGGCTAGCATCCATTGGAGTAACAAAGATATCGACAACATACTACCTTCCATAATGACAAGGCTACCATCCATTGGAGTAACAAAGATATCCACAACATACTAGCTTCCATAATGACAAGGCTACCAGTCATTGGAGTAACAAAAATCACGACAAAAGTCTACCTTCCATAATGAAAAGGCTACCATCCATTGGAATAACAAAAATCTCGACAACAGACTACCTTCCATAATGACAAGGCTACCATCCATTGGAATAACAAAAATCTCGACAACATACTACCTTCCATAATGATAAGGCTACCATCACATGGAGTAACAAAAATCTCGACAACAGACTACCTTCCATAATGACAAGGCTACCATTTATTAGAGTAACAAAAATCTGGTCAACAGACTACCTTCCATATTGACAAGGGTACCATCCATTGGAGTAACAAAAATATCAACAAGAGAATACCTTCCAAAATGACAAGGCTACCATCCATTGGAGTATAAAATTTTTTGACAACAAACTACCTTCCATAATTACAAGGCTACCATCCAACGGAGTAACAAAATTCTCGACAACAAACTACCTTCCATAATGACTAGGCTACTTCCATTGGAGTAACAAAGATATTGACACCAGGCTACCTTCCATAATGACAAGGCAACAATCCATTGGAGTAACAAAAATCTCTATAATAGACTACCTTCCATAATGACAAGGCTACCATCCATTGGAGTAACAAAGATATCGAAAACATACTACCATCCATAATGACAAGGCTACCATCCATTGGAGTAACATAAATATCAGCAAGACACTATCTTCCATAATGACAAGGCTACCATCCATTGGAGTAACAAAAATCTCGACAATAGAGTACCTTCCATAATGACAAGGCTACCATCCTTTGGAGTAACAAAAATCTCGAAAATAGACTACCTCCCATAATTACTAAGCTACCATCCATTGGAATAACAAAAATCTCGACAACAAACTAACTTCCATAATGACAAGGCTACTATCCAATGGAGTAACAAAAATATAGACAACAAACTACCGTCCATAATGACAAGGCTAACATACATTGTAGTAACTATAATCTGAACAACAGACTACCTTCAATAATGACAAGGCTACCATCCATTGGAGTAACAAAAATCACAACGACAAACTACCTTCCATAATGACAAGTCTACCATCCATTGGAGTAACAAAAATCTTGACAATAACCTACCTTCTATAATAACAAGGCTACCATCCATTAGAGTAACAAAAATCTCGACAATAAACTACCTTCCATAATGACTAGGCTACCATCCATTGGAGTAACAATGATATCAACAACAAACTACCTTTCATAATGACAAGGCTACCATCCAATGGAATAACAAAAATCTCGAAACAAACTACCTTCCATAATGACAAGGCTACCATCCATTGGAGTAACAAAAATCTCGACAACATACTACCTTCCATAATGACAAGGCTACAATCCATTGGAGTAATAAAAATCTCGACAACAGACTACCTTCCATAATGATAAGGCTAGCATCCATTGGAGTAACAAAGATATCGACAACATACTACCTTCCATAATGACAAGGCTACCATCCATTGGAGTAACAAAGATATCCACAACATACTAGCTTCCATAATGACAAGGCTACCAGTCATTGGAGTAACAAAAATCACGACAAAAGTCTACCTTCCATAATGAAAAGGCTACCATCCATTGGAATAACAAAAATCTCGACAACAGACTACCTTCCATAATGACAAGGCTACCATCCATTGGAATAACAAAAATCTCGACAACATACTACCTTCCATAATGATAAGGCTACCATCACATGGAGTAACAAAAATCTCGACAACAGACTACCTTCCATAATGACAAGGCTACCATTTATTAGAGTAACAAAAATCTGGTCAACAGACTACCTTCCATATTGACAAGGGTACCATCCATTGGAGTAACAAAAATATCAACAAGAGAATACCTTCCAAAATGACAAGGCTACCATCCATTGGAGTATAAAATTTTTTGACAACAAACTACCTTCCATAATTACAAGGCTACCATCCAACGGAGTAACAAAAATCTCGACAACAAACTACCTTCCATAATGACTAGGCTACTTCCATTGGAGTAACAAAGATATTGACACCTGGCTACCTTCCATAATGACAAGGCTACAATCCATTGGAGTAACAAAAATCTCTATAATAGACTACCTTCCATAATGACAAGGCTACCATCCATTGGAGTAACAAAGATATCGACAACATACTACCATCCATAATGACAAGGCTACCATCCATTGGAGTAACATAAATATCAGCAAGACACTATCTTCCATAATGACAAGGCTACCATCCATTGGAGTAACAAAAATCTCGACAATAAAGTACCTTCCATAATGACAAGGCTACCATCCTTTGGAGTAACAAAAATCTCGAAAATAGACTACCTCCCATAATTACTAAGCTACCATCCATTGGAATAACAAAAATCTCGACAACAAACTAACTTCCATAATGACAAGGCTACTATCCAATGGAGTAACAAAAATATAGACAACAAACTACCGTCCATAATGACAAGGCTAACATATATTGTAGTAACTATAATCTGAACAACTGACTACCTTCAATAATGACAAGGCTACCATCCATTGGAGTAACAAAAATCACAACGACAAACTACCTTCCATAATGACAAGTCTACCATCCATTGGAGTAACAAAAATCTTGACAATAGCCTACCTTCTATAATAACAAGGCTACCATCCATTAGAGTAACAAAAATCTCGACAATAAACTACCTTCCATAATGACTAGGCTACCATCCATTGGAGTAACAAAGATATCGACAACAAAGTACCTTTCATAATGATAAGGCTACCATCCAATGGAATAACAAAAATCTCGAAACAGACTACCTTCCATAATGACAAGGCTACCATCCATTGGAGTAACAAAAATCTCGACAACAGACTACCTTCCATAATGACAAGGCTACCATCCATTGGAATAACAAAAATCTCGACAACAGACTACCTTCCATAATGATAAGGCTACCATCACATGGAGTAACAAAAATCTCGACAACAGACTACCTTCCATAATGACAAGGCTACCATTTATTAGAGTAACAAAAATCTGGTCAACAGACTACTTTCCATATTGACAAGGGTACCATCCATTGGAGTAACAAAAATATCAACAAGAGAATTCCTTCCAAAATGACAAGGCTACCATCCATTGGACTATAAAATTTTTTGACAACAAACTACCTTCCATAATTACAAGGCTACCATCCAACGGAGTAACAAAATTCTCGACAACAAACTACCTTCCATAATGACTAGGCTACTTCCATTGGAGTAACAAAGATATTGACACCAGGCTACCTTCCATAATGACAAGGCTACAATCCATTGGAGTAACAAAAATCTCTATAATAGACTACCTTCCATAATGACAAGGCTACCATCCATTGGAGTAACAAAGATATCGACAACATACTACCATCCATAATGACAAGGCTACCATCCATTGGAGTAACATAAATATCAGCAAGACACTATCTTCCATAATGACAAGGCTACCATCCATTGGAGTAACAAAAATCTCGACAATAAAGTACCTTCCATAATGACAAGGCTACCATCCTTTGGAGTAACAAAAATCTCGAAAATAGACTACCTCCCATAATTACTAAGCTACCATCCATTGGAATAACAAAAATCTCGACAACAAACTAACTTCCATAATGACAAGGCTACTATCCAATGGAGTAACAAAAATATAGACAACAAACTACCGTCCATAATGACAAGGCTAACATATATTGTAGTAACTATAATCTGAACAACTGACTACCTTCAATAATGACAAGGCTACCATCCATTGGAGTAACAAAAATCACAACGACAAACTACCTTCCATAATGACAAGTCTACCATCCATTGGAGTAACAAAAATCTTGACAATAGCCTACCTTCTATAATAACAAGGCTACCATCCATTAGAGTAACAAAAATCTCGACAATAAACTACCTTCCATAATGACTAGGCTACCATCCATTGGAGTAACAAAGATATCGACAACAAAGTACCTTTCATAATGATAAGGCTACCATCCAATGGAATAACAAAAATCTCGAAACAGACTACCTTCCATAATGACAAGGCTACCATCCATTGGAGTAACAAAAATCTCGACAACAGACTACCTTCCATAATGACAAGGCTACCATCCATTGGAATAACAAAAATCTCGACAACAGACTACCTTCCATAATGATAAGGCTACCATCACATGGAGTAACAAAAATCTCGACAACAGACTACCTTCCATAATGACAAGGCTACCATTTATTAGAGTAACAAAAATCTGGTCAACAGACTACTTTCCATATTGACAAGGGTACCATCCATTGGAGTAACAAAAATATCAACAAGAGAATTCCTTCCAAAATGACAAGGCTACCATCCATTGGACTATAAAATTTTTTGACAACAAACTACCTTCCATAATTACAAGGCTACCATCCAACGGAGTAACAAAATTCTCGACAACAAACTACCTTCCATAATGACTAGGCTACTTCCATTGGAGTAACAAAGATATTGACACCAGGCTACCTTCCATAATGACAAGGCTACAATCCATTGGAGTAACAAAAATCTCTATAATAGACTACCTTCCATAATGACAAGGCTACCATCCATTGGAGTAACAAAGATATCGAAAACATACTACCATCCATAATGACAAGGCTACCATCCATTGGAGTAACATAAATATCAGCAAGACACTATCTTCCATAATGACAAGGCTACCATCCATTGGAGTAACAAAAATCTCGACAATAGAGTACCTTCCATAATGACAAGGCTACCATCCTTTGGAGTAACAAAAATCTCGAAAATAGACTACCTCCAATAATTACTAAGCTACCATCCATTGGAATAACAAAAATCTCGACAACAAACTAACTTCCATAATGACAAGGCTACTATCCAATGGAGTAACAAAAATATAGACAACAAACTACCGTCCATAATGACAAGGCTAACATACATTGTAGTAACTATAATCTGAACAACAGACTACCTTCAATAATGACAAGGCTACCATCCATTGGAGTAACAAAAATCACAACGACAAACTACCTTCCATAATGACAAGTCTACCATCCATTGGAGTAACAAAAATCTTGACAATAACCTACCTTCTATAATAACAAGGCTACCATCCATTAGAGTAACAAAAATCTCGACAATAAACTACCTTCCATAATGACTAGGCTACCATCCATTGGAGTAACAAAGATATCAACAACAAACTACCTTTCATAATGACAAGGCTACCATCCAATGGAATAACAAAAATCTCGAAACAAACTACCTTCCATAATGACAAGGCTACCATCCATTGGAGTAACAAAAATCTCGACAACATACTACCTTCCATAATGACAAGGCTACAATCCATTGGAGTAATAAAAATCTCGACAACAGACTACCTTCCATAATGATAAGGCTAGCATCCATTGGAGTAACAAAGATATCGACAACATACTACCTTCCATAATGACAAGGCTACCATCCATTGGAGTAACAAAGATATCCACAACATACTAGCTTCCATAATGACAAGGCTACCAGTCATTGGAGTAACAAAAATCACGACAAAAGTCTACCTTCCATAATGAAAAGGCTACCATCCATTGGAATAACAAAAATCTCGACAACAGACTACCTTCCATAATGACAAGGCTACCATCCATTGGAATAACAAAAATCTCGACAACATACTACCTTCCATAATGATAAGGCTACCATCACATGGAGTAACAAAAATCTCGACAACAGACTACCTTCCATAATGACAAGGCTACCATTTATTAGAGTAACAAAAATCTGGTCAACTGACTACCTTCCATATTGACAAGGGTACCATCCATTGGAGTAACAAAAATATCAACAAGAGAATACCTTCCAAAATGACAAGGCTACCATCCATTGGAGTATAAAATTTTTTGACAACAAACTACCTTCCATAATTACAAGGCTACCATCCAACGGAGTAACAAAAATCTCGACAACAAACTACCTTCCATAATGACTAGGCTACTTCCATTGGAGTAACAAAGATATTGACACCTGGCTACCTTCCATAATGACAAGGCTACAATCCATTGGAGTAACAAAAATCTCTATAATAGACTACCTTCCATAATGACAAGGCTACCATCCATTGGAGTAACAAAGATATCGACAACATACTACCATCCATAATGACAAGGCTACCATCCATTGGAGTAACATAAATATCAGCAAGACACTATCTTCCATAATGACAAGGCTACCATCCATTGGAGTAACAAAAATCTCGACAATAAAGTACCTTCCATAATGACAAGGCTACCATCCTTTGGAGTAACAAAAATCTCGAAAATAGACTACCTCCCATAATTACTAAGCTACCATCCATTGGAATAACAAAAATCTCGACAACAAACTAACTTCCATAATGACAAGGCTACTATCCAATGGAGTAACAAAAATATAGACAACAAACTACCGTCCATAATGACAAGGCTAACATATATTGTAGTAACTATAATCTGAACAACTGACTACCTTCAATAATGACAAGGCTACCATCCATTGGAGTAACAAAAATCACAACGACAAACTACCTTCCATAATGACAAGTCTACCATCCATTGGAGTAACAAAAATCTTGACAATAGCCTACCTTCTATAATAACAAGGCTACCATCCATTAGAGTAACAAAAATCTCGACAATAAACTACCTTCCATAATGACTAGGCTACCATCCATTGGAGTAACAAAGATATCGACAACAAAGTACCTTTCATAATGATAAGGCTACCATCCAATGGAATAACAAAAATCTCGAAATAGACTACCTTCCATAATGACAAGGCTACCATCCATTGGAGTAACAAAAATCTCGACAACAGACTACCTTCCATAATGACAAGGCTACCATCCATTGGAATAACAAAAATCTCGATAACAGACTACCTTCCATAATGATAAGGCTACCATCACATGGAGTAACAAAAATCTCGACAACAGACTACCTTCCATAATGACAAGGCTACCATTTATTAGAGTAACAAAAATCTGGTCAACAGACTAATTTCCATATTGACAAGGGTACCATCCATTAGAGTAACAAAAATATCAACAAGAGAATTCCTTCCAAAATGACAAGGCTACCATCCATTGGAGTATAAAATTTTTTGACAACAAACTACCTTCCATAATTACAAGGCTACCATCCAACGGAGTAACAAAAATCTCGACAACAAACTACCTTCCATAATGACTAGGCTACTTCCATTGGAGTAACAAAGATATTGACACCTGGCTACCTTCCATAATGACAAGGCTACAATCCATTGGAGTAACAAAAATCTCTACAATAGACTACCTTCCATAATGACAAGGCTACCATCCATTGGAGTAACAAAGATATCGACAACATACTGCCATCCATAATGACAAGGCTACCATCTATTGGAGTAACATAAATATCAGCAAGACACTATCTTCCATAATGACAAGGCTACCATCCATTGGAGTAACAAAAATCTCGACAATAAAGTACCTTCCATAATGACAAGGCTACCATCCTTTGGAGTAACAAAAATCTCGAAAATAGACTACCTCCCATAATTACTAAGCTACCATCCATTGGAATAACAAAAATCTCGATAACAAACTAACTTCCATAATGACAAGGCTACTATCCAATGGAGTAACAAAAATATAGACAACAAACTACCGTCCATAATGACAAGGCTAACATACATTGTAGTAACAATAATCTGAACAACAGACTACCTTCAATAATGACAAGGCTACCATCCATTGGAGTAACAAAAATCACAACGATAAACTACCTTCCATAATGACAAGTCTACCATCCATTGGAGTAACAAAAATCTTGACAATAGCCTACCTTCTATAATAACAAGGCTACCATCCATTAGAGTAACAAAAATCTCGACAATAAACTACCTTCCATAATGACTAGGCTACCATCCATTGGAGTAACAAAGATATCGACAACAAACTACCTTTCATAATAAGAAGGCTACCATCCAATGGAATAAGAAAAATCTCGAAACAGACTACCTTCCATAATGACAAGGCTACCATCCATTGGAGTAACAAAGATATCCACAACATACTACCTTCCATAATGACAAGGCTACCAGTCATTGGAGTAACAAAAATCATGACAAAAGTCTACCTTCCATAATGACAAGGCTACCATCCATTGGAATAACAAAAATCTCGACAACAGACTACCTTCCATAATGATAAGGCTACCATCACATGGAGTAACAAAAATCTCGACAACAGACTACCTTCCATAATGACAAGGCTACAATTTATTAGAGTAACAAAAATCTGGTCAACAGACTACCTTCCATAATGACAAGGGTACCATCCATTTGAGTAACAAAAATATCAACAAGAGAATATCTTCCATAATGACAAGGCTACCATCCATTGGAGTATAAAAATTTTTGACAACAAACTACCATCCATAATTACAAGGCTACCATCCAATGGAATAACAAAAATCTCGACAACAAACTACCTTCCATAATGACTAGGGTACTTCCATTAGAGTAACAAAGATATAGACACCAGGCTACCTTCCATAATGACAAGGCTACAATCCATTGGAGTAACAAAAATCTCGACAACAGACTACCTTCCATAATGACAAGGCTACCATCCATTAGAGTAACAAAGATATCGACAACATACAACCTTCCATAATGACAAGGCTACCATCCATTGGAGTAACATAAATATCAACAATACACTATCTTCCATAATGACAAGCCTACCATCCATTGGAGTAACAAAAATCTCGATAAAAGACTACCTTCCATAATGACAAGGCTACCATCCTTTGGAGTAACAAAAATCTCGAAAATAGACTACCTCCCATAATTACTAAGCTACCATCCGTTGGAATAACAAAAATCTCGACAACAAACTACCTTCCATAATAACAAGGCTACTATCCAATGGAGTAACAAAGATATCGACAACATACTACCTTCCATAATGACAAGACTAACATACATTGTAGTAACTATAATCTGAACAACAGACTACCTTCCATAATGATAAGGCTACCATCCATTGGAGTAACAAAGATATTGACAACATACTACCTTCCATAATGACAAGGCTACCATCCATTGGAGTAACATAGATATCCACAACATACTACCTTCCATAATGACAAGGCTACCAGTCATTGGAGTAACAAAAATCACGACAAAAGTCTACCTTCCATAATGACAAGGCTGCCATCCATTGGAATAACAAAAATCTCGACAAAGACTACCTTCCATAATGACAAGGCTACCATCCATTGGAATAACAAAAATCTCGACAACAGACTACCTTCCATAATGATAAGGCTACCATCACATGGAGTAACAAAAATCTCGACAACAGACTACCTTCCATAATGACAAGGCTACCATTTATTAGAGTAACAAAAATCTGGTCAACAGACTACCTTCCATAATGACAAGGGTACCATCCATTGGAGTAACAAAAATATCAACAAGAGAATACCTTCCATAATGACAAGGCTACCATCCATTGGAGTATAAAAATTTTTGACAACAAACTACCTTCCATAATTACAAGGCTACCATCCAACGGAGTAACAAAAATCTCGACAATAAACTACCTTTCATAATGACTAGGCTACTTCCATTGGAGTAACAAAGATATTGACACCAAGCTACCTTCCATAATGACAAGGCTACAATCCATTGGAGGAACAAAAATCTCGACAACAGACTACCTTCCATAATGACAAGGCTACCATCCATTGGAGTAATAAAGATATCGACAACATACTACCATCCATAATGACAAGGCTACCATCCATTGGAGTAACATAAATATCAGCAAGACACTATCTTCCATAATGACAAGGCTACCATCCATTGGAGTAACAAAAATCTCGACAACAAACTACCTTCCATAATGACAAGGCTAACATACATTGTAGTAGCTATAATCTGAACAACAGACTACCTTCCATAATGATAAGGCTACCATCCAATGGAGTTACAAAAATCACAACGACAGACTACCTTCCATAATGACAAGTCTACCATCCATTGGAGTAACAAAAATCTTGAGAATAGCCTACCTTCAATAATGACAAGGCTACCATCCATTAGAGAAACAAAAATCTCGACAATAAACTACCTTGCATAATGACTAGGCTACCATCCATTGGAGTAACAAAGATATCGACAACAAACTACCTTTCATAATGACAAGGCTACCATTCAATGGAATAACCAAAATCTCGAAAATAGACTACCTTCCATAATGACAAGGCTACCATCCATTGGAGTAACATAAATCACGACAAAAGTCTACCTTCCATAATGACTAGGCTGCCATCCATTGGAATAACAAATATCTCGACAACAGACTACTTTCCATAATGACAAGGCTACCATCCATTGGAATAACAAAAATCTCGACAACAGACTACCTTCGATAAGGATAAGGCTACCATCACATGGAGTAACAAAAATCTGGACAACAGACTACCTTCCATAATGACAAGGCTACAATTTATTAGAGTAACAAAAATCTGGTCAATAGACTACCTTCCATAATGACAAGGGTACCATCCATTGGAGTAACAAAAATAATAACAAGAGAATACCTTCCATAATGAAAAGGCTACCATCCATTGGAGTATAAAAATTTTTGACAACAAACTACCTTCCATAATTACAAGGCTACCATCCAACGAAGTCACAAAAATCTCGACAACAAACTACCTTCCATAATGACTAGGCTACTTCCATTGGAGTAACAAAGATATTGACACCAGGCTACCTTCCATAATGACAAGGCTACAATCCATTGGAGTAACAAAAATCTCGACAACAGACTACCTTCCATAATGACAAGGCTACCATCCATTGGAGTAACAAAGATATCGAAAACATACTACCTTCCATAATGACAAGGCTACCATCCATTGGAGTAACATAAATATCAACAAGACACTATCTTCCATAATGACAAGGCTACCATCCATTGGAGTAACAAAAATCTCGACAATAGACTACCTTCCATAATGACAAGGCTACCATCCTTTCGAGTATCAAAAACCTCGAAAATAGACTACCTCCCATAATTACTAAGCTACCATCCATTGGAATAACAAAAATCTCGACAACAAACTACCTTCCATAATGACAAGGCTACTATCCAATGGAGTAACAAAAATATGGACAACAAACTATCGTCCATAATGACAAGGCTAACATACATTGTAGTAACTATAATTTGAACAACAAACTACCTTCAATAATGACAAGGCTACCAACCATTGGAGTAACAATAATCACAACGACATTATACCTTCCATAGTGACAAGTCTACCATCCATTGGAGTAACAAAAATCTTGACAATAGCCTACCTTCAATAATGACAAGGCTACCATCCATTGGAGTAACAAAAATCTCGACAATAAACTATCTTCTATAACGACTAGGCTACCATCCATTGGAGTAACAAATATATCGACAACAAACTACCTTTCATAATGACAAGGCTACCATCCAATGGAATAACAAAAATCTCGAAAACAAACTACCTTCCATAATGACAAGGCTACCATCCATTGGAGTAACAAAAATCTCGACAACAGACTAACTTCTATAATGATAAGGCTACCATCCAATGGACTAACAAAAATCTCGACAACAGACTACCTTCCATAATGACAAGGCTACCGTTTATTAGAGTAACAAAAATATGGTCAACAGACTACCTTCCATAATGACAAGGCTATCATCCATTGAAGTAACAAAAATATCAACAAGAGACTACCTTCCATAATGACAAGGCTACCATCCA
The DNA here is from genome assembly GCA_948472305.1 of Vicia faba. Lineage (NCBI taxonomy): Eukaryota > Viridiplantae > Streptophyta > Magnoliopsida > Fabales > Fabaceae > Vicia > Vicia faba. Next base: position 653,456,452 of record OX451741.1, read on the forward strand.
TTGGATTATAAATTTTTTTGACAACAGACTACCTTCCATAATACAAGCCTACCGTCCATTGGAGTAACAAAAATCTCGACAACAAACTACCTTCCATAATGACTAGGCTATTTCCAATGGAGTAACAAAGATATTGACACCAGGGTACCTTCCATAATGACAAGGCTACAATCCATTGGAGTAATAAAAATCTCAACAACAGACTACCTTCCATAATGATAAGGCTACCATCCATTAGAGTAACAAAGATATCGACAACATACTACCTTCCATAATGACAAGGCTACCATCCATTGGAGTAACAAAGATATCCACAACATACTACCTTCCATGATGACAAGGCTACCAGTCATTGGAGTAACAAAAATCACGACAAAAGTCTACCTTTCATAATGACAAGGCTGCCATCCATTGGAATAACAAAAATCTCGACAACAGACTACCTTCCATAATGACGAGGATACCATCCATTGGAATAACAAAAATATCGACAACAGACTACCTTCCATAATGATAAGGCTACCATCCAATGGAGTTACAAAAATCTCGACAACAGACTACCTTCCATAATGACAAGGCTACCATCCATTGGAGTAACAAATATATCGACAACAAACTACCTTTCATAATGACAAGGCTACCATCCAATGGAATAACAAAAACATCGAAAACAGACTACCTTCCATAATGACAAGGCTACCATCCATTGGAGTAACAAAAATCTCGACAACAGACTACCTTCTATAATGATAAGGCTACCATCCAATGGAGTAACAAAAATCTCGACAATAGACTACCTTCCATAATTACAAGGCTACCATTTATTAGAGTAACAAAAATATGGTCAACAGACTACCTTCCATAATGACAAGGCTATCATCCATTGGAGTAACAAAAATATCAACAAGAGACTATCTTCCATAATGACAAGTCTACCATTCATTGGATTATAAAATTTTTTGACAACAGACTACCTTCCATAATTACAAGCCTACCATCCATTGGAGTAACAAAAATCTCGACAACAAACTACCTTCCATAATGACTAGGCTACTTCCATTGGAGTAACAAAGATATTGACACCAGGCTACCTTCCATAATTCCAAGGCTACAATCCATTGGAGTAATAAAAATCTCGACAACAGACTACCTTCCATAATGATAAGGCTACCATCCATTGGAGTAACAAAGATATCGACAACATATTATCTTCCATAATGATAAGGCTACCATACATTGGAGTAACAAAGATATCCACAACATACTACCTTCCATAATGACAAGGCTACCATCCATTGGATTAACAAAGATATCGACAAAAAACTACCTTCTATAAAGATAAGGCTACCATCCATTGGAGTAACAAAAATCACGAAAAAAGTCTACCTTCAATAATGACAAGGCTGCCATCCATTGGAATAACAAAAATCTCGACAACAGACTACCTTCCATAATGACAAGGCTACCATCCATTGGAATAACAAAAATATCGACAACAGACTACCTTCTATAAAGATAAGGCTACCATCCAATGGAGTTACAAAAATCTCAACAACAGACTACCTTCCATAATGACAAGGATACCATTTCTTAGAGTAACAAAAATCTGGTCAACAGAATGCCTTCCATAATGACAAGGGTACCATCCATTGGAGTAACAAAAATATCAACAAGAGAATACCTTCCTTAATGACAAGGCTACCATCCATTGGAGTATAAAATTTTTTGACAACAAACTACCTTCCATAATTACAAGGCTACCATCCAACGGAGTAACAAAAATCTCGACAACAAACTACCTTCCATAATGACTAGGCTACTTCCATTGGAGTAACAAAGATATTGACACCAGGCTACCTTCCATAATGACAAGGTTACAATCCATTGGAGTAACAAAAATCTCGACAACATACTACCTTCCATAATGACAAGGCTACCATCCATTGGAGTAACAAAGCTATCGACAACATACTACCTTCCATATTGACAAGGCTACCATCCATTGGAGTAACATAAATCTCGACAACAGACTACCTTCCATAATGACAACGCTACCATCCATTGGATTAACAAAGATATCGACAAAAAACTACCTTTCATAATGACAAGGCTACCATCCATTGGAATAACAAACACCTCAAAAATAGACTACCTTCCATAATGACAAGGCTACCATCCAATGGAGTAACAAAAATCTCGACAGCAGACTACCTTCCATAATGACAAGGCTACCATTTATTAGAGTAACAAAAATCTGGTCAACAGACTACCTTCCATAATGACAAGGCTATCATCCATTGGAGTAACAAAAATATCAACAAGAGACTACCTTCCATAATGACAAGGCTACCATCCATTGGAGTATAAAATTTTTTGTCAACAGACTACCTTCCATACTGACAAGCCTACCATCCATTGGAGTAACAAAAATCTCGACAACAAACTACCTTCCATAATGACTAGGCTACTTCCATTGGAGTAACAAAGATATCAACACCAGGCTACCTTCCATAATGACAAGGCTACAATCCATTGGAGTAATAAAAATCTCGACAACAGACTACCTTCCATAATGATAAGGCTACCATCCATTGGAGTAACAAAGATATCGACAACATACTACCTTCCATAATGATAAGGCTACCATCCATTGGAGTAACAAAGATATCCACAACATACTACCTTCCATAATGACAAGGCTACCAGCCATTGGAGTAACAAAAATAACGACAAAAGTCTACCTTCCATAATGACAAGGCTGTCATCAATTAGAATAACAAAATTCTCGACAATAGACTACCTTCCATAATGACAAGGCTACCATCAATTGGAATAACAAAAATCTCGAAAACAGACAACCTTCCATAATGACAAGGCTACCATTTATTAGAGTAACAAAAATATGGTCAACAGACTACCTTCCATAATGACAAGGGTACCATCCATTGGAGTAACAAAAATATCAACAAGAGAATACCTTCCATAATGACTAGGCTACCATCCATTGGAGTATAAAATTTTTTGACAACAAACTACCTTCCATAATTACAAGGCTACCATCCAACGGAGTAACAAAAATCTCAACAACAAACTACCTTCCATAATGACTAGGCTACTTCCATTGGAGTAACAAAGATATTGACACCAGGCTACCTTCCATAATGACAAGGCTACAATCCATGGGAGTAACAAAAATCTCGACAACAGACTACCTTCCATAATGACAAGGCTACCATCCATTAGAGTAACAAAGATATCGACAACATACTACCTTCCCTAATGACAAGGCTACCATCCATTGGAGTAACATAGATATCGACGACATACTACCTTCCATAATGACAAGGCTACCATTCATTGGAGTAACAAAAATCATGACAAAACACTACCTTCCATAATGACAAGGCTGCCATCCATTGGAATAAAAAAAATCTCGACAACAGACTACCTTCCATAATGACAAGGCTACCATTCATTGGTGTAACAAAAATATCGACAACAGACTACCTTCCATAATGACAAGGCTACCATCCATTGGATTAACAAAGTTATCGACAACAAACTACCTTTCATAATGACAAGGCTACCAACCATTGGAATAAAAAAAATCTCGACAACAGACTACCTTGCATAATGACAAGGCTACCATCCATTGGAGTAACAAAAATCTCGACAACAGACTACCTTGCATAATGACAAGGCTACCATCCAATGGAGTAACAAAAATCTCGACAACAGACTACCTTCCATAATGACAAGGCTACCATTTATTAGAGTAACAAAAATATGGTCAACATACTACCTTCCATAATGACAAGGCTATCGTCCATTGGAGTAACAAAAATATGAACAAGAGACTACCTTCCATAATGACAAGGCTACCATCCATTGGAGTATAAATTTTTTTGACAACAGACTACCTTCCATAATGACAAGCCTACCATCCATTGGAGTAACAAAAATCTCGACAACAAACTACCTTCCATAATGAGTAGGCTACTTCCATTGGAGTAACAAAGATATCGACACCAGGCTACCTTCCATAATGACAAGGCTACAATCCATTGGAGTAATAAAAATCTCGACAACAGACTACCTTCCATAGTGATAAGGCTACCTTCCATTGGAGTAACAAAGATATCGACAACATAATACCTTCCATAATGACAAGGCTACCATCCATTGGAGTAAAAAAGATATCCACAACATACTACCTTCCATAATGACAAGGCTACCAATCATTGGAGTAACAAATATCACGATAAAAGACTACCTTCCATAATGACAAGGCTGCCATCCATTGGAATAACAAAAGTCTCGACAACAGACTACCTTCCATAATGACAAGGCTATCATCCATTAGATTAACAAAAATCTCGACAAAAGACTACCTTCCATAATGATAAGGCTACCATCCAATGGAGTAACAAAAATCTCGACAACAGACTACCTTCCATAATGACAACGCTACCATTTATTAGAGTAACAAAAATATGGTCAATAGACTACCTTCCATAATGACAAGGCTATAATCCATTGTAGTAACAAAAATATGAACAAGAGACTACCTTCCATAATGACAAGGCTACCATCCATTGGAGTATAAATTTTTTTGACAACAGACTACCTTCCATAATGACAAGCCTACCATCCATTGGAGTAACAAAAATCTCGACAACAAACTACCTTCCATAATTGCTAGGCTACTTCCATTGGAGTAACAAAGATATCGACACCAGGCTACCTTCCATAATGACAAGGCTACAATCCATTGGAGTAATAAAAATCTCGACAACAGACTACCTTCCATAATGATAAGGCTACCATCCATTGGAGTAACAAAGATATCGACAACATACTACCTTCCATAATGACAAGGCTACCATCCATTGGAGTAAAAAAGATATCCACAACATACTACCTTCCATAATGACAAGGCTACCAATCATTGGAGTAACAAATATCACGATAAAAGACTACCTTCCATAATGACAAGGCTGCCATCCATTGGAATAACAAAATTCTCGACAACAGACTACCTTCCATAATGACAAGGCTATCATCCATTAGAATAACAAAAATCTCGACAATAGACTACCTTCCATAATGATAAGGCTACCATCCAATGGAGTAACAAAAATCTCGACAACAGACTACCTTCCATAATGACAACGCTACCATTTATTAGAGTAACAAAAATATGGTCAACAGACTACCTTCCATAATGACAAGGCTATCATCCATTGTAGTAACAAAAATATGAACAAGAGACTACCTTCCATAATGACAAGGCTACCATCCATTGGAGTATAAATTTTTTTGACAACAGACTACCTTGCATAATGACAAGCCTACCATCCATTGGAGTAACAAAAATCTCGACAACAAACTACCTTCCATAATTGCTAGGCTACTTCCATTGGAGTAACAAAGATATCGACACCAGGCTACCTTCCATAATGACAAGGCTACAATCCATTGGAGTAATAAAAATCTCGACAACAGACTACCTTCCATAATGATAAGGCTACCATCCATTGGAGTAACAAAGATATCGACAACATACTACCTTCCATAATGACAAGGCTACCATCCATTGGAGTAAAAAAGATATCCACAACATACTACCTTCCATAATGACAAGGCTACCAATCATTGGAGTAACAAATATCACGATAAAAGACTACCTTCCATATTGACAAGGCTGCCATCCATTGGAATAACAAAATTCTCGACAACAGACTACCTTCCATAATGACAAGGCTATCATCCATTAGAATAACAAAAATCTCGACAACAGACTACCTTCCATAATGATAAGGCTACCATCCAATGGAGTAACAAAAATCTCGACAACAGACTACCTTCCATAATGACAACGCTACCATTTATTAGAGTAACAAAAATATGGTCAACAGACTACCTTCCATAATGACAAGGCTATAATCCATTGTAGTAACAAAAATATGAACAAGAGACTACCTTCCATAATGACAAGGCTACCATCCATTGGAGTATAAATTTTTTTGACAACAGACTACCTTCCATAATGACAAGCCTACCATCCATTGGAGTAACAAAAATCTCGACAACAAACTACCTTCCATAATTGCTAGGCTACTTCCATTGGAGTAACAAAGATATCGACACCAGGCTACCTTCCATAATGACAAGGCTACAATCCATTGGAGTAATAAAAATCTCGACAACAGACTACCTTCCATAATGATAAGGCTACCATCCATTGGAGTAACAAAGATATCGACAACATACTACCTTCCATAATGACAAGGCTACCATCCATTGGAGTAAAAAGGAAATCCACAACATACTACCTTCCATAATGACAAGGCTACAAGTCATTGGAGTAACAAAAATCACGATAAAAGACTACCTTGCATAATTACAAGGCTGCCATCCATTGGAATAACAAAAATCTCGACAACAGACTACCTTCCATAATGACAAGGCTACCATCCATTGGAGTAACAAAAATATCAACAAGAGAATACCTTCCATAATGACAAGGCTACCATCCATTGGAGTAACAAAAATCTCGACAACAGACTACCTTCCATAATGACAACGCTACCATTTATTAGAGTAACAAAAATATGGTCAACAGACTACCTTCCATAATGACAAGGCTATCATCCATTGTAGTAACAAAAATATGAACAAGAGACTACCTTCCATAATGACAAGGCTACCATCCATTGGAGTATAAATTTTTTTGACAACAGACTACCTTCCATAATGACAAGCCTACCATCCATTGGAGTAACAAAAATCTCGACAACAAACTACCTTCCATAATTGCTAGGCTACTTCCATTGGAGTAACAAAGATATCGACACCAGGCTACCTTCCATAATGACAAGGCTACAATCCATTGGAGTAATAAAAATCTCGACAACAGACTACCTTCCATAATGATAAGGCTACCATCCATTGGAGTAACAAAGATATCGACAACATACTACCTTCCATAATGACAAGGCTACCATCCATTGGAGTAAAAAGGAAATCCACAACATACTACCTTCCATAATGACAAGGCTACAAGTCATTGGAGTAACAAAAATCACGATAAAAGACTACCTTGCATAATTACAAGGCTGCCATCCATTGGAATAACAAAAATCTCGACAACAGACTACCTTCCATAATGACAAGGCTACCATCCATTGGATTAACAAAGATATCGACAAAAAACTACCTTTCATAATGAAAAGGCTACCATCCATTGGAATAACAAAAACCTCAAAAATAGACTACCTTCCATAATGACAAGGCTACCATCCAATGGAGTAACAAAAATCTCGACAACAGACTACCTTCCATAATGACAAGGCTATCACTTATTAGAGTAACAAAAATCTGGTCAACAGACTACCTTCCATAATGACAAGGCTATCATCCATTTGAGTAACAAAAATATCATCAAGAGACTAACTTCCATAATGACAAGGCTACCATCCATTGGAGTATAAAATTTTTCGTCATAAGACTACCTTCCATACTGACAAGCCTACCATCCATTGGAGTAACAAAAATCTCGACAACAAACTACCTTCCATAATGACTAGGCTACTTCCATTGGAGTAACAAAGATATCAACACCAGGCTACCTTCCATAATGACAAGGCTACAATCCATTGGAGTAATAAAAATCTCGACAACAGACTACCATCCATAATGATAAGGCTACCATCCATTGGAGTAACAAAGATATCGACAACATACTACCTTCCATAATGACAAGGCTACCATCCATTGGAGTAACAAAGATATCCACAACATACTACCTTCCATAATGACAAGGCTACCAGTCATTGGAGTAACAAAAATAACGACAAAAGTCTACCTTCCATAATGACAAGGCTGTCATCAATTAGAATAACAAAATTCTCGACAATAGACTACCTTCCATAATGACAAGGCTACCATCAATTGGAATAACAAAAATCTCGAAAACAGACAACCTTCCATAATGACAAGGCTACCATTTATTAGAGTAACAAAAATATGGTCAACAGACTACCTTCCATAATGACAAGGGTACCATCCATTGGAGTAACAAAAATATCAACAAGAGAATACCTTCCATAATGACTAGGCTACCATCCATTGGAGTATAAATTTTTTTGACAACAAACTACCTTCCATAATTACAAGGCTACCATCCAACAGAGTAACAAAAATCTCAACAACAAACTACCTTCCATAATGACTAGGCTACTTCCATTGGAGTAACAAAGATATTGACACCAGGCTACCTTCCATAATGACAAGGCTACAATCCATGGGAGTAACAAAAATCTCGACAACAGACTACCTTCCATAATGACAAGGCTACCATCCATTAGAGTAACAAAGATATCGACAACATACTACCTTCCCTAATGACAAGGCTACCATCCATTGGAGTAACATAGATATCGACGACATACTACCTTCCATAATGACAAGGCTATCATTCATTGGAGTAACAAAAATCATGACAAAAGACTACCTTCCATAATGACAAGGCTGCCATCCATTGGAATAAAAAAAATCTCGACAACAGACTACCTTCCATAATGACAAGGCTACCATCCATTGGTGTAACAAAAATATCGACAACAGACTACCTTCCATAATGACAAGGCTACCATCCATTGGAGTATAAATTTTTTTGACAACAGACTACCTTCCATAATGACAAGCCTACCATCCATTGGAGTAACAAAAATCTCGACAACAAACTACCTTCCATAATTGCTAGGCTACTTCCATTGGAGTAACAAAGATATCGACACCAGGCTACCTTCCATAATGACAAGGCTACAATCCATTGGAGTAATAAAAATCTCGACAACAGACTACCTTCCATAATGATAAGGCTACCATCCATTGGAGTAACAAAGATATCGACAACATACTACCTTCCATAATGACAAGGCTACCATCCATTGGAGTAAAAAAGATATCCACAACATACTACCTTCCATAATGACAAGGCTACCAATCATTGGAGTAACAAATATCACGATAAAAGACTACCTTCCATAATGACAAGGCTGCCATCCATTGGAATAACAAAATTCTCGACAACAGACTACCTTCTATAATGACAAGGCTATCATCCATTAGAATAACAAAAATCTCGACAACAGACTACCTTCCATAATGATAAGGCTACCATCCAATGGAGTAACAAAAATCTCGACAACAGACTACCTTCCATAATGACAACGCTACCATTTATTAGAGTAACAAAAATATGGTCAACAGACTACCTTCCATAATGATAAGGCTATCATCCATTGTAGTAACAAAAATATGAACAAGAGACTACCTTCCATAATGACAAGGCTACCATCCATTGGAGTATAATTTTTTTTGACAACAGACTACCTTCCATAATGACAAGCCTACCATCCATTGGAGTAACAAAAATCTCGACAACAAACTACCTTCCATAATTGCTAGGCTACTTCCATTGGAGTAACAAAGATATCGACACCAGGCTACCTTCCATAATGACAAGGCTACAATCCATTGGAGTAATAAAAATCTCGACAACAGACTACCTTCCATAATGATAAGGCTACCATCCATTGGAGTAACAAAGATATCGACAACATACTACCTTCCATAATGACAAGGCTACCATCCATTAGAGTAAAAAGGAAATCCACAACATACTACCTTCCATAATGACAAGGCTACAAGTCATTAGAGTAACAAAAATCACGATAAAAGACTACCTTGCATAATTACAAGGCTGCCATCCATTGGAATAACAAAAATCTCGACAACAGACTACCTTCCATAATGACAAGGCTACCATCCATTGGAGTAACAAAAATATCAACAAGAGAATACCTTCCATAATGACAAGGCTACCATCCATTGGAGTATAAAATTTTTTGACAACAAACTACCTTCCATAATTACAAGGCTACCATCCAACGGAGTAACAAAAATCTCGACAACAAACTACCTTCCATAATGACTAGGCTACTTCCATTGGAGTAACAAAGATATTGACACCAGGCTACCTTCCATAATGACAAGGCTACAATCCATTGGAGAATCAAAAATCTCGACAACATACTACCTTCCATAATGACAAGGCTACCATCCATTGGATTAACAAAGCTATCGACAACATACTACCTTCCATATTGACAAGGCTACCATCCATTGGAGTAACATAAATCTCGACAACAGACTACCTTCCATAATGACAAGGCTACCATCCATTGGATTAACAAAGATATCGACAAAAAACTACCTTTCATAATGACAAGGCTACCATCCATTGGAATAACAAAAACCTCAAAAATAGACTACCTTCCATAATGACAAGGCTACCATCCAATGGAGTAACAAAAATCTCGACAACAGACTACCTTCCATAATGACAAGGCTACCATTTATTAGAGTAACAAAAATCTGGTCAACAGACTACCTTCCATAATGACAAGGCTATCATCCATTTGAGTAACAAAAATATCAACAAGAGACTAACTTCCATAATGACAAGGCTACCATCCATTGGAGTATAAAATTTTTCGTCAACAGACTACCTTCCATACTGACAAGCCTACCATCCATTGGAGTAACAAAAATCTCGACAACAAACTACCTTCCATAATGACTAGGCTACTTCCATTGGAGTAACAAAGATATCAACACCAGGCTACCTTCCATAATGACAAGGCTACAATCCATTGGAGTAGTAAAAATCTCGACAACAGACTACCATCCATAATGATAAGGCTACCATCCATTGGAGTAACAAAGATATCGACAACATACTACCTTCCATAATGACAAGGCTACCATCCATTGGAGTAACAAAGATATCCACAACATACTACCTTCCATAATGACAAGGCTACCAGTCATTGGAGTAACAAAAATAACGACAAAAGTCTACCTTCCATAATGACAAAGCTGTCATCAATTAGAATAACAAAATTCTCGACAATAGACTACCTTCCATAATGACAAGGCTACCATCAATTGGAATAACAAAAATCTCGAAAACAGACAACCTTCCATAATGACAAGGCTACCATTTATTAGAGTAACAAAAATATGGTCAACAGACTACCTTCCATAATGACAAGGGTACCATCCATTGGAGTAACAAAAATATCAAAAAGAGAATACCTTCCATAATGACTAGGCTACCATCCATTGGAGTATAAATTTTTTTGACAACAAACTACCTTCCATAATTACAAGGCTACCATCCAACAGAGTAACAAAAATCTCAACAACAAACTACCTTCCATAATGACTAGGCTACTTCCATTGGAGTAACAAAGATATTGACACCAGGCTACCTTCCATAATGACAAGACTACAATCCATGGGAGTAACAAAAATCTCGACAACAGACTACCTTCCATAATGACAAGGCTACCATCCATTAGAGTAACAAAGATATCGACAACATACTACCTTCCCTAATGACAAGGCTACCATCCATTGGAGTAACATAGATATCGACGACATACTACCTTCCATAATGACAAGGCTATCATTCATTGGAGTAACAAAAATCATGACAAAAGACTACCTTCCATAATGACAAGGCTGCCATCCATTGGAATAAAAAAAATCTCGACAACAGACTACCTTCCATAATGACAAGGCTACCATCCATTGGTGTAACAAAAATATCGACAACAGACTACCTTCCATAATGACAAGGCTACAATCCATTGGAGTATAAATTTTTTTGACAACAGACTACCTTCCATAATGACAAGCCTACCATCCATTGGAGTAACAAAAATCTCGACAACAAACTACCTTCCATAATTGCTAGGCTACTTCCATTGGAGTAACAAAGATATCGACACTAGGCTACCTTCCATAATGACAAGGCTACAATCCATTGGAGTAATAAAAATCTCGACAACAGACTACCTTCCATAATGATAAGGCTACCATCCATTGGAGTAACAAAGATATCGACAACATACTACCTTCCATAATGACAAGGCTACCATCCATTGGAGTAAAAAAGATATCCACAACATACTACCTTCCATAATGACAAGGCTACCAATCATTGGAGTAACAAATATCACGATAAAAGACTACCTTCCATAATGACAAGGCTGCCATCCATTGGAATAACAAAATTCTCGACAACAGACTACCTTCCATAATGACAAGGCTATCATCCATTAGAATAACAAAAATCTCGACAACAGACTACCTTCCATAATGATAAGGCTACCATCCAATGGAGTAACAAAAATCTCGACAACAGACTACCTTCCATAATGACAACGCTACCATTTATTAGAGTAACAAAAATATGGTCAACAGACTACCTTCCATAATGACAAGGCTATCATCCATTGTAGTAACAAAAATATGAACAAGAGACTACCTTCCATAATGACAAGGCTACCATCCATTGGAGTATAAATTTTTTTGACAACAGACTACCTTCCATAATGACAAGCCTACCATCCATTGGAGTAACACAAATCTCGACAACAAACTACCTTCCATAATTGCTAGGCTACTTCCATTGGAGTAACAAAGATATCGACACCAGGCTACCTTCCATAATGACAAGGCTACAATCCATTGGAGTAATAAAAATCTCGACAACAGACTACCTTCCATAATGATAAGGCTACCATCCATTGGAGTAACAAAGATATCGACAACATACTACCTTCCATAATGACAAGGCTACCATCCATTGGAGTAAAAAGGAAATCCACAACATACTACCTTCCATAATGACAAGGCTACAAGTCATTAGAGTAACAAAAATCACGATAAAAGACTACCTTGCATAATTACAAGGCTGCCATCCATTGGAATAACAAAAATCTCGACAACAGACTACCTTCCATAATGACAAGGCTACCATCCATTGGAGTAACAAAAATATCAACAAGAGAATACCTTCCATAATGACAAGGCTACCATCCATTGGAGTATAAAATTTTTTGACAACAAACTACCTTCCATAATTACAAGGCTACCATCCAACAGAGTAACAAAAATCTCAACAACAAACTACCTTCCATAATGACTAGGCTACTTCCATTGGAGTAACAAAGATATTGACACCAGGCTACCTTCCATAATGACAAGACTACAATCCATGGGAGTAACAAAAATCTCGACAACAGACTACCTTCCATAATGACAAGGCTACCATCCATTAGAGTAACAAAGATATCGACAACATACTACCTTCCCTAATGACAAGGCTACCATCCATTGGAGTAACATAGATATCGACGACATACTACCTTCCATAATGACAAGGCTATCATTCATTGGAGTAACAAAAATCATGACAAAAGACTACCTTCCATAATGACAAGGCTGCCATCCATTGGAATAAAAAAAATCTCGACAACAGACTACCTTCCATAATGACAAGGCTACCATCCATTGGTGTAACAAAAATATCGACAACAGACTACCTTCCATAATGACAAGGCTACAATCCATTGGAGTATAAATTTTTTTGACAACAGACTACCTTCCATAATGACAAGCCTACCATCCATTGGAGTAACAAAAATCTCGACAACAAACTACCTTCCATAATTGCTAGGCTACTTCCATTGGAGTAACAAAGATATCGACACTAGGCTACCTTCCATAATGACAAGGCTACAATCCATTGGAGTAATAAAAATCTCGACAACAGACTACCTTCCATAATGATAAGGCTACCATCCATTGGAGTAACAAAGATATCGACAACATACTACCTTCCATAATGACAAGGCTACCATCCATTGGAGTAAAAAAGATATCCACAACATACTACCTTCCATAATGACAAGGCTACCAATCATTGGAGTAACAAATATCACGATAAAAGACTACCTTCCATAATGACAAGGCTGCCATCCATTGGAATAACAAAATTCTCGACAACAGACTACCTTCCATAATGACAAGGCTATCATCCATTAGAATAACAAAAATCTCGACAACAGACTACCTTCCATAATGATAAGGCTACCATCCAATGGAGTAACAAAAATCTCGACAACAGACTACCTTCCATAATGACAACGCTACCATTTATTAGAGTAACAAAAATATGGTCAACAGACTACCTTCCATAATGACAAGGCTATCATCCATTGTAGTAACAAAAATATGAACAAGAGACTACCTTCCATAATGACAAGGCTACCATCCATTGGAGTATAAATTTTTTTGACAACAGACTACCTTCCATAATGACAAGCCTACCATCCATTGGAGTAACACAAATCTCGACAACAAACTACCTTCCATAATTGCTAGGCTACTTCCATTGGAGTAACAAAGATATCGACACCAGGCTACCTTCCATAATGACAAGGCTACAATCCATTGGAGTAATAAAAATCTCGACAACAGACTACCTTCCATAATGATAAGGCTACCATCCATTGGAGTAACAAAGATATCGACAACATACTACCTTCCATAATGACAAGGCTACCATCCATTGGAGTAAAAAGGAAATCCACAACATACTACCTTCCATAATGACAAGGCTACAAGTCATTAGAGTAACAAAAATCACGATAAAAGACTACCTTGCATAATTACAAGGCTGCCATCCATTGGAATAACAAAAATCTCGACAACAGACTACCTTCCATAATGACAAGGCTACCATCCATTGGAGTAACAAAAATATCAACAAGAGAATACCTTCCATAATGACAAGCCTACTTCCATTGGAGTAACAAAGATATCAACACCAGGCTACCTTCCATAATGACAAGGCTACAATCCATTGGAGTAGTAAAAATCTCGACAACAGACTACCATCCATAATGATAAGGCTACCATCCATTGGAGTAACAAAGATATCGACAACATACTACCTTCCATAATGACAAGGCTACCATCCATTGGAGTAACAAAGATATCCACAACATACTACCTTCCATAATGACAAGGCTACCAGTCATTGGAGTAACAAAAATAACGACAAAAGTCTAGCTTCCATAATGACAAGGCTGTCATCAATTAGAATAACAAAATTCTCGACAATAGACTACCTTCCATAATGACAAGGCTACCATCAATTGGAATAACAAAAATCTCGAAAACAGACAACCTTCCATAATGACAAGGCTACCATTTATTAGAGTAACAAAAATATGGTCAACAGACTACCTTCCATAATGACAAGGGTACCATCCATTGGAGTAACAAAAATATCAACAAGAGAATACCTTCCATAATGACTAGGCTACCATCCATTGGAGTATAAATTTTTTTGACAACAAACTACCTTCCATAATTACAAGGCTACCATCCAACAGAGTAACAAAAATCTCAACAACAAACTACCTTCCATAATGACTAGGCTACTTCCATTGGAGTAACAAAGATATTGACACCAGGCTACCTTCCATAATGACAAGGCTACAATCCATGGGAGTAACAAAAATCTCGACAACAGACTACCTTCCATAATGACAAGGCTACCATCCATTAGAGTAATAAAGATATCGACAACATACTACCTTCCCTAATGACAAGGCTACCATCCATTGGAGTAACATAGATATCGACGACATACTACCTTCCATAATGACAAGGCTATCATTCATTGGAGTAACAAAAATCATGACAAAAGACTACCTTCCATAATGACAAGGCTGCCATCCATTGGAATAAAAAAAATCTCGACAACAGACTACCTTCCATAATGACAAGGCTACCATCCATTGGTGTAACAAAAATATCGACAACAGACTACCTTCCATAATGACAAGGCTACCATCCATTGGATTAACAAAGATATCGACAACAAACTACCTTTCATAATGACAAGGCTACCAACCATTGGAATAAAAAAAATCTCGACAACAGACTACCTTGCATAATGACAAGGCTACCATCCATTGGAGTAACAAAAATCTCGACAACAGACTACCTTGCATAATGACAAGGCTACCATCCAATGGAGTAACAAAAATCTCGACAACAGACTACCTTCCATAATGACAAGGCTACCATTTATTAGAGTAACAAAAATATGGTCAACATACTACCTTCCATAATGACAAGGCTATCGTCCATTGGAGTAACAAAAATATGAACAAGAGACTACCTTCCATAATGACAAGGCTACCATCCATTGGAGTATAAATTTTTTTGACAACAGACTACCTTCCATAATGACAAGCCTACCATCCATTGGAGTAACAAAAATCTCGACAACAAACTACCTTCCATAATGACTAGGCTACTTCCATTGGAGTAACAAAGATATCGACACCAGGCTACCTTCCATAATGACAAGGCTACAATCCATTGGAGTAATAAAAATCTCGACAACAGACTACCTTCCATAATGATAAGGCTACCTTCCATTGGAGTAACAAAGATATCGACAACATACTACCTTCCATAATGACAAGGCTACCATCCATTGGAGTAAAAAAGATATCCACAACATTCTACCTTCCATAATGACAAGGCTACCAATCATTGGAGTAACAAATATCACGATAAAAGACTACCTTCCATAATGACAAGGCTGCCATCCATTGGAATAACAAAAGTCTCGACAACAGACTACCTTCCATAATGACAAGGCTATCATCCATTAGAATAACAAAAATCTCGACAACAGACTACCTTCCATAATGATAAGGCTACCATCCAATGGAGTAACAAAAATCTCGACAACAGACTACCTTCCATAATGACAACGCTACCATTTATTAGAGTAACAAAAATATGGTCAACAGACTACCTTCCATAATGACAAGGCTATCATCCATTGTAGTAACAAAAATATGAACAAGAGACTACCTTCCATAATGACAAGGCTACCATCCATTGGAGTATAAAATTTTTTGACAACAAACTACTTCCATAATGACAAGCCTACCATCCATTGGAGTAACAAAAATATCGACAACAAACTACCTTCCATAATGACTAGGCTACTTCCATTGGAGTAACAAAGATATCGACACCAGGCTACCTTCCATAATGACAAGGCTACAATCCATTGGAGTAATAAAAATCTCGACAACAGACTACCTTCCATAATGATAAGGCTACCATCCATTGGAGTAACAAAGAAATCGACAACATACTACCTTCCATAATTACAAGGCTACCATCCAGTGGAGTAAAAAAGATATCCACAACATACTACCTTCCATAATGACAAGGCTACCAGTCATTGGAGTAACAAAAATCACGATAAAAGACTACCTTCCATAATGACAAGGCTGCCATCCATTGGAATAACAAAAATCTCGACAACAGACTACCTTCCATAATGACAAGGCTACCATCCATTGGAAAAACAAAAATCTTGACAATAGACTACCTTCCATAATGATAAGGCTACCATCCAATGGATTAACAAAAATCTCAACAACAGGCTACCTTCCATAATGACAACGCTACCATTTATTAGAGTAACAAAAATATGGTCAACAGACTACCTTCCATAACGACAAGGGTACCATCCATTGAAGTAACAAAAATATCAACAAGAGAATACCTTCCATAATGACAAGGCTACCATCCATTGGAGTATAACATTTTTTGACAACAGACTACCTTCCATAATTAGAAGGCTACCATCCAATGGTGTAACAAAAATCTCGACAACAAACTACCTTCCATAATGACTAGGATACTTCCATTGGAGGAACGAAGATATTGACACCAGGCTACCTTCCATAATGACAAGGCTACAATCCATTGGAGTAACAAAAATCTCGAATACAGACTACCTTTCATAATGACAAGGCTACCATCCATTGGAGTAACAAAGATATCGACAACATACTACCTTCCATAATGACAAGGCTACCATCCATTGGAGTAACAAAGATATCTACGGCATACTACCTTCCATAATGACAAGGCTACCAATCATTGGAGTAACAAAAATCACGACAAAAGACTACCTTCCATAATGACAAGGCTGCCATCCAATGGAATAACAAAAATCTCGACAATAGACTACCTTCCATAATGACAAGGCTACCATCCATTAGAGTAACAAAAATCTCAACAACAGACTACCTTCCATAATGACAAGGCTACCATCCATTGGAGTAACAAAAATTTCGACAACAGACTACCTTCCATAATGACAAGGCTACCATCCAATGGAGTAACAAAAATCTCGACAACAGACTACTTTCCATAATGACAAGGCTACCATTTATTAGAGTAACAAAAATCTGGTCAACATACTACCTTCCATAATGACAAGGCTATCATCCATTGGAGTAACAAAAATATCAACAAGAGACTACCTTCCATATTGACAAGGCTACCATCCATTGGAGTATAAAATTTTTTGACAACAGACTACCTTCCATAATGACAAGCCTACCATCCATTGGAGTAACAAAAATCTCGACAACAAACTACCTTCCATAATGACTAGGCTACTTCCATTGGAGTAACAAAGATATCAACACCAGGCTACTTTCCATAATGACAAGGCTACAATCCATTGGAGTAATAAAAATCTCGACAACAGACTACCTTGCATAATGATAAGGCTACCATCCATTGGAGTAACAAAGATATCGACAACATACTACCTTCCATAATGACAAGGCTACCATCCATTGGAGTAACAAAGATATCCACAACATACTACCTTCCATAATGACAAGGCTACCAGTCATTGGAGTAACAAAAATAACGACAAAAGTCTACCTTCCATAATGACAAGGCTGTCATCAATTAGAATAACAAAAATCTCGACAACAGACTACCTTCCATAATGACAAGGCTACAATCAATTGGAATAACAAAAATCTCGAAAACAGACAACCTTCCATAATGACAAGGCTACCATTTATTAGAGTAACAAAAATATGGTCAACAGACTACCTTCCATAATGACAAGGGTACCATCCACTAGAGTAACAAAAATATCAACAAGAGAATACCTTCCATAATGACAAGGCTACCATCCATTGGAGTATAAAATTTTTTGACAACAAACTACCTTCCATAATTACAAGGCTACCATCCAACGGAGTAACAAAAATCTCGACAACAAACTATCTTCCATAATGACTAGGCTACCATCCATTGGAGTAACAAAGATATCGACAACATACTACCTTCCATATTGACAAGGCTACCATCCATTGGAGTAACATAAATCTCGACAACAGACTACCTTCCATAATGACAAGGCTACCATCCATTGGATTAACAAAGATATCGACAAAAAACTACCTTTCATAATGACAAGGCTACCATCCATTGGAATACCAAAAACCTCAAAAATAGACTACCTTCCATAATGACAAGGCTACCATCCATTGGAGTAACAAAAATCTCGACAACAGACTACCTTCCATAATAACAAGGCTACCATCCAATGGAGTAACAAAAATCTAGACAATAGACTACCTTCCATAATGACAAGGCTACCATTTATTAGAGTAACAAAAATCTGGTCAATAGACTACCTTCCATAATGACAAGGCTATCATCCATTGGAGTAACAAAAATATCGACAACAGACTACCTTCCATAATGACAAGGCTACCGTCCATTGGATTAACAAAGATATCGATAACTAACTACCTTTCATAATGACAAGGCTACCATCCATTGGAATAATAAAAATCTCGACAACAGACTACCTTCCATAATGATAAGGCTACCATCCATTGGAGTAACAAAGATATCGACAACATACTACCTTCCATAATGACAAGGCTACCATCCATTGGAGTAAAAAAGATATCCACAACATACTACCTTCCCTAATGACAAGGCTACCAGTCATTGGAGTAACAAAAATCACGATAAAAGACTACCTTGCATAATGACAAGGCTGCCATCCATTGGAATAACAAAAATCTCGACAACAGACTACCTTCCATAATGACAAGGCTACCATCCATTGGAGTAACAAAGATATCGACAACATACTACCTTCCATAATGACAAGGCTACCATCCATTGGAGTAAAAAAGATATCCACAACATACTACCTTCCATAATGACAAGGCTACCAGTCATTGGAGTAACAAAAATCACGTTAAAAGACTACCTTCCATAATGACAAGGCTGCCATCCATTGGAATAACAAAAATCTCGACAACAGACTACCTTCCATAATGACAAGGCTACCATCCATTAGAATAACAAAAATCTCGAAAACAGACTACCTTCCATAATGATAAGGCTACCATCCAATGGAGTAACAAAAATCTCGACAACAGACTACCTTCCATAATGACAACGCTACCATTTATTAGGGTAACAAAAATATGGTCAACAGACTACCTTCCATAATGACAAGGCTATCATCCATTGGAGTAACAAAAATATGAACAAGAGACTACCTTCCATAATGACAAGGCTACCATCCATTGGAGTATAAAATTTTTTGACAACAGACTACCTTCCATAATGACAAGCCTACCATCCATTGGAGTAACAAAAATCTCGACAACAAACTAACTTCCATAATGACTAGGCTACTTCCATTGGAGTAATAAAGATATCGACACCAGGCTACCTTCCATAATGACAAGGCTATAATCCATTGGAGTAATAAAAATCTCGACAACAGACTACCTTCCATAATGATAAGGCTACCATCCATTGGAGTAACAAAGATATCGACAACATACTACGTTCCATAATGACAAGGCTACCATCCATTGGAGTAAAAAAGATATCCACAACATACTACCTTCCATAATGACAAGGCTACCAGTCATTGGAGTAACAAAAATCACGATAAAAGACTACCTTCAATAATGACAAGGCTGTCATCCATTGGAATAACAAAAATCTCGACAACAGACTACCTTCCATAATGACAAGGCTACCATCCATTGGATTAACAAAGATATCGATAACTAACTACCTTTCATAATGACAAGGCTACCATCCATTGGAATAATAAAAATCTCGACAACAGACTACCTTCCATAATGATAAGGCTACCATCCATTGGAGTAACAAAGATATCGACAACATACTACCTTCCATAATGACAAGGCTACCATCCATTGGAGTAAAAAAGATATCCACAACATACTACCTTCCCTAATGACAAGGCTACCAGTCATTGGAGTAACAAAAATCACGATAAAAGACTACCTTGCATAATGACAAGGCTGCCATCCATTGGAATAACAAAAATCTCGACAACAGACTACCTTCCATAATGACAAGGCTACCATCCATTGGAGTAACAAAGATATCGAAAACAGACTACCTTCCATAATGATAAGGCTACCATCCAATGGAGTAACAAAAATCTCGACAACAGACTACCTTCCATAATGACAACGCTACCATTTATTAGGGTAACAAAAATATGGTCAACAGACTACCTTCCATAATGACAAGGCTATCATCCATTGGAGTAACAAAAATATGAACAAGAGAATACCTTCCATAATGACAAGGCTACCATCCATTGGAGTATAAAATTTTTTGACAACAGACTACCTTCCATAATGACAAGCCTACCATCCATTGGAGTAACAAAAATCTCGACAACAAACTAACTTCCATAATGACTAGGCTACTTCCATTGGAGTAACAAAGATATCGACACCAGGCTACCTTCCATAATGACAAGGCTACAATCCATTGGAGTAATAAAAATCTCGACAACAGACTACCTTCCATAATGATAAGGCTACCATCCATTGGAGTAACAAAGATATCGACAACATACTATGTTCCATAATGACAAGGCTACAATCCATTGGAGTAAAAAAGACATCCACAACATACTACCTTCCATAATGACAAGGCTACCAGTCATTGGAGTAACAAAAATCACGATAAAAGACTACCTTCCATAATGACAAGGCTGCCATCCATTGGAATAACAAAAATCTCGACAACAAACTACCTTCCATAATGACAAGGCTACCATCCATTGGAATAACAAAAATCTCGACAACAAACTACCTTCCATAATGATAAGGCTACCATCCAATGGATTAACAAAAATTTCAACAACAGACTACCTTCCATAATGACAACGCTACCATTTATTAGAGTAACAAAAATATGGTCAACAGACTACCTTCCATAGCGACAAGGGTACCATCCATTGGAGTAACAAAAATATCAACAAGAGAATACCTTCCATAATGACAAGGCTACCATCCATTGGTGTAACAAAAATCTCGACAACAGACTACCTTCCATAATGACAAGGCTACCGTCCATTGGATTAACAAAGATATCGATAACTAACTACCTTTCATAATGACAAGGCTACCATCCATTGGAATAATAAAAATCTCGACAACAGACTACCTTCCATAATGATAAGGCTACCATCCATTGGAGTAACAAAGATATCGACAACATACTACCTTCCATAATGACAAGGCTACCATCCATTGGAGTAAAAAAGATATCCACAACATACTACCTTCCCTAATGACAAGGCTACCAGTCATTGGAGTAACAAAAATCACGATAAAAGACTACCTTGCATAATGACAAGGCTGCCATCCATTGGAATAACAAAAATCTCGACAACAGACTACCTTCCATAATGACAAGGCTACCATCCATTGGAGTAACAAAGATATCGACAACATACTACCTTCCATAATGACAAGGCTACCATCCATTGGAGTAAAAAAGATATCCACAACATACTACCTTCCATAATGACAAGGCTACCAGTCATTGGAGTAACAAAAATCACGTTAAAAGACTACCTTCCATAATGACAAGGCTGCCATCCATTGGAATAACAAAAATCTCGACAACAGACTACCTTCCATAATGACAAGGCTACCATCCATTAGAATAACAAAAATCTCGAAAACAGACTACCTTCCATAATGATAAGGCTACCATCCAATGGAGTAACAAAAATCTCGACAACAGACTACCTTCCATAATGACAACGCTACCATTTATTAGGGTAACAAAAATATGGTCAACAGACTACCTTCCATAATGACAAGGCTATCATCCATTGGAGTAACAAAAATATGAACAAGAGACTACCTTCCATAATGCAAGGCTACCATCCATTGGTGTAACAAAAATCTCGACAACAGACTACCTTCCATAATGACAAGGCTACCGTCCATTGGATTAACAAAGATATCGATAACTAACTACCTTTCATAATGACAAGGCTACCATCCATTGGAATAATAAAAATCTCGACAACAGACTACCTTCCATAATGATAAGGCTACCATCCATTGGAGTAACAAAGATATCGACAACATACTACCTTCCATAATGACAAGGCTACCATCCATTGGAGTAAAAAAGATATCCACAACATACTACCTTCCCTAATGACAAGGCTACCAGTCATTGGAGTAACAAAAATCACGATAAAAGACTACCTTGCATAATGACAAGGCTGCCATCCATTGGAATAACAAAAATCTCGACAACAGACTACCTTCCATAATGACAAGGCTACCATCCATTGGAGTAACAAAGATATCGACAACATACTACCTTCCATAATGACAAGGCTACCATCCATTGGAGTAAAAAAGATATCCACAACATACTACCTTCCATAATGACAAGGCTACCAGTCATTGGAGTAACAAAAATCACGTTAAAAGACTACCTTCCATAATGACAAGGCTGCCATCCATTGGAATAACAAAAATCTCGACAACAGACTACCTTCCATAATGACAAGGCTACCATCCATTAGAATAACAAAAATCTCGAAAACAGTCTACCTTCAATAATGATAAGGCTACCATCCAATGGAGTAACAAAAATCTCGACAACAGACTACCTTCCATAATGACAACGCTACCATTTATTAGGGTAACAAAAATATGGTCAACAGACTACCTTCCATAATGACAAGGCTATCATCCATTGGAGTAACAAAAATATGAACAAGAGACTACCTTCCATAAAGACAAGGCTACCATCCATTGGAGTATACAATTTTTTGACAACAGACTACCTTCCATAATGACAAGCCTACCATCCATTGGAGTAACAAAAATCTCGACAACAAACTAACTTCCATAATGACTAGGCTACTTCCATTGGAGTAACAAAGATATCGACACCAGGCTACCTTCCATAATGACAAGGCTACAATCCATTGGAGTAATAAAAATCTCGACAACAGACTACCTTCCATAATGATAAGGCTACCATCCATTGGAGTAACAAAGATATCGACAACATACTACGTTCCATAATGACAAGGCTACCATCCATTGGAGTAAAAAAGATATCCACAACATACTACCTTCCATAATGACAAGGCTACCAGTCATTGGAGTAACAAAAATACGATAAAAGACTACCTTCCATAATGACAAGGCTGCCATCCATTGGAATAACAAAAATCTCGACAACAGACTACCTTCCATAATGACAAGGCTACCATCCATTGGATTAACAAAGATATCGATAACTAACTACCTTTCATAATGACAAGGCTACCATCCATTGGAATAATAAAAATCTCGACAACAGACTACCTTCCATAATGATAAGGCTACCATCCATTGGAGTAACAAAGATATCGACAACATACTACCTTCCATAATGACAAGGCTACCAACCATTGGAGTAAAAAAGATATCCACAACATACTACCTTCCCTAATGACAAGGCTACCAGTCATTGGAGTAACAAAAATCACGATAAAAGACTACCTTGCATAATGACAAGGCTGCCATCCATTGGAATAACAAAAATCTCGACAACAGACTACCTTCCATAATGACAAGGCTACCATCCATTGGAGTAACAAAGATATCGACAACATACTACCTTCCATAATGACAAGGCTACCATCCATTGGAGTAAAAAAGATATCCACAACATACTACCTTCCATAATGACAAGGCTACCAGTCATTGGAGTAACAAAAATCACGTTAAAAGACTACCTTCCATAATGACAAGGCTGCCATCCATTGGAATAACAAAAATCTCGACAACAGACTACCTTCCATAATGACAAGGCTACCATCCATTGGAATAACAAAAATCTCGACAACAAACTACCTTCCATAATGATAAGGCTACCATCCAATGGATTAACAAAAATCTCAACAACAGACTACCTTCCATAATGACAACGCTACCATTTATTAGAGTAACAAAAATATGGTCAACAGACTACCTTCCATAGAGACAAGGGTACCATCCATTGGAGTAACAAAAATATCAACAAGAGAATACCTTCCATAATGACAAGGCTACCATCCATTGGTGTAACAAAAATCTCGACAACAGACTACCTTCCATAATGACAAGGCTACCGTCCATTGGATTAACAAAGATATCGATAACTAACTACCTTTCATAATGACAAGGCTACCATCCATTGGAATAATAAAAATCTCGACAACAGACTACCTTCCATAATGATAAGGCTACCATCCATTGGAGTAACAAAGATATCGACAACATACTACCTTCCATAATGACAAGGCTACCATCCATTGGAGTAAAAAAGATATCCACAATATACTACCTTCCCTAATGACAAGGCTACCAGTCATTGGAGTAACAAAAATCACGATAAAAGACTACCTTGCATAATGACAAGGCTGCCATCCATTGGAATAACAAAAATCTCGACAACAGACTACCTTCCATAATGACAAGGCTACCATCCATTGGAGTAACAAAGATATCGACAACATACTACCTTCCATAATGACAAGGCTACCATCCATTGGAGTAAAAAAGATATCCACAACATACTACCTTCCATAATGACAAGGCTACCAGTCATTGGAGTAACAAAAATCACGTTAAAAGACTACCTTCCATAATGACAAGGCTGCCATCCATTGGAATAACAAAATTCTCGACAACAGACTACCTTCCATAATGACAAGGCTACCATCCATTAGAATAACAAAAATCTCGAAAACAGACTACATTCCATAATGATAAGGCTACCATCCAATGGAGTAACAAAAATCTCGACAACAGACTACCTTCCATAATGATAACGCTACCATTTATTAGGGTAACAAAAATATGGTCAACAGACTACCTTCCATAATGACAAGGCTATCATCCATTGGAGTAACAAAAATATGAACAAGAGACTACCTTCCATAATGACAAGGCTACCATCCATTGGAGTATAAAATTTTTTGACAACAGACTACCTTCCATAATGACAAGCCTACCATCCATTTGAGTAACAAAAATCTCGACAACAAACTAACTTCCATAATGACTAGGCTACTTCCATTGGAGTAACAAAGATATCGACACCAGGCTACCTTCCATAATGACAAGGCTACAATCCATTGGAGTAATAAAAATCTCGACAACAGACTACCTTCCATAATGATAAGGCTACCATCCATTGGAGTAACAAAGATATCGTCAACATACTACGTTCCATAATGACAAGGCTACCATCCATTGGAGTAAAAAAGATATCCACAACATACTACCTTCGATAATGACAAGGCTACCAGTCATTGGAGTAACAAAAATCACGATAAAAGACTACCTTCCATAATGACAAGGCTGCCATCCATTGGAATAACAAAAATCTCGACAACATACTACCTTCCATAATGACAAGGCTACCATCCATTGGATTAACAAAGATATCGATAACTAACTACCTTTCATAATGACAAAGCTACCATCCATTGGAATAATACAAATCTCGACAACAGACTACCTTCCATAATGATAAGGCTACCATCCATTGGAGTAACAAAGATATCGACAACATACTACCTTCCATAATGACAAGGCTACCATCCATTGGAGTAAAAAAGATATCCACAACATACTACCTTCCCTAATGACAAGGCTACCAGTCATTGGAGTAACAAAAATCACGATAAAAGACTACCTTGCATAATGACAAGGCTGCCATCCATTGGAATAACAAAAATCTCGACAACAGACTACCTTCCATAATGACAAGGCTACCATCCATTGGAGTAACAAAGATATCGACAACATACTACCTTCCATAATGACAAGGCTACCATCCATTGGAGTAAAAAAGATATCCACAACATACTACATTCCATAATGACAAGGCTACCAGTCATTGGAGT
Organism: Vicia faba; assembly: GCA_948472305.1. NCBI lineage: Eukaryota > Viridiplantae > Streptophyta > Magnoliopsida > Fabales > Fabaceae > Vicia > Vicia faba. The sequence continues at coordinate 653,483,504 of OX451741.1, forward strand.
AACAAAAATCACGTTAAAAGACTACCTTCCATAATGACAAGGCTGCCATCCATTGGAATAACAAAAATCTCGACAACAGACTACCTTCCATAATGACAAGGCTACCATCCATTAGAATAACAAAAATCTCAAAAACAGACTACCTTCCATAATGATAAGGCTACCATCCAATGGAGTAACAAAATTCTCGACAACAGACTACCTTCCATAATGACAACGCTACCATTTATTAGGGTAACAAAAATATGGTCAACAGACTACCTTCCATAATGACAAGGCTATCATCCATTGGAGTAACAAAAATATGAACAAGAGACTACCTTCCATAATGACAAGGCTACCATCCATTGGAGTATAAAATTTTTTGACAACAGACTACCTTCCATAATGACAAGCCTACCATCCATTGGAGTAACAAAAATCTCGACAACAAACTAACTTCCATAATGACTAGGCTACTTCCATTGGAGTAACAAAGATATCGACACCAGGCTACCTTCCATAATGACAAGGCTACAATCCATTGGAGTAATAAAAATCTCGACAACAGACTACCTTCCATAATGATAAGGCTACCATCCATTGGAGTAACAAAGATATCGACAACATACTACGTTCCATAATGACAAGGCTACCATCCATTGGAGTAAAAAAGATATCCACAACATACTACCTTCCATAATGACAAGGCTACCAGTCATTGGAGTAACAAAAATCACGATAAAAGACTACCTTCCATAATGACAAGGCTGCCATCCATTGGAATAACAAAAATCTCGACAACAGACTACCTTCCATAATGACAAGGCTACCATCCATTGGAATAACAAAAATCTCGACAACAAACTACCTTCCATAATGATAAGGCTACCATCCAATGGATTAACAAAAATCTCAACAACAGACTACCTTCCATAATGACAACGCTACCATTTATTAGAGTAACAAAAATATGGTCAACAGACTACCTTCCATAGCGACAAGGGTACCATCCATTGGAGTAACAAAAATATCAACAAGAGAATACCTTCCATAATGACAAGGATACCATCCATTGGAGTATAACATTTTTTGACAACATACTACCTTCCTTAATTACAAGGCTACCATCCAATGGAGTAACAAAAATCTCGACAACAAACTACCTTCCATAATGACTAGGATACTCCCATTGGAGGAACGAAGATATTGGCACCAGGCTACCTTCCATAATGACAAGGCTACAATCCATTGGAGTAACAAAAATCTCGAATACAGACTACCTTTCATAATGACAAGGCTACCATCCATTGGAGTAACAAAGATATCGACAACATACTACCTTCCATAATGACAAGGCTACCATCCATTCGAGTAACAAAGATATCTACGACATACTACCTTCCATAATGACAAGGCTACCAGTCATTGGAGTAACAAAAATCACGACAAAAGACTACCTTCCATAATGACAAGGCTGCCATCCATTGGAATAACAAAAATCTCGACAATAGACTACCTTCCATAATGACAAGGCTACCATCCATTGGAGTATCAAAAATCTCAACAACAGACTACCTTCCATAATGACAAGGCTACCATCTATTGGAGTAACAAAAAATTCGACAACAGACTACCTTCCATAATGACAAGGATACCATCCAATGGAGTAACAAAAATCTCGACAACAGACTACTTTCCATAATGACAAGGCTACCATTTATTAGAGTAATAAAAATCTGGTCAACAGACTACCTTCCATAATGACAAGGCTATCATCCATTGGAGTAACAAAAATATCAACAAGAGACTACCTTCCATATTGACAAGGCTTCCATCCATTGGAGTATAAAATTTTTTGACAACAGACTACCTTCCATAATTACAAGGCTACCATCCAACGGAGTAACAAAAATCTCGACAACAAACTACCTTCCATAATGACAAGGCTACTTCCATTGGAGTAACAAAGATATTGACACCAGGCTACCTTCCATAATGACAAGGCTACAATCCATTAGAGTAACAAAAATCTCGACAACAGACTTCCTTCCATAATGACAAGGCTACCATCCATTGGAGTAACAAAGATATCGACAACATACTACCTTCCATAATGACAAGGCTACCATCCATTGGTGTAACAAAGATATCGACGACATACTACCTTCCATAATGACAAGGCTATCATTCATTGGAGTAACAAAAATCATGACAAAAGACTACCTTCCATAATGACAAGGCTACCATCATTGGAGTAACAAAAATCACGACAAAAGACTACCTTCCATAATGACAAGACTGCCATCCATTGGAATAACAAAAATCTCGACAATAGACTACCTTCCATAATGACAAGGCTACCATCCATTGGAGTAACAAAAATCTCGACAACAAACTACCTTCCATAATGACAAGGCTGCCATCCATTGGATTAACAAAGATATCGACAACAAATTACCTTTCATAATGACAAGGCTACCATCCATTGGAATAACAAAAATCTCGAAAATAGACTACCTTCCATAATGACAAGGCTACCATCCATTGGAGTAACAAAAATCTCGACAACATACTACCTTCCATAATTACAAGGCTACCATTTATTAGAGTTACAAAAATATGGTCAACAGACTACCTTCCATAATGACAAGGCTATCATCCATTGGAGTAACAAAAATATGAACAAGAGACTACCTTCCATAATGACAAGGCTACCATCCATTGGAGTATAAATTTTTTTGACAACAGACTACCTTCCATAATGACAAGCCTACCATCCATTGGAGTAACAAAAATCTCGACAACAAACTACCTTCCATAATGACTAGGCTACTTCCATTGGAGTAACAAAGAATTCGACACCAGGCTACCTTCCATAATGACAAGGCTACAATCCATTGGAGTAATAAAAATCTCGACAACAGACTACCTTTCATAATGACAAGGCTACCATCCATTGGAGTAACAAAGATATCGACAACATACTACCTTCCATAATGACAAGGCTACCATCCATTGGAGTAACAAAGATATCTACGGCATACTACCTTCCATAATGACAAGGCTACCAGTCATTGGAGTAACAAAAATCACGACAAAAGACTACCTTCCATAATGACAAGGCTGCCATCCATTGGAATAACAAAAATCTCGACAATAGACTACCTTCCATAATGACAAGGCTACCATCCATTGGAGTAACAAAAATCTCAACAACAGACTACCTTCCATAATGACAAGGCTACCATCTATTGGAGTAACAAAAAATTCGACAACAGACTACCTTCCATAATGACAAGGATACCATCCAATGGAGTAACAAAAATCTCGACAACAGACTACTTTCCATAATGACAAGGCTACCATTTATTAGAGTAACAAAAATCTGGTCAACAAACTACCTTCCATAATGACAAGGCTATCATCCATTGGAGTAACAAAAATATCAACAAGAGACTACCTTCCATATTGACAAGGCTTCCATCCATTGGAGTATAAAATTTTTTGACAACTGACTACCTTCCATAATGACAAGCCTACCATCCATTGGAGTAACAAAAATCTCGACAACAAACTACCTTCCATAATGACTAGGCTACTTCCATTGGAGTAACAAAGATATCAACACCAGGCTACCTTCCATAATGACAAGGCTACAATCCATTGGAGTAATAAAAATCTCGACAACAGACTACCTTCCATAATGATAAGGCTACCATCCATTGGAGTAACAAAGATATCGACAACATACTACCTTCCATAATGACAAGGCTACCATCCATTGGAGTAACAAAGATATCCACAACATACTACCTTCCATAATGACAAGGCTACCATCCATTGGAGTAACAAAGATATCCACAACATAATACCTTCCATAATGACAAGGCTACCAGTCATTGGAGTAACAAAAATCACGACAAAAGTCTACCTTCCATAATGACAAGGCTGTCATCAATTAGAATAACAAAAATCTCGAAAACAGACTACCTTCCATAATGACAAGGCTACCATCCATTGGAATAACAAAAATCTCGAAAACAGAAACCTTCCATAATGACAAGGCTACCATTTATTAGAGTAACAAAAATATGGTCAACAGACTACCTTCCATAATGACAAGGGTACCATCCATTGGAGTAACAAAAATATCAACAAGAGAATACCTTCCATAATGACAAGGCTACAATCCATTAGAGTATAAAATTTTTTGACAACAAACTACCTTCCATAATTACAAGGCTACCATCCAACGGAGTAACAAAAATCTCGACAACAAACTACCTTCCATAATGACAAGGCTACTTCCATTGGAGTAACAAAGATATTGACACCAGGCTACCTTCCATAATGACAAGGCTACAATCCATTAGAGTAAAAAAATCTCGACAACAGACTTCCTTCCATAATGACAAGGCTACCATCCATTGGAGTAACAAAGATATCGACAACATACTACCTTCCATAATGACAAGGCTACCATCCATTGGAGTAACAAAGATATCGACGACATACTACCTTCCATAATGACAAGGCTATCATTCGTTGGAGTAACAAAAATCATGACAAAAGACTACCTTCCATAATGACAATGCTACCATCATTGGAGTAACAAAAATCACGACAAAAGACTACCTTCCATAATGACAAGACTGCCATCCATTGGAATAACAAAAATCTCGACAATAGACTACCTTCCATAATGACAAGGCTACCATCCATTGGAGTAACAAAAATCTCGACAACAGACTACCTTCCATAATGACAAGGCTGCCATCCATTGGATTAACGAAGATATCGACAACAAATTACCTTTCATAATGACAAGGCTACCATCCATTGGAATAACAAAAATCTCGAAAATAGACTACCTTCCATAATGACAAGGCTACCATCCATTGGAGTAACAAAAATCTCGACAACATACTACCTTCCATAATGACAAGGCTACCATTTATTAGAGTTACAAAAATATGGTCAACAGACTACCTTCCATAATGACAAGGCTATCATCCATTGGAGTAACAAAAATATGAACAAGAGACTACCTTCCATAATGACAAGGCTACCATCCATTGGAGTATAAATTTTTTTGACAACAGACTACCTTCCATAATGACAAGCCTACCATCCATTGGAGTAACAAAAATCTCGACAACAAACTACCTTCCATAATGACTAGGCTACTTCCATTGGAGTAACAAAGATATCGACACCAGGCTACCTTCGATAATGACAAGGCTACAATCCATTGGAGTAATAAAAATCTCGACAACAGACTACCTTTCATAATGACAAGGCTACCATCCATTGGAGTAACAAAGATATCGACAACATACTACCTTCCATAATGACAAGGCTACCATCCATTGGAGTAACAAAGATATCTACGGCATACTACCTTCCATAATGACAAGGCTACCAGTCATTGGAGTAACAAAAATCACGACAAAAGACTACCTTCCATAATGACAAGGTTGCCATCCATTGGAATAACAAAAATCTCGACAATAGACTACCTTCCATAATGACAAGGCTACCATCCATTGGAGTAACAAAAATCTCAACAACAGACTACCTTCCATAATGACAAGGCTACCATCTATTGGAGTAACAAAAAATTCGACAACAGACTACCTTCCATAATGACAAGGATACCATCCAATGGAGTAACAAAAATCTCGACAACAGACTACTTTCCATAATGACAAGGCTACCATTTATTAGAGTAACAAAAATCTGGTCAACAGACTACCTTCCATAATGACAAGGCTATCATCCATTGGAGTAACAAAAATATCAACAAGAGACTACCTTCCATATTGACAAGGCTTCCATCCATTGGAGTATAAAATTTTTTGACAACAGACTACCTTCCATAATGACAAGCCTACCATCCATTGGAGTAACAAAAATCTCGACAACAAACTACCTTCCATAATGACTAGGCTACTTCCATTGGAGTAACAAAGATATCAACACCAGGCTACCTTCCATAATGACAAGGCTACAATCCATTGGAGTAATAAAATTCTCGACAACAGACTACCTTCCATAATGATAAGGCTACCATCCATTGGAGTAACAAAGATATCGACAACATACTACCTTCCATAATGACAAGGCTACCATCCATTGGAGTAACAAAGATATCCACAACATACTACCTTCCATAATGACAAGGCTACCATCCATTGGAGTAACAAAGATATCCACAACATAATACCTTCCATAATGACAAGGCTACCAGTCATTGGAGTAACAAAAATCAGGACAATAGTCTACCTTTCATAATGACAGGGCTGTCATCAATTAGAATAACAAAAATCTCGACAACAGACTACCTTCCATAATGACAAGGCTACCATCCATTGGAATAACAAAAATCTCGAAAACAGAAACCTTCCATAATGACAAGGCTACCATTTATTAGAGTAACAAAAATATGGTCAACAAACTACCTTCCATAATGACAAGGGTACCATCCATTGGAGTAACAAAAATATCAACAAGAGAATACCTTCCATAATGACAAGGCTACCATCCATTGGAGTATAAAATTTTTTAACAACAAACTACCTTCCATAATTACAAGGCTACCATCCAACGGAGTAACAAAAATCTCGACAACAAACTACCTTCCATAATGACAAGGCTACTTCCATTGGAGTAACAAAGATATTGACACCAGGCTACCTTCCATAATGACAAGGCTACAATCCATTAGAGTAACAAAAATCTCGACAACAGACTTCCTTCCATAATGACAAGGCTACCATCCATTGGAGTAACAAAGATATCGACAACATACTACCTTCCATAATGACAAGGCTACCATCCATTGGAGTAACAAAGATATCGACGACATACTACCTTCCATAATGACAAGGCTATCATTCATTGGAGTAACAAAAATCATGACAAAAGACTACCTTCCATAATGACAAGGCTACCATCATTGGAGTAACAAAAATCACGACAAAAGACTACCTTCCATAATGACAAGACTACCATCCATTGGAATAACAAAAATCTCGACAATAGACTACCTTCCATAATGACAAGGCTACCATCCATTGGAGTAACAAAAATCTCGACAACAGACTACCTTCCATAATGACAAGGCTGCCATCCATTGGATTAACAAAGATATCGACAACAAATTACCTTTCATAATGACAAGGCTACCATCCATTGGAATAACAAAAATCTCGAAAATAGACTACCTTCCATAATGACAAGGCTACCATCCATTGGAGTAACAAAAATCTCGACAACATACTACCTTCCATAATGACAAGGCTACCATTTATTAGAGTTACAAAAATATGGTCAACAGACTACCTTCCATAATGACAAGGCTATCATCCATTGGAGTAAAAAAAATATGAACAAGAGACTACCTTCCATAATGACAAGGCTACCATCCATTGGAGTATAAATTTTTTTGACAACAGACTACCTTCCATAATGACAAGCCTACCATCCATTGGAGTACCAAAAATCTCGACAACAAACTACCTTCCATAATGACTAGGCTACTTCCATTGGAGTAACAAAGATATCGACACCAGGCTACCTTCCATAATGACAAGGCCACAATCCATTGGAGTAATAAAAATCTCGACAACAGACTACCTTTCATAATGACAAGGCTACCATCCATTGGAGTAACAAAGATATCGACAACACACTACCTTCCATAATGACAAGGCTACCATCCATTGAAGTAACAAAGATATCTACGGCATATTACCTTCCATAATGACAAGGCTACCAGTCATTGGAGTAACAAAAATCACGACAAAAGACTACCTTCCATAATGACAAGGCTGCCATCCATTGGAATAACAAAAATATCGACAATAGACTACCTTCCATAATGACAAGGCTACCATCCATTGGAGTAACAAAAATCTCAACAACAGACTACCTTCCATAATGACAAGGCTACCATCTATTGGAGTAACAAAAAATTCGACAACAGACTACCTTCCATAATGACAAGGATACCATCCAATGGAGTAACAAAAATCTCGACAACATACTACCTTCCATAATGACAAGGCTACCATTTATTAGAGTTACAAAAATATGGTCAACAGACTACCTTCCATAATGACAAGGCTATCATCCATTGGAGTAACAAAAATATGAACAAGAGACTACCTTCCATAATGACAAGGCTACCATCCATTGGAGTATAAATTTTTTTGACAACAGACTACCTTCCATAATGATAAGCCTACCATCCATTGGAGTAACAAAAATCTCGACAACAAACTACCTTCCATAATGACTAGGCTACTTCCATTGGAGTAACAAAGATATCGACACCAGGCTACCTTCCATAATGACAAGGCTACAATCCATTGGAGTAATAAAAATCTCGAAACAGACTACCTTTCATAATGACAAGGCTACCATCCATTGGAGTAACAAAGATATCGACAACATACTACCTTCCATAATGACAAGGCTACCATCCATTGGAGTAACAAAGATATCTACGGCATACTACCTTCCATAATGACAAGGCTACCAGTCATTGGAGTAACAAAAATCACGACAAAAGACTACCTTCCATAATGACAAGGCTGCCATCCATTGGAATAACAAAAATCTCGACAATAGACTACCTTCCATAATGACAAGGCTACCATCCATTGGAGTAACAAAAATCTCAACAACAGACTACCTTCCATAATGACAAGGCTACCATCTATTGGAGTAACAAAAAATTCGACAACAGACTACCTTCCATAATGACAAGGATACCATCCAATGGAGTAACAAAAATCTCGACAACATACTACTTTCCATAATGACAAGGCTACCATTTATTAGAGTAACAAAAATCTGGTCAACAGACTACCTTCCATAATGACAAGGCTATCATCCATTGGAGTAACAAAAATATCAACAAGAGACTACCTTCCATATTGACAAGGCTTCCATCCATTGGAGTATAAAATTTTTTGACAACAGACTACCTTCCATAATGACAAGCCTACCATCCATTGGAGTAACAAAAATCTCGACAACAAACTACCTTCCATAATGACTAGGCTACTTCCATTGGAGTAACAAAGATATCAACACCAGGCTACCTTCCATAATGACAAGGCTACAATCCATTGGAGTAATAAAAATCTCGACAACAGACTACCTTCCATAATGATAAGGCTACCATCGATTGGAGTAACAAAGATATCGACAACATACTACCTTCCATAATGACAAGGCTACCATCCATTGGAGTAACAAAGATATCCACAACATACTACCTTCCATAATGACAAGGCTACCATCCATTGGAGTAACAAAGATATCCACAACATAATACCTTCCATAATGACAAGGCTACCAGTCATTGGAGTAACAAAAATCACGACAAAAGTCTACCTTCCATAATGACAAGGCTGTCATCAATTAGAATAACAAAAATCTCGACAACAGACTACCTTCCATAATGACAAGGCTACCATCCATTGGAATAACAAAAATCTCGAAAACAGAAACCTTCCATAATGACAAGGCTACCATTTATTAGAGTAACAAAAATATGGTCAACAGACTACCTTCTATAATGACAAGGGTACCATCCATTGGAGTAACAAAAATATCAACAAGAGAATACCTTCCATAATGACAAGGCTACCATCCATTGGAGTATAAAATTTTTTGACAATAAACTACCTTCCATAATTACAAGGCTACCATCCAACGGAGTAACAAAAATCTCGACAACAAACTACCTTCCATAATGACAAGGCTACTTCCATTGGAGTAACAAAGATATTGACACCAGGCTACCTTCCATAATGACAAGGCTACAATCCATTAGAGTAACAAAAATCTCGACAACAGACCTCCTTCCATAATGACAAGGCTACCATCCATTGGAGTAACAAAGATATCGACAACATACTACCTTCCATAATGACAAGGCTACCATCCATTGGAGTAACAAAGATATCGACGACATACTACCTTCCATAATGACAAGGCTATCATTCATTGGAGTAACAAAAATCATGAGAAAACACTACCTTCCATAATGACAAGGCTACCATCATTGGAGTAACAAAAATCACGACAAAAGACTACCTTCCATAATGACAAGACTGCCATCCATTGGAATAACAAAAATCTCGACAACATACTACCTTCTATAATGACAAGGCTACCATTTATTAGAGTTACAAAAATATGGTCAACAGACTACCTTCCATAATGACAAGGCTATCATCCATTGGAGTAACAAAAATATGAACAAGAGACTACCTTCCATAATGACAAGGCTACCATCCATTGGAGTATAAATTTTTTTGACAACAGACTACCTTCCATAATGATAAGCCTACCATCCATTGGAGTAACAAAAATCTCGACAACAAACTACCTTCCATAATGACTAGGCTACTTCCATTGGAGTAACAAAGATATCGACACCAGGCTACCTTCCATAATGACAAGGCTACAATCCATTGGAGTAATAAAAATCTCGACAACAGACTACCTTTCATAATGACAAGGCTACCATCCATTGGAGTAACAAAGATATCGACAACATACTACCTTCCATAATGACAAGGCTACCATCCATTGGAGTAACAAAGATATCTACGGCATACTACCTTCCATAATGACAAGGCTACCAGTCATTGGAGTAACAAAAATCACGACAAAAGACTACCTTCCATAATGACAAGGCTGCCATCCATTGGAATAACAAAAATCTCGACAATAGACTACCTTCCATAATGACAAGGCTACCATCCATTGGAGTAACAAAAATCTCAACAACAGACTACCTTCCATAATGACAAGGCTACCATCTATTGGAGTAACAAAAAATTCGACAACAGACTACCTTCCATAATGACAAGGATACCATCCAATGGAGTAACAAAAATCTCGACAACAGACTACTTTCCATAATGACAAGGCTACCATTTATTAGAGTAACAAAAATCTGGTCAACAGACTACCTTCCATAATGACAAGGCTATCATCCATTGGAGTAACAAAAATATCAACAAGAGACTACCTTCCATATTGACAAGGCTTCCATCCATTGGAGTATAAAATTTTTTGACAACAGACTACCTTCCATAATGACAAGCCTACCATCCATTGGAGTAACAAAAATCTCGACAACAAACTACCTTCCATAATGACTAGGCTACTTCCATTGGAGTAACAAAGATATCAACACCAGGCTACCTTCCATAATGACAAGGCTACAATCCATTGGAGTAATAAAAATCTCGACAATAGACTACCTTCCATAATGATAAGGCTACCATCGATTGGAGTAACAAAGATATCGACAACATACTACCTTCCATAATGACAAGGCTACCATCCATTGGAGTAACAAAGATATCCACAACATACTACCTTCCATAATGACAAGGCTACCATCCATTGGAGTAACAAAGATATCCACAACATAATACCTTCCATAATGACAAGGCTACCAGTCATTGGAGTAACAAAAATCACGACAAAAGTCTACCTTCCATAATGACAAGGCTGTCATCAATTAGAATAACAAAAATCTCGACAACAGACTACCTTCCATAATGACAAGGCTACCATCCATTGGAATAACAAAAATCTCGAAAACAGAAACCTTCCATAATGACAAGGCTACCATTTATTAGAGTAACAAAAATATGGTCAACAGACTACCTTCCATAATGACAAGGGTACCATCCATTGGAGTAACAAAAATATCAACAAGATAATACCTTCCATAATGACAAGGCTAGCATCCATTGGAGTATAAAATTTTTTGACAATAAACTACCTTCCATAATTACAAGGCTACCATCCAACGGAGTAACAAAAATCTCGACAACAAACTACCTTCCATAATGACAAGGCTACTTCCATTGGAGTAACAAAGATATTGACACCAGGCTACCTTCCATAATGACAAGGCTACAATCCATTAGAGTAACAAAAATCTCGACAACAGACTTCCTTCCATAATGACAAGGCTACCATCCATTGGAGTAACAAAGATATCGACAACATACTACCTTCCATAATGACAAGGCTACCATCCATTGGAGTAACAAAGATATCCACGACATACTACCTTCCATAATGACAAGGCTATCATTCATTGGAGTAACAAAAATCATGACAAAAGACTACCTTCCATAATGACAAGGCTACCATCATTGGAGTAACAAAAATCACGACAAAAGACTACCTTCCATAATGACAAGACTGCCATCCATTGGAATAACAAAAATCTCGACAATAGACTACCTTCCATAATGACAAGGCTACCATCCATTGGAGTAACAAAAATCTCGACAACAGACTACCTTCCATAATGACAAGGCTGCCATCCATTGGATTAACAAAGATATCGACAACAAATTACCTTTCATAATGACAAGGCTACCATCCATTGGAATAACAGAAATCTCGAAAATAGACTACCTTCCATAATGACAAGGCTACCATCCATTGGAGTAACAAAAATCTCGACAACATACTACCTTCCATAATGACAAGGCTACCATTTATTAGAGTTACAAAAATATGGTCAACAGACTACCTTCCATAATGACAAGGCTATCATCCATTGGAGTAAAAAAAATATGAACAAGAGACTACCTTCCATAATGACAAGGCTACCATCCATTGGAGTATAAATTTTTTTGACAACAGACTACCTTCCATAATGACAAGCCTACCATCCATTGGAGTAACAAAAATCTCGACAACAAACTACCTTCCATAATGACTAGGCTACTTCCATTGGAGTAACAAAGATATCAACACCAGGCTACCTTCCATAATGACAAGGCTACAATCCATTGGAGTAATAAAAATCTCGACAACAGACTACCTTCCATAATGATAAGGCTACCATCGATTGGAGTAACAAAGATATCGACAACATACTACCTTCCATAATGACAAGGCTACCATCCATTGGAGTAACAAAGATATCCACAACATACTACCTTCCATAATGACAAGGCTACCATCCATTGGAGTAACAAAGATATCCACAACATAATACCTTCCATAATGACAAGGCTACCAGTCATTGGAGTAACAAAAATCACGACAAAAGTCTACCTTCCATAATGACAAGGCTGTCATCAATTAGAATAACAAAAATCTCGACAACAGACTACCTTCCATAATGACAAGGCTACCATCCATTGGAATAACAAAAATCTCGAAAACAGAAACCTTCCATAATGACAAGGCTACCATTTATTAGAGTAACAAAAATATGGTCAACAGACTACCTTCCATAATGACAAGGGTACCATCCATTGGAGTAACAAAAATATCAACAAGAGAATACCTTCCATAATGACAAGGCTACCATCCATTGGAGTATAAAATTTTTTGACAATAAACTACCTTCCATAATTACAAGGCTACCATCCAACGGAGTAACAAAAATCTCGACAACAAACTACCTTCCATAATGACAAGGCTACTTCCATTGGAGTAACAAAGATATTGACACCAGGCTACCTTCCATAATGACAAGGCTACAATCCATTAGAGTAACAAAAATCTCGACAACAGACTTCCTTCCATAATGACAAGGCTACCATCCATTGGAGTAACAAAGATATCGACAACATACTACCTTCCATAATGACAAGGCTACCATCCATTGGAGTAACAAAGATATCGACGACATACTACCTTCCATAATGACAAGGCTATCATTCATTGGAGTAACAAAAATCATGACAAAAGACTACCTTCCATAATGACAAGGCTACCATCATTGGAGTAACAAAAATCACGACAAAAGACTACCTTCCATAATGACAAGACTGCCATCCATTGGAATAACAAAAATCTCGACAATAGACTACCTTCCATAATGACAAGGCTACCATCCATTGGAGTAACAAAAATCTCGACAACAGACTACCTTCCATAATGACAAGGCTGCCATCCATTGGATTAACAAAGATATCGACAACAAATTACCTTTCATAATGACAAGGCTACCATCCATTGGAATAACAGAAATCTCGAAAATAGACTACCTTCCATAATGACAAGGCTACCATCCATTGGAGTAACAAAAATTTCTACAACATACTACCTTCCATAATGACAAGGCTACCATTTATTAGAGTTACAAAAATATGGTCAACAGACTACCTTCCATAATGACAAGGCTATCATCCATTGGAGTAAAAAAAATATGAACAAGAGACTACCTTCCATAATGACAAGGCTACCATCCATTGGAGTATAAATTTTTTTGACAACAGACTACCTTCCATAATGACAAGCCTACCATCCATTGGAGTAACAAAAATCTCGACAACAAACTACCTTCCATAATGACTAGGCTACTTCCATTGGAGTAACAAAGATATCAACACCAGGCTACCTTCCATAATGACAAGGCTACAATCCATTGGAGTAATAAAAATCTCGACAACAGACTACCTTCCATAATGATAAGGCTACCATCCATTGGAGTAACAAAGATATCGACAACATACTACCTTCCATAATGACAAGGCTACCATCCATTGGAGTAACAAAGATATCCACAACATACTACCTTCCATAATGACAAGGCTACCATCCATTGGAGTAACAAAGATATCCACAACATAATACCTTCCATAATGACAAGGCTACCAGTCATTGGAGTAACAAAAATCACGACAAAAGTCTACCTTCCATAATGACAAGGCTGTCATCAATTAGAATAACAAAAATCTCGACAACAGACTACCTTCCATAATGACAAGGCTACCATCCATTGGAATAACAAAAATCTCGAAAACAGAAACCTTCCATAATGACAAGGCTACCATTTATTAGAGTAACAAAAATATGGTCAACAGACTACCTTCCATAATGACAAGGGTACCATCCATTGGAGTAACAAAAATATCAACAAGAGAATACCTTCCATAATGACAAGGCTACCATCCATTGGAGTATAAAATTTTTTGACAATAAACTACCTTCCATAATTACAAGGCTACCATCCAACGGAGTACCAAAAATCTCGACAACAAACTACCTTCCATAATGACAAGGCTACTTCCATTGGAGTAACAAAGATATTGACACCAGGCTACCTTCCATAATGACAAGGCTACAATCCATTAGAGTAACAAAAATCTCGACAACAGACTTCCTTCCATAATGACAAGGCTACCATCCATTGGAGTAACAAAGATATCGACAACATACTACCTTCCATAATGACAAGGCTACCATCCATTGGAGTAACAAAGATATCGACGACATACTACCTTCCATAATGACAAGGCTATCATTCATTGGAGTAACAAAACTCATGACAAAAGACTACCTTCCATAATGACAAGGCTACCATCATTGGAGTAACAAAAATCACGACAAAAGACTACCTTCCATAATGACAAGACTGCCATCCATTGGAATAACAAAAATCTCGACAATAGACTACCTTCCATAATGACAAGGCTACCATCCATTGGAGTAACAAAAATCTCGACAACAGACTACCTTCCATAATGACAAGGCTGCCATCCATTGGATTAACAAAGATATCGACAACAAATTACCTTTCATAATGACAAGGCTACCATCCATTGGAATAACAGAAATCTCGAAAATAGACTACCTTCCATAATGACAAGGCTACCATCCATTGGAGTAACAAAAATCTCGACAACATACTACCTTCCATAATGACAAGGCTACCATTTATTAGAGTTACAAAAATATGGTCAACAGACTACCTTCCATAATGACAAGGCTATCATCCATTGGAGTAAAAAAAATATGAACAAGAGACTACCTTCCATAATGACAAGGCTACCATCCATTGGAGTATAAATTTTTTTGACAACAGACTACCTTCCATAACGACAAGGCTACCATCCATTGGAGTAACAAAAATCTCGACAACAAACTACCTTCCATAATGACTAGGCTACTTCCATTGGAGTAACAAAGATATCGACACCAGGCTACCTTCCATAATGACAAGGCTACAATCCATTGGAGTAATAAAAATCTCGACAACAGACTACCTTTCATAATGACAAGGCTACCATCCATTGGAGTAACAAAGATATCGACAACATACTACCTTCCATAATGACAAGGCTACCATCCATTGAAGTAACAAAGATATCTACGGCATACTACCTTCCATAATGACAAGGCTACCAGTCATTGGAGTAACAAAAATCACGACAAAAGACTACCTTCCATAATGACAAGGCTGCCATCCATTGGAATAACAAAAATCTCGACAATAGACTACCTTCCATAATGACAAGGCTACCATCCATTGGAGTAACAAAAATCTTAACAACAGACTACCTTCCATAATGACAAGGCTACCATCTATTGGAGTAACAAAAAATTCGACAACAGACTACCTTCCATAATGACAAGGATACCATCCAATGGAGTAACAAAAATCTCGACAACAGACTACTTTCCATAATGACAAGGCTACCATTTATTAGAGTAACAAAAATCTGGTCAACAGACTACCTTCCATAATGACAAGGCTATCATCCATTGGAGTAACAAAAATATCAACAAGAGACTACCTTCCATATTGACAAGGCTTCCATCCATTGGAGTATAAAATTTTTTGACAACAGACTACCTTCCATAATGACAAGCCTACCATCCATTGGAGTAACAAAAATCTCGACAACAAACTACCTTCCATAATGACTAGGCTACTTCCATTGGAGTAATAAAGATATCAACACCAGGCTACCTTCCATAATGACAAGGCTACAATCCATTGGAGTAATAAAAATCTCGACAACAGACTACCTTCCATAATGATAAGGCTACCATCCATTGGAGTAACAAAGATATCGACAACATACTACCTTCCATAATGACAAGGCTACCATCCATTGGAGTAACAAAGATATCCACAACATACTACCTTCCATAATGACAAGGCTACCATCCATTGGAGTAACAAAGATATCCACAACATAATACCTTCCATAATGACAAGGCTACCATTCATTGGAGTAACAAAAATCACGACAAAAGTCTACCTTCCATAATGACAAGGCTGTCATCAATTAGAATAACAAAAATCTCGACAACAGACTACCTTCCATAATGACAAGGCTACCATCCATTGGAATAACAAAAATCTCGAAAACAGAAACCTTCCATAATGACAAGGCTACCATTTATTAGAGTAACAAAAATATGGTCAACAGACTACCTTCCATAATGACAAGGGTACCATCCATTGGAGTAACAAAAATATCAACAAGAGAATACCTTCCATAATGACAAGGCTACCATCCATTGGAGTATAAAATTTTTTGACAATAAACTACCTTCCATAATTACTAGGCTACCATCCAACGGAGTAACAAAAATCTCGACAACAAACTACCTTCCATAATGACAAGGCTACTTCCATTGGAGTAACAAAGATATTGACACCAGGCTACCTTCCATAATGACAAGGCTACAATCCATTAGAGTAACAAAAATCTCGACAACAGACTTCCTTCCATAATGACAAGGCTACCATCCATTGGAGTAACAAAGATATCGACAACATACTACCTTCCATAATGACAAGGCTACCATCCATTGGAGTAACAAAGATATCGACGACATACTACCTTCCATAATGACAAGGCTAACATTCATTGGAGTAACAAAAATCATGACAAAAGACTACCTTCCATAATGACAAGGCTACCATCATTGGAGTAACAAAAATCACGACAAAAGACTACCTTCCATAATGACAAGACTGCCATCCATTGGAATAACAAAAATCTCGACAATAGACTACCTTCCATAATGACAAGGCTACCATCCATTGGAGTAACAAAAATCTCGACAACAGACTACCTTCCATAATGACAAGGCTGCCATCCATTGGATTAACAAAGATATCGACAACAAATTACCTTTCATAATGACAAGGCTACCATCCATTGGAATAACAGAAATCTCGAAAATAGACTACCTTCCATAATGACAAGGCTACCATCCATTGGAGTAACAAAAATCTCGACAACATACTACCTTCCATAATGACAAGGCTACCATTTATTAGAGTTACAAAAATATGGTCAACAGACTACCTTCCATAATGACAAGGCTATCATCCATTGGAGTAAAAAAAATATGAACAAGAGACTACCTTCCATAATGACAAGGCTACCATCCATTGGAGTATAAATTTTTTTGACAACAGACTACCTTCCATAATGACAAGCCTACCATCCATTGGAGTAACAAAAATCTCGACAACAAACTACCTTCCATAATGACTAGGCTACTTCCATTGGAGTAACAAAGATATCGACACCAGGCTACCTTCCATAATGACAAGGCTACAATCCATTGGAGTAATAAAAATCTCGACAACAGACTACCTTTCATAATGACAAGGCTACCATCCATTGGAGTAACAAAGATATCGACAACATACTACCTTCCATAATGACAAGGCTACCATCCATTGAAGTAACAAAGATATATACGGCATACTACCTTCCATAATGACAAGGCTACCAGTCATTGGAGTAACAAAAATCACGACAAAAGACTACCTTCCATAATGACAAGGCTGCCATCCATTGGAATAACAAAAATCTCGACAATAGACTACCTTCCATAATGACAAGGCTACCATCCATTGGAGTAACAAAAATCTCAACAACAGACTACCTTCCATAATGACAAGGCTACCATCTATTGGAGTAACAAAAAATTCGACAACAGACTACCTTCCATAATGACAAGGATACCATCCAATGGAGTAACAAAAATCTCGACAACATACTACCTTCCATAATGACAAGGCTACCATTTATTAGAGTTACAAAAATATGGTCAACAGACTACCTTCCATAATGACAAGGCTATCATCCATTGGAGTAACAAAAATATGAACAAGAGACTACCTTCCATAATGACAAGGCTACCATCCATTGGAGTATAAATTTTTTTGACAACAGACTACCTTCCATAATGATAAGCCTACCATCCATTGGAGTAACAAAAATCTCGACAACAAACTACCTTCCATAATGACTAGGCTACTTCCATTGGAGTAACAAAGATATCGACACCAGGCTACCTTCCATAATGACAAGGCTACAATCCATTGGAGTAATAAAAATCTCGACAACAGACTACCTTTCGTAATGACAAGGCTACCATCCATTGGAGTAACAAAGATATCGACAACATACTACCTTCCATAATGACAAGGCTACCATCCATTGAAGTAACAAAGATATCTACGGCATACTACCTTCCATAATGACAAGGCTACCAGTCATTGGAGTAACAAAAATCACGACAAAAGACTACCTTCCATAATGACAAGGCTGCCATCCATTGGAATAACAAAAATCTCGACAATAGACTACCTTCCATAATGACAAGGCTACCATCCATTGGAGTAACAAAAATCTCAACAACAGACTACCTTCCATAATGACAAGGCTACCATCTATTGGAGTAACAAAAAATTCGACAACAGACTACCTTCCATAATGACAAGGATACCATCCAATGGAGTAACAAAAATCTCGACAACATACTACCTTCCATAATGACAAGGCTACCATTTATTAGAGTTACAAAAATATGGTCAACAGACTACCTTCCATAATGACAAGGCTATCATCCATTGGAGTAACAAAAATATGAACAAGAGACTACCTTCCATAATGACAAGGCTACCATCCATTGGAGTATAAATTTTTTTGACAACAGACTACCTTCCATAATGATAAGCCTACCATCCATTGGAGTAACAAAAATCTCGACAACAAACTACCTTCCATAATGACTAGGCTACTTCCATTGGAGTAACAAAGATATCGACACCAGGCTACCTTCCATAATGACAAGGCTACAATCCATTGGAGTAATAAAAATCTCGACAACAGACTACCTTTCATAATGACAAGGCTACCATCCATTGGAGTAACAAAGATATCGACAACATACTACCTTCCATAATGACAAGGCTACCATCCATCGGAGTAACAAAGATATCTACGGCATACTACCTTCCATAATGACAAGGCTACCAGTCATTGGAGTAACAAAAATCACGACAAAAGACTACCTTCCATAATGACAAGGCTGCCATCCATTGGAATAACAAAAATCTCGACAATAGACTACCTTCCATAATGACAAGGCTACCATCCATTGGAGTAACAAAAATCTCAACAACAGACTACCTTCCATAATGACAAGGCTACCATCTATTGGAGTAACAAAAAATTCGACAACAGACTACCTTCCATAATGACAAGGATACCATCCAATGGAGTAACAAAAATCTCGACAACAGACTACTTTCCATAATGACAAGGCTACCATTTATTAGAGTAACAAAAATCTGGTCAACAGACTACCTTCCATAATGACAAGGCTATCATCCATTGGAGTAACAAAAATATCAACAAGAGACTACCTTCCATATTGACAAGGCTTCCATCCATTGGAGTATAAAATTTTTTGACAACAGACTACCTTCCATAATGACAAGCCTACCATCCATTGGAGTAACAAAAATCTCGACAACAAACTACCTTCCATAATGACTAGGCTACTTCCATTGGAGTAACAAAGATATCAACACCAGGCTACCTTCCATAATGACAAGGCTACAATCTATTGGAGTAATAAAAATCTCGACAACAGACTACCTTCCATAATGATAAGGCTACCATCCATTGGAGTAACAAAGATATCGACAACATACTACCTTCCATAATGACAAGGCTACCATCCATTGGAGTAACAAAGATATCCACAACATACTACCTTCCATAATGACAAGGCTACCATCCATTGGAGTAACAAAGATATCCACAACATAATACCTTCCATAATGACAAGGCTACCAGTCATTGGAGTAACAAAAATCACGACAAAAGTCTACCTTCCATAATGACAAGGCTGTCATCAATTAGAATAACAAAAATCTCGACAACAGACTACCTTCCATAATGACAAGGCTACCATCCATTGGAATAACAAAAATCTCGAAAACAGAAACCTTCCATAATGACAAGGCTACCATTTATTAGAGTAACAAAAATATGGTCAACAGACTACCTTCCATAATGACAAGGGTACCATCCATTGGAGTAACAAAAATATCAACAAGAGAATACCTTCCATAATGACAAGGCTACCATCCATTGGAGTATAAAATTTTTTGACAATAAACTACCTTCCATAATTACAAGGCTACCATCCAACGGAGTAACAAAAATCTCGACAACAAACTACCTTCCATAATGACAAGGCTACTTCCATTGGAGTAACAAAGATATTGACACCAGGCTACCTTCCATAATGACAAGGCTACAATCCATTAGAGTAACAAAAATCTCGACAACAGACTTCCTTCCATAATGACAAGGCTACCATCCATTGGAGTAACAAAGATATCGACAACATACTACCTTCCATAATGACAAGGCTACCATCCATTGGAGTAACAAAGATATCGACGACATACTACCTTCCATAATGACAAGGCTAACATTCATTGGAGTAACAAAAATCATGACAAAAGACTACCTTCCATAATGACAAGGCTACCATCATTGGAGTAACAAAAATCACGACAAAAGACTACCTTCCATAATGACAAGACTGCCATCCATTGGAATAACAAAAATCTCGACAATAGACTACCTTCCATAATGACAAGGCTACCATCCATTGGAGTAACAAAAATCTCGACAACAGACTACCTTCCATAATGACAAGGCTGCCATCCATTGGATTAACAAAGATATCGACAACAAATTACCTTTCATAATGACAAGGCTACCATCCATTGGAATAACAGAAATCTCGAAAATAGACTACATTCAATAATGACAAGGTTACCATCCATTGGAGTAACAAAAATCTCGACAACATACTACCTTCCATAATGACAAGGCTACCATTTATTAGAGTTACAAAAATATGGTCAACAGACTACCTTCCATAATGACAAGGCTATCATCCATTGGAGTAAAAAAAATATGAACAAGAGACTACCTTCCATAATGACAAGGCTACCATCCATTGGAGTATAAATTTTTTTGACAACAGACTACCTTCCATAAGGACAAGCCTACCATCCATTGGAGTAACAAAAATCTCGACAACAAACTACCTTCCATAATGACTAGGCTACTTCCATTGGAGTAACAAAGATATCGACACCAGGCTACCTTCCATAATGACAAGGCTACAATCCATTGGAGTAATAAAAATCTCGACAACAGACTACCTTTCATAATGACAAGGCTACCATCCATTGGAGTAACAAAGATATCGACAACATACTACCTTCCATAATGACAAGGCTACCATCCATTGAAGTAACAAAGATATCTACGGCATACTACCTTCCATAATGACAAGGCTACCAGTCATTGAAGTTACAAAAATCACGACAAAAGACTACCTTCCATAATGACAAGGCTGCCATCCATTGGAATAACAAAAATCTTGACAATAGACTACCTTCCATAATGACAAGGCTACCATCCATTGGAGTAACAAAAATCTCAACAACAGACTACCTTCCATAATGACAAGGCTACCATCTATTGGAGTAACAAAAAATTCGACAACAGACTACCTTCCATAATGACAAGGATACCATCCAATGGAGTAACAAAAATCTCGACAACATACTACCTTCCATAATGACAAGGCTACCATTTATTAGAGTTACAAAAATATGGTCAACAGACTACCTTCCATAATGACAAGGCTATCATCCATTGGAGTAACAAAAATATGAACAAGAGACTACCTTCCATAATGACAAGGCTACCATCCATTGGAGTATAAATTTTTTTGACAACAGACTACCTTCCATAATGATAAGCCTACCATCCATTGGAGTAACAAAAATCTCGACAACAAACTACCTTCCATAATGACTAGGCTACTTCCATTGGAGTAACAAAGATATCGACACCAGGCTACCTTCCATAATGACAAGGCTACAATCCATTGGAGTAATAAAAATCTCGACAACAGACTACCTTTCATAATGACAAGGCTACCATCCATTGGAGTAACAAAGATATCGACAACATACTACCTTCCATAATGACAAGGCTACCATCCATTGGAGTAACAAAGATATCTACGGCATACTACCTTCCATAATGACAAGGCTACCAGTCATTGGAGTAACAAAAATCACGACAAAAGACTACCTTCCATAATGACAAGGCTGCCATCCATTGGAATAACTAAAATCTCGACAATAGACTACCTTCCATAATGACAAGGCTACCATCCATTGGAGTAACAAAAATCTCAACAACAGACTACCTTCCATAATGACAAGGCTACCATCTATTGGAGTAACAAAAAATTCGACAACAGACTACCTTCCATAATGACAAGGATACCATCCAATGGAGTAACAAAAATCTCGACAACAGACTACTTTCCATAATGACAAGGCTACCATTTATTAGAGTAACAAAAATCTGGTCAACAGACTACCTTCCATAATGACAAGGCTATCATCCATTGGAGTAACAAAAATATCAACAAGAGACTACCTTCCATATTGACAAGGCTTCCATCCATTGGAGTATAAAATTTTTTGACAACAGACTACCTTCCATAATGACAAGCCTACCATCCATTGGAGTAACAAAAATCTCGACAACAAACTACCTTCCATAATGACTAGGCTACTTCCATTGGAGTAACAAAGATATCAACACCAGGCTACCTTCCATAATGACAAGGCTACAATCCATTGGAGTAATAAAAATCTCGACAACAGACTACCTTCCATAATGATAAGGCTACCATCCATTGGAGTAACAAAGATATCGACAACATACTACCTTCCATAATGACAAGGCTACCATCCATTGGAGTAACAAAGATATCCACAACATACTACCTTCCATAATGACAAGGCTACCATCCATTGGAGTAACAAAGATATCCACAACATAATACCTTCCATAATGACAAGGCTACCAGTCATTGGAGTAACAAAAATCACGACAAAAGTCTACCGTCCATAATGACAAGGCTGTCATCAATTAGAATAACAAAAATCTCGACAACAGACTACCTTCCATAATGACAAGGCTACCATCCATTGGAATAACAAAAATCTCGAAAACAGAAACCTTCCATAATGACAAGGCTACCATTTATTAGAGTAACAAAAATATGGTCAACAGACTACCTTCCATAATGACAAGGGTACCATCCATTGGAGTAACAAAAATATCAACAAGAGAATACCTTCCATAATGACAAGGCTACCATCCATTGGAGTATAAAATTTTTTGACAATAAACTACCTTCCATAATTACAAGGCTACCATCCAACGGAGTAACAAAAATCTCGACAACAAACTACCTTCCATAATGACAAGGCTACTTCCATTGGAGTAACAAAGATATTGACACCAGGCTACCTTCCATAATGACAAGGCTACAATCCATTAGAGTAACAAAAATCTCGACAACAGACTTCCTTCCATAATGACAAGGCTACCATCCATTGGAGTAACAAAGATATCGACAACATACTACCTTCCATAATGACAAGGCTACCATCCATTGGAGTAACAAAGATATCGACGACATACTACCTTCCATAATGACAAGGCTATCATTCATTGGAGTAACAAAAATCATGACAAAAGACTACCTTACATAATGACAAGGCTACCATCATTGGAGTAACAAAAATCACGACAAAAGACTACCTTCCATAATGACAAGACTGCCATCCATTGGAATAACAAAAATCTCGACAATAGACTACCTTCCATAATGACAAGGCTACCATCCATTGGAGTAACAAAAATCTCGACAACAGACTACCTTCCATAATGACAAGGCTGCCATCCATTGGATTAACAAAGATATCGACAACAAATTACCTTTCATAATTACAAGGCTACCATCCATTGGAATAACAGAAATCTCGAAAATAGACTACCTTCCATAATGACAAGGCTACCATCCATTGGAGTAACAAAAATCTCGACAACATACTACCTTCCATAATGACAAGGCTACCATTTATTAGAGTTACAAAAATATGGTCAACAGACTACCTTCCATAATGACAAGGCTATCATCCATTGGAGTAAAAAAAATATGAACAAGAGACTACCTTCCATAATGACAAGGCTACCATCCATTGGAGTATAAATTTTTTGACAACAGACTACCTTCCATAATGACAAGCCTACCATCCATTGGAGTAACAAAAATCTCGACAACAAACTACCTTCCATAATGACTAGGCTACTTCCATTGGAGTAACAAAGATATCGACACCAGGCTACCTTCCATAATGACAAGGCATCAATCCATTGGAGTAATAAAAATCTCGACAACAGACTACCTTTCATAATGACAAGGCTACCATCCATTGGAGTAACAAAGATATCGACAACATACTACCTTCCATAATGACAAGGCTACCATCCATTGAAGTAACAAAGATATCTACGGCATACTACCTTCCATAATGACAAGGCTACCAGTCATTGGAGTAACAAAAATCACGACAAAAGACTACCTTCCATAATGACAAGGCTGCCATCCATTGGAATAACAAAAATCTCGACAATAGACTACCTTCCATAATGACAAGGCTACCATCCATTGGAGTAACAAAAATCTCAACAACAGACTACCTTCCATAATGACAAGGCTACCATCTATTGGAGTAACAAAAAATTCGACAACAGACTACCTTCCATAATGACAAGGATACCATCCAATGGAGTAACAAAAATCTCGACAATAGACTACTTTCCATAATGACAAGGCTACCATTTATTAGAGTAACAAAAATCTGGTCAACAGACTACCTTCCATAATGACAAGGCTATCATCCATTGGAGTAACAAAAATATCAACAAGAGACTACCTTCCATATTGACAAGGCTTCCATCCATTGGAGTATAAAATTTTTTGACAACAGACTACCTTCCATAATGACAAGCCTACCATCCATTGGAGTAACAAAAATCTCGACAACAAACTACCTTCCATAATGACTAGGCTACTTCCATTGGAGTAACAAAGATATCAACACCAGGCTACCTTCCATAATGACAAGGCTACAATCCATTGGAGTAATAAAAATCTCGACAACAGACTACCTTCCATAATGATAAGGCTACCATCCATTGGAGTAACAAAGATATCGACAACATACTACCTTCCATAATGACAAGGCTACCATCCATTGGAGTAACAAAGATATCCACAACATACTACCTTCCATAATGACAAGGCTACCATCCATTGGAGTAACAAAGATATCCACAACATAATACCTTCCATAATGACAAGGCTACCAGTCATTGGAGTAACAAAAATCACGACAAAAGTCTACCGTCCATAATGACAAGGCTGTCATCAATTAGAATAACAAAAATCTCGACAACAGACTACCTTCCATAATGACAAGGCTACCATCCATTGGAATAACAAAAATCTCGAAAACAGAAACCTTCCATAATGACAAGGCTACCATTTATTAGAGTAACAAAAATATGGTCAACAGACTACCTTCCATAATGACAAGGGTACCATCCATTGGAGTAACAAAAATATCAACAAGAGAATACCTTCCATAATGACAAGGCTACCATCCATTGGAGTATAAAATTTTTTGACAATAAACTACCTTCCATAATTACAAGGCTACCATCCAACGGAGTAACAAAAATCTCGACAACAAACTACCTTCCATAATGACAAGGCTACTTCCATTGGAGTAACAAAGATATTGACACCAGGCTACCTTCCATAATGACAAGGCTACAATCCATTAGAGTAACAAAAATCTCGACAACAGACTTCCTTCCATAATGACAAGGCTACCATCCATTGGAGTAACAAAGATATCGACAACATACTACCTTCCATAATGACAAGGCTACCATCCATTGGAGTAACAAAGATATCGACGACATACTACCTTCCATAATGACAAGGCTATCATTCATTGGAGTAACAAAAATCATGACAAAAGACTACCTTACATAATAACAAGGCTACCATCATTGGAGTAACAAAAATCACGACAAAAGACTACCTTCCATAATGACAAGACTGCCATCCATTGGAATAACAAAAATCTCGACAATAGACTACCTTCCATAATGACAAGGCTACCATCCATTGGAGTAACAAAAATCTCGACAACAGACTACCTTCCATAATGACAAGGCTGCCATCCATTGGATTAACAAAGATATCGACAACAAATTACCTTTCATAATTACAAGGCTACCATCCATTGGAATAACAGAAATCTCGAAAATAGACTACCTTCCATAATGACAAGGCTACCATCCATTGGAGTAACAAAAATCTCGACAACATACTACCTTCCATAATGACAAGGCTACCATTTATTAGAGTTACAAAAATATGGTCAACAGACTACCTTCCATAATGACAAGGCTATCATCCATTGGAGTAAAAAAAATATGAACAAGAGACTACCTTCCATAATGACAAGGCTACCATCCATTGGAGTATAAATTTTTTTGACAACAGACTACCTTCCATAATGACAAGCCTACCATCCATTGGAGTAACAAAAATCTCGACAACAAACTACCTTCCATAATGACTAGGCTACTTCCATTGGAGTAACAAAGATATCGACACCAGGCTACCTTCCATAATGACAAGGCTACAATCCATTGGAGTAATAAAAATCTCGACAACAGACTACCTTTCATAATGACAAGGCTACCATCCATTGGAGTAACAAAGATATCGACAACATACTACCTTCCATAATGACAAGGCTACCATCCATTGAAGTAACAAAGATATCTACGGCATACTACCTTCCATAATGACAAGGCTACCAGTCATTGGAGTAACAAAAATCACGACAAAAGACTACCTTCCATAATGACAAGGCTGCCATCCATTGGAATAACAAAAATCTCGACAATAGACTACCTTCCATAATGACAAGGCTACCATCCATTGGAGTAACAAAAATCTCAACAACAGACTACCTTCCATAATGACAAGGCTACCATCTATTGGAGTAACAAAAAATTCGACAACAGACTACCTTCCATAATGACAAGGATACCATCCAATGGAGTAACAAAAATCTCGACAATAGACTACTTTCCATAATGACAAGGCTACCATTTATTAGAGTAACAAAAATCTGGTCAACAGACTACCTTCCATAATGACAAGGCTATCATCCATTGGAGTAACAAAAATATCAACAAGAGACTACCTTCCATATTGACAAGGCTTCCATCCATTGGAGTATAAAACTTTTTGACAACAGACTACCTTCCATAATGACAAGCCTACCATCCATTGGAGTAACAAAAATCTCGACAACAAACTACCTTCCATAATGACTAGGCTACTTCCATTGGAGTAACAAAGATATCAACACCAGGCTACCTTCCATAATGACAAGGCTACAATCCATTGGAGTAATAAAAATCTCGACAACAAACTACCTTCCATAATGATAAGGCTACCATCCATTGGAGTAACAAAGATATCGACAACATACTACCTTCCATAATGACAAGGCTACCATCCATTGGAGTAACAAAGATATCCACAACATACTACCTTCCATAATGACAAGGCTACCATCCATTAGAGTAACAAAGATATCCACAACATAATACCTTCCATAATGACAAGGCTACCAGTCATTGGAGTAACAAAAATCACGACAAAAGTCTACCTTCCATAATGACAAGGCTGTCATCAATTAGAATAACAAAAATCTCGACAACAGACTACCTTCCATAATGACAAGGCTACCATCCATTGGAATAACAAAAATCTCGAAAACAGAAACCTTCCATAATGACAAGGCTACCATTTATTAGAGTAACAAAAATATGGTCAACAGACTACCTTCCATAATGACAAGGGTACCATCAATTGGAGTAATAAAAATATCAACAAGAGAATACCTTCCATAATGACAAGGCTACCATCCATTGGAGTATAAAATTTTTTGACAACAAACTACCTTCCATAATTACAAGGCTACCATCCAACGGAGTAACAAAAATCTCGACAACAAACTACCTTCCATAATGACAAGGCTACTTCCATTGGAGTAACAAAGATATTGACACCAGGCTACCTTCCATAATGACAAGGCTACAATCCATTAGAGTAACAAAAATCTCGACAACAGACTTCCTTCCATAATGACAAGGCTACCATCCATTGGAGTAACAAAGATATCGACAACATACTACCTTCCATATTGACAAGGCTACCATCCATTGGAGTAACAAAGATATCGACGACATACTACCTTCCATAATGACAAGGCTATGATTCATTGGAGTAACAAAAATCATGACAAAAGACTACCTTCCATAATGACAAGGCTACCATCATTGGAGTAACAAAAATCACGACAAAAGACTACCTTCCATAATGACAAGACTGCCATCCATTGGAATAACAAAAATCTCGACAATAGACTACCTTCCATAATGACAAGGCTACCATCCATTGGAGTAACAAAAATCTCGACAACAGACTACCTTCCATAATGACAAGGCTTCCATCCATTGGATTAACAAAGATATCGACAACAAATTACCTTTCATAATGACAAGGCTACCATCCATTGGAATAACAAAAATCTCGAAAATAGACTACCTTCCATAATGACAAGGCTACCATCCATTGGAGTAACAAAAATCTCGACAACATACTACCTTCCATAATGACAAGGCTACCATTTATTAGAGTTACAAAAATATGGTCAACAGACTACCTTCCATAATGACAAGGCTATCATCCATTGGAGTAAAAAAAATATGAACAAGAGACTACCTTCCATAATGACAAGGCTACCATCCATTGGAGTATAAATTTTTTTGACAACAGACTACCTTCCATAATGACAAGCCTACCATCCATTGGAGTAACAAAAATCTCGACAACAAACTACCTTCCATAATGACTAGGCTACTTCCATTGGAGTAACAAAGATATCGACACCAGGCTACCTTCCATAATGACAAGGCTACAATCCATTGGAGTAATAAAAATCTCGACAACAGACTACCTTTCATAATGACAAGGCTACCATCCATTGGAGTAACAAAGATATCGACAACATACTACCTTCCATAATGACAAGGCTACCATCCATTGGAGTAACAAAGATATCTACGGCATACTACCTTCCATAATGACAAGGCTACCAGTCATTGGAGTAACAAAAATCACGACAAAAGACTACCTTCCATAATGACAAGGCTGCCATCCATTGGAATAACAAAAATCTCGACAATAGACTACCTTCCATAATGACAAGGCTACCATCCATTGGAGTAACAAAAATCTCAACAACAGACTACCTTCCATAATGACAAGGCTACCATCTATTGGAGTAACAAAAAATTCGACAACAGACTACCTTCCATAATGACAAGGATACCATCCAATGGAGTAACAAAGATATCGACAACATACTACCTTCCATAATGACAAGGCTACCATCCATTGGAGTAACAAAGATATCGACGACATACTACCTTCCATAATGACAAGGCTATGATTCATTGGAGTAACAAAAATCCTGACAAAAGACTACCTTCCATAATGACAAGGCTACCATCATTGGAGTAACAAAAATCACGACAAAAGACTACCTTCCATAATGACAAGACTGCCATCCATTGGAATAACAAAAATCTCGACAATAGACTACCTTCCATAATGACAAGGCTACCATCCATTGGAGTAACAAAAATCTCGACAACAGACTACCTTCCATAATGACAAGGCTTCCATCCATTGGATTAACAAAGATATCGACAACAAATTACCTTTCATAATGACAAGGCTACCATCCATTGGAATAACAAAAATCTCGAAAATAGACTACCTTCCATAATGACAAGGCTACCATCCATTGGAGTAACAAAAATCTCGACAACATACTACCTTCCATAATGACAAGGCTACCATTTATTAGAGTTACAAAAATATGGTCAACAGACTACCTTCCATAATGACAAGGCTATCATCCATTGGAGTAAAAAAAATATGAACAAGAGACTACCTTCCATAATGACAAGGCTACCATCCATTGGAGTATAAATTTTTTTGACAACAGACTACCTTCCATAATGACAAGCCTACCATCCATTGGAGTAACAAAAATCTCGACAACAAACTACCTTCCATAATGACTAGGCTACTTCCATTGGAGTAACAAAGATATCGACACCAGGCTACCTTCCATAATGACAAGGCTACGATCCATTGGAGTAATAAAAATCTCGACAACAGACTACCTTTCATAATGACAAGGCTACCATCCATTGGAGTAACAAAGATATCGACAACATACTACCTTCCATAATGACAAGGCTACCATCCATTGGAGTAACAAAGATATCTACGGCATACTACCTTCCATAATGACAAGGCTACCAGTCATTGGAGTAACAAAAATCACGACAAAAGACTACCTTCCATAATGACAAGGCTGCCATCCATTGGAATAACAAAAATCTCGACAATAGACTACCTTCCATAATGACAAGGCTACCATCCATTGGAGTAACAAAAATCTCAACAACAGACTACCTTCCATAATGACAAGGCTACCATCTATTGGAGTAACAAAAAATTCGACAACAGACTACCTTCCATAATGACAAGGATACCATCCAATGGAGTAACAAAAATCTCGACAACAGACTACTTTCCATAATGACAAGGCTACCATTTATTAGAGTAACAAAAATCTGGTCAACAGACTACCTTCCATAATGACAAGGCTATCATCCATTGGAGTAACAAAAATATCAACAAGAGACTACCTTCCATATTGACAAGGCTTCCATCCATTGGAGTATAAAATTTTTTGACAACAGACTACCTTCCATAATGACAAACCTACCATCCATTGGAGTAACAAAAATCTCGACAACAAACTACCTTCCATAATGACTAGGCTACTTCCATTGGAGTAACAAAGATATCAACACCAGGCTACCTTCCATAATGACAAGGCTACAATCCATTGTAGTAATAAAAATCTCGACAACAGACTACCTTCCATAATGATAAGGCTACCATCCACTGGAGTAACAAAGATATCGACAACATACTACCTTCCATAATGACAAGGCTACCATCCATTGGAGTAACAAAGATATCCACAACATACTACCTTCCATAATGACAAGGCTACCATCCATTGGAGTAACAAAGATATCCACAACATAATACCTTCCATAATGACAAGGCTACCAGTCATTGGAGTAACAAAAATCACGACAAAAGTCTACCTTCCATAATGACAAGGCTGTCATCAATTAGAATAACAAAAATCTCGACAACAGACTACCTTCCATAATGACAAGGCTACCATCCATTGGAATAACAAAAATCTCGAAAACAGAAACCTTCCATAATGACAAGGCTACCATTTATTAGATTAACAAAAATATGGTCAACAGACTACCTTCCATAATGACAAGGGTACCATCCATTGGAGTAACAAAAATATCAACAAGAGAATACCTTCCATAATGACAAGGCTACCATCCATTGGAGTATAAAATTTTTTGACAACAAACTACCTTCCATAATTACAAGGCTACCATCCAACGGAGTAACAAAAATCTCGACAACAAACTACCTTCCATAATGACAAGGCTACTTCCATTGGAGTAACAAAGATATTGACACCAGGCTACCTTCCATAATGACAAGGCTACAATCCATTAGAGTAACAAAAATCTCGACAACAGACTTCCTTCCATAATGACAAGGCTACCATCCATTGGAGTAACAAAGATATCGACAACATACTACCTTCCATAATGACAAGGCTACCATCCATTGGAGTAACAAAGATATCGACGACATACTACCTTCCATAATGACAAGGCTATCATTCATTGGAGTAACAAAAATCATGACAAAAGACTACCTTCCATAATGACAAGGCTACCATCATTGGAGTAACAAAAATCACGACAAAAGACTACCTTCCATAATGACAAGACTGCCATCCATTGGAATAACAAAAATCTCGACAATAGACTACCTTCCATAATGACAAGGCTACCATCCATTGGAGTAACAAAAATCTCGACAACAGACTACCTTCCATAATGACAAGGCTGCCATCCATTGGATTAACAAAGATATCGACAACAAATTACCTTTCATAATGACAAGGCTACCATCCATTGGAATAACAAAAATCTCGAAAATAGACTACCTTCCATAATGACAAGGCTACCATCCATTGGAGTAACAAAAATCTCGACAACATACTACCTTCCATAATGACAAGGCTACCATTTATTAGAGTTACAAAAATATGGTCAACAGACTACCTTCCATAATGACAAGGCTATCATCCATTGGAGTAAAAAAAATATGAACAAGAGACTACCTTCCATAATGACAAGGCTACCATCCATTGGAGTATAAATTTTTTTGACAACAGACTACCTTCCATAATGACAAGCCTACCATCCATTGGAGTAACAAAAATCTCGACAACAAACTACCTTCCATAATGACTAGGCTACTTCCATTGGAGTAACAAAGATATCGACACCAGGCTACCTTCCATAATGACAAGGCTACAATCCATTGGAGTAATAAAAATCTCGACAACAGACTACCTTTCATAATGACAAGGCTACCATCCATTGGAGTAACAAAGATATCGACAACATACTACCTTCCATAATGACAAGGCTACCATCCATTGGAGTAACAAAGATATCTACGGCATACTACCTTCCATAATGACAAGGCTACCAGTCATTGGAGTAACAAAAATCACGACAAAAGACTACCTTCCATAATGACAAGGCTGCCATCCATTGGAATAACAAAAATCTCGACAATAGACTACCTTCCATAATGACAAGGCTACCATCCATTGGAGTAACAAAAATCTCAACAACAGACTACCTTCCATAATGACAAGGCTACCATCTATTGGAGTAACAAAAAATTCGACAACAGACTACCTTCCATAATGACAAGGATACCATCCAATGGAGTAACAAAAATCTCGACAACAGACTACTTTCCATAATGACAAGGCTACCATTTATTAGAGTAACAAAAATCTGGTCAACAGACTACCTTCCATAATGACAAGGCTATCATCCATTGGAGTAACAAAAATATCAACAAGAGACTACCTTCCATATTGACAAGGCTTCCATCCATTGGAGTATAAAATTTTTTGACAACAGACTACCTTCCATAATGACAAACCTACCATCCATTGGAGTAACAAAAATCTCGACAACAAACTACCTTCCATAATGACTAGGCTACTTCCATTGGAGTAACAAAGATATCAACACCAGGCTACCTTCCATAATGACAAGGCTACAATCCATTGTAGTAATAAAAATCTCGACAACAGACTACCTTCCATAATGATAAGGCTACCATCCATTGGAGTAACAAAGATATCGACAACATACTACCTTCCATAATGACAAGGCTACCATCCATTGGAGTAACAAAGATATCCACAACATACTACCTTCCATAATGACAAGGCTACCATCCATTGGAGTAACAAAGATATCCACAACATAATACCTTCCATAATGACAAGGCTACCAGTCATTGGAGTAACAAAAATCACGACAAAAGTCTACCTTCCATAATGACAAGGCTGTCATCAATTAGAATAACAAAAATCTCGACAACAGACTACCTTCCATAATGACAAGGCTACCATCCATTGGAATAACAAAAATCTCGAAAATAGAAACCTTCCATAATTACAAGGCTACCATTTATTAGATTAACAAAAATATGGTCAACAGACTACCTTCCATAATGACAAGGGTACCATCCATTGGAGTAACAAAAATATCAACAAGAGAATACCTTCCATAATGACAAGGCTACCATCCATTGGAGTATAAATTTTTTTGACAACAAACTACCTTCCATAATTACAAGGCTACCATCCAACGGAGTAACAAAAATCTCGACAACAAACTACCTTCCATAATGACAAGGCTACTTCCATTGGAGTAACAAAGATATTGACACCAGGCTACCTTCCATAATGACAAGGCTACAATCCATTAGAGTAACAAAAATCTCGACAACAGACTTCCTTCCATAATGACAAGGCTACCATCCATTGGAGTAACAAAGATATCGACAACATACTACCTTCCATAATGACAAGGCTACCATCCATTGGAGTAACAAAGATATCGATGACATACTACCTTCCATAATGACAAGGCTATCATTCATTGGAGTAACAAAAATCATGACAAAAGACTACCTTCCATAATGACAAGGCTACCATCATTGGAGTAACAAAAATCACGACAATAGACTACCTTCCATAATGACCAGACTGCCATCCATTGGAATAACAAAAATCTCGACAATAGACTACCTTCCATAATGACAAGGCTACCATCCATTGGAGTAACAAAAATCTCGACAACAGACTACCTTCCATAATGACAAGGCTGCCATCCATTGGATTAACAAAGATATCGACAACAAATTACCTTTCATAATGACAAGGCTACCATCCATTGGAATAACAAAAATCTCGAAAATAGACTACCTTCCATAATGACAAGGCTACCATCCATTGGAGTAACAAAAATCTCGACAACATACTACCTTCCGTAATGACAAGGCTACCATTTATTAGAGTTACAAAAATATGGTCAACAGACTACCTTCCATAATGACAAGGGTATCATCCATTGGAGTAAAAAAAATATGAACAAGAGACTACCTTCCATAATGACAAGGCTACCATCCATTGGAGTATAAATTTTTTTGACAACAGACTACCTTCCATAATGACAAGCCTACCATCCATTGGAGTAACAAAAATCTCGACAACAAACTACCTTCCATAATGACTAGGCTACTTCCATTGGAGTAACAAAGATATCGACACCAGGCTACCTTCCATAATGACAAGGCTACAATCCATTGGAGTAATAAAAATCTCGACAATAGACTACCTTTCATAATGACAAGGCTACCATCCATTGGAGTAACAAAGATATCGACAACATACTACCTTCCATAATGACAAGGCTACCATCCATTGGAGTAACAAAGATATCTACGGCATACTACCTTCCATAATGACAAGGCTACCAGTCATTGGAGTAACAAAAATCACGACAAAAGACTACCTTCCATAATGACAAGGCTGCCATCCATTGGAATAACAAAAATCTCGACAATAGACTACCTTCCATAATGACAAGGCTACCATCCATTGGAGTAACAAAAATCTCAACAACAGACTACCTTCCAAAATGACAAGGCTACCATCTATTGGAGTAACAAAAAATTCGACAACAGACTACCTTCCATAATGACAAGGATACCATCCAATGGAGTAACAAAAATCTCGATAACAGACTACTTTCCATAATGACAAGGCTACCATTTATTAGAGTAACAAAAATTTGGTCAACAGACTACCTTCCATAATGACAAGGCTATCATCCATTGGAGTAACAAAAATATCAACAAGAGACTACCTTCCATATTGACAAGGCTTCCATCCATTGGAGTATAAAATTTTTTGACAACAGACTACCTTCCATAATGACAAGCCTACCATCCATTGGAGTAACAAAAATCTCGACAACAAACTACCTTCCATAATGACTAGGCTACTTCCATTGGAGTAACAAAGATATCAACACCAGGCTACCTTCCAT
The DNA here is from genome assembly GCA_948472305.1 of Vicia faba. Classification (NCBI taxonomy): domain Eukaryota; kingdom Viridiplantae; phylum Streptophyta; class Magnoliopsida; order Fabales; family Fabaceae; genus Vicia; species Vicia faba. Next base: position 653,520,274 of record OX451741.1, read on the forward strand.
AATGACAAGGCTACAATCCATTGGAGTAATAAAAATCTCGACAACAAACTACCTTCCATAATGATAAGGCTACCATCCATTGGAGTAACAAAGATATCGACAACATACTACCTTCCATAATGACAAGGCTTCCATCCATTGGAGTAACAAAGATATCCACAACATACTACCTTCCATAATGACAAGGCTACCATCCATTAGAGTAACAAAGATATCCACAACATAATACCTTCCATAATGACAAGGCTACCAGTCATTGGAGTAACAAAAATCACGACAAAAGTCTACCTTCCATAATGACAAGGTTGTCATCAATTAGAATAACAAAAATCTCGACAACAGACTACCTTCCATAATGACAAGGCTACCATCCATTGGAATAACAAAAATCTCGAAAACAGAAACCTTCCATAATGACAAGGCTACCATTTATTAGAGTAACAAAAATATGGTCAACAGACTACCTTCCATAATGACAAGGGTACCATCAATTGGAGTAATAAAAATATCAACAAGAGAATACCTTCCATAATGACAAGGCTACCATCCATTGGAGTATAAAATTTTTTGACAACAAACTACCTTCCATAATTACAAGGCTACAATCCAACGGAGTAACAAAAATCTCGACAACAAACTACCTTCCATAATGACAAGGCTACTTCCATTGGAGTAACAAAGATATTGACACCAGGCTACCTTCCATAATGACAAGGCTACAATCCATTAGAGTAACAAAAATCTCGACAACAGACTTCCTTCCATAATGACAAGGCTACCATCCATTGGAGTAACAAAGATATCGACAACATACTACATTCCATAATGACAAGGCTACCATCCATTGGAGTAACAAAGATATCGACGACATACTACCTTCCATAATGACAAGGCTATCATTCATTGGAGTAACAAAAATCATGACAAAAGACTACCTTCCATAATGACAAGGCTACCATCATTGGAGTAACAAAAATCACGACAAAAGACTACCTTCCATAATGACAAGACTGCCATCCATTGGAATAACAAAAATCTCGACAATAGACTACCTTCCATAATGACAAGGCTACCATCCATTGGAGTAACAAAAATCTCGACAACAGACTACCTTCCATAATGATAAGGCTGCCATCCATTGGATTAACAAAGATATCGACAACAAATTACCTTTCATAATGACAAGGCTACCATCCATTGGAATAACAAAAATCTCGAAAATAGACTACCTTCCATAATGACAAGGCTACCATCCATTGGAGTAACAAAAATCTCGACAACAGACTACCTTCCATAATGACAAGGCTACCATTTATTAGAGTTACAAAAATATGGTCAACAGACTACCTTCCATAATGACAAGGCTATCATCCATTGGAGTAACAAAAATATGAACAAGAGACTACCTCCCATAATGACAAGGCTACCATCCATTGGAGTATAAATTTTTTTGACAACAGACTACCTTCCATAATGACAAGCCTACCATCCATTGGAGTAACAAAAATCTCGACAACAAACTACCTTCCATAATGACTAGGCTACTTCCATTGGAGTGACAAAGATATCGACACCAGGCTACCTTCCATAATGACAAGGCTACAATCCATTGGAGTAATAAAAATCTCGACAACAGACTACCTTCCATAATGATAAGGCTACCATCCATTGGAGTAACAAAGATATCGACAACATACTACCTTCCATAATGACAAGGCTACCATCCATTGGAGTAAAAAAGATATCCACAACATACTACCTTCCATAATGACAAGGCTACCAGTCATTGGAGTAACAAAAATCACGATAAAAGACTACATTCCATAATGACAAGGCTGCCATCCATTGGAATAACAAAAATCTCGACAACAGACTCCCTTCCATAATGACAAGGCTACCATCCATTGGAATAAAAAAAATATCGACAACAGACTACCTTCCATAATGATAAGGCTACCATCCAATGGATTAACAAAAATCTTGACAATAGACTACCTTCCATAATGACAACGCTACCATTTATTAGAGTAACAAAAATATGGTCAACAGACTACCTTCCATAATGACAAGGGTACCATCCATTGGAGTAACAAAAATAACAACAAGAGAATACCTTCCATAATGACAAGGCTACCATCCATTGGAGTATAACATTTTTTGACAACAGACTACCTTCCATAATTACAAGGCTACCATCCAATGAAGTAACAAAAATCTCAACAACAAACTACCTTCGATAATGACTAGGATACTTCCATTGGAGGAACAAAGATATTGACACCAGGCTACCATCCATAATGACAAGGCTACAATCCATTGGAGTAATAAAAATCTCGACAACAGACTACCTTTCATAATGACAAGGCTACCATCCATTGGAGTAACAAAGATATCGACAACATACTACCTTCCATAATGACAAGGCTACCATCCATTGGAGTAACAAAGATATCTACGGCATACTACCTTCCATAATGACAAGGCTACCAGTCATTGGAGTAACAAAAATCACGACAAAAGACTACCTTCCATAATGACAAGGCTGCCATCCATTGGAATAACAAAAATCTCGACAATAGACTACCTTCCATTATGACAAGGCTACCATCCATTGGAGTAACAAAAATCTCAACAACAGACTACCTTCCATAATGACAAGGCTACCATCTATTGGAGTAACAAAAAATTCGACAACAGACTACCTTCCATAATGACAAGGATACCATCCAATGGAGTAACAAAAATCTCGACAACAGACTACTTTCCATAATGACAAGGCTACCATTTATTAGAGTAACAAAAATCTGGTCAACAGACTACCTTCCATAATGACAAGGCTATCATCCATTGGAGTAACAAAAATATCAACAAGAGACTACCTTCCATATTGACAAGGCTTCCATCCATTGGAGTATAAAATTTTTTGACAACAGACTACCTTCCATAATGACAAACCTACCATCCATTGGAGTAACAAAAATCTCGACAACAAACTACCTTCCATAATGACTAGGCTACTTCCATTGGAGTAACAAAGATATCAACACCAGGCTACCTTCCATAATGACAAGGCTACAATCCATTGTAGTAATAAAAATCTCGACAACAGACTACCTTCCATAATGATAAGGCTACCATCCATTGGAGTAACAAAGATATCGATAACATACTACCTTCCATAATGACAAGGCTACCATCCATTGGAGTAACAAAGATATCCACAACATACTACCTTCCATAATGACAAGGCTACCATCCATTGGAGTAACAAAGATATCCACAACATAATACCTTCCATAATGACAAGGCTACCAGTCATTGGAGTAACAAAAATCACGACAAAAGTCTACCTTCCATAATGACAAGGCTGTCATCAATTAGAATAACAAAAATCTCGACAACAGACTACCTTCCATAATGACAAGGCTACCATCCATTGGAATAACAAAAATCTCGAAAATAGAAACCTTCCATAATGACAAGGCTACCATTTATTAGATTAACAAAAATATGGTCAACAGACTACCTTCCATAATGACAAGGGTACCATCCATTGGAGTAACAAAAATATCAACAAGAGAATACCTTCCATAATGACAAGGCTACCATCCATTGGAGTATAAAATTTTTTGACAACAAACTACCTTCCATAATTACAAGGCTACCATCCAACGGAGTAACAAAAATCTCGACAACAAACTACCTTCCATAATGACAAGGCTACTTCCATTGGAGTAACAAAGATATTGACACCAGGCTACCTTCCATAATGACAAGGCTACAATCCATTAGAGTAACAAAAATCTCGACAACAGACTTCCTTCCATAATGACAAGGCTACCATCCATTGGAGTAACAAAGATATCGACAACATACTACCTTCCATAATGACAAGGCTACCATCCATTGGAGTAACAAAGATATCGACGACATACTACCTTCCATAATGACAAGGCTATCATTCATTGGAGTAACAAAAATCATGACAAAAGACTACCTTCCATAATGACAAGGCTACCATCGTTGGAGTAACAAAAATCACGACAAAAGACTACCTTCCATAATGACAAGACTGCCATCCATTGGAATAACAAAAATCTCGACAATAGACTACCTTCCATAATGACAAGGCTACCATCCATTGGAGTAACAAAAATCTCGACAACAGACTACCTTCCATAATGACAAGGCTGCCATCCATTGGATTAACAAAGATATCGACAACAAATTACCTTTCATAATGACAAGGCTACCATCCATTGGAATAACAAAAATCTCGAAAATAGACTACCTTCCATAATGACAAGGCTACCATCCATTGGAGTAACAAAAATCTCGACAACATACTACCTTCCGTAATGACAAGGCTACCATTTATTAGAGTTACAAAAATATGGTCAACAGACTACCTTCCATAATGACAAGGGTATCATCCATTGGAGTAAAAAAAATATGAACAAGAGACTACCTTCCATAATGACAAGGCTACCATCCATTGGAGTATAAATTTTTTTGACAACAGACTACCTTCCATAATGACAAGCCTACCATCCATTGGAGTAACAAAAATCTCGACATCAAACTACCTTCCATAATGACTAGGCTACTTCCATTGGAGTAACAAAGATATCGACACCAGGCTACCTTCCATAATGACAAGGCTACAATCCATTGGAGTAATAAAAATCTCGACAACAGACTACCTTTCATAATGACAAGGCTACCATCCATTGGAGTAACAAAGATATCGACAACATACTACCTTCCATAATGACAAGGCTACCATCCATTGGAGTAACAAAGATATCTACGGCATACTACCTTCCATAATGACAAGGCTACCAGTCATTGGAGTAACAAAAATCACGACAAAAGACTACCTTCCATAATGACAAGGCTGCCATCCATTGGAATAACAAAAATCTCGACAATAGACTACCTTCCATAATGACAAGGCTACCATCCATTGGAGTAACAAAAATCTCAACAACAGACTACCTTCCATAATGACAAGGCTACCATCTATTGGAGTAACAAAAAATTCGACAACAGACTACCTTCCATAATGACAAGGATACCATCCAATGGAGTAACAAAAATCTCGATAACAGACTACTTTCCATAATGACAAGGCTACCATTTATTAGAGTAACAAAAATTTGGTCAACAGACTACCTTCCATAATGACAAGGCTATCATCCATTGGAGTAACAAAAATATCAACAAGAGACTACCTTCCATATTGACAAGGCTTCCATCCATTGGAGTATAAATTTTTTTGACAACAGACTACCTTCCATAATGACAAGCCTACCATCCATTGGAGTAACAAAAATCTCGACAACAAACTACCTTCCATAATGACTAGGCTACTTCCATTGGAGTAACAAAGATATCAACACCAGGCTACCTTCCATAATGACAAGGCTACAATCCATTGGAGTAATAAAAATCTCAACAACAAACTACCTTCCATAATGATAAGGCTACCATCCATTGGAGTAACAAAGATATCGACAACATACTACCTTCCATAATGACAAGGCTTCCATCCATTGGAGTAACAAAGATATCCACAATATACTACCTTCCATAATGACAAGGCTACCATCCATTGGAGTAACAAAGATATCCACAACATAATACCTTCCATAATGACAAGGCTACCAGTCATTGGAGTAACAAAAATCACGACAAAAGTCTACCTTCCATAATGACAAGGTTGTAATCAATTAGAATAACAAAAATCTCGACAACAGACTACCTTCCATAATGACAAGGCTACCATCCATTGGAATAACAAAAATCTCGAAAACAGAAACCTTCCATAATGACAAGGCTATCATTTATTAGAGTAACAAAAATATGGTCAACAGACTACCTTCCATAATGACAAGGGTACCATCCATTGGAGTAACAAAAATATCAACAAGAGAATACCTTCCATAATGACAAGGCTACCATCCATTGGAGTATAAAATTTTTTGACAACAAACTACCTTCCATAATTACAAGGCTACCATCCAACGGAGTAACAAAAATCTCGACAACAAACTACCTTCCATAATGACAAGGCTACTTCCATTGGAGTAACAAAGATATTGACACCAGGCTACCTTCCATAATGACAAGGCTACAATCCATTAGAGTAACAAAAATCTCGACAACAGACTTCCTTCCATAATGACAAGGCTACCATCCATTGGAGTAACAAAGATATCGACAACATACTACCTTCCATAATGACAAGGCTACCATCCATTGGAGTAACAAAGATATCGACGACATACTACCTTCCATAATGACAAGGCTATCATTCATTGGAGTAACAAAAATCATGACAAAAGACTACCTTCCATAATGACAAGGCTACCATCATTGGAGTAACAAAAATCACGACAAAAGACTACCTTCCATAATGACAAGACTGCCATCCATTGGAATAACAAAAATCTCGACAATAGACTACCTTCCATAATGACAAGGCTACCATCCATTGGAGTAACAAAAATCTCGACAACAGACTACCTTCCATAATGACAAGGCTGCCATCCATTGGATTAACAAAGATATCGACAACAAATTACCTTTCATAATGACAAGGCTACCATCCATTGGAATAACAAAAATCTCGAAAATAGACTACCTTCCATAATGACAAGGCTACCATCCATTGGAGTAACAAAAATCTCGACAACAGACTACCTTCCATAATGACAAGGCTACCATTTATTAGAGTTACAAAAATATGGTCAACAGACTACCTTCCATAATGACAAGGCTATCATCCATTGGAGTAACAAAAATATGAACAAGAGACTACCTCCCATAATGACAAGGCTACCATCCATTGGAGTATAAATTTTTTTGACAACAGACTACCTTCCATAATGACAAGCCTACCATCCATTGGAGTAACAAAAATCTCGACAACAAACTACCTTCCATAATGATTAGGCAACTTCCATTGGAGTGACAAAGATATCGACACCAGGCTACCTTCCATAATGACAAGGCTACAATCCATTGGAGTAATAAAAATCTCGACAACAGACTACCTTCCATAATGATAAGGCTACCATCCATTGGAGTAACAAAGATATCGACAACATACTACCTTCCATAATGACAAGGCTACCATCCATTGGAGTAAAAAAGATATCCACAACATACTACCTTCCATAATGACAAGGCTACCAGTCATTGGAGTAACAAAAATCACGATAAAAGACTACATTCCATAATGACAAGGCTGCCATCCATTGGAATAACAAAAATCTCGACAACAGACTCCCTTCCATAATGACAAGGCTACCATCCATTGGAATAAAAAAAATATCGACAACAGACTACCTTCCATAATGATAAGGCTACCATCCAATGGATTAACAAAAATCTTGACAATAGACTACCTTCCATAATGACAACGCTACCATTTATTAGAGTAACAAAAATATGGTCAACAGACTACCTTCCATAAAGACAAGGGTACCATCCATTGGAGTAACAAAAATAACAACAAGAGAATACCTTCCATAATGACAAGGCTACCATCCATTGGAGTATAACATTTTTTGACAACAGACTACCTTCCATAATTACAAGGCTACCATCCAATGAAGTAACAAAAATCTCAACAACAAACTACCTTCGATAATGACTAGGATACTTCCATTGGAGGAACAAAGATATTGACACCAGGCTACCTTCCATAATGACAAGGCTACAATCCATTGGAGTAACAAAAATCTCGACTACAAACTACCTTTCATAATGACAAGGCTACCATCCATTGGAGTAACAAACATATCGACAACATACTACCTTCCATAATGACAAGCCTACCATCCATTGGAGTAACAAAAATCTCGACAACAAACTACCTTCCATAATGACTAGGCTACTTCCATTGGAGTGACAAAGATATCGACACCAGGCTACCTTCCATAATGACAAGGCTACAATCCATTGGAGTAATAAAAATCTCGACAACAGACTACCTTCCATAATGATAAGGCTACCATCCATTGGAGTAACAAAGATATCGACAACATACTACCTTCCATAATGACAAGGCTACCATCCATTGGAGTAAAAAAGATATCCACAACATACTACCTTCCATAATGACAAGGCTACCAGTCATTGGAGTAACAAAAATCACGATAAAAGACTACATTCCATAATGACAAGGCTGCCATCCATTGGAATAACAAAAATCTCGACAACAGACTCCCTTCCATAATGACAAGGCTACCATCCATTGGAATAAAAAAAATATCGACAACAGACTACCTTCCATAATGATAAGGCTACCATCCAATGGATTAACAAAAATCTTGACAATAGACTACCTTCCATAATGACAACGCTACCATTTATTAGAGTAACAAAAATATGGTCAACAGACTACCTTCCATAATGACAAGGGTACCATCCATTGGAGTAACAAAAATAACAACAAGAGAATACCTTCCATAATGACAAGGCTACCATCCATTGGAGTATAACATTTTTTGACAACAGACTACCTTCCATAATTACAAGGCTACCATCCAATGAAGTAACAAAAATCTCAACAACAAACTACCATCGATAATGACTAGGATACTTCCATTGGAGGAACAAAGATATTGACACCAGGCTACCTTCCATAATGACAAGGCTACAATCCATTGGAGTAACAAAAATCTCGACTACAAACTACCTTTCATAATGACAAGGCTACCATCCATTGGAGTAACAAACATATCGACAACATACTACCTTCCATAATGACAAGGCTACCATCCATTGGAGTAACAAAGATATCTATGACATACTACCTTCCATAATGACAAGGCTGCCATCCATTGGAATAACAAAAATCTCGACAACAGACTACCTTCCATAATGAAAAGGCTACCATCCATTGGAGTAACAAAAATCTCGACAATAGACTACCTTCCATAATGACAAGGCTACCGTCCATTGGATTAACAAAGATATCGACAACAAACTACCTTTCATAATGACCAGGCTACCATCCATTGGAATAACAAAAATCTCGAAAACAGACTACCATCCATAATGACAAGGCTACCATCCATTGGAATAACAAAAATCTCGAAAATAGACTACCTTCCATAATGACAAGGCTACCATCCATTGGAGTAACAAAAATCTCGACAACATACTACCTTCCGTAATGACAAGGCTACCATTTATTAGAGTTACAAAAATATGGTCAACAGACTACCTTCCATAATGACAAGGCTATCATCCATTGGAGTAAAAAAAATATGAACAAGAGACTACCTTCCATAATGACAAGGCTACCATCCATTGGAGTATAAATTTTTTTGACAACAGACTACCTTCCATAATGACAAGCCTACCATCCATTGGAGTAACAAAAATCTCGACAACAAACTACCTTCCATAATGACTAGGCTACTTCCATTGGAGTAACAAAGATATCGACACCAGGCTACCTTCCATAATGACAAGGCTACAATCCATTGGAGTAATAAAAATCTCGACAACAGACTACCTTTCATAATGACAAGGCTACCATCCATTGGAGTAACAAAGATATCGACAACATACTACCTTCCATAATGACAAGGCTACCATCCATTGGAGTAACAAAGATATCTACGGCATACTACCTTCCATAATGACAAGGCTACCAGTCATTGGAGTAACAAAAATCACGACAAAAGACTACCTTCCATAATGACAAGGCTGCCATCCATTGGAATAACAAAAATCTCGACAATAGACTACCTTCCATAATGACAAGGCTACCATCCATTGGACTAACAAAAATCTCAACAACAGACTACCTTCCATAATGACAAGGCTACCATCTATTGGAGTAACAAAAAATTCGACAACAGACTACCTTCCATAATGACAAGGATACCATCCAATGGAGTAACAAAAATCTCGACAACAGACTACTTTCCATAATGACAAGGCTACCATTTATTAGAGTAACAAAAATTTGGTCAACAGACCACCTTCCATAATGACAAGGCTATCATCCATTGGAGTAACAAAAATATCAACAAGAGACTACCTTCCATATTGACAAGGCTTCCATCCATTGGAGTATAAATTTTTTTGACAACAGACTACCTTCCATAATGACAAGCCTACCATCCATTGGAGTAACAAAAATCTCGACAACAAACTACCTTCCATAATGACTAGGCTACTTCCATTGGAGTAACAAAGATATCAACACCAGGCTACCTTCCATAATGACAAGGCTACAATCCATTGGAGTAATAAAAATCTCGACAACAAACTACCTTCCATAATGATAAGGCTACCATCCATTGGAGTAACAAAGATATCGACAACATACTACCTTCCATAATGACAAGGCTTCCATCCATTGGAGTAACAAAGATATCCACAATATACTACCTTCCATAATGACAAGGCTACCATCCATTGGAGTAACAAAGATATCCACAACATAATACCTTCCATAATGACAAGGCTACCAGTCATTGGAGTAACAAAAATCACGACAAAAGTCTACCTTCCATAATGACAAGGCTGTCATCAATTAGAATAACAAAAATCTCGACAACAGACTACCTTCCATAATGACAAGGCTACCATCCATTGGAATAACAAAAATCTCGAAAACAGAAACCTTCCATAATGACAAGGCTATCATTTATTAGAGTAACAAAAATATGGTCAACAGACTACCTTCCATAATGACAAGGGTACCATCCATTGGAGTAACAAAAATATCAACAAGAGAATACCTTCCATAATGACAAGGCTACCATCCATTGGAGTATAAAATTTTTTGACAACAAACTACCTTCCATAATTACAAGGCTACCATCCAACGAAGTAACAAAAATCTCGACAACAAACTACCTTCCATAATGACAAGGCTACTTCCATTGGAGTAACAAAGATATTGACACCAGGCTACCTTCCATAATGACAAGGCTACAATCCATTAGAGTAACAAAAATCTCGACAACAGACTTCCTTCCATAATGACAAGGCTACCATCCATTGGAGTAACAAAGATATCGACAACATACTACCTTCCATAATGACAAGGCTACCATCCATTGGAGTAACAAAGATATCGACGACATACTACCTTCCATAATGACAAGGCTATCATTCATTGGAGTAACAAAAATCATGACAAAAGACTACCTTCCATAATGACAAGGCTACCATCATTGGAGTAACAAAAATCACGACAAAAGACTACCTTCCATAATGACAAGACTGCCATCCATTGGAATAACAAAAATCTCGACAATAGACTACCTTCCATAATGACAAGGCTACCATCCATTGGAGTAACAAAAATCTCGACAACAGACTACCTTCCATAATGACAAGGCTGCCATCCATTGGATTAACAAAGATATCGACAACAAATTACCTTTCATAATGACAAGGCTACCATCCATTGGAATAACAAAAATCTCGAAAATAGACTACCTTCCATAATGACAAGGCTACCATCCATTGGAGTAACAAAAATCTCGACAACAGACTACCTTCCATAATGACAAGGCTACCATTTATTAGAGTTACAAAAATATGGTCAACAGACTACCTTCCATAATGACAAGGCTATCATCCATTGGAGTAACAAAAATATGAACAAGAGACTACCTCCCATAATGACAAGGCTACCATCCATTGGAGTATAAATTTTTTTGACAACAGACTACCTTCCATAATGACAAGCCTACCATCCATTGGAGTAACAAAAATCTCGACAACAAACTACCTTCCATAATGACTAGGCTACTTCCATTGGAGTGACAAAGATATCGACACCAGGCTACCTTCCATAATGACAAGGCTACAATCCATTGGAGTAATAAAAATCTCGACAACAGACTACCTTCCATAATGATAAGGCTACCATCCATTGGAGTAACAAAGATATCGACAACATACTACCTTCCATAATGACAAGGCTACCATCCATTGGAGTAAAAAAGATATCCACAACATACTACCTTCCATAATGACAAGGCTACCAGTCATTGGAGTAACAAAAATCACGATAAAAGACTACATTCCATAATGACAAGGCTGCCATCCATTGGAATAACAAAAATCTCGACAACAGACTCCCTTCCATAATGACAAGGCTACCATCCATTGGAATAAAAAAAATATCGACAACAGACTACCTTCCATAATGATAAGGCTACCATCCAATGGATTAACAAAAATCTTGACAATAGACTACCTTCCATAATGACAACGCTACCATTTATTAGAGTAACAAAAATATGGTCAACAGACTACCTTCCATAATGACAAGGGTACCATCCAGTGGAGTAACAAAAATAACAACAAGAGAATACCTTCCATAATGACAAGGCTACCATCCATTGGAGTATAACATTTTTTGACAACAGACTACCTTCCATAATTACAAGGCTACCATCCAATGAAGTAACAAAAATCTCAACAACAAACTACCTTCGATAATGACTAGGATACTTCCATTGGAGGAACAAAGATATTGACACCAGGCTACCTTCCATAATGACAAGGCTACAATCCATTGGAGTAACAAAAATCTCGACTACAAACTACCTTTCATAATGACAAGGCTACCATCCATTGGAGTAACAAACATATCGACAACATACTACCTTCCATAATGACAAGGCTACCATCCATTGGAGTAACAAAGATATCTATGACATACTACCTTCCATAATGACAAGGCTGCCATCCATTGGAATAACAAAAATCTCGACAACAGACTACCTTCCATAATGAAAAGGCTACCATCCATTGGAGTAACAAAAATCTCGACAATAGACTACCTTCCATAATGACAAGGCTACCGTCCATTGGATTAACAAATATATCGACAACAAACTACCTTTCATAATGACCAGGCTACCATCCATTGGAATAACAAAAATCTCGAAAACAGACTACCATCCATAATGACAAGGCTACCATCCATTGGAGTAACAAAAATCTCGACAACAGACTACCTTCCATAATGACAAGGCTACCATCCAATGGAGTAACAAAAATCTCGACAACAGACTACCTTCTATAATGACAAGTCTACCATTTCTTAGAGTAACAAAAATCTGGTCAACAGACTACCTTCCATAATGACAAGGCTATCATCCATTGGAGTAACAAAAATATCAACAAGAGACTACCTTCCATATTGACAAGGCTACCATCCATTGGAGTATAAAATTTTTTGACAACAGACTACCTTCCATAATGACAAGCCTACCATCCATTGGAGTAACAAAAATCTCGACAACAAATTACCTTCCAAAATGACTAGGCTACTTCCATTGGAGTAACAAAGATATCGACACCAGGCTACCTTCCATAATGACAAGGCTACAATCCATTGGAGTAATAAAAATCTCGACAACAAACTATCTTCCACAATGATAAGGTTACCATCCATTGGAGTAACAAAGATATCGACAACATACTACCTTCCATAATGACAAGGCTACCATCCATTAGAGTAACAAAGATATCGACGACATACTACCTTCCATAATGATAAGGCTACCAAACATTGGAGTAAGAAAAATCACGACAAAAGACTACCTTCCATAATGACAAGGCTGCCATCCATTGGAATAACAAAAATCTCGACAACAGACTACCTTCCATAATGACAAGGCTACCATCCATTGGAATAACAAAAATCTCGACAACAGACTACCTTCCATAATGACAAGGCTACCATTTATTAGAGTTACAAAAATATGGTCAACAGACTACCTTCCATAATGACAAGGCTATCATCCATTGGAGTAAAAAAAATATGAACAAGAGACTACCTTCCATAATGACAAGGCTACCATCCATTGGAGTATAAATTTTTTTGACAACAGACTACCTTCCATAATGACAAGCCTACCATCCATTGGAGTAACAAAAATCTCGACAACAAACTACCTTCCATAATGACTAGGCTACTTCCATTGGAGTAACAAAGATATCGACACCAGGCTACCTTCCATAATGACAAGGCTACAGTCCATTGGAGTAATAAAAATCTCGACAACAGACTACCTTTCATAATGACAAGGCTACCATCCATTGGAGTATCAAAGATATCGACAACATACTACCTTCCATAATGACAAGGCTACCATCCATTGGAGTAAAAAAGATATCCACAACATACTACCTTCCATAATGACAAGGCTACCAGTCATTGGAGTAACAAAAATCACGATAAAAGACTACATTCCATAATGACAAGGCTGCCATCCATTGGAATAACAAAAATCTCGACAACAGACTCCCTTCCATAATGACAAGGCTACCATCCATTGGAATAAAAAAAATATCGACAACAGACTACCTTCCATAATGATAAGGCTACCATCCAATGGATTAACAAAAATCTTGACAATAGACTACCTTCCATAATGACAACGCTACCATTTATTAGAGTAACAAAAATATGGTCAACAGACTACCTTCCATAATGACAAGGGTACCATCCATTGGAGTAACAAAAATAACAACAAGAGAATACCTTCCATAATGACAAGGCTACCATCCATTGGAGTATAACATTTTTTGACAACAGACTACCTTCCATAATTACAAGGCTACCATCCAATGGAGTAACAAAAATCTCAACAACAAACTACCTTCGATAATGACTAGGATACTTCCATTGGAGGAACAAAGATATTGACACCAGGCTACCTTCGATAATGACAAGGCTGCCATCCATTGGAATAACAAAAATCTCGACAACAGACTACCTTCCATAATGAAAAGGCTACCATCCATTGGAGTAACAAAAATCTCGACAATAGACTACCTTCCATAATGACAAGGCTACCGTCCATTGGATTAACAAAGATATCGACAACAAACTACCTTTCATAATGACCAGGCTACCATCAATTGGAATAACAAAAATCTCGAAATTAGACTACCATCCATAATGACAAGGCTACCATCCATTGGAGTAACAAAAATCTCGACAACAGACTACCTTCCATAATGACAAGGCTACCATCCAATGGAGTAACAAAAATCTCGACAACAGACTACCTTCTATAATGACAAGTCTACCATTTCTTAGAGTAACAAAAATCTGGTCAACAGACTACCTTCCATAATGACAAGGCTATCATCCATTGGAGTAACAAAAATATCAACAAGAGACTACCTTCCATATTGACAAGGCTACCATCCATTGGAGTATAAAATTTTTTGACAACAGACTACCTTCCATAATGACAAGCCTACCATCCATTGGAGTAACAAAAATCTCGACAACAAATTACCTTCCAAAATGACTAGGCTACTTCCATTGGAGTAACAAAGATATCGACACCAGGCTACCTTCCATAATGACAAGGCTACAATCCATTGGAGTAATAAAAATCTCGACAACAAACTATCTTCCACAATGATAAGGTTACCATCCATTGGAGTAACAAAGATATCGACAACATACTACCTTCCATAATGACAAGGCTACCATCCATTAGAGTAACAAAGATATCGACGACATACTACCTTCCATAATGATAAGGCTACCAAACATTGGAGTAAGAAAAATCACGACAAAAGACTACCTTCCATAATGACAAGGCTGCCATCCATTGGAATAACAAAAATCTCGACAACAGACTACCTTCCATAATGACAAGGCTACCATCCATTGGAATAACAAAAATCTCGACAACAGACTACCTTCCATAATGACAAGGCTACCATTTATTAGAGTTACAAAAATATGGTCAACAGACTACCTTCCATAATGACAAGGCTATCATCCATTGGAGTAAAAAAAATATGAACAAGAGACTACCTTCCATAATGACAAGGCTACCATCCATTGGAGTATAAATTTTTTTGACAACAGACTACCTTCCATAATGACAAGCCTACCATCCATTGGAGTAACAAAAATCTCGACAACAAACTACCTTCCATAATGACTAGGCTACTTCCATTGGAGTAACAAAGATATCGACACCAGGCTACCTTCCATAATGACAAGGCTACAGTCCATTGGAGTAATAAAAATCTCGACAACAGACTACCTTTCATAATGACAAGGCTACCATCCATTGGAGTATCAAAGATATCGACAACATACTACCTTCCATAATGACAAGGCTACCATCCATTGGAGTAAAAAAGATATCCACAACATACTACCTTCCATAATGACAAGGCTACCAGTCATTGGAGTAACAAAAATCACGATAAAAGACTACATTCCATAATGACAAGGCTGCCATCCATTGGAATAACAAAAATCTCGACAACAGACTCCCTTCCATAATGACAAGGCTACCATCCATTGGAATAAAAAAAATATCGACAACAGACTACCTTCCATAATGATAAGGCTACCATCCAATGGATTAACAAAAATCTTGACAATAGACTACCTTCCATAATGACAACGCTACCATTTATTAGAGTAACAAAAATATGGTCAACAGACTACCTTCCATAATGACAAGGGTACCATCCATTGGAGTAACAAAAATAACAACAAGAGAATACCTTCCATAATGACAAGGCTACCATCCATTGGAGTATAACATTTTTTGACAACAGACTACCTTCCATAATTACAAGGCTACCATCCAATGGAGTAACAAAAATCTCAACAACAAACTACCTTCGATAATGACTAGGATACTTCCATTGGAGGAACAAAGATATTGACACCAGGCTACCTTCGATAATGACAAGGCTGCCATCCATTGGAATAACAAAAATCTCGACAACAGACTACCTTCCATAATGAAAAGGCTACCATCCATTGGAGTAACAAAAATCTCGACAATAGACTACCTTCCATAATGACAAGGCTACCGTCCATTGGATTAACAAAGATATCGACAACAAACTACCTTTCATAATGACCAGGCTACCATCCATTGGAATAACAAAAATCTCGAAATTAGACTACCATCCATAATGACAAGGCTACCATCCATTGGAGTAACAAAAATCTCGACAACAGACTACCTTCCATAATGACAAGGCTACCATCCAATGGAGTAACAAAAATCTCGACAACAGACTACCTTCTATAATGACAAGTCTACCATTTCTTAGAGTAACAAAAATCTGGTCAACAGACTACCTTCCATAATGACAAGGCTATCATCCATTGGAGTAACAAAAATATCAACAAGAGACTACCTTCCATATTGACAAGGCTACCATCCATTGGAGTATAAAATTTTTTGACAACAGACTACCTTCCATAATGACAAGCCTACCATCCATTGGAGTAACAAAAATCTCGACAACAAATTACCTTCCAAAATGACTAGGCTACTTCCATTGGAGTAACAAAGATATCGACACCAGGCTACCTTCCATAATGACAAGGCTACAATCCATTGGAGTAATAAAAATCTCGACAACAAACTATCTTCCACAATGATAAGGTTACCATCCATTGGAGTAACAAAGATATCGACAACATACTACCTTCCATAATGACAAGGCTACCATCCATTAGAGTAACAAAGATATCGACGACATACTACCTTCCATAATGATAAGGCTACCAAACATTGGAGTAAGAAAAATCACGACAAAAGACTACCTTCCATAATGACAAGGCTGCCATCCATTGGAATAACAAAAATCTCGACAACAGACTACCTTCCATAATGACAAGGCTACCATCCATTGGAATAACAAAAATCTCGACAACAGACTACCTTCCATAATGTCAAGGCTACCATTTATTAGAGTTACAAAAATATGGTCAACAGACTACCTTCCATAATGACAAGGCTATCATCCATTGGACTAAAAAAAATATGAACAAGAGACTACCTTCCATAATGACAAGGCTACCATCCATTGGAGTATAAATTTTTTTGACAACAGACTACCTTCCATAATGACAAGCCTACCATCCATTGGAGTAACAAAAATCTCGACAACAAACTACCTTCCATAATGACTAGGCTACTTCCATTGGAGTAACAAAGATATCGACACCAGGCTACCTTCCATAATGACAAGGCTACAGTCCATTGGAGTAATAAAAATCTCGACAACAGACTACCTTTCATAATGACAAGGCTACCATCCATTGGAGTATCAAAGATATCGACAACATACTACCTTCCATAATGACAAGGCTACCATCCATTGGAGTAAAAAAGATATCCACAACATACTACCTTCCATAATGACAAGGCTACCAGTCATTGGAGTAACAAAAATCACGATAAAAGACTACATTCCATAATGACAAGGCTGCCATCCATTGGAATAACAAAAATCTCGACAACAGACTCCCTTCCATAATGACAAGGCTACCATCCATTGGAATAAAAAAAATATCGACAACAGACTACCTTCCATAATGATAAGGCTACCATCCAATGGATTAACAAAAATCTTGACAATAGACTACCTTCCATAATGACAACGCTACCATTTATTAGAGTAACAAAAATATGGTCAACAGACTACCTTCCATAATGACAAGGGTACCATCCATTGGAGTAACAAAAATAACAACAAGAGAATACCTTCCATAATGACAAGGCTACCATCCATTGGAGTATAACATTTTTTGACAACAGACTACCTTCCATAATTACAAGGCTACCATCCAATGGAGTAACAAAAATCTCAACAACAAACTACCTTCGATAATGACTAGGATACTTCCATTGGAGGAACAAAGATATTGACACCAGGCTACCTTCGATAATGACAAGGCTGCCATCCATTGGAATAACAAAAATCTCGACAACAGACTACCTTCCATAATGAAAAGGCTACCATCCATTGGAGTAACAAAAATCTCGACAATAGACTACCTTCCATAATGACAAGGCTACCGTCCATTGGATTAACAAAGATATCGACAACAAACTACCTTTCATAATGACCAGGCTACCATCCATTGGAATAACAAAAATCTCGAAATTAGACTACCATCCATAATGACAAGGCTACCATCCATTGGAGTAACAAAAATCTCGACAACAGACTACCTTCCATAATGACAAGGCTACCATCCAATGGAGTAACAAAAAACCTTGACAACAGACTACCTTCTATAATGACAAGTCTACCATTTCTTAGAGTAACAAAAATCTGGTCAACAGACTACCTTCCATAATGACAAGGCTATCATCCATTGGAGTAACAAAAATATCAACAAGAGACTACCTTCCATATTGACAAGGCTACCATCCATTGGAGTATAAAATTTTTTGACAACAGACTACCTTCCATAATGACAAGCCTACCATCCATTGGAGTAACAAAAATCTCGACAACAAACTACCTTCCAAAATGACTAGGCTACTTCCATTGGAGTAACAAAGATATCGACACCAGGCTACCTTCCATAATGACAAGGCTACAATCCATTGGAGTAATAAAAATCTCGACAACAAACTATCTTCCACAATGATAAGGTTACCATCCATTGGAGTAACAAAGATATCGACAACATACTACCTTCCATAATGACAAGGCTACCATCCATTAGAGTAACAAAGATATCGACGACATACTACCTTCCATAATGATAAGGCTACCAAACATTGGAGTAAGAAAAATCACGACAAAAGACTACCTTCCATAATGACAAGGCTGCCATCCATTGGAATAACAAAAATCTCGACAACAGACTACCTTCCATAATGACAAGGCTACCATCCATTGGAATAACAAAAATCTCGACAACAGACTACCTTCCATAATGACAAGGCTACCATTTATTAGAGTTACAAAAATATGGTCAACAGACTACCTTCCATAATGACAAGGCTATCATCCATTGGAGTAAAAAAAATATGAACAAGAGACTACCTTCCATAATGACAAGGCTACCATCCATTGGAGTATAAATTTTTTTGACAACAGACTACCTTCCATAATGACAAGCCTACCATCCATTGGAGTAACAAAAATCTCGACAACAAACTACCTTCCATAATGACTAGGCTACTTCCATTGGAGTAACAAAGATATCGACACCAGGCTACCTTCCATAATGACAAGGCTACAGTCCATTGGAGTAATAAAAATCTCGACAACAGACTACCTTTCATAATGACAAGGCTACCATCCATTGGAGTAACAAAGATATCGACAACATACTACCTTCCATAATGACAAGGCTACCATCCATTGTAGTAAAAAAGATATCCACAACATACTACCTTCCATAATGACAAGGCTACCAGTCATTGGAGTAACAAAAATCACGATAAAAGACTACATTCCATAATGACAAGGCTGCCATCCATTGGAATAACAAAAATCTCGACAACAGACTCCCTTCCATAATGACAAGGCTACCATCCATTGGAATAAAAAAAATATCGACAACAGACTACCTTCCATAATGATAAGGCTACCATCCAATGGATTAACAAAAATCTTGACAATAGACTACCTTCCATAATGACAACGCTACCATTTATTAGAGTAACAAAAATATGGTCAACAGACTACCTTCCATAATGACAAGGGTACCATCCATTGGAGTAACAAAAATAACAACAAGAGAATACCTTCCATAATGACAAGGCTACCATCCATTGGAGTATAACATTTTTTGACAACAGACTACCTTCCATAATTACAAGGCTACCATCCAATGGAGTAACAAAAATCTCAACAACAAACTACCTTCGATAATGACTAGGATACTTCCATTGGAGGAACAAAGATATTGACACCAGGCTACCTTCCATAATGACAAGGCTGCCATCCATTGGAATAACAAAAATCTCGACAACAGACTACCTTCCATAATGAAAAGGCTACCATCCATTGGAGTAACAAAAATCTCGACAATAGACTACCTTCCATAATGACAAGGCTACCGTCCATTGGATTAACAAAGATATCGACAACAAACTACCTTTCATAATGACCAGGCTACCATCCATTGGAATAACAAAAATCTCGAAATTAGACTACCATCCATAATGACAAGGCTACCATCCATTGGAGTAACAAAAATCTCGACAACAGACTACCTTCCATAATGACAAGGCTACCATCCAATGGAGTAACAAAAATCTTGACAACAAACTACCTTCTATAATGACAAGTCTACCATTTCTTAGAGTAACAAAAATCTGGTCAACAGACTACCTTCCATAATGACAAGGCTATCATCCATTGGAGTAACAAAAATATCAACAAGAGACTACCTTCCATATTGACAAGGCTACCATCCATTGGAGTATAAATGTTTTGGACAACAGACTACCTTCCATAATGACAAGCCTACCATCCATTGGAGTAACAAAAATCTCGACAACAAACTACCTTCCAAAATGACTAGGCTACTTCCATTGGAGTAACAAAGATATCGACACCAGGCTACCTTCCATAATGACAAGGCTACAATCCATTGGAGTAATAAAAATCTCGACAACAAACTATCTTCCACAATGATAAGGTTACCATCCATTGGAGTAACAAAGATATCGACAACATACTACCTTCCATAATGACAAGGCTACCATCCATTAGAGTAACAAAGATATCGACGACATACTACCTTCCATAATGATAAGGCTACCAAACATTGGAGTAAGAAAAATCACGACAAAAGACTACCTTCCATAATGACAAGGCTGCCATCCATTGGAATAACAAAAATCTCGACAACAGACTACCTTCCATAATGTCAAGGCTACCATCCATTGGAATAAAAAAAATCTCGACAACAGACTACCTTCCATAAAGATAAGGCTACCATCTAATGGAGTAACAAAAATATCGACAACAGACTACCTTACATAATGACAAGGCTACCATTTATTAGAGTAACAAAAATCTGGTCAACAGACTACCTTCCATAATGACAAGGGTACCATCCATTGGAGTATCAAAAATATCAACAAGAGAATACCTTCAATAATAACAAGGCTAGCATCCATTGGAGTATAAATTTTTTTGACAACAGACTACCTTCCATAATTACAAGGCTACCATCCATTGGAGTATAAAATTTTTTGACAACCAACTACCATCCATAATTACAAGGCTACCATCCAATGGAGTAACAAAAATCTCGACAACAAACTACCTTCCATAATGACTAGGGTCATTCCATTAGAGTAACAAAGATATTGACACCAGGCTACCTTCCATAATGACAAGGCTACAATCCATTGGAGTAACAAAAATCTCGACAACAGACTACCTTCCATAATGACAAGGCTACCATCCATTGGAGTAAAAAAGATATCGACAACATACTACCTTCCATAATGACAAGGCTACCATCCATTGGAGTAACAAAGATATCGATGACATACTAACTTCCATAATGACAAGGCTACCAGTCATTGGAGTAACAAAAATCAGGACAACAGACTACCTTCTATAATGACAAGGCTACCATCCATTGGATTAACAAAGATATCGACAACAAACGACCTTTAATAATGACAAGGATACCATCCATTGGAATAACAAAAATCTCGAAAACAGACTACCTTCCATAATGACCAGGCTGCCATCCATTGGAATAACAAAAATCTCGAAAACAGACTACCTTCCATAATGACCAGGCTGCCATCCATTGGAATGACAAAAATCTCGACAACAGACTACCTTCCATAATGACAAGGCTACCATCCATTGGAATAAAAAAAAATCACGAAAACAGACTACCTTCGATAATGACATGGCTACCATCCATTGGAGTAACAAAAATATCAACAAGAGAATACCTTCCATAATGACAAGGATACCATCCATTGGAATAACAAAAATCTCGAAAACAGACTACCTTCCATAATGACAAGGCTATCATCCATTGGAGTAACAAAAATTTCAACAAGAGAATACCTTCCATATTGACAAGGCTACCATCCATTGGAGTAAAAAAATTTTTGACAACAGACTACCTTCCATAATTACAAGGCTACCATCCAATGGAGTAACAAAAATCTCTACAACAAACTACCTTCCATAATGACTAGGCTACTTCCATTGGAGTAACAAAGATATTGACACCAGGCTACCTTTCATAATGACAAGGCTACAATCCATTGGAGTAACAAAAATCTCGACAACATACTACCTTCCATAATGACAAGGCTACCATCCATTGGAGTAAAAAAGATATCGACAACATACTACCTTCCATAATGACAAAGCTACCACCCATTGGAGTAACAAAGATATCGACGACATACTACCTTCCATAATGACAAGGCTACCATCACTGGAGTAACAAAAATCACGACAAAAGACTACCTTCCATAATGACAAGACTGCCATCCATTGGAATAACAAAAATCTCGACAATAGACTACCTTCCATAATGACAAGGCTACCATCCATTGGAGTAACAAAAATCTCGACAACAGACTACCTTCCATAATGACAAGGCTGCCATCCATTGGATTAACAAATATATCGACAACAAATTACCTTTCATAATGACAAGGCTATCATCCATTGGAATAACAAAAATCTCGAAAATAGACTACCTTCCATAATGACAAGGCTACCATCCATTGGAGTAACAAAAATCTCGACAACAGACTACCTTCCATAATGACAAGGCTACCATTTATTAGAGTAACAAAAATATGGTCAACATACTACCTTCTATAATGACAAGGCTATCATCCATTGGAGTACCAAAAATATCAACAAGAGACTACCTTCCATAATGACAAGGCTACCATCCATTAGAGTATACAATTTTTTGACAACAGACTACCTTCCATAATGACAAGCCTACCATCCATTGGAGTAACAAAAATCTCGACAACAAACTACCTTCCATAATGACTAGGCTACTTCTGTTGGAGTAACAAAGATATCGACACCAGGCTACCTTCCATAATGACAAGGCTACAATCCATTGGAGTAATAAAAATCTCGACAACAAACTACCTTCCATAATGATAAGGCTACCATCCATTGGAGTAACAAAGATATCGACAACATACTACCTTCCATAATGACAAGGCTACCATCCATTGTAGTAAAAAAGATATCCACAACATACTACCTTCCATAATGACAAGGCTACCAGTCATTGGAGTAACAAAAATCACGATAAAAGACTACATTCCATAATGACAAGGCTGCCATCCATTGGAATAACAAAAATCTCGACAACAGACTCCCTTCCATAATGACAAGGCTACCATCCATTGGAATAAAAAAAATATCGACAACAGACTACCTTCCATAATGATAAGGCTACCATCCAATGGATTAACAAAAATCTTGACAATAGACTACCTTCCATAATGACAACGCTACCATTTATTAGAGTAACAAAAATATGGTCAACAGACTACCTTCCATAATGACAAGGGTACCATCCATTGGAGTAACAAAAATAACAACAAGAGAATACCTTCCATAATGACAAGGCTACCATCCATTGGAGTATAACATTTTTTGACAACAGACTACCTTCCATAATTACAAGGCTACCATCCAATGGAGTAACAAAAATCTCAACAACAAACTACCTTCGATAATGACTAGGATACTTCCATTGGAGGAACAAAGATATTGACACCAGGCTACCTTCCATAATGACAAGGCTGCCATCCATTGGAATAACAAAAATCTCGACAACAGACTACCTTCCATAATGAAAAGGCTACCATCCATTGGAGTAACAAAAATCTCGACAATAGACTACCTTCCATAATGACAAGGCTACCGTCCATTGGATTAACAAAGATATCGACAACAAACTACCTTTCATAATGACCAGGCTACCATCCATTGGAATAACAAAAATCTCGAAATTAGACTACCATCCATAATGACAAGGCTACCATCCATTGGAGTAACAAAAATCTCGACAACAGACTACCTTCCATAATGACAAGGCTACCATCCAATGGAGTAACAAAAATCTTGACAACAAACTACCTTCTATAATGACAAGTCTACCATTTCTTAGAGTAACAAAAATCTGGTCAACAGACTACCTTCCATAATGACAAGGCTATCATCCATTGGAGTAACAAAAATATCAACAAGAGACTACCTTCCATATTGACAAGGCTACCATCCATTGGAGTATAAATGTTTTGGACAACAGACTACCTTCCATAATGACAAGCCTACCATCCATTGGAGTAACAAAAATCTCGACAACAAACTACCTTCCAAAATGACTAGGCTACTTCCATTGGAGTAACAAAGATATCGACACCAGGCTACCTTCCATAATGACAAGGCTACAATCCATTGGAGTAATAAAAATCTCGACAACAAACTATCTTCCACAATGATAAGGTTACCATCCATTGGAGTAACAAAGATATCGACAACATACTACCTTCCATAATGACAAGGCTACCATCCATTAGAGTAACAAAGATATCGACGACATACTACCTTCCATAATGATAAGGCTACCAAACATTGGAGTAAGAAAAATCACGACAAAAGACTACCTTCCATAATGACAAGGCTGCCATCCATTGGAATAACAAAAATCTCGACAACAGACTACCTTCCATAATGTCAAGGCTACCATCCATTGGAATAAAAAAAATCTCGACAACAGACTACCTTCCATAAAGATAAGGCTACCATCTAATGGAGTAACAAAAATATCGACAACAGACTACCTTACATAATGACAAGGCTACCATTTATTAGAGTAACAAAAATCTGGTCAACAGACTACCTTCCATAATGACAAGGGTACCATCCATTGGAGTATCAAAAATATCAACAAGAGAATACCTTCAATAATAACAAGGCTAGCATCCATTGGAGTATAAATTTTTTTGACAACAGACTACCTTCCATAATTACAAGGCTACCATCCATTGGAGTATAAAATTTTTTGACAACCAACTACCATCCATAATTACAAGGCTACCATCCAATGGAGTAACAAAAATCTCGACAACAAACTACCTTCCATAATGACTAGGGTCATTCCATTAGAGTAACAAAGATATTGACACCAGGCTACCTTCCATAATGACAAGGCTACAATCCATTGGAGTAACAAAAATCTCGACAACAGACTACCTTCCATAATGACAAGGCTACCATCCATTGGAGTAAAAAAGATATCGACAACATACTACCTTCCATAATGACAAGGCTACCATCCATTGGAGTAACAAAGATATCGATGACATACTAACTTCCATAATGACAAGGCTACCAGTCATTGGAGTAACAAAAATCAGGACAACAGACTACCTTCTATAATGACAAGGCTACCATCCATTGGATTAACAAAGATATCGACAACAAACGACCTTTAATAATGACAAGGATACCATCCATTGGAATAACAAAAATCTCGAAAACAGACTACCTTCCATAATGACCAGGCTGCCATCCATTGGAATAACAAAAATCTCGAAAACAGACTACCTTCCATAATGACCAGGCTGCCATCCATTGGAATGACAAAAATCTCGACAACAGACTACCTTCCATAATGACAAGGCTACCATCCATTGGAATAAAAAAAAATCACGAAAACAGACTACCTTCGATAATGACATGGCTACCATCCATTGGAGTAACAAAAATATCAACAAGAGAATACCTTCCATAATGACAAGGATACCATCCATTGGAATAACAAAAATCTCGAAAACAGACTACCTTCCATAATGACAAGGCTATCATCCATTGGAGTAACAAAAATTTCAACAAGAGAATACCTTCCATATTGACAAGGCTACCATCCATTGGAGTAAAAAAATTTTTGACAACAGACTACCTTCCATAATTACAAGGCTACCATCCAATGGAGTAACAAAAATCTCTACAACAAACTACCTTCCATAATGACTAGGCTACTTCCATTGGAGTAACAAAGATATTGACACCAGGCTACCTTTCATAATGACAAGGCTACAATCCATTGGAGTAACAAAAATCTCGACAACATACTACCTTCCATAATGACAAGGCTACCATCCATTGGAGTAAAAAAGATATCGACAACATACTACCTTCCATAATGACAAAGCTACCACCCATTGGAGTAACAAAGATATCGACGACATACTACCTTCCATAATGACAAGGCTACCATCACTGGAGTAACAAAAATCACGACAAAAGACTACCTTCCATAATGACAAGACTGCCATCCATTGGAATAACAAAAATCTCGACAATAGACTACCTTCCATAATGACAAGGCTACCATCCATTGGAGTAACAAAAATCTCGACAACAGACTACCTTCCATAATGACAAGGCTGCCATCCATTGGATTAACAAATATATCGACAACAAATTACCTTTCATAATGACAAGGCTATCATCCATTGGAATAACAAAAATCTCGAAAATAGACTACCTTCCATAATGACAAGGCTACCATCCATTGGAGTAACAAAAATCTCGACAACAGACTACCTTCCATAATGACAAGGCTACCATTTATTAGAGTAACAAAAATATGGTCAACATACTACCTTCTATAATGACAAGGCTATCATCCATTGGAGTACCAAAAATATCAACAAGAGACTACCTTCCATAATGACAAGGCTACCATCCATTAGAGTATACAATTTTTTGACAACAGACTACCTTCCATAATGACAAGCCTACCATCCATTGGAGTAACAAAAATCTCGACAACAAACTACCTTCCATAATGACTAGGCTACTTCTGTTGGAGTAACAAAGATATCGACACCAGGCTACCTTCCATAATGACAAGGCTACAATCCATTGGAGTAATAAAAATCTCGACAACAAACTACCTTCCATAATGATAAGGCTACCATCCATTGGAGTAACAAAGATATCGACAACATACTACCTTCCATAATGACAAGGCTACCATCCATTGCAGTAACAAAGATATCCACAACATACTACCTTCCATAATGAAAAGGCTACCAGTCATTAGAGTAACAAAGATCACGACAAAAGACTACCTTCCATAATGAAAAGGCTACCATCCATTTGAATAAAAATACCCTGACAAACGACTACCTTCCAGAATGATAAGGCTACCATCCAATGGAGTAACAAAAATCTCGACAACAGACTACCTTCCATAATGACAAGGCTACCATTTATTAGAGTAACAAAAATCTGGTCAACAGACTACCTTCCATAATGACAAGGCTATCATCCATTGAGTGACAAAAATATCAACAAGAGACTACCTTCCATAATGACAAGGCTACAATCCATTGGAGTATAAATTTTTTTGACAACAGACTACCTTCTATAATGACAAGCCTACCATCCATTGGAGTAACAAAAATTTCGACAACAAACTACCTTCCAAAATGACTAGGCTACTTCCATTGGAGTAACAAAGATATCGACACCAGGCTACTTTCCATAATGACAAGGCTATAATCCATTGGAGTAATAAAAATCTCGACAACAGACTATCTTCCACAATGATAAGGCTACCATCCATTGGAGTAACAAAGATATCGACAACATACTACCTTCCATAATTACAAGGCTACCATCCATTGGAGTAACAAAGATATCCACAACATACTACCTTCCATAATGACAAGGCTACCAGTCATTGGAGTAACAAAAATCACGACAAAAGACTACCTTCCATAGTGACAAGGCTGCCATCCATTGGAATAACAAAATTCTCGACAATAGACTACCTTCCATAATGACAAGGCTACAATCCATTGGAGTAACAAAAATCTCGACAACAGACTACCTTCTATAATGACAAGGCTACCATCCATTGGATTAACAAAGATATCGATAACAAACGAACTTTAATAATGACAAGTATACCATCCATTGGAATAACAAAAATCTCGAAAACAGACTACCTTCCATAATGACAAGGCTGCCATCCATTGGAATAACAAAAATCTCGACAACAGACTACCTTCCATAATGACAAGGCTACCATCCATTGGAGTAACAAAAATATCGACAACAGACTACCTTCTATAATGACAAGGCTACCATCCATTGGATTAACAAAGATATCGAAAAAAAACTACCTTTCATAATGACAAGGATTCCATCCATTGGAATAACAAAAATCACGAAAACAGACTACCTTCGATAATGACATGGCTACCATCCATTGGAGTAACAAAAATCTCGACAACAGACTACCTTCCATAATGACAAGGCTACCATCCATTGGAGTAACAAAAATATCAACAAGAGAATACCTTCCATAATGACAAGGCTACCACCCATTGGAGTAACAAAGATATCGACGACATACTACCTTCCATAATGACAAGGCTACCATCATTGGAGTAACAAAAATCACGACAAAAGACTACCTTCCATAATGACAAGACAGCCATCCATTGGAATAACAAAAATCTCGACAATAGACTACCTTCCATAATGACAAGGCTACCATCCATTGGAATAACAAAAATCTCGACAACAGACTACCTTCCATAATGACAAGGCTGCCATCCATTGGATTAACAAATATATCGACAACAAATTACATTTCATAATGACAAGGCTACCATCCATTGGAATAACAAAAATCTCGAAAGTAGACTACCTTCCATAATGACAAGGCTACCATCCATTGGAGTAACAAAAATCTCGACAACAGACTACCTTCCATAATGACAAGGCTGCCATTTATTAGAGTAACAAAAATATGGTCAACATACTACCTTCTATAATGACAAGGCTATCATCCATTGGAGTAACAAAAATATCAACAAGAGACTACCTTCCATAATGACAAGGCTACCATCCATTAGAGTATAAAATTTTTTGACAACAGACTACCTTCCATAATGACAAGCCTACCATCCATTGGAGTAACAAAAATCTCGACAACAAACTACCTTCCATAATGACTAGGCTACTTCTGTTGGAGTAACAAAGATATCGACACTAGGCTACCTTCCATAATGACAAGGCTACAATCCATTGGAGTAATAAAAATATCGACAACAAACTACCTTCCATAATTATAAGGCTACCATCCATTGGAGTAACAAAGATATCGACAACATACTACCTTCCATAATGACAAGGCTACCATCCATTGGAGTAACAAAGATATCCACAACATACTACCTTCCATAATGAAAAGGCTACAAGTCATTAGAGTAACAAAGATCACGACAAAAGACTACCTTCCATAATGAAAAGGCTACCATCCATTTGAATAAAAATACCCTGACAACAGACTACCTTCCATAATGATAAGGCTACCATCCAATGGAGTAACAAAAATCTCGACAACAGACTACCTTCCATAATGACAAGGCTACCATTTATTAGAGTAACAAAAATCTGGTCAACAAACTACCTTCCATAATGACAAGGCTATCATCCATTGTGTGACAAAAATATCAACAAGAGACTACCTTCCATAATGACAAGGCTACAATCCACTGGAGTATAAATTTTTTTGACAACAAACTACCTTCCAAAATGACTAGGCTACTTCCGTTGGAGTAACAAAGATATCGACACCAGGATACCTTCCATAATGACAAGGCTATAATCCATTGGAGTAATAAAAATCTCGACAACAGACTGTCTTCCACAATGATAAGGCTACCATCCATTGGAGTAACAAAGATATCGACAACATACTACCTTCCATAATTACAAGGCTACCATCCATGGGAGTAACAAAGATATCCACAACATACTACCTTCCATAATGACAAGGCGACCAGTCATTGGAGTAACAAAAATCACGACAAAAGACTACCTTCCATAGTGACAAGGCTGCCATCCATTGGAATAACAAAATTCTCGACAATAGACTACCTTCCATATTGACAAGGCTACAATCTATTGGAGTAACAAAAATCTCGACAACAGACTACCTTCTATAATGACAAGGCTACCATCCATTGGATTAACAAAGATATCGATAACAAACGACCTTTAATAATGACAAGGATACCATCCATTGGAATAACAAAAATCTCGAAAACAGACTACCTTCCATAATGACAAGGCTGCCATCCATTGGAATAACAAAAATCTCGACAACAGACTACCTTCCATAATGACAAGGCTACCATCCATTGGAGTAACAAAAATCTCGACAACAGACTACCTTCTACAATGACAAGGCTACCATCCATTGGATTAACAAAGATATCGACAAAAAACTACCTTTCATAATGACAAGGATTCCATCCATTGGAATAACAAAAATTACGAAAACAGACTACCTTCGATAATGACATGGCTACCATCCATTGGAGTAACAAAAATCTCGACAACAGACTACCTTCCATAATGACAAGGCTACCATCCATTGGAGTAACAAAAATATCAACAAGAGAATACCTTCCATAATGACAAGGCTACCACCCATTGGAGTAACAAAGATATCGACGACATACTACCTTCCATAATGACAAGGCTACCATCATTGGAGTAACAAAAATCACGACAAAAGACTACCTTCCATAATGACAAGACTTCCATCCATTGGAATAATAAAAATCTCGACAATAGACTACCTTCCATAATGACAAGGCTACCATCCATTGGAGTAACAAAAATCTCGACAACAGACTACCTTCCATAATGAGAAGGCTGCCATCCATTGGAATAACAAAAATCTCGACAACAGACTACCTTCCATAATGACAAGGCTACCATCCATTGGAGTAACAAAAATCTCGACAACAGACTACCTTCTACAATGACAAGGCTACCGTCCATTGGATTAACAAAGATATCGACAAAAAACTACCTTTCATAATGACAAGGATTCCATCCATTGGAATAACAAAAATTACGAAAATAGACTACCTTCGATAATGACATGGCTACCATCCATTGGAGTAACAAAAATCTCGACAACAGACTACCTTCCATAATGACAAGGCTACCATCCATTGGAGTAACAAAAATATCAACAAGAGAATACCTTCCATAATGACAAGGCTACCACCCATTGGAGTAACAAAGATATCGACGACATACTACCTTCCATAATGACAAGGCTACCATCATTGGAGTAACAAAAATCACGACAAAAGACTACCTTCCATAATGACAAGACTTCCATCCATTGGAATAATAAAAATCTCGACAATAGACTACCTTCCATAATGACAAGGCTACCATCCATTGGAGTTACAAAAATCTCGACAACAGACTACCTTCCATAATGAGAAGGCTGCCATCCATTGGATTAACAAATATATCGACAACAAATTACCTTTCATAATGACAAGGCTACCATCCATTGGAATAACAAAAATCTCGAAAATAGACTACCTTCCATAATGACAAGGCTACCATCCATTGGAGTAACAAAAATCTCGACAACAGACTACCTTCCATAATGACAAGGCTGCCATCCATTGGAATAACAAAAATCTCGACAACAGACTACCTTCCATAATGACAAGGCTACCATCCATTGGAGTAACAAAAATCTCGACAACAGACTACCTTCTACAATGACAAGGCTACCGTCCATTGGATTAACAAAGATATCGACAAAAAACTACCTTTCATAATGACAAGGATTCCATCCATTGGAATAACAAAAATTACGAAAATAGACTACCTTCGATAATGACATGGCTACCATCCATTGGAGTAACAAAAATCTCGACAACAGACTACCTTCCATAATGACAAGGCTACCATCCATTGGAGTAACAAAAATATCAACAAGAGAATACCTTCCATAATGACAAGGCTACCACCCATTGGAGTAACAAAGATATCGACGACATACTACCTTCCATAATGACAAGGCTACCATCATTGGAGTAACAAAAATCACGACAAAAGACTACCTTCCATAATGACAAGACTTCCATCCATTGGAATAATAAAAATCTCGACAATAGACTACCTTCCATAATGACAAGGCTACCATCCATTGGAGTAACAAAAATCTCGACAACAGACTACCTTCCATAATGAGAAGGCTGCCATCCATTGGATTAACAAATATATCGACAACAAATTACCTTTCATAATGACAAGGCTACCATCCATTGGAATAACAAAAATCTCGAAAATAGACTACCTTCCATAATGACAAGGCTACCATCCATTGGAGTAACAAAAATCTCGACAATAGACTACCTTCCATAATGACAAGGCTGCCATCCATTGGAATAACAAAAATCTCGACAACAGACTACCTTCCATAATGACAAGGCTACCATCCATTGGAGTAACAAAAATCTCGACAACAAACTACCTTCTACAATGACAAGGCTACCATCCATTGGATTAACAAAGATATCGACAAAAAACTACCTTTCATAATGACAAGGATTCCATCCATTGGAATAACAAAAATTACGAAAATAGACTACCTTCGATAATGACATGGCTACAATCCATTGGAGTAACAAAAATCTCGACAACAGACTACCTTCCATAATGACAAGGCTACCATCCATTGGAGTAACAAAAATATCAACAAGAGAATACCTTCCATAATGACAAGGCTACCACCCATTGGAGTAACAAAGATATCGACGACATACTACCTTCCATAATGACAAGGCTACCATCATTGGAGTAACAAAAATCACGACAAAAGACTACCTTCCATAATGACAAGACTTCCATCCATTGGAATAATAAAAATCTCGACAATAGACTACCTTCCATAATGACAAGGCTACCATCCATTGGAGTAACAAAAATCTCGACAACAGACTACCTTCCATAATGAGAAGGCTGCCATCCATTGGATTAACAAATATATCGACAACAAATTACCTTTCATAATGACAAGGCTACCATCCATTGGAATAACAAAAATCTCGAAAATAGACTACCTTCCATAATGACAAGGCTACCATCCATTGGAGTAACAAAAATCTCGACAATAGACTACCTTCCATAATGACAAGGCTGCCATTTATTAGAGTAACAAAAATATGGTCAACATACTACCTTCTATAATGACAAGGCTATCATCCATTGGAGTAACAAAAATATCAACAAGAGACTACCTTCCATAATGACAAGGCTACCATCCATTAGAGTATAAAAGTTTTTGACAACAGACTACCTTCCATAATGACAAGCCTACCATCCATTGGAGTAACAAAAATCTCGACAACAAACTACCTTGCATAATGACTAGGAACTTCCGTTGGAGTAACAAAGATATCGACACCAGGCTACCTTCCATAATGACAAGGCTACAATCCATTGGAGTAATAAAAATATCGACAACAAACTACCTTCCATAATGATAAGGCTACCATCCATTAGAGTAACAAAGATATCGACAACATACTACCTTCCATAATGACAAGGCTACCATCCATTGGAGTAACAAAGATATCCACAACATACTACCTTCCATAATGAAAAGGCTACCAGTCATTAGAGTAACAAAGATCACGACAAAAGACTACCTTCCATAATGAAAAGGCTACCATCCATTTGAATAAAAATACCCTGACAACAGACTACCTTCCATAATGATAAGGCTACCATCCAATGGAGTAACAAAAATCTCGACAACAGACTACCTTCCATAATGACAAAGCTACCATTTATTAGAGTAACAAAAATCTGGTCGACAAACTACCTTCCATAATGACAAGGCTATCATCCATTGTGTGACAAAAATATCAACTAGAGACTAACTTCCATAATGACAAGGCTACAATCCATTGGAGTATAAATTTTTGTGACAATAGACTACCTTCCATAATGACAACCCTACCATCCATTGGAGTAACAAAAATTTCGACAACAAACTACCTTCCAAAATGACTAGGCTACTTCCGTTGGAGTAACAAAGATATCGACACCAGGATACCTTCCATAATGACAAGGCTATAATCCATTGGAGTAATAAAAATCTCGACAACAGACTATCTTCCACAATGATAAGGCTACCATCCATTGGAGTAACAAAGATATCGACAACATACTACCTTCCATAATTACAAGGCTACCATCCATTGGAGTAACAAAGATATCCACAACATACTACCTTCCATAATGACAAGGCTACCAGTCATTGGAGTAACAAAAATCACGACAAAAGACTACCTTCCATAGTGACAAGGCTGCAATCCATTGGAATAACAAAAATCTCGACAACAGACTACCTTCTATAATGACAAGGCTACCATCCATTGGATTAACAAAGATATCGATAACAAACGACCTTTAATAATGACAAGGATACCATCCATTGGAATAACAAAAATCTCGAAAACAGACTACCTTCCATAATGACAAGGCTGCCATCCATTGGAATAACAAAAATCTCGACAACAGACTACCTTCCATAATGACAAGGCTACCATCCATTGGAGTAACAAAAATCTCGACAACAGACTACCTTCTACAATGACAAGGCTACCATCCATTGGATTAACAAAGATATCGACAAAAAACTACCTTTCATAATGACAAGGATTCCATCCATTGGAATAACAAAAATTACGAAAACAGACTACCTTTGATAATGACATGGCTACCATCCATTGGAGTAACAAAAATCTCGACAACAGACTACCTTCCATAATGACAAGGCTACCATCCAATGGAGTAACAAAAATATCAACAAGAGAATACCTTCCATAATGACAAGGCTACCACCCATTGGAGTAACAAAGATATCGACGACATACTACCTTCCATAATGACAAGGCTACCATCATTGGAGTAACAAAAATCACGACAAAAGACTACCTTCCATAATGACAAGACTTCCATCCATTGGAATAATAAAAATCTCGACAATAGACTACCTTCCATAATGACAAGGCTACCATCCATTGGAGTAACAAAAATCTCGACAACAGACTACCTTCCATAATGAGAAGGCTGCCATCCATTGGATTAACAAATATATCGACAACAAATTACCTTTCATAATGACAAGGCTACCATCCATTGGAATAACAAAAATCTCGAAAATAGAATACCTTCCATAATGACAAGGCTACCATCCATTGGAGTAACAAAAATCTCGACAATAGACTACCTTCCATAATGACAAGGCTGCCATTTATTAGAGTAACAAAAATATGGTCAACATACTACCTTCTATAATGACAAGGCTATCATCCATTGGAGTAACAAAAATATCAACAAGAGACTACCTTCCATAATGACAAGGCTACCATCCATTAGAGTATAAAAGTTTTTGACAACAGACTACCTTCCATAATGACAAGCCTACCATCCATTGGAGTAACAAAAATCTCGACAACAAACTACCTTGCATAATGACTAGGAACTTCCGTTGGAGTAACAAAGATATCGACACCAGGCTACCTTCCATAATGACAAGGCTACAATCCATTGGAGTAATAAAAATCTCGACAACAAACTACCTTCCATAATGATAAGGCTACCATCCATGGGAGTAACAAAGATATCGACAACATACTACCTTCCATAATGACAAGGCTACCATCCATTGGAGTAACAAAGATATCCACAACATACTACCTTCCATAATGAAAAGGCTACCAGTCATTGGAGTAATAAAAATCTCGACAACAGACTATCTTCCACAATGATAAGGCTACCATCAATTGGAGTAACAAAGATATCGACAACATACTACCTTCCATAGTTACAAGGCTACCATCCATTGGAGTAACAAAGATATCCACAACATACTACCTTCCATAATGACAAGGCTACCAGTCATTGGAGTAACAAAAATCACGACAAAAGACTACATTCCATAATGACAAGGATGCCATTCATTGGAATAACAAAAATCTCGACAACAGACTACCTTCCATATTGACAAGGCTACCATCCATTGGAGTAACAAAAATCTCGACAACAGACTACCTTCCATAATGATAAGGCTACCATCCATTGTATTAACAAAGATATCGACAACAAACTACCTTTCATAATGACAAGGCTACCATCCATTGGAATAACAAAAATCTCGAAAACAGACTACCTTCCATAATGACAAGGCTACCATCCATTGGAGTAACAAAAATCTCGACAACAGGATACCTTCCATAATGACAAGGCTACCATCCAATGGAGTAACAAAAATCTCGACAACAGACTACCTTCCATAATGACAAGGCTACCATTTATTAGAGTAACAAAAATCTGGTCAACCGACTACCTTCCATAATGACAAGGCTATCATCCATTGGAGTAACAAAAATATCAACAAGAGACTACCTTCCATAATGACAAGGCTACCATCCATTGGAGTAACAAAGATATCCAGAACATACTACCTTCCATAATGACAAGGCTACCAGTAATTGTAGAAACAAAAATCACGACAAAAGACTACCTTCCATAATGACAAGGCTGCCATCCATTGGAATAAGAAAAATCTTGACAACAACCTACCTTCCATAATGACAAGGCTACCATCCATTGGAATGACAAAAATTTCGACAACAGACTACCTTCCATAAGGATAAGGCTACCATCCAATGGAGTAACAAAAATCTCGACAACAGATTACCTTCCATAATGACAAGGCTACCATTTATTAGAGTAACAAAAATCTGGTCAACAGACTACCTTCCATAATGACAAGGCTATCATCCATTGGAGTAACAAAAATATCAACAAGAGACTACCTTCCATAATGACAAGGCTACCATCCAATGGAGTAACAAAAATCTCGACAATAGACTACCTTCCATAATGACAAGGCTACCATTTATTAGAGTAACAAAAATCTGGTCAATAGACTACCTTCCGTAATGACAAGGCCACCATCCATTGGAGTATAAAATTTTTGGACAACAAACTACCTTCCATAATTACAAGGCTACCATCCAACGGAGTAACAAAAATATCAACAACAAACTACCTTCCATAATGACTAGGCTACTTCCATTGGAGTAACAAAGATATTGACACCAGGCTACCTTCCATAATGACAAGGCTACAATCCATTGGAGTAACAAAAATCTTGACAACATACTACCTTCCATAATGACACGGCTACCATCCATTGGAGTAACAAATATATCGACAACATACAACCTTCCATAATGACAAGGCTACCATCCATTGGAGTAACAAAGATATCGTCGACATACTACCTTCCATAATGAAAAGGCTACCAGTCATTGGAGTAACAAAAATCACGTGAAAAGACTACCTTCCATAATGACAAGGCTACAATCCATTAGAGTAACAAAAATATCGACAATATACTACCTTCCATAATGACAAGGCTACCATCCATTGGATTAACAAAGATATCGACAACAAACTACCTTCCATAATGACAATGCTACCATCCATTGGATTAACAAAGATATCGACAACAAACTACCTTTCATAATGACAAGGCTACCATCCATTGGAATAACAAAAATCTCGAAAATAGACTACCTTTCATAATGACAAGGCTACCATCCATTGGAGTAACAAAAATCTCGACAACAGACTACCTTTCATAATGACAAGGCTACCATCCAATGGAGTAACAAAAGTCTCGACAACAGACTACCTTCCATAATGAAAAGGCTACCATTTATTAGAGTAACAAAAATCTGGTGAATAGACTACCTTCCGTAATGACAAGGCTATCATCCATTGGAGTAACAAAATTATTAACAAGAGACTACCTTCCATAATGACAAGGCTACCATCCATTGGAGTATAAAATTTTTTCACAACATACTACCTTCCATAATGAAAAGCCTACCATCCATTGGAGTAACACAAATCTCGACAACAAACTACCTTCCATAATGACTAGGCTACTTCCATTGGAGTAACAAAGATATCGACACCAAGCTACCTTCCATAATGACAAGGCTACAATCCATTGGAGTAATAAAAATCTCGACAACAGACTACCTTCCATAATGATAAGGCTACCATCCATTGGAGTAACAAAGATATCGACAACATACTACCTTCCATAATGACAAGGCTACCATCCATTGGAGTAACAAAGATATCCACAACATACTACCTTCCATAATGACAAGGCTACCAGTCATTGGAGTAACAAAAATCACGACAAAAGACTACCTTCCATAATGACAAGGCTTCCATCCATTGGAATAACAAAAATCTCGACAACAAACTACCTTCCATAATGACAAGGCTACCATCCATTACAATAACAAAAATCTCGACAATAAACTACCTTCCATAATGATAAGGCTACCATCCAATGGAGTAACAAAAATCTCGACAACAGACTACCTTCCATAATGACAACGCTACCATTTATTAGAGTAACAAAAGTCTGGTAAACAAACTACCTTCCATAATGACAAGGCTACCATCCATTGGAGTAACAAAAATCTCGACAACAGACTACCTTCCATAATGACAAGGCTACCGTCCATTGGATTAACAAAGATATCGACAACAAATTACCTTTCATAATGACAAGGCTACCATCCATTGGAATAACAAAAATCTCGAAAACAGACTACCTTCCATAATGACAAGGCTACCATCCATTGGAGTAACAAAAATCTTGACAACAGACTACCTTCCATAATGACAAGGCTACCATCCATTGGAGTAACAAAAATCTCGACAACAGGATACCTTCCATAATGACAAGGCTACCATCCAATGGAGTAACAAAAATCTCGACAACAGACTACCTTCCATAATGACAAGGCTACCATTTATTAGAGTAACAAAAATCTGGTAAACCGACTACCTTCCATAATGACAAGGCTATCATCCATTGGAGTAACAAAAATATCAACAAGAGACTACCTTCCATAATGACAAGGCTACCATCCATTGGAGTAACAAAGATATCCAGAACATACTACCTTCCATAATGACAAGGCTACCAGTAATTGGAGAAACAAAAATCACGACAAAAGACTACCTTCCATAATGACAAGGCTGCCATCCATTGGAATAAGAAAAATCTTGACACCAACCTACCTTCCATAATGACAAGGCTACCATCCATTGGAATAACAAAAATTTCGACAACAGACTACCTTCCATAAGGATAAGGCTACCATCCAATGGAGTAACAAAAATCTCGACAACAGATTACCTTCCATAATGACAAGGCTACCATTTATTAGAGTAACAAAAATCTGGTCAACAGACTACCTTCCATAATGACAAGGCTATCATCCATTGGAGTAACAAAAATATCAACAAGAGACTACCTTCCATAATGACAAGGCTACCATCCAATGGAGTAACAAAAATCTCGACAATAGACTACCTTCCATAATGACAAGGCTACCATTTATTAGAGTAACAAAAATCTGGTCAATAGACTACCTTCCGTAATGACAAGGCCACCATCCATTGGAGTATAAAATTTTTGGACAACAAACTACCTTCCATAATTACAAGGCTACCATCCAACGGAGTAACAAAATTATCAACAACAAACTACCTTCCATAATGACTAGGCTACTTCCATTGGAGTAACAAAGATATTGACACCAGGCTTCCTTCCATAATGACAAGGCTACAATCCATTGGAGTAACAAAAATCTTGACAACATACTACCTTCCATAATGACACGGCTACCATCCATTGGAGTAACAAATATATCGACAACATACTACCTTCCATAATGACAAGGCTACCATCCATTGGAGTAACAAAGATATCGTCGACATACTACCTTCCATAATGAAAAGGCTACCAGTCATTGGAGTAACAAAAATCACGTGAAAAGACTACCTTCCATAACGACAAGGCTACAATCCATTAGAGTAACAAAAATATCGACAATATACTACCTTCCATAATGACAAGGCTACCATCCATTGGATTAACAAAGATATCGACAACAAACTACCTTCCATAATGACAATGCTACCATCCATTGGATTAACAAAGATATCGACAACAAACTACCTTTCATAATGACAAGGCTACCATCCATTGGAATAACAAAGATATCGACAACAAACTACCTTTCATAATGACAAGGCTACCATCCATTGGAATAACAAAAATCTCGAAAATAGACTACCTTTCATAATGACAAGGCTACCATCCATTGGAGTAACAAAAATCTCGACAACAGACTACCTTCCATAATGACAAGGCTACCATCCAATGGAGTAACAAAAGTCTCGACAATAGACTACCTTCCATAATGAAAAGGCTATCATTTATTAGAGTAACAAAAATCTGGTGAATAGACTACCTTCCGTAATGACAAGGCTATCATCCATTGGAGTAACAAAATTATTAACAAGAGACTACCTTCCATAATGACAAGGCTACCATCCATTGGAGTATAAAATTTTTTGACAACATACTACCTTCCATAATGAAAAGCCTACCATCCATTGGAGTAACAAAAATCTCGACAACAAACTACCTTCCATAATGACTAGGCTACTTCCATTGGAGTAACAAAGATATCGACACCAAGCTACCTTCCATAATGACAAGGCTACAATCCATTGGAGTAATAAAAATCTCGACAACAGACTACCTTCCATAATGATAAGGCTACCATCCATTGGAGTAACAAAGATATCGACAACATACTACCTTCCATAATGACAAGGCTACCATCCATTGGAGTAACAAAGATATCCACAACATACTACCTTCCGTAATGACAAGGCTACTAGTCATTGGAGTAACAAAAATCACGACAAAAGACTACCTTCCATAATGACAAGGCTTCCATCCATTGGAATAACAAAAATCTCGACAACAAACTACCTTCCATAATGACAAGGCTACCATCCATTACAATAACAAAAATCTCGACAATAAACTACCTTCCATAATGATAAGGCTACCATCCAATGGAGTAACAAAAATCTCGACAACAGACTACCTTCCATAATGACAACGGTACCATTTATTAGAGTAACAAAAGTCTGGTAAACAAACTACCTTCCATAATGACAAGGCTACCATCCATTGGAGTAACAAAAATCTCGACAACAGACTACCTTCCATAATGACAAGGCTACCGTCCATTGGATTAACAAAGATATCGACAACAAATTACCTTTCATAATGACAAGGCTACCATCCATTGGAATAACAAAAATCTCGAAAACAGACTACCTTCCATAATGACAAGGCTACCATCCATTGGAGTAACAAAAATCTTGACAACAGACTACCTTCCATAATGACAAGGCTACCATCCTATGGAGTAACAAAAATCTTGACAACAGACTACCTTCCATAATGACAAGGCTACCATTTATTAGAGTAACAAAAATCTGGTCAACAGACTACCTTCCATAATGACAAGGCTATCATCCATTGGAGTAACAAAAATATCAACAAGAGACTACCTTCCATAATGACAAGGCTACCATCCATTGGAGTATAAATTTTTTTGACAACAGACTACCTTCCATAATGACAATCCTACCATCCATTAGAGTAACAAAAATATCGACAACAAACTACCTTCCATAATGACAAGGCTACTTCCGTTGGAGTAACAAAGATATCGACACCAGGCTACCTTCCATAATGACAAGGCTACAGTCCATTGGAGTAATAAAAATCTCGACAACAGACTACCTTCCATAATGATAAGGCTACCATCCAATGGAGTAACAAAGATATCGACAATATACTACCTTCCATAATGACAAGGCTACCATCCATTGGAGTAACAAAGATATCCACAACATACTACCTTCCATAATGACAAGGCTACCAGTCATTGGAGTAACAAAAATCACGACAAAAGACTACCTTCCATAATGACAAGGCTGCCATCCATTGGAAAAACAAAAATCTCGACAACAAACTACCTTCCATAATGACAAGGCTACCATCCATTGGAATAACAAAAATCTCGACAGCAGACTACCTTCCGTATTGACAAGGCAACCATTTATTAGAGTAACAAAAATTTGGGCAACAGACTACCTTCCGTAATGACAAGGCTACCATCCATTGGAGTAACAAAAATATCAACAACAGAATACCTTCCATAATGACAAGGCTACCATCCATTGGAGTATAAATTTTTTTGATAACAAACTACCTTCCATAATTAAAAGGCTACCATCCAATGGAGTAACAAAAATCTCGACAACAAACTACCTTCCATAATGACTAGGCTACTTCCATTGGAGTAACAAAGATATTGACACCAGGCTACCTTCCATAATGACAAGGCTACAATCCATTGGAGTAACAAAGTTCTCGACAACAGACTACCTTCCATAATGACAAGGCAACCATCCATTGGAGTAACAAAGATATCGACGACATACTACCTTCCATAATGACAAGGCTACCAGTCATTGGAGTAACAAAAATCATGACAAAAGACTACCTTCCATAATGACAAGGCTGCCATCCATTGGAATAACAAAATTCTCGAAAATAGACTACCTTCCATAATGAAAAGGCTACGATCCATTGGAGTAACAAAAATCTCGACAACAGTCTACCTTCCATAATGACAAGGCTACCATCCATTGGATTAACAAAGATATTGACAACAAACTACCTTTCATAATGACAAGGCTACCATCCATTGGAATAACAAAAATCTCGAAAATAGACGACCTTCCATAATGACAAGGCTACCATCCATTGGAGTAACAAAAATCTCGACAATAGACTACCTTCCATAATGATAAGGCTACCATTTATTAGAGTAACAAAAATCTGGTTAACAGACTACCTTCCATAATGACAAGGCTATCATCCATTGGAGTAACAAAAATATCAACAAGAGACTACCTTCCATAATGACAAGGCTAACATCCATTGGAGTATAAAACTTTTTGACAACAGACTACCTTCCATAATGAAAAGGCTACGATCCATTGGAGTAACAAAAATCTCGACAACAAACTACCTTCCATAATGACAAGGCTACCATCCATTGGATTAACAAAGATATTGACAACAAACTACCTTTCATAATGACAAGGCTACCATCCATTGGAATAACAAAAATCTCGAAAATAGACGACCTTCCATAATGACAAGGCTGCCATCCAATGGAGTAACAAAAATCTCGACAACAGACTACCTTCCATAATGATAAGGCTACCATTTATTAGAGTAACAAAAATCTGGTTAACAGACTACCTTCCATAATGACAAGGCTATCATCCATTGGAGTAACAAAAATATCATCAAGAGACTACCTTCCATAATGACAAGGCTAACATCCATTGGAGTATAAAATTTTTTGACAACAGACTACCTTCCATAATGACAAGCCTACCATCCATTGGAGTAACAAAAATCTCGACAACAAACTACCTTCCATAATGACTAGGCTACTTACATTGGAGTGACAAACATATCGACACCAGGCTACCTTCCATAATGAAAAGGCTACAATCCATTGGAGTAACAAAATTATCAACAAGAGACTACCTTCCATAATGACAAGGCTATCATCCATTGGAGTATAAAACTTTTTGACAACAGACTACCTTCCATAATGACAAGCCTACCATCCATTGGAGTAACAAAAATCTCGACAACAAACTACCTTCCATAATGACTAGGCTACTTACATTGGAGTGACAAACATATCGACACCAGGCTACCTTCCATAATGACAAGGCTACAATCCATTGGAGTAACAAAAATCTCGACAACAGACTACCTTCCATAATGACAAGGCTACCATCCAATGGAGTAACAAAAATCTCGACAACAAACTACCTTCCATAATGACTAGGCTACTTCCATTGGAGTAACAAAGATATTGACACCAGGCTACCTTCCATAATGACAAGGCTACAATCCATTGGAGTAACAAAAATCTCGACAACAGACTACCTTCCATAATGACAAGGCTACCATCCATTGGAGTAACAAAGATATCGACAACATACTACCTTCCATAATGACAAGGCAACCATCCATTGGAGTA
Organism: Vicia faba; assembly: GCA_948472305.1. Lineage (NCBI taxonomy): Eukaryota > Viridiplantae > Streptophyta > Magnoliopsida > Fabales > Fabaceae > Vicia > Vicia faba. The sequence continues at coordinate 653,565,009 of OX451741.1, forward strand.
ACAAAGATATCGACGACATACTACCTTCCATAATGACAAGGCTACCAGTCATTGGAGTAAAAAAAATCACGACAAAAGACTACCTTCCATAATGACAAGGCTGCCATCCATTGGAATAACAAAAATCTTGACAACAGACTACCTTCCATAATGAAAAGGCTATGATCCATTGGAGTAACAAAAATCTCGACAACAGTCTACCTTCCATAATGACAAGGCTACCATCCATTGGATTAACAAAGATATTGACAACAAACTACCTTTCATAATGACAAGGCTACCATCCTTTGGAATAACAAAAATCTCGAAAACAGACGACCTTCCATAATGACAAGGCTACCATCCATTGGAGTAACAAAAATCTCGACAACAGACTACCTTCCATAATGACAAGGCTGCCATCCAATGGAGTAACAAAAATCTCGACAACAGACTACCTTCCATAATGATAAGGCTACCATTTATTAGAGTAACAAAAATCTGGTTAACAGACTACCTTCCATAAGACAAGGCTATCATCCATTGGAGTAACAAAAATATCAACAAGAGACTACCTTCCATAATGACAAGGCTAACATCCATTGGAGTATAAAACTTTTTGACAACAGACTACCTTCCATAATGACAAGCCTACCATCCATTGGAGTAACAAAAATCTCGACAACAAACTACCTTCCATAATGACTAGGCTACTTACATTGGAGTGACAAACATATCGACACCAGGCTACCTTCCATAACGACAAGGCTACAATCCATTGGAGTAACAAAATTATCAACAAGAGACTACCTTCCATAATGACAAGGCTAACATCCATTGGAGTATAAAACTTTTTGACAACAGACTACCTTCCATAATGACAAGCCTACCATCCATTGGAGTAACAAAAATATCGACAACAAACTACCTTCCATAATGACTAGGCTACTTACATTGGAGTGACAAACATATCGACACCAGGCTACCTTCCATAATGACAAGGCTACAATCCATTGGAGTAACAAAAATCTCGACAACAGACTACCTTCCATAATGACAAGGCTACCATCCAATGGAGTAACAAAAATCTCAACAACAAACTACATTCCATAATGACTAGGCTACTTCCATTGGAGTAACAAAGATATTGACACCAGGCTACCTTCCATAATGACAAGGCTACAATCCATTGGAGTAACAAAAATCTCGACAACAGACTACCTTCCATAATGACAAGGCTACCATCCATTGGAGTAACAAAGATATCGACAACATACTACCTTCCATAATGACAAGGCAACCATCCATTGGAGTAACAAAGATATCAACGACATACTACCTTCCATAATGACAAGGCTACCAGTCATTGGAGTAAAAAAAATCACGACAAAAGACTACCTTCCATAATTACAAGGCTGCCATCCATTGGAATAACAAAAATCTCGACAACAGACTACCTTCCATAATGAAAAGGCTACGATCCATTGGAGTAAAAAAAAATCTCGACAATAGACTACCTTCCATAATGACAAAGGCTAACATCCATAGGATTAACAAAGATATCGACAACAAACTACCTTTCATAATGACAAGGCTACCATCCATTGGAATAACAAAAATCTCGAAAACAGACTACCTTCCATAATGACTAGGCTACTTCCATTGGAGTAACAAAGATATTGACACCAGGCTACCTTCCATAATGACAAGGCTACAATCCATTGGAGTAACAAAAATCTCGACACCAGACTACCTTCCATAATGAAAAGGCTACCATCCATTGGAGTAACAAAGATATCGACAACATACTACCTTCCATAATGACAACGCAATCATCCATTGGAGTAACAAAGATATCGACGACATACTACCTTCCATAATGACAAGGCTACCAGTCATTGGAGTAAAAAAAATCACGACAAAAGACTACCTTCCATAATGACAAGGCTGCCATCCATTGGAATAACAAAAATCTCGATAACACACTACCTTCCGTAATGAAAAGGCTACGATCCATTGGAGTAACAAAAATCTCGACAATAGACTACCTTCCATAATGACAAGGCTACCATCCATTGGATTAACAAAGATATCGACAATAAACTACCTTTCATAATGACAAGGCTACCATCCATTGGAATAAGAAAAATCTCGAAAATAGACTACCTTCCATAATGACAAGGCTACCATCCATTGGAGTAACAAAAATCTCGACAACATACTACCTTCCATAATGACAAGGCTACCATCCAATGGAGTAACAAAAATCTCGACAACAGACTACCTTCCATTATGACAAGGCTACCATTTATTAGAGTAACAAAAATCTGGTCAATAGACTACCTTCCATAATGACAAGGCTATCATCCATTGGAGTAACAAAAATATCAACAAGAGACTACCTTCCATAATGACAAGGCTACCATCCATTGGAGTATAAATTTTTTTGACAACAGACTACCTTCCATAATGACAAGCCTACCATCCATTGGAGTAACAAAAATCTCGACAACAAACTACCTTCCATAACGACTAGGCTACTTACATTGGAGTGACAAACATATCGACAACAGGCTACCTTCCATAATGACAAGGCTACAATCCATTGTAGTAACAGAATTATCAATAAGAGAATACCTTCCATAATGACAAGGCTACCATCCATTGGAGTATAAATTTTTTTGACAACAGACTACCTTCCATAATGACAAGGCTACCATCCAATGGAGTAACAAAAATCTCGACAAAAAACTACCTTCCATAATGACTAGGCTACTTCCATTGGAGTAACAAAGATATTGACACCAGGCTACCTTCCATAATGAGAAGGCTACAATCCATTGGAGTAACAAAATACTCGACAACAGACTACCTTCCATAATGACAAGGCTACCATCCATTGGAGTAACAAAGATATCGACAACATACTACCTTCCATAATGACAAGGCAACCATCCATTGGAGTAACAAAGATATCGATGACATACTACCTTCCATAATGACAAGGCTACTAGTCATTGGAGTAACAAATACCACGACAAAAGACTACCTTCCATAATGACAAGGCTGCCATCCATTGGAATAACAAAAATCTCGACAATAGACTACCTTCCATAATGAAAAGGCTATGATCCATTGGAGTAACAAAAATCTCGACAACAGACTACCTTCCATAATGACAAGGCTACCATCCATTGGATTAACAAAGATATCGACAACAAACTACCTTTCATAATGTCAAGGCTACCATCCATTGGAATAACAAAAATCTCGAAAACAGACTACCTTCCATAGTGACAAGGCTACCATCCATTGGAGTAACAAAAATCTCGACAACATACTACCTTCCATAATGACAAGGCTACCATCCAATGGAGTAACAAAAATCTCGACAACAGACTACCTTCCATAATGACAAGGCTACCATTTATTAGAGTAACAAAAATCTGGTCAACAGACTACCTTCCATAATGACAAGGCTATCATCCATTGGAGTAACAAAAATATCAACAAGAGACTACCTTCCATAATGACAAGGCTACCATCCATTGGAGTATAAAATTTTTTGACAACAGACTACCTTCCATAATGACAAGCCTACCATCCATTGGAGTAACAAAAATATCGACAACAAACTACCTTCCATAACGACTAGGCTACTTACATTGGAGTGACAAACATATCGACACCAGGCTACCTTCCATAATGACAAGGCTACAATCCATTGGAGTAACAAAATTATCAACAATAGAATACCTTCCATAATGACAAGGCTACCATTCATTGCAGTAACAAAAATCTCGACAACAAACTAGCTTCCATAATGACTAAGCTACTTCCATTGGAGTAACAAAGATATCGACACCAGGCTACCTTCCATAATGACAAGGATACAATCCATTGGAGTAATAAAAATCTCGACAACAGACTACCTTCCATAATGATAAGCCTACCATCTATTGGAGTAACAAAGATATCGAGAACATATTACCTTCCATAATGACAAGGCTACCATCCATTGGAGTAACAAAGATATCCACAACATACTACCTTCCATAATGACTAGGCTACCAGTCATTGGAGTAACAAAAATCATGACAAAAGACTACCTTCCATAATGACAAGGCTGCCATCCATTGGAATAACAAAAATCTCGACAACAAACTACCATCCATAATGACAAGGCTTCCATCCATTGGAATAACAAAAATCTCGACAACAGACTACCTTCCATAATGATAAGACTACCATCTAATGGAGTAATAAAAATCTCGACAACAGACAACCTTCCATAATGTCAAGGCTACCATTTATTAGAGTAACAAAAATCTGGTAAACAGACTACCTTCCATAATGACAAGGCTACCATCCATTGGAGTAACAAAAATATCAACAAGAGAATACATTCCATAATGACAAGGCTACCATCCATTGGAGTATAAATTTTTTTGTCAATAGACTACCTTCCATAATTACAAGGCTACCATCCAATGGAGTAACAAAAATCTCGACAACAGACTACCTTCCATAATGACAAGGCTACCATCCAATGGAGTAACAAAAATCTCGACAAAAGACTACCTTCCATAATGACAAGGCTACTTCCATTGGAGTAACAAAGATATTGACACTAGGCTACCTTCCATAATGACAAGGCTACTATCCATTGGAGTAACAAAGATATCGACAACATACTACCTTCTATAATGACAAGGGTACCATCCATTGGAGTAACAAAGATATCGACAACATACTACCTTCCATAATGACAAGGCTACCAGTTATTGGAGTAATAAAAATGACGAGAAAAGACTACCTTCCATAATGAAAAGGCTACCATCCATTGGAGTAACAAAAACATAAACAAGAGACTATCTTCCATAATGACAAGGCTACCATCCATTGGAGTAACAAAAATCTAGACAACAGACTACCTTCCACAATGATAAGGCTACCATCCATTGGAGTAACAAAAATCTCGAAAACAGACTACCTCCCATAATTACATGGCTACCATCCATTGGAATAACAAAAATCTCGACAACAGACTACCTTCCATAATGACAAGGCCACTATCCAATGGAGTAACAAAAATATGGACAACAAACTACCTTCCATAATGACAAGGTTAACATACATTGTAGTAACTATAATCTGAACAACAGACTACCTTCCATAATGACAAGGCTACCATCCATTGGGGTAACAAAAATCTCCACAACAGACTACCTTCAATAATGACAAGGCTACCATCCATTGGAGTAACAAAAATCTCGACAATAGACAACCTTCCATAATGACTAGGCTACCATCCATTAGAGTAACAAAGATATCGACAACAAACTACCTTTCATAATGACAAGGCTACAATCCATTGGAATAACAAAAATCTCGAAAATAGACTACCTTCCATAATGACAAGGCTACCATCCATTAGAGTAACAAAAATCTCGACATCAAACTACCTTCCATAATGATAAGGCTACCATCCAATGGAGTAACAAAAATCTCGACAACAGACTACCTTCCATAATGACAAGGCTACCATTTATTAGATTAACAAAAATCTGGTCAACAGACTACCTTCCATAATGACGAGGCTATTATCCATTGGAGTAACAAAATTATCAACAAGACACTACGTTCCATAATGACAAGGCTACCATCCATTGGAGTATAATTTTTTTGACAACAGACTACCTTCCATAATGACAAGGCTACCATTCATTGGAGTAACAAAAATCTCGACAACAAACTAACTTCCATAATGACTAGGCTACTTCAATTGGAGTAACAAAGATATCGACACCAGGCTACCTTCCTTAATGACAAAACTACAATCCATTGGAGTAACGAAAATCTCGACAACAGACTACCATCCATAATGACAAGGCTACCATCCATTGGAGTAACAAAGATATCGATAACATACTACCTTCCATAATGACAAGGCTACCATCCATTGGAGTAACAAAGATATCGACAACATACTACCTTCCATAATGACAAGGCTGCCATCCATTGGAATAACAAAAATCTCGACAACAGACTACCTTCCATAATGACAAGGCTACCATCCATTGGAGTGACAAAAATCTCTACAACAGACTGCCTTCCATAATGACTAGGCTACCATCTATTGGAGTAACAAAGATATCGACAATAGACTATCTTCCATAATGACAAGGCTACGATCCATTGGAGTTACAAAAATCTCGACAACAGACTACCTTCCATAATGACAAGGCTACCATCCATTGGAGTAACATAAATATCAACAAGACACTATCTTCCATAATGACAAGGCTTCCATCCATTGGAGTAACAAAAATCTCGACAACAGACTACCTTCCATAATGACAAGGCTACCATCCATTCGAGTAACAAAAATCTCAAAAATAGACTACCTCCCATAATTACTAAGCTACCATCCATTGGAATAACAAAAATCTAGACAACAAACTACCTTCCATAATGACAAGGCTACTATCCAATGGAGTAACAAAAATATGGAAAACAGACTACCTTCCATAATGACAAGGCTAACATACATTGTAGTAACTATGATTTGAACAACAAACTACCTTCAATAATGAAAAGGCTACCATCAATTGGAGTAACAAAAATCACAACGACAAACTACCTTCCATAATGACAAGTCTACCATCCATTGGAGTAACAAAAATCTTGACAACAGCCTACCTTCAATAATGACAAGGCTACCATCAATTGGAGTAACAAAAATCTCGACAATATACTACCTTCCATAATGACTAGGCTACCATCCATTAGAGTAACAAAGATATCGACAACAAACTACCTTTCATAATGACAAGGCTACCATCCATTGGAATAACAAAAATCTCGAAAATAGACTACCTTCCATAATGACAAGGCTACCATCCATTGGAGTAATAAAAATCTCGACAACAGACTACCTTCTATAATGATAAGGCTACCATCCAATGGAGTAACAAAAATCTCGACAACAGACTACCTTCCATAATGACAAGGCTACCTTCTATAATGACAAGGCTACCATTTATTAGAGTAACAAAAATTTGGTCAACATACTACCTTCCATAATGACAAGGCTATCATCCATTGGAGTAACAACAATATCAACAAGAGACTACCTTCCATAATTACAAGGCTACCATCCATTGGAGTATAAAATTTTTTGACAACAGACTACCTTCCATAATGACAAGCCTACCATCCATTGGAGTAACAAAAATCTCGACCACAAACTACCTTCCATAATGACTAGGCTACTTCCATTGGAGTAACAAAGATGTCGACACCAGGCTACCTTCCATAATGACAAGGCTACAATTCAATGGAGTAATAAAAATTTCGACAACAGACTACCTTCCATAATGATAAAGCTACCATCCATTGGAGTAACAAAGATATCGACAACATACTACCTTTTATAATGACATGGCTACCATCCATTGGAGTAACAAAGATATACACAACATACTACCTTCCATAATGACAATGCTACCAGTCATTGGAATAACAAAAATCACGAAAAAAGACTCCCTTCCATAATGACAAGGCTTCCATTCATTGGAATAACAAAAATCTGGACAACATACTACCTTCCATAATGACAAGGCTACCATCCATTGGAATAACAAAAATCTCTACAACAGACTACCTTACATAATAATAAGGCTACCATCCAATGGAGTAACAAAAATCTTGACAACAGACTACCTTCCATAATGACAAGGCTACAATCCAATGTAGTAAAAATAATCTCGACAACAGACTACCTTCCATAATGACTAGGCTACTTCCATTGGAGTAACAAAGATATCGACACCAGGCTACCTTCCATAATGACAAGGCTACAATTCAATGGAGTAATAAAAATCTCGACAACAGACTATCTTCCATAATGATAAAGCTACCATCCAATGGAGTAACAAAAATCTCGACAACAGACTACCTTCCATAATGACAAGGCTACCATTTATTAGAGTAACAAAAATCGGGTCAACAGACTACCTTCCATAATGACGAGGCTACTATCAATTGGAGTAACAAAATTATCAACAAGAGACTACCTTCTATAGTGACAAGGCTACCATCCATTGGAGTATAAAATTTTTTGACAACAGACTACTATCCATAATGACCAGGCTACCATTCATTGGAGTAAGAAAAATTTCGACAACAAACTAGCTTCCATAATTACTAGGCTACTTCCATTGGAGTAACAAAGATATCGACACCAGGCTACCTTCCTTAATGACAAGGCTACCATCCATTGGAATAACAAAAATCTCGACAGCATACTACCTTCCATAATGACAAGCCTACCATCCATTGGAGGGACAAAAATATCGACAATAAACTAGCTTCCATAATGACTAGGCTACTTCCATTGCAGTAACAAAGATATCGACACCAGGCTCCCTTCCATAATGACATGGCTACAATTCATTGGAGTAACAAAAATCTCGACAACAGACTACCTTCCATAATGACAAGGCTGCCATCCATTGGAATAACAAAGATATCAACAACATACTACCTTCCATAATTAAAATGCTACCATCCATTGGATTAACAAAGATATCGACAACATACTACCTTCCATAATTACAAGGATACCATTGATTGGAGTAATAAAAATAACAACAAAAGACTACCTTCCATAATGACAAGGCTGCCATCCATTGGAATAACAAAATCTCGACAACAGACTACCTTCCATAATGACAAGGGTACCATCCATTGGAGTGACAAAAATCTCGACAACAAACTACCATCCATAATGACTAGGCTACCATCCAATGGAGTAACAAAGATATCGACAACAAACTATCTTCCATAATGACAAGCCTACAATCCATTGGAGTTACAAAAATCTCGACAACAGACTACCTTCCATAATGACAAGGCTACTATCCATTGGAGTAACATAAATATCAACAAGAGACTATCTTCCATAATGACAAGGCTACCACCCATTGGAGTAACAAAAATCTTGACAACAGACTACCTTCCATAATGACAAGGCTACCATCCATTGGAGTAACAAAAATCTCGAAAATAGACTACCTTCCATAATGACTAGGCTACTTCCATTGGAGTAACAAAGATATTGACACCAGGTAACCTTCCATAATGACAAGGCTACAATCCATTGGAGTAACAAAAATCTCGACAACAGACTACATTCCATAATGACAAGGCTACCATCCATTGGAGTAACAAAGATATCGACAACATAGTACCTTTCATAATGACAAGGCTACCATCCATTGGAGTAACAAAGATATCGACACCATACTACCTTCCATAATGACAAGGCTGGCATCCATTGGAATAACAAAAATCTCGACAACAGACTACCTTCCATAATAACAAGGCTACCATCCATTGGAGTAACAAAAATCTCGACAACAGACTACCTTCCATAACGACTAGGCTACCATCCATTGTAGTAACAAAGTTATCGATAACATACTATCTTCCATAATAACAAGGCTACAATCCAATGTATTAACAATAATCTCGACAACAGACTACCTTCCATAATGATAAGGCTACCATCCAATGGAGTAACAAAAATCTTGACAACAGACTACCTTGCATAATGACAAGGCTACCATTTAATAGAGTAACAAAAATATGGTTAACAGACTACCTTCCATAATGATTAGGCTACTATCAATTGGAGTAACAAAATTATCAACAAGAGACTACCTTCCATAGTGACAAGGCTACCATCCATTGGAGTATAAAATTTTTTGACAACAGACTACTATCCATAATGACAAGGCTACAATTCATTGGAGTAACAAAAATTTCGACAACAAACTAGCTTCCATAATTACTAGGCTACTTCCGTTGGAGTAACAAAGATATCGACACCAGGCTACCTTCCATAATGACAAGGCTACAATCCATTTGAGTAACAAAAATCTCGACAACAGACTACCTTCCATAATGACAAGGTTGCCATCCATTGGAATAACAAAGATATCGACAACATACTACCTTCCATAATTACAAGGCTACCATTCATTGGAGTAATAAAAATCACGACAAAAGACTACCTTCCATAATGACAAGGCTACCATCCATTGGAATAAAAAAAATCTCGACAACATACTACCTTCCATAATGACAAGGCTACCATCCATTGGAGTGACAAAAATATCGACAACAAACTAGCTTCCATAATGACTAGGCTACTTCCATTGGAGTAACAAAGATATCGACACCAGGCTCCCTTCCATAATGACATGGCTACAATTCATTGGAGTAACAAAAATCTCGACAACAGACTACCTTCCATAATGACAAGGCTTCCATCCATTGGAATAACAAAGATATCAACAACATACTACCTTCAATAATTACAAGGCTACCATCCATTGGATTAACAAGGATATCGACAACATACTACCTTCCATAATTACAAGGCTACCATTCATTGGAGTAATAAAAATAACAACAAAAGACTACCTTCCATAATGACAAGGCTGCCATCCATTGGAATAACAAAATCTCGACAACAGACTACCTTCCATAATGACAACGGTACCATCCATTGGAGTGACAAAAATCTCGACAACAAACTACCATCCATAATGACTAGGCTACCATCCAATAGAGTAACAAAGATATCGACAACAAACTATCTTCCATAATGACAGGCCTACAATCCATTGGAGTTACAAAAGTCTCGATAACAGACTACCTTCCATAATGACAAGGCTACCATCCATTGGAGTAACATAAATATCAACAGGAGACTATCTTCCATAATGACAAGGCTACCACCCATTGGAGTAACAAAAATCTTGACAACAGACTACCTTCCATAATGACAAGGCTACCATCCATTGGAGTAACAAAAATCTCGAAAATAGACTACCTTCCATAATGACTAGGCTACTTCCATTGGAGTAACAAAGATATTGACACCAGGCAACCTTCCATAATGACAAGGCTACAATCCATTAGAGTAACAAAAATCTCGACAACAGACTACCTTCCAAAATGACAAGGCTACCTTCCATTGGAGTAACAAAGATATCGACAACATACTACCTTCCATAATGAAAAGGCTACCATCCATTGGAGTAACAAAGATATCGACAACATACTACCTTCCATAATGCCAAGGCTGGCATCCATTGGAATAACAAAAATCTCGACAACAGACTACCTTCCAAAATAACAAGGCTACCATCCATTGGAGTAACAAAAATCTCGACAACAGACTACCTTCCATAACGACTAGGCTACCATCCAATGTAGTAACAAAGATATCGACAACATACTATCTTCCATAATGACAAGGCTACAATCCAATGTAGTAACAATAATCTCGACAACAGACTACCTTCCATAATGATAAGGCTACCATCCAATGGAGTAACAAAAATCATGACAACAGACTACCTTGCATAATGACAAGGCTACCATTTATTAGAGTAACAAAAATATGGTCAACAGACTACCTTCCATAATGATTAGGCTACTATTAATTGGAGTAACAAAATTATCAACAAGAGACTACCTTCCATATTGACAAGGCTACCATCCATTGGAGTATAAAATTTTTTGACAACAGACTACTATCCATAATGACAAGGCTACCATTCATTGGAGTAACAAAAATTTCGACAACAAACTAGCTTCCATAATTACAAGGCTACCATTCATTGGAGTAATAAAAATCACAACAAAAGACTACCTTCCATAATGATAAGGCTGCCATCCATTGGAGTAACAAAGATATTTACACCAGGCTACCTTCCATAATGACAAGGCTACAATCCATTGGAGTAACAAAAATCTCGACAACAAACTACCTTCCATAATGACTAGGCTACTTCCATTGGAGTAACAAAGATATTGACACCAGGCTACCTTTCATAATGACAAGGCTACAATCCATTGGAGTAACAAAGATATCGATAACATACTACCTTCCATAATGACAAGGCTACCATCCATTGGAGTAACAAAGATATCGACAACATAATACCTTCTATAATGACAAGGCTTCCACCCATTGGAGTAACAAAAATCTTGACAACAGATTACCTTCCATAATGACAAGGCTACCATCCATTGGAATAACAAAAATCTCGACAACAAACTACCTTCCATAATGACAAGGCTACAATCCAATGGCGTAACAAAAATATGGACAGTAGACTACCTTCCATAATTACAAGGCTAACATACATTGTAGTAACTATAATCTGAACAACATACTACCTTCCATAATGACAAGGCTACCATCCATTGGAGTAACAAAAATCACAACAACAAACTACCTTCCATAATGACAAGTCTACCATCCATTGGAGTAACAAAATTCTTGACAACAAACTACCTTCAATAATGACAAAGCTACCATCCATTGGAGTAACAAAAATCTCGACAATAGACTACCTTTCATAATGACTAGGCTACCATCCATTGGAGTAAGAAAGATATCGACAACAAACTACCTTTCATAATGACAAGGCTACCATCCATTGGAATAACAAAAATCTCGAAAACAGACTACCTTCCATAATTACAAGGCTACCATCCATTGGAGTAACAAAAATTCGACAACAAACTACCTTCCATAATGATAAGGCTACCATCCAATGGAGTAACAAAAATCTCGACAATAGACTACCTTCCATAATGACAAGGCTACCATTTATTAGAGTAACAAAATCTGGTCAACAGACTACCTTCCATAATGACAAGGCTATCATCCATTGGAGTATCAAAAATATCAACAAGAGACTACCTTCCATAATGAAAAGGCTACCATCCATTGGAGTATAAAATTTTTTGACAACAGACTACCTTCTATAATGACAAGGCTATCATCCATTGGAGTAACAAAAATATCAACAAGAGACTACCTTCCATAATGACAAGGCTGCCATCCATTGGAGTATAAAACTTTTTGACAACAGACGGCCTTCCATAATGACAAGCCTACCATCCATTGGAGTAACAAAAATCTTGACAACAAACTACCTTCCATAATGACTAGGCTACTTGCATTGGAGTAACAAAGATATCGACACCAGGCTACCTTCTATAATGACAAGGCAACAATCCATTGGAGTAATAAAAATCTCGACAACATACTACCTTCCATAATGATAAGGCTACCATCCATTGGAGTAACAAAGATATCCAGAACATACTACCTTCCATAATGACAAGGCTACCAGTCATTGGAGTAACAAAAATGATGACAAAAGACTACCTTCCATAATGACAAGGCTGCCATCCATTGGAATAAAAAAAATCTCGACAACAGACTACCTTCCATAATGACAAGGCTACCATCCATTGGAATAACAAAAATCTCGACAACAGACTACCTTCCATAATAATAAGGCTACCATCCAATGGAGTAACATAAATCTTGACAACAGACTACCTTCCATAATGACAAGGCTACCATTTATTAGAGTAACAAAAATCTATTCAACAGACTACCTTCCATAATGACAAGGCTACCGTCCATTCGAGTAACAAAAATATCAACAAGAGAATACCTTCCATAATGACAAGGCTACCATCCATTGGAGTATAAATTTTTTTGGCAACAGACTACCTTCCATAATTACAAGGCTACCATCCATTGAAGTAACAAAAATCTGGACAACAAACTACCTTCCATAATGGCTAGGCTACTTCCATTGGAGTAACAAAGATATTGACACCAGGCTACCTTCCAGAATGACAAGGCTACAATCCATTGGAGTAACAAAAATCTCGACAACAAACTACCTTCCATAATGACTAGGCTACTTCCATTGGAGTAACAAAGATATCGACACCAGGCTACCTTTCATAATGACAAGGCTACAATCCATTGGAGTAACAAAGATATCGATAACATACTACCTTCCATAATGACAAGGCTACCATCCATTAGAGTAACAAAGATATCGACAACATACTACCTTCCATAATGACAAGGATACCAGTCATTGGAATAACAAAGATCTCGACAACAGACTACCTTCCATAATGACAAGGCTACCATCCATTGGATTAACAAAAATCTCGACAACAGACTACCTTCCATAATGATAAGGCTACCATCCAATGGAGTAACAAAAATCTCGACCACATACTACCTTCCATAATGACAAGGCTACCATTTATTAAAGTAACAAAAATCTGGTCAACCGACTACCTTCCATAATGACCAGGCTACCATCCATTGGAGTAACAAAAATTTCAACAAGAGAATACCTTCCATAATGACAAGGCTACCATCCATTGGAGAATAAATTTTTTTGACAATAGACTACCTTCCATAATTAAAATGCTACCATCCATTGGAGTAACAAAAATCTCGACAACAAACTACCTTCCATAATGACTAGGCTATTTCCATTGGAGTAACAAAGATATCGACACCAGGCTACCTTCCATAATGACAAGGCTACAATCCATTGGAGTAACAAAAATCACGACAACAGACTACCTTCCATAATGACAAGGCTATCATCCATTGGAGTAACAAAGATATCGACAACATACTACCTTCCATAATGACAAGGCTACCATCCATTGCAGTAACAATGATATCGACAACATACTACCTTCCATAATGACAAGGCTACCAGTCATTGGAGTAACAAAAATCACGAAAAAAGACTACCTTCCATAATAACAAGGCTGCCATCCATTGGAATAACAAAAATCTCGACAACAGACTACCTTCCATAATGACAAGGCTACCATCCATTAGAGTAACAAAGATATCGACAACATACTTCCTTGCATAATGACAAGGCTACCATCCATTGGAGTAACAAAGATATAGACGACATAGTACCTTCCATAATGACAAGGCTACCAATCATTGGAGTAACTTAAATCACGACAAAAGACTACCTTCCTTAATGACAAGGCTGCCATCCATTGGAATAACAAAAATCTCGACAACAGACTACCTTCCATAATGACAAGGCTACCATCCATTGGAATAACAAAAATCTCGACAACAGACTACCTTCCATAATGATAAGGCTACCATCCAATGGAGTAACAAAAATCTCGACCACAAACTACCTTCCATAATGACAAGGCTACCATTTATTAGAGTAACAAAAATCTGGTCAACATACTACCTTCCATAATGACAAGGCTACCATCCATTGGAGTAACAAAAATATCAACAAGAGAATACCTTCCATAATGACAAGGCTACCATCCATTGGAGTATAAATTTTTTTGACAACAGACTACCTTCCATAATTACAAGGCTACCATCCATTGGAGTAACAAAAATCTCGACAACAAGCTACTCTCCATAATAACTAGGCTATTTCCATTGGAGTAACAAAGATATCGACACCAGGCTACCTTCCATAATGACAAGGCTACAATCCATTGGAGTAACAAAAATCACGACAACAGACTACCTTCCATAATGAAAAGGCTATCATCCATCGGAGTAACAAAGATATCGACAACATACTACCTTCCATAATGACAAGGCTACCATCCATTGGAGTAACAAAGATATCGATAACATACTACCTTCCATATTGACAAGGCTACCAGTCATTGGAGTAACAAATATCACGAAAAAAGACTACCTTCCATAATAACAAGGCTGCCATCCGTTGGAATAACAAAAATCTCGACAACAGACTACGTTCCATAATGACAAGGCTACCATCAATTAGAGTAACAAAATTATCGACAACATACTACCTACCATAATGACAAGGATACCATCCATTGGAGTAACAAAGATATCGACAACATACTACCTTCCATAATGACAAGGATACCAGTCATTGGAGTAACAAAAATCTCGACAACAGACTACCTTCCATAATGTTAAAGCTAGCATCCAATGGAGTAACAAAAATCTCGACAAGAGACTACCTTCCATAATGACAAGGCTACCATTTATTAGAGTAACAAAAATCTGTTCAACTGACTACCTTCCATAATGATAAGGCTAACATCCATTGGAGTACCAAAAATATCAACAAGAGAACACCTTCCATAATGACAAGGCTACCATCCATTGGAGTATAAATTTTTTTGACAACAGACTACCTTCCATAATGACAAGGCTACCATCCATTGGAGTAACAAAGATATCGACAACATACTACCTTCCATAATGACAAGGCTACCGTCCATTGGAGTAACAAAGATATCGACAACATACTACCTTCCATAATGAGAAGGCTACCAGTCATTGGAGTAACAAAAATCACGGCAAATGACTATGTTCCAAATAACAAGGCTGCCATCCATTGGAATAACAAAAATCTCGACAACGGACTAACTTCCATAATGACAAGGCTAACATCCATTTGGAGTAACAAAAATCTCGACAACAGACTACCTTCCATAATGACTTGGCTACCATCCATTGGAGTAACAAAGATATCGACAACAAACTATCTTCCATAATGACAAGGCTACAATCGAATGTAGTAACAATAATCTCGACAATAGACTACCTTCCATAATGATAAGGCTACCATCCATTGTAGTAACATAAATCTCGACATTATACTACCTTCTATAATGACAAGGCTACCATCCATTAGAGTAACAAAAATCTCGACAACAAACTACCTACCATGATTACAAGGCTACCATCCATTGGAGTAAAAAAAATATCAACAAGAGACTATCTTCCATTACGACAAGGTTACCATCCATTGGAGTAACAAAAATCTCGAAAATAAACTACCTTCCATAATGAAGGGCTACCATCCATTAGAGTAACAAAAATCTCGATAAATAGACTACCTTCCATAATGACAAGGCTACAATCCATTGGAGTAACAAAAATCTCGACAACAAACTACCTTCCATAATGACTAGGCTACTTCCATTGGAGTAACAAAGATATCGACACCAGGCTACCTTTCATAATGACAAGGCTACCCGTCATTGGAATAACAAAGATCTCGACAACAGACTACCTTCCATAATGACAAGGCTACCATCCATTAGAATAACAAAAATCTCGACAACAGACTACCTTTCATAATGATAAGGCTACCTTCCAATGGAGTAACAAAAATCTCGACAACAGACTACCTTCCATAATGACAAGGCTACCATTTATTAGAGTAACAAAAATCTGGTCAACAGACTACCTTCAATAATGACAAGGCTACCATCCATTGGAGTAACAAAAATATCAACAAGAGAATACCTTCCATAATGACAAGGATACCATCCATTGGAGTATCAATTTTTTTGACAACAGACTACCTTCCATAATTACAAGGCTACCATCCATTGGAGTAACAAAAATCTCGACAACAAACTACCTTCCATAATGACTAGGCTACTTTCATTGGAGTAACAAAGATATCGACACCAGGCTACCTTCCATAATGACAAGGCTACAATCCATTGGAGTAACAAAAATCTCAACAACAGACTACCTTCCATAATAACAAGGCTTCCATCGATTGGAATAACAAAAATCTCGACAACAGACTACCTTCCATAATGACAAGGCTACCAACCATTGGAGTAACAAAATTATCGACAACATACTACCTTCCATAATGACAAGGCTACCATCCATTGGAGTAACAAATATATCGACAACATACTACCTTGCATAATGACAAGGCTACCAGTCATTGGAGTAACAAAAATCATGACAAAAGACTACCTTCCATAATGACAAGGCTGCCATCCATTGGAATAACAAAAATCTCGACAACAGACTACCTTCCATAATGATAAGGCTACCATCCAATGGAGTAACAAAAATCTCGACAACAGACTACCTTCAATAATGACAAGGCTACCATTTATTAGAGTAACAAAAATCTGGTAAACAGACTACCTTCCATAATGACAAGGCTAACATCCATTGGAGTAAAAAAAATATCTACAAGAGAACACCTTCCATAATGACAAGGCTAACATCCATTGGAGTATAAAATTTTTTGACGCCAGACAAACATCCATAATTACAAGGCTACCATTCATTGTAGTAACAAAAATCTCGACAACAAACTACCTTCCATAATGACTAGGCTACTTCCATTGGAGTATCAAAGATATCGACACTAGGCTACCTTCCATAATGACAAGGCTACAATCCATTGTAGTAACAAAAATCTCGACAACAGATTACCTTCCATAATGACAAGGCTATCATCCATTGGAGTAACAAAGATATCGACAACATACTACCTTCCATAATGACAAGGCTACCATCCATTTGAGTAACAAAGATATCGACAACATACTACCTTCCATAATGACAAGGCTACCCGTCATTGTAGTAACAAAAATCACGACAAATGACTACCTTCCATAATAACAAGGCTGCCATCCATTGGAATAACAAAAATCTCTACAATAAACTACCTTCCATAATGACAAGGCTACCATCCATTGGAGTAACAAAAATCTCGACAACAGACTACCTTCCATAATGACTAGGCTACCATACATTGGAGTAACAAAGATATCGACAACAAACTATCTTCCATAATGACAAGGCTACAATCCAATGTAGTAACAATAATCTCGACAACAGACTACCTTCCATAATGATAAGGCTACCATCCATTGTAGTAACATAAATCTCGACAACAGACTTCCTTCTATAATGACAAGGCTACCATCGATTAGAGTAACAAAAATCTCGACAACAAACTACCTACCATAAAGACAAGGCTACCATCCATTGGAGTAACAAAAATATCAACAAGAGACTATCTTCCATAACGACAAGGCTACCATCCATTCGAGTAACAAAAATCTTGAAAACAAACTACCTTCCATAATGAAAGGCTACCATCCATTGGAGTAACAAAAATCTCGATAAATAGAGTACCTCTCATAATTACTAGGCTACCATCCATTGGAATAACAAAAATCTCGACAACAGACTACCTTCCATAATGACAAGGCTACTATCCAATGGAGTAACAAAAATATGGAGAACATACTACCTTCCATGATAACAAGGCTAACATACATTGTAGTAACAAAAATCTGAACAACAGACTACCTTCCATAATGACAAGGCTACCATCCATTGGAGTAACACAAATCACAACGACAGACTACCTTCCATAATGACAAGGATACCATCCATTGGAGTAACAAAAATCTCGACAACAGACTACCTTCAATAATGACAAGGCTACCATCCATTGGAGTAACAAAGATATCGATAACATACTACCATCCATAATTACAAGGATACCAACAATTGGAGTAACAAAGATATCGACAACATACTACCTTCCATAATGACAAGGCTTACATTCATTGAAGTAACAAAAATCACGACAAAAGACTACCTTCCATAATGACAAGGTTACCATCCATTGGAATAACAAAAATCTCGACAACAGACTACCTTCCATAATGACTAGTCTACCATCCAATGGAGAAACAAAAATCTGGACAACAGACAACCTTCCATAATGGCTAGACTACCATCCATTGGAATAACAAAAATCTCGACAATAGACTACCTTCCATAATGACAAGGCTAACATCCAATGGAGAAACAAAAATCTCGACAATAGACTACCTTTCTTAATAACAAGGCTACCATCCATTGCAGTAACAAAAATCACAATGATAGACTACCTTCCATAATGACAAGGCTAACATACACTGTAGTAACAAAAATCTGAACAACAGACTACCTTCCATAATGACAACGCTACCATTCATTGGAGTAACAAAAATCACAATGACAGACTACCTTCCATAATGATAAGGATACCATCCATTGGAGTAACAAAAATATCGACAATAGACTATCTTCCATAATGACAAGGCTACCATCCAATGGAGAAACAAAAATCTCGACAATAGACTACCTTCCATAATGACAAGGCTACCATTCATTGGAGTAACAAAAATCACGACAAAAGACTACCTTCCATAATGACAAGGCTGCCATCCATTGGAATAACAAAAATCTCGACAACAGAATACCTTCCATAGTGACAAGGCTACCATCCAATGGAGTAACCAAAATATCGACAACAGACTACCTTCCATAATGACTAGTCTACTATCCATTAGAGTAACAATAATCGGGACAATATATAACCTTCCATAATGGCTAGTCTACCATCCATTGGAATAACAAAAATATCGACAACAGACTATCTTCCATAATGACAAGGCTACCATCCAATGGAGAAACAAAAATCTCGACAATAGACTACCTTTCTTAATGACAAGACTTCCATCCATTGCAGTAACAAAAATCACAACGACAGACTACCTTCCATAATGACAAGGCTAACATACACTGTAGTAAAAAAAATCTGAACAACAGACTACCTTCCATAATGACAAGGTTACCATCCATTAGAGTAACAAAAATCTCAACTATAGACTACTTTCCATAATGACAAGGTTACCATCCATTAGAGTAACAAAAATCTCGACAACGGACTACCTTCAATACTGACAAGGCTACCATCCATTGGATTAACAAAAATCTCAATAATAGACTACCTTCCATAATGACAAGGCTACCATCCATTGGAGTAACAAAGATATCGACAATAGACTACATTTCATAATGACAAGGCTACCATACATTTGAATAACAAAAATCTCGAAAACAGACTACCTTCCATAATGACAAGGCTACCATCCATTGGAGTAACCAAAATCTCGACAGCAGACTACCTTCCATAATGACAAGACTACCATCCATTGGAGTAACAAAGATATCGACAACATACTACCTTCCGTAATGATAAGTCTACCATCCGTTGGAGTAACAAAGATATCGACAACAAACTACCTTCCATAATGACAAGGCTACCATTCATTTGAGTAACAAAAATCACGACAAAAGACTACCTTCCATAATGACAAGGCTTCCATCCATTGGAGTAACAAAAATCTCGACAAAAGAATACCTTCCATAATGACTAGGCTACCATCCAATGGAGTAACAAAAATCTCGACAATAGACTACCTTCAATAATGAGAAGGCTACCATTTATTAGAGTAACAAAAATCGGGTCAACAGACTACCTTCCATAATGACAAGGCTAACATCCATTGGAGTAACAAAAATATCAACAAGAGAACACCTTCCATAATGACAAGGCTACCATCCATTGGAGAATAAAATTTTTTGACAACAGACAAACTTCCATAATTATAAGGCTACCATTCATTGTAGTAACAAAAATCTCGACAACAAACTACCTTCCATAATGACTAGGCTACTTCCATTGGAGTAACAAAGATATCGACACTAGGCTACCTTCCATAATGACAAGGCTACAATCCATTGTAGTTACAAAAATCTCGACAACAGATTACCTTCCATAATGACAAGGCTACCATCCATTGGAGTAACAAAGATATCGACAACATAGTACCTTCCATAATGACAAGGCTACCATCCATTGGAGTAACAAAGATATCGACAACATACTACCTTACATAATGACAAGGCTACCCGTCATTATAGTAACAAAAATCACGACAAATGACTACCTTCCATAATAACAAGGCTTCCAACCATTGGAATAACAAAAATCTCGACAACAGACTACCTTCCATAATGACAAGGCTATCTCCCATTGGAGTAACAAAAATCTCGACAACAGACTACCTTCCATAATGACTAGGCTACCATCCATTGGAGTAACAAAGATATCGACAACAAACTATCTTCCATAATGACAAGGCTACAATCCAATGTAGTAACAATAATATCGACAACAGACTACCTTCCATAATGATAAGGCTACAATCCATTGTAGTAACATAAATCTCGACAACAGACTACCTTCTATAATGACAAGGCTACCATCCATTAGAGAAACAAAAATCTCGACAACAAACTACCTACCATAATGACAAGGACACCATCCATTGGAGTAACAAAAATATCAACAAGAGAGTATCTTCCATAACGACAAGGCTACCAACCATTCGAGTAACAAAAATCTCGAAAACAAACTACCTTCCATAATGAAAGGATACCATCCATTGGAGTAACAAAAATCTAGATAAATAGACTACCTCTCATAATTACTAGGCTACCATCCATTGGAATAACAAAAATCTCGACAACAAACTACCTTCCATAATGACAAGGCTTCTATCCAATGGAGTAACAAAAATATGGAGAACAGACTACCTTCCATGATAATAAGGCTAACATACATTGTAGTAACAAAAATCTCGAAAACAGACTACCTTCCATAATGACAAGGCTACCATCCATTGGAGTAACAAAAATCTCGACAGCAGACTACCTTCCATAATAACAAGACTACCATCCATTCGAGTAACAAAGATATCGACAACATACTATCTTCCGTAATGATAAGGCTACCATCTGTTGGAGTAACAAAGATATCGACAACAAACTACCTTCCATAATGATAAGGCTACCATTCATTGGAGTAACAAAAATCACGACAAAAGACTACCTTCCATAATGACAAGGCTGCCATCCATTGGAGTTACAAAAATCTCGACAAAAGAATACCTTCCATAATGTCTAGGCTACCATCCAATGGAGTAACAAAAATCTCGACAACAGACTACCTTCAATAATGACAAGGCTACCATTTATTAGAGTAACAAAAATCTGGTCAACAGACTACCTTCCATAGTGACTAGGCTAACATCCATTGGAGTAACAAAAATATCAACAAGAGACTACCATCCATTGGAGTATAAAATTTTTTGACAACAGACAAACTTCCATAATTACAAGGCTACCATTCATTGTATTAACAAAAATCACGACAACAAACTACTTTCCATAATTACTAGGCTACTTCCATTGGAGTAACAAAGATATCGACACTAGGCTACCTTCCATAATGACAAGGCTACAATCCATTGTAGTAACAAAAATCTCGACAACAGATTACCTTCCATAATGACAAGGCTACCATCCATTGTAGTAACAAAGATATCGACAACATACTACCTTCCATAATGACAAGGCTACCAGTCATTGTAGTAACAAAAATCACGACAAATGACTACCTTCCATAATAACAAGGCTGTCATCCATTGGAAAAACAAAAATCTCGACAACAGACTACCTTCCATAATGACAAGGCTACCATCCATTGAAGTAAAAAAAATCTCGACAACAGACTACCTTCCATAATGACTAGGCTACCATCCATTGGAGTAACAAAGATATCGACAACAAACTATCTTCCATAATGACAAGGCTACAATCCAATGTAGTAACAATAATCTCGACAATAGACTACCTTCCATAATGATAAGGCTACCATCCATTGTAGTAACATAAATCTCGACAACAGTCTACCTTCTATAATGACAAGGCTACCATCCATTAGAGTAACAAAAATCTTGACAACAAACTACCTACCATAATTACAAGGCTACCATCCATTGGAGTAACAAAAATATCAACAAGAGACTATCTTCCATAACGATAAGGCTACCATCCATTCGAGTAACAAAATTCTCGAAAACAAACTACCTTCCATAATGAAAGGCTACCATCTATTGGAGTAACAAAAATCTCGATAACAGAAAACTCGACAACAGACTACCTTCCATAATGACAAGGCTACTATCCAATGGCGTAACAAAAATATGGATAACAGACTACCTTCGATGATAACAAGGCTAACATACATTGTAGTAACGAAAATCTGAACAATAGACTACCTTCCATAATGACAAGGCTATCATCCATTGGAGTACCAAAAATCACAACAACAGACTACCTTCAATAATGACAAGGCTACCATCCATTGGAGTAACAAGGATATCGATAACATACTACCATCCATAATTACAAGGATAACATCCATTGGAGTAACAAAGATATCGACAACATACTACCTTCCATAATGACAAGGCTTCCATTCATTGGAGTAACAAAAATCACAATGATAGACTACCTTCCATAATGACAAGGTTACCATCCATTGGAATAACAAAAATCTCGACAACAGACTACCTTCCATAATGACTAGTCTACCATCCAATGGAGAAACAAAAATCTGGACAACAGACAACCTTCCATAATGGCTAGACTACTATCCATTGGAATAACAAAAATCTCGACAACAGACTACCTTCCATAACGACAAGGCTACTATCCAATGGAGTAACAAAAATATGGACAACAAACAACCTTCCATGATGACAAGGCAAACATACATTGTAGTAACAAAAATCTGAACAACAACTACCTTCCATATTGACAAGGCTACCATCCATTGGAGTAACAAAAATCATAACGACATACTACCTTCCATAATGACAAGGCTACCATCCATTGGAGTAACAAAAATATCGACAACAAACTACCTTAAATAATGACAAGGCTACCATCCATTGGAGTAACAAAGATATCGACAACATACTACCATCTATAATTACAAGGCTACCATCCATTGGAGTAACAAAGATATCGAAAACATACTACCTTCCATAATGACAAGGCTACCATTCTTTGGAGTAACAAAAATCACGACAAAATACTACCTTCCATAATGACAAGGCTGCCATCAATTGGAATAACAAAAATCTCGTCAACAGACTACCTTCCATAATGACAAGGCTACCATCCAATGGAGTAACAAAAATCTCGACAACAGACTACCTTCCATAATGACTAGTCTACCATCCATTAGAGTAACAATAATCGGGACAACAGACAACCCTCCATAATGGCTAGTCTACCATCCATTGGAATAACAAAAATCTCGAAAACAGACTACCTTCCATAATGACAAGGCTACCTTCCATTGGAGTAACAAAAATCTCGACAGCAGACTACCTTCCATAATGACAAGACTACCATCCATTGGAGTAACAAAGATATCGACAACATACTATCTTCCGTAATGATAAGTCTACCATCTGTTGGAGTAACAAAGATATCGACAACAAACTACCTTCCATAATGACAAGGCTACCATTCATTTGAGTAACAAAAATCACGATAAAAGACTACCTTCCATAATGACAAGGCTGCCATCCATTGGAGTAACAAAAATCTCGACAAAAGAATACCTTCCATAATGACTAGGCTACCATCCAATGGAGTAACAAAAATCTCGACAACAGACTACCTTCAATAATGAGAAGGCTACCATTTATTAGAGTAACAAAAATCGGGTCAACAGACTACCTTCCATAATGACAAGGCTAACATCCATTGGAGTAACAAAAATATCAACAAGAGAACACCTTCCATAATGACAAGGCTACCATCCATTGGAGTATAAAATTTTTTGACAACAGATAAACTTCCATAATTACAAGGCTACCATTCATTGTAGTAACAAAAATCTCGACAACAAACTACCTTCCATAATGACTAGGCTACTTCCATTGGAGTAACAAAGATATCGACACTAGGCTACCTTCCATAATGACAAGGCTACAATCCATTGTAGTTACAAAAATCTCGACAACAGATTACCTTCCATAATGACAAGGCTACCATCCATTGGAGTAACAAAGATATCGACAACATACTACCTTCCATAATGACAAGGCTACCATCCATTGGAGTAACAAAGATATCGATAACATACTACCTTACATAATGACAAGGCTACCCGTCATTGTAGTAACAAAAATCACGACAAATGACTACCTTCCATAATAACAAGGCTTCCAACCATTGGAATAACAAAAATCTCGACAACAGACTACCTTCCATAATGACAAGGCTATCTCCCATTGGAGTAACAAAAATCTCGACAACAGACTACCTTCCATAATGACTAGGCTACCATCCATTGGAGTAACAAAGATATCGACAACAAACTATCTTCCATAATGACAAGGCTACAATCCAATGTAGTAACAATAATATCGAAAACAGACTACCTTCCATAATGATAAGGCTACAATCCATTGTAGTAACATAAATCTCGACAACAGACTACCTTCTATAATGACAAGGCTACCATCCATTAGAGAAACAAAAATCTCGACAACAAACTACCTACCATAATGACAAGGACACCATCCATTGGAGTAACAAAAATATCAACAAGAGAGTATCTTCCATAACGACAAGGCTACCAACCATTCGAGTAACAAAAATCTCGAAAACAAACTACCTTCCATAATGAAAGGATACCATCCATTGGAGTAACAAAAATCTAGATAAATAGACTACCTCTCATAATTACTAGGCTACCATCCATTGGAATAACAAAAATCTCGACAACAGACTACCTTCCATAATGACAAGGCTTCTATCCAATGGAGTAACAAAAATATGGAGAACAGACTACCTTCCATGATAATAAGGCTAACATACATTGTAGTAACAAAAATCTCGAAAACAGACTACCTTCCATAATGACAAGGCCACCATCCATTGGAGTAACAAAAATCTCGACAGCAGACTACCTTCCATAATAACAAGACTACCATCCATTCGAGTAACAAAGATATCGACAACATACTATCTTCCGTAATGATAAGGCTACCATCTGTTGGAGTAACAAAGATATCGACAACAAACTACCTTCCATAATGACAAGGCTACCATTCATTGGAGTAACAAAAATCACGACAAAAGACTACCTTTCATAATGACAAGGCTGCCATCCATTGGAGTTACAAAAATCTCGACAAAAGAATACCTTCCATAATGTCTAGGCTACCATCCAATGGAGTAACAAAAATCTCGACAACAGACTACCTTCCATAATGACAAGGCTACCATTTATTAGAGTAACAAAAATCTATTCAACAGACTACCTTCCATAATGACAAGGCTACCGTCCATTCGAGTAACAAAAATATCAACAAGAGAATACCTTCCATAATGACAAGGCTACCATCCATTGGAGTATAAATTTTTTTGGCAACAGACTACCTTCCATAATTATAAGGATACCATCCATTGAAGTAACAAAAATCTGGACAACAAACTACCTTCCATAATGACTAGGCTACTTCCATTGGAGTAACAAAGATATTGACACCAGGCTACCTTCCAGAATGACAAGGCTACAATCCATTGGAGTAACAAAAATCTCGACAACAAACTACCTTCCATAATGACTAGGCTACTTCCATTGGAGTAACAAAGATATCGACACCAGGCTACCTTTCATAATGACAAGGCTACAATCCATTGGAGTAACAAAGATATCGATAACATACTACCTTCCATAATGACAAGGCTACCATCCATTAGAGTAACAAAGATATCGACAACATACTACCTTCCATAATGACAAGGATACCAGTCATTGGAATAACAAAGATCTCGACAACAGACTACCTTCCATAATGACAAGGCTACCATCCATTGGATTAACAAAAATCTCGACAACAGACTACCTTCCATAATGATAAGGCTACCATCCAATGGAGTAACAAAAATCTCGACCACAGACTACCTTCCATAATGACAAGGCTACCATTTATTAAAGTAACAAAAATCTGGTCAACCGACTACCTTCCATAATGACAAGGCTACCATCCATTGGAGTAACAAAAATTTCAACAAGAGAATACCTTCCATAATGACAAGGCTACCATCCATTGGAGAATAAATTTTTTTGACAATAGACTACCTTCCATAATTAAAATGCTACCATCCATTGGAGTAACAAAAATCTCGACAACAAACTACCTTCCATAATGACTAGGCTATTTCCATTGGAGTAACAAAGATATCGACACCAGGCTACCTTCCATAATGACAAGGCTACAATCCATTGGAGTAACAAAAATCACGACAACAGACTACCTTCCATAATGACAAGGCTATCATCCATTGGAGTAACAAAGATATCGACAACATACTACCTTCCATAATGACAAGGCTACCATCCATTGCAGTAACAAAGATATCGACAACATACTACCTTCCATAATGACAAGGCTACCAGTCATTGGAGTAACAAAAATCACGACAAAAGACTACCTTCCATAATAACAAGGCTGCCATCCATTGGAATAACAAAAATCTCGACAACAGACTACCTTCCATAATGACAAGGCTACCATCCATTAGAGTAACAAAGATATCGACAACATACTTCCTTGCATAATGACAAGGCTACCATCCATTGGAGTAACAAAGATATAGACGACATAGTACCTTCCATAATGACAAGGCTACCAATCATTGGAGTAACTTAAACCACGACAAAAGACTACCTTCCATAATGACAAGGCTTCCATCCATTGGAATAACAAAAATCTCGACAACAGACTACCTTCCATAATGACAAGGCTACCATCCATTGGAATAACAAAAATCTCGACAACAGACTACCTTCCATAATGATAAGGCTACCATCCAATGGAGTAACAAAAATCTCGACCACAAACTACCTTCCATAATGACAAGGCTACCATTTATTAGAGTAACAAAAATCTGGTCAACATACTACCTTCCATAATGACAAGGCTACCATCCATTGGAGTAACAAAAATATCAACAAGAGAATACCTTCCATAATGACAAGGCTACCATCCATTGGAGTATAAATTTTTTTGACAACAGACTACCTTCCATAATTACAAGGCTACCATCCATTGGAGTAACAAAAATCTCGACAACAAGCTACTCTCCATAATAACTAGGCTATTTCCATATGAGTAACAAAGATATCGACACCAGGCTACCTTCCATAATGACAAGGCTACAATCCATTGGAGTAACAAAAATCACGACAACAGACTACCTTCCATAATGAAAAGGCTATCATCCATCGGAGTAACAAAGATATCGACAACATACTACCTTCCATAATGACAAGGCTACCATCCATTGGAGTAACAAAGATATCGACAACATACTACCTTCCATATTGACAAGGCTACCAGTCATTGGAGTAACAAATATCACGAAAAAAGACTACCTTCCATAATAACATAGCTGCCATCCGTTGGAATAACAAAAATCTCGACAACAGACTACGTTCCATAATGACAAGGCTACCATCCCTTAGAGTAACAAAATTATCGACACCATACTACCTACCATAATGACAAGGATACCATCCATTGGAGTAACAAAGATATCGACAACATACTACCTTCCATAATGACAAGGATACCAGTCATTGGAGTAACAAAAATCTCGACAACAGACTACCTTCCATAATGTTAAAGCTACCATCCAATGGAGTAACAAAAATCTCGACAAGAGACTACCTTCCATAATGACAAGGCTACCATTTATTAGAGTAACAAAAATCTGTTCAACTGACTACCTTCCATAATGATAAGGCTAACATCCATTGGAGTACCAAAAATATCAACAAGAGAACACCTTCCATAATGACAAGGCTACCATCCATTGGAGTATAAATTTTTTTGACAACAGACTACCTTCCATAATGACAAGGCTACCATCCATTGGAGTAACAAAGATATCGACAACATACTACCTTCCATAATGACAAGGCTACCGTCCATTGGAGTAACAAAGATATCGACAACATACTACCTTCCATAATGACAAGGCTACCAGTCATTGGAGTAACAAAAATCACGGCAAATGACTATGTTCCAAATAACAAGGCTGCCATCCATTGGAATAACAAAAATCTCGACAACAGACTAACTTCCATAATGACAAGGCTAACATCCATTTGGAGTAACAAAAATCTCGACAACAGACTACCTTCCATAATGACTTGGCTACCATCCATTGGAGTAACAAAGATATCGACAACAAACTATCTTCCATAATGACAAGGCTACAATCGAATGTAGTAACAATAATCTCGACAATAGACTACCTTCCATAATGATAAGGCAACCATCCATTGTAGTAACATAAATCTCGTCATTATACTACCTTCTATAATGACAAGGCTACCATCCATTAGAGTAACAAAAATCTCGACAACAAACTACCTACCAGGATGACAAGGCTACCATCCATTGGAGTAAAAAAAATATCAACAAGAGAGTATCTTCCATTACGACAAGGTTACCATCCATTGGAGTAACAAAAATCTCGAAAATAAACTACCTTCCATAATGAAAGGCTACCATCCATTAGAGTAACAAAAATCTCGATAAATAGACTACCTTCCATAATGACAAGGCTACAATCCATTGGAGTAACAAAAATCTCGACAACAAACTACCTTCCATAATGACTAGGCTACTTCCATTGGAGTAACAAAGATATCGACACCAGGCTACCTTTCATAATGACAAGGCTACCCGTCATTGGAATAACAAAGATCTCGACAACAGACTACCTTCCATAATGACAAGGCTACCATCCATTAGAATAACAAAAATCTCGACAACAGACTACCTTCCATAATGATAAGGCTACCTTCCAATGGAGTAACAAAAATCTCGACAACAGACTACCTTCCATAATGACAAGGCTACCATTTATTAGAGTAACAAAAATCTGGTCAACAGACTACCTTCAATAATGACAAGGCTACCATCCATTGGAGTAACAAAAATATCAACAAGAGAATACCTTCCATAATGACAAGGATACCATCCATTGGAGTATCAATTTTTTTGACAACAGACTACCTTCCATAATTACAAGGCTACCATCCATTGGAGTAACAAAAATCTCGACAACAAACTACCTTCCATAATGACTAGGCTACTTTCATTGGAGTAACAAAGATATCGACACCAGGCTACCTTCCATAATGACAAGGCTACAATCCATTGGAGTAACAAAAATCTCAACAACAGACTACCTTCCATAATAACAAGGCTTCCATCGATTGGAATAACAAAAATCTCGACAACAGACTACCTTCCATAATGACAAGGCTACCAACCATTGGAGTAACAAAATTATCGACAACATACTACCTTCCATAATGACAAGGCTACCATCCATTGGAGTAACAAATATATCGACAACATACTACCTTGCATAATGACAAGGCTACCAGTCATTGGAGTAACAA
This sequence comes from Vicia faba, assembly GCA_948472305.1. Lineage (NCBI taxonomy): Eukaryota > Viridiplantae > Streptophyta > Magnoliopsida > Fabales > Fabaceae > Vicia > Vicia faba. Next base: position 653,595,902 of record OX451741.1, read on the forward strand.
AAATCACGACAAAAGACTACCTTCCATAATAACAAGGCTGCCATCCATTGGAATAACAAAAATCTCGACAACAGACTACCTTCCATAATGATAAGGCTACCATCCAATGGAGTAACAAAGATATCGACAACATACTTCCTTGCATAATGACAAGGCTACCATCCATTGGAGTAACAAAGATATAGACGACATAGTACCTTCCATAATGACAAGGCTACCAATCATTGGAGTAACTTAAACCACGACAAAAGACTACCTTCCATAATGACAAGGCTTCCATCCATTGGAATAACAAAAATCTCGACAACAGACTACCTTCCATAATGACAAGGCTACCATCCATTGGAATAACAAAAATCTCGACAACAGACTACCTTCCATAATGATAAGGCTACCATCCAATGGAGTAACAAAAATCTCGACCACAAACTACCTTCCATAATGACAAGGCTACCATTTATTAGAGTAACAAAAATCTGGTCAACATACTACCTTCCATAATGACAAGGCTACCATCCATTGGAGTAACAAAAATATCAACAAGAGAATACCTTCCATAATGACAAGGCTACCATCCATTGGAGTATAAATTTTTTTGACAACAGACTACCTTCCATAATTACAAGGCTACCATCCATTGGAGTAACAAAAATCTCGACAACAAGCTACTCTCCATAATAACTAGGCTATTTCCATATGAGTAACAAAGATATCGACACCAGGCTACCTTCCATAATGACAAGGCTACAATCCATTGGAGTAACAAAAATCACGACAACAGACTACCTTCCATAATGAAAAGGCTATCATCCATCGGAGTAACAAAGATATCGACAACATACTACCTTCCATAATGACAAGGCTACCATCCATTGGAGTAACAAAGATATCGACAACATACTACCTTCCATATTGACAAGGCTACCAGTCATTGGAGTAACAAATATCACGAAAAAAGACTACCTTCCATAATAACATAGCTGCCATCCGTTGGAATAACAAAAATCTCGACAACAGACTACGTTCCATAATGACAAGGCTACCATCCCTTAGAGTAACAAAATTATCGACACCATACTACCTACCATAATGACAAGGATACCATCCATTGGAGTAACAAAGATATCGACAACATACTACCTTCCATAATGACAAGGATACCAGTCATTGGAGTAACAAAAATCTCGACAACAGACTACCTTCCATAATGTTAAAGCTACCATCCAATGGAGTAACAAAAATCTCGACAAGAGACTACCTTCCATAATGACAAGGCTACCATTTATTAGAGTAACAAAAATCTGTTCAACTGACTACCTTCCATAATGATAAGGCTAACATCCATTGGAGTACCAAAAATATCAACAAGAGAACACCTTCCATAATGACAAGGCTACCATCCATTGGAGTATAAATTTTTTTGACAACAGACTACCTTCCATAATGACAAGGCTACCATCCATTGGAGTAACAAAGATATCGACAACATACTACCTTCCATAATGACAAGGCTACCGTCCATTGGAGTAACAAAGATATCGACAACATACTACCTTCCATAATGACAAGGCTACCAGTCATTGGAGTAACAAAAATCACGGCAAATGACTATGTTCCAAATAACAAGGCTGCCATCCATTGGAATAACAAAAATCTCGACAACAGACTAACTTCCATAATGACAAGGCTAACATCCATTTGGAGTAACAAAAATCTCGACAACAGACTACCTTCCATAATGACTTGGCTACCATCCATTGGAGTAACAAAGATATCGACAACAAACTATCTTCCATAATGACAAGGCTACAATCGAATGTAGTAACAATAATCTCGACAATAGACTACCTTCCATAATGATAAGGCTACCATCCATTGTAGTAACATAAATCTCGTCATTATACTACCTTCTATAATGACAAGGCTACCATCCATTAGAGTAACAAAAATCTCGACAACAAACTACCTACCAGGATGACAAGGCTACCATCCATTGGAGTAAAAAAAATATCAACAAGAGAGTATCTTCCATTACGACAAGGTTACCATCCATTGGAGTAACAAAAATCTCGAAAATAAACTACCTTCCATAATGAAAGGCTACCATCCATTAGAGTAACAAAAATCTCGATAAATAGACTACCTTCCATAATGACAAGGCTACAATCCATTGGAGTAACAAAAATCTCGACAACAAACTACCTTCCATAATGACTAGGCTACTTCCATTGGAGTAACAAAGATATCGACACCAGGCTACCTTTCATAATGACAAGGCTACCCGTCATTGGAATAACAAAGATCTCGACAACAGACTACCTTCCATAATGACAAGGCTACCATCCATTAGAATAACAAAAATCTCGACAACAGACTACCTTCCATAATGATAAGGCTACCTTCCAATGGAGTAACAAAAATCTCGACAACAGACTACCTTCCATAATGACAAGGCTACCATTTATTAGAGTAACAAAAATCTGGTCAACAGACTACCTTCAATAATGACAAGGCTACCATCCATTGGAGTAACAAAAATATCAACAAGAGAATACCTTCCATAATGACAAGGATACCATCCATTGGAGTATCAATTTTTTTGACAACAGACTACCTTCCATAATTACAAGGCTACCATCCATTGGAGTAACAAAAATCTCGACAACAAACTACCTTCCATAATGACTAGGCTACTTTCATTGGAGTAACAAAGATATCGACACCAGGCTACCTTCCATAATGACAAGGCTACAATCCATTGGAGTAACAAAAATCTCAACAACAGACTACCTTCCATAATAACAAGGCTTCCATCGATTGGAATAACAAAAATCTCGACAACAGACTACCTTCCATAATGACAAGGCTACCAACCATTGGAGTAACAAAATTATCGACAACATACTACCTTCCATAATGACAAGGCTACCATCCATTGGAGTAACAAATATATCGACAACATACTACCTTGCATAATGACAAGGCTACCAGTCATTGGAGTAACAAAAATCATGACAAAAGACTACCTTCCATAATGACAAGGCTGCCATCCATTGGAATAACAAAAATCTCGACAACAGACTACCTTCCATAATGATAAGGCTACCATCCAATGGAGTAACAAAAATCTCGACAACAGACTACCTTCAATAATGACAAGGCTACCATTTATTAGAGTAACAAAAATCTGGTAAACAGACTACCTTCCATAATGACAAGGCTAACATCCATTGGAGTAAAAAAAATATCAACAAGAGAACACCTTCCATAATGACAAGGCTAACATCCATTGGAGTATAAAATTTTTTGACGCCAGACAAACATCCATAATTACAAGGCTACCATTCATTGTAGTAACAAAAATCTCGACAACAAACTACCTTCCATAATGACTAGGCTACTTCCATTGGAGTATCAAAGATATCGACACTAGGCTACCTTCCATAATGACAAGGCTACAATCCATTGTAGTAACAAAAATCTCGACAACAGATTACCTTCCATAATGACAAGGCTATCATCCATTGGAGTAACAAAGATATCGACAACATACTACCTTCCATAATGACAAGGCTACCATCCATTTGAGTAACAAAGATATCGACAACATACTACCTTCCATAATGACAAGGCTACCCGTCATTGTAGTAACAAAAATCACGACAAATGACTACCTTCCATAATAACAAGGCTGCCATCCATTGGAATAACAAAAATCTCTACAATAAACTACCTTCCATAATGACAAGGCTACCATCCATTGGAGTAACAAAAATCTCGACAACAGACTACCTTCCATAATGACTAGGCTACCATACATTGGAGTAACAAAGATATCGACAACAAACTATCTTCCATAATGACAAGGCTACAATCCAATGTAGTAACAATAATCTCGACAACAGACTACCTTCCATAATGATAAGGCTACCATCCATTGTAGTAACATAAATCTCGACAACAGACTTCCTTCTATAATGACAAGGCTACCATCGATTAGAGTAACAAAAATCTCGACAACAAACTACCTACCATAAAGACAAGGCTACCATCCATTGGAGTAACAAAAATATCAACAAGAGACTATCTTCCATAACGACAAGGCTACCATCCATTCGAGTAACAAAAATCTTGAAAACAAACTACCTTCCATAATGAAAGGCTACCATCCATTGGAGTAACAAAAATCTCGATAAATAGAGTACCTCTCATAATTACTAGGCTACCATCCATTGGAATAACAAAAATCTCGACAACAGACTACCTTCCATAATGACAAGGCTACTATCCAATGGAGTAACAAAAATATGGAGAACATACTACCTTCCATGATAACAAGGCTAACATACATTGTAGTAACAAAAATCTGAACAACAGACTACCTTCCATAATGACAAGGCTACCATCCATTGGAGTAACACAAATCACAACGACAGACTACCTTCCATAATGACAAGGATACCATCCATTGGAGTAACACAAATCTCGACAACAGACTACCTTCAATAATGACAAGGCTACCATCCATTGGAGTAACAAAGATATCGATAACATACTACCATCCATAATTACAAGGATACCAACAATTGGAGTAACAAAGATATCGACAACATACTACCTTCCATAATGACAAGGCTTACATTCATTGAAGTAACAAAAATCACGACAAAAGACTACCTTCCATAATGACAAGGTTACCATCCATTGGAATAACAAAAATCTCGACAACAGACTACCTTCCATAATGACTAGTCTACCATCCAATGGAGAAACAAAAATCTGGACAACAGACAACCTTCCATAATGGCTAGACTACCATCCATTGGAATAACAAAAATCTCGACAATAGACTACCTTCCATAATGACAAGGCTAACATCCAATGGAGAAACAAAAATCTCGACAATAGACTACCTTTCTTAATAACAAGGCTACCATCCATTGCAGTAACAAAAATCACAATGATAGACTACCTTCCATAATGACAAGGCTAACATACACTGTAGTAACAAAAATCTGAACAACAGACTACCTTCCATAATGACAAGGCTACCATTCATTGGAGTAACAAAAATCACAATGACAGACTACCTTCCATAATGATAAGGATACCATCCATTGGAGTAACAAAAATATCGACAACAGACTATCTTCCATAATGACAAGGCTACCATCCAATGGAGAAACAAAAATCTCGACAATAGACTACCTTCCATAATGACAAGGCTACCATTCATTGGAGTAACAAAAATCACGACAAAAGACTACCTTCCATAATGACAAGGCTGCCATCCATTGGAATAACAAAAATCTCGACAACAGAATACCTTCCATAGTGACAAGGCTACCATCCAATGGAGTAACCAAAATATCGACAACAGACTACCTTCCATAATGACTAGTCTACCATCCATTAGAGTAACAATAATCGGGACAATATATAACCTTCCATAATGGCTAGTCTACCATCCATTGGAATAACAAAAATATCGACAACAGACTATCTTCCATAATGACAAGGCTACCATCCAATGGAGAAACAAAAATCTCGACAATAGACTACCTTTCTTAATGACAAGACTTCCATCCATTGCAGTAACAAAAATCACAACGACAGACTACCTTCCATAATGACAAGGCTAACATACACTGTAGTAAAAAAAATCTGAACAACAGACTACCTTCCATAATGACAAGGTTACCATCCATTAGAGTAACAAAAATCTCAACTATAGACTACTTTCCATAATGACAAGGTTACCATCCATTAGAGTAACAAAAATCTCGACAACGGACTACCTTCAATACTGACAAGGCTACCATCCATTGGATTAACAAAAATCTCAATAATAGACTACCTTCCATAATGACAAGGCTACCATCCATTGGAGTAACAAAGATATCGACAATAGACTACATTTCATAATGACAAGGCTACCATACATTTGAATAACAAAAATCTCGAAAACAGACTACCTTCCATAATGACAAGGCTACCATCCATTGGAGTAACAAAAATCTCGACAGCAAACTACCTTCCATAATGACAAGACTACCATCCATTGGAGTAACAAAGATATCGACAACATACTACCTTCCGTAATGATAAGTCTACCATCCGTTGGAGTAACAAAGATATCGACAACAAACTACCTTCCATAATGACAAGGCTACCATTCATTTGAGTAACAAAAATCACGACAAAAGACTACCTTCCATAATGACAAGGCTGCCATCCATTGGAGTAACAAAAATCTCGACAAAAGAATAACTTCCATAATGACTAGGCTACCATCCAATGGAGTAACAAAAATCTCGACAATAGACTACCTTCAATAATGAGAAGGCTACCATTTATTAGAGTAACAAAAATCGGGTCAACAAACTACCTTCCATAATGACAAGGCTAACATCCATTGGAGTAACAAAAATATCAATAAGAGAACACCTTCCATAATGACAAGGCTACCATCCATTGGAGTATAAATTTTTTTGACAACAGACTACCTTCCATAATTACAAGGCTACCATTCATTGTAGTAACAAAGATATCGACAACATACTACCTTCCATAATGACAAGGCTACCGTCCATTGGAGTAACAAAGATATCGACAACATACTACCTTCCATAATGACAAGGCTACCAGTCATTGGAGTAACAAAAATCACGGCAAATGACTATGTTCCAAATAACAAGGCTGCCATCCATTGGAATAACAAAAATCTCGACAACAGACTAACTTCCATAATGACAAGGCTAACATCCATTTGGAGTAACAAAAATCTCGACAACAGACTACCTTCCATAATGACTTGGCTACCATCCATTGGAGTAACAAAGATATCGACAACAAACTATCTTCCATAATGACAAGGCTACAATCGAATGTAGTAACAATAATCTCGACAATAGACTACCTTCCATAATGATAAGGCTACCATCCATTGTAGTAACATAAATCTCGACATTATACTACCTTCTATAATGACAAGGCTACCATCCATTAGAGTAACAAAAATCTCGACAACAAACTACCTACCATGATGACAAGGCTACCATCCATTGGAGTAAAAAAAATATCAACAAGAGACTATCTTCCATTACGACAAGGTTACCATCCATTGGAGTAACAAAAATCTCGAAAATAAACTACCTTCCATAATGAAAGGCTACCATCCATTAGAGTAACAAAAATCTCGATAAATAGACTACCTTCCATAATGACAAGGCTACAATCCATTGGAGTAACAAAAATCTCGACAACAAACTACCTTCCATAATGACTAGGCTACTTCCATTGGAGTAACAAAGATATCGACACCAGGCTACCTTTCATAATGACAAGGCTACCCGTCATTGGAATAACAAAGATCTCGACAACAGACTACCTTCCATAATGACAAGGCTACCATCCATTAGAATAACAAAAATCTCGACAACAGACTACCTTCCATAATGATAAGGCTACCTTCCAATGGAGTAACAAAAATCTCGACAACAGACTACCTTCCATAATGACAAGGCTACCATTTATTAGAGTAACAAAAATCTGGTCAACAGACTACCTTCAATAATGACAAGGCTACCATCCATTGGAGTAACAAAAATATCAACAAGAGAATACCTTCCATAATGACAAGGATACCATCCATTGGAGTATCAATTTTTTTGACAACAGACTACCTTCCATAATTACAAGGCTACCATCCATTGGAGTAACAAAAATCTCGACAACAAACTACCTTCCATAATGACTAGGCTACTTTCATTGGAGTAACAAAGATATCGACACCAGGCTACCTTCCATAATGACAAGGCTACAATCCATTGGAGTAACAAAAATCTCAACAACAGACTACCTTCCATAATAACAAGGCTTCCATCGATTGGAATAACAAAAATCTCGACAACAGACTACCTTCCATAATGACAAGGCTACCAACCATTGGAGTAACAAAATTATCGACAACATACTACCTTCCATAATGACAAGGCTACCATCCATTGGAGTAACAAATATATCGACAACATACTACCTTGCATAATGACAAGGCTACCAGTCATTGGAGTAACAAAAATCATGACAAAAGACTACCTTCCATAATGACAAGGCTGCCATCCATTGGAATAACAAAAATCTCGACAACAGACTACCTTCCATAATGATAAGGCTACCATCCAATGGAGTAACAAAAATCTCGACAACAGACTACCTTCAATAATGACAAGGCTACCATTTATTAGAGTAACAAAAATCTGGTAAACAGACTACCTTCCATAATGACAAGGCTAACATCCATTGGAGTAAAAAAAATATCAACAAGAGAACACCTTCCATAATGACAAGGCTAACATCCATTGGAGTATAAAATTTTTTGACGCCAGACAAACATCCATAATTACAAGGCTACCATTCATTGTAGTAACAAAAATCTCGACAACAAACTACCTTCCATAATGACTAGGCTACTTCCATTGGAGTATCAAAGATATCGACACTAGGCTACCTTCCATAATGACAAGGCTACAATTCATTGTAGTAACAAAAATCTCGACAACAGATTACCTTCCATAATGACAAGGCTATCATCCATTGGAGTAACAAAGATATCGACAACATACTACCTTCCATAATGACAAGGCTACCATCCATTTGAGTAACAAAGATATCGACAACATACTACCTTCCATAATGACAAGGCTACCCGTCATTGTAGTAACAAACTTCCATAATAACAAGGCTGCCATCCATTGGAATAACAAAAATCTCTACAATAAACTACCTTCCATAATGACAAGGCTACCATCCATTGGAGTAACAAAAATCTCGACAACAGACTACCTTCCATAATGACTAGGCTACCATACATTGGAGTAACAAAGATATCGACAACAAACTATCTTCCATAATGACAAGGCTACAATGCAATGTAGTAACAATAATCTCGACAACAGACTACCTTCCATAATGATAAGGCTACCATCCATTGTAGTAACATAAATCTCGACAACAGACTTCCTTCTATAATGACAAGGCTACCATCGATTAGAGTAACAAAAATCTCGACAACAAACTACCTACCATAAAGACAAAGCTACCATCCATTGGAGTAACAAAAATATCAACAAGAGACTATCTTCCATAACGACAAGGCTACCATCCATTCGAGTAACAAAAATCTTGAAAACAAACTACCTTCCATAATGAAAGGCTACCATCCATTGGAGTAACAAAAATCTCGATAAATAGAGTACCTCTCATAATTACTAGGCTACCATCCATTGGAATAACAAAAATCTCGACAACAGACTACCTTCCATAATGACAAGGCTACTATCCAATGGAGTAACAAAAATATGGAGAACATACTACCTTCCATGATAACAAGGCTAACATACATTGTAGTAACAAAAATCTGAACAACAGACTACCTTCCATAATGACAAGGCTACCATCCATTGGAGTAACACAAATCACAACGACAGACTACCTTCCATAATGACAAGGATACCATCCATTGGAGTAACACAAATCTCGACAACAGACTACCTTCAATAATGACAAGGCTACCATCCATTGGAGTAACAAAGATATCGATAACATACTACCATCCATAATTACAAGGATACCAACAATTGGAGTAACAAAGATATCGACAACATACTACCTTCCATAATGACAAGGCTTACATTCATTGAAGTAACAAAAATCACGACAAAAGACTACCTTCCATAATGACAAGGTTACCATCCATTGGAATAACAAAAATCTCGACAACAGACTACCTTCCATAATGACTAGTCTACCATCCAATGGAGAAACAAAAATCTGGACAACAGACAACCTTCCATAATGGCTAGACTACCATCCATTGGAATAACAAAAATCTCGACAATAGACTACCTTCCATAATGACAAGGCTAACATCCAATGGAGAAACAAAAATCTCGACAATAGACTACCTTTCTTAATAACAAGGCTACCATCCATTGCAGTAACAAAAATCACAATGATAGACTACATTCCATAATGACAAGGCTAACATACACTGTAGTAACAAAAATCTGAACAACAGACTACCTTCCATAATGACAAGGCTACCATTCATTGGAGTAACAAAAATCACAATGACAGACTACCTTCCATAATGATAAGGATACCATCCATTGGAGTAACAAAAATATCGACAACAGACTATCTTCCATAATGACAAGGCTACCATCCAATGGAGAAACAAAAATCTCGACAATAGACTACCTTCCATAATGACAAGGCTACCATTCATTGGAGTAACAAAAATCACGACAAAAGACTACCTTCCATAATGACAAGGCTGCCATCCATTGGAATAACAAAAATCTCGACAACAGAATACCTTCCATAGTGACAAGGCTACCATCCAATGGAGTAACCAAAATATCGACAACAGACTACCTTCCATAATGACTAGTCTACCATCCATTAGAGTAACAATAATCGGGACAATATATAACCTTCCATAATGGCTAGTCTACCATCCATTGGAATAACAAAAATATCGACAACAGACTATCTTCCATAATGACAAGGCTACCATCCAATGGAGAAACAAAAATCTCGACAATAGACTACCTTTCTTAATGACAAGACTTCCATCCATTGCAGTAACAAAAATCACAACGACAGACTACCTTCCATAATGACAAGGCTAACATACACTGTAGTAAAAAAAATCTGAACAACAGACTACCTTCCATAATGACAAGGTTACCATCCATTAGAGTAACAAAAATCTCAACTATAGACTACTTTCCATAATGACAAGGTTACCATCCATTAGAGTAACAAAAATCTCGACAACGGACTACCTTCAATACTGACAAGGCTACCATCCATTGGATTAACAAAAATCTCAATAATAGACTACCTTCCATAATGACAAGGCTACCATCCATTGGAGTAACAAAGATATCGACAATAGACTACATTTCATAATGACAAGGCTACCATACATTTGAATAACAAAAATCTCGAAAACAGACTACCTTCCATAATGACAAGGCTACCATCCATTGGAGTAACAAAAATCTCGACAGCAAACTACCTTCCATAATGACAAGACTACCATCCATTGGAGTAACAAAGATATCGACAACATACTACCTTCCGTAATGATAAGTCTACCATCCGTTGGAGTAACAAAGATATCGACAACAAACTACCTTCCATAATGACAAGGCTACCATTCATTTGAGTAACAAAAATCACGACAAAAGACTACCTTCCATAATGACAAGGCTGCCATCCATTGGAGTAACAAAAATCTCGACAAAAGAATAACTTCCATAATGACTAGGCTACCATCCAATGGAGTAACAAAAATCTCGACAATAGACTACCTTCAATAATGAGAAGGCTACCATTTATTAGAGTAACAAAAATCGGGTCAACAAACTACCTTCCATAATGACAAGGCTAACATCCATTGGAGTAACAAAAATATCAACAAGAGAACACCTTCCATAATGACAAGGCTACCATCCATTGGAGTATAAAATTTTTTGACAACAGACAAACTTCCATAATTACAAGGCTACCATTCATTGTAGTAACAAAAATCTCGACAACAAACTACCTTCCATAATGACTAGGCTACTTCCATTGGAGAAACAAAGATATCGACACTAGGCTACCTTCCATAATGACAAGGCTACAATCCATTGTAGTTACAAAAATCTCGACAACAGATTACCTTCCATAATGACAAGGCTACCATCCATTGGAGTAACAAAGATATCGACAACATAGTACCTTCCATAATGACAAGGCTACCATCCATTGGAGTAACAAAGATATCGACAACATACTACCTTAAATAATGAGAAGGCTACCCGTCATTGTAGTAACAAAAATCACGACAAATGACTACCTTCCATAATAACAAGGCTTCCAACCATTGGAATAACAAAAATCTCGACAACAGACTACCTTCCATAATGACAAGGCTATCTCCCATTGGAGTAACAAAAATCTCGACAACAGACTACCTTCCATAATGACTAGGCTACCATCCATTGGAGTAACAAAGATATCGACAACAAACTATCTTCCATAATGACAAGGCTACAATCCAATGTAGTAACAATAATATCGACAACAGACTACCTTCCATAATGATAAGGCTACAATCCATTGTAGTAACATAAATCTCGACAACAGACTACCTTCTATAATGACAAGGCTACCATCCATTAGAGAAACAAAAATCTCGACAACAAACTACATACCATAATGACAAGGACACCATCCATTGGAGTAACAAAAATATCAACAAGAGAGTATCTTCCATAACGACAAGGCTACCAACCATTCGAGTAACAAAAATCTCGAAAACAAACTACCTTCCATAATGAAAGGATACCATCCATTGGAGTAACAAAAATCTAGATAAATAGACTACCTCTCATAATTACTAGGCTACCATCCATTGGAATAACAAAAATCTCGACAACAGACTACCTTCCATAATGACAAGGCTTCTATCCAATGGAGTAACAAAAATATGGAGAACAGACTACCTTCCATGATAATAAGGCTAACATACATTGTAGTAACAAAAATCTCGAAAACAGACTACCTTCCATAATGACAAGGCTACCATCCATTGGAGTAACAAAAATCTCGACAGCAGACTACCTTCCATAATAACAAGACTACCATCCATTCGAGTAACAAAGATATCGACAACATACTATCTTCCGTAATGATAAGGCTACCATCTGTTGGAGTAACAAAGATATCGACAACAAACTACCTTCCATAATGACAAGGCTACCATTCATTGGAGTAACAAAAATCACGACAAAAGACTACCTTCCATAATGACAAGGCTGCCATCCATTGGAGTTACAAAAATCTCGACAAAAGAATACCTTCCATAATGTCTAGGCTACCATCCAATGGAGTAACAAAAATCTCGACAACAGACTACCTTCAATAATGACAAGGCTACCATTTATTAGAGTAACAAAAATCTGGTCAATAGACTACCTTCCATAGTGACTAGGCTAACATCCATTGGAGTAACAAAAATATCAACAAGAGACTACCTTCCTTAATGACAAGGCTACCATCCATTGGAGTATAAAATTTTTTGACAACAGACAAACTTCCATAATTACAAGGCTACCATTCATTGTATTAACAAAAATCACGACAACAAACTACTTTCCATAATTACTAGGCTACTTCCATTGGAGTAACAAAGATATCGACACTAGGCTACCTTCCATAATGACAAGGCTACAATCCATTGTAGTAACAAAAATCTCGACAACAGATTACCTTCCATAATGACAAGGCTACCATCCATTGTAGTAACAAAGATATCGACAACATACTACCTTCCATAATGACAAGGCTACCAGTCATTGTAGTAACAAAAATCACGACAAATGACTACCTTCCATAATAACAAGGCTGTCATCCATTGGAAAAACAAAAATCTCGACAACAGACTACCTTCCATAATGACAAGGCTACCATCCATTGGAGTAAAAAAAATCTCGACAACAGACTACCTTCCATAATGACTAGGCTACCATCCATTGGAGTAACAAAGATATCGACAACAAACTATCTTCCATAATGACAAGGCTACAATCCAATGTAGTAACAATAATCTCGACAATAGACTACCTTCCATAATGATAAGGCTACCATCCATTGTAGTAACATAAATCTCGACAACAGTCTACCTTCTATAATGACAAGGCTACCATCCATTAGAGTAACAAAAATCTTGACAACAAACTACCTACCATAATTACAAGGCTACCATCCATTGGAGTAACAAAAATATCAACAAGAGACTATCTTCCATAACGATAAGGCTACCATCCATTCGAGTAACAAAATTCTCGAAAACAAACTACCTTCCATAATGAAAGGCTACCATCCATTGGAGTAACAAAAATCTCGATAACAGAAAACTCGACAACAGACTACCTTCCATAATGACAAGGCTACTATCCAATGGCGTAACAAAAATATGGATAACAGACTACCTTCGATGATAACAAGGCTAACATACATTGTAGTAACGAAAATCTGAACAATAGACTACCTTCCATAATGACAAGGCTATCATCCATTGGAGTACCAAAAATCACAACAACAGACTACCTTCAATAATGACAAGGCTACCATCCATTGGAGTAACAAGGATATCGATAACATACTACCATCCATAATTACAAGGATAACATCCATTGGAGTAACAAAGATATCGACAACATACTACCTTCCATAATGACAAGGCTTCCATTCATTGGAGTAACAAAAATCACAATGATAGACTACCTTCCATAATGACAAGGTTACCATCCATTGGAATAACAAAAATCTCGACAACAGACTACCTTCCATAATGACTAGTCTACCATCCAATGGAGAAACAAAAATCTGGACAACAGACAACCTTCCATAATGGCTAGACTACCATCCATTGGAATAACAAAAATCTCGACAACAGACTACCTTCCATAACGACAAGGCTACTATCCAATGGAGTAACAAAAATATGGACAACAAACTACCTTCCATGATGACAAGGCAAACATACATTGTAGTAACAAAAATCTGAACAACAACTACCTTCCATATTGACAAGGCTACCATCCATTGGAGTAACAAAAATCATAACGACAGACTACCTTCCATAATGACAAGGCTACCATCCATTGGAGTAACAAAAATATCGACAACAAACTACCTTAAATAATGACAAGGCTACCATCCATTGGAGTAACAAAGATATCGACAACATACTACCATCTATAATTACAAGGCTACCATCCATTGGAGTAACAAAGATATCGAAAACATACTACCTTCCATAATGACAAGGCTACCATTCTTTGGAGTAACAAAAATCACGACAAAATACTACCTTCCATAATGACAAGGCTGCCATCCATTGGAATAACAAAAATCTCGTCAACAGACTACCTTCCATAATGACAAGGCTACCATCCAATGGAGTAACAAAAATCTCGACAACAGACTACCTTCCATAATGACTAGTCTACCATCCATTAGAGTAACAATAATCGGGACAACAGACAACCCTCCATAATGGCTAGTCTACCATCCATTGGAATAACAAAAATCTCGAAAACAGACTACCTTCCATAATGACAAGGCTACCATCCATTGGAGTAACAAAAATCTCGACAGCAGACTACCTTCCATAATGACAAGACTACCATCCATTGGAGTAACAAAGATATCGACAACATACTATCTTCCGTAATGATAAGTCTACCATCTGTTGGAGTAACAAAGATATCGACAACAAACTACCTTCCATAATGACAAGGCTACCATTCATTTGAGTAACAAAAATCACGATAAAAGACTACCTTCCATAATGACAAGGCTGCCATCCATTGGAGTAACAAAAATCTCGACAAAAGAATACCTTCCATAATGACTAGGCTACCATCCAATGGAGTAACAAAAATCTCGACAACAGACTACCTTCAATAATGAGAAGGCTACCATTTATTAGAGTAACAAAAATCGGGTCAACAGACTACCTTCCATAATGACAAGGCTAACATCCATTGGAGTAACAAAAATATCAACAAGAGAACACCTTCCATAATGACAAGGCTACCATCCATTGGAGTATAAAATTTTTTGACAACAGACAAACTTCCATAATTACAAGGCTACCATTCATTGTAGTAACAAAAATCTCGACAACAAACTACCTTCCATAATGACTAGGCTACTTCCATTGGAGTAACAAAGATATCGACACTAGGCTACCTTCCATAATGACAAGGCTACAATCCATTGTAGTTACAAAAATCTCGACAACAGATTACCTTCCATAATGACAAGGCTACCATCCATTGGAGTAACAAAGATATCGACAACATACTACCTTCCATAATGACAAGGCTACCATCCATTGGAGTAACAAAGATATCGACAACATACTACCTTACATAATGACAAGGCTACCCGTCATTGTAGTAACAAAAATCACGACAAATGACTACCTTCCATAATAACAAGGCTTCCAACCATTGGAATAACAAAAATCTCGACAACAGACTACCTTCCATAATGACAAGGCTATCTCCCATTGGAGTAACAAAAATCTCGACAACAGACTACCTTCCATAATGACTAGGCTACCATCCATTGGAGTAACAAAGATATCGACAACAAACTATCTTCCATAATGACAAGGCTACAATCCAATGTAGTAACAATAATATCGACAACAGACTACCTTCCATAATGATAAGGCTACAATCCATTGTAGTAACATAAATCTCGACAACAGACTACCTTCTATAATGACAAGGCTACCATCCATTAGAGAAACAAAAATCTCGACAACAAACTACCTACCATAATGACAAGGACACCATCCATTGGAGTAACAAAAATATCAACAAGAGAGTATCTTCCATAACGACAAGGCTACCAACCATTCGAGTAACAAAAATCTCGAAAACAAACTACCTTCCATAATGAAAGGATACCATCCATTGGAGTAACAAAAATCTAGATAAATAGACTACCTCTCAAAATTACTAGGCTACCATCCATTGGAATAACAAAAATCTCGACAACAGACTACCTTCCATAATGACAAGGCTTCTTTCCAATGGAGTAACAAAAATATGGAGAACAGACTACCTTCCATGATAATAAGGCTAACATACATTGTAGTAACAAAAATCTCGAAAATAGACTACCTTCCATAATGACAAGGCTACCATCCATTGGAGTAACAAAAATCTCGACAGCAGACTACCTTCCATAACAACAAGACTACCATCCATTCGAGTAACAAAGATATCGACAACATACTATCTTCCGTAATGATAAGGCTACCATCTGTTGGAGTAACAAAGATATCGACAACAAACTACCTTCCATAATGACAAGGCTACCATTCATTGGAGTAACAAAAATCACGACAAAAGACTACCTTCCATAATGACAAGGCTGCCATCCATTGGAGTTACAAAAATCTCGACAAAAGAATACCTTCCATAATGTCTAGGCTACCATCCAATGGAGTAACAAAAATCTCGACAACAGACTACCTTCAATAATGACAAGGCTACCATTTATTAGAGTAACAAAAATCTGGTCAACAGACTACCTTCCATAGTGACTAGGCTAACATCCATTGGAGTAACAAAAATATCAACAAGAGACTACCTTCCATAATGACAAGGCTACCATCCATTGGAGTATAAAATTTTTTGACAACAGACAAACTTCCATAATTACAAGGCTACCATTCATTGTATTAACAAAAATCACGACAACAAACTACTTTCCATAATTACTAGGCTACTTCCATTGGAGTAACAAAGATATCGACACTAGGCTACCTTCCATAATGACAAGGCTACAATCCATTGTAGTAACAAAAATCTCGACAACAGATTACCTTCCATAATGACAAGGCTACCATCCATTGTAGTAACAAAGATATCGACAACATACTACCTTCCATAATGACAAGGCTACCAGTCATTGTAGTAACAAAAATCACGACAAATGACTACCTTCCATAATAACAAGGCTGTCATCCATTGGAAAAACAAAAATCTCGACAACAGACAACCTTCCATAATGACAAGGCTACCATCCATTGGAGTAAAAAAAATCTCGACAACAGACTACCTTCCATAATGACTAGGCTACCATCCATTGGAGTAACAAAGATATCGACAACAAACTATCTTCCATAATGACAAGGCTACAATCCAATGTAGTAACAATAATCTCGACAATAGACTACCTTCCATAATGATAAGGCTACCATCCATTGGAGTAACATAAATCTCGACAACAGTCTACCTTCTATAATGACAAGGCTACCATCCATTAGAGTAACAAAAATCTTGACAACAAACTACCTACCATAATTACAAGGCTACCATCCATTGGAGTAACAAAAATATCAACAAGAGACTATCTTCCATAACGACAAGGCTACCATCCATTCGAGTAACAAAATTCTCGAAAACAAACTACCTTCCATAATGAAAGGCTACCATCCATTGGAGTAACAAAAATCTCGATAACAGAAAACTCGACAACAGACTACCTTCCATAATGACAAGGCTACTATCCAATGGAGTAACAAAAATATGGAGAACATACTACCTTCGATGATAACAAGGCTAACATACATTATAGTAACGAAAATCTGAACAATAGACTACCTTCCATAATGACAAGGCTATCATCCATTGGAGTACCAAAAATCACAACAACAGACTACCTTCAATAATGACAAGGCTACCATCCATTGGAGTAACAAGGATATCGATAACATACTACCATCCATAATTACAAGGATAACATCCATTGGAGTAACAAAGATATCGACAACATACTACCTTCCATAATGACAAGGCTTCCATTCATTGGAGTAACAAAAATCACAATGATAGACTACCTTCCATAATGACAAGGTTACCATCCATTGGAATAACAAAAATCTCGACAACAGACTACCTTCCATAATGACTAGTCTACCATCCAATGGAGAAACAAAAATCTGGACAACAGACAACCTTCCATAATGGCTAGACTACCATCCATTGGAATAACAAAAATCTCGACAACAGACTACCTTCCATAACGACAAGGCTACTATCCAATGGAGTAACAAAAATATGGACAACAAACTACCTTCCATGATGACAAGGCAAACATACATTGTAGTAACAAAAATCTGAACAACAACTACCTTCCATATTGACAAGGCTACCATCCATTGGAGTAACAAAAATCATAACGACAGACTACCTTCCATAATGACAAGGCTACCATCCATTGGAGTAACAAAAATATCGACAACAGACTACCTTAAATAATGACAAGTCTACCATCCATTGGAGTAACAAAGATATCGACAACATACTACCATCTATAATTACAAGGCTACCATCCATTGGAGTAACAAAGATATCGAAAACATACTACCTTCCATAATGACAAGGCTACCATTATTTGGAGTAACAAAAATCACGACAAAAGACTACCTTCCATAATGACAAGGCTGCCATCCATTGGAATAACAAAAATCTCTTCAACAGACTACCTTCCATAATGACTAGTCTACCATCCATTAGAGTAACAATAATCGGGACAACAGACAACCCTCAATAATGGCTAGTCTACCATCCATTGGAATAACAAAAATCTCGACAACAGACTATCTTCCATAATGACAAGGCTACCATCCAATCGAGAAACAAAAATCTCGACAATAGACTACCTTTCTTAATGACAAGACTACCATCCATTGCAGTAACAAAAATCACAACGACAGACTACCTTCCATAATGACAAGGCTAACATACACTGTAGTAACAAAAATCTGAATAATAGACTACCTTCCATAATGACAAGGCTACCATTCATTGGAGTAATAAAAATCACAACTACAGACTACCTTCCATAATGACAAGGCTACCATCCATTGGAGTAACAAAAATCTCGACAACGGACTACCTTTAATACTGACAAGGCTATCATCCATTGGATTAACAAAAATCTCAATAATAGACTACCTTCCATAATGACAAGGCTACCATCCATTGGAGTAACAAAGATATCGACAACAGACTACCTTTCATAATGATAAGGCTACCATCCATTGGAGTAACAAAAATCTCGACAACAGACTACCTTCCATAATGGCAAGACTAGCATCCATTGGAGTAACAAAGATATCGACAACGTACTACTTTCCGTAATGATAAGGCTACCATTCGTTGGAGTAAAAAAGATATCAACAACAAACTACCTTCCATAATGACAAGGCAACCATTCATTGGAGTAACAAAAATCACGACGAAAGACTACATTCCATAATGACAAGGCTGCCATCCATTGGAGTAACAAAAATCTTGACAAAAGACTACCTTCCATAATGACTAGGCTACCATCCATTGGAGTAACAAAGATATCCACAACAAACTACCTTCCATAATGATAAGGCTACCATCCATTATAGTAACATAAATCTCGACAATAGACTACCTTCCATAATGACAAGGCTACTATCCATTAGAATAACAAAAATCTCGACAACAGACTACCTTCCATAATGACAAGGCTACCAACCAATGGAGTAAAAAAAATGTCAACAACAGACTACCTTCCATAATGACTAGTCTACCATCCATTAGAGTAACAATAATCGGGACAATAGACAACCTTCCATAATGGCTAATCTACCATCCATTGCAATAACAAAAATCTCGACAACAGACTATCTTCCATAACGACAAGGCTACCATCCAATTGAGAAACAAAAATCTCGACAATAGACTACCTTTCTTAATGACAAGGCTACCATCCATTGCAATAACAAAAATCACAACGAAAGACTACCTTCCATAATGACAAGGCAACCATTCATTGGAGTAACAAAAATCACGACGAAAGACTACATTCCATAAAGACAAGGCTGCCATCCATTGGAGTAACAAAAATCTCGACAAAAGACTACCTTCCATAATGACTAGGCTACCATCCATTGGAGTAACAAAGATATCCACAACAGACTACCTTCCATGATGACAAGGCTACAATCCAATGTAGTAACAAAAATCTCGAAAACAAACTACCTTCCATAATGATAAGGCTACCATCCATTATAGTAACATAAATCTCGACAATAGACTACCTTCCATAATGACAAGGCTACTATCCATTAGAATAACAAAAATCTCAACAACAGACTACCTTCCATAATGACAAGGCTACCATCCAATGGAGTAACAAAAATGTCAACAACAGACTACCTTCCATAATGACTAGTCTACCATCCATTAGAGTAACAATAATCGGGACAATAGACAACCTTCCATAATGGCTAGTCTACCATCCATTGCAATAATAAAAATCTCGACAACAGACTATCTTCCATAACGACAAGGCTACCATCCAATGGAGAAACAAAAATCTCGACAATAGACTACCTTTCTTAATGACAAGGCTACCATCCATTGCAATAACAAAAATCACAACGACAGACTACCTTCCATAATGACAAGGCTACCATTCATTGGAGTAACAAAAATCACGACAAAAGACTACATTTCATAATGACAAGGCTGCCATCCATTGGAGTAACAAAAATCTCGACAAAAGACTACCTTCCATAATGACTAGGCTATCATCCATTGGAGTAACAAAGTTATCCACAACAGACTACCTTCCATGACGACAAGGCTACAATCCAATGTAGTAACAAAAATCTTGACAACAGACTACCTTCCATAATGATAAGGCTACCATCCATTATAGTAACATAAATCTCGACAATGGACTACCTTCCATAAAGACAAGGCTACTATCCATTGGAATAACAAAAATCTCGACAACAGACTACCTTCCATAATGACAAGGCTACCATCCATTGTAGTAACAAAAATGTCAACAACAGACTACCTTCCATAATGACTAGTCTACCATCCATTAGAGTAACAATAATCGGGACAACAGACAACCTTCCATAATGGCTAGTCTACCATCCATTGGAATAACAGAAATCTCGACAATAGACTATCTTCAATAACGACAAGGCTACCATCCAATGGAGAAACAAAAATCTCGACAATAGACTACCTTTCTTAATGACAAGGCTACCATCCATTGCAATAACAAAAATCACAACGACAGACTACCTTCCATTATGACAAGGCTACCATTCATTGGAATAACAAAAATCACGACAAAAGACTACCTTCCATAATGACAAGGCTGCCATCCATTGGAGTAACAAAAATCTCGACAATAGACTACCTTCCATAATGACTAGGCTACCATACATTGGAGTAACAAAGATATCCACAACAGACTACCCTCCATGATGACAAGGCTACAATCCAATGTAGTAACAAAAATCTTGATAACATACTACCTTCCATAATGATAAGGCTACCATCCATTATAGTAACATAAATCTCGACAATGGACTACCTTCCAAAATGACAAGGCTACTATCCATTGGAGTAATAAAAATCTCGATAACAAACTACCTTCCATAATGATAAGGCTACCATCCATTGTAGTAACATAAATCTCCATAACAAACTACCATCCATAATGACAAGGCTACTATCCAATGGAATAACAAAAATCTCGACAATAGACTACCTTCCATAATGACAAGGCTACCATCCATTGGAGTAAAAAAAATCTCGACAATAGACTACCTTCCATAATGACTAGGCTACCATCCATTGGAGTAACAAAGATATCGACAACAAACTATCTTCCATAATGACAAGGCTACAATCCAATGTAGTAACAATAATCTCGACAATAGACTACCTTCCATAATGATAAGGCTACCATCCATTGTAGTAACATAAATCTCGACAACAGTCTACCTTCTATAATGACAAGGCTACCATCCATTAGAGTAACAAAAATCTTGACAACAAACTACCTACCATAATTACAAGGCTACCATCCATTGGAGTAACAAAAATATCAACAAGAGACTATCTTCCATAACGACAAGGCTACCATCCATTCGAGTAACAAAATTCTCGAAAACAAACTACCTTCCATAATGAAAGGCTACCATCCATTGGAGTAACAAAAATCTCGATAACAGAAAACTCGACAACAGACTACCTTCCATAATGACAAGGCTACTATCCAATGGAGTAACAAAAATATGGAGAACAGACTACCTTCGATGATAACAAGGCTAACATACATTATAGTAACGAAAATCTGAACAATAGACTACCTTCCATAATGACAAGGCTATCATCCATTGGAGTACCAAAAATCACAACAACAGACTACCTTCAATAATGACAAGGCTACCATCCATTGGAGTAACAAGGATATCGATAACATACTACCATCCATAATTACAAGGATAACATCCATTGGAGTAACAAAGATATCGACAACATACTACCTTCCATAATGACAAGGCTTCCATTCATTGGAGTAACAAAAATCACAATGATAGACTACCTTCCATAATGACAAGGTTACCATCCATTGGAATAACAAAAATCTCGACAACAGACTACCTTCCATAATGACTAGTCTACCATCCAATGGAGAAACAAAAATCTGGACAACAGACAACCTTCCATAATGGCTAGACTACCATCCATTGGAATAACAAAAATCTCGACAACAGACTACCTTCCATAACGACAAGGCTACTATCCAATGGAGTAACAAAAATATGGACAACAAACTACCTTCCATGATGACAAGGCAAACATACATTGTAGTAACAAAAATCTGAACAACAACTACCTTCCATATTGACAAGGCTACCATCCATTGGAGTAACAAAAATCATAACGACATACTACCTTCCATAATGACAAGGCTACCATCCATTGGAGTAACAAAAATATCGACAACAGACTACCTTAAATAATGACAAGGCTACCATCCATTGGAGTAACAAAGATATCGACAACATACTACCATCTATAATTACAAGGCTACCATCCATTGGAGTAACAAAGATATCGAAAACATACTACCTTCCATAATGACAAGGCTACCATTATTTGGAGTAACAAAAATCACGACAAAAGACTACCTTCCATAATGACAAGGCTGCCATCCATTGGAATAACAAAAATCTCGTCAACAGACTACCTTCCATAATGACAAGGCTACCATCCAATGGAGTAACAAAACTCTCGACAACAGACTACCTTCCATAATGACTAGTCTACCATCCATTAGAGTAACAATAATCGGGACAACAGACAACCCTCAATAATGGCTAGTCTACCATCCATTGGAATAACAAAAATCTCGACAACAGACTATCTTCCATAATGACAAGGCTACCATCCAATCGAGAAACAAAAATCTCGACAATAGACTACCTTTCTTAATGACAAGACTACCATCCATTGCAGTAACAAAAATCACAACGACAGACTACCTTCCATAATGACAAGGCTAACATACACTGTAGTAACAAAAATCTGAACAATAGACTACCTTCCATAATGACAAGGCTACCATTCATTGGAGTAATAAAAATCACAACTACAGACTACCTTCCATAATGACAAGGCTACCATCCATTGGAGTAACAAAAATCTCGACAACGGACTACCTTTAATACTGACAAGGGTATCATCCATTGGATTAACAAAAATCTCAATAATAGACTACCTTCCATAATGACAAGGCTACCATCTATTGGAGTAACAAAGATATCGACAACAGACTACCTTTCATAATGATAAGGCTACCATCCATTGGAGTAACAAAAATCTCGACAACAGACTACCTTCCATAATGGCAAGACTAGCATCCATTGGAGTAACAAAGATATCGACAACGTACTACTTTCCGTAATGATAAGGCTACCATTCGTTGGAGTAAAAAAGATATCGACAACAAACTACCTTCCATAATGACAAGGCAACCATTCATTGGAGTAACAAAAATCACGACGAAAGACTACATTCCATAATGACAAGGCTGCCATCCATTGGAGTAACAAAAATCTTGACAAAAGACTACCTTCCATAATGACTAGGCTACCATCCATTGGAGTAACAAAGATATCCACAACAGACTACCTTCCATGATGACAAGGCTACAATCCAATGTAGTAACAAAAATCTTGATAACAGACTACCTTCCATAATGATAAGGCTACCATCCATTATAGTAACATAAATCTCGACAATAGACTACCTTCCATAATGACAAGGCTACTATCCATTAGAATAACAAAAATCTCGACAACAGACTACCTTCCATAATGACAAGGCTACCATCCAATGGAGTAAAAATAATGTCAACAACAGACTACCTTCCATAATGACTAGTCTACCATCCATTAGAGTAACAATAATCGGGACAATAGACAACCTTCCATAATGGCTAGTCTACCATCCATTGGAATAACAAAAATCTCGACAACAGACTATCTTCCATAACGACAAGGCTACCATCCAATTGAGAAACAAAAATCTCGACAATAGACTACCTTTCTTAATGACAAGGCTACCATCCATTGCAATAACAAAAATCACAACGACAGACTACCTTCCATAATGACAAGGCAACCATTCATTGGAGTAACAAAAATCACGACGAAAGACTACATTCCATAATGACAAGGCTGTCATCCATTGGAGTAACAAAAATCTCGACAAAAGACTACCTTCCATAATGACTAGGCTACCATCCATTGGAGTAACAAAGATATCCACAACAGACTACCTTCCATGATGACAAGGCTACAATCCAATGTAGTAACAAAAATCTCGAAAACAAACTAACTTCCATAATGATAAGGCTACCATCCATTATAGTAACATAAATCTCGACAATAGACTACCTTCCATAATGACAAGGCTACTATCCATTAGAATAACAAAAATCTCAACAATAGACTACCTTCCATAATGACAAGGCTACCATCCAATGGAGTAACAAAAATGTCAACAACAGACTACCTTCCATAATGACTAGTCTACCATCCATTAGAGTAACAATAATCGGGACAATAGACAACCTTCCATAATGGCTAGTCTACCATCCATTGCAATAATAAAAATCTCGACAACAGACTATCTTCCATAACAACAAGGCTACCATCCAATGGAGAAACAAAAATCTCGACAATAGACTACCTTTCTTAATGACAAGGCTACCATCCATTGCAATAACAAAAATCACAACGACAGACTACCTTCCATAATGACAAGGCTACCATTCATTGGAGTAACAAAAATCACGACAAAAGACTACATTCCATAATGACAAGGCTGCCATCCATTGGAGTAAATGAAAATCTCGACAAAAGACTACCTTCCATAATGACTAGGCTATCATCCATTGGAGTAACAAAGTTATCCACAACAGACTACCTTCCATGACGACAAGGCTACAATCCAATGTAGTAACAAAAATCTTGACAACAGACTACCTTCCATAATGATAAGGCTACCATCCATTATAGTAACATAAATCTCGACAATGGACTACCTTCCATAAAGACAAGGCTACTATCCATTGGAATAACAAAAATCTCGACAACAGACTACCTTCCATAATGACGAGGCTACCATCCATTGTAGTAACAAAAATGTCAACAACAGACTACCTTCCATAATGACTAGTCTACCATCCATTAGAGTAACAATAATCGGGACAACAGACAACCTTCCATAATGGCTAGTCTACCATCCATTGGAATAACAAAAATCTCGACAATAGACTATCTTCAATAACGACAAGGCTACCATCCAATGGAGAAACAAAAATCACGACAATAGACTACCTTTCTTAATGACAAGGCTACCATCCATTGCAATAACAAAAATCACAACGACAGACTACCTTCCATTATGACCAGGCTACCATTCATTGGAATAACAAAAATCACGACAAAAGACTACCTTCCATAATGACAAGGCTGCCATCCATTGGAGTAACAAAAATCTCGACAATAGACTACCTTCCATAATGACTAGGCTACCATACATTGGAGTAACAAAGATATCCACAACAGACTACCCTCCATGATGACAAGGCTACAATCCAATGTAGTAACAAAAATCTTGACAACATACTACCTTCCATAATGATAAGGCTACCATCCATTATAGTAACATAAATCTCGACAATGGACTACCTTCCATAATGACAAGGCTACTATCCATTGGAGTAATAAAAATCTCGATAACAAACTACCTTCCATAATGATAAGGATACCATCCATTGTAGTAACATAAATCTCCATAACAAACTACCATCCATAATGACAAGGCTACTATCCAATGGAATAACAAAAATCTCGACAATAGACTACCTTCCATAATGACAAGGCTACCATCCAATGGAGTAACAAAAATCTCGACAACAGACTACCTTCCATAACGACTAGTCTACCATCCATTAGAGTAACAATAATCGGGACAACAGACAACCTTCCATAATGGCTAGTCTACCATCCATTGGAATAACAAAAATCTCGACAACAGACTATCTTCCATAATGACAAGGCTACCATCCAATGGAGAAACAAAAATCTGGACAATAGACTACCTTTCTTAATGACAAGACTACCATCCATTGCAGTAACAAAAATCACAACGACATACTACCTTCCATAATGACAAGGCTAACGTACACTGTAGTAACAAAAATCTGAACAACAGACTACCTTCCATAATGACAAGGCTACCATTCATTGGAGTAATAAAAATCACAACTACAAACTACCTTCCATAATGACAAGGCTACCATCCATTGGAGTAACAAAAATCTCGACAACGGACTACCTTCAATACTGACAAGGCTACCATCCATTGGATTAACAAAAATCTCAATAATAGACTACCTTCCATAATGACAAGGCTACCATCCATTGGAGTAACAAAGATATCGACAACAGACTACCTTTCATAATGACAAGGCTACCATCCATTTGAATAACAAAAATCTCGAAAACAAACTACCTTCCATAATGACAAGGCTACCATCCATTGTAGTAACAAAAATCTCGACAGCAGACTACCTTCCATAATGGCAAGACTACCATCCATTGGAGTAACAAAGATATCGACAACATACTACCTTCCGTAATGACCAGGCTACCATTCATTGGAGTAACAAAAATCACGACAAAAGACTACCTTCCATAATGACAAGGCTGCCATCCATTGGAGTAACAAAAATCTCGACAATAGACTACCTTCCATAATGACTAGGCTACCATACATTGGAGTAACAAAGATATCCACAACAGACTACCCTCCATGATGACAAGGCTACAATCCAATGTAGTAACAAAAATCTTGACAACATACTACCTTCCATAATGATAAGGCTACCATCCATTATAGTAACATAAATCTCGACAATGGACTACCTTCCATAATGACAAGGCTACTATCCATTGGAGTAATAAAAATCTCGATAACAAACTACCTTCCATAATGATAAGGATACCATCCATTGTAGTAACATAAATCTCCATAACAGACTACCATCCATAATGACAAGGCTACTATCCAATGGAATAACAAAAATCTCGACAATAGACTACCTTCCATAATGACAAGGCTACCATCCAATGGAGTAACAAAAATCTCGACAACAGACTACCTTCCATAACGACTAGTCTACCATCCATTAGAGTAACAATAATCGGGACAACAGACAACCTTCCATAATGGCTAGTCTACCATCCATTGGAATAACAAAAATCTCGACAACAGACTATCTTCCATAATGACAAGGCTACCATCCAATGGAGAAACAAAAATCTGGACAATAGACTACCTTTCTTAATGACAAGACTACCATCCATTGCAGTAACAAAAATCACAACGACATACTACCTTCCATAATGACAAGGCTAACGTACACTGTAGTAACAAAAATCTGAACAACAGACTACCTTCCATAATGACAAGGCTACCATTCATTGGAGTAATAAAAATCACAACTACAAACTACCTTCCATAATGACAAGGCTACCATCCATTGGAGTAAAAAAATCTCGACAACGGACTACCTTCAATACTGACAAGGCTACCATCCATTGGATTAACAAAAATCTCAATAATAGACTACCTTCCATAATGACAAGGCTACCATCCATTGGAGTAACAAAGATATCGACAACAGACTACCTTTCATAATGACAAGGCTACCATCCATTTGAATAACAAAAATCTCGAAAACAAACTACCTTCCATAATGACAAGGCTACCATCCATTGCAGTAACAAAAATCTCGACAGCAGACTACCTTCCATAATGGCAAGACTACCATCCATTGGAGTAACAAAGATATCGACAACATACTACCTTCCGTAATGACAAGGCTACCATTCATTGGAGTAACAAAAATCACGACAAAAGACTACCTTCCATAATGACAAGGCTTCCATCAATTGGAGTAACAAAAATCTCGACAAAAGACTACCTTCCATAATGAGTAGGCTACCATCCATTGGAGTAACAAAGATATCCACAACAGACTACCTTCCATGATGACAAGGCTACAATCCAATGTAGTAACAAAAATCTTGACAACAGACTACCTTCCATAATGATAAGGCTACCATCCATTATAGTAACATAAATCTCAACAATAGACTACCTTCCATAATGACAAGGCTATTATCCATTGGAATAACAAAAATCTCGACAACAAACTACCTTCCATAATGACAAGGCTACCATCCAATGGAGTAACAAAAATCTCAACAACAGACTACCTTCCATAATGACTAGTCTACCATCCATTAGAGTAACAATAATCGGGACAACAGACAACCTTCCATAATGGCTAGTCTACCATCCATTGGAATAACAAAAATCTCGACAACAGACTATCTTCCATAATGACAAGGCTACCATCCAATGGACAAACAAAAATCTCGACAATAGACTACCTTTCTTAATGACAAGGCTACCATCCATTGCAATAACAAAAATTACAACGACAAACTACCTTCCATAATGACGAGGCTACCATTCATTGGAATAACAAAAATCACGACAAAAGACTACCTTCCATAATGACAAGGCTGCCATCCATTGGAGTAACAAAAATCTCGACAAAAGACTACCTTCCATAATGACTAGGCTACCATCCATTGTAGTAACATAAATCTCCACAACAGACTACCATCCATAATGACAAGGCTACTATCCATTGGAGTAATAAAAATCTCGACAACAGACTACCTTCCATAATGACAAGGCTACCATCCATTGGAGTAACAAAAATATCAACAAGAGACTATCTTCCATAATGACAAGGCTACCATCTATTGGAGTATCCAAAATCTTGACAACAGACTACCTTCCATAATGACAAGGATACCATCCATTAGAGTAACAAAAATCTCGAAAATAGACTACCTCCCATAATTACTAGGCTACCATCCATTGGAATAACAAAAATATAAACAACATACTACCTTTCCTAATGACAAGGCTACCATCCATTTGAATAACAAAAATCTCGACAACAGACTACCTTCAATAATGACAAGCTTACCATCCATTGGAGTAACAAAGATATCGACAACAGACTACCTTCCATAATGACAAGGCTACAATCCGATGTAGTAACAAAAATCTCGACAACAGACTACCTTCCATAATGACAAGGATACCATCCATTGGGGTAACAAAAATATCAACAAGAGACTATCTTCCATAATGACAAGGCTACCATCCATTGGAGTATTAAAAGTCTCGACAACAGACTACCTTCCATAATGACAAGTCTACCATCCATTGGAGTAACAAAAATCTCTAAAACAAAATACCTTCCATAATGACAAGGCTACCATCCATTGGAGTAACAAAAATCTCGACAACAGACTACCTTCTATAATGACAAGACTATCATCCATTGCAGTAACAAAGATATCGACACATACTACCTTTCATAATGATAAGGCTACCATCCATTGGAGTAACAAAGATATCGAAAACATACTACCTTCCATAATGACAAGGCTACCATTCATTGGAGTAACAAAAATCACGACAAAAGACTACCTTCCATAATTACAAGGCTGTCATCCATTGGAGTAACAAAAATCTCGACAACAGACTACCTTCCATAATGACTAGTCTACCATACATTGGAGTAACAAAGATATCGACAACAGCCTACCTTCCATAATGACAAGGCTACAATCCAATGTAGTAACAAAAATCTCGAAAACAGACTACCTTCCATAATGATAAGGCTACCAGCCATTGTAGTAACATAAATCTCGACAACAGACAACCTTCCATAATGACAAGGCTAATATCCATTGGAGTAACAAAAATCTCGACAACAGACTACCTTCCATAATGACAAGGCTACCATCCATTGTGGTAACAAAAATATCAACAAGAGACTATCTTCTATAATGACAAGGCTACCATCCATTGGAGTATTAAAAATCTCGACAACAGACTACCTTCCATAATGACAAGGCTACCATCCATTGGAGTAACAAAAATATCAACAAGAGACTATCTTCCATAATGACAAGGCTACCATCTATTGGAGTATCCAAAATCTTGACAACAGACTACCTTCCATAATGACAAGGATACCATCCATTAGAGTAACAAAAATCTCGAAAATAGACTACCTCCCATAATTACTAGGCTACCATCCATTGGAATAACAAAAATATAAACAACATACTACCTTTCCTAATGACAAGGCTACCATCCATTTGAATAACAAAAATCTCGACAACAGACTACCTTCAATAATGACAAGCTTACCATCCATTGGAGTAACAAAGATATCGACAACAGACTACCTTCCATAATGACAAGGCTACAATCCGATGTAGTAACAAAAATCTCGACAACAGACTACCTTCCATAATGACAAGGATACCATCCATTGGGGTAACAAAAATATCAACAAGAGACTATCTTCCATAATGACAAGGCTACCATCCATTGGAGTATTAAAAGTCTCGACAACAGACTACCTTCCATAATGACAAGTCTACCATCCATTGGAGTAACAAAAATCTCTAAAACAAAATACCTTCCATAATGACAAGGCTACCATCCATTGGAGTAACAAAAATCTCGACAACAGACTACCTTCTATAATGACAAGACTATCATCCATTGCAGTAACAAAGATATCGACACATACTACCTTTCATAATGATAAGGCTACCATCCATTGGAGTAACAAAGATATCGAAAACATACTACCTTCCATAATGACAAGGCTACCATTCATTGGAGTAACAAAAATCACGACAAAAGACTACCTTCCATAATTACAAGGCTGTCATCCATTGGAGTAACAAAAATCTCGACAACAGACTACCTTCCATAATGACTAGTCTACCATACATTGGAGTAACAAAGATATCGACAACAGCCTACCTTCCATAATGATAAGGCTACAATCCAATGTAGTAACAAAAATCTCGAAAACAGACTACCTTCCATAATGATAAGGCTACCAGCCATTGTAGTAACATAAATCTCGACAACAGACAACCTTCCATAATGACAAGGCTAATATCCATTGGAGTAACAAAAATCTCGACAACAGACTACCTTCCATAATGACAAGGCTACCATCCATTGTGGTAACAAAAATATCAACAAGAGACTATCTTCTATAATGACAAGGCTACCATCCATTGGAGTATTAAAAATCTCGACAACAGACTACCTTCCATAATGACAAGTCTATCATCCATTGGAGTAACAAAAATCTAGAAAATAGAGTACCTTCCATAATGACAAGGCTACCAACCATTGGAGTAACAAAAATCTCGACAACAGACTACCTTCCATAATGACAAGACTACCATCCATTGGAGTAACAAAGATATCGACAACAGACTACCTTCCATAATGACAAGGCTACCATCCATTGGAGTAACAAAGATATCGACAACATACTACCTTCCATAATGACAAGGATACCATCCATTGGGGTAACAAAAATATCAACAAGAGACAATATTCCATAATGACAAGGCAAACATCCATTGGAGTATTAAAAATCTCGACAACAGACTACCTTCCATTATGACAAGGCTACCATCCATTAGAGTAACAAATATCTCGAAAATAGACTACCTCCCATAATTAATAGACTACCATCCAATGCGATAACAAAAATCGGAACAACAGAATACCTTTCATAATCACTAGTTTACCATCCATTGGAATAACAAAATTCTCGACACAAACTACCTTCCATAATGACAAGGCTACCATACATTGGGGTAACAAAAATCTCGACAAACGACTAGCTTCCATAATGACAAGGCTACCATCCAATGGAGAAACAAAAATCTCGACAATAGACTACCTTTCTTAATGACAAGGCTACCATCCATTGCAGTAACAAAAATCACAACGACAGACTATCTTCCATAATGACAAGGCTACCATTCATTGGAGTAATAAAAATCACGACAAAAGACTACATTCCATAATGACAAGGCTGCCATCCATTGGAGTAACAAAAATCTCGACAAAAGACTACCTTCCATAATGACTAGGCTACCATCCATTGGAGTAACAAAGATATCCACAACAGACTACCTTCCATGATGACAAGGCTACAATCGAATGTAGTAACAAAAATCTTGACAACAGACTACCTTCCATAATGATAAGGCTACCTGTAAGTGCCCTGGCTGGAGAGTTGGCCTCATTTGTAAAACAAATAAGAAGGCAAGTTTACCCAGATCCCCTCTGTTGTTTTAATATGTGGTGTTGAAGAAGTTCAACATCTGGACCAACATGTTATGTAAGATGTCACAACATCAGCATGTGACATCGCGCCTGAAACTAAGTACTGTTTAAGTAACTATGTTATATGTTGAATGTTTGTAACAGCTGTGACTTATAACCTAACTATTCTAAGTGATCTAGGTTATTTGTTGTGTTGAAAAAGTTCAACATCTAGGAAAACATGTTAGATGTAATGTCATCACATCTGACTTGACATCACGACAACAGAATTGATAATTCAGTTACAGTTCTGGTACTTAAATACTCTGAGAATATATGTGGCGTTTCTTGTGGAGAATCTGAAGATCAATCAAGAATCAATCAGAATATTTGAAGAAAATACTGTTTCTAAATATGGAGATATTTTAGGAACTAGAAGATTGAAGACCTTGATTATAGGAGAAGTTTGCTGCTGAGTTGTAACAGCAAGGAGAAAAACTTGCTGAGTTAGGTAATAGGTTATAAATAGCAGATTGTAACCTAGGGTTTAAAAAACACATAATGTAACATTAGAGGTTTTTTGGTTAGGTAAACCTGTCGGTCTGTGGCAAGGTTACCATGTATGTAACTCGAAACCTGTAGGTAAGAGTTTGAGTGTTCTTGGATGAAGCTGTGAAGCAAGTCTAAGTATTTCTGCATTACTTCATATTCATTGTAATGTAGGAAACCAAGTGGGAGGGCACTGCTTCTTGAGTAGGAGTAAGACTTCTGTTGTTGCGACAATAGGAATGGAATCTGGTAGGTTTCTATCTAGGAGTTCCTAGGTATAGGTTGCATTGGGTAGATGATTAAGTGAAGGATGGGAACTTGTGAAGTTTAGTCCTGAATTAATATTGCTAATAGTGGATCTTCTTCCTGGCTTGGTATGCCCCCAGAGTAGGTGTATTACACCGAACTGGGTCAACAACTGATTTGTGTTTTTACCTTCAATACTTTATAATTCTGTCTGTTATACAACAAGGTAAAACTGTAATGTTGTAACAGATGACGTCTCATAACATGTTAAGACATCATGCTGATATCTGTGCAGAAGAAACAGAACAGCAAAGACTGTTTGCTCTCTGCAGATCGTGTGCCACAGACGAACAGAACTAGACACATCGATGTTCTATCCTCTGCACCTTCGAAATAGATCTGGCACAGCTTGGTTAAACT
This sequence comes from Vicia faba, assembly GCA_948472305.1. NCBI lineage: Eukaryota > Viridiplantae > Streptophyta > Magnoliopsida > Fabales > Fabaceae > Vicia > Vicia faba. The sequence continues at coordinate 653,630,374 of OX451741.1, forward strand.
GAGCCTATGTTACTCTTCAGCATTGAATCACTGAAATTGGGTATCTACCTTGCAGTGTATTTATTATGTCATATCAGATGCTTAGACATTGAGTATAACATCTGAAGACTGGCATATACCAGAATTTCAATTGGTATCAGAGCGGGCATCCTGTTCTGTTTCTGGGTGAGATCCATGGGTGATACTTTCTGGTATCTACAAGGTCAATTTTAGTACTGAAGATTGTAACCTGGAATGGTTTGCTATTTCCCTGAATGGTCCCTTGAAGTGGGAGGATGGACTATTCTTGACAGGAATTGTGTGTACCTGTATCTGGTGATTGGCATTTGGCCTGGTTGTGTGATAGCTGCTCTAGGTTTGATTTATTTTCAAACTTAGGATGTGTGTACGCCTGAAGATGTGTGTAGTAGTCATGCTAGGTTTGAACCATAATCAGACTTGGTCTATTTTTGAAGGTTAGTCTGGTGGAGTGTGTGTGTGCAAAGATTGGGGTGTATTATGTTCTTCCGCTGTGTAATACCGGGCAAAACTCAAGCTCTGATGTGTTTCCCCTCTTATGGATTGAAGGCCATTGTATTCAAGAATTCAACAAGATGTCACAGATACTTGAGTCCTCTCAAGTCCACTCATGAAGACGTTCTTCGTTCAGGATGGTAAGAATCACATAATCACGGATTAGTGTTGTATGAAGACCTTGAAGAATTTCAAGGAGGGCCTTGTTCCAAGGTGATGTAACTGATGTTCTATGTGATGGTGGAACAAGGATGCAGCTACTAGTTGAAGAGCATATGTTTCGGGTGTCAAACAAAGGGATACCTTTGTTTGAAACCTACTCCTGACTTGGAAGAGGAGACATCTGCATGTGCAAAGTTGATAATGGTAAAGTCAACTATGTCTGTGTACACCCGAAGGTTACTTTAGGAGTCAGAACTCTAGAAGTAAAGCTGGTCAGGGCTGAGCAATTGTTTCCTGAAGTACTATGGTGTGAAGAAAGATAAGCTCACTGGTTAATAAAAGCCAATGATGGTGCAGCACTATTGCTCCTTCATAGTAGTAGATTGGGATCAAGAGTCTTGAATATGAAGACTCAGAGTTTGGTTAATGTTTAGCTCTTGGAGTTAAGTAGATCTGGTAGGGATGTCATATGTCATGTCGAGACGTTTGTGCACATGCATGAATATTTTGTGTGGAGCTTCCATGACTGATAGCTTGAGGGGGGAAATTTGGTTAACCTCCTCACATTAGTTCAGCCTGGTGTTTAACTAGCTGTTGACCTATGTCACATGGATTCTGGTTGTTGTGTGACATATTTGCAAGGAAGGATTCATCTCTCTCATTCCTAATGATGAATCTGATCTGGTAGGAGTCTCAAGTCGGTCGAAGAAAGTAGAGTTTGTTCAGAGAAAATTCTATTTTCTTGAGTCAAGGGTGGCAACCTAGATATCTCAACTCCTTGGTCTCTCAAAGAAAGAGCTTGCAAAAAGAAGATATTAACACACGAAGAGTATGTCAAAGTATTCAAATGGTGAAAGTATCTTACTGGATAATGGGAAGGATCTATGATCAATTACTATTAGTGACAAGTACAAGTACTTAATTGATTATCCTTGGGGTTCAAGATAACTGATGTTCTTAAAGATGTGGGAACATTCCTTCTTCTAGACCCTGTGAAGAATCACAGGAAGAGTGATACCTTAGATCTATCTCCTTGGTGACAGCAAAATCGTTTGATCCTTGAAAAGATTTCCTGGAAACATGTTCAGACTTAAAGAAGAAGAAGACATCATGATCTTGATGATGGTCACTTGGATCAGTCTGGAGTTGAATTCAACAACTAGATGTTATAACATAATGCTGCGACATTTGGTTCAATATCAGATTTTTGCTTGGTGAAGTGGCTCATCAACTTAAGATAGGATGATCTACGAAGTTGAAGATTAGATCCTCCAAAAGGATCATCTCTTTGCAGCTCTTTGGAGTTGTTACATGTTCCTGTCTCAGTGTATCTAAGCCTTTTGTGATAACTTGTAGCCTGAAGTTCAAATTTCAATTGGAAGATCAGAATATCTTTGGAAGAAGTCTGATAAACATGAAGGTGACATTTGATTCATGAAGGAGATAATCAAACAGTGGAATTTGGTCTATCTCAGCAGTGGATTCTGAGAATCAAGATAATCAACATATGACAGCTGATTATTATCGAGAAAGTTTGATTCACAGTATGAATGCGTTCAAACAATATTGTTAAACAGAGGGTGCGCTCTTGAAGACATGAAGATGCGTCTTATGTTTTCCATTCATCAAGGGGTCTTATTTACTTTAATCAGAAGCTGCATTGAAGGTCCAACTGAGTATTGAATGTGTCCTACTTATTTTCATGAGGAGAAGTGATTGTCCCTAACAGGGGGAGTATTGGTTTGTACAAAAGGTCTTTGTCAAACTCGTAGGATATAAAGTGTGACACCTTATCAACTATCGGAATGATGTGTTCAAAACTGAAGAAGACTATGTCTGACCAAATGTCATCACATTGAGTGTAATATACCAACGATGTTTCTTGGAAAGGGGATCCTAAGACAAGGAAGTAGTCTGTTCTAAAAGACAAATGTCTGTTTTAAAAAGGGCATCCTGACATGGTCAAAGGGTCAAACCCAAGGGTAGGTACCTGCATTAAAACCAGTCCTAGGGTACTGAAACTGCCAGAGTAAAGTACCAAGGTCGTTACTATCTATGCCAAAGTTGCATTATTTATGAAGACCCTCTCTATTCCTTCTCTTCATCAGAGGGTTTCAGCAATATGAAGTTTGTTAGAATCTGGGAAAAGTGTGCATGGATATGGATCTGTATGGGCAGTCTTTATCAAATTCTGGCCAAAAAGGGGGAGAAAGATAGGGACTCAGGCGAGACTCAGGTGAAAGCAACAGACGGCAATGTCCAGCAAGACTCAGGAGAAAGCAAAATGATCCCTAAGTAAGTGACTTTGGTTGTGTCTTGTGTTCTGAGTTAAGAGGATAGTTGTGACTTGTGATCTGAGTTACATGATCACAAGTAATAATCTGGAGAAAAGAAATCCTCTTGGGGCATCGATTGAGTGGAGTTGCTCACAGTTGACGACAGAGGTTTGCTGTTTGCTCAAAGGACATCAGCCTCTACAAAAGAAGATGTTAGACAAGATGTTGTAACATCTCAACTGTGTTGTGGCCTGGTCCCAAAATACAACTTGCACTTATTTGTTTTAGCCAAAATTTGCCAAAGGGGGAGATTGTAAGTGCCCTGGCTGGAGAGTTGGCCTCATTTGTAAAACAAATAAGAAAGCAAGTTTACCCAGATCCCCTCTGTTGTTTTAATATGTGGTGTTGAAGAAGTTCAACATCTGGACCAACATGTTATGTAAGATGTCACAACATCAGCATGTGACATCGCGCCTGAAACTAAGTACTGTTTAAGTAACTATGTTATATGTTGAATGTTTGTAACAGCTGTGACTTATAACCTAACTATTCTAAGTGATCTAGGTTATTTGTTGTGTTGAAAAAGTTCAACATCTAGGAAAACATGTTAGATGTAATGTCATGACATCTGACTTGACATCACGACAACAGAATTGATAATTCAGTTACAGTTCTGGTACTTAAATACTCTGAGAGTATATGTGGCGTTTCTTGTGGAGAATCTGAAGATCAATCAAGAATCAATCAGAATATTTGAAGAAAATATTGTTTCTAAATATGGAGATATTTTAGGAACTAGAAGATTGAAGACCTTGATTATAGGAGAAGTTTGCTGCTGAGTTGTAACAGCAAGGAGAAAAACTTGCTGAGTTAGGTAATAGGTTATAAATAGCAGATTGTAACCTAGGGTTTAAAAAACACATAATGTAACATTAGAGGTTTTTTGGTTAGGTAAACCTGTCGGTCTGTGGCAAGGTTACCATGTATGTAACTCGAAACCTGTAGGTAAGAGTTTGAGTGTTCTTGGATGAAGCTGTGAAGCAAGTCTAAGTATTTCTGCATTACTTCATATTCATTGTAATGTAGGAAACCAAGTGGGAGGGCACTGCTTCTTGAGTAGGAGTAAGACTTCTGTTGTTGCGACAATAGGAATGGAAACTGGTAGGTTTCTATCTAGGAGTTCCTAGGTATAGGTTGCACTGGGTAGATGATTAAGTGAAGGATGGGAACTTGTGAAGTTTAGTCCTGAATTAATATTGCTAATAGTGGATCTTCTTCCTGGCTTGGTATGCCCCCAGAGTAGGTGTATTACACCGAACTGGGTCAACAACTGATTTGTGTTTTTACCTTCAATACTTTATAATTCTGTCTGTTATACAACAAGGTAAAACTGTAATGTTGTAACAGATGATGTCTCATAACATGTTAAGACATCATGTTGATATCTGTGCAGAAGAAACAGAACAGCAAAGACTGTTTGCTCTCTGCAGATCGTGTGCCACAGACGAACAGAACTAGACACATCGATGTTCTATCCTCTGCACCTTCGAAATAGATCTGGCACAGCTTGGTTAAACTGAGCCTATGTTACTCTTCAGCATTGAATCATTGAAATTGGGTATCTACCTTGCAGTGTATTTATTATGTCATATCAGATGCTTAGACATTGAGTATAACATCTGAAGACTGGCATATACCAGAATTTCACTACCATCCATTTTAGTAACATAAATCTCGACAATAGACTACCTTCCATAAAGACAAGGCTACTATCCATTGGAATAACAAAAATCTCGACAACAGACTACCTTCCATAATGACAAGGCTACCATCCATTGTAGTAACAAAAATGTCAACAACAGACTACCTTCCATAATGACTAGTCTACCATCCATTAGAGTAACAATAATCGGGACAACAGACAACCTTTCATAATGGCTAGTCTACCATCCATTGGAATAACAAAAATCTCGACAACAGACTATCTTCAATAACGACAAGGCTACCATCCAATGGAGAAACAAAAATCTCGACAATAGACTACCTTTCTTAATGACAAGGCTACCATCCATTGCAATAACAAAAATCACAACGACAAACTACCTTTCATTATGACAAGGCTACCATTCATTGGAATAACAAAAATCACGACAAAAGACTACCTTCCATAATGACAAGGCTGCCATCCATTGGAGTAACAAAAATCTCGACAATAGACTACCTTCCATAATGACTAGGCTACCATACATTGGAGTAACAAAGATATCCACAACAGACTACCTTCCATGATGACAAGGCTACAATCCAATGTAGTAACAAAAATCTTGACAACAGACTACCTTCCATAATGATAAGGCTACCATCCATTATAGTAACATAAATCTCGACAATGGACTACCTTCCATAATGACAAGGCTACTATCCATTGGAGTAATAAAAATCTCGATAACAAACTACCTTCCATAATGATAAGGCTACCATCCATTGTAGTAACATAAATCTCCACAACAGACTACCATCCATAATGACAAGGCTACTATCCATTGGAGTAATAAAAATCTCGACAACAGACTACCTTCAATAATGACAAGGCTACCATCCATTGGAGTAACAAAAATATCAACAAGAGACTATCTTCCATAAAGAAAAGGCTACCATCTATTGGAGTATCAAAAATCTTGACAACAAACTACCTTCCATAATGACAAGGATACCATCCATTAGAGTAACAAAAATCTCGAAAATAGACTACCTCCCATAATTACTAGGCTACCATCCATTGGAATAACAAAAATCTCGACAACAGACTACCTTCCATAATGACAAGGCTACTATCCAATGGAGTAACAAAAATATGGACAACAAACTACCTTCCATGATGACAAGGCAAACATACATTGTAGTAACAAAAATCTGAACAACAGACTACCTTCCAGATTGACAAGGCTACCATCCATTGGAGTAACAAAAATTACAACAACAGACTACCTTCCATAATGACAAGGCTACCATCCATTGGAGTAACAAAAATATCGATAACAGACTACCTTAAATAATGACAAGGCTACCATCCATTGGAGTAATAAAGATATCGACAACATACTACCATCCATAATTACAAGGCTACCATCCATTGGAGTAACAAAAATCACGACAAAAGACTACCTTCCATAATGACAAGGCTGCCATCCATTGGAATAACAAAAATCTCGACAACAGACTACCTTCCATAATGACAAGGCTACCATCCAATGGAGTAACAAAAATCTCGACAACAGACTACCTTCCATAATGACTAGTCTACCATCCATTAGAGTAACAATAATCGGGACAACAGACAACCTTCCATAATGGCTAGTCTACCATCCATTGGAATAACAAAAATCTCGACAACAGACTATCTTCCATAATGACAAGGCTACCATCCAATGGAGAAACAAAAATCTCGACAATAGACTACCTTTCTTAATGACAAGACTACCATCCATTGCAGTAACAAAAATCACAACGACAGACTACCTTCCATAATGACAAGGCTAACATACACTGTAGTAACAAAAATCTGAACAACTGACTACCTTCCATAATGACAAGGCTACCATTCATTGGAGTAATAAAAATCACAACTACAGACTACCTTCCATAATGACAAGGCTACCATCCATTGGAGTAACAAAAATCTCGACAACGGACTACCTTCAATACTGACAAGGCTACCATCCATTGGTTTAACAAAAATCTCTATAATAGACTACCTTCCATAATGACAAGGCTACCATCCATTGGAGTAACAAAGATATCGACAACAGACTACCTTTCATAATGACAAGGCTACCATCCATTTGAATAACAAAAATCTCGAAAACAGACTACCTTCCATAATGACAAGGCTACCATCCATTGCAGTAACAAAAATCTCGACAGTAGACTACCTTCTGTAATGGCAAGACTACCATCCATTGGAGTAACAAAGATATCGACAACATACTACCTTCCGTAATGACAAGGCTACCATCAAATGGACAAACAAAAATCTTGACAACAGACTACCTTTCTTAATGACAAGGCTACCATCCATTGCAATAACAAAAATTACAACAACAAACTACCTTCCATAATGACAAGGCTACCATTCATTGGAATAACAAAAATCACGACAAAAGACTACCTTCCATAATGACAAGGCTGCCATCCATTGGAGTAACAAAAATCTCGACAAAAGACTACCTTCCATAATGACTAGGCTACCATCCATTGTAGTAACATAAATCTCCACAACAGACTACCATCCATAATGACAAGGCTACAATCCATTGGAGTAATAAAAATATCGACAACGGACTACCTTCCATAATGACAAGGCTACCATCCATTGGAGTACCAAAAATATCAACAAGAGACTATCTTCCATAATGACAAGGCTACCATCTATTGGAGTATCCAAAATCTTGACAACAAACTACCTTCCATAATGACAAGGATACCATCCATTAGAGTAACAAAAATCTTGAAAATAGACTACCTCCTATAATTACTAGGCTACCATCCATTGGAATAACAAAAATATAGACAACATACTACCTTTCATAATGACAAGGCTACCATCCATTTTAATAACAAAAATCTCGACAACAGACTACCTTCAATAATGACAAGCTTACCATTCATTGGAGTAACAAAGATATTGACAGCAGACTACCTTCCATAATGACAAGGCTAACATACACTGTAGTAACAAAAATCTGAACAACTGACTACCTTCCATAATGACAAGGCTACCATTCATTGGAGTAATAAAAATCACAACTACAGACTACCTTCCATAATGACAAGGCTACCATCCATTGGAGTAACAAAAATCTCGACAACGGACTACCTTCAATACTGACAAGGCTACCATCCATTGGATTAACAAAAATCTATATAATAGACTACCTTCCATAATGACAAGGCTACCATCCATTGGAGTAACAAAGATATCGACAACAGACTACCTTTCATAATGACAAGGCTACCATCCATTTGAATAACAAAAATCTCGAAAACAGACTACCTTCCATAATGACTAGGTTACCATCCATTAGAGTAACAATAATCGGGACAACAGACTACCTTCCATAATGGCTAGTCTGCCATCCATTGGAATAACAAAAATCTCGACAACAGACTATCTTTCATAATGACAAGGCTACCATCAAATGGACAAACAAAAATCTTGACAACAGACTACCTTTCTTAATGACAAGGCTACCATCCATTGCAATAACAAAAATTACAACAACAAACTACCTTCCATAATGACAAGGCTACCATTCATTGGAATAACAAAAATCACGACAAAAGACTACCTTCCATAATGACAAGGCTGCCATCCATTGGAGTAACAAAAATCTCGACAAAAGACTACCTTCCATAATGACTAGGCTACCATCCATTGTAGTAACATAAATCTCCACAACAGACTACCATCCATAATGACAAGGCTACAATCCATTGGAGTAATAAAAATATCGACAACGGACTACCTTCCATAATGACAAGGCTACCATCCATTGGAGTACCAAAAATATCAACAAGAGACTATCTTCCATAATGACAAGGCTACCATCTATTGGAGTATCCAAAATCTTGACAACAAACTACCTTCCATAATGACAAGGATACCATCCATTAGAGTAACAAAAATCTTGAAAATAGACTACCTCCTATAATTACTAGGCTACCATCCATTGGAATAACAAAAATATAGACAACATACTACCTTTCATAATGACAAGGCTACCATCCATTTTAATAACAAAAATCTCGACAACAGACTACCTTCAATAATGACAAGCTTACCATTCATTGGAGTAACAAAGATATTGACAGCAGACTACCTTCCATAATGACAAGGCTATAATCCAATGTAGTAACAAAAATCTCGACAACAGACTACCTTCCATAATGACAAGGCTACCATCCATTGGGGTAACAAAAATATCAACAAGAGACTATCTTCCATAATGACAAGGCTACCATCCATTGGAGTATTAAAAGTCTCGACAATAGACTACCTTCCATAATGACAAGTCTACCATCCATTGGAGTAACAAAAATCTCTAAAACAGAATACCTTCCATAATGACAAGGCTACCATCCATTGGAGTAACAAAAATCTCGACAACAGACTACCTTCCATAATGACAAGACTATCATGCATTGGAGTAACAAAGATATCGACACATACTACCTTCCATAATGATAAGGCTACCATCCATTGGAGTAACAAAGATATCGACAACATACTACCTTCCATAATGACAAGGCTACCATTCATTGGAGTAACAAAAATCACGACAAAAGACTACCTTCCATAATTACAAGGCTGTCATCCATTGGAGTAACAAAAATCTCGACAACAGACTACCTTCCATAATGACTAGTCTACCATACATTGGAGTAACAAAGATATCGACAACAGCCTACCTTCCATAATGACAAGGCTACAATCCAATGTAGTAACAAAAATCTCGAAAACAGACTACCTTCCATAATGATAAGGCTACCAGCCGTTGTAGTAACATAAATCTCGACAACAGAAAACCTTCCATAATGACAAGGCTAATATCCATTGGAGTAACAAAAATCTCGACAACAGACTACCTTCCATAATGACAAGGCTACCATCCATTGTGGTAACAAAAATATCAACAAGAGACTATCTTCCATAATGACAAGGCTACCATCCATTGGAGTATTAAAAATCTCGACAACAGACTACCTTCCATAATGACAAGTCTATCATCCATTGGAGTAACAAAAATCTCGAAAACAGAGTACCTTCCATAATGACAAGGCTACCAACCATTGGAGTAACAAAAATCTCGACAACAGACTACCTTCCATAATGACAAGACTACCATCTATTGGAGTAACAAAGATATCGACAACAGACTACCTTCCATAATGACAAGGCTACCATCCATTAGAGTAACAAAGATATCGACAACATACTACCTTCCATAATGACAAGGATACCATCCATTGGGGTAACCAAAATATCAACAAGAGACAATATTCCATAATGACAAGGCAAACATCCATTGGAGTATTAAAAATCTCGACAACAGACTACCTTCCATTATGACAAGGCTACCATCCATTAGAGTAACAAATATCTCGAAAATAGACTACCTCCCATAATTACTAGGCTACCATCCATTGCAATAACAAAAATCGGGACAACAGAATACCTTTCATAATGACTAGTTTACCATCCATTGGAATAACAAAATTCTCGACACAAACTACCTTCCATAATGACAAGGCTACCATACATTGGGGTAACAAAAATCTCGACAAACGACTAGCTTCCACAATGACAAGGCTACAATCCATTGGAGTAACAAAAATATCAAAAATAGACTACCTCTCATAATTACTAGGCTACCATCCATTGGAATAACAAAAATATGGAAAACAGACTACCTTCCATAATGACAAGGCTACTATCCAATGGAGTAACAAAAATATGGACAACAGACAACCTTCTATAATGACAAGGCTAACATATATTGTAGTAACAAAAATATGAAAAACAGACTACCTTCCATAATGACAAAGCTACCATCCATAGGAGTAACAAAAATCATAACGACAAACTACCTTCCATAATGACAAGGCTACCTTCCAGTGGATTAACAAACATCTCGACAACATACTACTTTCAATAATGACAAGGCTACCATCCATTGGAGTAACAAAAATCTCGACAACAGACTACCTTCCATAATGACTAGTCTACCATACATTGGAGTAACAAAGATATCGACAACAGCCTACCTTCCATAATGACAAGGCTACAATCCAATGTAGTAACAAAAATCTCGAAAATAGACTACCTTCCATAATGATAAGGCTACCAGCCATTGTAGTAACATAAATCTCGACAACAGACAACCTTCCATAATGACAAGGCTAATATCCATTGGAGTAACAAAAATCTCGACAACAGACTACCTTCCATAATGACAAGGCTACCATCCATTGTGGTAACAAAAATATCAACAAGAGACTATCTTCCATAATGACAAGGCTACCATCCATTGGAGTATTAAAAATCTCGACAACAAACTACCTTCCATAATGACAAGTCTATCATCCATTGGAGTAACAAAAATCTCGAAAACAGAGTACCTTCCATAATGACAAGGCTACCAACCATTGGAGTAACAAAAATCTCGACAACAGACTACCTTCCATAATGACAAGACTACCATCTATTGGAGTAACAAAGATATCGACAACAGACTACCTTCCATAATGACAAGGCTACCATCCATTGGAGTAACAAAGATATCGACAACATACTACCTTCCATAATGACAAGGATACCATCCATTGGGGTAACAAAAATATCAACAAGAGACAATATTCCATAATGACAAGGCAAACATCCATTGGAGTATTAAAAATCTCGACAACAGACTACCTTCCATTATGACAAGGCTACCATCCATTAGAGTTACAAATATCTCGAAAATAGACTACCTCCCATAATTACTAGGCTACCATCCATTGCAATAACAAAAATCGGGACAACAGAATACCTTTCATAATGACTAGTTTACCATCCATTGGAATAACAAAATTCTCCACACAAACTACCTTCCATAATGACAAGGCTACCATACATTGGGGTAACAAAAATCTCGACAAACGACTAGCTTCCACAATGACAAGGCTACAATCCATTGGAGTAACAAAAATATCAAAAATAGACTACCTCCCATAATTACTAGGCTACCATCCATTGGAATAACAAAAATATGGAAAACAGACTACCTTCCATAATGACAAGGCTACTATCCAATGGAGTAACAAAAATATGGACAACAGACTACCTTCTATAATGACAAGGCTAACATATATTGTAGTAACAAAAATATGAACAACAGACTACCTTCCATAATGACAAAGCTACCATCCATTGGAGTAACAAAAATCATAACAACAAACTACCTTCCATAATGACAAGGCTACCTTCCAGTGGATTAACAAACATCTCGACAACATACTACTTTTAATAATGACAAGGTTACCATCCATTGGAGTGACAAAAATCTCGACAACAGACTACCTTCCATAATGACTAGTCTACCATACATTGGAGTAACAAAGATATCGACAACAGCCTACCTTCCATAATGACAAGGCTACAATCCAATGTAGTAACAAAAATCTCGAAAACAGACTACCTTCCAAAATGATAAGGCTACCAGCCATTGTAGTAACATAAATCTCGACAACAGACAACCTTCCATAATGACAAGGCTAATATCCATTGGAGTAACAAAAATCTCGACAAAAGACTACCTTCCATAATGACAAGGCTACCATCCATTGTGGTAACAAAAATATCAACAAGAGACTATCTTCCATAATGACAAGGCTACCATCCATTGGAGTATTAAAAATCTCGACAACAGACTACCTTCCATAATGATAAGGCTACCAACCATTGGAGTAACAAAAATCTCGACGACAGACTACCTTCCATAATGACAAGACTACCATCTATTGGAGTAACAAAGATATCGACAACAGACTACCTTCCATAATGACAAGGCTACCATCCATTGGAGTAACAAAGATATCGACAACATACTACCTTCCATAATGACAAGGATACCATCCATTGGGGTAACAAAAATATCAACAAGAGACAATATTCCATAATGACAAGGCAAACATCCATTGGAGTATTAAAAATCTCGACAACAGACTACCTTCCATTATGACAAGGCTACCATCCATTAGAGTAACAAATATCTCGAAAATAGACTACCTCCCATAATTACTAGGCTACCATCCATTGCAATAACAAAAATCGGGACAACAGAATACCTTTCATAATGACTAGTTTACCATCCATTGGAATAACAAAATTCTCGACACAAACTACCTTTCATAATGACAAGGCTACCATACATTGGGGTAACAAAAATCTTGACAAACGACTAGCTTCCACAATGACAAGGCTACAATCCATTGGAGTAACAAAAATATCAAAAATAGACTACCTCCCATAATTACTAGGCTACCATCCATTGGAATAACAAAAATATGGAAAATAGACTACCTTCAATAATGACATGGCTACTATCCAATGGAGTAACAAAAATATGGACAACAGACTACCTTCTATAATGACAAGGCTAACATATATTGTAGTAAGAAAAATATGAACAACATACTACCTTCCACAATGACAAAGCTACCATCCATTGGAGTAACAAAAATCATAACGACAAACTACCTTCCATAATGACAAGGCTACCTTCCAGTGGATTAACAAACATCTCGACAACATACTACTTTCAATAATGACAAGGCTACCATCCATTGGAGTAACAAAAATCTCGACAATAGACTACCTTCCATAATGATTAGGCTTCCATCCATTGGAGTAACAAAGATATCGACAATAGACTACCTTTCATAATGACAAGGCTACCATCCATTGGAATAACAAAAATCTCGAAAACATACTACCTTCCATAATGACAAGGCTACCATCCATTAAAGTAACAAAAATCTCGACAACAAACTACCTTCCATAATGACAAGGCTACCATCCATTGGAGTAATAAAGATATCGACAACATACTACCTTCCATAATGACAGGGCTACCATCCATTGGAGTAACAAAGATATTGACAACATACTAACTTCCATAATGACAAGGCTACCATCCATTGGAATGACAAAAATCACGACAAAAGACTACCTTCCATAATGACAAGGCTGTCATTCATTGGAACAACAAAATTCTCGACAACAGACTACCTTCCATAACGACAAGGCTATCATCCAATGGAGTAACAAAAATCTCGACAACAGACTACCTTCCATAATGACAAGGCTACCATCCATTGTAGTGACAAAAATCTTGATAATATACTACCTTCTATAATGACAACGCTACCATCCATTGGAATAATAAAAACCTCGACAAAATACTACCTTCCATAATGACAAGGCTACCATCCATTGGAGTAACAAAGATATCGACAACATACTACCTTCCATAATGACTAGGCTACCATCCATTGGAGTAACAAAGATATCGACAACAAACTATCTTCCATAATGACAAGGCTACAATCCAATGTAGTAATAATAATCTCGACAATAGACTACCTTCCATAATGAAAAGGCTACCATCCATTGTAGAAACATAAATCTCGACAACAGACTACCTTCTATAATGACAAGGCTACCATCCATTAGAGTAACAAAAATCTCGACAACAAACTACCTACCATAATTACAAGGCTACCATCCATTGGAGTAACAAAAATATCAACTAGAGACTATCTTCCATAACGACAAGGCTACCATCCATTCGAGTAACAATATTCTTGAAAACAAACTACCTTCCATAATGAAAGGCTACCATCCATTGGAGTAACAAAAATCTCGATAAATAGAATACCTCTCATAATTACTAGGCTACCATCCATTGGAATAACAGAAATCTCGACAACAGACTACCTTTCATAATGACAAGGCTACTATCCAATGGAGTAACAAAAATATGGAGAACAAACTACCTTCGATGATAACAAGGCTAACATACATTGTAGTAACAAAAATCTGAACAACAGACTACCTTCCATAATGACAAGGCTATCATCCATTGGAGTACCAAAAATCACAACGACAGACTACCTTCCATAATGACAAGGCTACCATCCATTGGAGTAACAAAAATCTCGACAACATACTACCTTCAATAATAACAAGGCTACCATCCATTGGAGTAACAAAGATATCCACAATAGACTACCTTCCATGATGACAAAGGCTACCATCCATTGGAGTAACAAAGATATCGATAACATACTACCATCCATAATTACAAGGATAACATCCATGGAGTAACAAAGATATCGACAACATACTACCTTCCATAATGACAAGGCTTCCATTCATTGGAGTAACAAAAATCACGACAAAAGACTACCTTCCATAATGACAAGGTTACCATCCATTGGAATAACAAAAATCTCGACAACAGACTACCTTCCATAATGACTAGTCTACCATCCAATGGAGAAACAAAAATCTGGACAACAGACAACTTTCCATAATGGCTAGTCTACCATCCATTGGAATAAAAAAAATCTCGACAACAGACTACCTTCCATAATGACAAGGCTACCATCCAATGGAGAAACAAAAATCTCGACAATAGACTACCTTTCTTAATAACAAGGCTACCATCCATTGCAGTAACAAAAATCACAACGATAGACTACCTTCCATAATGACAAGGCTAACATACACTGTAGTAACAAAAATCTGAACAACAGACTACCTTCCATAATGACAAGGCAACCATTCATTGGAGTAACAAAAATCACAATGACAGACTACCTTCCATAATGACAAGGCTACCATCCATTGGAGTAACAAAAATCTCGACAACAAACTACCTACCATAATGACAAGGCTACCATCCATTGGAGTAACAAAAATATCAACAAGAGACTATCTTCCATAACGACAAGGCTACCATCCATTGTAGTAACAAAAATCTCGACAACAGACTACCTTCTATAATGATAAGGCTACCATCCATTGGAGTAATAAGAATCTTGAAAACAAACTACCTTCCATAATGAAAGGCTACCATCCATTGGAGTAACAAAAATCTCGAAAACAAACTACCTTCCATAATGAAAGGCTACCATCCATTGGACTAACAAAAATCTCGAAAATAGACTACCTCCCATAATTACTAGGCTACCATCCATTGGAATAACAAAAATCTCGACAACAGACTACCTTCCATAACGACAAGGCTACTATCCAATGGAGTAACAAAAATATGGACAACAAACTACCTTCCATGATGACAAGGAAAACATACATTGTAGTAACAAAAATCTGAACAACAGACTACCTTCCATATTGACAAGGCTACCATCCATTGGATTAACAAAAATCACAAGGACAAACTACCTTCCATAATGACAAGGCTACCATCCATTGGAGTAACAAAAATATCGACAATAGACTACCTTAAATAATGACAAGGCTACCATCCATTGGAGTAACAAAGATATCCACAATAGACTACCTTCCATGATGACAAGGCTACAATCCAATGTAGTAACAAAAATCTTGACAACAGACTACCTTCCATAATGATAAGGCTACCATCCATTATAGTAACATAAATCTCGACAATAGACTACCTTCCATAAAGACAAGGCTACTATCCATTGGAATAACAAAAATCTCGACAACAGACTACCTTCCATAATGACAAGGCTACCATCCATTGTAGTAACAAAAATGTCAACAACAGACTACCTTCCATAATGACTAGTCTACCATCCATTAGAGTAACAATAATCGAGACAACAGACAACCTTCCATAATGGCTAGTCTACCATCCATTGGAATAACAAATATCTCGACAACAGACTAACGTTCTTAATGACAAGACTACCATCCATTGCAGTAACAAAAATCACAACGACAGACTACCTTCCATAATGACAAGGCTAACGTACACTGTAGTAACAAAAATCTGAACAACAGACTACCTTCCATAATGACAAGGCTACCATTCATTGGAGTAATAAAAATCACAACTACAGACTACCTTCCATAATGACAAGGCTACCATCCATTGGAGTAACAAAAATCTCGACAACGGACTACCTTCAATACTGACAAGGCTACCATCCATTGGATTAACAAAAATCTCAATAATAGACTACCTTCCATAATGACAAGGCTACCATCCATTGGAGTAACAAAGATATCGACAACAAACTACCTTTCATAATGACAAGGCTACCATCCATTTGAATAACAAAAATCTCGAAAATAAACTACCTTCCATAATGACAAGGCTACCATTCATTGGAGTAACAAAAATCACGACAAAAGACTACATTCCATAATGACAAGGCTGCCATCCATTGGAGTAACAAAGATATCGACAACATACTACCTTTCGTAATGATAAGGCTACCATCCGTTGGAGTAACAAAGATATCGACAACAAACTACCTTCCATAATGACAAGGCTACCATTCATTCGAGTAACAAAAATCACGACAAAAGACTACCTTCCATAATGACAGGGCTTCCATCCATTGTAGTAACAAAAATGTCAACAACAGACTACCTTCCATAATGACTAGTCTACCATCCATTAGAGTAACAATAATCGAGACAACAGACAACCTTCCATAATGGCTAGTCTACCATCCAT
Organism: Vicia faba; assembly: GCA_948472305.1. Classification (NCBI taxonomy): domain Eukaryota; kingdom Viridiplantae; phylum Streptophyta; class Magnoliopsida; order Fabales; family Fabaceae; genus Vicia; species Vicia faba. The sequence continues at coordinate 653,647,604 of OX451741.1, forward strand.
TGGAATAACAAAAATCTCGACAACAGACTATCTTCAATAACGATAAGGCTACCATCCAATGGAGAAACAAAAATCTCGACAATAGACTACCTTTCTTAATGACAAGGCTACCATCCATTGCAATAACAAAAATCACAACGACAGACTACCTTCCATTATGACAAGGATACCATTCATTGGAATAACAAAAATCACGACAAAAGACTACCTTCCATAATAAGGCTGCCATCCATTGGAGTAACAAAAATCTCGACAATAGACTACCTTCCATAATGACTAGGCTACCATACATTGGAGTAACAAAGATATCCACAACAGACTACCTTCCATGATGACAAGGCTACAATCCAATGTAGTAACAAAAATCTTGACAACAGACTACCTTCCATAATGATAAGGCTACCATCCATTATAGTAACATAAATCTCGACAATGGACTACCTTCCATAATGACAAGGCTACTATCCATTGGAGTAATAAGAATCTCGATAACAAACTACCTTCCATAATGATAAGGCTACCATCCATTGTAGTAACATAAATCTCCACAACAGACTACCATCCATAATGACAAGGCTACTATCCAATGGAATAACAAAAATCTCGACAATAGACTACCTTCCATAATGACAAGGCTACCATCCAATGGAGTAACAAAAATCTCGACAACAGACTACCTTCAATAATGACTAGTCTACCATCCATTAGAGTAACAATAATCGGGACAACAGACAACCTTCCATAATGGCTAGTCTACCATCCATTGGAATAACAAAAATCTCGACAACAGACTAACGTTCTTAATGACAAGACTACCATCCATTGCAGTAACAAAAATCACAACGACAGACTACCTTCCATAATGACAAGGCTAACGTACACTGTAGTAACAAAAATCTGAACAACAGACTACCTTCCATAATGACAAGGCTACCATTCATTGGAGTAATAAAAATCACAACTACAGACTACCTTCCATAATGACAAGGCTACCATCCATTGGAGTAACAAAAATCTCGACAACGGACTACCTTCAATACTGACAAGGCTACCATCCATTGGATTAACAAAGATATCGACAACAGACTACCTTTCATAATGACAAGGCTACCATCCATTTGAATAACAAAAATCTCGAAAATAAACTACCTTCCATAATGACAAGGCTACCATTCATTGGAGTAACAAAAATCACGACAAAAGACTACATTCCATAATGACAAGGCTGCCATCCATTGGAGTAACAAAGATATCGACAACATACTACCTTTCGTAATGATAAGGCTACCATCCGTTGGAGTAACAAAGATATCGACAACAAACTACCTTCCATAATGACAAGGCTACCATTCATTCGAGTAACAAAAATCACGACAAAAGACTACCTTCCATAATGACAGGGCTTCCATCCATTGGAGTAACAAAAATCTCGACAAAAGACTACCTTCCATAATGACTAGGCTACCATCCATTGTAGTAACATAAATCTCCACAACAGACTACCATCCATAATGACAAGGCTACTATCCGTTGGAGTAATAAAAATCTCGACAACAGACTACCTTCCATAATGACAAGGCTACCATCCATTGGAGTAACAAAAATATCAACAAGAGACTATCTTCCATAATGACAAGGCTACCATCTATTGGAGTATCCAAAATCTTGACAACAAACTACCTTCCATAATGACAAGGATACCATCCATTAGAGTAACAAAAATCTCGAAAATAGACTACCTCCCATAATTACTAGGCTACCATCCATTGGAATAACAAAAATATTGACAACATAATACCTTTCATAATGACAAGGCTACCATCCATTTGAATAACAAAAATCTCGACAACAAACTACCTTCAATAATGACAAGCTTACCATCCATTGGAGTAAGAAAGATATCGACAACAAACTACCTTCCATAATGACAAGGCTACAATCCAATGTAGTAACAAAAATCTCGACAACACACTACCTTCCATAATGACAAGGCTACCATCCATTGGGGTAACAAAAATATCAACAAGAGACTATCTTCCATAATGACAAGGCTACCATCCATTGGAGTATTAAAAGTCTCGACAACAGACTACCTTCCATAATGACAAGTCTACCATCCATTGGAGTAACAAAAATCTCTAAAACAGAATACCTTCCATAATGACAAGACTATCATCCATTGGAGTAACAAAGATATCGACACATACTACGTTCCATAATGATAAGGCTACCATCCATTGGAGTAACAAAGATATCGACAACATACTACCTTCCATAATGACAAGGCTACCATTCATTGGAGTAACAAAAATCACGACAAAAGACTACCTTCCATAATTACAAGGTTGTCATCCATTGGAGTAACAAAAATCTTGACAACAGACTACCTTCCATAATGACTAGTCTACCATACATTGGAGTAACAAAGATATCGACAACAACCTACCTTCCATAATGACAAGGCTACAATCCAATGTAGTAACAAAAATCTCGAAAATAGACTACCTTCCATAATGATAAGGCTACCAGCCATTGTAGTAACATAAATCTCGACAACAGACAACCTTCCATAATGACAAGGCTAATATCCATTGGAGTAACAAAAATCTCGACAACAGACTACCTTCCATAATGACAAAGCTACCATCCATTGTGGTAACAAAAATATCAACAAGAGACTATCTTCCATAATGACAAGGCTACCATCCATTGGAGTATTAAAAATCTCGACAACAAACTACCTTCCATAATGACAAGTCTATCATCCATTGGAGTAACAAAAATCTCGAAAACAGAGTACCTTCCATAATGACAAGGCTGCCATCCATTGGAGTAACAAAAATCTCGACAATAGACTACCTTCCATAATGACTAGGCTACCATACATTGGAGTAACAAAGATATCCACAACAGACTACCTTCCATGATGACAAGGCTACAATCCAATGTAGTAACAAAAATCTTGACAACAGACTACCTTCCATAATGATAAGGCTACCATCCATTATAGTAACATAAATCTCGACAATGGACTACCTTCCATAATGAAAAGGCTACTATCCATTGGAGTAATAAGAATCTCGATAACAAACTACCTTCCATAATGATAAGGCTACCATCCATTGTAGTAACATAAATCTCCACAACAGACTACCATCCATAATGACAAGGCTACTATCCAATGGGATAACAAAAATCTCGACAATAGACTACCTTCCATAATGACAAGGCTACCATCCAATGGAGTAACAAAAATCTCGACAACAGACTACCTTCCATAATGACTAGTCTACCATCCATTAGAGTAAGAATAATCGGTACAACAGACAACCTTCCATAATGGCTAGTCTACCATCCATTGGAATAACAAAAATCTCGACAACAGACTAACTTTCTTAATGACAAGACTACCATCCATTGCAGTAACAAAAATCACAACAACGGACTACCTTCCATAATGACAAGGCTAACGTACACTGTAGTAACAAAAATCTGAACAACAGACTACCTTCCATAATGACAAGGCTACCATTCATTGGAGTAATAAAAATCACAACTACAGACTACCTTCCATAATGACAAGGCTACCATCCATTGGAGTAACAAAAATCTCGACAACGGACTACCTTCAATAGTGACAAGGCTACCATCCATTGGATTAACAAAAATCTCAATAATAGACTACCTTCCATAATGACAAGGCTACCATCCATTGGAGTAACAAAGATATCGACAACAGACTACCTTTCATAATGACAAGGCTACCATCCATTTGAATAAAAAAAATCTCGAAAACAAACTACCTTCCATAATGACAAGGCTACCATTCATTGGAGTAACAAAAATCACGACAAAAGACTACATTCCATAATGACAAGGCTGCCATCCATTGGAGTAACAAAGATATCGACAACATACTACCTTTCGTAATGATAAGGCTACCATCCGTTGGAGTAACAAAGATATCGACAACAAACTACCTTCCATAATGACAAGGCTACCATTCATTGGAGTAACAAAAATCACGACAAAAGACTACCTTCCATAATGACAAGGCTTCCATCCATTGGAGTAACAAAAATCTCGACAAAAGATTACCTTCCATAATGACTAGGCTACCATCCATTGGAGTAACAAAGATATCCACAACAGACTACCTTCCATGATGACAAGGCTACAATCCAATGTAGTAACAAAAATCTTGACAACAGACTACCTTCCATAATGATAAGGCTACCATCCATTATAGTAACATAAATCTCAACAATAGACTACCTTCCATAATGACAAGGCTACTATCCATTGGAATAACAAAAATCTCGACAACAACCTACCTTCCATAATGACAAGGCTACCATCCAATGGAGTAACAAAAATCTCAACAACAGACTACCTTCCATAATGACTAGTCTACCATCCATTAGAGTAACAATAATCGGGACAACAGACAACCTTCCATAATGGCTAGTCTACCATCCATTGGAATAACAAAAATATCGACAACAGACTATCTTCCATAATGACAAGGCTACCATCCAATAGACAAACAAAAATCTCGACAATAGACTACCTTTCTTAATGACAAGGCTACCATCCATTGCAATAACAAAAATTACAACGACAAACTACCTTCCATAATGACAAGGCTACCATTCATTGGAATAACAAAAATCACGACAAAAGACTACCTTCCATAATGACAAGGCTGCCATCCATTGGAGTAACAAAAATCACGACAAAAGACTACCTTCCATAATGACTAGGCTACCATCCATTGTAGTAACATAAATCTCCACAACAGACTACCATCCATAATGACAAGGCTACTATCCATTGGAGTAATAAAAATCTCGACAACAGACTACCTTCCATAATGACAAGGCTACCATCCATTGGAGTAACAAAAATATCAACAAGAGACTATCTTCCATAATGACAAGGCTACCATCTATTGGAGTATCCAAAATCTTGACAACAGACTACCTTCCATAATGACAAGGATACCATCCATTAGAGTAACAAAAATCTCGAAAATAGACTACCTCCCATAATTACTAGGCTACCATCCATTGGAATAACAAAAATATTGACAACATACTACCTTTCATAATGACAAGGCTACCATCCATTTGAATAACAAAAATCTCGACAACAAACTACCTTCAATAATGACAAGCTTACCATCCATTGGAGTAACAAAGATATCGACAACAGACTACCTTCCATAATGACAAGGCTACAATCCAATGTAGTAACAAAAATCTCGACAACAGACTACCTTCCATAATGACAAGGCTACCATCCATTGGGGTAACAAAAATATCAACAAGAGACTATCTTCCATAATGACAAGGCTACCATCCATTGGAGTATTAAAAGTCTCGACAACAGACTACCTTCCATAATAACAAGTCTACCATCCATTGGAGTAACAAAAATATCTAAAACAGAATACCTTCCATAATGACAAGACTATCATCCATTGGAGTAACAAAGATATCGACACATACTACGTTCCATAATGATAAGGCTACCATCCATTGGAGTAACAAAGATATCGACAACATACTACCTTCCATAATGACAAGGCTACCATTCATTGGAGTAACAAAAATCACGACAAAAGACTACCTTCCATAATTACAAGGTTGTCATCCATTGGAGTAACAAAAATCTCGACAACAGACTACCTTCCATAATGACTAGTCTACCATACATTGGAGTAACAAAGATATCGACAACAGCCTACCTTCCATAATGACAAGGCTACAATCCAATGTAGTAACAAAAATCTCGAAAATAGACTACCTTCCATAATGATAAGGCTACCAGCCATTGTAGTAACATAAATATCGACAACAGACATCCTTCCATAATGACAAGGCTAATATCCATTGGAGTAACAAAAATCTCGACAACAGACTACCTTCCATAATGACAAGGCTACCATCCATTGTGGTAACAAAAATATCAACAAGAGACTATCTTCCAGAATGACAAGGCTACCATCCATTGGAGTATTAAAAATCTCGACAACAAACTACCTTCCATAATGACAAGTCTGTCATCCATTGGAGTAACAAAAATCTCGAAAACAGAGTACCTTCCATAATGACAAGGCTGCCTTCCATTGGAGTAACAATAATCTCGACAATAGACTACCTTCCATAATGACTAGGCTACCATACATTAGAGTAACAAAGATATCCACAACAGACTACCTTCCATGATGACAAGGCTACAATCCAATGTAGTAACAAAAATCTTGACAACAGACTACCTTCCATAATGATAAGGCTACCATCCATTATAGTAACATAAATCTCGACAATGGACTACCTTCCATAATGAAAAGGCTACTATCCATTGGAGTAATAAGAATCTCGATAACAAACTACCTTCCATAATGATAAGGCTACCATCCATTGTAGTAACATAAATCTCCACAACAGACTACCATCCATAATGACAAGGCTACAATCCAATGGGATAACAAAAATCTCGACAATAGACTACCTTCCATAATGACAAGGCTACCATCCAATGGAGTAACAAAAATCTCGACAACAGACTACCTTCCATAATGACTAGTCTACCATCCATTAGAGTAAGAATAATCGGGACAACAGACCACCTTCCATAATGGCTAGTCTACCATCCATTGGAATAACAAAAATCTCGACAACAGACTAACTTTCTTAATGACAAGACTACCATCCATTGCAGTAACAAAAATCACAACGACAGACTACCTTCCATAATGACAAGGCTAACGTACACTGTAGTAACAAAAATCTGAACAACAGACTACCTTCCATAATGACAAGGCTACCATCCATTGGAGTATTAAAAATCTCGACAACAAACTACCTTCCATAATGACAAGTCTGTCATCCATTGGAGTAAAAAAAATCTCGAAAACAGAGTACCTTCCATAATGACAAGGCTACCAACCATTGGAGTAACAAAAATCTCGACAACAAACTACCTTCCATAATGACAAGACTACCATCCATTGGAGTAACAAAGATATCGACAATAGACTACCTTCCATAATGACAACGCTACCATCCATTGGAGTAACAAAGATATCGATAACATACTACCTTCCATAATGACAAGGATACCATCCATTGGGGTAACAAAAATATCAACAAGAGATAATATTCCATAATGACAAGGCAAACATCCATTTGAGTATTAAAAATATCGACAACAGACTACCTTCCATTATGACAAGGCTACCATCCATTAGAGTAACAAATATCTCGAAAATAGACTACCTCCCATAATTACTAGGCTACCATCCATTGCAATAACAAAAATCGGGACAACAGAATACCTTTCATAATGACTAGTTTACCATCCATTGGAATAACAAAAATCTCGACACAAACTACCTTCCATAATGACAAGGCTACAATACATTGGGGTAACAAAAATCTCGACAAACGACTAGCTTCCATAATGACAAGGCTACCATCCAATGGAGAAACAAAAATCTCGACAATAGACTACCTTTCTTAATGACAAGGCTACCATCCATTGCAATAACAAAAATCACAACGACAGACTACCTTCCATAATGACAAGGCTACCATTCATTGGAGTAATAAAAATCACGACAAAAGACTACATTCCATAATGACAAGGCTGCCATCCATTGGAGTAACAAAAATCTCGACAAAAGACTACCTTCCATAATGACTAGGCTACCATCCATTGGAGTAACAAAGATATCCACAACAGACTACCTTCCATGATGACAAGGCTACAATCCAATGTAGTAACAAAAATCTTGACAACAGACTACCTTCCATAATTATAAGGCTACCATCCATTATAGTAACATAAATCTCGACAATGGACTACCTTCCATAAAGACAAGGCTACAATCCATTGGAATAACAAAAATATCGACAACAGACTACCTTCCATAATGACAAGGCTACCATCCATTGTAGTAACAAAAATGTCAACAACAGACTACCTTCCATAATGACTAGTCTACCATCCATTTGAGTAACAATAATCGAGACAACAGACAACCTTCCATAATGGCTAGTCTACCATCCATTGGAATAACAAAAATCTCGACAACAGACTATCTTCAATAACGACAAGGCTACCATCCAATGGAGAAACAAAAATCTCGACAATAGACTACCTTTCTTAATGACAAGGCTACCATCCATTGCAATAACAAAAATCACAACGACAGACTACCTTTCATTATGACAAGGCTACCATTCATTGGAATAACAAAAATCACAACAAAAGACTACCTTCCATAATGACAAGGCTTCCATCCATTGGAGTAACAAAAATCTCGACAATAGACTACCTTCGATAATGACTAGGCTACCATACATTGGAGTAACAAAGATATCCACAACAGGCTACCTTCCATGATGACAAGGCTACAATCCAATATAGTAACAAAAATCTCGACAACACACTACCTTCCATAATGATAAGGCTACCATCCATTATAGTAACATAAATCTCGACAATGGACTACCTTCCATAATGACAAGGCTACTATCCATTGGAGTAATAAAAATCTCGATAACAAACTACCTTCCATAATGATAAGGCTACCATCAATTGTAGTAACATAAATCTCCACAACTGACTACCATCCATAATGACAAGGCTACTATCCATTGGAGTAATAAAAATCTCGACAACAGACTACCTTCAATAATGACAAGGCTACCATCCATTGGAGTAACAAAAATATCAACAAGAGACTATCTTCCATAAAGAAAAGGCTACCATTTATTGGAGTATCAAAAATCTTGACAACAAACTACCTTCCATAATGACAAGGATACCATCCATTAGAGTAACAAAAATCTCGAAAATAGACTACCTCCCATAATTACTAGGCTACCATCCATTGGAATAACAAAAATCTCGACAATAGACTACCTTCCATAATGACAAGGCTACTATCCAATGGAGTAACAAAAATATGGACAACAAACTACCTTCCATGATGACAAGGCAAACATACATGGTAGTAACAAAAATCTGAACAACAGACTACCTTCCATATTGACAAGGCTACCATCCATTGGAGTAACAAAAATTACAACGACAGACTACCTTCCATAATGACAAGGCTACCATCCATTGGAGTACCAAAAATATCGACAACAGACTACCTTAAATAATGACAAGGCTACCATCCATTGGAGTAACAAAGATATCGACAACATACTACCATCCATAATTACAAGGCTACCATCCATTGGAGTATCAAAGATATCGACAACATACTACCTTCCATAATGACAAGGCTACCATTCATTGGAGTAACAAAAATCACGACAAAAGACTACCTTCCATAATGACAAGGCTGCCATCCATTGGAATAACAAAAATCTCGACAACAGACTACCTTCCATAATGACAAGGCTACCATCCAATGGAGTAACAAAAATCTCGACAACAGACTACCTTCCATAATGACTAGTCTACCATCCATTAGAGTAACAATAATCGGGACAACAGACAACCTTCCATAATGGCTAGTCTACCATCCATTGGAATAACAAAAATCTCGACAACAGACTATCTTCCATAATGACAAGGCTACCATCCAATGGAGAAACAAAAATCTCGACAATAGACTACCTTTCTTAATGACAAGACTACCATCCATTGCAGTAACAAAAATCACAACGACAGACTACCTTCCATAATGACAAGGCTAACGTACACTGTAGTAACAAAAATCTGAACAACATACTACCTTCCATAATGACAAGGCTACCATTCATTGGAGTAATAAAAATCACAACTACAAACTACCTTCCATAATGACAAGGCTACCTTCCATTGGAGTAACAAAAATCTCAACAACGGACTACCTTCAATACTGACAAGGCTACCATCCATTGGATTAACAAAAATCTCAATAATAGACTACCTTCCATAATGACAAGGCTACCATCCATTGGAGTAACAAAGATATCGACAACAGACTACCTTTCATAATGACAAGGCTACCATCCATTTGAATAACAAAAATCTAGAAAACAGACTACCTTCCATAATGACAAGGCTACCATCCATTTCAGTAACAAAAATCTCGACAGCAGACTACCTTCCATAATGGCAAGACTACCATCCATTGGAGTAACAAAGATATCGACAACATACTACCTTTCGTAATGATAAGGCTACCATCCGTTGGAGTAACAAAGATATCGACAACAAACTACCTTCCATAATGACAAGGCTACCATTCATTGGAGTAACAAAAATCACGACAAAAGACTACCTTCCATAATGACAAGGCTTCCATTCATTGGAGTAACAAAAATCTCGACAAAAGATTACCTTCCATAATGACTAGGCTACCATCCATTGGAGTAACAAAGATATCCACAACAGACTACCTTCCATGATGACAAGGCTACAATCCAATGTAGTAACAAAAATCTTGACAACAGACTACCTTCCATAATGATAAGGCTACCATCCATTATAGTAACATAAATCTCAACAATAGACTACCTTCCATAATGACAAGGCTACTATCCATTGGAATAACAAAAATCTCGACAACAGACTACCTTCCATAATGACAAGGCTACCATCCAATGGAGTAACAAAAATTTCAACAACAGACTAGCTTCCATAATGACTAGTCTACCATCCATTAGAGTAACAATAATCGGGACAACAGACAACCTTCCATAATGGCTAGTCTACCATCCATTGGAACAACAAAAATCTCGACAACAGACTATCTTCCATAATGACAAGGCGACCATCCAATGGACAAACAAAAATCTCGACAATAGACTACCTTTCTTAATGACAAGGCTACCATCCATTGCAATAACAAAAATTACAACGACAAACTACCTTCCATAATGACAAGGCTACCATTCATTGGAATAACAAAAATCACGACCAAAGACTACCTTCCATAATGACAAGGCTGCCATCCATTGGAGTAACAAAAATCTCGACAAAAGACTACCTTCCATAATGACTAGGCTACCATCCATTGTAGTAACATAAATCTCCACAACAGACTACCATCCATAATGACAAGGTTACTATCCGTTGGAGTAATAAAAATCTCGACAACAGACTACCTTCCATAATGACAAGGCTACCATCCATTGGAGTAACAAAAATATCAACAAGAGACTATCTTCCATAATGACAAGGCTACCATCTATTGGAGTATCCAAAATCTTGACAACAGACTACCTTCCATAATGACAAGGATACCATCCATTAGAGTAACAAAAATCTCGAAAATAGACTACCTCCCATAATTACTAGGCTACCATCCATTGGAATAACAAAAATATAGACAACATACTACCTTTCATAATGACAAGGCTACCATCCATTTTAATAACAAAAATCTCGACAACAGACTACCTTCAATAATGACAAGCTTACCATCCATTGGAGTAACAAAGATATCGACAACAGACTACCTTCCATAATGACAAGGCTACAATCCAATGTAGTAACAAAAATCTCGACAACAGACTACCTTCCATAATGACAAGGCTACCATCCATTGGGGTAACAAAAATATCAACAAGAGACTATCTTCCATAATGACAAGGCTACCATCCATTGGAGTATTAAAAGTCTCGACAACAGGCTACCTTCCATAATGACAAGTCTACCATCCATTGGAGTAACAAAAATCTCTAAAACAAAATACCTTCCATAATGACAAGGCTACCATCCATTGGAGTAACAAAAATCTCTACAACAGACTACCTTCCGTAATGACAAGACTATCATCCATTGGAGTAACAAAGATATCAACACATACTACCTTCCATAATGATAAGGCTACCATCCATTGGAGTAACAAAGATATCGACAACATACTACCTTCCATAATGACAAGGCTACCATTCATTGGAGTAACAAAAATCACGACAAAAGACTACCTTCCATAATTACAAGGCTGTCATCCATTGGAGTAACAAAAATCTCGACAACAGACTACCTTCCATAATGACTAGTCTACCATACATTAGAGTAACAAAGATATCGACAACAGCCTACCTTCCATAATGACAAGGCTACAATCCAATGTAGTAACAAAAATCTCGAAAACAGACTACCTTCCATAATGATAAGGCTACCAGCCATTGTAGTAACATAAATCTCGACAACAGACAACCTTCCATAATGACAAGGCTAATATCCATTGGAGTAACAAAAATCTCAACAACAGACTACCTTCCATAATGACAAGGCTACCATCCATTGTGGTAAGAAAAATATCAACAAGAGACTATCTTCCATAATGACAAGGCTACCATCCATTGGAGTATTAAAAATCTCGACAACAGACTACCTTCCATAATGACAAGTCTATCATCCATTGGATTAACAAAAATCTCGAAAACATAGTACCTTCCATAATGACAAGGCTACCAACCATTGGAGTAACAAAAATCTCGACAACAGACTACCTTCCATAATGACAAGACTACCATCCATTGGAGTAACAAAGATATCGACAACAGACTACCTTCCATAATGACAAGGCTACCATCCGTTGGAGTAACAAAGATATCGACAACATACTACCTTCCATAATGACAAGGATACCATCAATTGGGGTAACAAAAATATCAACAAGAGACAATATTCCATAATGACAAGGCAAACATCCATTGGAGTATTAAAAATCTCGACAACAGACTACCTTCCATTATGACAAGGCTACCATCCATTAGAGTAACAAATATCTCGAAAATAGACTACCTCCCATAATTACTAGGCTACCATCCATTGCAATAACAAAAATCGGGACAACAGAATACCTTTCATAATGACTAGTTTACCATCCATTGGAATAACAAAATTCTCGACACAAACTACCTTCCATAATGACAAGGCTACCATACATTGGGGTAACAAAAATCTCGACAATCGACTAGCTTCCATAATGACAAGGCTACAATCCATTGGAGTAACAAAAATATCGAAAATAGACTACCTCCCATAATTACTAGGCTACCATCCATTGGAATAACAAAAATATGGAAAACAGACTACCTTCCATAATGACAAGGCTATTATCCAATGGAGTAACAAAAATATGGACAACATACTACCTTCTATAATGACAAGGCTAACATATATTGTAGTAACAAAAATATGTACAACAGACTACCTTCCATAATGACAAAGCTACCATCCATTGGAGTAACAAAAATCATAACGAAAAACTACCTTCCATAATGACAAGGCTACCTTCCAGTGGATTAACAAACATCTCGACAACATACTACTTTTAATAATGACAAGGCTACCATCCATTGGAGTAACAAAAATCTCGACAATAGACTACCTTCCATAATGATTAGGCTTCCATCCATTGGAGTAACAAAGATATCGACAATAGACTACCTTTCATAATGACAAGGCTACCATCCATTGGAATAACAAAAATCTCGAAAACATACTACCTTCCATAATGACAAGGCTACGATCCATTAAAGTAACAAAAATCTCGACAATAGACTACCTTCCATAATGACAAGGCTACCATCCATTGGAGTAATAAAGATATCGACAACATACTACCTTCTATAATGACAAGGCTACCATCCATTGGAGTAACAAAGATATTGACAACATACTAACTTCCATAATGACAAGGCTACCATCCATTGGAATAACAAAATCACGACAAAAGACTACCTTCCATAATGACAAGGCTGTCATTCATTGGAACAACAAAATTCTCGACAACAGACTACCTTCCATAACGACAAGGCTATCATCCAATGGAGTAACAAAAATCTCGACAATAGACTACCTTCCATAATGACAAGGCTACCATCCATTGTAGTGACAAAAATCTTGATAATATACTACCTTCTATAATGACAACGCTACCATCCATTGGAATAATAAAAACCTCGACAAAATACTACCTTCCATAATGACAAGGCTACCATCCATTGGAGTAACAAAGATATCGACAACATACTACCTTCCATAATGACAAGGCTACCATCCATTGGAATAACAAAAATATCGTACACAAACTACCTTCCATAATGACTAGGCTACCATCCATTAGAGTAACAAAGATATCGACAATAGACTACCTTCCATAACGACAAGGCTACAATCCATTCTAGTAACAAAAATCTCGACAACAGACTACCTTACATAATGATAAGGCTACCATCCATTATAGTGACAAAAATATCTACAATATACTACCTTCTATAATGACAACGCTTCCATCCATTGGAATAACAAAAATCACGACAACAGACTACCATCCATATGGACAAGGCTACCATGCATTGGAGTAACAAAGATATCGACAACATAGTACCTTCCATAATGACAAGGCTACCATCCATTGGAGTAACAAAAATCACGACAACAGACTACCTTCCATAATGACAAGGCTACCATCCATTAGAATAACAACAATATTTACAACGCACTACCTTCTATAATGACAAGGCTACCATGCAATGGAGTAACAAAAATCTCGGCAATAGACTAACTTCCATAATGACAAGGGTACCATCATTGGAGTAACCAAAATATCAAAACAGACTACCTTCCATAATTACAAGGCTACAATCCATTGGAGTATAAAAAATCTCGACAATAGACTACCTTGCATAATGACAAGGGTACCATCCATTAAAGTAACTAAAATCTCGTACACAAACTATCTTCCATAATGACTAGGCTACCATCCATTGGACTAACAAAGATATCGACAACAAACTACCTTCTATAACGACAAGGCTACAATCCATTATAGTAACAAAAATCTTGACAACAGACTACCTTCCATAATGACAAGGCTACCATCCATTGTAGTGACAAAAATCTAGATAATATAACGCTACCATCCACTGGAATAACAAAAATCTCGACAACAGACTACGTTCCATGATGACAAGGCTACTATCCCTAAGAGTAACAAAAATCTGGAAAACAAACTACCTTCTATAATGACAAGGCTACCATCCATTGGAGTAACAAAGATATCGACAACATACTACCTTCTATAATTACAAGGCTACCATCCCTTAGAGTAACAAAAATCACGACAACAGACTACCTTTCATAATGACAAGGCTACCATCCATTGGAATAACAAAAATATCGTACACAAACTACCTTCCATAATGACTAGGCTACCATCCATTGGAGTAACAAAGATATCAACAACAGATTACCTTCCATAACGACAAGGCTACCATCCATTGGATTAACAAAGTATTCAACAACATACTACCTTCCATAATGACAAGGCTACCATCCCTTAGAGTAACAAAATTCACGACAACAGACTACCTTTCATAATGACAAGGCTACCATCCATTGTAATAACAAAAATATCATACACAAACTACCTTCAATAATGACTAGTCGACAATCCATTGGAGTAACAAAGATATCGACAACAGACTACCTTCCATAATAACAAGGCTACAATCCATTGTAGTAACAAAAATCTCGACAACAGATTACCTTCCATAATGACAAGGCTACCATTCATTGTAGTGACAAAAATCTCAACAATATACTACCTTCTATAATGACAAGGCTACCATCCATTGGAGTAACAAAAATCTCAACAATAGACTACCTTCCATAATGAGAAGGCTACAATCTATTATAGTAACAAAAATATCGACAATAGACTACCTTTCATAAAGACAAGGCTACCATACATTTGAATAACAAAAATATCGACAACAGACTACGTTCCATAATGACAAGGCTACCATCCCTTAGAGTAACAAAAATCTCGACAACAGACTACCTTCCATAATGACAAGGCTACCTTCCTTTATAGTGACAAAAATCTCAACAATATATTACCTTCTATAATGACAAGGCTACCATCCATTGGAGTAACAAAAATCTCGACAATAGACTACCTTCCATAATGACAAGGGTACCATCCATTGGAGTAACTAAAATCTCGTACACAAACTACCTTCAATATTGACTAGGATACCATCCATTGGAGTAACAAAGATATTGACAACAGACTATTTTCCATAACGATAAGGCTACAATCCATTGTAGTAACAAAAATCTCGACAACAGACTACCTTCCATAATGACAAGGCTACCATCCATTGTAGTGACAAAAATATCGATAATATACTACCTTCTATAATGACAACGCTATAATCCATTGGAATAACAAAAATCTCGACAACAGACTACGTTCTATAATGACAAGGCTACCATCCCCTAAAGTAACAAATATCTCTACAACAGACTACCTTCCATAATGACAAGGCTACGATCCATTGTAGTTACAAAAATCTCGATAATATACTACCTTCTATAATGACAACACTACCATCCATTGGAATAACAAAAATCTCGACAACAGACTACGTTCCATAATGACAAGGCTACCGTCCCTTAGAGTAACAAATATCTCGACAACAGACCACCTTCCATAGTGACAAGGCTACCATCCATTGGAGTAACAAAGATATCGACAACATAGTACCTTCCATAATGACAAGCCTACCATCCCTTAGAGTAACAAAAATCACGACAATAGACAACCTTTCATAATGAAAAGGCTACCATCCATTTGAATAACAAAAATATCGTACACAAACTACCTTCCATAATGACTAGGCTACCATCCATTGGAGTAACAAATATATCGACAATAGAATACCTTCCATAACGACAAGGCTACAATCCATTCTAGTAACAAAAATCTCGACAACATACTACCTTACATAATGACAAGGCTACCATCCATTGTAGTGACAAAAATCTTGACAATATACTACCTTCTATAATGACAATGCTACCATCCATTGGAATAACAAAAATCTCGATAACAGACTACCTTCCATATGGACAAGGCTACCATCCCTTAGAGTAACAAAAATCTCGATAATAGACTACCTTCAATAATGCCAAGGCTACCATCCATTGGAGTAACAAACATATCGACAACATACTACATTCCATAATGACAAGGCTACCATCCATTGGAGTAACAAATATCACGACAACAGACTACATTCCATAATGACAAGGCTACCATCCATTGGACTAACAAAGATATCGACAACACACTACCTTCCATAATGACAAGGCTACCATGCAATGGAGTAACAAAAATCTCGGCAATAGACTACCTTCCATAATGACAAGGGTACCATCACTAGAGTAACCAAAATATCAATAAGAGACTACCTTCCATAATTACAAGGCTACAATCCATTGGAGTATAAAAAATCTCGACAACAGACTACCATCCATAATTACAAGGCTACCATCCATTAAAGTAACTAAAATCTCGTACACAAACTACCTTCCATATTGACTAGGCTACCATCCATTGGACTAACAAAGATACCGACAACAAACTACATTCCATAACGACAAGGCTACAATCTATTGTAGTAACAAAAATCTTGACAACAAACTACCTTCCACAATGAAAAGGCTACCATCCATTGTAGTGACAAAAATCTCGATAATATACTACCTTCTATAATGACAACGCTACCATCCATTGGAATAACAAAAATCTTGACAACAGACTATGTTCCATAATGACAAGGCTACCATCCATTGGAGTAACAAAGATATCGACAACATACTACCTTCCATAATGACAAGGCTACCATCCCTTAGAGTAACAAAAATCACGACAACAGACTACCTTTCATAATTACAAGGCTACCACCCATTGGAATAACAAAAATATCATACACAAACTACCTTCCATAATGACTAGGCTACCATCCATTGGAGTAACAAAGATATCGACAATAGAGTACCTTCCATAACGACAAGGCTACAATCCATTGTAGTAAAAAAAATCTCGACAATAGACTTCCTTCCATAATGACAAGGCTACCATCCATTGTAGTGACAAAAATCTCGACAATATACTACCTTCTATAATGACAACGCTACCACCCATTGGAATAACAAAAATCTTGACAACAGACTACCTTCCATATGGACAAGGCTACCATCCCTTAGAGTAACAAAAATCTCGACAACAGACTACCTTCCATAATGACAAGGCTACCATCCATTGGAGTAACAAAGATATCTACAACATACTACATTCCATAATGACAAGGCTACCATTCATTGGAATAACAAAAATCACGACAACAGACTACCTTCCATAATGACTAGGCTACCATCCATTGGAGTAACAAAAATCTGGACAACAGACTACCTTCGATAATGACAAGTCTACCATCCATTGGAGTAAACAAAATCTCGATAACAGACTACCTTCCATAATGACAAGGGTACCATCATTGGAGTAACAAAAATCTCGACAACAGACTACCTTCCATGATGAAAAGGCTACCATCCATTGTAGTGACAAAAATCTCGATAATATACTACCTTCCATAATGACAAGGCTACCATCCATTGGAGTAACAAAAAACTCGACAACAGACTACCTTCCATAATGACTAGGCTACCATCCATTGGAGTAACAAATATTTCGACAACAGACTACTCTCCATAACGATAAGGCTACAATTCATTGTAGTAACAAATATCTCGACAATAGACTACCTTCCATAATGACAAGGCTACCATCCATTGTAGTGACAAAAATATCAACAATATACTACCTTCTATAATGACAAGGCTACCATCCATTGGAGTAACAAAAATCTCGACAACAAACTTTGTTCCATAATGACAAGGCTACCATCCCTTAGAGTAACAAAAATCTTGACAACAGACTACCTTACATAATGACAATGCTACCATCCATTGGAGTAACAAAGATATCTACAACATACTACCTTCCATAATGACAAGGCTACCATTCATCGGAATAACAAAAATCACGACAATAGACTACCTTCCATAATGACTAGGCTACCATCCATTGGAATAACAAAAATATCGACAACACACTACCTTCCATAATGACAAGGCTACCATCCAATGGAGTAACAAAAATATCGACAACATACTACCTTCCATAATGAAAAGGCTACCATCCATTGGAGTAACAAAAATATGGACAACAAACTACCTTCGATAATGACAAGTCTACCATCCATTGGAGTAACAAAAATCTCGACAATAGACTACCATCCATAATGACAAGGGTACAATCATTGTAGTAACAAAAATCTCGACAATAGACTACCTTCCATAATGACAAGGCTACCATCCATTGTAGTGACAAAAATATCAACAACATACTACCTTCTATAATGACAAGGCTACCATCCATTGGAGTAACAAAAATCTCGACAACATACTACCTTCCATAATGACAAGGCTACCATCCATTGTAGTGACAAAAATATCAACAATATACTACCTTCTATAATGACAAGGCTACCATCCATTGGAGTAACAAAAATCTCGACAACATACTACTTTCCATAATGACAAAGCTACAATCTATTATAGTAACAAAAATATCGACAATAGACTACCTTTCATAAAGACAAGGCTACCATACATTTGAATAACAAAAATATCGACAACAGACTACGTTCCATAATGACAAGGCTACCATCCCTTAGAGTAACAAAAATCTTGACAATAGACTACCTTCCATAATGACAAGGCTACAATCCATTGGAGTATAAAAAATCTCGACAACAGACTACCTTCCATAATGACAAGGCTACCATCCATTGGAGTAACTAAAATCTCATACACAAAATACCTTCCATAATGACTAGGCTACCATCCATTGGAGTAACAAAAATATCGACAACAGACTACTTTCCATAACGACAAGTCTACAATCCATTGTAGTAAAAAAAATCTCGACAACATACTACCTTCCATAATCACAAGGCTACCTTCCATTTTAGTGACAAAAATCTCAACAATATATTTCCTTCTATAATTACATGGTTACCATCCATTGGAGTAACAAAAATTTCCACAACAGACAACCTTCCATAATGACAAGGCTACCATTCATTGGAGTAACTAAGATATCGACCACATACTATGTTCCATAACGTAAAGGCTAAAATCCATTGTAGTAAAAAAAATCTCGACAACAGACTACCTTTCATAATGACAAGGCTACCATCCATTGTATTGACAAAAATCTCGATAATATACTACCTTATATAATGACAACGCTACCATCCATTGGAATAACAAAAATCTCGACAACAGACTATGTTCCATAATGACAAGGCTACCATCCCTTAGAGTAACAAATTTCTTAGCAACAGACCACCTTCCATAATGACAAGGCTACCATCCAATGGAGTAACAAAGATATCGACAACATACTACCTTCCATAATGACAAGGCTACCATCCATTGGAGTAACAAAAATCACGACAATAGACTACCTTTCATAATGACAAGGCTACCACCCATTGGAATAACAAAAATATCGTACACAAACTACCTTCCATAATGACTAGGCCACCATCCATTGTAGTGACAAAAATATCAACAATATACTACCTTCTATAATGACAAGGCTACCATCCATTGGAGTAACAAAAATCTCGACAACATACTACTTTCCATAATGACAAAGCTACAATCTATTATAGTAACAAAAATATCGACAATAGACTACCTTTCATAAAGACAAGGCTACCATACATTTGAATAACAAAAATATCGACAACAGACTACGTTCCATAATGACAAGGCTACCATCCCTTAGAGTAACAAAAATCTTGACAATAGACTACCTTCCATAATGACAAGGCTACAATCCATTGGAGTATAAAAAATCTCGACAACAGACTACCTTCCATAATGACAAGGCTACCATCCATTGGAGTAACTAAAATCTCATACACAAAATACCTTCCATAATGACTAGGCTACCATCCATTGGAGTAACAAAAATATCGACAACAGACTACTTTCCACAATGACAAGTCTACAATCCATTGTAGTAAAAAAAATCTCGACAACAGACTACCTTCCATAATCACAAGGCTACCTTCCATTTTAGTGACAAAAATCTCAACAATATATTTCCTTCTATAATTACATGGCTACCATCCATTGGAGTAACAAAAATTTCCACAACAGACAACCTTCCATAATGACAAGGCTACCATTCATTGGAGTAACTAAGATATCGACCACATACTATGTTCCATAACGTAAAGGCTAAAATCCATTGTAGTAAAAAAAATCTCGACAACAGACTACCTTTCATAATGACAAGGCTACCATTCATTGTATTGACAAAAATCTCGATAATATACTACCTTATATAATGACAACGCTACCATCCATTGGAATAACAAAAATCTCGACAACAAACTATGTTCCATAATGACAAGGCTACCATCCCTTAGAGTAACAAATTTCTTAGCAACAGACCACCTTCCATAATGACAAGGCTACCATCCAATGGAGTAACAAAGATATCGACAACATACTACCTTCCATAATGACAAGGCTACCATCCATTGGAGTAACAAAAATCACGACAATAGACTACCTTTCATAATGACAAGGCTACCACCCATTGGAATATCAAAAATATCGTACACAAACTACCTTCCATAATGACTAGGCTACCATCCATTGGAGTAACAAAGATATCGACAACAGACTACCTTCCATAACGACAAGGGTACAATCCATTGTAGTAATAAAAATCTCGACAACAGACTTCCTTCCATAATGAAAAGGCTACCATCCATTATAGTGACAAAAATATCGACAATATACAACCTTCTATAATGCCAACGCTACCATCCATTGGAATAACATAAATCTCGACAACAGACTACCTTCCATATGGACAAAGCTACCATCCCTTAGAGTAACTAAAATCACGACAACAGACTACCTTCCATAATGACAAGGCTACCATCCATTGGAGTAACAAAGATATCTACGACATACTACCTTCCATAATGACAAGGCTGCCATTCATTGGAATAACAAAAATCACAACAACATACTACCTTCCATAATGACTAGGCTACCATCCATTGGAATAACAAAAATATCGACAACACACTACCTTCCATAATGACAAGGCTACCATCCAACGGAGTAACAAAAATATCCACAACAGACGACCTTCCATAATGAAAAGGCTACCATCCATTGGAGTAACAAAAATATGGACAACAGACTACCTTCCATAATGACAAGTCCACCATCCATTGGTGTAACAAAAATCTCGACAACAGACTACCATCCATAATGACAAGGGTACCATCATTGGAGTAACGAAAATCTCGACAACAGACTACCTTCCATAATGACAAGGCTACCATCCATTGTAGTGACAAAAATATCGATAATATACTACCTTTCATAATGACAAGGCTACCATCCATTGGAGTAATAAAAAACTCGACAAAAGACTACCTTCCATATTGACTAGGCTACCATCCATTGGAGTAACAAATATTTCGACAACAGACTACCTTCCATAACGACAAGGCTACAATCCATTGTAGTAACAAAAATCTCGACAATAGACTACCTTCGATAATGACAAGGCTACCATCAATTGTAGTGACAAAAATATCAACAATATACTACCTTCTATAATGACAAGGCTACCATCCATTGGAGTAACAAAAATCTCGACAACATACTACCTTCCATAATGACATGGCTACAATTTGTTATAGTAACAAAAATATCGACAATAGACTACCTTTCATAATGACAAAGCTACCATCCATTGGAATAACAAAAATCTCGACAACAGACTAAGTTCCATAATGACAAGGCTACCATCCCTTAGAGTAACAAAAATCTTGACAACAGACTACCTTCCATAATGACAAGGCTACAATCCATTGGAGTAAAAAAAATCTCGACAATAGACTACCTTCCATAATGACAAGGCTACCATCCATTGGAGTAACTAAAATCTCTTACACAAATAACCTTCCATAATGACTAGGCTATCATCCATTGGAATAACAAAAATATCGACAACAGACTACCTTCCACAACGACAAGGCTACAATCCAATGTAGTTACAAAAATCTTGACAACATACTACTTTACATAATGACAAGGCTACCATCCATTTTAGTGACAAAAATCTCGACAATATATTTCCTTCTATAATTACAAGGCTACCATCCATTGGAGTAACAAAAATTTCTACAACAGACTACCTTCCATAATGACAAGGCTACCATCCATTGGAGTAACTAAGATATCGACCACATACTATGTTCCATAACGTAAAGGCTAAAATCCATTGTAGTAAAAAAAATCTCGACAACAAACTACCTTCCATAATGACAAGGCTACCATCCATTATAGTGACAAAAATCTCGATAATATACTACCTTATATAATGACAACGCTACCATCCATTGGAATAACAAAAATCTCGACAACAGACTATGTTCCATAATGACAAGGCTACCATCCCTTAGAGTAACAAATTTCTCAACAACAGACCACCTTCCATAATGACAAGGCTACAATCCATTGGAGTAACAAAGATAACGACAACATACTACCTTCCATAATGACAAGGCTACCATTCATTGGAGTAACCAAAATCACGACCACATACAACCTTTCATAATGACAAGGCTACCACCCATTGGAATAACAAAAATATCGTACACAAACTACCTTCCATAATGACTAGGCTACCATCCATTGGAGTAGCAAAGATATCGACAACAGACTACCTTCCATAACGACAAGGCTACAATCCATTGTAGTTACAAAAATCTCGACAACAGACTTCCTTCCATAATGACAAGGCTACCATCCATTGGAATAACTAAAATCTCTTACACAAAATACCTTCCATAATGACTAGGCTATCATCCATTGGAATAACAAAAATATCGATAACAGACTACCTTCCACAATGACAAGGCTACAATCCATTGTAGTAACAAAAATCTCGATAACAGACTACTTTACATAATGACAAGGCCACCATCCATTTTAGTGACAAAAATCTCGACAATATATTTCCTTCTATAATTACAAGGCTACCATCCATTGGAGTAACAAAAATTTCTACAATAGACTACCTTCCATAATGACAAGGCTACCATCCATTGGAGTAACTAAGATATCGACCACATACTATGTTCCGTAACGACAAGGCTAAAATCCATTGTAGTAACAAAAATCTCGACAACAGACTACCTTCCATAATGACAAGGCTACCATCCATTGTAGTGACAAAAATCTCGATAATATACTACCTTATATAATGACAACGCTACCATCCATTGGAATAACAAAAATCTTGACAACATACTATGTTCCATAATGACAAGGCTACCATCCCTTAGAGTAACAAATTTCTCAACAACAGACCACCTTCCATAATAACAAGGCTACCATCCATTGGAGTAACAAAGATATCGACAACATACTACCTTCCATAATGACAAGGCTACCATCCATTGGAGTAACAAAAATCACGACAACAGACTACCTTTCATAATGACAAGGCTACCACCCATTGGAATAACAAAAATATCCTACACAAACTACCTTCCATAATGACTAGGCTACCATCCATTGGAGTAACAAAGATATCGACAATAGACTACCTTCCATAACGACAAGGCTACAATCCATTGTAGTAACAAAAATCTCGACAACAGACTTCCTTCCATAATGACAAGGCTACCATCCATTGTAGTGACAAAAATCTCGACAATATACAACCTTCTATAATGACAATGCTACCATCCATTGGAATAACAAAAATCTCGACAACAGACTACCTTCCATATGGACAAGGCTACCATCCCTTAGAGTAACTAAAATCTCGACAACAGACTACCTTCCATAATGACAAGGCTACCATCCATTGGAGTAACAAAGATATCTACAACATACTACCTTCCATAATGACAAGGCTACCATTCATTGGAATAAAAAAAATATTGACAACACACTACCTTCCATAATGACAAGGCTACCATCCAATGGAGTAACAAAAATATCGACAACAGACTACCTTCCATAATGAAAAGGCTAACATCCATTGGAGTAACAAAAATATGGACAACAGACTACCTTCCATAATGACAAGTCCACCATCCATTGGAGTAACAAAAATCTCGACAACAGACTACCATCCATAATGACAACGGTACCATCATTGGAGTAACAGAATTCTCGACAACAGACTACCTTCCATAATGACAAGGCTACCATCCATTGTAGTGACAAAAATCTCGATAATATACTACCTTCCATAATGACAAGGGTACCATCCATTTGAGTAATAAAAAACTCGACAACAAACTACCTTCCATAATGACTAGGCTACCATCCATTGGAGTAACAAATATTTCGACAACAGACTACCTTCCATAACGACAAGGCTACAATCCATTGTAGTAACAAAAATCTCGACAATAGACTACCTTCCATAATGACAAGGCTACCATCAATTGTAGGGACAAAAATATCAACAATATACTACCTTCTATAATGACAAGGCTACCATCCATTGGAGTAACAAAAATCTCGACAGCATACTACCTTCCATAATGACAAGGCTACAATCTATTATAGTAACAAAAATATCGACAATAAACTACCTTTCATAATGACAAAGCTACCATCCATTGGAATAATAAAAATCTCGACAACAGACTACGTTCCATAATGACAAGGCTACCATCCCTTAGAGTAACAA
This sequence comes from Vicia faba, assembly GCA_948472305.1. Lineage (NCBI taxonomy): Eukaryota > Viridiplantae > Streptophyta > Magnoliopsida > Fabales > Fabaceae > Vicia > Vicia faba. Next base: position 653,673,246 of record OX451741.1, read on the forward strand.
AAATCATGACAACAGACTACCTTCCATAATGACAAGGCTACAATCCATTGGAGTATAAAAAATCTCGCAACAGACTACCTTCCATAATGACAAGGCTACCATCCATTAGAGTAACTAAAATCTCTTACACAAAATACCTTCCATAATGACTAGGCTACCATCCATTGGAATAACAAAAATATCGACAACAGACTACCTTCCACAATGACAAGGCTACAATCCATTATAGTAACAAAAATCTCGACAACAGACTACTTTACATAATGACAAGGCTACCATCCATTTTAGTGACAAAAATCTCGGCAATATATTTCCTTCTATAATTACAAGGCTACCATCCATTGGAGTAACAAAAATTTCTACAACAGACTACCTTCCATAATGACAAGGCTACCATCCATTGGAGTAACTAAGATATCGACCACATACTATGTTCCATAACGACAAGGCTAAAATCCATTGTAGTAACAAAAATCTCGACAACAGACTACCTTCCATAATGACAAGGCTACCATCCATTGTAGTGACAAAAATCTCGATAATATACTACCTTATATAATGACAACGCTACCCATCCATTGGAATAACAAAAATCTCAACAACAGACCACCTTCCATAATGACAAGGCTACCATCCCTTGGAGTAACAAATATTTCGACAATAGACAACCTTCCATAATGACAAGGCTACAATCTATTATAGTAACAAAAATATCGACAATAGACTACCTTTCATAATGACAAAGTTACCATCCATTGGAATAACAATAATCTCGAGAACAGACTACGTTCCATAATGACAAGGCTACCATCCCTTAGAGTAACAAAAATTTTGACAACAGACTACCTTCCATAATGACAAGGCTACAATCCATTGGAGTATAAAAAATCTCGACAACAGACTACCTTCCATAATGACAAGGCTACCATCCATTGGAGTAACTAAAATCTCTTACACAAAATACCTTCCATAATGACTAGGCTACCATCCATTGCAATAACAAAAATATCGACAACAGACTACCTTCCACAATGACAATGCTACAATCCATTGTAGTAACAAAAATCTCGACAACAGACTACTTTACATAATGACAAGGCTACCATCCATTTTAGTGACAAGAATCTCGACAATATATTTACTTCTATAATTACAAGGATACCATCCCTTAGAGTAACAAATTTCTCAACAACAGACCACCTTCCATAATGACAAGGCTACCATCCATTGGAGTAACAAAGATATCGACAACAGACTTCCTTCCATAATGACAAGGCTACCATCCATTGTAGTGACAAAAATCTCGACAATATACAACCTTCTATAATGACAATGCTACCATCCATTGGAATAACAAAAATCTCGACAACATACTACCTTCCATATGGACAACGCTACCATCCCTTAGAGTAACTAAAATCTCGACAATAGACTACCTTCCATAATGACAAGGCTACCATCCATTGGAGTAACAAAGATATCTACAACATACTACCTTCCATAATGAAAAGGCTACCATCCATTGGAGTAACAAAAATATGGAGAACAGACTACCTTCGATAATGACATGTCCACCATCCATTGGAGTAACAAAAATCTCGACAACAGACTACAATCCATAATGACAAGGGTACCATCATTGGAGTAACTAAAATCTCGACAACAGACTACTTTCCATAATGACAAGGCTACCAGCCATTGTAGTGACAAAAATCTCGATAATATACTACCTTCCATAATGACAAGGCTACCATCCATTGGAGTAATAAAAAACTCGGCAACAAACTACCTTCCATAATGACTAGGCTACCATCCATTGGAGTAACCAATATTTCTAAAACAGACTACCTTCCATAACGACAAGGCTACAATCCATTGTAGTAACAAAAATCTCGACAATAGACTACCTTCCATAATGACAAGGCTATCATCAATTATAGTGACAAAAATATCAACAATATACTACCTTCTATAATGACAAGGCTACCATCCATTGGAGTAACAAAAATCTCGACAACATACTACCTTCCATAATGACAAGGCTACAATCTATTATAGTAACAAAAATATCGACAATAGACTACCTTTCATAATGACAAAGCTACCATCCATTAGAATAACAAAAATCTCGACAACAGACTACGTTCCATAATGACAAGGCTACCATCCCTTAGAGTAACAAAAATATTGACAATAGACTACCTTCCATAATGACAAGGCTACAATCCATTGGAGTATAAAAAATCTCGACAACAGACTACCTTCCATAATTACAAGGCTACCATCCATTGGAGTAACTAAAATCTCTTACACAAAATACCTTCCATAATGACTAGGCTACCATCCATTGGAATAACAAAAATATCGACAATAGACTACCTTCCACAATGACAAGGCTACAATCCATTGTAGTAACAAAAATCTCGACAACAGACTACTTTACATAATGACAAGGCTACCATCCATTGTAGTGACAAAAATCTCGATAATATACTACCTTATATAATGACAACGCTACCATCCATTGGAATAACAAAAATGTCGACAACAAACTATGTTCCATAATGACAAGGCTACCAGCCATTGTAGTGACAAAAATATCGATAATATACTACCTTCCATAATGACAAGGCTACCATCCATTGGAGTAACAAAGATATCGACAACATACTACCTTACATAATGACAAGGCTACCAGCCATTATAGTGACAAAAATCTCGATAATATACTACCTTCCATAATGACAAGGCTACCATCCATTGGAGTAATAAAAAACTCGACAACAAACTACCTTCCATAATGACTAGGTTACCATCCATTGGAGTAACAAATATTTCGAAAACAGACTACCTTCCATAACGACAAGGTTACAATCCATTGTAGTAACAAAAATCTCGACATTAGACTACCGTCCATAATGACAAGGCTACCATCAATTGTAGTGACAAAAATATCAACAATATACTACCTTCTATAATGACAAGGCTACCATCGATTGTAGTAACAAAAATCTCGACAACATACTACCTTCCATAATGACAAGGCTACAATCTATTATAGTAACAAAAATATCGACAATAGACTACCTTTCATAATGACAAAGCTACCATCCATTGGAATAACAAAAATCTCGACAACAGACTAAGTTCCATAATGACAAGGCTACCATCCCTTAGAGTAACAAAAATCATGACAACAGACTTCCTTCCTTAATGACAAGGCTACAATCCATTGGAGTATAAAAAATCTCGACAACAGACTACCTTCCATAATGACAAGGCTACCATCCATTAGAGTAACTAAAATCTCTTACACAAAATACCTTCCATAATGACTAGGCTACCATCCATTGGAATAACAAAAATATCGACAACAAACTACCTTCCACAATGACAAGGCTACAATCCATTATAGTAACAAAAATCTTGACAACAGACTACTTTACATAATGACAAGGCTACCATCCATTTTAGTGACAAAAATCTCGACAATATATTTCCTTCTATAATTACAAGGCTACCATCCATTGGAGTAACAAAAATTTCTACAACAGACTACCTTCCATAATGACAAGGCTACCATCCATTGGAGTAACTAAGATATCGACCACATACTATGTTCCATAACGACAAGGCTAAAATCCATTGTAGTAACAAAAATCTCGACAACAGACTACCTTCCATAATGACAAGGCTACCATCCATTGTAGTGACAAAAATCTCGATAATGTACTACCTTATATAATGACAACGCTACCATCCATTGGAATAACAAAAATCTTGACAACATACTATGTTCCATAATGACAAGGCTACCATCCCTTAGAGTAACAAATATCTCAACAACAGACCACCTTCCATAATGACAAGGCTACCATCCATTGGAGTAACAAATATTTCGACAATAGACAACCTTCTATAACGACAAGGCTACAATCCATTGTAGTAACAAAAATCTCGACAACATACTACCTTCCATAATGACAAGGCTACAATCTATTATAGTAACAAAAATATCGACAATAGACTACCTTTCATAATGACAAACTACCATCCATTGGAATAACAAAAATCTCGACAACAGACTACGTTCCATAATGACAAGGCTACCATCCCTTAGAGTAACAAAAATTTTGACAACAGACTACCTTCCATAATGACAAGGCTACAATCCATTGGAGTATAAAAAATCTCGACAACAGACTACCTTCCATAATGACAAGGCTACCATCCATTGGAGTAACGAAAATCTCTTACACAAAATACCTTCCATAATGACTAGGCTACCATCCATTGCAATAACAAAAATATCGACAACAGACTACCTTCCACAATTACAAGGCTACAATCCATTGTAGTAACAAAAATCTCGACAACAGACTACTTTACATAATGACAAGGCTACCATCCATTTTAGTGACAAGAATCTCGACAATATATTTACTTCTATAATTACAAGGCTACAATCCCTTAGAGTAACAAATTTCTCAACAACAGACCACCTTCCATAATGACAAGGCTACCATCCATTGGAGTAACAAAGATATCGACAACAGACTACCTTCCATAATGACAAGGCTACAATCCATTGTAGTAACAAAAATCTCGACAACAGACTTCCTTCCATAATGACAAGGCTACCATCCATTGTAGTGACAAAAATCTCGACAATATACAACCTTCTATAATGACAATGCTACCATCCATTGGAATAACAAAAATCTCGACAACATACTACCTTCCATATGGACAAGGCTACCATCCCTTAGAGTAACTAAAATCTCGACAATAGACTACCTTCCATGATGACAAGGCTACCATCCATTGGAGTAACAAAGATATCTACAACATACTACCTTCCATAATGACAAGGCTACCATTCATTGGAATAACAAAAATATCGACAACACACTACCTTCCATAATGACAAGCTAACCATCCAATGGAGTAACAAAAATATCGACAACAGACTACCTTCCATAATGAAAAGGCTACCATCCATTGGAGTAACAAAAATATGGACAACAGACTACCTTCGATAATGACAAGTCCACCATCCATTGGAGTAACAAAAATCTCGACAACAGACTACAATCCATAATGACAAGGGTACCATCATTGGAGTAACAAAAATCTTGACAACAGACTACTTTCCATAATGACAAGGCTACCAGCCATTGTAGTGACAAAAATCTCGATAATATACTACCTTCCATAATGACAAGGCTACCATCCATTGGAGTAATAAAAAACTCGACAACAAACTACCTTCCATAATGACTAGGCTACCATCCATTGGAGTAACCAATATTTCGAAAATAGACTACCTTCCATAACGACAAGGCTACAATCCATTGTAGTAACAAAAATCTCGACAATAGACTACCTTCCATAATGACATGGCTACCATCAATTATAGTGACAAAAATATCAATAATATACTACCTTCTATAATTACAAGGCTACCATCCATTGGAGTAACAAAAATCTCGACAACATACTACCTTCCATAATGACAAGGCTACAATCTATTATAGTAACAAAAATATCGACAATAGACTACCTTTCATAATGACAAAGCTACCATCCATTGGAATAACAAAATTCTCGACAACAGACTAGGTTCCATAATGACAAGGCTACCATCCCTTAGAGTAACAAAAATCTTGACAATAGACTACCTTCCATAATGACAAGGCTACAATCCATTGGAGTATAAAAAATCTCGACAGCAGACTACCTTCCATAATGACAAGGCTACAATCCATTGGAGTAACTAAAATCTCTTACACAAAATACCTTCCATAATGACTAGGCTACCATCCATTGGAATAACAAAAATATCGACTACAGACTACCTTCCACAATGACAAGGCTACAATCCATTGTAGTAACAAAAATCTCGACAACAGACTACTTTACATAATGACAAGGCTACCATACATTGTAGTGACAAAAATCTCGATAATATACTACCTTATATAATGACAACGCTTCCATCCATTGGAATAACAAAAATCTCGACAACAAACTATGTTCCATAATGACAAGGCTACCAGCCATTGTAGTGAAAAAAATCTTGATAATATACTACCTTCCATAATGACAAGGCTACCATCCATTGGAGTAACAAAGATATCGACAACATACTACCTTCCATAATGACAAGGCTACCAGCCATTGTAGTGACAAAAATCTCGATAATATACTACCTTCCATAATGACAAGGCTACCATCCATTGGAGTAATAAAAAACTCGACAACAAACTACCTTCCATAATGACTAGGCTACCATCCATTGGAGTAACAAATATTTCCAAAACAGTCTACCTTCCATAACGACAAGGCTACAATCCATTGTAGTAACAAAAACCTCGACAATAGACTACCTTCCATAATGACAAGGCTACCATCAATTGTAGTGACAAAAATATCAACAATATACTACCTTCTATAATGACAAGGCTACCATTGATTGGAGTAACAAAAATATCGACAACATACTACCTTCCATAATGACAAGGCTACAATCTATTATAGTAACAAAAATATCGACAATAGACTACCTTTCATAATGACAAAGCTACCATCCATTGGAATAACAAAAATCTCGACAACAGACTACCTTCCATAATGACAAGGCTACCATCCCTTAGAGTAACAAAAATCTTGACAATAGACTACCTTCCATAATGACGAGGCTACAATCCATTGGAGTATAAAAAATCTCGACAACAGACTACCTTCCATAATGACAAGGCTACCATCCATTGGAGTAACTAAAATCTCTTACACAAAATACCTTCCATAATGACTAGGCTACCATCCATTGGAATAACAAAAATATCGACAACAGACTACCTTCCACAATGACAAGGCTACAATCCATTGTAGTAACAAAAATCTCGACAACAGACTACTTTACATAATGACAAGGCTACCATCCATTGTAGTGACAAAAATCTCGATAATATACTACCTTATATAATGACAACGCTACCATCCATTGGAATAACAAAAATCTCGACAACAAACTATGTTCCATAATGACAAGGCTACCAGCCATTGTAGTGACAAAAATCTCGATAATATACTACCTTCCATAATGACAAGGCTACCATCCATTGGAGTAACAAAGATATCGACAACATACTACCTTCCATAATGACAAGGCTACCAGCCTTTGTAGTGACAAAAATCTCGATAATATACTACCTTCCATAATGACAAGGCTACCATCCATTGGAGTAATAAAAAACTCGACAACAAACTACCTTCCATAATGACTAGGCTACCATCCATTGGAGTAACAAATATTTCCAAAACAGACTACCTTCCATAACGACAAGGCTACAATCCATTGTAGTAACAAAAATCTCGACAATAGACTACCTTCCATAATGACAAGGCTACCATCAATTGTAGTGACAAAAATATCAACAATATACTACCTTCTATAATGACAAGGCTACCATTGATTGGAGTAACAAAAATCTCGACAACATACTACCTTCCATAATGACAAGGCTACAATCTATTATAGTAACAAAAATATCGACAATAGACTACCTTTCGAAATGACAAAGCTACCATCCATTGGAATAACAAAAATCTCGGCAACAGACTACGTTCCATAATGACAAGGCTACCATCCCTTAGAGTAACAAAAATCTTGACAATAGATAACCTTCCATAATGACGAGGCTACAATCCATTGGAGTATAAAAAATCTCGACAACAGACTACCTTCCATAATGACAAGGCTACCATCCATTGGAGTAACTAAAATCTCTTACACAAAATACCTTCCATAATGACTAGGCTACCATCCATTAGAATAACAAAAATATCGACAACAGACTACCTTCCACAATGACAAGGCTACAATCCATTGTAGTAACAAAAATCTCGACAACAGACTACTTTACATAATGACAAGGCTACCATCCGTTGTAGTGACAAAAATCTCGATAATATACTACCTTATATAATGACAACGCTACCATCCATTGGAATAACAAAAATCTCGACAACAAACTATGTTCCATAATGACAAGGCTACCAGCCATTGTAGTGACAAAAATCTCGAAAATATACTACCTTCCATAATGAAAAGGCTACCATCCATTGGAGTAACAAAGATATCGACAACATACTACCTTCCATAATGACAAGGCTACCAGCCATTGTAGTGACAAAAATCTCGATAATATACTACCTTCCATAATGACAAGGCTACCATCCATTGGAGTAATAAAAAACTCGACAACAAACTACCTTCCATAATGACTAGGCTACCATCCATTGGAGTAACAAATATTTCCAAAACAGACTACCTTCCATAACGACAAGGCTACAATCCATTGTAGTAACAAAAATCTCGACAATAGACTACCTTCCATAATGACAAGGCTACCATCAATTGTAGTGACAAAAATATCAACAATATACTACCTTCTATAATGACGAGGCTACCATCGATTGGAGTAACAAAAATCTCGACAACATACTACCTTCCATAATGACAAGGCTACAATCTATTATAGTAACAAAAATATCGACAATAGACTACCTTTCATAATGACAAAGCTACCATCCATTGGAATAACAAAAATCTCGACAACAGACTACGTTCCATAATGACAAGGCTACCATCCCTTAGAGTAACAAAAATCTTGACAATAGACTACCTTCCATAATGACGAGGCTACAATCCATTGGAGTATAAAAAATCTCGACAACAGACTACCTTCCATAATGACAAGGCTACCATCCATTGGAGTAACTAAAATCTCTTACACAAAATACCTTCCATAATGACTAGGCTACCATCCATTGGAATAACAAAAATATCGACAACAGACTACCTTCCACAATGACAAGGCTACAATCCATTGTAGTAACAAAAATCTCGACAACAGACTACTTTACATAATGACAAGGCTACCATCCATTGTAGTGACAAAAATCTCGATAATATACTACCTTATATAATGACAACGCTACCATTTATTGGAATAACAAAAATCTCGACAACAAACTATGTTCCATAATGACAAGGCTACCAGCCATTGTAGTGACAAAAATCTCGATAATATACTACCTTCCATAATGACAAGGCTACCATCCATTGGAGTAACAAAGATATCGACAACATACTACCTTCTATAATGACAAGGCTACCAGCCTTTGTAGTGACAAAAATCTCGATAATATACTACCTTCCATAATGACAAGGCTACCATCCATTGGAGTAATAAAAAAATCGACAACAAACTACCTTCCATAATGACTAGGCTACCATCCATTGGAGTAACAAATATTTCCAAAATAGACTACCTTCCATAACGACAAGGCTACAATCCATTGTAGTAACAAAAATCTCGACAATAGACTACCTTCCATAATGACAAGGCTACCATCAATTGTAGTGACAAAAATATCAACAATATACTACCTTCTATAATGACAAGGCTACCATTGATTGGAGTAACAAAAATCTCGACAACATACTACCTTCCATAATGACAAGGCTACAATCTATTATAGTAACAAAAATATCGACAATAGACTACCTTTCATAATGACAAAGCTACCATCCATTGGAATAACAAAAATCTCGGCAACAGACTACGTTCCATAATGACAAGGCTACCATCCCTTAGAGTAACAAAAATCTTGACAATAGACAACCTTCCATAATGACGAGGCTACAATCCATTGGAGTATAAAAAATCTCGACAACAGACTACCTTCCATAATGACAAGGCTACCATCCATTGGAGTAACTAAAATCTCTTACACAAAATACCTTCCATAATGACTAGGCTACCATCCATTGGAATAACAAAAATATCGACAACAGACTACCTTCCACAATGACAAGGCTACAATCCATTGTAGTAACAAAAATCTCGACAACAGACTACTTTACATAATGACAAGGCTACCATCCGTTGTAGTGACAAAAATCTCGATAATATACTACCTTATATAATGACAACGCTACCATCCATTGGAATAACAAAAATCTCGACAACAAACTATGTTCCATAATGACAAGGCTACCAGCCATTGTAGTGACAAAAATCTCGAAAATATACTACCTTCCATAATGAAAAGGCTACCATCCATTGGAGTAACAAAGATATCGACAACATACTACCTTCCATAATGACAAGGCTACCAGCCATTGTAGTGACAAAAATCTCGATAATATACTACCTTCCATAATGACAAGGCTACCATCCATTGGAGTAATAAAAAACTCGACAACAAACTACCTTCCATAATGACTAGGCTACCATCCATTGGAGTAACAAATATTTCGAAAACAGACTACCTTCCATAACGACAAGGCTAAAATCCATTGTAGTAACAAAAATCTCGACAATAGACTACCTTCCATAATGACAAGGCTACCATCAATTGTAGTGACAAAAATATCAACAATATACTACCGTCTATAATGACAAGGCTATCATCGATTGGAGTAACAAAAATCTCGACAACATACTACCTTCCATAATGACAAGGCTACAATCTATTATAGTAACAAAAATATCGACAATAGACTACCTTTCATAATGACAAAGCTACCATCCATTGGAATAACAAAAATCTCGACAACAGACTACGTTCCATAATGACAAGGCTACCATCCCTTAGAGTAACAAAAATCTTGACAATAGACTACCTTCCATAATGATGAGGCTACAATCCATTGGAGTATAAAAAATCTCGACAACAGGCTACCTTCCATAATGACAAGGCTACCATCCATTGGAGTAACTAAAATCTCTTACACAAAATACCTTCCATAATGACTAGGCTACCATCCATTGGAATAACAAAAATATCGACAATAGACTACCTTCCACAATGACAAGGCTACAATCCATTGTAGTAACAAAAATCTCGACAACAGACTACTTTACATAATGTCAAGGCTACCATCCATTGTAGTGACAAAAATCTCGATAATATACTACCTTATATAATGACAACGCTACCATCCATTGGAATAACAAAAATCTCGACAACAAACTATGTTCCATAATGACAAGGCTACCAGCCATTGTAGTGACAAAAATCTCGATAATATACTACCTTCCATAATGACAAGGCTACCATCCATTGGAGTAACAAAGATATCGACAACATACTACCTTCCATAATGACAAGGCTACCAGCCATTGTAGTGACAAAAATCTCGATAATATACTACCTTCCATAATGACAAGGCTACCATCCATTGGAGTAATAAAAAACTCGACAACAACCTACCTTCCATAATGACTAGGCTACCATCTATTGGAGTAACAAATATTTCGAAAACAGACTACCTTCCATAACGACAAGGCTAAAATCCATTGTAGTAACAAAAATCTCGACAATAGACTACCTTCCATAATGACAAGGCTACCATCAATTGTAGTGACAAAAATATCAACAATATACTACCGTCTATAATGACAAGGCTACCATCGATTGGAGTAACAAAAATCTCGACAACATACTAACTTCCATAATGACAAGGCTACAATCTATTATAGTAACAAAAATATCGACAATAGACTACCTTTCATAATGACAAAGCTACCATCCATTGGAATAACAAAAATCTCGACAACAGACTACGTTCCATAATGACAAGGCTACCATCCCTTAGAGTAACAAAAATCTTGACAATAGACTACCTTCCATAATGACGAGGCTACAATCCATTGGAGTATAAAAAATCTCGACAACAGGCTACCTTCCATAATGACAAGGCTACCATCCATTGGAGTAACTAAAATCTCTTACACAAAATACCTTCCATAATGACTAGGCTACCATCCATTGGAATAACAAAAATATCGACAACAGACTACCTTCCACAATGACAAGGCTACAATCCATTGTAGTAACAAAAATCTCGACAACAGACTACTTTACATAATGTCAAGGCTACCATCCATTGTAGTGACAAAAATCTCGATAATATACTACCTTATATAATGACAACGCTACCATCCATTGGAATAACAAAAATCTCGACAACAAACTATGTTCCATAATGACAAGGCTACCAGCCATTGTAGTGACAAAAATCTCGATAATATACTACCTTCCATAATGACAAGGCTACCATCCATTGGAGTAACAAAGATATCGACAACATACTACCTTCCATAATGACAAGGCTACCAGCCATTGTAGTGACAAAAATCTCGATAATATACTACCTTCCATAATGACAAGGCTACCATCCATTGGAGTAATAAAAAACTCGACAACAAACTACCTTCCATAATGACTAGGCTACCATCTATTGGAGTAACAAATATTTCGAAAACAGACTACCTTCCATAACGACAAGGCTAAAATCCATTGTAGTAACAAAAATCTCGACAATAGACTACCTTCCATAATGACAAGGCTACCATCAATTGTAGTGACAAAAATATCAACAATATACTACCGTCTATAATGACGAGGCTACCATCGATTGGAGTAACAAAAATCTCGACAACATACTAACTTCCATAATGACAAGGCTACAATCTATTATAGTAACAAAAATATCGACAATAGACTACCTTTCATAATGACAAAGCTACCATCCATTGGAATAACAAAAATCTCGACAACAGACTACGTTGCATAATGACAAGGCTACCATCCCTTAGAGTAACAAAAATCTTGACAATAGACTACCTTCCATAATGACGAGGCTATAATCCATTGGAGTATAAAAAATCTCGACAACAGACTACCTTCCATAATGACAAGGCTACCATCCATTGGAGTAACTAAAATCTCTTACACAAAATACCTTCCATAATGACTAGGCTACCATCCATTGGAATAACAAAAATATCGACAACAGACTACCTTCCACAATGACAAGGCTACAATCCATTATAGTAACAAAAATCTCGACAACAGACTACTTTACATAATGTCAAGGCTACCATCCATTGTAGTGACAAAAATCTCGATAATATACTACCTTATATAATGACAACGCTACCATCCATTGGAATAACAAAAATCTCGACAACAAACTATGTTCCATAATGACAAGGCTACCAGCCATTGTAGTGACAAAAATCTCGATAATATACTACCTTCCATAATGACAAGGCTACCATCCATTGGAGTAACAAAGATATCGACAACATACTACCTTCCATAATGACAAGGCTACCAGCCATTGTAGTGACAAAAATCTCGATAATATACTACCTTACATAATGACAAGGCTACCATCCATTGGAGTAATAAAAAACTCGACAACAAACTACCTTCCATAATGACTAGGCTAGCATCTATTGGAGTAACAAATATTTCGACAACAGACTACCTTCCACAATGACAAGGCTATAATCCATTGTAGTAACAAAAATCTCGACAACAGACTACTTTACATAATGACAAGGCTACCATCCATTGTAGTGACAAAACTCTCGATAATATACTACCTTATATAATGACAACGCTACCATCCATTGGAATAACAAAAATCTCGACAACATACTATGTTCCATAATGACAAGGCTACCATCCCTTAGAGTAACAAATATCTCAACAACAGACCACCTTCCATAATGACAAGGCTACCATCCATTGGAGTAACAAAAATCACGACCACAGACTACCTTTCATAGTGACAAGGCTACCACCCATTGGAATAACAAAAATATCGTACACAAACTACCTTCCATAATGACTAGGCTACCATCCATTGGAGTAACAAAGATATCGACACAGACTACCTTCTATAACGAAAAGGCTACAATCTATTGTAGTAACAAAAATCTCGACAACAGACTTCCTTCCATAATGACAAGGCTACCATCCATTGGAGTAACTAAAATCTCTTACACAAAATACCTTCCATAATGACTAGGCTACCATCCATTGGAATAACAAAAATATCGACAACAGACTACCTTCCACAACGACAAGGCTAGAATCCATTGTAGTAACAAAAATCTCGACAACAAACTACTTTACATAATGACAAGGCTACCATCCATTTTAGTGACAAAAATCTCGACAATATATTTCCTTCTATAATTACAAGGCTACCATCCATTGGGGTAACAAAAATTTCTACAACAGACTACCTTCCATAATGACAAGGCTACCATCCATTGGAGTACCTAAGATATCGACCACATACTATGTTCCATAACGACAAGGCTAAAATGCATTGTAGTAACAAAATTCTCGACAACAGACTACCTTCCAAAAACTACAAGGCTACCATCGATTGTAGTGACAAAAATCTCGATAATATACTACCATATATAATGACAACGCTACCATCCATTGGAATAACAAAAAATCTCGACAACATACTATGTTCCATAACGACAAGGCTACCATCCCTTAGAGTAAAAAATATCTCAACAACAAACCACCTTCCATAATGACAAGGCTACCATCCCTTAGAGTAACAAAAATCTTGACAATAGACTACCTTCCATAATGACGAGGCTACAATCCATTGGAGTATAAAAAATCTCAACAACAGACTACCTTCCATAATGACAAGGCTACCATCCATTGGAGTAACCAAAATCTCTTACACAAAATACCTTCCATAATGACTAGGCTACCATCCATTGGAATAACAAAAATATCGACAACAGACTACCTTCCACAATGACAAGGCTACAATCCATTGTAGTAACAAAAATCTCGACAACAGACTACTTTACATAATGACAAGGCTACCATCCATTGTAGTGACAAAACTCTCGATAATATACTACCTTATATAATGACAACGCTACCATCCATTGGAATAACAAACATCTCAACAACAAACTATGTTCCATAATGACAAGGCTACCAGCCATTGTAGTGACAAAAATTTCGATAATATACTAACTTCCATAATGACAAGGCTACCATCCATTGGAGTAACAAAGATATCGACAACATACTACCTTCCATAATGACAAGGCTACCAGCCATTGTAGTGACAAAAATCTCGATAATATACTACCTTCCATAATGACAAGGCTACCATCCATTGGAGTAATAAAAAACTCGACAACAAACTACCTTCCATAATGACTAGGCTACCATCCATTGGAGTAACAAATATTTCGAAAACAGACTACCTTCCATAACGACAAGGTTACAATCCATTGTAGTAACAAAAATCTCGACAATAGACTACCTTCCATAATGACAAGGCTACCATCAATTGTAGTGACAAAAATATCAACAATATACTACCGTCTATAATGACAAGGCTACCATTGATTGGAGTAACAAAAATCTCGACAACATACTACCTTCCATAATGACAAGGCTACAATCTATTATAGTAACAAAAATATCGACAATAGACTACCTTTCATAATGACAAAGCTACCATCCATTGGAATAACAAAAATCTCGACAACAGACTATGTTCCATAATGACAAGGCTACCATCCCTTAGAGTAACAAAAATCTTGACAATAGACTACCTTCCACAATGACAAGGCTACAATCCATTGTAGTAACAAAAATCTCGACAACAGACTACTTTACATAATGACAAGGCTACCATCCATTGTAGTGACAAAACTCTCGATAATATACTACCTTATATAATGACAACGCTACCATCCATTGGAATAACAAAAATCTTGACAACATACTATGTTCCATAATGACAAGGCTACCATCCCTTAGAGTAACAAATATCTCAACAACAGACCACCTTCCATAATGACAAGGCTACCATCCATTGGAGTAACAAAAATCACGACCACAGACTACCTTTCATAGTGACAAGGCTACCACCCATTGGAATAACAAAAATATCGTACACAAACTACCTTCCATAATGACTAGGCTACCATCCATTGGAGTAACAAAGATATCGACACAGACTACCTTCCATAATGAAAAGGCTACAATCTATTGTAGTAACAAAAATCTCGACAACAGACTTCCTTCCATAATGACAAGGCTACCATCCATTGGAGTAACTAAAATCTCTTAAACAAAATACCTTCCATAATGACTAGGCTACCATCCATTGGAATAACAAAAATATCGACAACAGACTACCTTCCACAACGACAAGGCTAGAATCCATTGTAGTAACAAAAATCTCGACAACAGACTACTTTACATAATGACAAGGCTACCATCCATTTTAGTGACAAAAATCTCGAAAATATATTTCCTTCTATAATTACAAGGCTACCATCCATTGGGGTAACAAAAATTTCTACAACAAACTACCTTCCATAATGACAAGGCTACCATCCATTGGAGTAACTAAGATATCGACCACATACTATGTTCCATAACGACAAGGCTAAAATCCATTGTAGTAACAAAATTCTTGACAATAGACTACCTTCCATAATGACAAGGCTACCATCGATTGTAGTGACAAAAATCTCGATAATATACTACCATATATAATGAAAACGCTACCATCCATTGGAATAACAAAAAATCTCGACAACATACTATGTTCCATAACGACAAGGCTACCATCCCTTAGAGTAACAAATATCTCAACAACAAACCACCTTCCATAATGACAAGGCTACCATCCATTGGAGTAACAAAGATATCGACAAGATACTACTTTCCATAATGACAAGGCTACCATCCATTGGAGTAATAAAAAACTCGACAACAGACTACCTTCCATAATGACTAGGCTACCATCCATTGGAGTAACAAATATTTTGACAACATACTACTTTCCATAACGACAAGGCTACAATCCATTGTAGTTACAAAAATCTCGACAATAGACTACTTTCCATAATGAAAAGGCTACAATCTATTATAGTAACAAAAATATCGACAATAGACTACCTTTCATAATGACAAAGCTACCATCCATTGGAATAACAAAAATCTCGACAACAGACTACGTTCCATAATGACAAGGCTACCATCCCTTAGAGTAACAAAAATCTTGAAAATAGACTTTCTTTCATAATGACAAGGCTACCACCCATTGGAATAACAAAAATATCGTACACAAACTACCTTCCATAATGACTAGGCTACCATCCATTGGAGTAACAAATATATCGACAACAGACTACCTTCCATAACGACAAGGCTACAATCCATTGTAGTTACAAAAATCTCGACAACAGACTTCCTTCCATAATGACAAGGCTACCATCCATTGGAGTAACTAAAATCTCTTACACAAATTACCTTCTATAATGACAAGGCTACCATCCATTGGAATAACAAAAATATCGACATCAGACTACCTTCCACAATGACAAGGCTACAATCCATAGTAGTAACAAAAATCTCGACAACAGACTACTTTACATAATGACAAGGCTACCATCCATTTTAGTGACAAAAATCTCGACAATATATTTCCTTCTATAATTACAAGGCTACCATCCATTGGAGTAACAAAAATTTCTACAATAGTCCACCTTCCATAATGACAAGGCTACCATCCATTGGAGTAACAAAGATATCGACAACATACTACCTTCCATAATGACAAGGCTACCATCCATTTTAGTAACAAAAATCTCGACAACAGACTTCCTTCCATAATGACAAGCCTACCATCCATTGTAGTGACAAAAATCTCGACAATATACTACCTTCTATAATGATAACGCTACCATCCATTGGAATAACAAAAATTTCAACAATAGATAACCTTCCATATGGACAAGGCTACCATCCCTTAGAGTAACTAAAATCTCAACAACAGACTACCTTCCATAATGACAAGGCTACCATCCATTGGAGTAATAAAGATATCTACAACATACTACCTTCCATAATGACAAGGCTACCATTCATTGGAATAACAAAAATCATGACAACAAACTACCTTCCATAATGACTAAGCTACCATCCATTGGAATAACAAAAATATCGACAACATACTACCTTCCATAATGACAAGGCTACCATCCAATGGAGTAAAAAAAATATCGACAATAGACTAACTTCCATAATGAAAAGGCTACCATCCATTGGAGTAACAAAAATCTCGACAACAGACTACCTTCCATAATGACAAGGGTACCATCAATTGTAGTGACAAAAATCTCGATAAAATACTACCTCCCATAATGACAAGGCTACCATCCATTGGAGTAACAAAAAACTCGACAACAGACTACCTTCCATAATGACTAGGCTACCATCCATTGGAGTAACAAATATTTTTACAATAGACTACCTTCAATAAAGACAAGGCTACAATCCATTGTAGTTACAAAAATCTCGACAATAGGCTACGTTCCATAATGACAAGGCTACCATCTAATTCAGTGACAAAAATATCAACAATATACTACCTTTTATAATGACAAGGCTACCATCCATTGGAGTAACAAATATTTCGACAACAAACTACCTTCCATAACGACAAGGCTACAATCCATTGTAGTAACAAAAATCTCGACAATAGACTACCTTTCATAATGACAAGGCTACCATCCATTGGAATAACAAAAATCTCGACAACAGACTACGTTGCATAATGACAAGGCTACCATCCCTTAGAGTAACAAAAATCTTTACAACAGACTACCTTCCATAATGACAAGGGTACAATCCATTGGAGTATAAAAATCTCGACAACAGACTACCTTCCATAATGACAAGGCTACCATCCATTGGAGTAACTAAAATCTCTTACACAAAATACCTTCCATAATGACTAGGCTACCATCCATTGAAATAAAAAAAATATCGACAACAGACTACCTTCCACAACGACAAGGCTACAATCCATTGTAGTAACAAAAATCTCGACAACATACTACTTTCCATAATGACAAGGCTACCATCCATTTTAGTGACAAAAATCTCGACAATATATTTCCTTTTATAATTACAAGGCTACCATCCATTGGAGTAACAAAAATTTCTAAAACAGACTACCTTCCATAATGAAAAGGCTACCATCCATTGGAGTAACTAAGATATCGACCACATACTATATTCCATAACGACAAGGCTAAAATCCATTGTAGTAACAAAAATCTAGACAACAGACTACCTTCCATAATGACAAGGCTACCATCCATTGTAGTGACAAAAATCTCAATAATATACTACCTTATATATTGACAACGCCACCATCCATTGGAATAACAAAAATTTCGACAACATACTATGTTCCATAATGACAAGGCTACCATCCCTTAGAGTAACAAATATCTCAACAACAGGCCACCTTCTATAATGACAACGCTACCATCCATTGGAGTAACAAAGATATCGACAACATACTACCTTCCATAATGACAAGGCTACCATCCATTGGAGTAACAAAAATCTCGACCACAGACTACCTTTCATAATGACAAGGCTATAACAAAAATATCATACACAAACTACCTTTCATAATGACTAGGCTACCATCCATTGGAGTAACAAAGATATCGACAACAGACTACCTTCCATAACGACAAGGCTGCAATCCATTTTAGTAACAAAAATATCGACAACAGACTTCCTTCCATAATGACAAGGCTACCATCCATTGTAGTGACAAAAATCTCGACAATATACTACCTTCTATAATGATAACGCTACCATCCATTGGAATAACAAAAATCTCGACAACAGATAACCTTCCATATGGACAAGGCTACCATCCCTTAGAGTAACTAAAATCTCAACAACATACTACCTTCCATAATGACAAGGCTACCATCCATTGGAGTAAAAAAGATATCTACAACATACTACCTTCCATAATGACAAGGCTACCATTCATTGGAATAACAAAAATCATGACAACAGACTACCTTCCATAATGACTAAGCTACCATCCATTGGAATAACAAAAATATCGACAACACACTACCTTCCATAATGACAAGGCTCCCATCCAATGGAGTAAAAAAAATATCGACAATAGACAACCTTCCATAATGAAAAGGCTACCATCCATTGGAATAACAAAAATCTCGACAACAGACTACCTTCCATAATGACAAGGGTACCATCAATTATAGTGACAAAAATCTCGATAAAATACTACCTCCCATAATGACAAGGCTACCATCCATTGGAGTAACAAAAAACTCGACAACAGACTACCTTCCATAATGACTAGGCTACCATCCATTGGAGTAACAAATATTTTGACAATAGACTACCTTAAATAAAGACAAGGCTACAATCCATTGTAGTTACAAAAATCTCGACAATAGGCTACCTTCCATAATGACAAGGCTACCATCCATTTCAGTGACAAAAATATCAACAATATACTACCTTTTATAATGTCAAGGCTACCATCCATTGGAGTAACAAAAATCTTGACAACATACTACCTTCCATAATGACACGGCTACAATCTATTATAGTAACAAAAATATCGACAACAGACTACGTTCCATAATGACAAGGCTACCATCCCTTAGAGTAACAAAAATCTTGACAACAAACTACATTCCATAATGACAAGGCTACCATCCATTGAATTAACAAAGATATCTACAACATACTACCTTCCATAATGACAAGGCTACCATTCATTTGAATATCAAAAATCACGACAACAGACTACCTTCCATAACGACTAGGCTACCATCCATTGGAATAACAAAAATATCGACAACACACTACCTTCCATAATGACAAGGCTACCATCCAATGGAGTAACAAAAATATCGACAACAGACTACCTTCGATAATGACAAGTCTACCATCCATTGTAGTGACAAAAATCTGGACAACAGACTACCTTACATAATGACAAGGGTACCATCATTGGAGTAACAAAAATCTGGACAACAGACTACCTTCCATAATGACAAGGCTACCATCCATTGTAGTGACAAAAATCTCGATAATATACTACCTCCCATAATGACAAGGCTACAATCTATTGGAGTAACAAAAAACTCGAGAACAGACTACCTTCCATAATGACTAGGCTACCATCCATTGGAGTAACAAATATTTCGACAACAGACTACCTTTCATAACGACAAGGCTACAATCCATTGTAATAACAAAAATCTCGAAAATAGACTACCTTCCATATTGACAAGGCTACCATCCATTGTAGTGAAAAAAATATCAACAATATACTACCATCTATAATGACAAGGCTACCATCCATTGGAGTAACAAAAAAATTGACAACATACTACCTTCCATAATGACAAGGCTATAATCTATTATAGTAAGAAAAATATCGACAACATACTACCTTTCATAATGACAAGGCTACCATCCATTTGAATAACAAAAATCTCGACAACAGACAAAGTTCCATAATGACAAGGCTACCATCCCTTAGAGTAACAAAAATCTTGACAACAGACTACCTTCCATAATGACAAGGCTACCATCCATTGGAGTAACAAAGATATCTACAACATACTACCTTCCATAATGACAAGGCTACCATTCATTGGAATAACAAAAATCACGATAACAGACTACCTTCCATAATGACTAGGCTACTATCCATTGGAATAACAAAAATATCGACAACACACTACCTTCCATAATGACAAGGCTACCATCCAATGGAGTAACAAAAATATCGACAACAGACTACCTTCCATAATGAAAAGGCTACCATCCATTGGAGTAACAAAAATATGGACAACAGACTACCTTTGATAATGACAAGTCTACCATCCATTGGAGTAACAAAATCATCGACAAAAGACTACCTTCCACAATGACAAGGGTACCATCATTGGAGTAAGAAAAATCTCGACAACAGACTACCTTCCATAATGACAAGGCTACCATCCATTGTAGTGACAAAAATCTCGATAATATACTACCTTCAATAATGACAAGGCTACCATCCATTGGAGTAATAAAAAACTCGACAACAAACTACCTTCCATAATGACTAGGCTACCATCCATTGGAGTAACAAATATTTTGATAACTAACTACCTTCCATAACGATAAGGCTACAATCCATTGTAGTAAAAAAAAATCTCGACAATAGACTACCTTCCATAATGACAAGGCTACCATCCATTGTAGTGACAAAAATATCAACAATATACTACCTTCTATAATGACAAGGCTACCATCCATTGGAGTAACAAGAATCTCGACAACATACTACCTTTCATAATTACAAGGCTACAATCTATTATAGTAACAAAAATATCGATAAAAGACTACCTTTCATAATGACAAGGCTACCATCCATTGGAATAACAAAAATCTCGACAACAGACTATGTTCCATAATGACAAGGCTAGCATCCCTTAGAGTAACAAATATCTCAACAACAGAACACATTCCATAATGACAAAGCTACCATCCATTGGAGTAACAAAGATATCGACAACATACTACCTTCCATTATGACAAGGCTACCATCCATTGGAGTAAAAAAAATCTCGACCACAGACTACCTTTCATAATGACAAGGCTATAACCAAGATATCATACACAAACTACCTTTCATAATGACTAGGCTACCATCCATTGGAGTAACAAAGATATCGACAACAGACTACCTTCCATAACGACAAGGCTACAATCCATTTTAGTAACAAAAATCTCGACAACAAACTTCCTTCCATAATGACAAGGCTACCATCCATTGTTGTGACAAAAATCTCGAAAATATACTACCTTCTATAATGATAACGCTACCATCCATTGGAATAACAAAAATCTTGATAACAGACTACCTTCCATATGGACAAGGCTACCATCCCTTAGAGTAACTAAAATCTCAACAACAGACTACCTTCCATAATGACAAGGCTACCATCCATTGGAGTAACAAAGATATCTACAACATACTACCTTCCATAATGACAAGGCTACCATTCATGGGAATAACAAAAATCATGACAACAGAATACCTTCCATAATGACAAGGCTACCATTCATTGGAATAACAAAAATCACGATAACAGACTACCTTCCATAATGACTAGGCTACCATCCATTGGAATAACAAAAATATCGACAACACACTACCTTCTATAATGACAAGGCTACCATCTAATGGAGTAACAAAAATATCGACAAAAGACTACCTTTCATAATGAAAAGGCTACCATCCATTGGAGTAACAAAAATATGGACAACAGACTACCTTCGATAATGACAAGTCTACCATCCATTGGAGTAAGAAAAATCTCGACAACAGACTACCTTCCATAATGACAAGGCTACCATCCATTGTAGTGACAATAATCTCGATAATATACTACCTTCCATAATGACAAGTCTACCATCCATTGGAGTAATAAAAATCTCGACAACAAACTACCTTCCATAATGACTATGCTACCATCCATTGGAGTAACAAATATTTCGACAACTAACTACCTTCCATAAGGACAAGGCTACAATCCATTGTAGTAACAAAAATCTCGACAATAGACTACCTTCCATAATGACAAGGCTACCATCCATTGTAGTGACAAAAATATCAACAATATACTACCTTCTCTAATGACAAGGCTACCATCCATTGGAGTAACAAGAATCTCGACAACATACTACCTTCCATAATGACAAGGCTACAATCTATTATAGTAACAAAAATATCGATAATAGACTACCTTTCATAATGACAAGGCTACCATCCATTGGAATAACAAAAATATCGACAACAGACTGCGTTCCATAATGACAAGGCTACCATCCCTTAGAGTAACAAAAATCTTGACAACAGACTACCTTCCATAATGACAAGGCTACAATCCATTGGAGTATAAAAAATCTCGATAACAGACTACCTTCCATAATGACAAGGATACCATCCATTGGAGTAACTAAAATCTCATACACAAAATACCTTCTATAATGACTAGGCTACCATCCATTGGAGTAACAAAAATATCTACAACAGACTACCTTCCACAATGACAAAGCTACAAATTCATTGTAGTAACAAAAATGTCGACAACAGACTACCTTCCATAATGACAAGATTACCATCCATTTTAGTGACAAAAATCTCGACAATATATTTCCTTCTATAATTACAAGGGTACCATCCATTGGAGTAACAAAAATTTCGACAACAGACTACCTTCCATAATGACAACGCTACCATCCATTGGTGTAACTAAGATATCGATCACAGACTATGTTCCATGACGACAAGGCTAAAATCCATTGTATTAACAAAAATCTCGACAATACACTACCTTCAATAATGACAAGGCTACCATCCATTGTAGTGACAAAAATATCGATAATATACTACCTTATATAATGACAACACTACCATCCATTGGAATAACAAACATCTCGACAACAGACTATGTTCCATAATGACAAGGCTACCATCCCTTAGAGTAACAAATATTTCAAGAACTGACCACCTTCCATAATGACAAGTCTACCATCCATTGGAGTAACAAAGATATCGACAACATACTACCTTCCATAATGACAAGGCTACCATCCATTGGAGTAACCAAAATCACGACAACAGACTACCTTCCATAATGACAAGGCTACCATCCATTGGAATAACAAAAATATCGACAACACACTACCTTTCATAATGACAAGGCGACCATGCAATGGAATAACAAATATCTAGGAAATATACTACCTTCCATAATGAAAAGGGTACCATCATTGGAGTAACCAAAATATCCACAAGAGACTACCTCTATAATTATAATGCAACAGACTACCTTCCATAATGATAAGGCTACAATCTATTGGAGTAACAAAAATCTCAACAACAGAGTACCTTCCACAATGACAAGGGTACCATCATTGGAGTAACCAAAATATCCACAAGAGAATACTTTCCATAATGACAAGGCTACAATCCATTGGAGTACAAAAATCTCGACAATAGACTACCTTCCATAATGACAAGGCTACCATCCATTGGAGTAACATAAAACTCGACAACAGACTACCTTCCATAATGACTAGGCTACCATCCATTGGAGTAACAAATATTTCAACAACAGACTACCTTTCATAACGACAAGGCTACAATCCATTGTAGTATAAAAAATCTCGACAATAGACTACCTTCCATATTGA
The DNA here is from genome assembly GCA_948472305.1 of Vicia faba. Lineage (NCBI taxonomy): Eukaryota > Viridiplantae > Streptophyta > Magnoliopsida > Fabales > Fabaceae > Vicia > Vicia faba. The sequence goes on from OX451741.1 coordinate 653,698,230, forward strand.
CAAGGCTACCATCCATTGTAGTGATAAAAATCTCGACAATAGACTACCTTCCATATTGACAAGGCTACCATCCATTGTAGTATCAAAAATCTCGACAATATACTACCTTCTATAATGACAAGGCTACCATCCATTGGAGTAACAAAAATCTTGACAACATACTACCTTTCATAATGACAAGGCTACAATCTATTATAGTAACAAAAATATCGACAACAGACTACCTTTCATAATGACAAGGCTACCATCCATTTGAATAACAAAAATCTCGACAACAGACAACGTTCCATAATGACAAGGCTACCATCCCTTAGAGTAACAAAAATTTTGACAACAGAGTACCTTCCATAATGACAAGGCTCCCATCCATTGGAGTAACAAAGATATCTACAACATACTACCTTCCATAATGACAAGGCTACCATTCATTGGAATAACAAAAATCACGATAACAGACTACCTTCCATAATGACTAGGCTACTATCCATTGGAATAACAAAAATATCGACAACACACAACCTTCCATAATGACAAGGCTACCATCAAATGGAGTAACAAAAATATCGACAACAGACTACCTTCCATAATGAAAAGGCTACCATCCATTGGAGTAACAAAAATATGGACAACAGACTACCTTCGATAATGACAAGTCTACCATCCATTGGAGTAACAAAATTATCGACAAAAGACTACCTTCCATAATGACAAGGGTACCATCATTGGAGTAAGAAAAATCTCGACAACAGACTACCTTCCATAATGACAAGGCTACCATCCATTGTAGTGACAAAAATCTCGATAATATACTACCTTCCATAATGACAAGGCTACCATCCATTGGAGTAACAAAAATATGGACAACAGACTACCTTCGATAATGACAAGTCTACCATTTATTGGAGTAACAAAATTATCGACAAAAGACTACCTTCCATAATGACAAGGTTACCATCATTGGAGTAAGAAAAATATCGACAACAGACTACCTTCCATAATGACAAGGCTACCATCCATTGTAGTGACAAAAATCTCGATACTATACTATCTTCCATAATGACAAGGCTACCATCCATTGGAGTAATAAAAAACTCAACAACAAACTACCTTCCATAATGACTAGGCTACCATCCATTGGAGTAACAAATATTTCGACAACTAACTACCTTCCATAACGACAAGGCTACAATCCATTGTAGTAACAAAAATCTCGACAATAAACTACCTTCCATAATGACAAGGATACCATCCATTGTAGTGACAAAAATATCAACAATATACTACCTTCTATAATGACAAGGCTACCATCCATTGGAGTAACAAGAATCTCGACAACATACTACCTTCCATAATGACAAGGCTACAATCTATTATAGTAACAAAAATATTGATAATAAACTACCTTTCATAATGACAAGGCTACCATCCATTGGAATAACAAAAATCTCGACAACAGACTATGTTCCATAATGACAAGGCTACCATCCCTTAGAGTAACAAATATCTCAACAACAGACCAGCTTCCATAATGACAAGGCTACCATCCATTGGAGTAACAAAGATATCGACAACATACTACCTTCCATAATGACAAGGCTACCATCCATTGGAGTAACAAAAATCTCGACCACAGACTACCTTTCATAATGACGAGGCTATAACAAAGATATCATACACAAACTACCTTTCATAATGACTAGGCTACCATCCATTGGAGTAACAAAGATATCGACAACAGACTACCTTCCATAACGACAAGGCTACAATCCATTTTAGTAACAAAAATCTCGACAACAGACTTCCTTCCATAATGACAAGGCTACCATCCATTGTAGTGACAAAAATCTCAACAATATACTACCTTCTATAATGATAACGCTACCATCCATTGGAATAACAAAAATCTCGACAACAGACTACCTTCCATATGGACAAGGCTACCATCCCTTAGAGTAACTAAAATCTCAACAACAGACTACCTTCCATAATGACAAGGCTACCATCCATTGGAGTAACAAAGATATCTACAACATACTACCTTCCATAACGACAAGTCTACCATTCATTGGAATAACAAAAATCATGAAAACAGACTACCTTCCATAATGACAAGGATACCATTCATTGGAATAACAAAAATCACGATAACAGACTACCTTCCATAATGACTAGGCTACCATCGATTGGAATAACAAAAATATCGACAACACACTACCTTCCATAATGACAAGGCTACCATCCAATGGAGTAACAAAAATATCGACAACAGACTACCTTCCATAATGAAAAGGCTACCATCCATTGGAGTAACAAAAATATGGACAATAGACTACCTTCGATAATGACAAGTCTACCATCCATTGGAGTAAGAAAAATCTCGACAACAGACTACCTTCCATAATGACAAGGCTACCATCCATTGTAGTGTCAAAAATCTCGATAAAATACTACCTTCCATAATGACAAGGCTACCATCCATTGGAGTAATAAAAAACTCGACAACAAACTACCTTCCATAATGACATGGCTACCATCCATTGGAGTAACAAATATTTCGACAACTAACTACCTTCCATAACGACAAGGCTACAATCCATTGTAGTAACAAAAATCTCGACAATAGACTACCTTCCATAATGACAAGGCTACCATCCATTGTAGTGACAAAAATATCAACAATATACTACCTTCTATAATGACAAGGCTACCATCCATTGGAGTAACAAAAATATTGATAATAGACTACCTTTCATAATGACAAGGCTACCATCCATCGGAATAAAAAAAAAATCGACAACAAACTGCGTTCCATAATGACAAGGCTACCATCCCTTAGAGTAACAAAAATCTTGACAGCAGACTACCTTCCATAATGACAAGGCTACAATCCATTGGAGTATAAAAAATCTCGACAACAGACTACCTTCCATAATGACAAGGATACCATCCATTGGAGTAACTAAAATCTCATACACAAAATACCTTCTATAATGACTAGGCTACCATCCATTGGAGTAACAAAAATATCGACAATAGACTACCTTCCACAACGACAAAGCTACAAATTCATTGTAGTAACAAAAATATCGACAACAGACAACCTTCCATAATGACAAGGCTACCATCAATTTTAGTGACAAAAATCTCGACAATATATTTCCTTCTATAATTACAAGGGTACCATCCATTGGAGTAACAAAAATTTCGATAACAGACTACTTTCCATAATGACAAGGCTACCATCCATTGGAGTAACTAAGATATCGATCACAGACTATGTTCCATGACGACAAGGCTAAAATCCATTGTATTAACAAAAATCTCGACAACACACTACCTTCCATAATGACAAGGCTACCATCCATTGTAGTGACAAAAATATCGATAATATACTACCTTATATAATGACAACACTACCATCCATTGGAATAACAAAAATCTCGACAACAGACTATGTTCCATAATGACAAGGCTACCATCCCTTAGAGTAACAAATATTTCAAGAACTGACCACCTTCCATAATGACAAGTCTACCATCCATTGGAGTAACAAAGATATCGACAAAATACTACCTTCCATAATGACAAGTCTACCATCCATTGGAGTAACAAAGATATCTACAACATACTACCTTCCATAACGACAAGGCTACCATTCATTGGAATAACAAAAATCATGACAACAGACTACCTTCCATAATGACAAGGATACCATTCATTGGAATAACAAAAATCACGATAACAGACTACCTTCCATAATGACTAGGCTACCATCGATTGGAATAACAAAAATATCGACAACACACTACCTTCCATAATGACAAGGCTACCATCCAATGGAGTAACAAAAATATCGACAACAGACTACCTTCCATAATTAAAAGGCTACAATCCATTGGAGTATAAAAAATCTCGACAACAGACTACCTTCCATAATGACAAGGATACCATCCATTGGAGTAACTAAAATCTCATACACAAAATACCTTCTATAATGACTAGGCTACCATCCATTGGAGTAACAAAAATATCGACAACAGACTACCTTCCACAATGACAAAGCTACAAATTCATTGTAGTAACAAAAATATCGACAACAGACTACCTTCCATAATGACAAGGCTACCATCAATTTTAGTGACAAAAATCTCGACAATATATTTCCTTCTATAATTACAAGGGTACCATCCATTGGAGTAACAAAAATTTCGACAACAGACTACCTTCCATAATGACAAGGCTACCATCCATTGGAGTAACTAATATATCGATCACAGACTATGTTCCATGACGACAAGGCTAAAATCCATTGTATTAACAAAAATCTCGACAACACACTACCTTCCATAATGACAAGGCTACCATCCATTGTAGTGACAAAAATATCGATAATATACTACCTTATATAATGACAACACTACCATCCATTGGAATAACAAAAATCTCGACAACAGACTATGTTCCATAATGACAAGGCTACCATCCCTTAGAGTAACAAATATTTCAAGAACTGACTACCTTCCATAATGACAAGGCTACCATCCATTGGAGTAACAAAAATCTTGACAACAGACTACCTTCCATAATGACAAGGCTACCATCCATTGGAATAACAAAAATATCGACAACACACTACCTTTCATAATGACAAGGCTACCATGCAATTGAATAACAAATATCTAGGCAATAGACTACCTTCCATAATGACAAGGGTACCATCATTGGAGTAACCAAAATATCCACAAGAGACTACCTTCTATAATTATAATGCAACAATCCATTGTAGTATAAAAAATCTCGACAACAGACTACCTTCCATAATGACAAGGCTACCATCTATTGGAGTAACAAAAATCTCAACAACATACTACCTTCCACAATGACAAGGGTACCATCATTGGAGTAACCAAAATATCCACAAGAGACTACTTTCCATAATGACAAGGCTACAATCCATTGGAGTACAAAAATCTCGACAATAGACTACCTTCCATAATGACAAGGATACCATCCATTGGAGTAACTAAAATCTCATACACAAAATACCTTCTATAATGACTAGGCTACCATCCATTGGAGTAACAAAAATATCGACAATAGACTACCTTCCACAACGACAAAGCTACAAATTCATTGTAGTAACAAAAATATCGACAACAGACAACCTTCCATAATGACAAGGCTACCATCAATTTTAGTGACAAAAATCTCGACAATATATTTCCTTCTATAATTACAAGGGTACCATCCATTGGAGTAACAAAAATTTCGACAACAGACTACCTTCCATAATGACAAGGCTACCATCCATTGGAGTAACTAAGATATCGATCACAGACTATGTTCCATGACGACAAGGCTAAAATCCATTGTATTAACAAAAATCTCGACAACACACTACCTTCCATAATGACAAGGCTACCATCCATTGTAGTGACAAAAATATCGATAATATACTACCTTATATAATGACAACACTACCATCCATTGGAATAACAAAAATCTCGACAACAGACTATGTTCCATAATGACAAGGCTACCATCCCTTAGAGTAACAAATATTTCAAGAACTGACCACCTTCCATAATGACAAGTCTACCATCCATTGGAGTAACAAAGATATCGACAAAATACTACCTTCCATAATGACAAGTCTACCATCCATTGGAGTAACAAAGATATCTACAACATACTACCTTCCATAACGACAAGGCTACCATTCATTGGAATAACAAAAATCATGACAACAGACTACCTTCCATAATGACAAGGATACCATTCATTGGAATAACAAAAATCACGATAACAGACTACCTTCCATAATGACTAGGCTACCATCGATTGGAATAACAAAAATATCGACAACACACTACCTTCCATAATGACAAGGCTACCATCCAATGGAGTAACAAAAATATCGACAACAGACTACCTTCCATAATTAAAAGGCTACAATCCATTGGAGTATAAAAAATCTCGACAACAGACTACCTTCCATAATGACAAGGATACCATCCATTGGAGTAACTAAAATCTCATACACAAAATACCTTCTATAATGACTAGGCTACCATCCATTGGAGTAACAAAAATATCGACAACAGACTACCTTCCACAATGACAAAGCTACAAATTCATTGTAGTAACAAAAATATCGACAACAGACTACCTTCCATAATGACAAGGCTACCATCAATTTTAGTGACAAAAATCTCGACAATATATTTCCTTCTATAATTACAAGCGTACCATCCATTGGAGTAACAAAAATTTCGACAACAGACTACCTTCCATAATGACAAGGCTACCATCCATTGGAGTAACTAATATATCGATCACAGACTATGTTCCATGACGACAAGGCTAAAATCCATTGTATTAACAAAAATCTCGACAACACACTACCTTCCATAATGACAAGGCTACCATCCATTGTAGTGACAAAAATATCGATAATATACTACCTTATATAATGACAACACTACCATCCATTGGAATAACAAAAATCTCGACAACAGACTATGTTCCATAATGACAAGGCTACCATCCCTTAGAGTAACAAATATTTCAAGAACTGACTACCTTCCATAATGACAAGGCTACCATCCATTGGAGTAACAAAAATCTTGACAACAGACTACCTTCCATAATGACAAGGCTACCATCCATTGGAATAACAAAAATATCGACAACACACTACCTTTCATAATGACAAGGCTACCATGCAATGGAATAACAAATATCTAGGCAATAGACTACCTTCCATAATGACAAGGGTACCATCATTGGAGTAACCAAAATATCCACAAGAGACTACCTTCTATAATTATAATGCAACAATCCATTGTAGTATAAAAAATCTCGACAACAGACTACCTTCCATAATGACAAGGCTACCATCTATTGGAGTAACAAAAATCTCAACAACATACTACCTTCCACAATGACAAGGGTACCATCATTGGAGTAACCAAAATATCCACAAGAGACTACTTTCCATAATGACAAGGCTACAATCCATTGGAGTACAAAAATCTCGACAATAGACTACCTTCCATAATGACAAGACTACCATCCATTGGAGTAACAAAAAACTCGACAACAGACTACCTTCCATAATGACTAGGCTACCATCCATTAGAGTAACAAAGATATCGACAACATGCTACCTTCCACAACGACAAGGCTACAATCCATTGTAGTAACAAAAATCTCGACAACAAACTACCTTCCATAATGACAAGGCTACCATCCATTATAGTGACAAAAATCTCGACAATATATTACCTTCTATAATGACAAGGCTACCATCCATTGGAGTAACTAAAATCTCGACAACAGACTACCTTCCATAATGACAAGGCTACCATCCATTAGATTAACAAAAATCTCGTACACAAACTACCTTCCATAATGACTAGGATACCATCCATTGGAGTAACAAAGATATCGACCACATACTATCTTCCATAACGACAAGGATACAATACATTGTAGTAACAAAAATCTCGACAACAGATTACCTTCTATAATGACAAGGATACAATACATTGTAGTGACAAAAATCTCGATAATATACTACCTTCTATAATGACAACGCTACCATCCATTGGAATAACAAAAATATCGACAACATACTATGTTCCATAATGACAAGGCTACCATCCCTTAGAGTAACAAATATCTTAACAAAAGACCACCTTCCATAATGACAAGGCTATCATCCATTGGAGTAACAAAGATATCGACAACATACAACCTTCCATAATGACAAGGCAACCATCCATTGGAGTAACAAAATTCACGACAACAGACTACCTTCCATAATGACAAGGCTACCATCCATTGGAATAACAAAAATATCGACAACACACTACCTTCCATAATGACAAGGCTACCATGCAATGGAGTAACAAAAATCTAGGCAATAGACTACCTTCCATAATGACAAGGCTACAGTCAATTGTAGCAACAAAAATTTCGACAACAAACTACCTTCCATTATGTCAAGGCTACCATCCATTAGAGTAACAAAAAATCTCGACAATAGACTACCTTCCATGATGACAAGGCTACCATCCATTCGAGTAACTAAAATCTCGTACGCAAACTACCTTCCATAATGACAAGGCTACCATCCCTTAGAGTAACAAAAATCTCGACAACAAACTACCTTCCATAATGACAAGGCTATAATACATTGTAGTAACAAAAATCTCGAAAATAGGCTACCTTCCATAATGACAAGGCTACCATCCATTGTAGTGACAAAAATCTCGATAATATACTACCTTTTATAATGACAATGCTACCATACATTGGAATAAAAAAAATCTCAACAACAGACTACGTTCCATAATGACAAGGCTACCATCCCTTAGAGTAACAAAAATATCGACAACAGACTACCTTCCATAATGACAAGGCTACTATCCATTACAGTAACAAAGATATCTACAACAGATTACCTTCCATAACGACAAGGCTACGATCCATTGTAGTAACAAAAATCTCGACAATAGACTACCTTCCATAATGACAAGGCTACCATTCATTGGAATAACAAAAATATCGTACACAAACTACCATCAATAATGAATAGGCTACCATCCATTGCAGTAACAAAGATATCGACAACAGACTACCTTCCATAATGACAAGGCTACAATCCATTGTAGTAACAAAAATATCGATAACAAACTACCTTCCATAATGACAACGCTACCATCCATTGTAGTGACAAAAATATCAACAATATACAACCTTTTATAATGACAAGGCTACAATCTATTATAGTAACAAAAATCTCGACAATAGACTACCTTTCATAATGACAAGGCTACCATCCATTGGAATAACCAAAATCTCGACAACAGACTATGTTCCATAATGACAAGCCTACCATCCCTTAGTGTAACAAAAATCTCGACAACAGACTACCTTCCATAATGACAAGGCTACATTCCATTGGAGTATAGAAAATCTCGACAACAGACTACCTTCCATAATGACAAGGCTACCATCCATTGGAGTAAATAAAATTTTGTACACAAACTACCTTCCATAATGACTAGGATACCATCCATTGGAGTAACAAAGATATCGACAACAGACTATCTTCCATAACGACAAGGCTACCATCCCTTAGAGTAACAAATATCTTAACAAAAGACCACCTTCCATAATGACAAGGCTATCATCCATTGGAGTAACAACAAACTCGACAACATACAACCTTCGATAATGACAAGGCAACCATCCATTGGAGTAACAAAGATATCGACAACAGACTACCTTCCATAATGACAAGGCTACCATCCATTGTAGTAACAAAAATCTCGTCAATAGACTACCTTCCATAATGACAAGGCTACCATGCAATGGAGTAACAAAAATCTAGGCAATAGACTACCTTCCATAATGACAAGGCTACAGTCAATTGTAGCAACAAAAATCTCGATAACAAACTACCTTCCATTATGACAAGGCTACCATCCATTAGAGTAACAAAAAATCTCGACAATAGACTACCTTCCATGATGACAAGTCTACCATCCATTCGAGTAACTAAAATCTCGTACGCAAACTACCTTCCATAATGACTAGGCTACCATCCATAGGAGTAACGAAGATATCGACAACAAACTACCTTCCATAATGACAAGGCTACCATCCCTTAGAGTAACAAAAATCTCGACAACAAACTACCTTCCATAATGACATGGCTATAATACATTGTAGTAACAAAAATCTCGAAAACAGGCTACCTTCCATAATGACAAGGCTACCATCCATTGTAGTGACAAAAATCTCGATAATATACTACCTTTTATAATGACAATGCTACCATCCATTGGAATAAAAAAAATCTCAACAACAGACTATGTTCCATAATGACAAGGCTACCATCCCTTAGAGTAACAAAAATATCGACAACAGACTACCTTCCATAATGACAAGGCTACCATCCATTACAGTAACAAAGATATCTACAACAGATTACCTTCCATAACGACAAGGCTACGATCCATTGTAGTAACAAAAATCTCGACAATACACTACCTTCCATAATGACAAGGCTACCATTCATTGGAATAACAAAAATATCGTACACAAACTACCTTCAATAATGAATAGGCTACCATCCATTGCAGTAACAAAGATATCGACAACAGACTACCTTCCATAATGACAAGGCTACAATCCATTGTAGTAACAAAAATATCGATAACAAACTACCTTCCATAATGACAACGCTACCATCCATTGTAGTGACAAAAATATCAACAATATACAACCTTCTATAATGACAAGGCTACCATCCATTGGAGTACCAAAAATCCCGCCAATAAACTACCTTTCATAATGACAAGGCTACAATCTATTATAGTAACAAAAATCTCGACAATAGACTACCTTTCATAATGACAAGGCTACCATCCATTGGAATAACCAAAATCTCGACAACAGACTATGTTCCATAATGACAAGCCTACCATCCCTTAGTGTAACAAAAATCTCGACAACAGACTACCTTCCATAATGACAAGGCTACATTCCATTGGAGTATAGAAAATCTCGACAACAGACTACTTTCCATAATGACAAGGCTACCATCCATTGGAGTAAATAAAATTTTGTACACAAACTACCTTCCATAATGACTAGGATACCATCCATTGGAGTAACAAAGATATCGACAACAGACTATCTTCCATAACGACAAGGCTACCATCCCTTAGAGTAACAAATATCTTAACAAAAGACCACCTTCCATAATGACAAGGCTATCATCCATTGGAGTAACAACAAACTCGACAACATACAACCTTCGATAATGACAAGGCAACCATCCATTGGAGTAACAAAGATATCGACAACAGACTACCTTCCATAATGACAAGGCTACCATCCATTGTAGTAACAAAAATCTCGTCAATAGACTACCTTCCATAATGACAAGGCTACCATGCAATGGAGTAACAAAAATCTAGGCAATAGACTACCTTCCATAATGACAAGGCTACAGTCAATTGTAGCAACAAAAATCTCGACAACAAACTACCTTCCATTATGACAAGGCTACCATCCATTAGAGTAACAAAAAATCTCGACAATAGACTACCTTCCATGATGACAAGGCTACCATCCATTCGAGTAACTAAAATCTCGTACGCAAACTACCTTCCATAATGACTAGGCTACCATCCATAGGAGTAACGAAGATATCGACAACAAACTACCTTCCATAATGACAAGGCTACCATCCCTTAGAGTAACAAAAATCTCGACAACAAACTACCTTCCATAATGACAAGGCTATAATACATTGTAGTAACAAAAATCTCGAAAACAGGCTACCTTCCATAATGACAAGGCTACCATCCATTGTAGTGACAAAAATCTCGATAATATACTACCTTTTATAATGACAATGCTACCATCCATTGGAATAAAAAAAATCTCAACAACAGACTACGTTCCATAATGACAAGGCTACCATCCCTTAGAGTAACAAAAATATCGACAACAGACTACCTTCCATAATGACAAGGCTACCATCCATTACAGTAACAAAGATATCTACAACAGATTACCTTCCATAACGACAAGGCTACGATCCATTGTAGTAACAAAAATCTCGACAATATACTACCTTCCATAATGACAAGGCTACCATTCATTGGAATAACAAAAATATCGTACACAAACTACCTTCAATAATGAATAGGCTACCATCCATTGCAGTAACAAAGATATCGACAACAGACTACCTTCCATAATGACAAGGCTACAATCCATTGTAGTAACAAAAATATCGATAACAAACTACCTTCCATAATGACAACGCTACCATCCATTGTAGTGACAAAAATATCAACAATATACAACCTTCTATAATGACAAGGCTACCATCCATTGGAGTACCAAAAATCCCGCCAATAAACTACCTTTCATAATGACAAGGCTACAATCTATTATAGTAACAAAAATCTCGACAATAGACTACCTTTCATAATGACAAGGCTACCATCCATTGGAATAACCAAAATCTCGACAACAGACTATGTTCCATAATGACAAGCCTACCATCCCTTAGTGTAACAAAAATCTCGACAACAGACTACCTTCCATAATGAAAAGGCTACATTCCATTGGAGTATAGAAAATCTCGACAACAGAGTACCTTCCATAATGATAAGGCTACCATCCATTGGAGTAAATAAAATCTTGTACACAAACTACCTTCCATAATGACTAGGATACCATCCATTGAAGTAACAAAGATATCGACAACAGACTATCTTCCATAACGACAAGGCTACCATCCCTTAGAGTAACAAATATCTTAACAAAAGACCACCTTCCATAATGACAAGGCTATCATCCATTGGAGTAACAACAAACTCGACAACATACAACCTTCCATAATGACAAGGCAACCATCCATTGGAGTAACAAAGATATCGACAACAGACTACCTTCCATAACGACAAGGCTGCAATCCATTGTAGTAACAAAAATCTCGTCAATAGACTACCTTCCATAATGACAAGGCTACCATGCAATGGAGTAACAAAAATCTAGGCAATAGACTACCTTTCATATTGACAAGGCTATCATCCATTGGAGTAACAACAAACTCGACAACATACAACCTTCGATAATGACAAGGCAACCATCCATTGGAGTAACAAAGATATCGACAACAGACTACCTTCCATAATGACAAGGCTACCATCCATTGTAGTAACAAAAATCTCGTCAATAGATATCGACAAGGCTACCATCCCTTGGAGTAACTAAAATCTCGTACACAAACTACCTTCCTTAATGACTAGGCTACCATCCATTGTAGTAACAAAGATATCGAAAATAGACTATCTTCCATAACGACAAGGCTACAATCCATTATAGTAACAAAAATTTCGACAACAGACTACCTTCCATAATGACAAGGCTACCATCCATTGGAGTAACAAAAAACTCGACAACAGACTACCTTCCATAATGACTAGGCTACGATCCATTGGAGTAACAAAGATATCGAAAACAAAATACCTTCCATAACGACAAGGCTACAATCCATTGTAGTAACAAAAATCTCGACAACACACTACCTTCCGTAATGACAAGGATACCATCCATTATAGTGACAAAAATATCAACAATAGGCTACCTTCAATAATGACAAGGCTACCATCCATTGGAGTAACAAAAATCTCGACAAGATACTACCTTCCATAATGACAAGGCTACAATCTATTATAGTAACAAAAATATTGACAATAGACTACCTTTCATAATGAAAAGGCTACCATCCATTAGAATAACAAAAATCTCGACAACAGGCTACGTTTCATAATGACAAGGCTACCATCCATTGGCGTAACTAAAATCTCGACAACAGAGTACCTTCCATAATGACAAGGCTACCATACATTGGAGTAACAAAGATATCGACAACATACTACCTTCCATAATTACAAGGCTATCATCCCTTAGAGTAACACAAATCACGAGAACAAAATACCTTTCATAATGACAAGGCTACCATCCATTGGAATAACAAAAATATCGTACATAAACTACCTTCCATAATGACTAGGATACCATCCATTGGAGTAACAAAGATATCGACAACAAACTACCTTCCATAATGACAAGGCTACAATCCATTGTAGTGAAAAAAATCACGACAATATACTACCTTATATAATTACAATGCTACCATCCATTGTAATAACAAAAATATCATACACAAACTACCTTCAATAATGACTAGGCTACCATCCATTGGAGTAACAATGATGTCGACAACAGACTACCTTCCATAATGACAAGGCTACAATCCATTGTAGTAACAAAAATCTCGACAACAGACTACCTTCCGTAATGACAAGGCTACCATTCATTGTAGTGACAAAAATCTCCACAATATACTACCTTCTATAATGACAAGGCTACCATCCATTGGATTAACAAAAATCTCGACAACAGACTACCGTCTATAATGACAAGGCTACAATCTATTATAGTGATAAAAATCTCGACAATAGACTACCTTTCATAATGACAAGGCTACCATCCATTAGAATAACAAAAATATCGACAACAGACTACGTTCCATAATAACAAGGCTACCATAACTTAGAGTAACAAAAATCTCGACAATAGACTACCTTCCTTAATGACAAGGATAGAATCCATTGGAGTATAAAAAATCTCGACAACAGACTACCTTCCATAATGACAAGGCTACCATTCATTGGAGTAACTAAAATCTCGTACACAAACTACCTTCCATAATGACTTGGCTACCATCCATTGGAGTAACAAAGATATCGACAACAGACTACCTTCCACAACGACAAGGCTACAATCCATTGTAGTAACAAAAATCTCGACAGCAGACTACCTTCCATAATGACAAGGCTACCATCCATTATAGTGACAAAAATCTCGACAATATATTACCTTCTATAATGACAAGGCTACCATCCATTGGAGTAACAAAAATCTCGATAACAGACTACCTTCAATAATGAAAAGGCTACCATCCATTGGAGTAACTAAAATCTCGTACAAAAACTACCTTACATAATGATTAGGCTACCATCCATTGGAGTAACAAAGATATCTAAAATAGACTATCTTCCATAACGACAAGGCTACAATCCATTGTAGTAACAAAAATATCGACATTAGACTACCTTCCATAATGACAAGGCTACCATCCATTGGAGTAACAAAAAACTCGACAACAGACTACCTTCCATAATGACTAGGCTACCATACATTGGAGTAACAAAGATAGCGACAATAGACTACCTTCCTCAGTGACAAGGCTACAATCCATTGTAGTAACAAAAATCTCGACAATAGACTACCTTCAATAGTGACAAGGCTACCATTAATTGTAGTGACTCAACAATATACTACCTTCTATAATGATAAGGCTACCATCCATTGGATTAACAAAAATCTCGACAACAGACTACCTTCCATAATGACAAGGCTACAATCTATTATAGTGACAAAAATCTCGACAATAGACTACCTTTCATAATGACAAGGCTACCATCCATTAGAATAACAAAAATATCGACAAGAGACTACGTTCCATAATGACAAAGCTACCATCCCTTAGAGAAACAAAAATCTCTACAATAGACTACCTTCCATAATGAAAAGGATAGAATCCATTGGAGTATAAAAAATCTCGAAAACAGACTACCTTCCATAATGACAAGGTTACTATCCATTGGAGTAACTAAAATCTCGTACACAAACTACCTTCCATAATGAAAAGGCTACCATCCATTGGAGTAACAAAGATATCGGCAACAGACTACCTTCCACAACGACAAGGCTACAATCCATTGTAGTAACAAAAATCTTGACAACAGACTACGTTCCATAATGACAAGGCTACCATCCATTATAGTGACAAAAATCTCGACAATATATTACCTTCTATAATGACAAGGTTACCATCCATTGGAGTAACAAAAATCTCGACAACAGACTACCTTAAATAATGACAAGGCTACCATCCATTGGAGTAACTAAAATCTCGTGCACAAACTACCTTCCATAATGAGTAGGCTACTATCCATTGTAGTAACAAAGATATCGAAAATAGACTATCTTCCATAACGACAAGGCTACAATCCATTATCGTAACAAAAATATCGACAACAACCTACCTTCCATAATGACAAGGCTACCATCCATTGGAGTAACAAAAAACTCGACAACAGACTACCTTCCATATTGACTAGGCTACGATCCATTGGAGTAACAAAGATATCGACAACGTAATACCTTCCATAACGACAAGGCTACAATCCATTGTAGTAACAAAAATCTGGACAACACACTACCTTCCGCAATGTCAAGGCTACCATCCATTATAGTGACAAAAATATCAACAATATACTACCTTCAATAATGACAAGGCTACCATCCATTGGAGTAACAAAAATCTCGACAACATACTACCTTCCATAATGACAAGGCTACAATCTATTATAGTAACAAAAATATTGACAATAGACTACCTTTCATAGTGAAAAGGCTACCATCCATTAGAATAACAAAAATCTCGAAAACAACCTACGTTCCATAATGACAAGGCTACCATCCCTTAGAGTAACAAAAATCCCGACAACAGACTACCTTCCATAATGAAAAGGATAGAATCCATTGGAGTATAAAAAATCTCGAAAACAGACTACCTTCCATAATGACAAGGTTACTATCCATTGGAGTAACTAAAATCTCGTACACAAACTACCTTCCATAATGAAAAGGCTACCATCCATTGGAGTAACAAAGATATCGGCAACAGACTACCTTCCACAACGACAAGGCTACAATCCATTGTAGTAACAAAAATCTTGACAACAGACTACGTTCCATAATGACAAGGCTACCATCCATTATAGTGACAAAAATCTCGACAATATATTACCTTCTATAATGACAAGGCTACCATCCATTGGAGTAACAAAAATCTCGACAACAGACTACCTTAAATAATGACAAGGCTACCATCCATTGGAGTAACTAAAATCTCGTGCACAAACTACCTTCCATAATGAGTAGGCTACTATCCATTGTAGTAACAAAGATATCGAAAATAGACTATCTTCCATAACGACAAGGCTACAATCCATTATCGTAACAAAAATATCGACAACAACCTACCTTCCATAATGACAAGGCTACCATCCATTGGAGTAACAAAAAACTCGACAACAGACTACCTTCCATATTGACTAGGCTACGATCCATTGGAGTAACAAAGATATCGACAACGTAATACCTTCCATAACGACAAGGCTACAATCCATTGTAGTAACAAAAATCTGGACAACACACTACCTTCCGCAATGTCAAGGCTACCATCCATTATAGTGACAAAAATATCAACAATATACTACCTTCAATAATGACAAGGCTACCATCCATTGGAGTAACAAAAATCTCGACAACATACTACCTTCCATAATGACAAGGCTACAATCTATTATAGTAACAAAAATATTGACAATAGACTACCTTTCATAGTGAAAAGGCTACCATCCATTAGAATAACAAAAATCTCGAAAACAGCCTACGTTCCATAATGACAAGGCTACCATCCCTTAGAGTAACAAAAATCCCGACAACAGACTACCTTCCATAATGACAAGGCTACAATCCATTGGAGTATTAAAAATCTCGACAACAGACTACCTTCCATAATGACAAGGCTACCATCCATTGGCGTAAGTAAAATCTCGACAACAGAGTACCTTCCATAATGACAAGGCTACCATACATTTGAGTAACACAGATATCGACAACATACTACCTTCAATAATTACAAGGCTATCATCCCTTAGAGTAACACAAATCACGAGAACAAAATACCTTTCATAATGACAAGGCTACCATCCATTGGAATAACAAAAATATCGTACATAAACTACCTTCCATAATGACTAGGATACCATCCATTGGAGTAACAAAGATATCGACAACAAACTACCTTCCATAATGACAAGGGTACCATCCATTGTAGTGAAAAAAATCACGACAATATACTACCTTATATAATTACAATGCTACCATCCATTGTAATAACAAAAATATCATACACAAACTACCTTCAATAATGACTAGGCTACCATCCATTGGAGTAACAATGATGTCGAGAACAGACTACCTTCCATAACGACAAGGCTAAAATCCATTGTAGTAACAAAAATCTCGACAACACACTAACTTCCGTAATGACAAGGCTACCATCCATTATAGTGACAAAAATATCAACAATATACTACCTTCAATAATGACAATTCTACCATCCATTGGAGTAACAAAAATCTCGACAACATACTACCTTCCATAATGACAAGGCTACAATCTATTATAGTAACAAAAATATTGACAATAGACTACCTTTCATAATGACAAGGCTACCATCCATTAGAATAACAAAGATATCGACAACAGGCTACGTTCCATAATGACAAGGCTACCATCCCTTAGAGTAACAAAAATCTCGACAACAGACTACCTTCCATAATGACAAGGCTACAATCCATTGGAGTATAAAAAATCTCGACAATAGACTACCTTCCATAATGACAAGGCTACCATCCATTGGCGTAACTAAAATCTCGACAACAGAGTACCTTCCATAATGACAAGGCTACCATACATTGGAGTAACAAAGATATCGACAACATACTACCTTCCATAATTACAAGGCTATCATCCCTTAAAGTAACAAAAATCACGAGAACAAAATACCTTTCATAATGACAAGGCTACCATCCATTGGAATAACAAAAATATTGTACATAAACTACCTTCCATAATGACTAGGCTACCATCCATTGGAGTAACAAAGATATCGACAACAAATTACCTTCCATAATGATAAGGCTACCATCCATTGTAGTGAAAAAAATCTCGACAATATACTACCTTATATAATTACAATGCTACCATCCATTGTAATAACAAAAATATCATACACAAACTACCTTCAATAATGACTAGGCTACCATCCATTGGAGTAACAATGATGTCGACAACAGACTACCTTCCATAATGACAAGGCTACAATCCATTGTAGTAACAAAAATCTCGACAACATACTACCTTCCATAATGACAAGGCTACCATTCATTGTAGTGACAAAAATCTCCACAATATACTACCTTCTATAATGACAAGGCTACCATCCATTGGATTAACAAAAATCTCGACAACAGACTACCGTCTATAATGACAAGGCTACAATCTATTATAGTGATAAAAATCTCGAGAATAGACTACCTTTCATAATGACAAGGCTACCATCCATTAGAATAACAAAAATATCGACAACAGACTACGTTCCATAATAACAAGGCTACCATAACTTAGAGTAACAAAAATCTCGACAATAGACTACCTTCCTTAATGAAAAGGATAGAATCCATTGGAGTATAAAAAATCTCGACAACAGACTACCTTCCATAATGACAAGGCTACCATTCATTGGAGTAACTAAAATCTCGTACACAAACTACCTTCCATAATGACTAGGCTACCATCCATTGGAGTAACAAAGATATCGACAACAGACTACCTTCCACAACGACAAGGCTACAATCCATTGTAGTAACAAAAATCTCGACAACATACTACCTTCCATGATGACAAGGCTACCATTCATTGTAGTGACAAAAATCTCCACAATATACTACCTTATATAATGACAAGGCTACCATCCATTGGATTAACAAAAATCTCGACAACAGACTACCGTCTATAATGACAAGGCTACAATCTATTATAGTGATAAAAATCTCGACAATAGACTACCTTTCATAATGACAAGGCTACCATCCATTAGAATAACAAAAATATCGACAACAGACTACGTTCCATAATAACAAGGCTACCATAACTTAGAGTAACAAAAATCTCGACAATAGACTACCTTCCTTAATGACAAGGATAGAATCCATTGGAGTATAAAAAATGTCGACAACAGACTACCTTCCATAATGACAAGGCTACCATTCATTGGAGTAACTAAAATCTCGTACAAAAACTACCTTCCATAATAATTAGGCTACCATCCATTGGAGTAACAAAGATATCTAAAATAGACTATCTTCCATAACGACAAGGCTACAATCCATTGTAGTAACAAAAATATCGACATTAGACTACCTTCCATAATGACAAGGCTACCATCCATTGGAGTAACAAAAAACTCGACAACAGACTACCTTCCATAATGACTAGGCTACCATCCATTGGAGTAACAAAGATATCGACAATAGACTACCTTCCACAGTGACAAGGCTACAATCCATTGTAGTAACAAAAATCTCGACAATAGACTACCTTCCATAGTGACAAGGCTACCATTAATTGTAGTGACTCAACAATATACTACCTTCTATAATGATAAGGCTACCATCCATTGGATTAACAAAAATCTCGACAACAGACTACCTTCCATAATGACAAGGCTACAATCTATTATAGTGACAAAAATCTCGACAATAGACTACCTTTCATAATGACAAGGCTACCATCCATTAGAATAACAAAAATATCGACAACAGACTACGTTCCATAATGACAAAGCTACCATCCCTTAGAGAAACAAAAATCTCTACAATAGACTACCTTCCATAATGAAAAGGATAGAATCCATTGGAGTATAAAAAATCTCGAAAACAGACTACCTTCCATAATGACAAGGTTACTATTCATTGGAGTAACTAAAATCTCGTACACAAAATACCTTCCATAATGAAAAGGCTACCATCCATTGGAGTAACAAAGATATCGGCAACAGACTACCTTCCACAACGACAAGGCTACAATCCATTGTAGTAACAAAAATCTTGACAACAGACTACGTTCCATAATGACAAGGCTACCATCCATTATAGTGACAAAAATCTCGAAAATATATTACCTTCTATAATGACAAGGCTACCATCCATTGGAGTAACAAAAATCTCGACAACAGACTACCTTAAATAATGACAAGGCTACCATCCATTGGAGTAACTAAAATCTCGTGCACAAACTACCTTCCATAATGAGTAGGCTACTATCCATTGTAGTAACAAAGATATCGAAAACAGACTATCTTCCATAACGACAAGGCTACAATCCATTATAGTAAAAAAAATATCGACAACAAACTACCTTCCATAATGACAAGGCAACCATCCATTGGAGTAACAAAAAACTCGACAACAAACTACCTTCCATATTGACTAGACTACGATCCATTGGAGTAACAAAGATATCGACAACATAATACCTTCCATAACGACAAGGCTACAATCCATTTTAGTAACAAAAATTTGGACAACACACTACCTTCCGTAATGTCAAGGCTACCATCCATTATAGTGACAAAAATATCAACAATATACTACATTCAATAATGACAAGGCTACCATCCATTGGAGTAACAAAAATCTCGACAACATACTACCTTCCATAATGACAAGGCTACAATCTATTATAGTAACAAAAATATTGACAATAGACTACCTTTCATAGTGAAAAGGCTACCATCCATTAGAATAACAAAAATCTCGAAAACAGCCTACGTTCCATAATGACAAGGCTACCATCCCTTAGAGTAACAAAAATCCCGACAACAGACTACCTTCCATAATGACAAGGCTACAATCCATTGGAGTATAAAAAATCTCGACAACAGACTACCTTCCATAATGACAAGGCTACCATCCATTGGCGTAAGTAAAATCTCGACAACAGAGTACCTTCCATAATGACAAGGCTACCATACATTGGAGTAACACAGATATCGACAACATACTACCTTCAATAATTACAAGGCTATCATCCCTTAGAGTAACACAAATCACGAGAACAAAATACCTTTCATAATGACAAGGCTACCATCCATTGGAATAACAAAAATATCATACATAAACTACCTTCCATAATAAATAGGCTACCATCCATTGGAGTAACAAAGATATCGACAACAAACTACCTTCCATAATGACAAGGCTACCATCCATTGTAGTGAAAAAAATCTCGACAATATACTACCTTATATAATTACAATGCTACCATCCATTGTAATAACAAAAATATCATACACAAACTACCTTCAATAATGACTAGGCTACCATCCATTGGAGTAACAATGATGTCGAGAACAGACTACCTTCCATAACTACAAGGCTACAATCCATTATAGTAACAAAAATCTCGACAACACACTACCTTCCGTAATGACAAGGCTACCATCCATTATAGTGACAAAAATATCAACAATATACTACCTTCAATAATGACAAGGCTACCATCCATTGGAGTAACAAAAATCTCGACAACATACTACCTTCCATAATGACAAGGCTACAATCTATTATAGTAACAAAAATATTGACAATAGACTACCTTTCATAATGAAAAGGCTACCATCCATTGGAATAACAAAAATCTCGACAACAGGCTACGTTCCATAATGACAAGGCTACCATCCCTTAGAGTAACAAAAATCCCGACAACAGACTACCTTCCATAATGACAAGGCTACAATCCATTGGAGTATAAAAAATCTCGACAACAGACTACCTTCCATAATGACAAGGCTACCATCCATTGGCGTAACTAAAATCTCGACAACAGAGTACCTTCCATAATGACAAGGCTACCATACATTGGAGTAACAAAGATATCGACAACATACTACCTTCCATAATTACAAGGCTATCATCCCTTAGAGTAACAAAAATCACGAGAACAAAATACCTTTCATAATGACAAGGCTACCATCCATTGGAATAACAAAAATATTGTACATAAACTACCTTCCATAATGACTAGGCTACCATCCATTGGAGTAACAAAGATATCGACAACAAATTACCTTCCATAATGACAAGGCTACCATCCATTGTAATGAAAAAAATCTCGACAATATACTACCTTATATAATTACAATGCTACCATCCATTGTAATAACAAAAATATCATACACAAACTACCTTCAATAATGACTAGGCTACCATCCATTGGAGTAACAATGATTTCGACAACAGACTACCTTCCATAATGACAAGGCTACAATCCATTGTAGTAACAAAAATCTCGACAACAGACTACCTTCCATAATGACAAGGATACCATTCATTGTAGTGACAAAAATCTCCACAACATACTACCTTCTATAATAACAAGGCTACCATCCATTGGATTAACAAAAATCTCGACAACAGACTACCTTCCATAATGACAAGGCTACAATCTATTATAGTGACAAAAATCTCGACAATAGACTACCTTTCATAATGACAAGGCTACCATCCATTAGAATAACAAAAATATCGACAACAGACTATGTTCCATAATGACAAGGCTACCATCCCTTAGAGAAACAAAAATCTCTATAATAGACTACCTTCCATAATGAAAAGGATAGAATCCATTGGAGTATAAAAAATCTCGACAACAGACTACCTTCCATAATGACAAGGTTACTATCCATTGGAGTAACTAAAATCTCCTACACAAACTACCTTCCATAATGACAAGGCTACCATCCATTGTAGTGACAAAAATCTCAACAATATACTACCTTCTATAATGAAAATGCTACCATCCATTGGAATAACAAAAATATCTTACAAAAACTATCTTCCATAGTGACTAGGCTACCATCCATTGGTGTAACAAAGATATCGTCAATAGATTACCTTCCATAACGACAAGGCTACAATCCATTGTAGTAACAAAATCTCGATAAAAGACTACCTTCCATAACGACAAGGCTACAATCCATTATAGTGACAAAAATCACGACAATATATTAACTTCTATAATGACAAGGCTACCATGCATTGGAGTAATAAAAATCTCGACAACAGACTACCTTCCATAATGACAAGGCTACCATCCATTAGAGCAACTAAAATCTCGTACACAAAATACCTTCCATAATGACTAGGCTACCATCCATTGGAGTAACAAAGATATCGACAACAGACTATCTTCCATAACGACAAGGCTACAATCCATTGTAGTAACAAAAATCTCGCACAGATTACCTTCCATAATGACAAGGCTACCATCAATTGTAGTGAAAAAAATCTCGATAATATACTACCTTCTATAATGACAACGCTACCATCCATTGGAATAACAAAAATATCGACAACAGAGACTACGTTCCATAATGACAAGGCTACCATCCATTAGAGTAACAAAGATCATGACAACAGACTACCCTCCACTGTGACAAGGCTACCATCCATTAGAATAATAAAAATATCGACAACACACTACCTTCCATAATGTCAAGGCTACCATGAAGTGGAGTAACAAAATTCTAGGCAATAGACTACCTTCCATAATTACAAGGGTACCATAATTGGAGTAACCAAAATATCCACAAGAGACTACCTTTCATAATGACAAGGCTACCATCCATTGGAGTAACAGAACTCTCGACAATAGACTACCTTCGATAATGACAAGTCTACCATCCATTGGAGTAATAAAAATCTCGACAACAGACTACCTTCCATAATGACAAGGGTACCATCATTGGAGTAACCAAAATATCCACAAGAGACTACCTTCCATAATGACAAGGCTACAATCCATTGGAGTATAAAAAATCTCAACAACAGACTACCTTCCATAATGACAAGGCTACCATCCATTGGAGTAACAAAAAACTGGACAACAGACTACCTTCCATAATGACTAGGCTACCATCCATTGGAGTAACAAAGATATCGACAACAGACTACCTTCCATAACGACAAGGCTACAATCCATTGTAGTAACAAAAATCTCGACAATAGACTACCTTCCATAATGACAAGGGTACCATCCATTGTAGTGACAAAAATCTCAATAATATACTACCTTCTATAATGAAAAGGCTACCATCCATTGGAGTAATAAAAATCTCGACAACAAACTACCTTCCATAATGACAAGTCTACAATCTATTATAGTAACAAAAATCTCAACAATAGAATACCTTTCATAATGACAAGGCTACCATCCATTGGAATAACAAAAATCTTGACAAAAGACTATTTTCCATAACGACAAGGCTACCATCCCTTAGAGTAACAAAAATAGCGACAACAAACTACCTTCCATAATGACAAGGCTACCATCCATTGGAGTAACAAAGATATCGAAAACAGAATAAGTTCCATAATGACAAGGCTACCATCCATTGGAGTAACAAAGATATCTACAACATACTACCTTCCATAATGACAAGGCTACCATTCATTGGAATAACAAAAATTACGAGAACAGACTACCTTCCATAATGACTAGGCTACCATCTATTGGAATAACAAAAATATCGAAAACACACTAACTTCCATAATGACAAGGCTACCATCCAATGGAGTAAGAAAAATATCGACAACAGACTACCTTTCATAATGACAAGGCTACCATCCATTGGAGTAACAGAAATCTCGACAATAGACTACCTTCGATAATGACAAGTCTACCATCCATTGGAGTAACAAAAATCTCGACAACAGACTACCTTCCATAATGACAACGGTACCATCATTGGAGTAACCCAAATATCCAAAAGAGACTACCTTCCATAATGACAAGGCTACAATCCATTGGAGTATAAAAAATCTCAACAACAGACTACCTTCCACAATGACAAGGCTACCATCCATTGGAGTAACAAAAAACTCGACAACAGACTACCTTCCATAATGACTAGGCTACCATCCATTGGAGTAACAAAGATATGGACAACAGACTACCTTCCATAACCTTAAGGCTAAAATCCATTGTAGTAACAAAAATCTCGACAATAGACTACCTTCCATAATGACAAGGCTACCATCCATTTTAGTGACAAAAATCTCAACAATATACTACCTTCTATAATGACAAGGCTACTATCCATTGGAGTAATAAAAATCTCGACAACAGACTACCTTCCATAATAACATGTCTACAGTCTATTATAGTAACAAAAATCTCAACAATAGAGTACCTTTCATAATGACAAGGCTACCATCCATTGGAATAACAAAAATCTCGACAACAGACTATGTTCCATAACGACAAGGCTACCATCCCTTAGATTAACAACAATCCTGACAACAAACTACCTTCCATAATGACAAGGCTACCATCCATTGGAGTAACAAAGATATCGATAACAGACTACCTTCCATAATGACAAGGCTACCATCCAATGGAGTAAAAAAGATATCGACAACAGACTACCTTTCATAATGACAAGGCTACCATTCATTGGAATAACAAAAATCACGAAAACAGACTACGTTCCATAATGACAAGTCTACCATCCATTGGAGTAACAAAAATCTCGACAATAAACTACCTTCCATAATGACAAGGCTACCATCCATTGGAGTAAAAAAGATATATACAAAATACTAGTTTCCATAATGACAAGGCTACCATCCATTAGAGTAACAAAAATCACGACAACAGACTACCTTCCACTATGACAAGGCTACCATCCATTAGAATAACAAAAATATCGACAACACACTACCTTCCATAATGACAAGGCTACAATCTATTGGAGTAACGGAAATCTCTACAACAAACTACCTTCGATAATGACAAGTCTACCATCCATTGTAGTAACAAAAATCTCGACAACAAACTACATTCCATAATGACAAGGGTACCATCATTGGAGTAACCAAAATATCCACAAGAAACTACCTTCCATAATGACAAGACTACAATCCATTGGAGTATAAAAAATCTCAACAACAGACTACCTTCCATAATGACAAGGCTACCATCCATTGGAGTAACAAAAATCTCGACAACAAACTACCTTCCATAATGACTAGGCTACCATCCATTGGAGTAACAAAGATATCGACAACAGACTACTTTCCATAACGACAAGGCTTCAATCTATTGTAGTAACAAAAATCTCGACAATAGACTACCTTCCATAATGACAAGGGTACCATCCATTGTAGTGACAAAAATCTCAACAATATACTACCTTCTATAATGAAAAGGCTACCATCCATTGGAGTAACAAAGATATCGACAACACACTATGTTCCATAATGACAAGGCTACCATCCATTGGAGTAACAAAGATATCTACAACATACTACCTTCCATAATGACAAGGCTACCATTCATTGGAATAACAAAAATCACGACAACAGACTACCTTCCATAATGACTAGGCTACCATCCATTAGAATAACAAAAATATAGAAAACACACTAACTTCCATAATGACAAGGCTACCATCCAATGGAGTAACAAAAATATCGACAACAGACTACCTTTCATAATGAAAAGGCTACCATCCATTGGAGTAACAGAAATCTCGACAACAGACTACCTTCGATAATGACAAGTCTACCATCCATTGGAGTAACAAAAATCTCGACAATAGACTACCTTCCATAATGACAAGGGTATCATCATTGGAGTAACCAAAATATCCACAAGAGACTACCTTCCATAATGATAAAGCTACCATCCATTGGAGTAACAAAAAACTAAACAACAAACTACCTTCCATAATGACTAGGCTACAATCCATTATAGTGACAAAAATCTCAACAATATACTACCTTCCATAATGAAAAGGCTACCATCCATTGGAGTAACAAATATATCGATAACAGACTACCTTCCATAATGACAACGCTACCATCCCATAGAGTAACAAAAATCACGACAACAGACTACCTTTCATAATGACAAGGCTACCATCCATTGGAATAACAAAAATACCGTACACAAACTACCTTCCATAATGACTAGGCTACCATCCATTGGAGTAACAAAGTTATCGAGAACAGACTACCTTCCATAATGACAAGGCTACAATCCATTGTAGTAACAAAATTCTCGACAACAGACTACCTTGCATAATGACAAGGCTACCATCCATTGTAGTGACAAAAATCTCGACAATATACTACCTTATATAAAGACAACACTACCATCCATTGGAATAATAAAAATCTCGACAACAGACAACCTTCCATATGGACAAGGCTACCATCCCTTAGAGTAACAAAAATCTCGACAACAGACTACTTTCCATAACGACAAGGCTACAATCCATTGTAGTAACAAAAATCTCGACAATAGACTACCTTCCATAATGACAAGGGTACCATCCATTGTAGTGACAAAAATCACGACAAGAGACTACCTTCCATAATGACAACGCTACCATCCATTGGAGTAACAAAAAACTAAACAACAGACTACCTTCCATAATGACAAGGCTACCATCCATTGGAGTAACAATGATATCAACAACAGACTACCTTCCATAATGACAAGGTTACCATCATTGGAGTAACCAAAATATCCACAACAGACTACCTTTCATAATGACAAGGCTACAATCCATTGGAGTATAAAAATCTCGACAACAGACTACCTTCCATAATGACTAGGCTACCATCCATTGGAGTAACAAAGATATCGACAACAGACTACTTTCCATAACGACAAGGCTACAATCCATTGTAGTAACAAAAATCTCGACAATAGACTACCTTCCATAATGACAAGGGTACCATCCATTATAGTGATAAAAATCTCAACAATATACTACCTTCTATAATGAAAAGGCTACCATCCATTGGAGTAATAAAATACTCGATAACAAACTAGCTTCCATAATGACAAGTCTACAATCTATTATAGTAACAAAAATTTCAACAATAGACTACCTTTCATAATGACAAGGCTACCATCCATTGGAATAACAAAAATCTCGACAAAAGACTATTTTCCATAATGACGAGGCTACCATCCATTGGAGTAACAAAGATATCTACAACATACTACCTTCCATAATGACAAGGCTAACATTCATTGGAATAACAAAAATCACGACAACAGACTACCTTCCATAATGACTAGGCTACCATCCATTAGAATAACAAAAATATCGAAAACACACTAACTTCCATAATGACAAGGCTACCATCCAATGGAGTAACAAAAATATCAAAAACAGACTACCTTTCATAATGACAAGGCTACCATCCATTGGAGTAACAGAAATCTCCACAACAGACTACCTTCGATAATGACAAGTCTACCATCCATTGGAGTAACAAAAATCTCAACAATAGACTACCTTCCATAATGACAAGGGTATCATCATTGGAGTAACAAAAATATCCACAAGAGACTACCTTTTATGAAGACATGGCTACAATCCATTGGAGTATAAAAAATCTCGACAACAGATTACCTTCCATAATGATAAAGCTACCATCCATTGGAGTAACAAAAAACTAAACAACAGACTACCTTCCATAATGACTAGGCTACCATCAATTGGAGTAACAAAGATATCGACAACATAATACCTTCCATAATGACAAGGCTAAAATCCATTGTAGTAACAATAATCTCGACAACAGACTACCTTCCATAATGACAAGGCTACCATCCATTGGAGTAACATAAATCACGACAACAGACTACCTTCCACTATGACAAGGTTACCATCCATTAGAATAACAAAAATATCGACAACACACTACCTTCCATAATGTCAAGGCTACCATGAAGTGGAGTAACAAAAATCTAGGCAATAGACTACCTTCCATAATTACAAGGGTACCATAATTGGAGTAACCAAAATATCCACAAGAGACTACCTTCTATAATGACAAGGCTACAATCCATTAGAGTATCATAAATCTCTACAACAGACTACCTTCAATAAGGACAAGTCTACCATCCATTGGAGTAACAAAAATATCGACAACAGACTACCTTCCATAACGACAAGGGTACCATCATTGGAGTAACCAAAATATCCACAACAGACTACCTTCCATAATGACAAGGCTAGAACCCATTGGAGTATAAAAAATCTCAACAACAGACTACCTTCCATAATGACAAGTCTACAATCTATTATAGTAACAAAAATATCAACAATAGACTACCTTTCATAATGACAAGGCTACCATCCATTGGAATAACAAAAATCTCGACAACAGACTATTTTCCATAACGACAAGGCTACCATCCCTTAGAATAACAAAAATCTCGACAACAAACTACCTTCCATAATGACAAGGCTACCATCCATTGGAGTAACAAAGATATCGACAACATACTACCTTCCATAATGACAACGCTACCATCCCATTGAGTAACAAAAATCACGACAACAGACTACCTTTTATAATGACAAGGCTACCATCCATTGGAATAACAAAAATATCTTACACAAACTACCTTCCATAATGACTAGGATACAATCCATTGGAGTAACAAAGATATAGAGAACATACTACCTGCCATAACGACAAGGCTACTATCCATTATAGTAACAAAATTCTCGACAACAGACTACCTTACATAATGTCAAGGCTACCATCCATTGTAGTGACAAAAATCTCGACAATATACTACCTTATATAATGAAAAAACTATCATCCATTGCTATAATAAAAATCTCGACAACAGACAACCTTCCATATGGACAAGGCTACCATCCCTTAGAGTAACAAAAATCACGACAACAGACTACCTTCCATTATGACTAGGCTACCATCCATTGGGGTAACAAAGATATCTATAACATACTACCTTCCATAATGACAAGGTTACCATCCATTGGAGTAACAGAAATCTCGACAATAGACAACCTTCGATAATGACCAGTCTACCATCCATTGGAGTAACAAAAATCTCGACAATAGACTACCTTTCATAATGACAAGGGTACCATCATTGGAGTAACCAAAATATCCACAAGAGACTACCTTCCATAATGACAAGGCTATAATCCATTGGAGTATAAAAAATCTCAACAACATACTACCTTCCATAATGACAAGGCTACAATCCCTTAGAGTAACAAAAATCTCGACAACAAACTATCTTCCATAATGACAAGGCTACCATCCGTTGGAGTAACAAAGATATTGACAACATACTAACTTCCATAATGACAAGGCTACAATCCATTGGAGTAAAAAAATCACGACAACAGACTACCTTCAACTATGACAAGGCTACCATCCATTAGAATAACAAAAATATCGACAACACACTACCTTCCATAATGTCAAGGCTACCATGAAGTGGAGTAACAAAAATCTAGGCAATAGACTACCTTCCATAATCACAAGGGTACCATAATTGGAGTAACCAAAATATCCACAAGAGACTACCTTCCATAATGACAAGGCTACAATCCATTGGAGTAACAGAAATCTCTACAACAAACTACCTTCGATAAGGACAAGTCTACCATCCATTGGAGTAACAAAAATATCGACAACAGACTATCTTCCATAATGACAAGGGTACCATCATTGGAGTAACCAAAATATCCACAAGAGACTACCTTCCATAATGACAAGTCTACCTTCCATTGGAGTTTAAAAAATCTCAACAACAGACTACCTTCCATAATGACAAGTCTATAATCTATTATAGTAAGAAAAATCTCAACAATAGACTACCTTTCATAATTACAAGGCTACCATCCATTGGAATAACAAAAATCTCGACAACAGACTATTTTCCATAACGACAAGGCTACCATCCCTTAGAGTAACAAAAATCTCGTCAACAAACTACTTTCCATAATGACAAGGCTACCATCCATTGGAGTAACAAAGATATCGACAACAGACTACCTTCCATAATGACAAGGCTACCATCCATTTTAGTAACAAAGATATCTACAACATACTACCTTCCATAATGACAAGGCTACCATTCATTGGAATAACAGAAATCATGACAACATACTACCTTCCATAACGACAAGGCTTCAATCCATTGTAGTAACAAAATTCTCGACAACAGACTACCTTGCATAATGACAAGGCTACCATCCATTGTAGTGACAAAAATCTCGACAATATACTACCTTATATAATGACAACACTACCATCCATTGGAATAATAAAAATCTCGACAACAGACAACCTTCCATATGGACAAGGCTACCATCCCTTAGAGTAACAAAAATCTCGACAACAGACTACTTTCCATAACGACAAGGCTACAATCCATTGTAGTAAAAAAAATCACGACAAGAGACTACCTTCCATAATGACAACGCTACCATCCATTGGAGTAATAAAAAACTAAACAACAGACTACCTTCCATAATGACAAGGCTACCATCCATTGGAGTAACAAAGATATCAACAACAGACTACCTTCCATAATGACAAGGTTACCATCATTGGAGTAACCAAAATATCCACAAGAAACTACCTTCCATAATGATAAGGCTACAATCCATTGGAGTATAAAAAATCTCAACAACAGACTACCTTCCATAATGACAAGGCTACCATCCATTGGAGTAACAAAAATCTCGACAACAGACTACCTTCCATAATGACTAGGCTACCATCCATTGGAGTAACAAAGATATCGACAACAGACTACTTTCCATAACGACAAGGCTACAATCCATTGTAGTAACAAAAATCTCGACAATAGACTACCTTCCATAATGACAAGGGTACCATCCATTGTAGTGACAAAAATCTCAACAATATACTACCTTCTATAATGAAAAGGCTACCATCCATTGGAGTAATAAAATACTCGATAACAAACTAGCTTCCATAATGACAAGTCTACAATCTATTATAGTAACAAAAATCTCAACAATAGACTACCTTTCATAATGACAAGGCTACCATCCATTTTAGTAACAAAGATATCTACAACATACTACCTTCCATAATGACAAGGCTACCATTCATTGGAATAACAGAAATCATGACAACATACTACCTTCCATAACGACAAGGCTACAATCCATTGTAGTAACAAAATTCTCGACAACAGACTACCTTGCAGAATGACAAGGCTACCATCCATTGTAGTGACAAAAATCTCGACAATATACTACCTTATATAAAGACAACACTACCATCCATTGGAATAATAAAAATCTCAACAACAGACAACCTTCCATATGGACAAGGCTACCATCCCTTAGAGTAACAAAAATCTCGACAACAGACTACTTTCCATAACGACAAGGCTACAATCCATTGTAGTAAAAAAAATCACGACAAGAGACTACCTTCCATAATGACAACGCTACCATCCATTGGAGTAACAAAAAACTAAACAACAGACTACCTTCCATAATGACAAGGCTACCATCCATTGGAGTAACAAAGATATCAACAACAGACTACCTTCCATAATGACAAGGTTACCATCATTGGAGTAACCAAAATATCCACAAGAAACTACCTTCCATAATGATAAGGCTACAATCCATTGGAGTATAAAAAATCTCAACAACAGACTACCTTCCATAATGACAAGGCTACCATCCATTGGAGTAACAAAAATCTCGACAACAGACTACCTTCCATAATGACTAGGCTACCATCCATTGGAGTAACAAAGATATCGACAACAGACTACTTTCCATAACGACAAGGCTACAATCCATTGTAGTAACAAAAATCTCGACAATAGACTACCTTCCATAATGACAAGGGTACCATCCATTGTAGTGACAAAAATCTCAACAATATACTACCTTCTATAATGAAAAGGCTACCATCCATTGGAGTAATAAAATACTCGATAACAAACTAGCTTCCATAATGACAAGTCTACAATCTATTATAGTAACAAAAATCTCAACAATAGACTACCTTTCATAATGACAAGGCTACCATCCATTTTAGTAACAAAGATATCTACAACATACTACCTTCCATAATGACAAGGCTACCATTCATTGGAATAACAGAAATCATGACAACATACTACCTTCCATAACGACAAGGCTACAATCCATTGTAGTAACAAAATTCTCGACAACAGACTACCTTGCAGAATGACAAGGCTACCATCCATTGTAGTGACAAAAATCTCGACAATATACTACCTTATATAAAGACAACACTACCATCCATTGGAATAATAAAAATCTCAACAACAGACAACCTTCCATATGGACAAGGCTACCATCCCTTAGAGTAACAAAAATCTCGACAACAGACTACTTTCCATAACGACAAGGCTACAATCCATTGTAGTAAAAAAAATCACGACAAGAGACTACCTTCCATAATGACAACGCTACCATCCATTGGAGTAACAAAAAACTAAACAACAGACTACCTTCCATAATGACAAGGCTACCATCCATTGGAGTAACAAAGATATCAACAACAGACTACCTTCCATAATGACAAGGTTACCATCATTGGAGTAACCAAAATATCCACAAGAAACTACCTTCCATAATGATAAGGCTACAATCCATTGGAGTATAAAAAATCTCAACAACAGACTACCTTCCATAATGACAAGGCTACCATCCATTGGAGTAACAAAAATCTCGACAACAGACTACCTTCCATAATGACTAGGCTACCATCCATTGGAGTAACAAAGATATCGACAACAGACTACTTTCCATAACGACAAGGCTACAATCCATTGTAGTAACAAAAATCTCGACAATAGACTACCTTCCATAATGACAAGGGTACCATCCATTGTAGTGACAAAAATCTCAACAATATACTACCTTCTATAATGAAAAGGCTACCATCCATTGGAGTAATAAAATACTCGATAACAAACTAGCTTCCATAATGACAAGTCTACAATCTATTATAGTAACAAAAATCTCAACAATAGACTACCTTTCATAATGACAAGGCTACCATCCATTTTAGTAACAAAGATATCTACAACATACTACCTTCCATAATGACAAGGCTACCATTCATTGGAATAACAGAAATCATGACAACATACTACCTTCCATAACGACAAGGCTACAATCCATTGTAGTAACAAAATTCTCGACAACAGACTACCTTGCAGAATGACAAGGCTACCATCCATTGTAGTGACAAAAATCTCGACAATATACTACCTTATATAAAGACAACACTACCATCCATTGGAATAATAAAAATCTCAACAACAGACAACCTTCCATATGGACAAGGCTACCATCCCTTAGAGTAACAAAAATCTCGACAACAAACTACTTTCCATAACGACAAGGCTACAATCCATTGTAGTAACAAAAATCTCGACAATAGACTACCTTCCATAATGACAAGGGTACCATCCATTGTAGTGACAAAAATCACGACAAGAGACTACCTTTCATAATGACAACGCTACCATCCATTGGAGTAACAAAAAACTAAACAACAGACTACCTTGCATAATGACAAGGCTACCATCCATTGGAGTAACAAAGATATCAACAACAGACTACCTTCCATAATGACAAGGTTACCATCATTGGAGTAACCAAAATATCCACAAGAAACTACCTTCCATAATGACAAGGCTACAATCCATTGGAGTATAAAAAATCTCAACAACAGACTACCTTCCATAATGACAAGGCTACCATCCATTGGAGTAACAAAAATCTCGACAACAGAATACCTTCCATAATGACTAGGCTACCATCCATTGGAGTAACAAAGATATCGACAACAGACTACTTTCCATAACGACAAGGCTACAATCCATTGTAGTAACAAAAATCTCGACAATAGACTACCTTCCATAATGACAAGGGTACCATCCATTGTAGTAACAAAAATCTCAACAATAGACTACCTTTCATAATGACAAGGCTACCATCCATTGGAATAACAAAAATCTCGACAAAAGACTATTTTCCATAACGACAAGGCTACCATCCCTTAGAGTAACAAAAATCTCGACAACAAACTACCTTCCATAATGACAAGGCTACCATCCATTGGAGTAACAAAGATATCGACAACAGACTATGTTCCATAATGACGAGGCTACCATCCATTGGAGTAACCAAGATATCTACAACATACTACCTTCCATAATGACAAGGCTACCATTCATTGGAATAACAAAAATCACGACAACAGACTACCTTCCATAATGACTAGGCTACCATCCATTAGAATAACAAAAATATCGAAAACACACTAACTTCCATAATGACAAGGCTACCATCCAGTGGAGTAACAAAAATAACAACAACTGACTACCTTTCATAATGACAAGGCTACCATCCATTGGAGTAACAGAAATCTCGACAACAGACTACCTTCGATAATGACAAGTCTACCATCCATTGGAGTAACAAAAATCTCGACAATAGACTTCCTTCCATAATGACAAGGGTATCATCATTGGAGTAACAAAAATATCCACAAGAGACTACCTTCCATAACGACAAGGCTACAATCCATTGTAGTAACAAAATTCTCGACAACAGACTACCTTGCATAATGACAAGGCTACCATCCATTGTAGTGACAAAAATCTCGACAATATACTACCTTATATAAAGACAACACTACTATCCATTGGAATAATAAAAATCTCGACAATAGACAACCTTCCATATGGACAAGGCTACCATCCCTTAGAGTAACAAAAATCTCGACAACAGACTACTTTCCATAACGACAAGGCTACAATCCATTGTAGTAACAAAAATCTCGACAATAGACTACCTTCCATAATGACAAGGGTACCATCCATTGTAGTGACAAAAATCACGACAACAGACTACCTTTCATAATGACAACGCTACCATCCATTGGAGTAACAAAAAACTAAACAACAGACTACCTTCCATAATGACAAGGGTATCATCATTGGAGTAACAAAAATAACCACAAGAGACTACCTTCCATAACGACAAGGCTACAATCCATTGTAGTAACAAAATTCTCGACAACAGACTACCTTGCATAATGACAAGGCTACCATCCATTGTAGTGACAAAAATCTCGACAATATACTACCTTATATAAAGACAACACTACTATCCATTGGAATAATAATAATCTCGACAACAGACAACCTTCCATATGGACAAGGCTACCATCCCTTAGAGTAACAAAAATCTCGACAACAGACTACTTTCCATAACGACAAGGCTACAATCCATTGTAGTAACAAAAATCTCGACAATGGACTACCTTCCATAATGACAAGGGTACCATCCATTGTAGTGACAAAAATCACGACAAGAGACTACCTTTCATAATGACAACGCTACCATCCATTGGAGTAACAAAAAACTAAACAACATACTACCTTCCATAATGACAAGGCTACCATCAATTGGAGTAACAAAGATATCAACAACAGACTACCTTCCATAATGACAAGGTTACCATCATTGGAGTAACCAAAATATCCACAAGAAACTACCTTCCATAATGACAAGGCTACAATCCATTGGAGTATAAAAAATCTCAACAACAGACTACCTTCCATAATGACAAGGCTACCATCCATTGGAGTAACAAAAATCTCGACAACAGACTACCTTCCATAATGACTAGGCTACCATCCATTGGAGTAACAAAGATATCGACAACAGACTACTTTCCATAACGACAAGGCTACAATCCATTGTAGTAACAAAAATCTCGACAATAGACTACCTTCCATAATGACAAGGGTACCATCCATTGTAGTGACAAAAATCTCAACAATATACTACCTTCTATAATGAAAAGGCTACCATCCATTGGAGTAATAAAATAATCGATAACAAACTAGCTTCCATAATGACAAGTCTACAATCTATTATAGTAACAAAAATCTCAACAATAGACTACCTTTCATAATGACAAGGCTACCATCCATTGGAATAACAAAAATCTCGACAAAAGACTATTTTCCATAACGACAAGGCTACCATCCCTTAGAGTAACAAAAATCTCGACAACAAACTACCTTCCATAATGACAAGGCTACCATCCATTGGAGGAACAAAGATATCGACAACAGACTATGTTCCATAATGACGAGGCTACCATCCATTGGAGTAACAAAGATATCTACAACATACTACCTTCCATAATGACAAGGCTACCATTCATTGGAATAACAAAAATCACGACAACAGACTACCTTCCATAATGACTAGGCTACCATCCATTAGAATAACAAAAATATCGAAAACACACTAACTTCCATAATGACAAGGCTACCATCCAATGGAGTAACAAAAATATCAACAACGGACTACCTTTCATAATGACAAGGCTACCATCCATTGGAGTAACAGAAATCTCGACAACAGACTACCTTCGATAATGACAAGTCTACCATCCATTGGAGTAACAAAAATCTCGACAATAGACTACCTTCCATAATGACAAGGGTATCATCATTGGAGTAACAAAAATATCCACAAGAGACTACCTTTTATAAGGACAAGGCTACAATCCATTGGAGTATAAAAAATCTCGACAACAGATTACCTTCCATAATGATAAAGCTACCATCCATTAGAGTAACAAAAAACTAAAGAACAAACTACCTTCCATAATGACTAGGCTACCATCAATTGGAGTAACATAGATATCGACAACAGAATACCTTCCATAATGACAAGGCTAAAATCCATTGTAGTAACAAAAATCTCGACAACAGACTACCTTCCATAATGACAAGGCTACCATCCATTGGAGTAACAAAAATCACGACAACAGACTACCTTCCACTATGACAAGGTTACCATCCATTAGAATAACAAAAATATCGACAACACACTACCTTCCATAATGTCAAGGCTACCATGAAGTGGAGTAACAAAAATCTAGGCAAGGGTACCATAATTGGAGTAACCAAAATATCCACAAGAGACTACCTTCCATAATGACAAGGCTACAATCCATTAGAGTAACATAAATCTCTACAACAGACTACCTTCAATAAGGACAAGTCTACCATCCATTGGAGTAACAAAAATATAGACAACAGACTACCTTCCATAATGACAAGGGTACCATCATTGGAGTAACCAAAATATCCACAACAGACTACCTTCCATAATGACAAGGCTACAACCCATTGGAGTATAAAAAATCTCAACAACAGACTACCTTCCATAATGACAAGTCTACAATCTATTATAGTAACAAAAATATCAACAATAGACTACCTTCCATAATGACAAGGCTACCATCCATTGGAGTAACAAAGATATCGACAACATACTACCTTTCATAATGACAACGCTACCATCCCATTGAGTAACAAAAATCACGACAACAGACTACCTTTTATAATGAAAAGGCTACCATCCATTGGAATAACAAAAATATATTACACAAACTACCTTCCATAATGACTAGGATACAATCCATTGGAGTAACAAAGATATAGAGAACATACTACCTTCCATAACCACAAGGCTACTATCCATTCTAGTAACAAAATTCTCGACAACAGACTACCTTACATAATGTCAAGGCTACCATCCATAGTAGTGACAAAAATCTCGACAATATACTACCTTATATAATGACAAAACTATCATCCATTGGAATAATAAAAATCTCGACAACAGACAACCTTCCATATGGACAAGGCTACCATCCCTTAGAGTAACAAAAATCACGACAACAGACTACCTTCCATTATGACTAGGCTACCATCCATTGGGGTAACAAAGATATCTATAACATACTACCTTCCATAATGACAAGGCTACCATTCATTGGAATAATGAAATCACGACAAGAGACTACCTTCCATAATGACAACGCTACCATCCATTGGAATAACAAAAATATCGACAACACAGTACCTTCCATAATGACAAGGCTACCATCCAATGGAGTAACAAAAATATCGACAACATACTACCTTCCATAATGACAAGGTTACCATCCATTGGAGTAACAGAAATCTCGACAATAGACTACCTTCGATAATGACCAGTCTACCATCCATTGGAGTAACAAAAATCTCGACAATAGACTATCTTTCATAATGACAAGGGTACCATCATTGGAGTAACCAAAATATCCACAAGAGACTACCTTCCATAATGACAAGGCTACAATCCATTGGAGTAACAAAAATCTCGACAACAAACTAGCTTCCATAATGACAAGGCTACCATCCGTTGGAGTAACAAAGATATTGACAACATACTACCTTCCATAATGACAAGGCTACAATCCATTGGAGTAACAAAGATATTGACAACATACTACCTTCCATAATGACAAGGCTACAATCCATTGGAGTAAAAAAAATCACGACAACAGACTACCTTCCACTATGACAAGGCTACCATCCATTAGAATAACAAAAATATCGACAACACACTACCTTCCATAATGTCAAGGCTACCATGAAGTGGAGTAACAAAAATCTAGGCAATAGACTACCTTCCATAATCACAAGGGTACCATAATTGGAGTAACCAAAATATCCACAAGAGACTACCTTCCATAATGACAAGGCTACAATCCATTGGAGTAACAGAAATCTCTACAACAGACTACCTTCGATAAGGACAAGTCTACCATCCATTGGAGTAACAAAAATATCGACAACAGACTATCTTCCATAATGACAAGGGTACCATCATTGGAGTAACCAAAATATCCACAAGAGACTACCTTCCATAATGACAAGGCTACAATCCATTGGAGTTTAAAAAATCTCAACAACAGACTACCTTCCATAATGACAAGTCTATAATCTATTATAGTAACAAAAATCTCAACAATAGACTACCTTTTATAATTACAAGGCTACCATCCATTGGAATAACAAAAATCTCGACAACAGACTATTTTCCATAACGACAAGGCTACCATCCCTTAGAGTAACAAAAATCTCGACAACAAACTACCTTCCATAATGACAAGGCTACCATCCATTGGAGTAACAAAGATATCGACAACAGACTACCTTCCATAATGACAAGGCTACCATCCATTTTAGTAACAAAGATATCTACAACATACTACCTTCCATAATGACAAGGCTACCATTCATTGGAATAACAGAAATCATGACAACATACTACCTTCCATAACGACAAGGCTACAATCCATTGTAGTAACAAAATTCTCGACAATAGACTACCTTCCATAATGACAAGGCTACCATCCATTGTAGTGACAAAAATCTCGACAATATACTACCTTATATAATGTCAACACTACCATCCATTGGAATAATAAAAATCTCGACAACAGACAACCTTCCATATGGACAAGGCTACCATCCCTTAGACTAACAAAAATCTCGACAACAGACTACCTTCCATTATGACAAGCCTACCATCCATTGGGGTAACAAAGATATCTACAACATACTACCTTCCATAATGACAAGGCTACCATTCATTGGAATAACAAAAATCACGATAAGAGACTACCTTCCATAATGACAACGCTTCCATCCATTGGAATAACAAAAATATCGACAACACAGTACCTTCCATAATGACAACGCTACCATCCAATCGAGTAACAAAAATATCGACAACATACTACCTTCCATAATGACAAGGTTACCATCCATTGGAGTAACAGAAATCACGACAATAGACTACCTTCGATAATGACCAGTCTACCATCCATTGGAGTAACAAAAATCTCGACAACAGACTACCTTCCATAATGACAAGGGTACCATCATTGGAGTAACCAAAATATCCACAAGAGACTACCTTCCATAATGACAAGGCTACAATCCATTGGAGTATAAAAAATCTCAACAACAGACTACCTTCCATAATGACAAGGCTACAATCCCTTAGAGTAACAAAAATCTCGACAACAAACTAGCTTCCGTAATGACAAGGCTACCATCCGTTGGAGTAACAAAGATATTGACAACATACTACCTTCCATAATGACAAGGCTACCATCCATTGGAGTAAAAAAAATCACGACAACAGACTACCTTCCACTAAGAAAAGGCTACCATCCATTAGAATAACAAAAATATCGACAACACACTACCTTCCATAATGTCAAGGCTACCATGAAGTGGAGTAACAAAAATCTAGGCAATAGACTACCTTCCATAATTACAAGGGTACCATAATTGGAGTAACCAAAATATCCACAAGAGACTACCTTCCATAATGACAAGGCTACAATCCATTGGAGTATAAAAAATCTCAACAACAGACTACCTTCC
Source organism: Vicia faba (assembly GCA_948472305.1). NCBI lineage: Eukaryota > Viridiplantae > Streptophyta > Magnoliopsida > Fabales > Fabaceae > Vicia > Vicia faba. The sequence goes on from OX451741.1 coordinate 653,739,726, forward strand.
ATAACGACAAGTCTATAATCTATTATAGTAACAAAAATCTCAACAATAGACTACCTTTCATAATGAAAAGGCTACCATCCATTGGAATAACAAAAATCTCGACAACAGACTATTTTCCATAACGACAAGGCTACCATCCCTTAGAGTAACAAAAATCTCGACAATAAACTACCTTCCATAATGACAAGGCTACCATCCATTGGAGTAACAAGGATATCGACAACATACTACCTTCCATAATGACAACGCTACCATCCCATAGAGTAACAAAAATCACGAAAAAAAAATACCTTTCATAATGACAAGGATACCATCCATTGGAATAACAAAAATATCGTACACAAACTACCTTCCATAATGACTAGGCTATAATCCATTGGAGTAACAAAGATATAGAGAACATACTACCTTCCATAACGACAAGGGTATTATCCATTGTAGTAACAAAATTCTCGACACAAGACTACCTTACATAATGTCAAGGCTACCATCCATTGTAGTGGCAAAAATCTCGACAATATACTACGTTATATAATGACAACACTACCATCCATTGGAATAATAGAAATCTCGACAACAGACAACCTTCCATATGGACAAGGCTACCATCCCTTAGAGTAACAAAAATCACGACAACAGACTACCTTCCATTATGACAAGGCTACCATTCCATTGGGGTAACATAGATATCTACAACATACTACCTTCCATAATGACAAGGCTATCATTCATTGGAATAACAAAAATCACGACAAGAGACTACCTTCCATAATGACAACGCTACCATCCATTGGAATAACAAAAATATCGACAACAAAGTACCTTCCATAATGACAAGGCTACCATCCAATGGAGTAACAAAAATATCGACAACATACTACCTTCCATAATGACAAGGTTACCATCCATTGGAGTAACAGAAATCTCGACAATAGACTACCTTCGATAATGACCAGTCTACCATCCATTGGAGTAACAAAAATCTCGACAATAGACAACCTTTCATAATGACAAGGGTACCATCATTGGAGTAACCAAAATATCCACAAGAGACTACCTTCCATAATGACAAGGCTACAATCCATTGGAGTATAAAAAATCTCAACAACAGACTACCTTCCATAATGACAAGGCTATAATCCCTTAGAGTAACAAAAATCTCGACAACAAACTAGTTTCCATAATGACAAGGCTCCCATCCGTTGGAGTAACAAAGATATTGACAACATACTACCTTCCATAATGACAAGGCTACCATCCATTGGAGTAACAAAAATCACGACAACAGACTACCTTCCACTATGACAAGGCTACCATCCATTAGAATAACAAAAATATCGACAACACACAACCTTCCATAATGTCAAGGCTACCATGAAGTGGAGTAACAAAAATCTAGGCAATAAACTACCTTCCATAATCACAAGGGTACCATAATTGGAGTAACCAAAATATCCACAAGAGACTACCTTCCATAATGACAAGGCTACAATCCATTGGAGTAACAGAAATCTCTACAATAGACTACCTTCAATAAGTACAAGTCTACCATCCATTGGAGTAACAAAAATATCGACAACAGACTATCTTCCATAATGACAAGGGTACCATCATTGGAGTAACCAAAATATCCACAAGAGACTACCTTCCATAATGACAAGGCTACAATCCATTGGAGTTTAAAAAATCTCAACAACAGACTACCTTCCATAATGACAAGTCTATAATCTATTATAGTAACAAAAATCTCAACAATAGACTACCTTTCATAATGACAAGGCTACCATCCATTGGAATGTCAAAAATCTCGACAACAGACTATTTTCCATACTGACAAGGCTACCATCCCTTAGAGTAACAAAAATCTCGACAACAAACTACCTTCCATAATGACAAGGCTACCGTCCATTGGAGTAACAAAGATATCGACAACAGACTACCGTCCATAATGAAAAGGCTACCATCCATTTTAGTAACAAAGATATCTACAACATACCACCTTCCATAATGACAAGGCTACCATTCATTGGAATAACAAAAATCATGACAACATACTACCTTCCATAACGACAAGGCTACAATCCATTGTAGTAACAAAATTCTCGACAACAGACTACCTTCCATAATGACAAGGCTACCATCCATTGTAGTGACAAAAATCTCGCCAATATACTACCTTATATAATGTCAACACTACCATCCATTGGAATAATAAAAATCTCGACAACAGACAACCTTCCATATGGACAAGGCTACCATCCCTTAGACTAACAAAAATCTCGACAACATACTACCTTCCATTATGACAAGGCTACCATCCATTGGGGTAACAAAGATATCTACAACATACTACCTTCCATAATGACAAGGCTACCATTCATTGGAATAACAAAAATCACGACAAGAGACTACCTTCCATAATGACAACGCTTCCAGCCATTGGAATAACAAAAATATCGACAACACAGTACCTTCCATAATGACAAGGCTACCATCAAATCGAGTAACAAAAATATCGACAACATACTACCTTCCATAATGACAAGGTTACCATCCATTGGAGTAACAGAAATCACGACAATAGACTACCTTCGATAATGACCAGTCTACCATCCATTGGAGTAACAAAAATCTCGACAACAGACTACCTTCCATAATGACAAGGGTACCATCATTTGAGTAACCAAAATATCCATAAGAGACTACCTTCCATAATGACAAGGCTACAATCCATTGGAGTATAAAAAATCTCAACAACAGACTACCTTCCATAATGACAAGGCTACAATCCCTTAGAGTAACAAAAATCTCGACAAAAAACTAGCTTCCATAATGACAAGGCTACCATCCGTTGGAGTAACAAAGATATTGACAACATACTACCTTCCATAATGACAAGGCTACCATCCATTGGAGTAACAAAAATCACGACAACAAACTACCTTCCACTAAGAAAAGGCTACCATCCATTAGAATAACAAAAATATCGACAACACACTACCTTCCATAATGTCAAGGCTACCATGAAGTGGAGTAACAAAAATCTAGGCAATAGACTACCTTCCATAATTACAAGGGTACCATAATTAGAGTAACCAAAATATCCATAAGAGACTACCTTCCATAATGACAAGGCTACAATCCATTGGAGTAACAGAAATCTCTACAACAGACTACCTTCGATAAGGACAAGTCTACCATCCATTGGAAAAAAAATATCGAAAACAGACTAGCTTCCATAATGACAAGGGTACCATCATTGGAGTAACCAAAATATCCACAAGAGACTACCTTCCATAATGACAAGGCTACAATTCATTGGAGTATAAAAAATCTCAACAACAGACTACCTTCCATAATGACAAGTCTACAATCTATTATAGTAACAAAAATCTCAACAACATACTACCTTCCATAATGACAAGGCTACCATCCATTGGAGTAACAAAGATATCGACAACAGACTACCTTCCATAATGACAAGGCTACCATCCATTTTAGTAACAAAGATATCTACAACATACTACCTTCCATAATGACAAGTCTACAATCTATTATAGTAACAAAAATCTCGACAACAAACTACCTTCCATAATGACAAGGCTATCATCCATTGGAGTAACAAAGATATCGACAACAGACTACCTTCCATAATGACAACGCTACCATCCATTTTAGTAACAAAGATATCTACAACATACTACCTTCCATAATGACAAGGCTACCATTCATTGGAATAACAAAAATCATGACAACATACTACCTTCCATAACGACAAGGCTACAATCCATTGTAGTAACAAAATTCTCGACAACAGACTACCTTCCATAATGACAAGGCTAGCATCCATTGTAGTGACAAAAATCTCGACAATATACTACCTTATATAATGTCAACACTACCATCCATTGGAATAATAAAAATCTCGACAACAGACAACCTTCCATATGGACAAGGCTACCATCCCTTGGACTAACAAAAATCTCGACAACATACTACCTTCCATTATGACAAGGCTACCATCCATTGGGGTAACAAAGATATCTACAACATACTACCTTCCATAATGACAAGGCTACCATTCATTGGAATAACAAAAATCACGACAAGAGACTACCTTCCATAATGACAACGCTTCCATCCATTGGAATAACAAAAATATCGACAACACAGTACCTTCCATAATGACAAGGCTACCATCAAATCGAGTAACAAAAATATCGACAACATACTACCTTCCATAATGACAAGGTTACCATCCATTGGAGTAACAGAAATCACGACAATAGACTACCTTCGATAATGACCAGTCTACCATCCATTGGAGTAATAAAAATCTCGACAACAGACTACCTTCCATAATGACAAGGGTACCATCATTTGAGTAACCAAAATATCCATAAGAGACTACCTTCCATAATGACAAGGCTACAATCCATTGGAGTATAAAAAATCTCAACAACAGACTACCTTCCATAATGACAAGGCTACAATCCCTTAGAGTAACAAAAATCTCGACAACAAACTAGCTTCCATAATGACAAGGCTACCATCCGTTGGAGTAACAAAGATATTGACAACATACTACCTTCCATAATGACAAGGCTACCATCCATTGGAGTAACAAAAATCACGACAACAGACTACCTTCCACTAAGACAAGGCTACCATCCATTAGAATAACAAAAATATCGACAACACACTACCTTCCATAATGTCAAGGCTACCATGAAGTGGAGTAACAAAAATCTAGGCAATAGACTACCTTCCATAATTACAAGGGTACCATAATTGGAGTAACCAAAATATCCACAAGAGACTACCTTCCATAATGACAAGGCTACAATCCATTGGATTAACAGAAATCTCTACAACAGACTACCTTCGATAAGGACAAGTCTACCATCCATTGGAAAAAAAATATCGAAAACAGACTAGCTTCCATAATGACAAGGGTACCATCATTGGAGTAACCAAAATATCCACAAGAGACTACCTTCCATAATGACAAGGCTACAATCCATTGGAGTATAAAAAATCTCAACAACAGACTACCTTCCATAATGACAAGTCTACAATCTATTATAGTAACACAAATCTCAACAACATACTACCTTCCATAATGACAAGGATACCATCCATTGGAGTAACAAAGATATCGACAACAGACTACCTTCCATAATGACAAGGCTACCATCCATTTTAGTAACAAAGATATCTACAACATACTACCTTCCATAATGACAAGTCTACAATCTATTATAGTAACAAAAATCTCGACAACAAACTACCTTCCATAATGACAAGGCTACCATCCATTGGAGTAACAAAGATATCGACAACAGACTACCTTCCATAATGACAAGGCTACCATCCATTTTAGTAACAAAGATATCTACAACATACTACCTTCCATAATGACAAGGCTACCATTCATTGGAATAACAAAAATCATGACAACATACTACCTTCCATAACGACAAGGCTACAATCCATTGTAGTAACAAAATTCTCGACAACAGACTACCTTCCATAATGACAAGGCTACCATCCATTGTAGTGACAAAAATATCGACAATATACTACCTTATATAATGTCAACACTACCATCCATTGGAATAATAAAAATCTCGACAACAGACAACCTTCCATATGGACAAGGCTACCATCCCTTGGACTAACAAAAATCTCGACAACATACTACCTTCCATTATGACAAGGCTACCATCCATTGGGGTAACAAAGATATCTACAACATACTACCTTCCATAATGACAAGGCTACCATTCATTAGAATAACAAAAATCACGACAAGAGACTACCTTCCATAATGACAACACTTCCATCCATTGGAATAACAAAAATATCGACAACACAGTACCTTCCATAATGACAAGGCTACCATCAAATCGAGTAACAAAAATATCGACAACATACTACCTTCCATAATGACAAGGTTACCATCCATTGGAGTAACAGAAATCACGACAATAGACTACCTTCGATAATGACCAGTCTACCATCCATTGGAGTAACAAAAATCTCGACAACAGACTACCTTCCATAATGACAAGGGTAACATCATTTGAGTAACCAAAATATCCATAAGAGACTACCTTCCATAATGACAAGGCTACAATCCATTGGAGTATAAAAAATATCAACAACAGACTACCTTCCATAATGACAAGGCTACAATCCCTTAGAGTAACAAAAATCTCGACAACAAACTAGCTTCCATAATGACAAGGCTACCATCCGTTGGAGTAACAAAGATATTGACAACATACTACCTTCCATAATGACAAGGCTACCATCCATTGGAGTAACAAAAATTACGACAACAGACTACCTTCCACTAAGACAAGTCTACCATCCATTAGAATAACAAAAATATCGACAACACACTACCTTCCATAATGTCAAGGCTACCATGAAGTGGAGTAACAAAAATCTAGGCAATAGACTACCTTCCATAATTACAAGGGTAACATAATTGGAGTAACCAAAATATCCACAAGAGACTACCTTCATTAATGACAAGGCTACAATCCATTAGAGTAACAGAAATCTCTACGACAGACTACCTTCAATAAGGACAAGTCTACCATCCATTGGAGTAACATAAATCTCGACAACAGACTACCTTCCATAATGACAAGGGTACCATCATTGGAGTAACCAAAATATCCACAACAGACTACCTTCCATAATGACAAGGCTACAACCCATTGGAGTATAAAAAATCTCAACAGACTACCTTCCATAATGACAAGTCTACAATTTATTACAGTAACAAAAATATTAACAATAGACTACCTTTCATAATGACAAGGCTACCATCCATTGGAATAACAAAAATCTCGACAACAAACTATTTTCCATAACGACAAGGCTATCATCCCTTAGAGTAACAAAAATCTCGACAGCAAACTACCTTCTATAATGACAAGGCTACCATCCATTGGAGTAACAAAGATATCGACAACATACTACCTTCCATAATGACAAGGCTACCATCCATTGGAGTAACAAAGATATCTACAACCAACTACTTTCCATAATGAAAAGGCTACCATTCATTGGAATAACAAAAATCACGACAACAGACAACCTTCCATAATGACTAGGCTACCATCCATTGGAATAACAAAAATATCGACAACAGACTAACTTCCATAATGACAAGGCTACCATCCAATGGAGTAACAAAAATATCGACAACAGAATACCTTTCATAATGACAAGGCTACTATCCATTGGAGTAACAAAAATCTCGACAATAGACTACCTTCGATAATGACAAGTCTACCATCCATTGGAGTAACAAAAATATCGATAATAAACTACCTTCCATAATGACAAGGGTACCATCGTTGGGGTAACCAAAATATCCACAAGAGACTACCTTTCATAAGGATAAGGCTACATTCCATTGGTGTATAAAAAATCTCGACAACAGACTACCTTCCATGCTAATAAGCCTACCATCCATTGGAGTAACAAAAAACTAAACAACAGACTACCTTCCATAATGACTAGGCTACCATCCATTGGAGTAACAAAGATATCGACAACAGACTACCTTCCATAATGACAAGGTTACCATCCATTGGAGTAACAAAAATCTCGACAATAGACTACCTTCGATAATGACCAGTCTACCATCCATTAGAGTAACAAAAATCTCGACAACAGACTACCTTCCATAATGACAAGGGTACCATCAGCGGAGTAACCAAAATATCCACAAGAGATTACCTTCCATAATGACAAGGCTACAATCCATTCTTCCATAATGACAAGGCTACAATCCATTGGAGTATAAAAAATATCAACAACAGACTACCTTCCATAATGACAAGGCTACAATCCCTTAGAGTAACAAAAATCTCGACAACAAACTAGCTTCCATAATGATAAGGCTACCATCCATTGGAGTAACAAAGATATCGACAACATACTACCTTCCATAATGACAAGGCTACCATCCATTGGAGTAACAAAAATCATGACAACAGACTACCTTCCACTATGACAAGGTTACCATCCATTAGAATAACAAAAATATCGACAACACACTACCTTCCATAATGTCAAGGCTACCATGAAGTGGAGTAACAAAAATCTAGGCAATAGACTAACATCCATAATTACAAGGGTACCATAATTGGAGTAACCAAAATATCCACAAGAGACTACCTTCCATAATGACAAGGCTACAATCCATTGGAGTAACAGAAATCTCTACAACAGACTACATTCGATAAGGACAAGTCTACCATCCATTGAAGTAACAAAAATTTCGACAACAGACTAGCTTCCATAATGACAAGGGTACCATCATTGGAGTAACCAAAATATCCACAACAGACTACCTTCCATAATGACAAGGCTACAACCCATTGGAGTATAAAAAATCTCAACAACAGACTACCTTCCATAATGACAAGTCTACAATCTATTATAATAACAAAAATCTCAACAATAGACTACCTTTCATAATGACAAGGCTACCATCCATTGGAATAACAAAAATCTCGACAACAGACTATTTTCTATAACGATAAAGGCTACCATCCCTTAGAGTAACAAAAATCTCGATAACAAACTACCTTCCATAATGACAAGGCTACCATCCATTGGAGTAATAAAGATATCGACAACATACTACCTTCCATAATAACAACACTACCATCCCATAGAGTAACAAAAATCACGACAACAGACTACCTTTCATAATGACAAGGCTACCATCCATTGGAATAACAAAAATATCGTACACAAACTACCTTCCATAATGACTAGGCTACAATCCATTGGAGTAACAATGATATAGAGAACATACTACCTTCCATAACGACAAGGGTACTATCCATTGTAGTAACAAAATTCTAGATAACAGACTACCTTACATAATGTCAAGGCTACCATCCATTATATTGACAAAAATCTCGACAATATACTACCTTATATAATGACAACACTACCATCCATTGGAATAATAGAAATCTCGACAACAGACAACCTTCCATATGGGCAACGCTACCATCCCTTAGAGTAACAAAAATCACGACAACAGACTACCTTCCATTATGACAAAGATACCATCCATTGGGGTAACAAAGATATCTACAACATACTACCTTCCATAATGACAAGGCTATCATTCATTGGAATAACAAAAATCACGACAAGAGACTACCTTCCATAATGACAAGGCTACCATCCATTGGAATAACAAAAATATCGACAACACAGTACCTTCCATAATGACAAGGCTACCATCCAATGGAGTAACAAAAATATCGACAACATACTACCTTCCATAATGACAAGGTTACCATCCATTGGAGTAACAGAAATCTCGACAATAGACTACCTTCGATAATGACCAGTCTACCATCCATTGGAGTAACAAAAATCTCGACAACAGACTACCTTCCATAATGACAAGGGTACCATCATTGGAGTAACCAAAATATGCACAAGAGACTACCTTCCATAATGACAAGGCTACAATTCATTGGAGTATAAAAAATCTCAACAACAGACTACCTTCCATAATGACAAGGCTATAATCCCTTAGAGTAACAAAAATCTCGACAACAAACTAGTTTCCATTATGACAAGGCTACCATCCGTTGGAGTAACAAAGATATTGACAACATAATACCTTCCATAATGACAAGGCTACCATCCATTGGAGTAACAAAAATCACAACAACAAACTACCTTCCACTATGACAAGGCTACCATCCATTAGAATAACAAAAATATCGACAACACACTACCTTCCATAATGTCAAGGCTACCATGAAGTGGAGTAACAAAAATCTAGGCAATAGACTACCATCCATAATTACAAGGGTACCATAATTGGAGTAACCAAAATATCCACAAGAGACTACCTTCCATAATGAGAAGGCTACAATCCATTAGAGTAACAGAAATCTCTACGATAGACTACCTTTAATAAGGACAAGTCTACCATCCATTAGAGTAACAAAAATCTGGACAACAGACTACCTTCTATAATGACAAGGGTAACATCATTGGAGTAACCAAAATATCCACAACAGACTACCTTCCATTATGACAAGGCTACAACCCATTGGAGTATAAAAAATATCAACAACAGACTACCTTCCATAATGACAAGTCAACAATTTATTATAGTAACAAACATATTAACAATAGACTACCTTTCATAATGACAAGGCTACCATTCATTGGAATAACAAAAATCTCGACAACAGACTATTTTCCATAACGACAAGGCTACCATCCCTTAGAGTAACAAAAATCTCGACAACAAACTACCTTCCATAATAACAAGGCTACCATCCATTGGAGTAACAAAGATATCGACAACATACTACCTTCCATAATGACAAGGCTACCATCCATTGGAGTAACAAAGATATCTACAACCTACTACCTTCCATAATGACAAGGCTACCATTCATTGGAATAACAAAAATCACGACAACAGACTACCTTCCATAATGACTAGGCTACCATCCACTGGAATAACAAAAATATCTACAACACACTAACTTCCATAATGACAAGGCTACCATCCAATGGAGTAACAAAAATATCGACAACAAACTACCTTTCATAATGACAAGGCTACTATCCATTGGAGTAACAGAAATCTCGACAATAGACTACCTTCGATAATGACAAGTCTACCATCCACTGGAGTAACACAAATATCAACAATAGACTACCTTCCATAATGACAAGGGTACCATCGTTGGAGTAACCAAAATATCCACAAGAGACTACCTTTCATAAGGATAAGGCTACAATCCATTGGAGTATAAAAAATCTCAACAACAGACTACCTTCCATGATAATAAGCCTACCATCCATTGGAGTAACAAAAAACTAAACAACAGACTACCTTCCATAATGACTAGGCTACCATCCATTGGAGTAACAAAGATATCGACAACAGACTACCTTCCATAATGACAAGGTTACCATCCATTGGAGTAACAAAAATCTCGACAATAGACTACCTTCGATAATGACCAGTCTACCATCCGTTAGAGTAACAAAAATCTCGACAACAGACTACCTTCCATAATGACAAGGGTACCATCATTGGAGTAACAAAAATATCCACAAGAGATTACCTTCCATAATGACAAGGCTACAATCCATTGGAGTATAAAAAATATCAACAACAGACTACCTTCCATATTGACAAGGCTACAATCCCTTAGAGTAACAAAAATCTCGACAACAAACTAGCTTCCATAATGACAAGGCTACCATCCATTGGAGTAACAAAGATATCGACAACATACTACCTTCCATAATGACAAGGCTACCATCCATTGGAGTAACAAAAATCACGACAACAGACTACCTTCCACTATGAAAAGGTTACCATCCATTAGAATAACAAAAATATAGACAACACACTACCTTCCATAATGTCAAGGCTACCATGAAGTGGAGTAACAAAAATCTAGGCAATAAACTACCTTCCATAATTACAAGGGTACCATAATTGGAGTAACCAAAATATCCACAAGAGACTACCTTCCATAATGACAAGGCTACAATCCATTGGAGTAACAGAAATCTCTACAACAGACTACATTCGATAAGGACAAGTCTACCATCCATTGAACTAACAAAAATCTCGACAACAGACTAGCTTCCATAATGACAAGGGTACCATCATTGGAGTAACCAAAATATCCACAACAGACTACCTTCCATAATGACAAGGCTACAACCCATTGGAGTATAAAAAATCTCAACAACATACTACCTTCCATAATGACAAGTCTACAATCTATTATAATAACAAAAATCTCAACAATAGACTACCTTTCATAATGACAAGGCTACCATCCATTGGAATAACAAAAATCTCGACAACAGACTATTTTCTATAACGACAAGGCTACCATCCCTTAGAGTAACAAAAATCTCGATAACAAACTACCTTCCATAATGACAAGGCTACCATCCGTTGGAGTAACAAAGATATTGACAACATACTACCTTCCATAATGACAAGGCTACCATCCATTGGAGTAACAAAAATTACGACAACAGACTACCTTCCACTAAGACAAGTCTACCATCCATTAGAATAACAAAAATATCGACAACACACTACCTTCCATAATGTCAAGGCTACCATGAAGTGGAGTAACAAAAATCTAGGCAATAGACTACCTTCCATAATTACAAGGGTAACATAATTGGAGTAACCAAAATATCCACAAGAGACTACCTTCATTAATGACAAGGCTACAATCCATTAGAGTAACAGAAATCTCTACGACAGACTACCTTCAATAAGGACAAGTCTACCATCCATTGGAGTAACATAAATCTCGACAACAGACTACCTTCCATAATGACAAGGGTACCATCATTGGAGTAACCAAAATATCCACAACAGACTACCTTCCATAATGACAAGGCTACAACCCATTGGAGTATAAAAAATCTCAACAGACTACCTTCCATAATGACAAGTCTACAATTTATTACAGTAACAAAAATATTAACAATAGACTACCTTTCATAATGACAAGGCTACCATCCATTGGAATAACAAAAATCTCGACAACAAACTATTTTCCATAACGACAAGGCTATCATCCCTTAGAGTAACAAAAATCTCGACAGCAAACTACCTTCTATAATGACAAGGCTACCATCCATTGGAGTAACAAAGATATCGACAACATACTACCTTCCATAATGACAAGGCTACCATCCATTGGAGTAACAAAGATATCTACAACCAACTACTTTCCATAATGAAAAGGCTACCATTCATTGGAATAACAAAAATCACGACAACAGACAACCTTCCATAATGACTAGGCTACCATCCATTGGAATAACAAAAATATCGACAACAGACTAACTTCCATAATGACAAGGCTACCATCCAATGGAGTAACAAAAATATCGACAACAGAATACCTTTCATAATGACAAGGCTACTATCCATTGGAGTAACAAAAATCTCGACAATAGACTACCTTCGATAATGACAAGTCTACCATCCATTGGAGTAACAAAAATATCGATAATAAACTACCTTCCATAATGACAAGGGTACCATCGTTGGGGTAACCAAAATATCCACAAGAGACTACCTTTCATAAGGATAAGGCTACATTCCATTGGTGTATAAAAAATCTCGACAACAGACTACCTTCCATGCTAATAAGCCTACCATCCATTGGAGTAACAAAAAACTAAACAACAGACTACCTTCCATAATGACTAGGCTACCATCCATTGGAGTAACAAAGATATCGACAACAGACTACCTTCCATAATGACAAGGTTACCATCCATTGGAGTAACAAAAATCTCGACAATAGACTACCTTCGATAATGACCAGTCTACCATCCATTAGAGTAACAAAAATCTCGACAACAGACTACCTTCCATAATGACAAGGGTACCATCAGCGGAGTAACCAAAATATCCACAAGAGATTACCTTCCATAATGACAAGGCTACAATCCATTCTTCCATAATGACAAGGCTACAATCCATTGGAGTATAAAAAATATCAACAACAGACTACCTTCCATAATGACAAGGCTACAATCCCTTAGAGTAACAAAAATCTCGACAACAAACTAGCTTCCATAATGATAAGGCTACCATCCATTGGAGTAACAAAGATATCGACAACATACTACCTTCCATAATGACAAGGCTACCATCCATTGGAGTAACAAAAATCATGACAACAGACTACCTTCCACTATGACAAGGTTACCATCCATTAGAATAACAAAAATATCGACAACACACTACCTTCCATAATGTCAAGGCTACCATGAAGTGGAGTAACAAAAATCTAGGCAATAGACTAACATCCATAATTACAAGGGTACCATAATTGGAGTAACCAAAATATCCACAAGAGACTACCTTCCATAATGACAAGGCTACAATCCATTGGAGTAACAGAAATCTCTACAACAGACTACATTCGATAAGGACAAGTCTACCATCCATTGAAGTAACAAAAATTTCGACAACAGACTAGCTTCCATAATGACAAGGGTACCATCATTGGAGTAACCAAAATATCCACAACAGACTACCTTCCATAATGACAAGGCTACAACCCATTGGAGTATAAAAAATCTCAACAACAGACTACCTTCCATAATGACAAGTCTACAATCTATTATAATAACAAAAATCTCAACAATAGACTACCTTTCATAATGACAAGGCTACCATCCATTGGAATAACAAAAATCTCGACAACAGACTATTTTCTATAACGATAAAGGCTACCATCCCTTAGAGTAACAAAAATCTCGATAACAAACTACCTTCCATAATGACAAGGCTACCATCCATTGGAGTAATAAAGATATCGACAACATACTACCTTCCATAATAACAACACTACCATCCCATAGAGTAACAAAAATCACGACAACAGACTACCTTTCATAATGACAAGGCTACCATCCATTGGAATAACAAAAATATCGTACACAAACTACCTTCCATAATGACTAGGCTACAATCCATTGGAGTAACAATGATATAGAGAACATACTACCTTCCATAACGACAAGGGTACTATCCATTGTAGTAACAAAATTCTAGATAACAGACTACCTTACATAATGTCAAGGCTACCATCCATTATATTGACAAAAATCTCGACAATATACTACCTTATATAATGACAACACTACCATCCATTGGAATAATAGAAATCTCGACAACAGACAACCTTCCATATGGGCAACGCTACCATCCCTTAGAGTAACAAAAATCACGACAACAGACTACCTTCCATTATGACAAAGATACCATCCATTGGGGTAACAAAGATATCTACAACATACTACCTTCCATAATGACAAGGCTATCATTCATTGGAATAACAAAAATCACGACAAGAGACTACCTTCCATAATGACAAGGCTACCATCCATTGGAATAACAAAAATATCGACAACACAGTACCTTCCATAATGACAAGGCTACCATCCAATGGAGTAACAAAAATATCGACAACATACTACCTTCCATAATGACAAGGTTACCATCCATTGGAGTAACAGAAATCTCGACAATAGACTACCTTCGATAATGACCAGTCTACCATCCATTGGAGTAACAAAAATCTCGACAACAGACTACCTTCCATAATGACAAGGGTACCATCATTGGAGTAACCAAAATATGCACAAGAGACTACCTTCCATAATGACAAGGCTACAATTCATTGGAGTATAAAAAATCTCAACAACAGACTACCTTCCATAATGACAAGGCTATAATCCCTTAGAGTAACAAAAATCTCGACAACAAACTAGTTTCCATTATGACAAGGCTACCATCCGTTGGAGTAACAAAGATATTGACAACATAATACCTTCCATAATGACAAGGCTACCATCCATTGGAGTAACAAAAATCACAACAACAAACTACCTTCCACTATGACAAGGCTACCATCCATTAGAATAACAAAAATATCGACAACACACTACCTTCCATAATGTCAAGGCTACCATGAAGTGGAGTAACAAAAATCTAGGCAATAGACTACCATCCATAATTACAAGGGTACCATAATTGGAGTAACCAAAATATCCACAAGAGACTACCTTCCATAATGAGAAGGCTACAATCCATTAGAGTAACAGAAATCTCTACGACAGACTACCTTTAATAAGGACAAGTCTACCATCCATTAGAGTAACAAAAATCTGGACAACAGACTACCTTCTATAATGACAAGGGTAACATCATTGGAGTAACCAAAATATCCACAACAGACTACCTTCCATTATGACAAGGCTACAACCCATTGGAGTATAAAAAATATCAACAACAGACTACCTTCCATAATGACAAGTCAACAATTTATTATAGTAACAAACATATTAACAATAGACTACCTTTCATAATGACAAGGCTACCATTCATTGGAATAACAAAAATCTCGACAACAGACTATTTTCCATAACGACAAGGCTACCATCCCTTAGAGTAACAAAAATCTCGACAACAAACTACCTTCCATAATAACAAGGCTACCATCCATTGGAGTAACAAAGATATCGACAACATACTACCTTCCATAATGACAAGGCTACCATCCATTGGAGTAACAAAGATATCTACAACCTACTACCTTCCATAATGACAAGGCTACCATTCATTGGAATAACAAAAATCACGACAACAGACTACCTTCCATAATGACTAGGCTACCATCCACTGGAATAACAAAAATATCTACAACACACTAACTTCCATAATGACAAGGCTACCATCCAATGGAGTAACAAAAATATCGACAACAAACTACCTTTCATAATGACAAGGCTACTATCCATTGGAGTAACAGAAATCACGACAACAAACTACCTTCCATAATGACAAGGCTACAATCCATTGGAGTAACAGAAATCTCTACAACAGACTACATTCGATAAGGACAAGTCTACCATCCATTGAACTAACAAAAATCTCGACAACAGACTAGCTTCCATAATGACAAGGGTACCATCATTGGAGTAACCAAAATATCCACAACAGACTACCTTCCATAATGACAAGGCTACAACCCATTGGAGTATAAAAAATCTCAACAACATACTACCTTCCATAATGACAAGTCTACAATCTATTATAATAACAAAAATCTCAACAATAGACTACCTTTCATAATGACAAGGCTACCATCCATTGGAATAACAAAAATCTCGACAACAGACTATTTTCTATAACGACAAGGCTACCATCCCTTAGAGTAACAAAAATCTCGATAACAAACTACCTTCCATAATGACAAGGCTACCATCCATTGGAGTAACAAAGATATCGATAACATACTACCTTCCATAATGAAAACGCTACCATCCCATAGAGTAACAAAAATCACGACAACAGACTACCTTTCATAATGACAAGGCTACCATCCATTGGAATAACAAAAATATCGTACACAAACTACCTTCCATAATGACTAGGCTACAATCCATTATAGTAACAAAGATATAGAGAACATACTACCTTCCATAACGACAATGGTACTATCCATTGTAGTAACAAAATTCTCGACAACAGACTACCTTACATAATGTCAAGGCTACCATCCATTGTAGTGACAAAAATCTCGACAATATACTACCTTATATAATGACAACACTACCATCCATTGGAATAATAGAAATCTCGACAACAGACAACCTTCCATATGGACAATGCTACCATCCTTTAGAGTAACAAAAATCACGACAACAGACTACCTTCCATTATGACAAGGCTACCATCCATTGGGGTAACAAAGATATCTACAACATACTACCTTCCATAATGACAAGGCTATCATTCATTGGAATAACAAAAATCACGACAAGAGACTACCTTCCATAATGACAACGCTACCAGCCATTGGAATAACAAAAATATCGACAACACAGTACCTTCCATAATGACAAGGCTACCATCCAATGGAGTAACAAAAATATCGACAACATACTACTTTCCATAATGACAAGGTTACCATCCATTGGAGTAACAGAAATCTCGACAATAGACTAACTTCGTTAATGACCAGTCTACCATCCATTGGAGTAACAAAAATCTCGACAACAGACTACCTTCCATAATGACAAGGGTACCATCATTGGAGTAACCAAAATATCCATAAGAGACTAACTTCCATAATGACAAGGCTACAATCCATTGGAGTATAAAAAATCTCAACAACATACTACCTTCCATAATGACAAGGCTACAATCCCTTAGAGTAACAAAAATCTCGACAACAAACTTGCTTCCATAATGACAAGGCTACCATTCGTTGGAGTAACAAAGATATCGACAACATACTACCTTCCATAATGACAAGGCTACCATCCATTGGAGTAACAAAAATCACGACAACAAACTACCTTCCACTATGACAAGGCTACCATCCATTAGAATAACAAAAATATCGACAACACACTATCTTCCATAATGTCAAGGCTACCATGAAGTGGAGTAACAAAAATCTTGGCAATAGACTACCTTCCATAATAACAAGGGAACCATAATTGGAGTAACCAAAATATCCACAAGAGACTACCTTCCATAATGACAAGGCTACAATCCATTGGAGTAACAGGAATCTCTACAACAGACTACATTCGATAAGGACAAGTCTACCATCCATTGAAGTAACAAAAATCTCGACAACAGACTAGCTTCCATAATGACAAGGGTACCATCATTGGAGTAACCAAAATATCCACAACAGACTACCTTCCATAATGACAAGGCTACAACCCATTGGAGTATAAAAAATCTCAACAACATACTACCTTCCATAATGACAAGTCTACAATCTATTATAATAACAAAAATCTCAACAATAGACTACCTTTCATAATGACAAGGCTACCATCCATTGGAATAACAAAAATCTCCACAACAGACTATTTTCTATAACGACAAGGCTACCATCCCTTAGAGTAACAAAAATCTCGATAACAAACTACCTTCCATAATGACAAGGCTACCATCCATTGGAGTAACAAAGATATCGACAACATACTACCTTCCATAATGAAAACGCTACCATCCCATAGAGTAACAAAAATCATGACAACACACTACCTTTCATAATGACAAGGCTACCATCCATTGGAATAACAAAAATATCGTACACAAACTACCTTCCATAATGACTAGGCTACAATCCATTGGAGTAACAAAGATATAGAGAACATACTACCTTCCATAACGACAACGGTACTATCCATTGTAGTAACAAAATTCTCGACAACAGACTACCTTACATAATGTCAAGGCTACCATCCATTGTAGTGACAAAAATCTCGACAATATACTACCTTATATAATGACAACACTACCATCCATTGGAATAATAGAAATCTCGACAACAGACAACCTTCCATATGGACAATGCTACCATCCCTTAGAGTAACAAAAATCACGACAACAGACTAACTTCCATTATGACAAGGCTACCATCCATTGGGGTAACAAAGATATCTACAACATACTACCTTCCATAATGACAAGGCTATCATTCATTGGAATAACAAAAATCACGACAAGAGACTACCTTCCATAATGACAACGCTACCAGCCATTGGAATAACAAAAATATCGACAACACAATACCTTCCATAATGACAAGGCTACCATCCAATGGAGTAACAAAAATATCGACAACATACTACTTTCCATAATGACAAGGTTACCATCCATTGGAGTAACAGAAATCTCGACAATAGACTAACTTCGATAATGACCAGTCTACCATCCATTGGAGTAACAAAAATCTCGACAACAGACTACCTTCCATAATGACAAGGGTACCATCATTGGAGTAACCAAAATATCCACAAGAGACTACCTTCCATAATGACAAGGCTACAATCCATTAGAGTATAAAAAATCTCAACAACATACTACCTTCCATAATTACAAGGCTACAATCCCTTAGAGTAACAAAAATATCGACAAAAAACTAGCTTCCATAATGACAAGGCTACCATTCGTTGGAGTAACAAAGATATCGACAACATACTACCTTCCATAATGACAAGGCTACCATCCATTGGAGTAACAAAAATCATGACAACAGACTACCTTCCACTATGACAAGGCTACCATCCATTAGAATAACAAAAATATCGACAACACACTATCTTCCATAATGTCAAGGCTACCATGAAGTGGAGTAACAAAAATCTAGGCAATAGACTACCTTCCATAATAACAAGGGAACCATAATTGGAGTAACCAAAATATCCACAAGAGACTACCTTCCATAATGACAAGGCTACAATCCATTGGAGTAACAGAAATCTCTACAATAGACTACCTTCGATAAGGACAAGTCTACCATCCATTGGAGTAACAAAAATCTCGACAACAGACTACCTTCCATAATGACAAGGGTACCATCATTGGAGTAACCAAAATATCCACAACAGAATACCTTCCATAATGACAAGGCTACAACCCATTGGAGTATAAAACATCTCAACCACAGACTACCTTTCATAATGACAACGTTACCGTCCATTGGAATAACAAAAATCTCTACAACAGACTATTTTCCATAACGACAAGGCTACCATCCCTTAGAGTAACAAAAATCTCAACAACAAACTACCTTCCATAATGACAAGGCTACCATCCATTGGAGTAATAAAGATATCGACAACATACTACCTTTTATAATGACAAGGCTACCATCCATTGGAGTAACAAAGATATCTACAACATACTACCTTCCATAATGACAAGGCTACCATTCATTGGAATAACAAAAATCACGACAACAGACTACCTTCCATAATCACTAGGCTACCATCCATTGGAATAACAAAAATATCGACAACACACTAACTTCCATAATGACAAGGCTACCATCCAATGGAGTAACAAATATATCGACAACAGACTACCTTTCATAATGACAAGGCTACCATCCATTGGAGTAACAGAAATCTCGACAACAGACTACCTTCGATAATGACAAGTCTACCATCCATTGGAGTAACAAAAATATCGACAATAGACTACCTTCCATAATGACAAGGGTACCATCATTGGAGTAACCAAAATATCCATAAGAGACTACCTTTCATAAGGACAAGGCTACAATCCATTGGAGTATAAAAAATCTCGACGACAGACTACCTTCCATAATGATAAGCCTACCATCCATTGGAGTAACAAAAAACTAAACAACAGACTAACTTCCATAATGACTAGGCTACCATCCATTGGAGTAACAAAGATATCGACAACAGACTACCTTCCAAAATGACAAGGTTACCATCCATTGGAGTAACAGAAATCTCGACAATAGACTACCTTCGATAATGACCAGTCTACCATCCATTGGAGTAACAAAAATCTCGACAATAGACTACCTTCCATAATGACAAGGGTACCGTCATTGGAGTAACCAAAATATGCACAAGAGACTACCTTCCATAATGACAAGGCTACAATCCATGGAAGTATAAAAAATCTCAACAACATACTACCTTCCATAATGACAAGGCTACAATCCCTTAGAGTAACAAAAATCTCGACAACAAACTAGCTTCCGTAATGACAAGGCTACCATCCATTGGAGTAACAAAGATATCGACAACATACTACCTTCCATAATGACAAGGCTACCATCCATTGGAGTAAAAAAAATGATGACAACAAACTACCTTCCACTATGACAAGGCTACCATCCATTAGAATAACAAAAATATCGACAACACACTACCTTCCATAATGTCAAGGCTACCATGAAATGGAGTAACAAAAATCTAGGCAATAGACTACCTTCCATAATTACAAGGGTACCATAATTGGAGTAACCAAAATATCCACAAGAGACTACCTTCCATAATGACAAGGCTACAATCCATTGGAGTAATAGAAATCTCTACAACAGACTACCTTTGATAAGGACAAGTCTACCATTCATTGGAGTAACAAAAATCTCGATAACAGACTACCTTCCATAATGACAAGGGTACCATCATTGGAGTAACCAAAATATCCACAAGAGACTACCTTCCATAATGACAAGGCAACAATCCATTGGAGTATAAAAAATCTCAACAACAGACTACCTTCCATAATGACAAGTCTACAATCTATTATAGTAACAAAAATCTCAACAATAGACTACCTTTCATAATGACAAGGCTACCATCCATTGGAATAACAAAAATCTCGACAACAAACTATTTTACATAACGACAAGGCTACCATCCCTTAGAGTAACAAAACTCTCGACAACAAAATACCTTCCATAATAACAAGGCTACCATCCATTAGAGTAACAAAGATATTGACAATAGACTACCTTCCATAATGACAAGGCTACCATTCATTGGAATAACAAAAATCACGACAACAGACTACCTTCCATATGGACAATGCTACCATCCCTTAGAGTAACAAAAATCACGACAACAGACTAACTTCCATTATGACAAGGCTACCATCCATTGGGGTAACAAAGATATCTACAACATACTACCTTCCATAATGACAAGGCTATCATTCATTGGAATAACAAAAATCACGACAAGAGACTACCTTCCATAATGACAACGCTACCAGCCATTGGAATAACAAAAATATCGACAACACAATACCTTCCATAATGACAAGGCTACCATCCAATGTAGTAACAAAAATATCGACAACATACTACTTTCCATAATGACAAGGTTACCATCCGTTGGAGTAACAGAAATCTCGACAATAGACTAACTTCGATAATGACCAGTCTACCATCCATTGGAGTAACAAAAATCTCGACAACAGACTACCTTCCATAATGACAAGGGTACCATCATTGGAGTAACCAAAATATCCACAAGAGACTACCTTCCATAATGACAAGGCTACAATCCATTAGAGTATAAAAAATCTCAACAACATACTACCTTCCATAATTACAAGGCTACAATCCCTTAGAGTAACAAAAATATCGACAAAAAACTAGCTTCCATAATGACAAGGCTACCATTCGTTGGAGTAACAAAGATATCGACAACATACTACCTTCCATAATGACAAGGCTACCATCCATTGGAGTAACAAAAATCATGACAACAGACTACCTTCCACTATGACAAGGCTACCATCCATTAGAATAACAAAAATATCGACAACACACTATCTTCCATAATGTCAAGGCTACCATGAAGTGGAGTAACAAAAATCTAGGCAATAGACTACCTTCCATAATAACAAGGGAACCATAATTGGAGTAACCAAAATATCCACAAGAGACTACCTTCCATAATGACAAGGCTACAATCCATTGGAGTAACAGAAATCTCTACAATAGACTACCTTCGATAAGGACAAGTCTACCATCCATTGGAGTAACAAAAATCTCGACAACAGACTACCTTCCATAATGACAAGGGTACCATCATTGGAGTAACCAAAATATCCACAACAGAATACCTTCCATAATGACAAGGCTACAACCCATTGGAGTATAAAACATCTCAACCACAGACTACCTTTCATAATGACAACGTTACCGTCCATTGGAATAACAAAAATCTCTACAACAGACTATTTTCCATAACGACAAGGCTACCATCCCTTAGAGTAACAAAAATCTCAACAACAAACTACCTTCCATAATGACAAGGCTACCATCCATTGGAGTAATAAAGATATCGACAACATACTACCTTTTATAATGACAAGGCTACCATCCATTGGAGTAACAAAGATATCTACAACATACTACCTTCCATAATGACAAGGCTACCATTCATTGGAATAACAAAAATCACGACAACAGACTACCTTCCATAATCACTAGGCTACCATCCATTGGAATAACAAAAATATCGACAACACACTAACTTCCATAATGACAAGGCTACCATCCAATGGAGTAACAAATATATCGACAACAGACTACCTTTCATAATGACAAGGCTACCATCCATTGGAGTAACAAAAATCTCGACAACAGACTACCTTCGATAATGACAAGTCTACCATCCATTGGAGTAACAAAAATATCGACAATAGACTACCTTCCATAATGACAAGGGTACCATCATTGGAGTAACCAAAATATCCATAAGAGACTACCTTTCATAAGGACAAGGCTACAATCCATTGGAGTATAAAAAATCTCGACGACAGACTACCTTCCATAATGATAAGCCTACCATCCATTGGAGTAACAAAAAACTAAACAACAGACTAACTTCCATAATGACTAGGCTACCATCCATTGGAGTAACAAAGATATCGACAACAGACTACCTTCCAAAATGACAAGGTTACCATCCATTGGAGTAACAGAAATCTCGACAATAGACTACCTTCGATAATGACCAGTCTACCATCCATTGGAGTAACAAAAATCTCGACAATAGACTACCTTCCATAATGACAAGGGTACCATCATTGGAGTAACCAAAATATCCACAAGAGACTACCTTCCATAATGACAAGGCTACAATCCATGGAAGTATAAAAAATCTCAACAACATACTACCTTCCATAATGACAAGGCTACAATCCCTTAGAGTAACAAAAATCTCGACAACAAACTAGCTTCCGTAATGACAAGGCTACCATCCATTGGAGTAACAAAGATATCGACAACATACTACCTTCCATAATGACAAGGCTACCATCCATTGGAGTAAAAAAAATGATGACAACAAACTACCTTCCACTATGACAAGGCTACCATCCATTAGAATAACAAAAATATCGACAACACACTACCTTCCATAATGTCAAGGCTACCATGAAATGGAGTAACAAAAATCTAGGCAATAGACTACCTTCCATAATTACAAGGGTACCATAATTGGAGTAACCAAAATATCCACAAGAGACTACCTTCCATAATGACAAGGCTACAATCCATTGGAGTAATAGAAATCTCTACAACAGACTACCTTTGATAAGGACAAGTCTACCATTCATTGGAGTAACAAAAATCTCGATAACAGACTACCTTCCATAATGACAAGGGTACCATCATTGGAGTAACCAAAATATCCACAAGAGACTACCTTCCATAATGACAAGGCAACAATCCATTGGAGTATAAAAAATCTCAACAACAGACTACCTTCCATAATGACAAGTCTACAATCTATTATAGTAACAAAAATCTCAACAATAGACTACCTTTCATAATGACAAGGCTACCATCCATTGGAATAACAAAAATCTCGACAACAAACTATTTTACATAACGACAAGGCTACCATCCCTTAGAGTAACAAAACTCTCGACAACAAAATACCTTCCATAATAACAAGGCTACCATCCATTAGAGTAACAAAGATATTGACAATAGACTACCTTCCATAATGACAAGGCTACCATCCATTGGAATAACAAAAATATCGACAACACACTAACTTCCCTAATAACAAGGCTACCATCCAATGGAGTAACAAAAATATCAACAACAGACTACCTTTCATAATGACAAGGCTACCATCCATTAGAGTACCAGAAATCTCGACGACAAACTACCTTCGATAATGACAAGTCTACCACCATTGGAGTAACAAAAATCTCGACAACAGACTACCTTCCATAATGACAAGGCTACCATCCAATGGAGTAACAGAAATATTGACAACAGACTACCTTCCATAATGACAAGGTTACCATCCATTGGAGTATAAGAAATCTCGACAACAGACTACCTTCAATAATGACCAGTCTACCATCCATTGGAGTAACAAAAATCTCGCCAATAGACTACCTTCCATAATGACAAGGGTCTAATCCATTAGAGTATAAAAAATCTCAACAACAGACTACCTTCCATAATGACAAGGCTACAATCCCTTAGAGTAACAAAAATCTCAACAACAAACTACCATCCATAATGACAAGGCTACCATCCATTGGAGTAACAAAGATATCGACAACAGACTACCTTCCATAATGACAAGGCTACCATCCATTGGAGTAACAAAGATATCTACAACATACTATGTTCCATAATGACAAGGCTACCATTCATTGGAATAACAAAAATCACGACAACAAACTACCTTCCATAATGACTAGGCTACCATCCATTGGAGTAACAAAGATATCGACAACAACCTACCTTCCACAACGGCAAGGCTACCATGCAGTGGAGTAACAAAATTCTCGACAACAGACTACCTTCCATAATGACAAGGCTACCATCCATTGTAGTGACAAAAATCTCGACAATATACTACCTTCTATAACGGCAACGCTACCATCCATTGGAATAACAAAAATCTCGACAACAGACAACCTTCCATATGGACAAGGCTAGCATCCCTTAGAGTAACAAAAATCTCGACAACAGACTACCTTCCATAATGACAAGGCTACCATCCATTGGGGTAACAAAGATATCTACAACATACTACCTTCCATAATGACAACGCTACCATTCATTGGAATAACAAAAATCACAACAACAGACTACCTTCCACAATGACAACGCTACCATCCATTGGAATAACGAATATATCGACAACACGCTACCTTCCATAATGACAAGGCTACCATCCAATGGAGTAACAGAAATATCGACAACAGACTACCTTCTATAATGACAAGGTTACCATCCATTGGAGTAACAGAAATCCCGACAACAGACTACCTTCGATAATGACCAGTCTACCATCCATTGGAGTAACAAAAATCTCGACAACAGACTACCTTCCATAATGTCAAGGGTACCATCATTGGAGTAACCAAAATATCCACAAGAGACTACCTTCCATAATGACAAGGCTACAATCCATTGGAGTATAAAAAATCTCAACAACAGACTACCTTCCATAATGACAAGGCTACAATCCCTTAGAGTAACAAAAATCTCGACATCAAACTACCTTCCATAATGACAAGGCTACCATACATTGGAGTAACAAAGATATCCACAACATACTACCTTCCATAATGACAAGGCTACCATCCATTGGAGTAAAAAAAATCACGACAATAGACTACCTTCCACTATTACAAGGCTACCATCCATTAGAATAACAAAAATATCGACAACACACTACCTTCCATAATGTCAAGGCTACTATGAATTGGAGTAACAAAAATCTAGGCAACAGACTACCTTCCATAATTACAAGGGTACCATAATTGGAGTAACCAAAATATCCACAAGAGACTACCTTCCATAATGACAAGGGTACCATCATTGCAGTAACCAAAATATCCACAAGAGACTACCTTCCATAATGACCAATCTACCATCCATTGGAGTATAAAAAATCTCAACAACAGACTACCTTCCATAATGACAAGGCTACCATCCATTGGAGTAACAAAAATCTCGACAACAGACTACCTTCCATAATGACTAGGCTACCATCCATTGGAGTAACAAAGATATCGACAATAGACTACCTTCCATAACGACAAGGCTACAATCCATTGTAGTAAGAAAAATCTCGACAATAGACTACCTTCCATAATTACAAGGCTACCATCCATTGCAGTGACAAAAATCTCAACAATATACTACCTTCTATAATGACAAGGCTACCATCCATTGGAGTAACAAAAATCTCGACAATAGACTACCTTCCATAATGATAAGTCTACAATCCATTATAGTAACAAAAATCTCAACAATAGACTACCTTTCATAATGACAAGGCTACCATCCATTGGAATAACAAAAATATTGACAACAAACTATTTTCCATAACGATAAGGCTACCATCCCTTAGAGTAACAAAAATCTCGACAACAAACTACCTTCCATAATGACAAGGCTACCATCCATTGAAGTAACAAAGATATCGAAAACAGAATACCTTCCATAATGACAAGGCTACCATCCAATGGAGTAACAAAAACATCAACAACAGACTACCTTTCATAATGAAAAGGCTACCATCCATTGGAGTAACAGAAATCTAGACAACAGACTACCTTCGATAATGACAAGTCTACCATCCATTGGAGTAACAAAAATCTCGACAATAGACTACCTTCCATAATGACATGGGTACCATCATTGGAGTAACAAAAATATCCACAAGAGACTACCTTCCATAAGGACAACTCTACAATCCATTGGAGTATAAGAAATCTCGACAACAGACTACCTTCGATAATGACTAGGCTACCATCCATTGGAGTGACAAAGATATCGACAACAATCTACCTTCCATAACGACAAGGCTACAATCCATTGTAGTAACAAAAATATCGACAACAAACTACCTTCCATAATGACAAGGCTACCATCCATTGTAGTGACAAAAATCTCAACAATATACTACCTTCTATAATGAAAAGGCTACCATCCATTAGAGTGACAAAAATCTCAACAACAGACTACCTTCCATAATGACAAGGCTACCATCCCTTAGAGTAACAAAAATCTCGACAACAGACTACCTTCCATAATGACAAGGCTACTATACCTTAGAGTAACAAAAATCACGACAAAAAACTACCTTTCATAATGACAAGGCTACCATCCATTAGAACAACAAAAATATCGACAACAGACTACCATCCATAATGACTAGGCTACCTTCCATTGGAGTAACAAAGATAACGACAACAGGCAACCTTCCATAACGACAAGGCTATAATCCATTGTAGTAACAAAAATCTCGACAAAAGATTACCTTCCATAATGACAAGGCTACCATCCATTGTAGGGACAAAAATCTCGACAATATACTACCTTCTATAATGACAATGCT
The DNA here is from genome assembly GCA_948472305.1 of Vicia faba. Taxonomy (NCBI): domain Eukaryota; kingdom Viridiplantae; phylum Streptophyta; class Magnoliopsida; order Fabales; family Fabaceae; genus Vicia; species Vicia faba. The sequence continues at coordinate 653,767,995 of OX451741.1, forward strand.
ACCATCCATTGGAATAACAAAAATCTCCACAACAGACTAACTTCCATAATGACAAGGCTACCATCCATTGGAGTAACAAAGATATCTACAACATACTACCTTCCATAATTACAAGGCTACCATTCATTGGAATAATAAAAATCACGACAATAGACTACCTTCCATAATGACTAGGCTACCATCCATTGTAATAAAAAAAATATCGATAACAGACTACCTTCCATAATGACAAGGCTAACATCCAATGGATTAACAAAAATATCGACAACAGACTACCTTTCATAATAACAAGGCTACCATCCATTGGAGTAACACAAATATCGATAACATACTACCTTCCATAATAAGAAGTCTACCGTCCATTGGAGTAACAAAAATCTCGACAACAGACTACCTTCCATAATGACAAGAGTACCATCATTGGATTAACCAAAATATACACAAGAGACTACCTTCCATAATGACAAGGCTACAATCCATCGGACTATAAAAAATCTAGACAACAGACTATCTTCCATAATGACTAGGCTACCATCCATTGGAGTAACAAAGATATCGACAACAGACTACCTTCCATAACGACAAGGCTACAATCCATTGTAGTTACAAAAATCTCGACAATAGACTACCTTCCATAATGACAAGGCTACCATCAATTGTAGTGACAAAAATATCAACAATATACTACCTTCTATAATGACAAGGCTACCATCCATTGGAGTAAAAAAAATCTCGACAACAGACTACCTTCCATAATGACAAGTCTACAATCTATTATAGTAACAAAAATCTCGACAATAGACTACCTTTCATAATGACAAGGCTACCATCCATTGGAATACCAAAAATCTCGACAACAAACTACATTCCATAACGATAAGGCTACCATCCCTTAGAGTAACAAAAATCTCCACAACAGACTACCATCCATAATGACAAGGCTACCATCCATTGGAGTAACAAAGATATCGACAACAGACTACCTTCCATAACGACGAGGCTACCATCCATTGGAGTAACAAAAATCAAGACAACAGACTACCTTCCAAAATGACTAGGCTACCATCCATTGGAATAAAAAAATATCGACAACACACTACCTTCCAGAATGAGAAGGCTACCATCCAATGGATTAACAAAAATATCGACAACATACTACCTTTAATAATGACAAGGCTACCATCCATTGGAGTAACATAAATCTCGACAACAGACTACCTTCGATAATGACAAGTCTACCATCCATTGGAGTAACAAAAATCTCGACAACAGACTACCTTCCATAATGACAAGGGTACCATCATTGGAGTAACCAAAATATCCACAAGAGACTACCTTCCATAATGACAAGGCTACAATCCATTGGAGTATAAAAAATCATAACATTAGACTACCTTCCATAATAACAAGGCTACGAAGCATTGGAGTAACTAAAATATCATACACAAACTACCTTCCATAATGACCAGGCTACCATCCATTGGAGTAACAAAGATATCGACAACAAACTACCTTCCATAACGACAAGGCTACAATCTATTATAGTAACAAAAATCTCGACAAAAGACTACCTTCCATAATGACAAGGCTACCATCCATTTTAGTGACAAAAATCTCGATAATATACTACCTTCTATAATGACAACGCTACCATCCATTGGAATAACAAAAATCTCAACAATAGACTATGTTACATGATGACAAGGCTACCATCCCTTAGAGTAACAAAAATATCGACAACAGACTAACTTCCATAATGAAAAGGTTACCATCCATTGGAGTAACAAAGATATCGATAACATACTACCTTCCATAATGACAAGGCTACCACCCCTTAGAGTAACAAAAATCACGACAATAGACTATGTTTCATATTGACAAGGCTACCATCCATTGGAATAACAAAAATATCATACACAAACTACCTTCCCTAATGACTAGGCTACCCTCCATTGGAGTAACAAAGATATCGACAATAGACTACCTTCTATAACGACAAGGCTACAATCCATTGCAGTAACAAAAATCTCGACAACAGACTACCTTCCATAATGATAAGGCTACCATCAATTGTAGTGAAAAAACTTCTCGACAATTGACTACCTTCTATAATGGCAAGTCTACAATCTTTTATAGTAACAAAAATATCGACAATAGACTACCTTTAATAATGACAAGGCTACCATCCATTGGAATAACAAAAATCGAGACAACAAACTACGTTCCATAACGACAAGGCTACCATCCCTTAGAGTAACAAAAATCTCCACAATAGACTACCTTCCAAAATGACAAGGCTACCATCCATTCGAGTAACAAAGATATCTACAACATACTACCTTCCATAATTACAAGGCTCACATTCATTCGAATAACAAAAATTTAGACAACAGACTACCTTCCATAATGACTAGGCTTCCATCCATTGGAATAAAAAAAATATCGACAACACACTACCTTCTAGAATGATAAGGCTACCATCCAATGGATTAACAAAAATATCGATAACATACTACCTTTCATAATGACAAGGCTACCATCCATTGGAGTAACATAAATCTCGACAACAGACTACCTTCGATAATGACAAGTCTACCATCCATTGGAGTAACAAAAATCTCAACAATAGACTACCTTCCTTAATGACAAGGATACCATCATTGGAGTAACCAAAATATCCACAAGAGACTACCTTCCATAATGACAAGGCTACAATCCATTGGAGTATAAAAAATCTCGACAACAGACTACCTTCCATAATGACAAGGCTACAAACCATTGGAGTAACTAAAATCTCGTACACAAACTACCTTCCATAATGACTAGGCTACCATCCATTGGAGTAACAAAGATATTGACAACAAACTACCTTCCATAACGACAAGGCTACAATCCATTGTAGTAACAAAAATCTCGACAACAAACTACCTTCCATAATGACAAGGCTACCATCCATTTTAGTGACAAAAATCTCGGTAAGATACTACCTTCTATAATGACAACGCTACCATCCATTGGAATAACAAAAATATCGACAATAGACTACGTTACATAATGACAAGGCTACCATCCCTTAGAGTAACAAAAATCTCGACAACAGACTACCTTCCATAATGACAATGCTACCATCCATTGGAGTAACCAAGATATCGACAACATACTACCTTCCATAATGACAAGGCTACCATCCATTGGAGTAACAGAAATCTCGAAAAAAGACTACCTTCGATAATGAGAAATCTACCATCCGTTGGAGTAAAAAAAATCTCGACAACAAACTACCTTCCATAATGACAAGGCTACCATCATTGGAGTAACCAAAATATCCACAGGAGACTACCTTCTATAATGACAAGGCTACAATCCATTGGAGTATAAAAAATCTAGAAAACAGACTACCTTCCATAATGACTAGGCTACCATCCATTATAATAACAAAGATATCGACAACAGACTACCTTGCATAACGACAAGCCTACAAACCATTGTAGTAACAAAAATCTCGACAATAGACTACCTTCCATAATGACAAGGCTACCATCCATTGGGGTAACAAAGATATCTACAACATACTACCTTCCATAATGACAAGGCTACCATTCATTGGAATAACAAAAATCACGACAACAGACTACCTTCCATAATGACAATGCTACCATCCATTGGAATAACAAAAATATCGACAACATACTACCTTCCATAATGACAAGGCTACCATACAATGGAGTAACAAAAATATCGACAACAAACTACCTTCCATAATGACAAGTTTACCATCCATTGGAGTAACAGTAATCTTGAAAATAGACTACCTTCGATAATGAGAAGTCTACCATCCGTTGGAGTAACAAAAATCTCGACAACAGACTACCTTCCATAATGACAAGGGTACCATCATTGGAGTAAACAAAATATCCACAACAGACTACCTTCCATAATGACAAGGCTACAATCCATTGGAGTATAAAAAATCTAGAAAACAGACTACCTTCCATAATGACTAGGCTACCATCCATTATAGTAACAAAGTATCGACAACAGACTACCTTGCATAACGACAAGGCTACAATCCATTGTAGTAACAAAAATCTCGACAATAGACTACCTTCCATAATGACAAGGCTACCATCCATTGTAGTGACAAAAATATCAACAATATACTACCTTCTATAATGGTAAGGCTACCATCCGTTGGAGTAAAAAAAATCTCGACAACAGACTACCTTCCATAATGACAAGTCTACAATCTATTATAGTAACAAAAATATCGACAATAGACTACCTTTCATAATGACAAGGCTACCATCCATTGGAATAACAAAAATCTGGACAACAAACTACGTTCCATAACGACAAGGCTACCATCCCTTAGAGTAACAAAAATCTCCACAACAGACTACCTTCCATAATGACAAGGCTACCATCCATTCGAGTAACAAAGAAATCGACATCATACTACCTTCCATAATGACAAGGCTCCCATTCATTAGAATAACAAACATCACGACAACAGACTACCTTCCATAATGACTAGGCTACCATCCATTGGAATAAAAAAAATATCGACAACACACTACGTTCCAGAAAGACAAGGCTACCATCCAATGGATTAACAAAAATATCGACAACATACTACCTTTCATAATGACAAGGCTACCATCCATTGGAGTAACATAAATCTCGACAACAGACTACCTTCCATAATGACAAGGCTACAATCCATTGTAGTATAAAAAATCTCGACAACAGACTACCTTCCATAAAGACAAGGCTACAAACCATTGGAGTAACTAAAATCTCGTACACAAACTACCTTCCATAATGACTAGTCTACCATCCATTCGAGTAATAAAGATATCGACAACAAACTACATTCCATAATGACAAGGCTACAATCCATTGTAGTAACAAAAATCTCGACAACAGACTACCTTCCATAATGACAAGGCTACCATCCATTTTAGTGACAAAAATCTCGATAATATACTACCTTCTATAATGACAACGCTACCATCCATTGGAATAACAAAAATCTCGACAACAGACTACCTTACATAATGACAAGGCTACCATCCCTTAGAGTAACAAAAATCTCAACAACAAACTACCTTCCATAATGACAAGGCTACCATCCATTGGAGTAACAAAGATATCGACAACGTACTACCTTTCATAATGACAAGGCTACCATCCATTGGAATAACTAAAATATCGTACACAAACTACCTTCCATAATGACTAGGATACCATCCATTGGAGTAACAAAGATATCGACAATAGACTACCTTCCATAACGACAAGGCTACAATCCATTGTAGTAACAAAAATCTCGACAAAATACTACCTTCCATAATGACAAGGGTACCATCCATTGGAGTGACAAAAATCTCGACAATATACTACCTTTTATAATGACAACGCTACCATCCATTGGAATAACAAAAATCTCGACGACAGACTACCTTCCATATGAACAAGGCTACCATCCCTTAGAGTAACAAAAATCTCCACAACAGAATACCATCCAAAATGACAAGGTTACCATCCATTGGAGTAACAAAGATATCTACAACATACTACCTTCCATAATGACAAGGCTACCATTCATTGGAATAATATAAATCACGACAATAGACTACCTTCCATAATAACTAGGCTACCATCCTTTGGAATAAAAAAATATCGACAACACACTACCTTCCATAATGACAAGGCTACCATCCTATGGATTAACAAAAATATCAACAACATACTACCTTCCATAACGACAAGGCTACCATCCATTGGAGTAACAAAGATATCGACAACATACTACCTTCCATAATGACAAAGGCTACCATCCATTGGAGTAATAAAAATCACGACAACAGACTACCTTTCATAATGACAAGGCTACCATCCATTGGAATAACAAAAATATCGACAACACACTACCTTCCATAATGTCAAGGCTACCATGCAGTGGAGTAACAAAAATCTCGGCAATAGACTACCTTCCATAATGACAAGGGTACCATCATTGGAGTATAAAAAATCTAGACAACAGACTACCTTCCATAATGACAAGGCTACCATCCATTGGAGTAACAAAAATCTCGATAACATACTACCTTCCATAATGACAAGGCTACCATCCCTTAGAGTAACAAAAATCACGACAACAGACTACCTTTCATAATGACAAGGCTACCATCCATTGGAATAACAAAAATATCATACACAAACTACCTTCCATAATGACAAGGCTACCATCCTATGGATTAACAAAAATATCGACAACAGACTACCTTCCATAACGACAAGGCTACCATCCATTGTAGTAACAAAGATATCGACAACATACTACCTTCCATAATGACAAGGCTACCATCCATTGGAGTAATAAAAATCACGACAACAGACTACCTTTCATAATGACAAGGCTACCATCCATTGGAATAACAAAAATATCGACAACACACTACCTTCCATAATGTCAAGGCTACCATGCAGTGGAGTAAAAAAAATCTCGGCAATAGACTACCTTCCATAATGACAAGGGTACCACCATTGGAGTATAAAAAATCTCGACAACTGACTACCTTCCATAATGACAAGGCTACCATCCATTGGAGTAACAAAAATCTCGATAACATACTACCTTCCATAATGACAAGGCTACCATCCCTTAGAGTAACAAAAATCACGACAACAAACTACCTTTCATAATGACAAGGCTACCATCCATTGGAATAACAAAAATATCATACACAAACTACCTTCCATAATGAAAAGGCTACCATCCATTGGAGTAACAAAGATATCCACAACAGACTACCTTCCATAACGACAAGGCTACAATCCATTGTAGTAACAAAAATCTCAACAACAGACTACTTTCCATAATGACAAGGCTACCATCCATTGTAGTGAAAAAAATCTCGACAATATACTACCTTCTATAATAACAACGCTACCATCCATTGGAATAACAAAAATCTCAACAACAGACTACCTGCCATATGGACAAGGCTACCATCCCTTAGAGTAACAAAAATCTCAACAACAGACTACCTTCCATAATGACAAGATTACCATCCATTGGGGTAACAAAGATATCTACAACATACTACCTTCCATAATGACAAGGCTACCATTCATTGGAATAACAAAAATCACGACAACAAACTACCTTCCATAATGACAAGGCTACCATCCATTGGAGTAACAAAAATCAAGACAAAATACTACCTTCCATAATGACTAGGCTACCATCCATTAGAATAACAAAAATATCGAAAACACACTACCTTCCATAATGAAAAGGCTACCATCCAATGGAGTAACAAAAATCTCAACAACAAACTACCTTCAATAATGACTAGGATACCATGCATTGGAGTAAAAAAAATCTCGACAACACACTACCTTCCATAAAGACAAGGCTACAATCCATTGGAGTAACAAAAATCTCAATAATAGACTATCTTCCATAATGACAAGGGTACCATCATTGGAGTAACCAAGATATCCACAAGAGACTACCTTCCATAATGACAAGGCTACAATCCATTGGAGTCTACAAAATCTCGACAACAGACTACCTTCCATAATGACAAGGCTACCATCCATTGGAGTAACTAAAATCTTGACAACAGAGTACCTTCCATGATGACTAGGCTACCATCCATTGGAGTAAGAAAGATATAGACAACAGACTACCTTCCATAACGACAAGGCTACAATCCATTGTAGTAACAAAAATCTCGACAATAGACTACCTTCCATAATGACAAGGCTACCATCCATTGGAGTTACAAAATTCTCGACAACAAACTACCTTACATAATGACAAGGATACCATCCATTGGAATAACAAAAATATCGACAACACACTACCTTCCATAATGACAAGGCTAACATCCCTTAGAGAAACAAAAATCACGACAACAAACTACCTTCCATAATGACAAGGCTACAATCCATTGTAGTAACACAAATATCGACAACATTCTACCTGTTAGAACAATGTTTGAATCTAGTACCCTATAATTAAGTTTTGATGATAACAAAGTGAAAAGATATAGTAGTTAAATATCTCATGATTGAATTATATGCTACTTAAAATTACTATGCTCTGACTTGCAGATATGCTGATTAAAATAAGCAAGATCACGTTCTCAGCATCAGAATATGAGTTTGCACACCAGCATCAGAAGTTGCTGAATCAGAACGTCAAGATCAGATGATCAACGCTTGCACATGCTGAAGCTTGATGAACAGAACTGCGCGTAAAATACTCTGATACAGAATCAAATCAGTTCATCAGCAGCAAAGCAGAATCAGAATGAGCCAAGCCAGAACGTGCATTGAAGAAGCAACGATACTGTGCATTGAAAGCTAATCAATACCAACGGCATCATTCTAGACAAGATCTGCTCAGAAAGGAAAGCTTGTTAATAGCATTGAATCAAGAATATTTGCTTCAACGTTCATCTTCTCAAGTGCTATATAAACCAAGCTTTGAAGATTATAATGGCTAATGCTTCCAAACTCTCTACACGCAAAAAGCTGATCAATAATCTTCACTCTCCAAGTTTTGCTAAACCACCAAACTCTGATACTCTATTAGCGTTTAGCAACTTAGTATTCTAAGCTTCATTTGTGTAAACATCATAGTTGTGATATAGTTTTTGTAGAAACATTCACACACATTTGCTTATACCTTTGTAAGAAAGTGTTGCCTTGACAAACCGGATTGTGGTTTGAATCAAGAAGGTTTTAGCAGTTGCTAAAGCAGATTTGTATTCAGTTGAATATAGTGAATTAAGACCTCGTTGGAGAGAGGCGAAATCACCTTGAACGGGTGGACTGGAGTAGTTTGAGATCAAACGAACCAGGATAAAAATACCTTGTCATTTGCTTTAAGTTTCCAGTTTTACAATTCAACCCCCCCCTTCTTGTGTTTTTCACCCCTTCAATTGGTATCAGAGCGCCTGGTTCTGAGCTAAAACACTTAACCGTGTCAGTAAAAGATCCAGCGTCAGAAAAACACTATGGCAGGAAACAACTCTCATTTCAGCAATGACAACAATGAGGATAGAGACAGATTCAGCGGCAAACCTCCAGTCTTTGATGGAGAAAACTTTGACTACTGGAAAGACAGAATTGAAAGCTTCTTTCTAGCACATGATGCTGATCTGTGGGATATGGTGACAGATGGATACACGCACCCTGTTAATGCAACTGGTCAGAAGATTGATAGAAAATCAATGACTGATCAACAAAAGCGTGATTTCAAGAATCACCATAAAGCCAGAACCATCCTTCTCAGTGCTATCTCCTATACTGAGTATGAGAAGATCTCCAACAGAGACACAGCTAAGAACATCTTTGATTCTCTCAGAATGACGCATGAGGGCAACGTTCAAGTCAAGGAAACAAAGGCTCTGGCGCTCATTCAGAAGTATGAGGCGTTTAAAATGGAAGAATCTGAATCCATTGAAACTATGTTCTCTAGATTCCAGATTCTGGTAGCTGGTCTCAAAGTTCTGGACAAGGGGTACTCTACTGCTGACCATGTCAAGAAGATAATCAGAAGTTTACCCAAGCAGTGGAGGCCTATGGTTACTGCTCTGAAGCTGGCGAAAGATCTCAACAAAATCACTCTGGAGGAACTTATAAGCTCCCTCAGAAGTCATGAGATAGAGCTGGAAGCTGACGAGCCTCAGAAGCAAGGTAAGCATATAGCTTTAAAATCTAACAGAAAATCTGAATCTAAAGTTTTGCAGGCAGTAGAAGAAACATCTGATGGATCCTCATCAGAAGAAGACGAGCTTTCTCTTCTCTCCAGAAGAGTAAATCAACTGTGGAAGCAAAGACAAAAGAAGTTCAGGAATCCCAGAAGATCTGATCAGAACGAGTCTTCTTCCAGATACAGAAGGACAGATTCTTCCTCTGGATACAGAAGATCTGAAGGCTCCTCAGGTAGCAAGAAGCCAAATACAAAAGACATCATCTGCTACGAGTGCAATGAGCAAGGACACTACAAGAGTGACTGTCCAAAGCTTCAGAGGGAAAAGCCAAAAAGGAAGTTTGGAAGAGAGAAGAAGAAAAGTCTCATGGCCACATGGGATGACTCTGACTCGTCTGAAGCTGACTCAGAATCAGATGATGAAAGGGCGAACATAGCGCTTATGGCTAACATTCCAGATGACAGTGAAGCTTCTGACTCAGACTCAGAATCAGACACAGAAGAGGTATTCCCTAACTTCGCTGTTAATTTTACAAAGGCTGAACTTGCTGAAAGCCTAAATGAAATTCTGGAACGTTATCAGCAGATTAGAGCTAAATTCAGAGACCTGAAAAGGACTCTTGAATCTGACTCTAATAAGTCTGAGAGTCTCAAATTGGAAAACTCTGAGCTGAGAGATAAAATTTTAAAATTAGAAAACTCTTTACAAAACTCTCAGAAGGAACCAATTGCTGAAACTCCCAGCAACGCTGATGAGATCATCAAGGAGTATGATCATAGTTTCCAGAAGTTCCTTGCTAAAAGCATAGATAGAAGCAAAATGGCTTCAATGATCTATGGAGTTAGCGGAAACGGCAGGAAAGGAATAGGATACCTAGGTAAGGTTCCTACACCTAAAAATGTCATGGATTTAGTTATTAAACACACTCCTATAAATTCACACTTTGTGTATGGTCACACACATGACATCAAATATACTAGTAGTAATCACTTTGTGAAACCAAAATTCAACCAGAGTTTTGGTAAAACTAACAAATCAGGACCCAAGAAGATCTGGGTACCTAAGGATAAAATAATACATGTTGCAGATATCTTTAGCAGCAAGTCAGAAACACCAGTCATGGTACCTGGACTCTGGCTGCTCACGTCACATGACGGGAAGAAGGCATATGTTCCAAAGCCTGGAACTTAAGCCTGGAGGCCACGTTGGCTTTGGAGGCAATCAGAGGGGAAAGATAATTGGCTTTGGAACTGTAGGTAATGGAAATCTTCCCTCTATTAATAATGTTCTGCTTGTTGATGGATTGATGCATAACCAGTTATCCATAAGTCAATTAAGTGATAACGGTTATGATATAATCTTTAATCAAAAATCATGTAAAGCTGTTAGTCAGAAAGATGGGACTATCCTATTTAATGGTAAGAGGAAAAACAACATTTACAAAATCAAACTTTCTGAACTTAAGAGTCAGAACGTAAAATGTCTTCTGTCTGTTAACAACGAGCAGTGGATCTGGCACAGAAGATTGGGGCATGTTAGTATGAGAAGAATATCTCAGATTAACAAACTCAATCTGGTCAGAGGACTTCCAAATTTGAAGTTCAATTCAGATGCTCTGTGTGAAGCATGTCAGAAAGGCAAATTTGCAAAACCATCTTTTAAATCCAAAAATGTTGTTTCTACCTCTAAGCCATTAGAACTTCTGCACATTGACTTATTTGGACCAGTTAAGACTGCTTCTGTCAGTGGCAAGAAGTATGGGTTAGTAATCGTAGATGACTATAGCAGATGGACATGGGTAAAGTTCTTAAGACACAAGGACGAGTCACACTCTGTGTTTGTTACCTTCTGCAACCAAGTTCAGAATGAAAAAGATCTTAGAATCGTTAAAGTCAGAAGTGATCATGGTGGAGAATTTGAAAATAAAGATTTTGAGTCATTCTTTAATGACAAAGGCATTCTGCATGATTTCTCTTGTCCTAGAACTCCCCAACAAAATGGAGTTGTAGAACGAAAGAACAGAACATTGCAAGAAATGGCCAGAACCATGATCAACGAGACAAACGTTGCTAAGACTTTCTGGGCAGAGGCAATAAACACAGCGTGCTACATTCAGAATAGAATCTCAATAAGACCTATTCTGGAAAAGACTCCATATGAATTGTGGAAGAACAGAAAGCCCAACATTTCGTATTTTCATCCATTTGGATGTACTTGCTATATGTTAAATACTAAGAATTATTTGAACAAGTTTGATTCTAAGGCACAGAAGTGTATTATGTTAGGATACTCTGAACGCTCAAGAGGGTACAGAGTATACAATACAGAAACACAGATTGTGGAAGAATCAATCAGTGTTCGTTTTGATGACAAGCTTGACTCTAAAAAGTCAAAGCAGAATGAAAATCTTGCAGGTATAGAAATTGAATTTGCAGGTTCTGAAGACAAGTCATCAGAAGCTCTCAACACAGACATTCCTTCAACGTCTGAAAGAAGCAATGCTAGAAATCCTACAACTGCTGCTGATCAACCTCAGAAGAGAGTACCCAGAAGCAGTTTGGATCACCCAGAAGAATCTATTCTAGGAAGAAAGGAAGATCCAATCAGAACAAGAGCAAGCCTCAGAAACTCTGAAGAAACTCTGATGGGACTTGTGTCTCTGATTGAACCTTCTTCTATTGATGAAGCACTTCTGGACAATGACTGGATTCTGGCAATGCAAGAAGAGCTGAATCAATTCACCAGAAACGACGTTTGGGATCTCGTTCCAAGACCAAAAGGATTCAACGTCATTGGAACAAGATGGGTGTTCAGAAACAAGCTTAATGAACAAGGTGAAGTCGTCAGAAACAAGGCACGACTGGTTGCACAAGGTTATAGTCAGCAAGAGGGGGTAGACTATACAGAAACCTTTGCCCCAGTCGCCAGGTTAGAATCTATAAGACTTTTAATCTCATTTGCTGTTAATAGAGGCATCACTCTGTATCAGATGGATGTCAAAAGTGCATTCTTAAATGGTTATATAGAAGAAGAAGTGTATGTTCACCAACCCCCAGGTTTTGAAAATACCAAACATCCAGAACATGTTTTCAAACTGAAAAAGTCACTGTATGGTCTGAAACAAGCTCCCAGAGCTTGGTATGAAAGGCTAAGTAACTTTCTGCTTGAAAATGAGTTCACCAGAGGGAAAGTGGACACCACTCTATTCTGTAAAACAGTTAAGAGTGACATTTTAGTCTGTCAAATTTATGTTGATGATATAATCTTTGGTTCTACTAATCCTTCTCTTGGAAGAAAATTTGCCAAGTGTATGCAGGCAGAATTTGAGATGAGCCTCATGGGGGAACTGAAGTTCTTTCTAGGAATTCAGATCAATCAAACTCCAGAGGGAACTTACATTCATCAGAGCAAATACATCAGAGATCTTCTGAAGAAATTTGACCTCTCAGAATGTAAGCCATCAAAGATTCCAATGCATCCCACGTGCATTCTGGAAAGAGAAGAGGTAAGCAAAAGCGTAGAACATAAAGTCTACAGAGGTATGATTGGGTCTCTCCTTTATCTGACTGCTTCAAGACCTGATATTCTATTCAGCGTATGTATTTGTGCTAGATTCCAATCAGATCCTAGAGAATCTCACTTAACAGCTGTTAAGCGAATTTTCAAGTATCTGAAAGGTACTACTAATCTGGGTTTGTTTTATAGAAAATCTAGTGATTACAGTTTAGTAGGCTACTGCGATGCTGATTTTGCTGGAGACAGAGTGGAACGAAAAAGTACTTCTGGAAGCTGCCAGTTTCTGGGAGAAAATCTGATCTCGTGGTCCAGCAAAAGGCAATCAACTATTGCTCTGTCAACAGCAGAAGCTGAGTACATAGCAGCAGCTGGTTGCAGCACACAGATGCTCTGGATGAAAAGTCAGCTTGAAGACTTCCAGATTTTTGAGAGTAACATTCCTATTCTTTGTGATAATACTTCTGCTATTTGCTTAAGTAAGAATCCTATTTTACATTCTAGAGCTAAACATATAGAAATAAAACATCATTTCATTAGGGACTATATTCAGAAAGGCATTTTAAACTTGAAATTTATAGATACAGACCATCAATGGGCTGATATCTTTACAAAACCCCTTTCAGAAGATAGGTTTAATTTCATTCTGAAACATCTCAGCATGAAAGTATGCCCAGAATGAAAATGCTTTAATTCCATATTTTTATCTTTCAGAATGTAATTATATTACTGTGAACTTCTGATCAATCTTTGTTTCAGAAAGTTAGAACATGCAGATTGTATCAGAGGCAAGTCTAAAGATCTGAGAGTCTAATCTCAAAGACAGACGTGCTGATCACTATATCAAACAAGTGTCATCCAATCATCAGCAAATCCCTGAAGCAGAACGCGTGCACGTTTCTGAGAAAGGAAAACGCTGATTGGGTGCATTGAGACACATGTCTGGTAACCGTTTTTAAGTATCTTTCTCAAATCCCCCAAAATCAGCAAGCATTAAATGCAAAAGTAATCACGCTTGTTAATAGCAATCATTATTTTTTTCTCTCTCTTAAAAACGTTTTATTTTTCAAAATAATTTTTGAAAATCCTATTTAAGCACATTACTCTTCATTCTTAATCTTTACGCTTACTCATAATCTCTTAAGAATTTTTCTGCATATCTCCTTCAAAACCCTAGCTTTTTCTCAAATCACTCTCAAGCTTTTTGTGTGAGAACAATGGCATCCTCCAGCATTTCTGCAGGAAATCAGAAGAAGGAAACCTCTGAGCAATATCAAGCGCCTACCAGAACTCTTCTCACACCAGTAAAGAATCTTGAGGTTCTCTCTGAGTTAATAGTGGATTTCGAAAGTTTGAAGGAAAATGGATTTGACCTAACTGCTGAAGTCAAAACTCAAAAGTGGGAGAGGTACTTTGATAGATTGGTTGGACCAACCTTCCCAGAGCTTGTCAAAGAATTTTGGATTCATGCCAAGATTGATAAACATCTAGTCGTCTCTTCTGTTATGGGAAAGAAGATAATAATTTCTGAAGACCTCATTGCTAGGTTAATTGGTCAGAGTGGTGGTGGAGTCCGTTGTGTGGACATGGCTGATAGGTGCCCTGATATTGGTGTGGTAGCAAACTGCATTTTCACTCTTGGTTTTCCCAGCAGCAAAATCAAGGATCTGAAGGATCACTGCAGAGTGTGGGCCAAGATTGTTCTAGGCTGTTTCAATCACAGGAAGCCAACAAGCTCTCCTGACTATATAAACGTGGATCAGCAATTTCTGATCTACTTTATTGATCAGAGGGTGAAGATCAATTTGGCACACTTCCTGTTCAATCATCTGAAGACTAGTGTGAAAGAGACTAGAGAAGAAGAAAGGACCAAAAGGGACTGGATACCATTTGGGAGGCTCATATCAGATATTCTGACAGAGAATAAGCTGATAGATTATCTGAGCGAAGCTAAAGTACTGGGCAATTTTGAACCAACTGTTGGAAAAGCGCTGAATGCTAAGAACCTGAAAAAGATGAAGCTGATAGACAATATCAGGAAGGAACCCAGAGCTTCTTCAACTGCTGACATCTCCAGAAGAAGAGTGCCTCTGAGTGATTTCCCAAGATTTTCTGAGATGGAATCCCACCCTGATATGGTTGCCAAGTATCCAGATTCATACAAGGAAGAAGTTGCAGGTTCAAAGCTGAAGATCAAAGATCTGAGTCAAGTTCAACCTGAAGTGACTCAGAAGAAGTCAAAGAAGAGGAAAGCAGAAGGATCATCTCACCAGACTCCAAAGAAACGAGGTAATCCATCTGCTGCTCCTATTTCAATTTCAACTACTATTCCAACATCTGTTGCTCCACCCCAAACCTCTCACAGAATTTCCATTCCAATCCCCACTATTGATGAAAACATACCAGAAGACCCTTCTGAGGCCTTACAACTCAGAAGAACCAGAATTAAAATTCCTCTCAAAATTACCAAACAACAACCAACTGTTTCAACAACACCAGCACTTGATAGAGTGTTAGCTGACATTGAGCGTGAACATGCTTCTGTTCAACCTCACTCTGAACCACCAAATATTCCTCCTCCACAACCTGAACCAGAAATTCAACCTGAACCAGAAATTCAACCACAACCAGAACCAGAACAAGAACCAGAACCACAATCTCAACAACCTATCACAGAAGAACCTCTGATCCATGAACAATCAGAAGTTCCACCCCCTCAACCAGAAAATAATCCTCCCTCACCTCCAACAGAGTTTCATCGCTATGAAACCCCATCTCCTCATCATTCTGATCCCCACTCACCTCAACCTTCACCGCTGGCAATACAGTTGCCATGTGGAACCACCATTGTCAGACCCCAGTTACCATCATCAGAGGAATCAACACCTCCAAAAACTCCAACCACTCCAATAGATATGTCCTCTGACTCTGATAACCATCCACCAAAACAAACAGCACCTCAGCACACCTCTGAAAACCAATCCTCTGAAAACCCCAGCAAAATATTCATTGACTTAACAAGTCTTGAACGTCTTGCTGATTTAAGACACAAATTGGCCATTCCCAAACCAAAGCAATTAGATGTTGGCTCTGGTATTTTGGACTTTGAAACAGGTATGCTGCAGTGGATTGCTTCTTTGAAGCAAGTCTGTCCGGGGATGATCGACCCAGCTGCTTCTGATCAGCTCTGGTCTCAGTTCAGAATATGGGTTCGTGCTGAAGCACTCAAGCTGCAGGACGTCAACTATGAGCAGGCTCAACAGAACTTTAGCAAGCTGCTGAAGGAAGTTGAGAGTCAGCTGCCTCAAGAAGTTGTGCTGCCTCAGGACTCTGAATCTTGGGCTGAGAAAGAGCAAGCTGCACAGGTGGAACCAGCAGAAGAAGACAAGTCTCTTCAAGAAGAAAATCCAGCAGAAGATATAGCTGAAAGTTCTGAGAAGCTTCCTCCTGCTGAAAGTTCTCAAGCTGCCTTGGACAGGCAGGCTCTGGAAGAATTAAGGCTGAATGACTTGCGTCTACAGCAGCGGATGGAAGAGAATGATTAGAAGATGGAAGCAAGAATGAATGTCCAGGACAGCAAGATTGATTCTGTTGTCACCATGGTTCAGAAGCAGAATGCAACTTCTGAAAAGATTCAGGCAATGCTGGAAAGCCTGTTCTCACGCATGCCCCCACAACCTTGAAATTTTTTTCATGCATGACATTCTCTATATTTTCTTCATTTTCTGATGTACTTTTGACTATGTTTTGACTATGGTTTGTAATGCTATTTTGCTCTGATTCTGAACTATCTTTAATATTATTAGTTTTTCTGATCTAAATCATTTTAGCACATCACCAGCACTTTTTGATTGCTGACAAAAAGGGGGAGAACAAGAATGATATTTAAAATCAATAACGGCTAACTAGACAGAAATTCTCAAACATTCTAACTCTATTACTTGAAATGTTTTTCTGTTTTGTCTTTAAGTCTACAGGCACAATGAAGACTAGAAGCTCTGATCAAAATGTAGAAGCTCATGTTGCTCTGATCAAATATGAAGTTCTGATATATGAAGCTCTGATCGACCTAACACTCTGATCTGAAGCTCTGCTCTCTGATAAGTCAAAGACTTACAATCTGATGCTCAAAGATAGAAAAAGATCTGACTCTGAAGAACACGCATATCAAAGGGAAGTAACAAACTCAGGGGGAGTATTTCTTAACTCTGACTTCTCCGTACTTCTTATTCTGATACATAGATCTGATAACTTTTCACGTTATTTTTTCATTTAAAATATCTAGTTTTTGTCATCATCAAAAAGGGGGAGATTGTTAGAACAATGTTTGAATCTAGTACCCTATAATTAAGTTTTGATGATAACAAAGTGAAAAGATATAGTAGTTAAATATCTCATGATTGAATTATATGCTACTTAAAATTACTATGCTCTGACTTGCAGATATGCTGATTAAAATAAGCAAGATCACGTTCTCAGCATCAGAATATGAGTTTGCACACCAGCATCAGAAGTTGCTGAATCAGAACGTCAAGATCAGATGATCAACGCTTGCACATGCTGAAGCTTGATGAACAGAACTGCGCGTAAAATACTCTGATACAGAATCAAATCAGTTCATCAGCAGCAAAGCAGAATCAGAATGAGCCAAACCAGAACGTGCATTGAAGAAGCAACGGTACTGTGCATTGAAAGCTAATCAATACCAACGGCATCATTCTAGACAAGATCTGCTCAGAAAGGAAAGCTTGTTAATAGCATTGAATCAAGAATATTTGCTTCAACGTTCATCTTCTCAAGTGCTATATAAACCAAGCTTTGAAGATTATAATGGCTAATGCTTCCAAACTCTCTACACGCAAAAAGCTGATCAATAATCTTCACTCTCCAAGTTTTGCTAAACCACCAAACTCAGATACTCTATTAGCGTTTAGCAACTTAGTATTCTAAGCTTCATTTGTGTAAACATCACAGTTGTGATATAGTTTTTGTAGAAACATTCACACACATTTGCTTATACCTTTGTAAGAAAGTGTTGCCTTGACAAACCGGATTGTGGTTTGAATCAAGAAGGTTTTAGCAGTTGCTAAAGCAGATTTGTATTCAGTTGAATATAGTGAATTAAGACCTCGTTGGAGAGAGGCGAAATCACCTTGAACGGGTGGACTGGAGTAGTTTGAGATCAAACGAACCAGGATAAAAATACCTTGTCATTTGCTTTAAGTTTCCAGTTTTACAATTCAACCCCCCCCTTCTTGTGTTTTTCACCCCTTCACTACCTTCCATAATGACTAGACTACCATCTATTGTAGTAACAAAAATCTCGACAATAGACTACCTTCTCTAATGACAAGGTTACCATCCATTAGAGTAACAAAAATCTCGACAAGAAACTACCTTCTATAATGACAAGGCTACCAACCATTGGAATAACAAAAATATCGACAACACACTACCTTCTATAATGACAAGGCTACCATCCAATGGAATAACAAAAATCTCGACAACAGACTACCTTCCATAATGACTAGGAAACCATCCATTGGAGTAACAAAAATCTCGACAACACACTACCTTCCATAATGACGAGACTATAATCTATTATACTAACAAAAATATCGACAATAGACTACTTTCATAATGACAAGGCTACCATCCATTGGAATAAAAAAATTCTCGACAACAGACTACGTTCCATAATGACAAGGCTACCATCCCTTAGAGTAAGAAAAATCTCGACAACAAACTACCTTCCATAATGAATAGGCTACCATCCATTGGAGTAACAAAGATATCGACAACATACTACCTTCCATAATGACAAGGCTACCATCCCTTAGAGTAACAAAAATCACGACAACACACTACATTCCATAATGACAAGTCTACCATCCATTGGAGTAACAAAAATCTCAACAATAAACTATCTTCCATAATGACAAGGGTACCATCATTTGAGTAACCCAAATATCCACAAGAGACTACCTTCCATAATGACAAGGCTACAATCCATTGGAGTCTACAAAATCTAGACAACAGACTACCTTCCATAATGATAAGGCTACCATCCATTGGAGTAACAAAAATCTCGACAATAGACTACCTTCCATAATGACAAGGCTACCATCCATTGGAATAACAAAAATATCGACAACACACTACCTTCCATAATGACAAGGTTACCATCCCTTAGAGTAACAAAAATCACGACAACAGACTACCTTCCATAATGACTAGGCTACCATCGATTGGAGTAACAAAGATATCGACAATAGACTACCTTCCATAACGACAAGGCTACAATCCATTATAGTAACAAAAATCTCGACAGTAGACTACCTTCCATAATGACAAGGATACAAACTATTGGAGTATAAAAATATCGACAATAGACTACCTTCCATAATGACAAGGCTACCATGCATTGGAGTAACTAAAATCTCGATAATAGACTACCTTCCATAATGACTAGGTTACCATCCATTGGAGTAACAAAGATATCGACAATAGACTACCTTCCATAACGACAAGGCTACAATCCATTATAGTAACAAAAATCTCGACAACAGACTACCTTCCATAATGACAAGACTACCATCCATTGTAGTAACAAAAATCTCGACAATAGACTACCTTCCATAATTACAAAGCTACCATCCATTAGAGTAACAAAAATCTCGACAACAAACTACCTTCCATAATGACAAGGCTACCATCCATTGGAATAACAAAAATATCGACAACACACTACCTTCCACAATGACAAGGCTACCATTCATTGGAGTAACAAAAATCTCGACAACAGACTACCTTCCATAATGACTAGGATACCATCCATTGGAGTAACAAAAATCTCAACAACACACTACCTTCCATAATGACAAGACTATAATCTATTATAGTAACAAAAATATCGACAATAGACTACCTTCATAATGACAAGGCTACCATCCATTGGAATAAAAAAATTCTCGACAATAGACTATGTTCCATAATGACAAGGCTACCATCCCTTATAGTAAGAAAAATCTCGACAACAAAATACATTCCATAATGAAAAGGCTACCATCCATTGGAGTAACACAGATATCGACAACATACTACCTTACATAATGACAAGGCTACCATCCCTTAGAGTAACAAAAATCACGACAACACACTACCTTCCATAATGACAAGTCTACCATCCATTGGAGTAACAAAAATATCAACAATAGACTATCTTCCATAATGACAAGGGTACCATCATTTGAGTAACCCAAATATCCACAAGAGACTACCTTCCATAATGACAAGGCTACAATCCATTGGAATAACAAAAATATCGACAACACATTACCTTCCATAATGACAAGGCTACCATCCATTGGAGTAACTAAAATCTCGACAACAGACTACCTTACATAATGACTAGGCTACCATCCATTGGAGTAACAAAGATATCGACAACACACTACTTTCCATAACGACAAGGCTCCAATCCATTGTAGTAACAAAAATCTTGACAACAGACTACCTTCCATAATGACAAGACTACCATCCATTGTATTAACAAAAATCTCGACAATAGACTACCTTCCATAATGACAAGGCTACCATCCATTGGAATAACAAAAATATCGACAACACACTACCTTCCATAATGACAAGGCTAACATCCCTTAGAGAAACAAAAATCTCGACAACATACTACCTTCCATAATGACTAAGCTACCATCCATTGGAGTAACAAAGGTATCGACAACAAACTACCTTCCATAACGACAAGGCTACAATCCCTTAGAGTAACAAAAATCATGACAAAAGACTACCTTCCATAATGAAAAGGCTACCATCCATTGGAGTAACAAAGATATCGACAACATACTACCCTCCATAATGACAAGGCTACCATCCCTTAGAGTAATAAAAATCACGACAACACACTACCTTCCATAATGACAAGTCTACCATCCATTGGAGTAATAAAAATATTAACAATAGAATACATTCCATAATGACAAGGCTACCATCAATTGGAGTAACAAAAATCACGACAACAGACTACATTCCATAAATACTAGGCTACCATCCATTGGAATAACAAAAATATCGACAACACACTACCTTCCATAATGACAAGTCTTCTATCCAATGGAGTAACAAAAATCTCGACAAGAGACTACCTTCCATAATGACTAGGATACCATCCATTGGAGTAACAAAGATATCGACAACAGACTACCTTCCATGACGACAAGGCTACAATCCATTGTAGTAAGAAAAATATCGACAACAGACTACCTTCCATAATGACAAGGCTACCATCCATTGTAGTAACAAAAATCACGACAATAGACTACCTTCCATGATGACAAGGCTACCATCCGTTGGAGTAACAAAAATCTCGACAACAGACTACCTTCCATAACGATAAGGCTACCATCCATTGGAATAACAAAAATATCGACAACACACTACCTTCCATAATGACAAGGCTACCATCCCTTAGAGTAACAAAAATCTCGACAACAGATTACCTTCCATAATGAGTAGGCACCCATCCATTGGAGTATCAAAGATATCGACAATAGACTACCTGCCATAACGACAAGGCTACAATCCATTATAGTAACAAAAATCTCGACAATAGACTACCTTCCATAATGACAAGGCTACAAACCTTTGGAGTATAAAAAATATCGACAATAGACTACCTTCCATACTGACAAGGCTACCATGCATTGGAGTTACTAAAATCTCGATAACAGACTACCTTCCATAATGACTAGGCTAACATCCATTGGAGTAACAAAGATATCGACAACAGACTACCTTCCATAACGACAAGGCTCCAATCCATTTTAGTAACAAAAATCTCGACAACAGACTACCTTCCATAATGACAAGACTACCATCCATTGTATTAACAAAAATCTCGACAATAGACTACCTTCCATAATGACAAGGCTACCATCCATTGGAATAACAAAAATATCGACAACACACTACCTTCCATAATGACAAGGCTAACATCCCTTAGAGAAACAAAAATCTCGACAACATACTACCTTCCATAATGACTAAGCTACCATCCATTGGAGTAACAAAGGTATCGACAACAAACTACCGTCCATAACGACAAGGCTACAATCCCTTAGAGTAACAAAAATCATGACAAAAGACTATCTTCCAGAATGAAAAGGCTACCATCCATTGGAGTTACAAAGATATCGACAACATACTACCCTCCATAATGACAAGGCTAACATCCCTTAGAGTAATAAAAATCACGACAACACACTACCTTCCATAATGACAAGTCTACAAACCATTGGAGTAATAAAAATCTTAACAATAGAATACATTCCATAATGACAAGGCTACCATCAATTGGAGTAACAAAAATATCGACAACACACTACCTTCCATAATGACAAGTCTTCTATCCAATGGAGTAACAAAAATCTCGACAAGAGACTACCTTCCATAATGACTAGGATACCATCCATTGGAGTAACAAAGATATCGACAAGAGACTACCTTCCATAACGAAAAGGCTACAATCCATTGTAGTAACAAAAATCTCGACAATAGACTACCTTCCATGATGACAAGGCTACCATCCATTGTAGTAACAAAAATCTCGACAATAGACTACCTTCCATAATGACAAGGATACCATCCATTGGAGTAACAAAAATCACGACAAAAGACAACCTTCCATAATGAAAAGGCTACCATCCACTGGAGTAACAAAGATATCGACAACATACTACCTTCCATAATGAAAAGGCTACCATCCCTTAGAGTAATAAAAATCACGACAACAAAATACCTTCCATAATGACAAGTCTACCATCCATTGGAATAACAAAAATTTTAACAATAGAATACCTTCCATAATGACAAGGCTACCATCCATTAAAGTAACAAAAATCACGACAACAGACTACCTTCCATAATGACTAGGAAACCATCCAATGGAATAACAAAAATATCGACAACACACTATCTTCCATAATGACAAGGCCATCATCCAATGGAGTAACAAATATATCGATAACAGACTACCTTCCATAATGACTAGGCTACCATCGATTGGAGTAACAAAGATATCAACAACAGACTACCTTCCATAAAGACAAGGCTACAATCCATTGTAGTAAGAAAAATCTCGACAACAGACTACCTTCCATAATGACAAGGCTACCATCCATTGTAGTAACAAAAATCACGACAATAGACTACCTTCCATGATGACAAGGCTACCATCCATTGGAGTAACAAAAATCTCGACAATAGACTACCTTCCATAATGATAAGGCTACCATCCATTGGAAAAACAAAAATATCGACAACACACTACCTTCCATAATGACAAGGCTACCATCCCTAAAATTAACAAAAATCTCGACAACAGACTACCTTCCATAATGAGTAGGCAACCAACCATTGGAGTAACAAAGATATCGACAACAGACTACCTTCCATAACGACAAGGCTACAATCCATTATAGTAACAAAAATATCGACAATAGACTACCTTCCATAATGACAAGGCTACAAACCTTTGGAGTATAAAAAATATCGACAATAGACTACCTTCCATAATGACAAGGCTACCATGCATTGGAGTTACTAAAATCTCGATAACAGACTACCTTCCATAATGACTAGGCTAACATCCATTGGAGTAACAAAGATATCGACAACAGACTACCTTCCATAACGACAAGGCTATAATTCATTATAGTAACAAAAATCTCGACAACAGACTACCTTCCATAATTAAAAGACTACCATCCATTGTAGTAACAAAAATCTCGACAATAGACTACCTTCCATTATGACAAAGCTACCATCCATTAGAGTAACAAAAATCTCGACAATAAACTACCTTTCATAATGACAAGGCTACCATCCATTGGAATAACAAAAATATCGACAACGCACTACCTTCCATAATGACAAGGCTACCATTCAATGGAGTAACAAAAATCTCGACAACAGACTACCTTCCATAATGACTAGGATACCATCCATTGGAGTAACAAAAATCTCGACAATACACTACCTTCCATAATGACAAGACTACAATCTATTATAGTAACAAAAATATCGACAATAGACTACCTTCATAATGACAAGGCTACCATCCATTGGAATTAAAAAATTCTCGACAATAGACTACGTTCCATAATGACAAGGCTACCATCCCTTATAGTATGAAAAATCTCGACAACAAACTACCTTCCATAATGAAAAGGCTACCATCCATTGGAGTAACAAAGATATCGACAACATACTACCTTCCATAATGACAAGGCTACCATCCCTTAGAGTAACAAAAATCACGACAACACACTACCTTCCATAATGACAAGTCTACCATCCATTGGAGTAACAAAAATCTCAACAATGGACTATCTTCCATAATGACAAGGCTACAATCCATTGGAATAACAAAAATATCGACAACACACTACCTTCCATAATGACAAGGCTATCATCCATTGGAGTAACAAAGATATCGACAACAGACTACTTTCCATAACGACAAGGCTACAATCCATTGTGGTAACAAAAATCTCGACAACAGACTACCTTCCATAATGACAAGACTACCATTAATTGTAGTAATAAAATTCTCGACAATAGACTACCTTCCATAATGACAAGGCTACCATCCATTGGAATAACAAAAATATCAACAACACACTACCTTCCATAATGACAAGGCTAACATCCCTTAGAGAAACAAAAATCTCGACAACATACTACCTTCCATAATGACTAGGCTACCATCCATTGGAGTAAAGAAGGTATCGACAACAAACTACCTTCCATAACGACAAGGCTACAATCACTTAGAGTAACAAAAATCATGACAAAAGACTACCTTCCATAATGAAAAGGCTACCATCCATTGGAGTAACAAAGATATCGACAACATACCACCCTCCATAATGACAAGGCTACCATCC
Organism: Vicia faba; assembly: GCA_948472305.1. NCBI lineage: Eukaryota > Viridiplantae > Streptophyta > Magnoliopsida > Fabales > Fabaceae > Vicia > Vicia faba. Next base: position 653,793,208 of record OX451741.1, read on the forward strand.
CTTAGAGTAATAAAAATCACGACAACACACTACCTTCCATAATGACAAGTCTACCATCCATTGGAGTAATAAAAATCTTAACAATAGAATACCTTCCGTAATGACAAGTCTTCCATCCAATGGAGTAACAAAAATCTCGACAAGAGACTACCTTCCATAATGACTAGGATAGCATCCATTGAAGTAACAAAGATATCGACAAGAGACTACCTTCCATAACGAAAAGGCTACAATCCATTATAGTAATAAAAATCTCGACAACAGACTACCTTCCATAATGACAAGGCTACAATCCATTGTAGTAACAAAAATCTCGACAACATACTACCTTCCATAATGGCAAGGCTACCATCCATTGGAGTAACAAAAGTCACGACAAGAGACTACCTTCCATAATGACAAGGCTACCATCCATTGGAATAATAAAAATCTCAACAATAGAATACCTTCCATAATGACAAGGATACCATCCATTGGACTAACAAAAATCACGACAACAGACTACCTTCCATAATGACTAGGCTACCATCCATTGGAATAACCAAAATATCGACAACACAGTACCTTCCATAATGACAAGGCTAGCATCCAATGGAGTAACAAAAATCTCGACAAGAGACTACCTTCCATAATGACTAGGATACCATCCATTGGAGTAACAAAGATATCGACAACAGACTACCTTCCATAACGACAAGACTACAATCCATTGTAGTAGCAAAAATATCGACAACACACTACCTTCCATAATGACAAGGCTACCATCCCTTAGAGAAACAAAAATCTCGACAACAGACAACCTTCCATAATGACTAGGCTACCATCCATTGGAGTAACAAAGATATCGACCACAAACTACCTTCCATTATGACAAGGCTACAATCCCTAAGAGTAACAAAAATCACGACAAAAGAGTTCCTTCCATAATTAAAAGGCTACCATTCGTTGGAGTAACAAAGATATCGACAACATACCACCTTCCATAATTACAAGGCTACCTACCCTTAGAGTAATAAAAATCACGACAACACACTACCTTCCATAATGACAAATCTACCATCCATTGGAGTAACAAAAATCTCGACAACACACTACCTTCCATAATGGGAAGTCTACCATCCCTTAGACTAACAAAAATCTCGACATGAGACTACCTTCCATAATGACAAGGCTACCATCCATTGGAATAACAAAAATATCGTACACAAACTACCTTCCATAATGACTAGGCTACCATCCATTGGAGTAACAAAGATATCGACAACAAACTAACTTCCATAACGACAAGTCTACAATCCATTGTAGTAACAAAAATCTTGACAACAGACTACCTTCCATAATGACAAGGCTACCATCCATTGTATTGACAAAAATCTCGACAATATACTACCTTTTATAATGACAAGGCTACTATTCATTGGAGTAACAAAAATCAAGACAACAGACTACCTTCCATAATGACACGGCTACAATCTATTATAATAATAAAACTCTCGACAATAGACTACCTTTCATAATGAAAAGGCTACCATCCATTAGATTAATAAAAATATCGACAACAGACTACCTTCCATAATGGCAAGGCTATCATCCCTTAGAGTAAAAAAAATCTCGACAACAGACTACCTTCCATAATGACAAGGCTACCATCCATTGGAGTAACAAAGATATCTACAACATACTAACTTCCATAATGACAAGGCTACCATCCATTCGAGTAACAAAAATCACGACAACAGACTATCTTCCATAATGACAAGGCTACCATCCAATGGAGTAACAAAAATCTCGACAACAGACTACCTTCTATAATGAATAGGATACCATCCATTGGAGTAACAAAGATATCGACAACAGACTACCACCATAACGACAAGGCTACAATCCATAATAGTAATAAAAATCTCGACAAAATACTACCTTCCATAATGACAAGGCTACCATCCATTGGATTAACAAAAGTCACGACAAGAGACTACCTTCCATAATGACAAGGCTACCATTCATTGGGATAACAAAAATCTCAACAATAGAATACCTTCCATAATGACAAGGCTACCAACCATTGGAGTAACAAAAATCACGACAACAAACTACCTTCCATAATGACTAGGCTACCATCCATTGGAATAACAAAAATATCGACAACACAATACCTTCCATAATGACAAGGCTACCATCCAATGGAGTAACAAAAATATCGACAAGAGACTACCTTCCATAACGACTAGGATACCATCCATTGGAGTAACAAAGATATCGACAACAGACTACCTTCCATAACGACAAGACTACAATCCATTGTAGTAGCAAAAATATCGAGAACACACTACCTTCCATAATGACAAGGCTACCATTCCTTAGAGAAACAAAAATCTCGACAACAGAGAACCTTCCATAATGACTAGGCTACCATCCATTGGAATAACAAAGATATCGACAACAAACTACCTTCCATAACGACAAGGCTACAATCCCTTAGAGTAACAAAAATCACGACAAAAGAGTTCCTTCCATAATGAAAAGGCTACCATCCATTGGAGTAACAAAGGTATCGACAACATACTACCTTCCATAATGACAAGGCTACCATCCCTTAGAGTAATAAAAATCACGACAACACACTACCTTCCATAATGACAAGGCTACCATCCCTTAGACTAACAAAAATCTCGACAAGAGACTACCTTCCATAATGACAAGGCTACCATCCATTGGAATAACAAAAATATCTTACACAAACTACCTTCCATAATGACTAGGCTACCATCCATTGGAGTAACAAAGATATCGACAACAAACTATCTTCCATAACGACAAGTCTACAATTCATTGGAGTAACAAAAATCTCGACAACAGACTACCTTCCAAAATGACAAGGCTACCATCCATTGTAGTGACAAAAATCTCGACAATATACTACCTTCTATAATGACAAGGCTATTATCCATTGGAGTAACAAAAATCACGCCAACAGATTACCTTCCATAATGACACGACTACAATCTATTATAGTAATAAAACTCTCGATAATAGACTACCTTTCATAATGAAAAGGCTACCATCCATTAGAATAACAAAAATCTCGACAACAGACTACCTTCCATAATGACAAGGCTACCATCCCTTAGAGTAAAAAAAATCTCGACAATAGACTACCTTCCATAATGACAAGGATACGATCCATTGGAGTAACAAAGATATCTACAACATACTACCTTCCATAATGACAAGGCTACCATCCATTGGAGTAACAAAAATCACAAAAACAGACTACATTCCATAATAACTAGGCTACCATCCAATGGAGTAACAAAAATCTCGACAATAGACTACCTTCCATAATGACTAAGCTACCATCCATTGGAGTAACAAAGATATCGACAACACACTACCTTCCAAAATGACAAGGCTACCATCTAATGGAGTAACAAAAATCTCGACCATATACTACCTTCCATAATGACTAGGGTACCGTCCATTGAAGTAACAAAGATATCTACAACATACTAACTTCCATAATGACAAGGCTACCATCCATTGAAGTAACAAAAATCACGACAACAAACTACCTTCCATATTGACTAGGCTACCATCCATTGGAATAACTAAAATATCGACAAAACACTACCTTCAATAATTACAAGGCTACCATCCAATGGGGTAACAAAAATCTCGAAAACAGACTACCTTCTATAATGACTAGGCTACCAACCATTGGAGTAACAAAGATATCGACAACATACCACCTTCCATAATTACAAGGCTACCTACCCTTAGAGTAATAAAAATCACGACAACACACTACCTTCCATAATGACAAATCTACCATCCATTGGAGTAACAAAAATCTCGACAACACACTACCTTCCATAATGGGAAGTCTACCATCCCTTAGACTAACAAAAATCTCGACATGAGACTACCTTCCATAATGACGAGGCTACCATCCATTGGAATAACAAAAATATCGTACACAAACTACCTTCCATAATGACTAGGCTACCATCCATTGGAGTAACAAAGATATCGACAACAAACTAACTTCCATAACGAAAAGTCTACAATCCATTGTAGTAACAAAAATCTTGACAACAGACTACCTTCCATAATGACAAGGCTACCATCCATTGTAGTGACAAAAATCTCGACAATATACTACCTTTTATAATGACAAGGCTACTATTCATTGGAGTAACAAAAATCAAGACAACAGACTACCTTCCATAATGAAACGACTACAATCTATTATAATAATAAAACTCTCGACAATAGACTACCTTTCATAATGAAAAGGCTACCATCCATTAGAATAATAAAAATATCGACAACAGACTACCTTCCATAATGACAAGGCTACCATCCCATAGAGTAAAAAAAATCTCGACAACAGACTACCTTCCATAATGACAAGGCTACCATCCATTGGAGTAACAAAGATATCTACAACATACTAACTTCCATAATGACAAGGCTACCATCCATTCGAGTAACAAAAATCACGACAACAGACTACCTTCCATAATGACAAGGCTACCATCCAATGGAGTAACAAAAATATCGACAACAGACTACCTTCTATAATGAATAGGATACCATCCATTGGAGTAACAAAGATATCGACAACAGACTACCTCCATAACGACAAGGCTATAATCCATAGTAGTAATAAAAATCTCGACAACATACTACCTTCCATAATGACAAGGCTACCATCCATTGGATTAACAAAAGTCACGACAAGAGACTACCTTCCATAATGACAAGGCTACCATTAATTGGAATAACAAAAATCTCAACAACAGAATACCTTCCATAATGACAAGACTACCAACCATTGGAGTAACAAAAATCACGAAAACAAACTACCTTCCATAATGACTAGGCTATTATCCATTGGAATAACAAAAATATCGACAACACAGTACCTTCCATAATGACAAGGCTACCATCCAATGGAGTAACAAAAATATCGACAAGAGACTACCTTCCATAATGACTAGGATACCATCCATTGGAGTAACAAAGATATCGACAACAGACTACCTTCCATAACGACAAGACTACAATCCATTGTAGTAGCAAAAATATCGATAACACACTACCTTCCACAATGACAAGGCTACCATTCCTTAGAGAAACAAAAATCTCGACAACAGACAACCTTCCATAATGACTAGGCTACCATCCATTGGAATAACAAAGATATCGACAACAAACTACCTTCCATAACGACAAGGCTACAATCCCTTAGAGTAACAAAAATCACGACAAAAGAGTTCCTTCCATTATGAAAAGGCTACCATCCATTGGAGTAACAAAGATATCGACAACACACTACCTTCCATAATGACAAGTCTACCATCCATTGGAGTAACAAAAATCTCAACAATAGAATACCTTCCATAATGACAAGGATACCATCCATTGGAGTAAGAAAAATCACGACAACTGACTACCTTCCATAATGACTAGGCTACCATCCATTGGAGTAACAAAAATCTCGACAACACACTACCTTCCATAATGGAAAGTCTACCATCCCTTAGACTAACAAAAATCTCGACAAGAGACTACCTTCCATAATGACAAGGCTACCATCCATTGGAATAACAAAAATATCGTACACAAACTACCTTCCATAATGACTAGGCTACCATCCATTGCAGTAAAAAAGATATCGACAACAAACTAACTTCCATAACGACAAGTCTACAATCCATTTGTAGTAACAAAAATCTGGACAACATACTACCTTCCATAATGACAAGGCTACCATCCATTGTAGTAACAAAAATCTCGACAATATACTACCTTTTATAATGACAAGGCTACTATTCATTGGAGTAACAAAAATCAAGACAACAGACTACCTTCCATAATGACACGGCTACAATCTATTATAATAATAAAACTCTCGACAATAGACTACCTTTCATAATGAAAAGGCTACCATCCATTAGATTAATAAAAATATCGACAACAGACTACCTTCCATAATGACAAGGCTACCATCCCTTAGAGTAAAAAAAATATCGACAACAAACTACCTTCCATAATGACAAGGCTACCATCCATTGGAGTAACAAAGATATCTACAACATACTAACTTCCATAATGACAAGGCTACCATCCATTCGAGTAACAAAAATCACGACAACAGACTACCTTCCATAATGACAAGGCTACCATCCAATGGAGTAACAAAAATCTCGACAACAGACTACCTTCTATAATGAATAGGATACCATCCATTGGAGTAACAAAGATATCGACAACAGACTACCACCATAACGACAAGGCTACAATCCATAATAGTAATAAAAATCTCGACAACATACTACCTTCCATAATGACAAGGCTACCATCCATTGGATTAACAAAAGTCACGACAAGAGACTACCTTCCATAATGACAAGGCTACCATTCATTGGAATAACAAAAATCTCAACAATAGAATACCTTCCATAATGACAAGGCTACCAACCATTGGAGTAACAAAAATCACGACAACAAACTACCTTCCATAATGACTAGGCTACCATCCATTGGAATAACAAAAATATCGACAACACAATACCTTCCATAATGACAAGGCTACCATCCAATGGAGTAACAAAAATATCGACAAGAGACTACCTTCCATAACGACTAGGATACCATCCATTGGAGTAACAAAGATATCGACAACAGACTACCTTCCATAACGACAAGACTACAATCCATTATAGTAGCAAAAATATCGATAACACACTACCTTCCATAATGACAAGGCTACCATTCCTTAGAGAAACAAAAATCTCGACAACAGACAACCTTCCATAATGACTTGGCTACCATCCATTGGAATAACAAAGATATCGACAACAAACTACCTTCCATAACGACAAGGCTACAATCCCTTAGAGTAACAAAAATTACGACAAAAGAGTTCCTTCCATAATGAAAAGGCTACCATCCATTGGAGTAACAAAGGTATCGACAACATACTACCTTCCATAATGACAAGGCTACCATCCCTTAGAGTAATAAAAATCACGACAACACACTACCTTCCATAATGACAAGGCTACCATCCCTTAGACTAACAAAAATCTCGACAAGAGACTACCTTCCATAATGACAAGGCTACCATCCATTGGAATAACAAAAATATCTTACACAAACTACCTTCCATAATGACTAGGCTACCATCCATTGGAGTAACAAAGATATCGACAACAAACTATCTTCCATAACGACAAGTCTACAATTCATTGTAGTAACAAAAATCTCGACAACAGACTACCTTCCAAAATGACAAGGCTACCATCCATTGTAGTGATAAAAATCTCGACAATATACTACCTTCTATAATGACAGGGCTACTATCCATTGGAGTAACAAAAATCACGACAACAGATTACCTTCCGTAATGACACGGCTACAATCTATTATAGTAATAAAACTCTCGACAATAGACTACCTTTCATAATGAAAAGGCTACCATCCATTAGAATAACAAAAATCTCGACAACAGACTACCTTCCATAATGACAAGGCTACCATCCCTTAGAGTAAAAAAAATCTCGACAATAGACTACCTTCTATAATGACAAGGATACCATCCATTAGAGTAACAAAGATATCTATAACATACTACCTTCCGTAATGACAAGGCTACCATCCATTGGAGTAACAAAAATCACGAAAACAGACTACCTTCCATAATGACTAGGCTACCATCCATTGGAATAACAAAAATATCGACAACACACTACCTTCCATAATAACTAGGCTACCATCCAATGGAGTAACAAAAATCTCTACAATAGACTACCTTCCATAATGACTAAGCTACCATCCATTGGAGTAATAAAGATATCGACAACACACTACCTTCCATAATGACAAGGCTACCATCTAATGGAGTAACAAAAATCTCGACAATAGACTACCTTCTATAATGACTAGGGTACCATCCATTGGAGTAACAAAGATATCTACAACATACTAACTTCCATAATGACAAGGCTACCATCCATTGGAGTAACAAAAATCACGACAACAGACTACCTTCCATATTGACTAGGCTACCATCCATTGGAATAACTAAAATATCGACAACACACTACCTTCAATAATTACAAGGCTACCATCCAATGGGGTAACAAAAATCTCGAAAACAGACTACCTTCTATAATGACTAGGCTACCAACCATTGGAGTAACAAAGATATCGACAACAGACTACCTCCATAAGGACAAGGATACAATCCATTATAGTAACAAAAATCTCGACAACATACTACCTTCCATAATGACAAGGATACCATCCATTGGAGTAACAAAAGTCACGACAAGAGACTACCTTCAATAATGACAAGGCTACCATCCATTGGAATAACAAAAATCTCAACAATAGAATACGTTCCATAATGACAAGGCTAACAACCATTGGAGTAACAAAAATCACGACATCAAACTACCTTCCATAATGACTAGGCTACCATCCATTGGAATAACCAAAATATCGACAACACAGTACCTTCCATAATGACAAGGCTACCATCCAATAGAGTAACAAAAATCTCAACAAGAGACTACCTTCCATAATGACTAGGATACCATCCATTGGAGTAACAAAGATATCGACAACAGACTACCTTCCATAACGACAAGGCTACAATCCATTGTAGTAGCAAAAATATCGATAACACACTACCTTCAATAATGACACGGCTACCATCCCTTAGAGAAACAAAAATCGGGACAACAGACAACCTTCCATAATGACTAGGCTACCATCCATTAGAGTAACAAAGATATTGACCACAAACTACCTTCCATAACGACAAGGCTACAATCCCTTAGAGTAACAAAAATCACGACAAAAGAGTTCCTTCCATAATGAAAAGGCTACCATCTATTGGAGTAACAAAAATATCGACAACATACCACCTTCCATAATTACAAGGCTACCATCCCTTAGACTAACCAAAATCTCGACAAGAGACTACCATCCATTGGAGTAACAAAGATATCGACAACAAACTAACTTCCATAACGACAAGTCTACAATCCATTGAAGTAACAAAAATCTCGACAACAGACTACCTTCCATAATGACAAGGCTACCATCCATTGTAGTGACAAAAATCTCGACAATATACTACCTTTTATAATGACAAGGCTACTATTCATTGGATTAACAAAAATCAAGACAACAGACTACCTTCCATAATGACACGGCTACAATCTATTATAATAATAAAACTCTCGACAATAGACTACCTTTCATAATGAAAAGGCTACCATCCATTAGAAAACATAAATATCGACAACAGACTACCTTCCATAATGACAAGGCTACCATCCATTGGAGTAACAAAGATATCTACAACATACTAACTTCCATAATGACAAGGCTACCATCCATTGGAGTAACAAAAATCACGAAAATAGACTACCTTCCATAATGACTAGGCTACCATCCATTGGAATAACAAAAATATCGACAACATACTACCTTCCATAATAACTAGGCTACCATCCAATGGAGTAACAAAAATCTCGACAATAGACTACCTTCCATAATGACTAAGCTATCATCCATTGGAGTAACAAAGATATCGACAACACACTACCTTCTATAATGACTAGGCTACCATCCATTGGAGTAACAAAGATATCTACAACAGACTACCTCCATAACGACAAGGCTACAATCCATTGTAGTAACAAAAATCTCGACAACATACTACCTTCCATAATGACAAGGCTACCATCCATTGGAGTAACAAAAATCACGACAAGAGATTACCTTCCATAATGACAAGGCTACCATCCATTGGAATAACAAAAATCTCAACAATAGAATACCTTCCATAATGACAAGTCTACCAACCATTGGAGTAACAAAAATCACGACATCTAACTACCTTCCATAATGACTAGGCTACCATCCATTGGAATAACCAAAATATCGATAACACAGTACCTTCCATAATGACAAGGCTACCATCCAATGTAGTAACAAAAATCTCGACAAGAGACTACCTTCAATAATGACTACGATACGATCCATAGGAGTAACAAATATATCGACAACATACTACCTTCCATAACGACAAGGCTACAATCCATTGTATTAGCAAAAATATCGACAACACACTACCTTCCATAATAACAAGGCTACCATCCATTGGAGTAACAAAGATATCGACAACAAACTACCTTCCATAACAACAAGGCTACAATCCCTTAGAGTAACAAAATTCACGACAAAAGAGTTCCTTCCATAATGAAAAGGCTACCATCCATTGGAGTAAGAAAGATATCGACAACATACTACCTTCCATAATGACAAGGCTACCATCCCTTAGAGTAATAAAAATCACGACAACACATTACCTTCCATAATGACAAGGATACCATCCATTGGAGTAACAAAAATCACGACAAAAGACTACCTTCCATAATGATTAGGCTACAATCCATTGGAGTTACAAAAATCTCGACAACACACTACCTTCCATAATGACAAGGCTACCATACCTTAGACTAACAAAAATCTCGACAAGAGACTACCTTCCATAATGACAAGGCTACCATCCATTGGAATAACAAAAATATCGTACACAAACTACCTTCCATAATGACTAGGCTACCATCCATTGGAGTAACAAAGATATCGACAACAAACTAACTTCCATAATGACAAGTCTACAATCCATTGTAGTAACAAAAATCTCGACAACAGACTACCTTCCATAATGACAAGGCTACCATCCATTGTAGTGACAAAAATCTCGACAATATACTACCTTTTATAATGACAAGGCTACTATTCATTGGATTAACAAATATCAAGACAACAGACTACCTTCCATAATGACACGGCTATAATCTATTATAATAATAAAACTCTCGACAATAGACTACCTTTCATAATGAAAAGGCTACCATCCATTAGAAAACAAAAATATCGACAACAGACTACCTTCCATAATGACAAGGCTACCATCCAATGGAGTAACAAAAATCTCGACCACGGACTACCTTCTATAATGAATAGGATACCATCCATTGGAGTAACAAAGATATCGACAACAGACTACCTCCATAACGACAAGGCTACAATCCATAGTAATAATAAAAATGTCTACAACATACTACCTTCCATAATGACAAGGCTACCATCCATTGGAGTAACAAAAGTCACGACAAGAGACTACCTTCCATAATGACAAGGCTACCATCCATTGGAATAACAAAAATCTCAACAATAGAATACCTTCCATAATGACAAGTCTACCAACCATTGGAGTAACAAAAATCACGACATCTAACTACCTTCCATAATGACTAGGCTACCATCCATTGGAATAACCAAAATATCGACAACACAGTACCTTCCATAATGACAAGGCTACCATCCAATGTAGTAACAAAAATCTCGACAAGAGACTACCTTCAATAATGACTACGATACGATCCATAGGAGTAACAAATATATCGACAACAGACTACCTTCCATAACGACAAGGCTACAATCCATTGTATTAGCAAAAATATCGACAACACACTACCTTCCATAATAACAAGGCTACCATCCATTGGAGTAACAAAAATCACGACAAGAGATTACCTTCCATAATGACAAGGCTACCATCCATTGGAATAACAAAAATCTCAACAATAGAATACCTTCCATAATGACAAGTCTACCAACCATTGGAGTAACAAAAATCACGACATCTAACTACCTTCCATAATGACTAGGCTACCATCCATTGGAATAACCAAAATATCGACAACACAGTACCTTCCATAATGACAAGGCTACCATCCAATGTAGTAACAAAAATCTCGACAAGAGACTACCTTCAATAATGACTACGATACGATCCATAGGAGTAACAAATATATCGACAACATACTACCTTCCATAACGACAAGGCTACAATCCATTGTATTAGCAAAAATATCGACAACACACTACCTTCCATAATAACAAGGCTACCATCCATTGGAGTAACAAAGATATCGACAACAAACTACCTTCCATAACAACAAGGCTACAATCCCTTAGAGTAACAAAATTCACGACAAAAGAGTTCCTTCCATAATGAAAAGGCTACCATCCATTGGAGTAAGAAAGATATCGACAACATACTACCTTCCATAATGACAAGGCTACCATCCCTTAGAGTAATAAAAATCACGACAACACATTACCTTCCATAATGACAAGGATACCATCCATTGGAGTAACAAAAATCACGACAAAAGACTACCTTCCATAATGATTAGGCTACAATCCATTGGAGTTACAAAAATCTCGACAACACACTACCTTCCATAATGACAAGGCTACCATACCTTAGACTAACAAAAATCTCGACAAGAGACTACCTTCCATAATGACAAGGCTACCATCCATTGGAATAACAAAAATATCGTACACAAACTACCTTCCATAATGACTAGGCTACCATCCATTGGAGTAACAAAGATATCGACAACAAACTAACTTCCATAATGACAAGTCTACAATCCATTGTAGTAACAAAAATCTCGACAACAGACTACCTTCCATAATGACAAGGCTACCATCCATTGTAGTGACAAAAATCTCGACAATATACTACCTTTTATAATGACAAGGCTACTATTCATTGGATTAACAAATATCAAGACAACAGACTACCTTCCATAATGACACGGCTATAATCTATTATAATAATAAAACTCTCGACAATAGACTACCTTTCATAATGAAAAGGCTACCATCCATTAGAAAACAAAAATATCGACAACAGACTACCTTCCATAATGACAAGGCTACCATCCAATGGAGTAACAAAAATCTCGACCACGGACTACCTTCTATAATGAATAGGATACCATCCATTGGAGTAACAAAGATATCGACAACAGACTACCTCCATAACGACAAGGCTACAATCCATAGTAATAATAAAAATGTCTACAACATACTACCTTCCATAATGACAAGGCTACCATCCATTGGAGTAACAAAAGTCACGACAAGAGACTACCTTCCATAATGACAAGGCTACCATCCATTGGAATAACAAAAATCTCAACAATAGAATACCTTCCATAATGACAAGTCTACCAACCATTGGAGTAACAAAAATCACGACATCTAACTACCTTCCATAATGACTAGGCTACCATCCATTGGAATAACCAAAATATCGACAACACAGTACCTTCCATAATGACAAGGCTACCATCCAATGTAGTAACAAAAATCTCGACAAGAGACTACCTTCAATAATGACTACGATACGATCCATAAGAGTAACAAATATATCGACAACAGACTACCTTCCATAACGACAAGGCTACAATCCATTGTATTAGCAAAAATATCGACAACACACTACCTTCCATAATAACAAGGCTACCATCCAAACGAGTAACAAAGATATCGACAACAAACTACCTTCCATAACAACAAGGCTACAATCCCTTAGAGTAACAAAAATCACGACAAAAGAGTTCCTTCCATAATGAAAAGGCTACCATCCATTGGAGTAAGAAAGATATCGACAACATACTACCTTCCATAATGACAAGGCTACCATCCCTTAGAGTAATAAAAATCACGACAACACATTACCTTCCATAATGACAAGGATACCATCCATTGGAGTAACAAAAATCACGACAAAAGACTACCTTCCATAATGATTAGGCTACAATCCATTGGAGTTACAAAAATCTCGACAACACACTACCTTCCATAATGACAAGGCTACCATACCTTAGACTAACAAAAATCTCGACAAGAGACTACCTTCCATAATGACAAGGCTACCATCCATTGGAATAACAAAAATATCGTACACAAACTACCTTCCATAATGACTAGGCTACCATCCATTGGAGTAACAAAGATATCGACAACAAACTAACTTCCATAATGACAAGTCTACAATCCATTGTAGTAACAAAAATCTCGACAACAGACTACCTTCCATAATGACAAGGCTACCATCCATTGTAGTGACAAAAATCTCGACAATATACTACCTTTTATAATGACAAGGCTACTATTCATTGGATTAACAAATATCAAGACAACAGACTACCTTCCATAATGACACGGCTATAATCTATTATAATAATAAAACTCTCGACAATAGACTACCTTTCATAATGAAAAGGCTACCATCCATTAGAAAACAAAAATATCGACAACAGACTACCTTCCATAATGACAAGGCTACCATCCAATGAAGTAACAAAAATCTCGACCACGGACTACCTTCTATAATGAATAGGATACCATCCATTGGAGTAACAAAGATATCGACAACAGACTACCTCCATAACGACAAGGCTACAATCCATAGTAATAATAAAAATGTCTACAACATACTACCTTCCATAATGACAAGGCTACCATCCATTGGAGTAACAAAAGTCACGACAAGAGACTACCTTCCATAATGACAAGGCTACCATCCATTGGAATAACAAAAATCTCAACAATAGAATACCTTCCATAATGACAAGTCTACCAACCATTGGAGTAACAAAGATCACGACATCTAACTACCTTCCATAATGACTAGGCTACCATCCATTGGAATAACCAAAATATCGACAACACAGTACCTTCCATAATGACAAGGCTACCATCCAATGTAGTAACAAAAATCTCGACAAGAGACTACCTTCAATAATGACTACGATACGATCCATAGGAGTAACAAATATATCGACAACAGACTACCTTCCATAACGACAAGGCTACAATCCATTGTATTAGCAAAAATATCGACAACACACTACCTTCCATAATAACAAGGCTACCATCCAAACGAGTAACAAAGATATCGACAACAAACTACCTTCCATAACAACAAGGCTACAATCCCTTAGAGTAACAAAAATCACGACAAAAGAGTTCCTTCCATAATGAAAAGGCTACCATCCATTGGAGTAAGAAAGATATCGACAACATACTACCTTCCATAATGACAAGGCTACCATCCCTTAGAGTAATAAAAATCACGACAACACATTACCTTCCATAATGACAAGGATACCATCCATTGGAGTAACAAAAATCACGACAAAAGACTACCTTCCATAATGATTAGGCTACAATCCATTGGAGTTACAAAAATCTCGACAACACACTACCTTCCATAATGACAAGGCTACCATACCTTAGACTAACAAAAATCTCGACAAGAGACTACCTTCCATAATGACAAGGCTACCATCCATTGGAATAACAAAAATATCGTACACAAACTACCTTCCATAATGACTAGGCTACCATCCATTGGAGTAACAAAGATATCGACAACAAACTAACTTCCATAATGACAAGTCTACAATCCATTGTAGTAACAAAAATCTCGACAACAGACTACCTTCCATAATGACAAGGCTACCATCCATTGTAGTGACAAAAATCTCGACAATATACTACCTTTTATAATGACAAGGCTACTATTCATTGGATTAACAAATATCAAGACAACAGACTACCTTCCATAATGACACGGCTACAATCTATTATAATAATAAAACTCTCGACAATAGACTACCTTTCATAATGAAAAGGCTACCATCCATTAGAAAACAAAAATATCGACAACAGACTACCTTCCATAATGACAAGGCTACCATCCAATGGAGTAACAAAAATCTCGACCACAGACTACCTTCTATAATGAATAGGATACCATCCATTGGAGTAACAAAGATATCGACAACAGACTACCTCCATAACGACAAGGCTACAATCCATAGTAATAATAAAAATGTCGACAACATACTACCTTCCATAATGACAAGGCTACCATCCATTGGAGTAACAAAAGTCACGACAAGAGACTACCTTCCATAATGACAAGGCTACCATCCATTGGAATAACAAAAATCTCAACAATAGAATACCTTTCATAATGACAAGGCTACCAACCATTGGAGTAACAAAAATCACGACAACAAACTACCTTCCATAATGACTAGGCTACCATCCATTGGAATAACAAAACTATCGACAACACAGTACCTTCCATAATGACAAGGCTACCATCCAATGGAGTAACAAAAATCTCGACAAGAGACTACCTTCCATAATGACTAGGATACCATCCATTGGACTAACAAAGATATCGATAACAGACTACCTTCCATAACGACAAGACTACGATCCATTGTAGTAGCAAAAATATCGATAACACACTACCTTCCATAATGACAAGGCTACCATTCCTTAGAGAAACAAAAATCTCGACAACAGAGAACCTTCCATAATGACTAGGCTACCATCCATTGGAATAACAAAGATATCGACAACAAACTACCTTCCATAACGACAAGGCTACAATCCCTTAGAGTAATAAAAATCACGACAAAAGAGTTCCTTCCATAATGAAAAGGCTACCATCCATTGGAGTAACAAAGATATCGACAACATACTACCTTCCATAATGACAAGGCTACCATCCCTTAGAGTAATAAAAATCACGACAACACACTACCTTCCATAATGAGAAGTCTACCATCCATTGGCGTAACAAAAATCTCAACAATAGAATACCTTCCATAATGACAAGGATACCATCCATTGGAGTAACAAAAATCACGACAACAGACTACCTTCCATAATGACTAGGCTACCATCCATTGGAGTAAGAAAAATCTCGACAACACACTACCTTCCATAATGACAAGGCTACCATCCCTTAGACTAACAAAAATCTCGACAAGAGACTACCTTCCATAATGACAAGGCTACCATCCATTGGAATAACAAAAATATCGTACACAAACTACCTTCCATAATGACTAGGCTACCATCCATTGGAGTAACAAAGATATCGACAACAAACTATCTTCCATAACGACAAGGCTACAATCCATTGTAGTAACAAAAATCTCGACAACAGACTACCTTCCAAAATGACAAGGCTACCATCCATTGTAGTGACAAAAATCTCGACAATATACTACCTTCTATAATGACAAGGCTACTATCCATTTGAGTAACAAAAATCACGACAACAGACTACCTTCCATAATGACACGGGTACAATCTATTATAGTAATGAAACTCTCGACAATAGACTACCTTTCATATTGAAAAGGCTACCATCCATTAGAATAACAAAAATCTCGACAACAGACTACCTTCCATAATGACAAGGCTACCATCCCTTAGAGTAAAAAAAATCTCGACAACAGACTACCTTCCATAATGACAAGGCTACCATCCATTGGAATAACAAAAATCTCAACAATAGAATACCTTCCATAATGACAAGTCTACCATCCATTGGAGTAACAAAAATCACGAAAACAGACTACCTTCCATAATGACTAGGCTACCATCCATTGGAATAACAAAAATATCGACAACACACTACCTTCCATAATGACTAGGCTACCATCAAATGGAGTAACAAAAATCTCGACAATAGACTACCTTCCATAATGACTAAGCTACCATCCATTGGAGTAACAAAGATATCGACAACAGACTACCTCCATAACGACAAGGCTACAATCCATAGTAATAATAAAAATCTCGACAAAATACTACCTTCCATAATGACAAGGCAACCATCCATTGGAGTAACAAAAATCACGACAACAAACTACCTTCCATAATGACTAGGCTACCATCCATTGGAATAACAAAAATATCGACAACACAGTAACTTCCATAATGACAAGGCTACCATCCAATGGAGTAACAAAAATATCGACAAGAGACTACCTTCCATAATGACTAGGATACCATCCATTAGAGTAACAAATATATCGACAATAGACTACCTTCCATAACGACAAGGCTACAATCCATTGTAGTAGCAAAAATATCGACCACACACTACCTTCCATAATAACAAGGCTACCATCCCTTAGAGAAACAAAAATCTCGACAATAGACAACCTTCCATAATGACTAGGCTACCATCCATTGGAGTAACAAAGATATTGACAACAAACTACCTTCCATAACGACAAGGCTACAATCCCTTAGAGTAACAAAAATCACGACAAAAGAGTTCCTTCCATAATGAAAAGGCTACCATCCGTTGGAGTAACAAAGATATCGACAACATACTACCTTCCATAATGAGAAGGCTACCATCCCTTAGAGTAATAAAAATCACGACAACACACTACCTTCAGTAATGACAAGGATACCATCCATTGGAGTAACAAAAATCACGACAACAGACTACCTTCCATAATGATTAGGGTACCATCCATTGGAGTTACAAAAATCTCGACAACACACTACCTTCCATAATGATAAGGCTACCATCCGTTAGACTAACAAAAATCTCGACAAGAGACTACCTTCCATAATGATAAGGCTACCATCCATTGGAATAACCAAAATATCGTACACAAACTACCTTCCATAATGACTAGGCTACCATCCATTCGAGTAACAAAGATATCGACAACAAACTAACTTCCATTACGACAAGGCTACAATCCATTGGAGTAACAAAAATCACGACAAGATACTACCTTCCATAATGACAAGGCTACCACCATTGGAATAACAAAAATCTCAACAGTAGAATACCTTCCATAACGACAAGGCTACCAACCATTGGAGTAACAAAAATCACGACAACAAACTACCTTCCATAATGACTAGGATACCATCCATTGGAGTAATAAAGATATCGACAATAGACTACCTTCCATAACGACAAGGCTACAATCCATTGAAGTAGCAAAATCATCGACAACAAACTACCTTCCATAATGACAAGGCTACCATCCCTTAGAGAAACAAAAATCTCGACAACAGACAACCTTCCATAATGACTAGGCTACCATCCATTGGAGTAACAATGATATCGACAACAAACTACCTTCCATAACGACAAGGCTACAATCCCTTAGAGTAACAAAAATCACGACAAAAGAGTTCCTTCCATAATGAAAAGGCTACCATCCATTGGAGTAACAAAGATATCGACAACATACTACCTTTCATAATGACAAGTCTACCATTCCTTAGAGTAATAAAAATCACGACAACACACTACCTTCCATAATGACAAGGATACCATCCATTGGAGTAACAAAAATCACGACAATAGACTACCTTCCATAATGACTAGGCTACCATCCATTGGAGTAACAAAAATCTTTACAACACACTACCTTCCATAATGACAAGGCTACCATCCCTTAGACTAACAAAAATCTTGACAAGAGACTACCTTCCATAATGACTAGGCTACCATCCATTGGAGTTGCAAAGATATCGACAACAGACTAACTTCCATAACGACAAGGCTACAATCCATTGTAGTTTCAAAAATCTCGACAACAGACTACCTTCCATAATGACAAGGCTACCATCCATTGGAGTAACAAAGATATCTACAACATACTACCTTCCATAATGACAAGGCTACCATCCATTGGAGTAACAAAAATCACGAAAACAGACTACCTTCCATAATGACTAGGCTACCATCCATTGGAATAACAAAAATATCGACAACACACTACCTTCCATAATGACTAGGCTACCATCCAATGGAGTAACAAAAATCTCGACAATAGACTACCTTCCATAATGACTAAGCTACCATCCATTGGAATAACTAAAATATCGACAACAGACTACCATCCATAATGACAAGGCTACCATCCAATGGAGTAACAAAAATCTCGACAACAGACTACCTTCTATAATGACTAGGCTACCATCCATTGGAGTAATAAAGATATCAACAATAGACTACCTCCATAACGACAAGGCTACAATCCATTGTAGTAACAAAAATCTCGACAACATACTACCTTCCATAATGACAAGGCTACAATCCATTGGAGTAACAAAAATCACGACAAGATACTACCTTCCATAATGACAAGGCTACCAACTTTGGAATAACAAAAATCTCAACAGTAGAATACCTTCCATAACGACAAGGCTACCAACCATTGGAGTAATAAAAATCATGACAACAAACTACCTTCCATAATGACTAGGATACCATCCATTGGAGTAATAAAGATATCGACAACAGACTACCTTCCATAACGACAAGGCTACAATCCATTGAAGTAGCAAAATCATCGACAACAAACTACCTTCCATAATGACAAGGCTACCATCCCTTAGAGAAACAAAAATCTCGACAACAGACAACCTTCCATAATGACTAGCCTACCATCCATTGGAGTAACAAAGATATCGACAACAAACTACCTTCCATAACGACAAGGCTACAATCCCTTAGAGTAACAAAAATCACGACAAAAGAGTTCCTTCCATAATGAAAAGGCTACCATCCATTGGAGTAACAAAGATATCGACAACATACTACCTTCCATAATGACAAGGCTACCATCCCTTAGAGTAATAAAAATCACGACAACACACTACCAACATAATGACAAGGATACCATCCATTGGAGTAACAAAAATCACGACAATAGACTACCTTCCATAATGACTAGGCTACCATCCACTGGAGTAACAAAAATCTTGACAACACACTACCTTCCATAATGACAAGGCTACCATCCCTTAGACTAACAAAAATCTCGACAAGAGACTACCTTCCATAATGACAAGGCTACCATCCATTGGAATAACAAAAATATCTTACACAAACTACCTTCCATAATGACTAGGCTACCATCCATTGGAGTAGCAAAGATATCGACAACAGACTAACTTCCATAACGACAAGGCTACAATCCATGGTAGTAACAAAAATCTCGACAACAGACTACCTTCCATAATGACAAGGCTACTATCCATTGGAGTAACAAAGATATCTACAACATACAACCTTCCATAATGACAAGGCTACCATCCATTGGAGTAGCAAAGATATCGACAACAGACTAACTTCCATAACGACAAGGCTACAATCCATTGTAGTTTCAAAAATCTCGACAATAGACTACCTTCCATAATGACAAGGCTACCATCCATTGGAGTAACAAAGATATCTACAACATACTACCTTCCATAATGACAAGGCTACCATCCATTGGAGTAACAAAAATCACGAAAACAGACTACCTTCCATAATGACTAGGCTACCATCCATTGGAATAACAAAAATATCGACAACACACTACCTTCCATAATGACTAGGCTACCATCCAATGGAGTAACAAAAATCTCGACAATAGACTACCTTCCATAATGACTAAGCTACCATCCATTGGAGTAACAAAGATATCGACAACACACTACCTTCCATAATGACAAGGCTACCATCCAATGGAGTAACCAAAATCTCGACAACAGACTAGCTTCTATAATGACTAGGCTACCATCCATTGGAGTAACAAAGATCTCTGCAACATACTAACTTCCATAATGACAAGGCTACCATCCATTGGAGTAACAAACATCACGACAATAGACTACCTTCCATAAGGACTAGGCTACCATCCATTGGAATAACTAAAATATCGACAACAGACTACCATCCATAATGACAAGGCTACCATCCAATGGAGTAACAAAAATCTCGACAACAGACTACCTTCTATAATGACTAGGCTACCATCCATTGGAGTAATAAAGATATCAACAATAGACTACCTCCATAACGACAAGGCTACAATCCATTGTAGTAACAAAAATCTCGACAACATACTACCTTCCATAATGACAAGGCTACAATCCATTGGAGTAACAAAAATCACGACAAGATACTACCTTCCATAATGACAAGGCTACCAACTTTGGAATAACAAAAATCTCAACAGTAGAATACCTTCCATAACGACAAGGCTACCAACCATTGGAGTAATAAAAATCACGACAACAAACTACCTTCCATAATGACTAGGATACCATCCATTGGAGTAATAAAGATATCGACAACAGACTACCTTCCATAACAACAAGGCTACAATCCATTGAAGTAGCAAAATCATCGACAACAAACTACCTTCCATAATGACAAGGCTTCCATCCCTTAGAGAAACAAAAATCTCGACAACAGACAACCTTCCATAATGACTAGCCTACCATCCATTGGAGTAACAAAGATATCGACAACAAACTACCTTCCATAACGACAAGGCTACAATCCCTTAGAGTAACAAAAATCACGACAAAAGAGTTCCTTCCATAATGAAAAGGCTACCATCCATTGGAGTAACAAAGATATCGACAACATACTACCTTCCATAATGACAAGGCTACCATCCCTTAGAGTAATAAAAATCACGACAACACACTACCTTCCATAATGACAAGGATACCATCCATTGGAGTAACAAAAATCACGACAATAGACTACCTTCCATAATGACTAGGCTACCATCCATTGGAGTAACAAAAATCTTGACAACACACTACCTTCCATAATGACAAGGCTACAATCCCTTAGACTAACAAAAATCTCGACAAGAGACTACCTTCCATAATGACAAGGCTACCATCCATTGGAATAACAAAAATATCTTACACAAACTACCTTCCATAATGACTAGGCTACCATCCATTGGAGTAGCAAAGATATCGACCACAGACTAACTTCCATAACGACAAGGCTACAATCCATGGTAGTAACAAAAATCTCGACAACAGACTACCTTCCATAATGACAAGGCTACTATCCATTGGAGTAACAAAGATATCTACAACATACAACCTTCCATAATTACAAGGCTACCATCCATTGGAGTAGCAAAGATATCGACAACAGACTAACTTCCATAACGACAAGGCTACAATCCATTGTAGTTTCAAAAATCTCGACAACAGACTACCTTCCATAATGACAAGGCTACCATCCATTGGAGTAACAAAGATATCTACAACATACTACCTTCCATAATGACAAGGCTACCATCCATTGGAGTAACAAAAATCACGAAAAGAGACTACCTTCCATAATGACTAGGCTACCATCCATTGGAATAACAAAAATATCGACAACACACTACCTTCCATAATGACTAGGCTACCATCCAATGGAGTAACAAAAATCTCGACAATAGACTACCTTCCATAATGACTAAGCTACCATCCATTGGAGTAACAAAGATATCGACAACACACTACATTCCATAATGACAAGGCTACCATCCAATGGAGTAACAAAAATCTCGACAACATACTACCTTCTATAATGACTAGGCTACCATCCATTGGAGTAACAAAGATATCTGCAACATACTAACTTCCATAATGACAAGGCTACCATCCATTGGAGTAACAAACTTCACGACAATAGACTACCTTCCATAATGACTAGGCTACCATCCATTGGAATAACTAAAATATCGACAACAGACTACCATCCATAATGACAGGGCTACCATCCAATGGAGTTACAAAAATCTCGACAACAGACTACCTTCTATAATGACTAGGCTACCATCCATTGGAGTAATAAAGATATCAACAATAGACTACCTCCATAACGACAAGGCTACAATCCATTGTAGTAACAAAAATCTCGACAACATACTACCTTCCATAATGACAAGGCTACAATCCATTGGAGTAACAAAAATCACGACAAGATACTACCTTCCATAATAACAAGGCTACCACCATTGGAATAACAAAAATCTCAACAGTAGAATACCTTCCATAACGACCAGGATACCAACCATTGGAGTAACAAAAATCACGACAACAAACTACCTTCCATAATGACTAGGATACCATCCATTGGAGTAATAAAGATATCGACAACAGACTACCTTCCATAACGACAAGGCTACAATCCATTGAAGTAGCAAAAACATCGACAACAAACTACCTTCCATAATGACAAGGCTACCATCCCTTAGAGAAACAAAAATCTCGACAACAGACAACCTTCCATAATGACTAGGCTACCATCCATTGGAGTAACAAAGATATCGAGAACAAACTACCTTCCATAATGACAAGGCTACCATCCCTTAGACTAACAAAAATCTCAACAAGAGACTACCTTCCATAATGACAAGGCTACCATCCATTGGAATAACAAAAATATCTTACACAAACTACCTTCCATAATGACTAGGCTACCATCCATTGGAGTAGCAAAGATATCGACAACAGACTAACTTCCATAACGACAAGGCTACAATCCATTGTAGTAACAAAAATCTCGACAACAGACTACCTTCCATAATGACAAGGCTACTATCCATTGGAGTAACAAAGATATCTACAACATACTACCTTCCATAATGACAAGGCTACCATCCATTGGAGTAACAAAAATCACAAAAACAGACTACCTTCCATAATGACTAGGCTACCATCCATTGGAATAACAAAGATATCGACAACAAACTACCTTCCATAACGACAAGGCTACAATCCCTTAGAGTAACAAAACTCACGACAAAAGAGTTCCTTCAATAATGAAAAGGCTACCATCCATTGGAGTAACAAAGATATCAACAACATACTACCTTCCATAATGACAAGGCTACCATCCCTTAGAGTAATAAAAATCACGACAACACACTACCTTCCATAATGACAAGGATACCATCCATTGGAGTAACAAAAATCACGACAATAGACTACCTTCCATAATGACTAGGCTACCATCCATTGGAGTAACAAAAATCTTGACAACACACTACCTTCCATAATGACAAGGCTACCATCCCTTAGACTAACAAAAATCTCGACAAGAGACTACCTTCCATAATGACAAGGCTACCATCCATTGGAATAACAAAAATATCGTACACAAAATACCTTCCATAATGACAAGGCTACCATCCATTGGAGTAGCAAAGATATCGACAACAGACTAACTTCCATAACGACAAGGCTACAATCCATTGTAGTAACAAAAATCTCGACAACAGACTACCTTCCATAATGACAAGGCTACCATCCATTGTAGTGACAAAAATCTCGACAATATACTACCTTCTATAATGACAAGGCTACTATCCATTGGAGTAACAAAAATCACGACAACAGACTACCTTACATAATGACAAGGCTACCATCCCTTAGAGTAAAAAAATTTCGACAACAGACTACCTTCCATAATGACAAGGCTACCATCCATTGGAGTAACAAAGACATCTACAACATACTACCTTCCATAATGACAAGGCTACCATCCATTGGAGTAACAAAAATTACGAAAACAGACTACCTTCCATAATGACTAGGCTACCATCCATTGGAATAACAAAAATATCGACAACACACTACCTTCCATAATGACTAGGCTACCATCCAATGGCGTAACAAAAATCTCAACAATAGACTACCTTCCATAATGACTAAGCTACCATCCATTGGAGTAACAAAGATATCGATAACACACTACTTTCCATAATGACAAGGCTACCATCCAATGGAGTAACAAAAATCTCGACAACAGACTACCTTCTATAATGACTAGGCTACCATCCATTGGAGTAACAAAGATATCTGCAACATACTAACTTCCATAATGACAAGGCTACCATCCATTGGAGTAACAAACTTCACGACAATAGACTACCTTCCATAATGACTAGGCTACCATCCATTGGAATAACTAAAATATCGACAACAGACTACCATCCATAATGACAAGGCTACCATCCAATGGAGTAACAAAAATCTCGACAACAGACTACCTTCTATAATGACTAGGCTACCATCCATTGGATTAATAAAGATATCAACAATAGACTACCTCCATAACGACAAGGCTACAATCCATTGTAGTAACAAAAATCTCGACAACATACTACCTTCCATAATGACAAGGCTACAATCCATTGGAGTAACAAAAATCACGACAAGATACTACCTTCCATAATACGACAAGGCTACCACCATTGGAATAACAAAAATCTCAACAGTAGAATACCTTCCATAACGACAAGGCTACCAACCATTGGAGTAACAAAAATCACGACAACAAACTACCTTCCATAATGACTAGGATACCATCCATTGGAGTAATAAAGATATCGACAACAGACTACCTTCCATAACGACAAGGCTACAATCCATTGAAGTAGCAAAAACATCGACAACAAACTACCTTCCATAATGACAAGGCTACCATCCCTTAGAGAAACAAAAATCTCGACAACAGACAACCTTCCATAATGACTAGGCTACCATCCATTGGAGTAACAAAGATATCGAGAACAAACTACCTTCCATAACGACAAGGCTATAATCCCTTATAGTAACAAAAATCACGACAAAAGAGTTCCTTCCATAATGAAAAGGCTACCATCCATTGGAGTAACAAAGATATCGACAACATACTACCTTCCATAATGACAAGGCTACCATCCCTTAGAGTAATAAAAATCACGACAACACACTACCTTCCATAATGACAAGGATACCATCCATTGGAGTAACAAAAATCTCAACAATAGAATACCTTCCATAATGACAAGGATACCATCCATTGGAGTAACAAAAATCACGACAAGAGACTACCTTCCATAATGACTAGGCTACCATCCATTGGAGTAACAAAAATCTCGACAACACACTACCTTCCATAATGACAAGGATACCATCCCTTAGACTACCAAAAATCTCGACAAGAGACTACCTTCCATAATGACAAGGCTACCATCCATTGGAATAACAAAAATATCTTACACAAACTACCTTCCATAATGACAAGGCTACCATCCCTTAGAGTAAAAAAAATCTCGACAACAGACTACCTTCCATAATGACAAGGCTACCATCCATTGGAGTAACAAAAATCACGAAAATAGACTACCTTCCAAAATGAGTAGGCTACCATCCATTGGAATAACAAAAATATCGACAACACACTACCCTCCATAATGACAAGGCTACCATCTAATGGAGTAACAAAAATCTCGACAATAGACTACCTTCCATAATGACTAACCTACCATCCATTGGATTAACAAAGATATCGACAAGATACTACCTTCCCTAATGACAAGGCTACCATCCAACGGAGTAAGAAAAATCTAGACAACAGACTACCTTCTATAATGACTAGGCTACCATCCATTGGAGTAACAAAGATATCTACAACATACTAACTTCCATAATGACAAGGCTACCATCCATTGGAGTAACAAAAATCACGACAACAAACTACCTTCCATAATGACTAGGCTACCATCCATTGGAATAACCAAAATATCGACAACACACTACCTTCCATAATGACAAGGCTACCATCCAATGGAGTAACAAAAATCTCGACAACAGACTACCTTCTATAATGACTAGGCTACCATCCATTGGATTAACAAAGATATCGACAACAGACTACCTCCATAACGACAAGGCTACAATCCATTGGAATAACCAAAATATCGACAACACACTACCTTCCATAATGACAAGGCTACCATTCATTGGAATAACAAAAATATCGTACACAAACTACTTTCCATAATGACTAGGCTACCATCCATTGGAGTAACAAAGATATCGACAACAGACTACCTTCCATAACGACAAGGTTACAATCCATTGTAGTAACAAAAATCTCGACAATAGACTACCTTCCATAATGACAAAGCTACCATCCATTGTAGTGACAAAAATCTCGACAATATACTACCTTCTATAATGACAAGGCTACCATCCATTGTAGTAAAAAAAATCACGACAACAGACTACCTTCCATAATGACACGGCTACAATCTATTATAGTAACAAAACTCTCGACAATAGACTACCTTTCATAATGAAAAGGCTACCATCCATTGGAATAACAAAAATATCGACAACAAAATAACTTCCATTATGACAAGGCTACCATCCCTTAGAGTAAAAAAAATCTCGACAATAGACTACCTTCCATAATGACAAGGCTAACATCTATTGGAGTAACAAAGATATCTACAACATACTACATTCCATAATGACAAGGCTACCATCCATTGGAGTAACAAAAATCACGAAAATAGACTACCTTCCATAATGACTAGGCTACCATCCATTGGAATAACAAAAATATCGACAACAGACTACCTCCATAACGACAAGGCTAAAATCCATTGTAGTAACAAAAATCTCGACAACAGACTACCTTCAATAATGAGAAGGCTGCCATCCATTATAGTAACAATGATATCTACAACATACGACCTTCCATAATGACAAGGCTACCATCCATTGGAGTAACAAAAATCATGACAACAAACTACCTTCCATAACGACAAGGCTACAATCCATTGTAGTAACAAAAATCTCGACAATAGACTACCTTCCATAATGACAAGGCGACCATCCATTGGAGTAACAAATATCTCGACAACAAACTACCTCCCATAATGACAAGGCTACCATCCATTAGAATAACAAAAATATCGACAACACACTACCTTCCATAATGACAAGGATACCATCCAATGGAGTAACAAAAATCTCGACAACAGACTACCTTCCAAAATGACTAGGATACCATCCATTAGAGTAACAAAGATATCGACAATAGACTACCTTGCATAACGACAAGGCTACAATCCCTTAGAGTAGCAAAAATCATGACAAAAGACTACCTTCCATAATGCAAAGGCTACCATCCATTGTAGTAACAAAGATATCGACAACATACTACCTTCCATAATGACTAAGCTACCATCCATTGGAGTAACAAAGATATCTACAACATACTAACTTCCATAATGACAAAGCTACTATCCATTGGAGTAACAAAAATCACGATAATAGACTACCTTCCATAATGACTAGGCTACCATCCATTGGAATAACTAAAATATCGACAACACACTACCATCCATAATGACAAGGCTACCATCCAATGGAGTAACAAAAATCTCGACAACAGACTACCTTCTATAATGACTAGGCTACCATCCATTGGAGTAACAAAGATATTAACAACAGACTACCTCCATAATGCAAAGGCTACCATCCATTGTAGTAACAAAGATATCGACAACATACTACCTTCCATAATGACCAGGCTACCATCCATTGGAGTAACAAAAATCACGACAAGAGACTACCTTCCATAATGACAAGGCTACCATCCATTGGAATAACAAAAATCTCAACAATAGAATACCTTCCATAACGACAAGGCTACCAACTATTTGAGTAACAAAAATCACGACAACAAATTACCTTCCATAATGACTTGGATACCATCCATTGGAGTAATAAATATATCGAAAACAGACTACCTTCCATAACGAAAAGGTACAATCCATTGAAGTAGCAAAAATATCGACAACAAACTACTTTCCATAATGACAAGGGTACCATCTCTTAGAGAAACAAATATCTCGACAACAGACAACCTTCCATAATGACTAGGCTACCATCCATTGGAGTAACAAAGATATCGACAACAAACTACCTTCCATAACGACAAGGCTACAATCCCTTAGAGTAACAAAAATCACGACAAAAGAGTTCCTTCCATAATTAAAAGGCTACCATCCATTGGAGTAACAAAGATATCGACAACATACTACCTTCCATAATGACAAGGCTACCACCCCTTAGAGTAATAAAAATCACGACAACATACTACCTTCCATAATGACAAGTCTACCATCCATTGGAGTAACAAAAATATCAACAATAGAATACCTTCCATAATGGCAAGGATACCATCCATTGGAGTAACAAAAATCACGACAACAGACTACCTTCCATAATGAATAGGCTACCATCCGTTGGAGTAAGAAAAATCTCGACAACACACTACCTTCCATAATGACAAGGCTACAATCCCTTAGACTAACAAAAATCTCGACAAGAGACTACCTTCCATAATGACAAGGCTACCATCCATTGGAATAACAAAAATATCATACACAAACTACCTTCCATAATGACTAGGCTACTATCCATTAGAGTAACAAAGATATCGACAACAAACTATCTTCCATAACGACAAGTCTACAATCCATTGTAGTAACAAAAATCTCGACAACAGACTACCTTCCAAAATGACAAGGCTACCATCCATTGTAGTGACAAAAATCTCGACAATATACTACCTTATATAATGACAAGGCTACTATCCATTGGAGTAACAAAAATCACGACAACAGATTACCTTCCATAATGACACGGCTACAATCTATTATAGTTATAAAACTCTCGACAATAGACTACCTTTCATAATGAAAAGGCTACCATCCATTAGAATAACAAAAATCTCGACAACAGACTACCTTCCATAATGACAAGGCTACCATCCCTTAGAGTAAAACAAATCTCGACAACAGACTACCTTTCATAATGAAAAGGATACCATCCATTGGAGTAACAAAGATATCTACAACATACTACCTTCCATAATGACAAGGCTACCATCCATTGGAGTAACAAAAATCAAGAAAACAAACTACCTTCCATAATGACTAGGCTACCATCCATTGGAATAACAAAAATATCGACAACACACTACCTTCCATAATAACTAGGCTACCATCCAATGGAGTAACAAAAATCTCGACAATAGACTACCTTCCATAATGACTAAGCTACCATCCATTGGAGTAACAAAGATATCGACAACACACTACCTTCCATAATGACAAGGCTACCATCTAATGGAGTAACAAAAATCACGACAACAGACTACCTTTTGTAATGACTAGGCTACCATCCATTGGAGTAACAAAAATCACGACAACACACTACCTTCCATAATGACAAGGCTACCATCCAATGGAGTAACAAAAATCTCGAAAACAGACTACCTTCTATAATGACTAGGCTACCAACCATTGGAGTACCAAAGATATCGACAACAGACTACCTCCATAACGACAAGGCTACAATCCATTGTAGTAAGAAAAATCTCGACAACATACTACCTTCCATAATGACAAGGCTACCATCCATTGGAATAACAAAAATCACGACAAGAGACTACCTTCCATAATGACAAGGCTACCATCCATTGGAATAACAAAAATCTCAATAATAGAATACCTTCCATAATGACAAGGCTACCAACCATTGGAGTAACAAAAATCACGACATCAAACTACCTTCCATAATGACTAGGCTACCATCCATTGGAATAACCAAAATATCGACAACACAGTACCTTCCATAATGACAAGGCTACCATCCAATGGAGTAACAAAAATCTCGACAAGAGACTACCTTCCATAATGACTAGGATACCATCCATTGGAGTAACAAAGATATTGACAACAGACTACCTTCCATAACGACAAGGCTACAATCCATTATAGTATCAAAAATATCGACAACACACTACCTTCCATAATAACAAGGCTACCATCCCTTAGAGAAACAAAAATATCTACAATAGACAACCTTCCAAAATGAAAAGGCTACCATCCATTGGAGTAACAAAGATATCGACAACATACTACCTTCCATAATTACAGGGCTACCATCCCTTAGAGTAATAAAAATCACGACAACACACTACCTTCCATAATGACAAGGATACCATCCATTGGAGTAACAAAAATAACGACAACACACTACCTTCCATAATGATTAGGCTACCATCTATTGGAGTTACAAAAATCTCGACAACACACTACCTTCCATAATGACAAGGCTACCATCCCTTAGACTAATAAAAATCTCCACAAGAGACTACCTTCCATAATGACAAGGCTACCATCCATTGGAATAACAAAGATATCGACGACAAACTGCCTTCCAAAACGACAAGGCTACAATCCCTTAGAGTAACAAAAATCACGACAAAAGAGTTTGTTTCATAATGAAAAGGCTACCATCCATTGGAGTAACAAAGATATCGACAACATACTACCTTCCATAATGACAAGGGTACCATCCCTTAGAGTAATAAAAATCACGACAAAACACTACCTTCCATAATGACAAGTCTACCATCCATTGGAGTAACAAAAATATCAACAATAGAATACCTTCCATAATGACAAGGATACCATCCATTGGAGTAACAAAAATCACGACAACAGACTACCTTCCATAATTACTAGGCTACCATCCGTTGGAGTAAGAAAAATCTCGACAACACACTACCTTCCATAATGACAAGGCTACAATCCCTTAGACTAACAAAAATCTCGACAAGAGACTACCTTCCATAATGACAAGGCTACCATCCATTGGAATAACAAAAATATCATACAGAAACTACCTTCCATAATGACAAGGCTACCATCCATTAGAGTAACAAAGATATTGACAACAAACTATCTTCCATAACGACAAGTCTACAATCCATTGTAGTAACAAAAATCTCGACAACAGACTACCTTCCAAAATGACAAGGCTACCATCCATTGTAGTGACAAAAATCTCGACAATATACTACCTTATATAATGACAAGGCTACTATCCATTGGAGTAACAAAAATCACGACAACAGATTACCTTCCATAATGACACGGCTACAATCTATTATAGTTATAAAACTCTCGACAATAGACTACCTTTCATAATGAAAAGGCTACCATCCATTAGAATAACAAAAATCTCGACAACAAACTACCTTCCATAATGACAAGGCTACCATCCCTTAGAGTAAAACAAATCTCGACAACAGACTACCTTTCATAATGAAAAGGATACCATCCATTGGAGTAACAAAGATATCTACAACATACTACCTTCCATAATGACAAGGCTACCATCCATTGGAGTAACAAAAATCACGAAAACAGACTACCTTCCATAATGACTAGGCTACCATCCATTGGAATAACAAAAATATCGACAACACACTACCTTCCGTAATAACTAGGCTACCATCCAATGGAGTAACAAAAATATCGACAATAGACTACCTTCCATAATGACTAAGCTACCATCCAATGGAGTAACAAAGATATCGACAACACACTACCTTCCATAATGACAAGGCTACCATCTAATGGAGTAACAAAAATCTCGACAACAGACTACCTTCTGTAATGACTAGGCTACCATCCATTGGA
Organism: Vicia faba; assembly: GCA_948472305.1. Classification (NCBI taxonomy): domain Eukaryota; kingdom Viridiplantae; phylum Streptophyta; class Magnoliopsida; order Fabales; family Fabaceae; genus Vicia; species Vicia faba. Next base: position 653,826,087 of record OX451741.1, read on the forward strand.
ATAACAAAGATATCTACAACATACTAACTTCCATAATGACAAGGCTTCCATCCATTGGAGTAACAAAAATCACGACAACAGACTACCTTCCATATTGACTAGGCTACCATCCATTGGAATAACTAAAATATCGACAACACACTACCTTCCATAATGACAAGGCTACCGTCCAATGGAGTAACAAAAATCTCGAAAACAGACTACCTTCTATAATGACTAGGCTACCAACCATTGGAGTAACACAGATATCGACATTAAACTACCTCCATAAAGACAAGGCTACAATCCATTGTAGTAAGAAAAATCTCGACAGCATACTACCTTCCATAATGACAAGGCTACCATCCATTGGAATAACAAAAATCACGACAAGAGACTACCTTCCATAATGATAAGGCTACCATCCATTGGAATAACAAAAATCTCAATAATAGAATACCTTCCATAATGACAAGGCTACCAACCATTGGAGTAACAAAAATCACGACATCAAACTACCTTCCATAATGACTAGGCTACCATCCATTGGAATAACCAAAATATCGACAACACAGTACCTTCCATAATGACAAGGCTACCATCCAATGGAGTAACAAAAATCTCGACAAGAGACTACCTTCCATAATGACTAGGATACCATCCATTGGAGTAACAAAGATATTGACAACAGACTAACTTCCATAACGACAAGGCTACAATCCATTGTAGTATCAAAAATATCGACAACACACTACCTTCCATAATAACAAGGCTACCATCCCTTAGAGAAACAAAAATCTCGACAATAGACAACCTTCCATAATTAAAAGGCTACCATCCATTGGAGTAACAAAGATATCGACAACATACTACCTTCCATAATTCAAGGGCTACCATCCCTTAGAGTAATAAAAATCATGACAACACACTACCTTCCATAATGACAAGGATACCATCCATTGGAGTAACAAAAATCACGACAACAGACTACCTTCCATAATGATTAGGCTATCATCCATTGGAGTTACAAAAATCTCGACAACACACTACCTTCCATAATGACAAGGCTACCATCCCTTAGACTAATAAAAATCTCGACAAGAGACTACCTTCCATAATGACAAGGCTACCATCCATTGGAATAACAAAAATATCATACACAAACTACCTTCCATAATGACTAGGCTACCATCCATTCGAGTAACAAAGATATCGACAACAAACTAACTTCCATAACGACAAGGCTACAATCCATTGTAGTAACAAAAATCTCGACAACAGACTACCTTCCATAATGATAAGGCTACCATCCATTTTAGTGACAAAAATCTCGACAATATACTACCTTCTATAATGACAAGGCTACTATCCATTGGAGTAACAAAAATCACGACAACAGACTACCTTCCATAATGACACGGGTACAATCTATTATAGTGATAAAACTCTCGACAATAGACTACCTTTCATAATGAAAAGGCTACCATCCATTAGAATAACAAAAATCTCGAGAACAGACTACCTTCCATAATGACAAGGCTACCATCCCTTAGAGTAAAAAAAATCTCGACAACAGACTACCTTCCTTAATGACAAGGCTACCGTCCATTGGTGTAACAAAGATATCTACAACATACTACCTTCCAAAATGACAAGGCTACCATCCAATGGAGTAACAAAAATCTCGACAAGAGACTACCTTCCATAATGACTAGGATACCATCCATTGGAGTAACAAAGATATCGACAACAGACTACCTTCCATAACGACAAGGCTACCATCCAATGGAGTAACAAAAATCTCGACAATAGACTACCTTCCATAATGACTAAGCTACCATCCATTGGAGTAACAAAGATATCGACAACAAACTACCTCCATAACGACAACGCTACAATCCATTGTAGTAACATAAATATCGACAACAAACTACCTTCCATAACAACAAGGCTACAATCCCTTAGAGTAATAAAAATCACGACAAAAGAGTTCCTTCCATAATGAAAAGGCTACCATCCATTGGAGTAACAAAGATATCGACAACATACTACCTTCCAAAATGACAAGGCTACCATCCCTTAGAGTAATAAAAATCACGACAACAGACTACCTTCCATAATGACAAGGATACCATCCATTGGAGTAATAAAAATCACGACAACAGACTACCTTCCATAATGACTAGGCTACCATCCATTGGAGTAACAAAAATCTTGACAACACACTACCTTCCATAATGACAAGGCTACCATCCCTTAGACTAACAAAAATCTCGACAAGAGACTACCTTCCATAATGACAATGCTACCATCCATTGGAATAACAAAAATATCATACACATAATACCTTCCATAATGACTAGGCTACCATCCATTGGAGTAGCAAAGATATCGACAATAGACTAACTTCCATAACGACAAGGCTACAATCCATTGTAGTAACAAAAATCTCGACAACAGACTACCTTCCATAATGACAAGGCTACCATCAATCGTAGTGACAAAAATCTCGACAATATACTACCTTCTATAATGACAAGGCTACTATCCATTAGAATAACAAAAATCACGACAACAAACTACCATCCATAATGACACGGCTACAATCTATTATAGTAATAAAACTCTCGACAATAGACTACCTTTCATAATGAAAAGGCTACCATCCATTAGAATAACAAAAATCTCGACAACAGACTACCTTTCATAATGACAAGGCTACCATCCCTTAGAGTAAAAAAATCTCGACAACAGACTACCTTCCATAATGACAAGGCTACCATCCATTGGAGTAACAAAGATATCTACAACATACTACCTTCCATAATGACAAGGCTACCATCCATTGGAGTAACAAAAATCACGAAAACAGACTACCTTCCATAATGACTAGGCTACCATCCATTGGAATAACAAAAATATCGACAACACACTACCTTCCATAATGACTAGGCTACCATCCAATGGAGTAATAAAAATCTCGACAATAGACTACCTTCCATAATGACTAAGCTACCATACATTGGAGTAACAAAGATATCGACAACACATTACCTTCCATATTGACAAGGCTACCATCCAATGGAGTAATAAAAATCTCGACAACGGACTACCTTCTATAATGACTAGGCTACCATCCATTGGAGTAACAAAGATATCTATAACATACTAACTTCCATAATGACAAGGCTACCATCCATTGGAGTAACAAAAATCACGACAACAGACTACCTTCCATAATGACTAGGCTACCATCCATTGGAATAACTAAAATATCGACAACACACTACCATCCATAATGACAAGGCTACCATCCAATGGAGTAACAAAAATCTCGACAACAGACTACCTTTTATAATGACTAGGCTACCATCCATTGGAGTAACAAAGATATCAACAACAGACTACCTCCATAACGATAAGGCTACAATCCATTGTAGTAACAAAAATCTCGACAACATACTACCTTCCATAATGACAAGGCTACCATCCAATGGAGTAACAAAAATCACGACAAGAGACTACCTTCCATAATGATAAGGCTACCATCCATTGGAATAACAAAAATCTCAATAATAGAATACCTTCCATAAAGACAAGGCTACCAACCATTGGAGTAACAAAAATCACGACATCAAACTACCTTCCATAATGACTAGGCTACCATCCATTGGAATAACCAAAATATCGACAACACAGTACCTTCCATAATGACAAGGCTACCATCCAATGGAGTAACAAAAATATCGACAGGAGACTACCTTCCATAATGACTAGGATACCATCCATTGGAGTAACAAAGATATCGACAACATACTAACTTCTATAACGACAAGGCTACAATCCATTAAAGTATCAAAAATATCGACAACACACTACCTTCCATAATAACAAGGCTACCATCCCTTAGAGAAACAAAAATCTCGACAATAGACAACCTTCCATAATTAAAAGGCTACCATCCATTGGAGTAACAAAGATATCGACAACATACTACCTTCCATAATTCAAGGGCTACCATCCCTTAGAGTAATAAAAATCACGACAACACACTACCTTCCATAATGACAAGGATACCATCCATTGGAGTAACAAAAATCACGACAACAGACTACCTTCCATAATGATTAGGCTATCATCCATTGGAGTTACAAAAATCTCGACAACACACTACCTTCCATAATGACAAGGCTACCATCCCTTAGACTAATAAAAATCTCGACAAGAGACTACCTTCCATAATGACAAGGCTACCATCCATTGGAATAACAAAAATATCGTACACAAACTACCTTCCATAATGACTAGGCTACCATCCATTCGAGTAACAAAGATATCGACAACAAACTAACTTCCATAACGACAAGGCTACAATCCATTGTAGTAACAAAAATCTCGACAACAGACTACCTTCCATAATGATAAGGCTACCATCCATTTTAGTGACAAAAATCTCGACAATATACTACCTTCTATAATGACAAGGCTACTATCCATTGGAGTAACAAAAATCACGACAACAGACTACCTTCCATAATGACACGGGTACAATCTATTATAGTGATAAAACTCTCGACAATAGACTACCTTTCATAATGAAAAGGCTACCATCCATTAGAATAACAAAAATCTCGAGAACAAACTACCTTCCATAATGACAAGGCTACCATCCCTTAGAGTAAAAAAAATCTCGACAACAGACTACCTTCCTTAATGACAAGGCTACCGTCCATTGGTGTAACAAAGATATCTACAACATACTACCTTCCAAAATGACAAGGCTACCATCCAATGGAGTACCAAAAATCTCGACAAGAGACTACCTTCCATAATGACTAGGATACCATCCATTGGAGTAACAAAGATATCGACAACAGACTACCTTCCATAACGACAAGGCTACCATCCAATGGAGTAACAAAAATCTCGACAATAGACTACCTTCCATAATGACTAAGCTACCATCCATTGGAGTAACAAAGATATCGACAACAAACTACCTCCATAACGACAACGCTACAATCCATTGTAGTAACATAAATATCGACAACAAACTACCTTCCATAACAACAAGGCTACAATCCCTTAGAGTAATAAAAATCACGACAAAAGAGTTCCTTCCATAATGAAAAGGCTACCATCCATTGGAGTAACAAAGATATCGACAACATACTACCTTCCAAAATGACAAGGCTACCATCCCTTAGAGTAATAAAAATCACGACAACAGACTACCTTCCATAATGACAAGGATAACATCCATTGGAGTAATAAAAATCACGACAACAGACTACCTTCCATAATGACTAGGCTACCATCCATTGGAGTAACAAAAATCTTGACAACACACTACCTTCCATAATGACAAGGCTACCATCCCTTAGACTAACAAAAATCTCGACAAGAGACTACCTTCCATAATGACAATGCTACCATCCATTGGAATAACAAAAATATCGTACACATAATACCTTCCATAATGACTAGGCTACCATCCATTGGAGTAGCAAAGATATCGACAATAGACTAACTTCCATAACGACAAGGCTACAATCCATTGTAGTAACAAAAATCTCGACAACAGACTACCTTCCATAATGACAAGGCTACCATCAATCGTAGTGACAAAAATCTCGACAATATACTACCTTCTATAATGACAAGGCTACTATCCATTGGAATAACAAAAATCACGACAACAGACTACCATCCATAATGATACGGCTACAATCTATTATAGTAATAAAACTCTCGACAATAGACTACCTTTCATAATGAAAAGGCTACCATCCATTAGAATAACAAAAATATCGACAACAGACTACCTTTCATAATGACAAGGCTATCATCCCTTAGAGTAAAAAAATCTCGACAACAGACTACCTTCCATAATGACAAGGCTACCATCCATTGGAGTAACAAAGATATCTACAACATACTACCTTCCATAATGACAAGGCTACCATCCATTGGAGTAACAAAAATCACGAAAACAGACTACCTTCCATAATGACTAGGCTACCATCCATTGGAATAACAAAAATATCGACAACACACTACCTTCCATAATGACTAGGCTACCATCCAATGGAGTAATAAAAATCTCGACAATAGACTACCTTCCATAATGACTAAGCTACCATACATTGGAGTAACAAAGATATCGACAACACATTACCTTCCATATTGACAAGGCTACCATCCAATGGAGTAATAAAAATCTCGACAACGGACTACCTTCTATAATGACTAGGCTACCATCCATTGGAGTAACAAAGATATCTATAACATACTAACTTCCATAATGACAAGGCTACCATCCATTGGAGTAACAAAAATCACGACAACAGACTACCTTCCATAATGACTAGGCTACCATCCATTGGAATAACTAAAATATCGACAACACACTACCATCCATAATGACAAGGCTACCATCCAATGGAGTAACAAAAATCTCGACAACAGACTACCTTTTATAATGACTAGGCTACCATCCATTGGAGTAACAAAGATATCAACAACAGACTACCTCCATAACGATAAGGCTACAATCCATTGTAGTAACAAAAATCTCGACAACATACTACCTTCCATAATGACAAGGCTACCATCCAATGGAGTAACAAAAATCACGACAAAAGACTACCTTCCATAATGATAAGGCTACCATCCATTGGAATAACAAAAATCTCAATAATAGAATACCTTCCATAATGACAAGGCTACCAACCATTGGAGTAACAAAAATCACGACATCAAACTACCTTCCATAATGACTAGGCTACCATCCATTGGAATAACCAAAATATCGACAACACAGTACCTTCCATAATGACAAGGCTACCATCCAATGGAGTAACAAAAATATCGACAGGAGACTACCTTCCATAATGACTAGGATACCATCCATTGGAGTAACAAAGATATCGACAACAAACTAACTTCTATAACGACAAGGCTACAATCCATTAAAGTATCAAAAATATCGACAACACACTACCTTCCATAATAACAAGGCTACCATCCCTTAGAGAAACAAAAATCTCGACAATAGACAACCTTCCATAATTAAAAGGCTACCATCCATTGGAGTAACAAAGATATCGACAACATACTACCTTCCATAATTACAGGGCTACCATCCCTTAGAGTAATAAAAATCACGACAACACACTACCTTCCATAATGACAAGGATACCATCCATTGGAGTAACAAAAATCACGACAACAGACTACCTTCCATAATGATTAGGCTATCATCCATTGGAGTTACAAAAATCTCGACAACACACTACCTTCCATAATGACAAGGCTACCATCCCTTAGACTAACAAAAATCTCGACAAGAGACTACCTTCCATAATGACAAGGCTACCATCCATTGGAATAACAAAAATATCGTACACAAACTACCTTCCATAATGACTAGGCTACCATCCATTCGAGTAACAAAGATATCGACAACAAACTAACTTCCATAACGACAAGGCTACTATCCATTGGAGTAACAAAAATCACGACAACAGACTACCTTCCATAATGACACGGGTACAATCTATTATAGTAATAAAACTCTCGACAATAGACTACCTTTCATAATGAAAAGGCTACCATCCATTAGAATAACAAAAATCTCGAGAACAGACTACCTTCCATAATGACAAGGCTACCATCCCTTAGAGTAAAAAAAATCTCGACAACAGACTACCTTCCTTAATGACAAGGCTACCATCCATTGGTGTAACAAAGATATCTACAACATACTACCTTCCAAAATGACAAGGCTACCATCCAATGGAGTAACAAAAATCTCGACAAGAGACTACCTTCCATAATGACTAGGATACCATCCATTGGAGTAACAAAGATATCGACAACAGACTACCTTCCATAACGACAAGGCTACCATCCAATGGAGTAACAAAAATCTAGACAATAGACTACCTTCCATAATGACTAAGCTACCATCCATTGGAGTAACAAAGATATCGACAACAAACTACCTCCATAACGACAACGCTACAATCCATTGTAGTAACATAAATATCGACAACAAACTACCTTCCATAACAACAAGGCTACAATCCCTTAGAGTAATAAAAATCACGACAAAAGAGTTCCTTCCATAATGAAAAGGCTACCATCCATTGGAGTAACAAAGATATCGACAACATACTACCTTCCAAAATGACAAGGCTACCATCCCTTAGAGTAATAAAAATCACGACAACAGACTACCTTCCATAATGACAAGGATAACATCCATTGGAGTAATAAAAATCACGACAACAGACTACCTTCCATAATGACTAGGCTACCATCCATTGGAGTAACAAAAATCTTGACAACACACTACCTTCCATAATGACAAGGCTACCATCCCTTAGACTAACAAAAATCTCGACAAGAGACTACCTTCCATAATGACAATGCTACCATCCATTGGAATAACAAAAATATCGTACACATAATACCTTCCATAATGACTAGGCTACCATCCATTGGAGTAGCAAAGATATCGACAATAGACTAACTTCCATAACGACAAGGCTACAATCCATTGTAGTAACAAAAATCTCGACAACAGACTACCTTCCATAATGACAAGGCTACCATCAATCGTAGTGACAAAAATCTCGACAATATACTACCTTCTATAATGACAAGGCTACTATCCATTGGAATAACAAAAATCACGACAACAGACTACCATCCATAATGATACGGCTACAATCTATTATAGTAATAAAACTCTCGACAATAGACTACCTTTCATAATGAAAAGGCTACCATCCATTAGAATAACAAAAATATCGACAACAGACTACCTTTCATAATGACAAGGCTACCATCCCTTAGAGTAAAAAAATCTCGACAACAGACTACCTTCCATAATGACAAGGCTACCATCTATTGGAGTAACAAAGATATCTACAACATACTACCTTCCATAATGACAAGGCTACCATCCATTGGAGTAACAAAAATCACGAAAACAGACTACCTTCCATAATGACTAGGCTACCATCCATTGGAATAACAAAAATATCGACAACACACTACCTTCCATAATGACTAGGCTACCATCCAATGGAGTAATAAAAATCTCGACAATAGACTACCTTCCATAATGACTAAGCTACCATACATTGGAGTAACAAAGATATCGACAACACATTACCTTCCATATTGACAAGGCTACCATCCAATGGAGTAATAAAAATCTCGACAACGGACTACCTTCTATAATGACTAGGCTACCATCCATTGGAGTAACAAAGATATCTATAACATACTAACTTCCATAATGACAAGGCTACCATCCATTGGAGTAACAAAAATCACGACAACAGACTACCTTCCATAATGACTAGGCTACCATCCATTGGAATAACTAAAATATCGACAACACACTACCATCCATAATGACAAGGCTACCATCCAATGGAGTAACAAAAATCTCGACAACAGACTACCTTTTATAATGACTAGGCTACCATCCATTGGAGTAACAAAGATATCAACAACAGACTACCTCCATAACGATAAGGCTACAATCCATTGTAGTAACAAAAATCTCGACAACATACTACCTTCCATAATGACAAGGCTACCATCCAATGGAGTAACAAAAATCACGACAAAAGACTACCTTCCATAATGATAAGGCTACCATCCATTGGAATAACAAAAATCTCAATAATAGAATACCTTCCATAATGACAAGGCTACCAACCATTGGAGTAACAAAAATCACGACATCAAACTACCTTCCATAATGACTAGGCTACCATCCATTGGAATAACCAAAATATCGACAACACAGTACCTTCCATAATGACAAGGCTACCATCCAATGGAGTAACAAAAATATCGACAGGAGACTACCTTCCATAATGACTAGGATACCATCCATTGGAGTAACAAAGATATCGACAACAAACTAACTTCTATAACGACAAGGCTACAATCCATTAAAGTATCAAAAATATCGACAACACACTACCTTCCATAATAACAAGGCTACCATCCCTTAGAGAAACAAAAATCTCGACAATAGACAACCTTCCATAATTAAAAGGCTACCATCCATTGGAGTAACAAAGATATCGACAACATACTACCTTCCATAATTACAGGGCTACCATCCCTTAGAGTAATAAAAATCACGACAACACACTACCTTCCATAATGACAAGGATACCATCCATTGGAGTAACAAAAATCACGACAACAGACTACCTTCCATAATGATTAGGCTATCATCCATTGGAGTTACAAAAATCTCGACAACACACTACCTTCCATAATGACAAGGCTACCATCCCTTAGACTAACAAAAATCTCGACAAGAGACTACCTTCCATAATGACAAGGCTACCATCCATTGGAATAACAAAAATATCGTACACAAACTACCTTCCATAATGACTAGGCTACCATCCATTCGAGTAACAAAGATATCGACAACAAACTAACTTCCATAACGACAAGGCTACTATCCATTGGAGTAACAAAAATCACGACAACAGACTACCTTCCATAATGACACGGGTACAATCTATTATAGTAATAAAACTCTCGACAATAGACTACCTTTCATAATGAAAAGGCTACCATCCATTAGAATAACAAAAATCTCGAGAACAGACTACCTTCCATAATGACAAGGCTACCATCCCTTAGAGTAAAAAAAATCTCGACAACAGACTACCTTCCTTAATGACAAGGCTACCATCCATTGGTGTAACAAAGATATCTACAACATACTACCTTCCAAAATGACAAGGCTACCATCCAATGGAGTAACAAAAATCTCGACAAGAGACTACCTTCCATAATGACTAGGATACCATCCATTGGAGTAACAAAGATATCGACAACAGACTACCTTCCATAACGACAAGGCTACCATCCAATGGAGTAACAAAAATCTCGACAATAGACTACCTTCCATAATGACTAAGCTACCATCCATTGGAGTAACAAAGATATTGACAACAAACTACCTCCATAACGACAACGCTACAATCCATTGTAGTAACATAAATATCGACAACAAACTACCTTCCATAACAACAAGGCTACAATCCCTTAGAGTAATAAAAATCACGAAAAAAGAGTTCCTTCCATAATTAAAAGGATACCATCCATTGGAGTAACAAAGATATCGACAACATACTACCTTCCAAAATGACAAGGCTACCATCCCTTAGAGTAATAAAAATCACGACAACAGACTACCTTCCATAATGACAAGGATACCATCCATTGGAGTAATAAAAATCACGACAACAGACTACCTTCCATAATGACTAGGCTACCATCCATTGGAGTAACAAAAATCTTGACAACACACTACCTTCCATAATGACAAGGCTACCATCCCTTAGACTAACAAAAATCTCGACAAGAGACTACCTTCCATAATGACAATGCTACCATCCATTGGAATAACAAAAATATCGTACACATAATACCTTCCATAATGACTAGGCTACCATCCATTGGAGTAGCAAAGATATCGACAATAGACTAACTTCCATAACGACAAGGCTACAATCCATTGTAGTAACAAAAATCTCGACAACAGACTACCTTCCATAATGACAAGGCTACCATCAATCGTAGTGACAAAAATCTCGACAATATACTACCTTCTATAATGACAAGGCTACTATCCATTGGAATAACAAAAATCACGACAACAGACTACCATCCATAATGACACGGCTACAATCTATTATAGTAATAAAACTCTCGACAATAGACTACCTTTCATAATGAAAAGGCTACCATCCATTAGAATAACAAAAATCTTGACAACAGACTACCTTTCATAATGACAAGGCTACCATCCCTTAGAGTAAAAAAATCTCGACAACAGACTACCTTCCATAATGACAAGGCTACCATCCATTGGAGTAACAAAGATATCTACAACATACTACCTTCCATAATGACAAGGCTACCATCCATTGGAGTAACAAAAATCACGAAAACAGACTACCTTCCATAATGACTAGGCTACCATCCATTGGAATAACAAAAATATCGACAACACACTACCTTCCATAATGACTAGGCTACCATCCAATGGAGTAATAAAAATCTCGACAATAGACTACCTTCCATAATGACTAAGCTACCATACATTGGAGTAACAAAGATATCGACAACACATTACCTTCCATATTGACAAGGCTACCATCCAATGGAGTAATAAAAATCTCGACAACGGACTACCTTCTATAATGACTAGGCTACCATCCATTGGAGTAACAAAGATATCTATAACATACTAACTTCCATAATGACAAGGCTACCATCCATTGGAGTAACAAAAATCACGACAACAGACTACCTTCCATAATGACTAGGCTACCATCCATTGGAATAACTAAAATATCGACAACACACTACCATCCATAATGACAAGGCTACCATCCAATGGAGTAACAAAAATCTCGACAACAGACTACCTTTTATAATGACTAGGCTACCATCCATTGGAGTAACAAAGATATCAACAACAGACTACCTCCATAACGATAAGGCTACAATCCATTGTAGTAACAAAAATCTCGACAACATACTACCTTCCATAATGACAAGGCTACCATCCAATGGAGTAACAAAAATCACGACAAGAGACTACCTTCCATAATGATAAGGCTACCATCCATTGGAATAACAAAAATCTCAATAATAGAATACCTACCATAATGACAAGGCTACCAACCATTGGAGTAACAAAAATCACGACATCAAACTACCTTCCATAATGACTAGGCTACCATCCATTGGAATAACCAAAATATCGACAACACAGTACCTTCCATAATGACAAGGCTACCATCCAATGGAGTAACAAAAATCTCGACAAGAGACTACCTTCCATAATGACTAGGATACCATCCATTGGAGTAACAAAGATATCGACAACAAACTAACTTCCATAACGACAAGGCTACAATCCATTGTAGTATCAAAAATATCGACAACACACTACCTTCCATAATAACAAGGCTACCATCCCTTAGAGAAACAAAAATCTCGACAATAGACAACCTTCCATAATTAAAAGGCTACCATCCATTGGAGTAACAAAGATATCGACAACATACTACCTTCCATAATTACAGGGCTACCATCCCTTAGAGTAATAAAAATCACGACAACACACTACCTTCCATAATGACAAGGATACCATCCATTGGAGTAACAAAAATCACGACAACAGACTACCTTCCATAATGATTAGGCTATCATCCATTGGAGTTACAAAAATCTCGACAACACACTACCTTCCATAATGACAAGGCTACCATCCCTTAGACTAACAAAAATCTCGACAAGAGACTACCTTCCATAATGACAAGGCTACCATCCATTGGAATAACAAAAATATCGTACACAAACTACCTTCCATAATGACTAGGCTAGCATCCATTCGAGTAACAAAGATATCGACAACAAACTAACTTCCATAACGACAAGGCTACAATCCATTGTAGTAACAAAAATCTCGACAACAGACTACCTTCCATAATGATAAGGCTACCATCCATTTTAGTGACAAAAATCTCGACAATATACTACCTACTATAATGACAAGGCTACTATCCATTGGAGTAACAAAAATCACGACAACAGACTACCTTCCATAATGACACGGGTACAATCTATTATAGTAATAAAACTCTCGACAATAGACTACCTTTCATAATGAAAAGGCTACCATCCATTAGAATAACAAAAATCTCGAGAACAGACTACCTTCCATAATGACAAGGCTACCATCCCTTAGAGTAAAAAAAATCTCGACAACAGACTACCTTCCTTAATGACAAGGCTACCATCCATTGGTGTAACAAAGATATCTACAACATACTACTTTCCAAAATGACAAGGCTACCATCCAATGGAGTAACAAAAATCTCTACAAGAGACTACCTTCCATAATGACTAGGATACCATCCATTGGAGTAACAAAGATATCGACAACAGACTACCTTCCATAACGACAAGGCTACCATCCAATGGAGTAACAAAAATCTCAACAATAGACTACCTTCCATAATGACTAAGCTACCATCCATTGGAGTAACAAAGATATCGACAACAAACTACCTCCATAACAACAACGCTACAATCCATTGTAGTAACATAAATATCGACAACAAACTACCTTCCATAACAACAAGGCTACAATCCCTTAGAGTAATAAAAATCACGACAAAAGAGTTCCTTCCATAATGAAAAGGCTACCATCCATTGGAGTAACAAAGATATCGACAACATACTACCTTCCAAAATGACAAGGCTACCATCCCTTAGAGTAATAAAAATCACGACAACAGACTACCTTCCATAATGACAAGGATACCATCCATTGGAGTAATAAAAATCACGACAACAGACTACCTTCCATAATGACTAGGCTACCATCCATTGGAGTAACAAAAATCTTGACAACACACTACCTTCCATAATGACAAGGCTACCATCCCTTAGACTAACAAAAATCTCGACAAGAGACTACCTTCCATAATGACAATGCTACCATCCATTGGAATAACAAAAATATCGTACACATAATACCTTCCATAATGACTAGGCTACCATCCATTGGAGTAGCAAAGATATCGACAATAGACTAACTTCCATAACGACAAGGCTACAATCCATTGTAGTAACAAAAATCTCGACAACAGACTACCTTCCATAATGACAAGGCTACCATCAATCGTAGTGACAAAAATCTCGACAATATACTACCTTCTATAATGACAAGGCTACTATCCATTGGAATAACAAAAATCACGACAACAAACTACCATCCATAATGACACGGCTACCATCCATTGAAGTAACAAAAATCACGAAAACAGACTACCTTCCATAATGACTAGGCTACCATCCATTGGAATAACAAAAATATCGACAACACACTAACTTCCATAATGACTAGGCTACCATCCAATGTAGTAACAAAAATCTCGACAATAGACTACCTTCCATAATGACTAAGCTACCATCCATTGGAGTAACAAAGATATCGACAACACACTACCTTCCATAATAACAAGGCTACCATCTAATGGAGTAACAAAAATCTCGACAACAGACTACCTTTTGTAATGACTAGGCTACCATCCACTGGAGTAACAAAGATATCTACAACATACTAACTTCCATAATGACAAGGCTACCATCCATTGGAGTAACAAAAATCACGACAACAGACTACCTTCCATATTGACTAGGCTACCATCCATTGGAATAACTAAAATATCGACAACACACTACCTTCCATAATGACAAGGCTACCATCCAATGGAGTAACAAAAATCTCGAAAACAGACTACCTTCTATAATGACTAGGCTACCAACCATTGGAGTAACAAAGATATCGACAACAGACTACCTCCATAACGACAAGGCTACAATCTATTGTAGTAAGAAAAATCTCGACAACATACTACCTTCCATAATGACAAGGCTACCATCCATTGGAATAACAAAAATCACGACAAGAGACTACCTTCCATAATGACAAGGCTACCATCCATTGGAATAACAAAAATCTCAATAATAGAATACCTTCCATAATGACAAGGCTACCAACCATTGGAGTAACAAAAATCACGACATCAAACTACCTTCCATAATTACTAGGCTACCATCCATTGGAATAACCAAAATATCGACCACACAGTACCTTCCATAATGACAAGGCTACCATCCAATGGAATAACAAAAATCTCGACAAGAGACTACCTTCCATAATGACTAGGATACCATCCATTAGAGTAACAAAGATATCGACAACAAACTACCTTCCATAACGACAAGGCTACAATCCATTGTAGTATCAAAAATATCGACAACACACTACCTTCCATAATAACAAGGCTACCATCCCTTAGAGAAACAAAAATCACGACAATAGACAACCTTCCATAATGAACAGGCTACCATCCATTGGAGTAACAAAGATATCGACAACATACTACCTTCCATAATTACAGGGCTACCATCCTTTAGAGTAATAAAAATCACGACAGCACACTACCTTCCATAATGACAAGGATACCATCCATTGGAGTAATAAAAATCACGACAACAGACTACCTTCCATAATGATTAGGCTATCATCCATTGGAGTTACAAAAATCTCGACAACACACTACCTTCCATAATGACAAGGCTACCATCCATTGGAATAACAAATATATCGTACACAAACTACCTTCCATAATGACAAGGCTACCATCCATTCGAGTAACAAAGATATCGACAACAAACTAACTTCCATAACGACAAGGCTACAATCCATTGTAGTAACAAAAATCTCGACAACAGACTACCTTCCATAATGATAAGGCTACCATCCATTTTAGTGACAAAAATCTCGACAATATACTACCTACTATAATGACAAGGCTACTATCCATTGGAGTAACAAAAATCACGACAACAGACTACCTTCCATAATGACACGGGTACAATCTATTATAGTAATAAAACTCTCGACAATAGACTACCTTTCATAATGAAAAGGCTACCATCCATTAGAATAACAAAAATCTCGAGAACAGACTACCTTCCATAATGACAAGGCTACCATCCCTTAGAGTAAAAAAAATCTCGACAACAGACTACCTTCCTTAATGACAAGGCTACCATCCATTGGTGTAACAAAGATATCTACAACATACTACTTTCCAAAATGACAAGGCTACCATCCAATGGAGTAACAAAAATCTCTACAAGAGACTACCTTCCATAATGACTAGGATACCATCCATTGGAGTAACAAAGATATCGACAACAGACTACCTTCCATAACGACAAGGCTACCATCCAATGGAGTAACAAAAATCTCAACAATAGACTACCTTCCATAATGACTAAGCTACCATCCATTGGAGTAACAAAGATATCGACAACAAACTACCTCCATAACGACAACGCTACAATCCATTGTAGTAACATAAATATCGACAACAAACTACCTTCCATAACAACAAGGCTACAATCCCTTAGAGTAATAAAAATCACGACAAAAGAGTTCCTTCCATAATGAAAAGGCTACCATCCATTGGAGTAACAAAGATATCGACAACATACTACCTTCCAAAATGACAAGGCTACCATCCCTTAGAGTAATAAAAATCACGACAACAGACTACCTTCCATAATGACAAGGATACCATCCATTGGAGTAATAAAAATCACGACAACAGACTACCTTCCATAATGACTAGGCTACCATCCATTGGAGTAACAAAAATCTTGACAACACACTACCTTCCATAATGACAAGGCTACCATCCCTTAGACTAACAAAAATCTCGACAAGAGACTACCTTCCATAATGACAATGCTACCATCCATTGGAATAACAAAAATATCGTACACATAATACCTTCCATAATGACTAGGCTACCATCCATTGGAGTAGCAAAGATATCGACAATAGACTAACTTCCATAACGACAAGGCTACAATCCATTGTAGTAACAAAAATCTCGACAATAGACTACCTTCCATAATGACAAGGCTACCATCAATCGTAGTGACAAAAATCTCGACAATATACTACCTTCTATAATGACAAGGCTACTATCCATTGGAATAACAAAAATCACGACAACAAACTACCATCCATAATGACACGGCTACCATCCATTGAAGTAACAAAAATCACGAAAACAGACTACCTTCCATAATGACTAGGCTACCATCCATTGGAATAACAAAAATATCGACAACACACTACCTTCCATAATGACTAGGCTACCATCCAATGTAGTAACAAAAATCTCGACAATAGACTACCTTCCATAGTGACTAAGCTACCATCCATTGGAGTAACAAAGATATCGACAACACAGTACCTTCCATAATGACAAGGCTACCATCTAATGGAGTAACAAAAATCTCGACAACAGACTACCTTTTGTAATGACTAGGCTACCATCCACTGGAGTAACAAAGATATCTACAACATACTAACTTCCATAATGACAAGGCTACCATCCATTGGAGTAACAAAAATCACGACAACAGACTACCTTCCATATTGACTAGGCTACCATCCATTGGAATAACTAAAATATCGACAACACACTACCTTCCATAATGACAAGGCTACCATCCAATGGAGTAACAAAAATCTCGAAAACAGACTACCTTCTATAATGACTAGGCTACCAAACATTGGAGTAACAAAGATATCGACAACAGACTACCTCCATAACGACAAGGCTACAATCTATTGTAGTAAGAAAAATCTCGACAACATACTACCTTCCATAATGACAAGGCTACCATCCATTGGAATAACAAAAATCACGACAAGAGACTACCTTCCATAATGACAAGGCTACCATCCATTGGAATAACAAAAATCTCAATAATAGAATACCTTCCATAATGACAAGGCTACCAACCATTGGAGTAACAAAAATCACGACATCAAACTACCTTCCATAATTACTAGGCTACCATCCATTGGAATAACCAAAATATCGACCACACAGTACCTTCCATAATGACAAGGCTACCATCCAATGGAATAACAAAAATCTCGACAAGAGACTACCTTCCATAATGACTAGGATACCATCCATTAGAGTAACAAAGATATCGACAACAAACTACCTTCCATAACGACAAGGCTACAATCCATTGTAGTATCAAAAATATCGACAACACACTACCTTCCATAATAACAAGGCTACCATCCCTTAGAGAAACAAAAATCACGACAATAGACAACCTTCCATAATGAACAGGCTACCATCCATTGGAGTAACAAAGATATCGACAACATACTACCTTCCATAATTACAGGGCTACCATCCTTTAGAGTAATAAAAATCACGACAGCACACTACCTTCCATAATGACAAGGATACCATCCATTGGAGTAATAAAAATCACGACAACAGACTACCTTCCATAATGATTAGGCTATCATCCATTGGAGTTACAAAAATCTCGACAACACACTACCTTCCATAATGACAAGGCTACCATCCATTGGAATAACAAATATATCGTACACAAACTACCTTCCATAATGACAAGGCTACCATCCATTCGAGTAACAAAGATATCGACAACAAACTAACTTCCATAACGACAAGGCTACAATCCATTGTAGTAACAAAAATCTCGACAACAGACTACCTTCCATAATGATAAGGCTACCATCCATTTTAGTGACAAAAATCTCGACAATATACTACCTTCTATAATTACAAGGCTACTATCCATTGGAGTAACAAAAATCACGACAACAGACTACCTTCCATAATGACACGGGTATAATCTATTATAGTAATAAAACTCTCGACAATAGACTACCTTTCATAATGAAAAGGCTACCATCCATTGGAGTAACAAAGATATCGACAACATACTACCTTCCATAATGACAAGGCTACCATCCCTTAGAGTAATAAAAATCACGACAACACACTACCTTCCATAATGACAAGGATACCATCCATTGGAGTAACAAAAATCACGACAACAGACTACCTTCCATAATGACTAGGCTACCATCCATTGGAATAACAAAAATCTCGACAACACACTACCTTCCATAATGACAAGGCTACCATCCCTTAGAGTAAAACAAATCTCGACAACAGACTACCTATCATAATGAAAAGGATACCATCCATTGGAGTAACAAAGATATCTACAACATACTACCTTCCATAATGACAAGGCTACCATCCATTAGAGTAACAAAAATCACGAAAATAGACTACCTTCCATAATGACTAGGCTACCATCCATTGGAATAACAAAAATATCGACAACACACTACCTTCCGTATTAACTAGGCTACCATCCAATGTAGTAACAAAAATCTCGACAATAGACTACCTTCCATAATGACTAAGCTACCATCCATTGGAGTAACAAAGATATCGACAACAAAGATATCGACAACATACTACCTTCCAAAATGACAAGGCTACCATCCCTTAGAGTAATAAAAATCACGACAACAGACTACCTTCCATAATGACAAGGATACCATCCATTGGAGTAATAAAAATCACGACAACAGACTACCTTCCATAATGACTAGGCTACCATCCATTGGAATATCAAAGATATCGACAACAAACTACCTTCCATAATGACAAGGCTACCATCCCTTAGAGTAACAAAAATCACGACAAAAGAGTTCCTTCCATAATGAAAAGGCTACCATCCATTGGAGTAACAAAGATATCGACAACATACTACCTTCCATAATGACAAGGCTACCATCCCTTAGAGTAATAAAAATCACGACAACACACTACCTTCCATAATGACAAGGATACCATCCATTGGAGTAACAAAAATCACGACAACAGACTACCTTCCATAATGACTAGGCTACCATCCATTGGAATAACAAAAATCTCGACAACACACTACCTTCCATAATGAAAAGGCTACCATCCCTTAGAGTAAAACAAATCTCGACAACAGACTACCTATCATAATGAAAAGGATACCATCCATTGGAGTAACAAAGATATCTACAACATACTACCTTCCATAATGACTAGGCTACCATCCATTGGAGTAGCAAAGATATCGACAATAGACTAACTTCCATAACGACAAGGCTACAATCCATTGTAGTAACAAAAATCTCGACAACAGACTACCTTCCATAATGACAAGGCTACCATCAATCGTAGTGACAAAAATCTCGACAATATACTACCTTCTATAATGACAAGGCTACTATCCATTGGAATAACAAAAATCACGACAACAAACTACCATCCATAATGACACGGCTACCATCCATTGAAGTAACAAAAATCACGAAAACAGACTACCTTCCATAATGACTAGGCTACCATCCATTGGAATAACAAAAATATCGACAACACACTACCTTCCATAATGACTAGGCTACCATCCAATGGAGTAATAAAAATCTCGACAATAGACTACCTTCCATAATGACTAAGCTACCATACATTGGAGTAACAAAGATATCGACAACACATTACCTTCCATATTGACAAGGCTACCATCCAATGGAGTAATAAATATCTCGACAACAGACTACCTTCTATAATGACTAGGCTACCATCCATTGGAGTAACAAAGATATCTATAACATACTAACTTCCATAATGACAAGGCTACCATCCATTGGAGTAACAAAAATCACGACAACAGACTACCTTCCATAATGACTAGGCTACCATCCATTGGAATAACTAAAATATCGACAACACACTACCATCCATAATGACAAGGCTACCATCCAATGGAGTAACAAAAATCTCGACAACAGACTACCTTTTATAATGACTAGGCTACCATCCATTGGAGTAACAAAGATATCAACAACAGACTACCTCCATAACGATAAGGCTACAATCGATTGTAGTAACAAAAATCTCGACAACATATTACCTTCCATAATGACAAGGCTACCATCCAATGGAGTAACAAAAATCACGACAAGAGACTACCTTCCATAATGACAAGGCTACCATCCATTGGAATAACAAAAATCTCAACAATAGAATACCTTCCATAGTGACAAGGCTGCCAACCATTGGAGTAACAAAAATCACGACAACAAACTACGTTCCATAATGACTAGGATACCATCCATTGGAGTAATAAAGATATCGACAACAGACTACCTTCCATAACAACAAGGCTACAATCCATTAAAGTAGAAAAAATATCGACAACAAACTACCTTCCATAATTACAAGGCTACCATCCCTTAGAGAAACAAAAATCACGACAACAGACAACCTTCCATAATGACTAGGCTACCATCCATTGGAATATCAAAGATATCGACAACAAACTACCTTCCATAATGACAAGGCTACCATCCCTTAGAGTAACAAAAATCACGACAAAAGAGTTCCTTCCATAATGAAAAGGCTACCATCCATTGGAGTAACAAAGATATCGACAACATACTACCTTCCATAATGACAAGGCTACCATCCCTTAGAGTAATAAAAATCACGACAACACACTACCTTCCATAATGACAAGGATACCATCCATTGGAGTAACAAAAATCACGACAACAGACTACCTTCCATAATGACTAGGCTACCATCCATTGGAATAACAAAAATCTCGACAACACACTACCTTCCATAATGAAAAGGCTACCATCCCTTAGAGTAAAACAAATCTCGACAACAGACTACCTATCATAATGAAAAGGATACCATCCATTGGAGTAACAAAGATATCTACAACATACTACCTTCCATAATGACTAGGCTACCATCCATTGGAGTAGCAAAGATATCGACAATAGACTAACTTCCATAACGACAAGGCTACAATCCATTGTAGTAACAAAAATCTCGACAACAGACTACCTTCCATAATGACAAGGCTACCATCAATCGTAGTGACAAAAATCTCGACAATATACTACCTTCTATAATGACAAGGCTACTATCCATTGGAATAACAAAAATCACGACAACAAACTACCATCCATAATGACACGGCTACCATCCATTGAAGTAACAAAAATCACGAAAACAGACTACCTTCCATAATGACTAGGCTACCATCCATTGGAATAACAAAAATATCGACAACACACTACCTTCCATAATGACTAGGCTACCATCCAATGGAGTAATAAAAATCTCGACAATAGACTACCTTCCATAATGACTAAGCTACCATACATTGGAGTAACAAAGATATCGACAACACATTACCTTCCATATTGACAAGGCTACCATCCAATGGAGTAATAAATATCTCGACAACAGACTACCTTCTATAATGACTAGGCTACCATCCATTGGAGTAACAAAGATATCTATAACATACTAACTTCCATAATGACAAGGCTACCATCCATTGGAGTAACAAAAATCACGACAACAGACTACCTTCCATAATGACTAGGCTACCATCCATTGGAATAACTAAAATATCGACAACACACTACCATCCATAATGACAAGGCTACCATCCAATGGAGTAACAAAAATCTCGACAACAGACTACCTTTTATAATGACTAGGCTACCATCCATTGGAGTAACAAAGATATCAACAACAGACTACCTCCATAACGATAAGGCTACAATCCATTGTAGTAACAAAAATCTCGACAACATATTACCTTCCATAATGACAAGGCTACCATCCAATGGAGTAACAAAAATCACGACAAGAGACTACCTTCCATAATGACAAGGCTACCATCCATTGGAATAACAAAAATCTCAACAATAGAATACCTTCCATAGTGACAAGGCTGCCAACCATTGGAGTAACAAAAATCACGACAACAAACTACCTTCCATAATGACTAGGATACCATCCATTGGAGTAATAAAGATATCGACAACAGACTACCTTCCATAACAACAAGGCTACAATCCATTAAAGTAGAAAAAATATCGACAACAAACTACCTTCCATAATTACAAGGCTACCATCCCTTAGAGAAACAAAAATCACGACAACAGACAACCTTCCATAATGACTAGGCTACCATCCATTGGAATATCAAAGATATCGACAACAAACTACCTTCCATAATGACAAGGCTACCATCCCTTAGAGTAACAAAAATCACGACAAAAGAGTTCCTTCCATAATGAAAAGGCTACCATCCATTGGAGTAACAAAGATATCGACAACATACTACCTTCCATAATGACAAGGCTACCATCCCTTAGAGTAATAAAAATCACGACAACACACTACCTTCCATAATGACAAGGATACCATCCATTGGAGTAACAAAAATCACGACAACAGACTACCTTCCATAATGACTAGGCTACCATCCATTGGAATAACAAAAATCTCGACAACACACTACCTTCCATAATGAAAAGGCTACCATCCCTTAGAGTAAAACAAATCTCGACAACAGACTACCTATCATAATGAAAAGGATACCATCCATTGGAGTAACAAAGATATCTACAACATACTACCTTCCATAATGACAAGGCTACCATCCATTGGAGTAACAAAAATCACGAAAACAGATTACCTTCCATAATGACTAGGCTACCATCCATTGGAATAAAGAAAAAAATCGACAACACACTACCTTCCGTATTAACTAGGCTACCATCCAATGTAGTAACAAAAATCTCGACAATAGACTACCTTCCATAATGACTAAGCTACCATCCATTGTAGTAACAAAGATATCGACAACACACTACCTTCCATAATGACAAGGCTACCATCTAATGGAGTAACAAAAATCTCGACAACAGACTACCTTTTGTAATGACTAGGCTACCATCCACTGGAGTAACAAAGATATCTACAACATACTAACTTCCATAATGACAAGGCTACCATCCATTGGAGTAACAAAAATCACGACAACAGACTACCTTCCATATTGACTAGGCTACCATCCATTGGAATAACTAAAATATCGACAACACACTACCTTCCATAATGACAAGGCTACCATCCAATGGAGTAACAAAAATCTCGAAAATAGACTACCTTCTATAATGACTAGGCTACCAACCATTGGAGTAACAGAGATATCGACAACAGACTACCTCCATAACGACAAGGCTACAATCTATTGTAGTAAGAAAAATCTCGACAACATACTACCTTCCATAATGACAAGGCTACCATCCATTGGAATAACAAAAATCACGACAAGAGACTACCTTCCATAATGACAAGGCTACCATCCATTGGAATAACAAAAATCTCAATAATAGAATACCTTCCATAATGACAAGGCTACCAACCATTGGAGTAACAAAAATCACGACATCAAACTACCTTCCATAATTACTAGGCTACCATCCATTGGAATAACCAAAATATCGACCACACAGTACCTTCCATAATGACAAGGCTACCATCCAATGGAATAACAAAAATCTCGACAAGAGACTACCTTCCATAATGACTAGGATACCATCCATTAGAGTAACAAAGATATCGACAACAAACTACCTTCCATAACGACAAGGCTACAATCCATTGTAGTATCAAAAATATCGACAACACACTACCTTCCATAATAACAAGGCTACCATCCCTTAGAGAAACAAAAATCACGACAATAGACAACCTTCCATAATGAACAGGCTACCATCCATTGGAGTAACAAAGATATCGACAACATACTACCTTCCATAATTACAGGGCTACCATCCTTTAGAGTAATAAAAATCACGACAGCACACTACCTTCCATAATGACAAGGATACCATCCATTGGAGTAATAAAAATCACGACAACAGACTACCTTCCATAATGATTAGGCTATCATCCATTGGAGTTACAAAAATCTCGACAACACACTACCTTCCATAATGACAAGGCTACCATCCATTGGAATAACAAATATATCGTACACAAACTACCTTCCATAATGACAAGGCTACCATCCATTCGAGTAACAAAGATATCGACAACAAACTAACTTCCATAACGACAAGGCTACAATCCATTGTAGTAACAAAAATCTCGACAACAGACTACCTTCCATAATGATAAGGCTACCATCCATTTTAGTGACAAAAATCTCGACAATATACTACCTTCTATAATTACAAGGCTACTATCCATTGGAGTAACAAAAATCATGACAACAGACTACCTTCCATAATGACACGGGTATAATCTATTATAGTAATAAAACTCTCGACAATAGACTACCTTTCATAATGAAAAGGCTACCATCCATTGGAGTAACAAAGATATCGACAACATACTACCTTCCATAATGACAAGGCTACCATCCCTTAGAGTAATAAAAATCACGACAACACACTACCTTCCATAATGACAAGGATACCATCCATTGGAGTAACAAAAATCACGACAACAGACTACCTTCCATAATGACTAGGCTACCATCCATTGGAATAACAAAAATCTCGACAACACACTACCTTCCATAATGACAAGGCTACCATCCCTTAGAGTAAAACAAATCTCGACAACAGACTACCTATCATAATGAAAAGGATACCATCCATTGGAGTAACAAAGATATCTACAACATACTACCTTCCATAATGACAAGGCTACCATCCATTAGAGTAACAAAAATCACGAAAACAGACTACCTTCCATAATGACTAGGCTACCATCCATTGGAACAACAAAAATATCGACAACACACTACCTTCCGTATTAACTAGGCTACCATCCAATGTAGTAACAAAAATCTCGACAATAGACTACCTTCCATAATGACTAAGCTACCATCCATTGGAGTAACAAAGATATCGACAACACACTACCTTCCATAATGACAAGGCTACCATCTAATGGAGTAACAAAAATCTCGACAACAGACTACCTTTTGTAATGACTGGGCTACCATCCACTGGAGTAACAAAGATATCTACAACATACTAACTTCCATAATGACAAGGCTACCATCCATTGGAGTAACAAAAATCACGACAACAGACTACCTTCCATATTGACTAGGCTACCATCCATTGGAATAACTAAAATATCGACAACACACTACCTTCCATAATGACAAGGCTACCATCCAATGGAGTAACAAAAATCTCGAAAACAGACTACCTTCTATAATGACTAGGCTACCAACCATTGGAGTAACAAAGATATCGACAACAGACTACCTCCATAACGACAAGGCTACAATCTATTGTAGTAAGAAAAATCTCGACAACATACTACCTTCCATAATGATAAGGCTACCATCCATTGGAATAACAAAAATCACGACAAGAGACTATCTTCCATAATGACAAGGCTACCATCCATTGGAATAACAAAAATCTCAATAATAGAATACCTTCCATAATGACAAGGCTACCAACCATTGGAGTAACAAAAATCATGACATCAAACTACCTTCCATAATGACTAGGCTACCATCCATTGGAATAACCAAAATATCGACAACACAGTACCTTCCATAATGACAAGGCTACCATCCAATGGAATAACAAAAATCTCGACAAGAGACTACCTTCCATAATGACTAGGATACCATCCATTGGAGTAACAAAGATATCGACAACAAACTACCTTCCATAACGACAAGGCTACAATCCATTGTAGTATCAAAAATATCGACAACACACTACCTTCCATAATAACAAGGCTACCATCCCTTAGAGAAACAAAAATCTCGACAATAGACAACCTTCCATAATGAACAGGCTACCATCCATTGGAGTAACAAAGATATCGATAACATACTACCTTCCATAATTACAGGGCTACCATCCTTTAGAGTAATAAAAATCACGACAGCACACTACCTTCCATAATGACAAGGATACCATCCATTGGAGTAACAAAAATCACGACAACAGACTACCTTCCATAATGATTAGGCTATCATCCATTGGAGTTACAAAAATCTCGACAACACACTACCTTCCATAATGACAAGGCTACCATCCCTTAGACTAACAAAAATCTCGACAAGAGACTACCTTCCATAATGACAAGGCTACCATCCATTGGAATAACAAATATATCGTACACAAACTACCTTCCATAATGACAAGGCTACCATCCATTCGAGTAACAAAGATATCGACAACAAACTAACTTCCATAACGACAAGGCTACAATCCATTGT
Organism: Vicia faba; assembly: GCA_948472305.1. Classification (NCBI taxonomy): domain Eukaryota; kingdom Viridiplantae; phylum Streptophyta; class Magnoliopsida; order Fabales; family Fabaceae; genus Vicia; species Vicia faba. The sequence continues at coordinate 653,853,693 of OX451741.1, forward strand.
AGTAACAAAAATCTCGACAACAGACTACCTTCCATAATGATAAGGCTACCATCCATTTTAGTGATAAAAATCTCGACAATATACTACCTTCTATAATTACAAGGCTACTATCCATTGGAGTAACAAAAATCACGACAACAGACTACCTTCCATAATGACACGGGTATAATCTATTATAGTAATAAAACTCTCGACAATAGACTACCTTTCATAATGAAAAGGCTACCATCCATTAGAATAACAAAAATCTCGAGAACAGACTACCTTCCATAATGACAAGGCTACCATCCCTTAGAGTAAAAAAAATCTTGACAACAGACTACCTTCCATAATGACATGGCTACCATCCATTGGTGTAACAAAGATATCTACAACATACTACCTTCCAAAATGACAAGGCTACCATCCATTGGAGTAACAAAAATCACGAAAACAGACTACCTTCCATAATGACTAGGCTACCATCCATTGGAATAACAAAAATATCGACAACACACTACCTTCCAAAATGACAAGGCTACCATTCAATGGAGTAACAAAAATCTCGGCAAGAGACTACCTTCCATAATGACTAGGATACCATCCATTAGAGTACCAAAGATATCGACAACAGACTACCTTCCATAACGACAAGGCTACCATCCAATGGAGTAACAAAAATCTCGACAATAGACTACCTTCCATAATGACTAAGCTACCATCCATTGGAGTAACAAAGATATCGACAACAAACTACCTCCATAACAACAACGCTACAATCCATTGTAGTAACATAAATATCGACAACAAACTACCTTCCATAACAACAAGGCTACAATCCCTTAGAGTAATAAAAATCACGACAAAAGAGTTCCTTCCATAATGAAAAGGCTACCATCCATTGGAGTAACAAAGATATCGACAACATACTACCTTCCAAAATGACAAGGCTACCATCCCTTAGAGTAATAAAAATCACGACAACAGACTACCTTCCATAATGACAAGGATACCATCCATTGGAGTAACAAAAATCACGACAACAGACTACCTTCCATAATGACTAGGCTACCATCCATTGGAGTAACAAAAATCTTGACAACACACTACCTTCCATAATGACAAGGCTACCATCCCTTAGACTAACAAAAATCTCGACAAGAGACTACCTTCCATAATGACAATGCTACCATCCATTGGAATAACAAAAATATCGTACACATAATACCTTCCATTATGACTAGGCTACCATCCATTGGAGTAGCAAAGATATCGACAATAGACTAACTTCCATAACGACAAGGCTACATTCCATTGTAGTAACAAAAATCTCGACAACAGACTATCTTCCATAATGACAAGGCTACCATCAATCGTAGTGACAAAAATCTCGACAATATACTACCTTCTATAATGACAAGGCTATTATCCATTGGAATAACAAAAATGACGACAACAGACTACCATCCATAATGACACGGCTACAATCTATTATAGTAATAAAACTCTCGACAATAGACTACCTTTCATAATGAAAAGGCTACCATCCATTAGAATAACAAAAATCTCGACAACAGACTACCTTTCATAATGACAAGGCTACCATCCCTTAGAGTAAAAAAATCTCGACAACAGACTACCTTCCATAATGACAAGGCTACCATCCATTGGAGTAACAAAGATATCTACAACATACTACCTTCCATAATGACAAGGCTACCATCCATTGGAGTAACAAAAATCACGAAAACAGACTACCTTCCATAATGACTAGGCTACCATCCATTGGAATAACAAAAATATCGACAACACACTACCTTCCATAATGACTAGGCTACCATCCAATAGAGTAATAAAAATCTCGACAATAGACTACCTTCTATAATGACTAAGCTACCATACATTGGAGTAACAAAGATATCGACAACACATTACCTTCCATAATGACAAGGCTACCATCCAATGGAGTAACAAAAATCTGGACAACAGACTACCTTCTATAATGACTAGGCTACCATCCATTGGAGTAACAAAGATATCTACAACATACTAACTTCCATCATGACAAGGCTACCATCCATTGGAGTAACAAAAATCACGACAACAGACTACCTTCCATAATGACTAGGATACCATCCATTGGAATAACTAAAATATCGACAACACACTACCATCCATAATGACAAGGCTACCATCCAATGGACTAACAAAAATCTCGACAACAGACTACCTTTTATAATGACTAGGCTACCATCCATTAGAGTAACAAAGATATCAACAACAGACTACCTCCATAACGACAAGGCTACAATCCATTGTAGTAACAAAAATCTCGACAATAAATTACCTTCCATAATGACAAGGCTACCATCCATTGGAGTAACAAAAATCACGACAAGAGACTACCTTCCATAATGACAAGGCTACCATCCATTGAAGTAATAAAGATATCGACAACAGACTACCTTCCATAACAACAAGGCTACAATCCATTCAAGTAGCAAAAATATCGACAACAAACTACCTTCCATAATGACAAGGCTACCATCCCTTAGAGAAACAAAAATCACGACAATAGACAACCATCCATAATGACTAGGCTACCATCCATTGGAATATCAAAGATATCGACAACAAACTACCTTCCATAACGACAAGGCTACCATCCCTTAGAGTAACAAAACTCTCGACAATAGATTACCTTTCATAATGAAAAGGCTACCATCCATTGGAATAACAAAATTCTCGACAACAGACTACCTTCCATAATGACAAAGCTACCATCCCTTAGAGTAAAAAAATCACGACAATAGACTACCTTCTATAATGACAAGGCTACCATCCATTTGAGTAACAAAGATATCTACAACATACTACCTTCCACAATGACAAGGCTACCATCCATTAGAGTAACAAATATCAAGAAAACAGACGACCTTCCATAATGACTAGGCTACCATCCATTGGAATAACAAAAATATCGACAACACACTACCTTCCATAATGACAAGGCTACCATCCAATGGAGTAACAAAAATCTCGACAATAGACTACCTTCCATAATGACTAAGCTACCATTCATTGGAGTAACAAAGATATCAACAACAGACTACCTCCATAACCACAAGGCTACAATCCATTGTAGTAACAAAAATCTCGACAACATACTACCTTCCATAATGACAAGCCTACCATCCATTAGAGTAACAAAAATCACGATAAGAGACTACCTTTCATAATGACAAGGCTACCATCCATTGGAATAACAAAAATCTCAATAATAGAATACCTTCCATAATGACAAGGCTACCAACCATTGGAGTAACAAAAATCACGACAACAAACTACCTTCCATAATGACTAGGATACCAGCCGTTGGAGTAAAAAGATATCGATAACAGACTACCTTCCATAACGACAAGGCTAAAATCCATTAAAGTAGCAAAAATATCGACAACAAACTACCTTCCATAATGACAAGGCTACCATCCCTTAGAGAAACAAAAATCTCGACAACAAACAACCTTCCGTAATGACTAGGCTACCATCCATTGGAGTAACAAAGATATCGACAACAAACTACCTTCCATAACGACAAGGCTACAATCCCTTAGAGTAACAAAAATCACGACAATAGAGTTCCTTCCATAATGAAAAGGCTACCATCCATTGGAGTAACAAAGATATCGATAACATACTACCTTCCATAATGACAAGGCTACCATCCCTTAGAGTAATAAAAATCACGACAAAACACTAACTTCCATAATGACAAGTCTACCATCCATTGGAGTAACAAAAATCATGACAACAGACTACCTTCCATAATGACTAGGCTACCATCCATTAGAGTAACAAAAATCTCGACAACACACTACCTTCCATAATGACAAGGCTACCATCCATTGGAATAACAAAAATATCGTACACAAACTACCTTCCATTATGACTAGGCTACCATCCATTGGAGTAACAAAGATATCGACAATAGACTAACTTCCATAACGACAAGGCTACTATCCATTGGAGTAACAAAAATCACGACAACAGACTACCTTCCATAATGACACGGCTACAATCTATTATAGTAATAAAACTCTCGACAATAGACTACCTTTCATAATGAAAAGGCTACCATCAATTGGAATTACAAAAATCTCGACAACAGACTTCCTTCCATAATGACAAGGCTACCATCCCTTAGAGTAAAAAAAATCTCGACAACAGACTGCCTTCCATAATGACAAGGCTACCATCCATTGGAGTAACAAAGATATCTACAACATACTAACTTCCATAATGACAAGGCTACCATCCATTGGAGTAACAAAAATCACGAAAACAGACTACCTTCCATAATGACTAGGCTATCATCCATTGGAATAACAAGAATATCGACAACACACTACCTTCCATAATGACAAGGCTACCATCCAATGGAGTAACAAAAATCTCGACAACAGACTACCTTCTATAATGACTAGGCTACCATCCATTGGAGTAACAAAGATATCAACAACAGACTACCTCCATAATGAAAAGGCTACCATCCATTGTAGTAACAAAGATATCGACAACATACTACCTTCCATAATGACAAGGCTACCATCCCTTAGAGTAATAAAAATCACGACAACACATTACCTTCCATAATGACAAGTCTACCATCCATTGGAGTAACAAAAATCTCAACAATAGACTACCTTCCATAATGACAAGGCTACCATCCATTGGAGTAACAAAAATCAAGAAAAAAGACTACCTTCCATAATGACTAGGCTACCATCCATTCGAATAACAAAAATATCGACAACACACTACCTTCCATAATGACAAGGCTACCATCCAATGAAGTAACAAAAATCTCGACAACAGACTACCTTCCATAATGACTAGGATTCCATCCATCGGAGTAACAAAAATCTCGACAACACACTACCTTCCATTATGACAAGGTTACAATCTATTATAGTAACAAAAATATCGACAATAGACTACCTTCATAATGACAAGGCTACCGTCCATTGGAATAACAAAAATCTCGACAACAGACTACGTTCCATAATGACAAGGCTACCATCCCTTAGAGTAAGAAAAATCTCGACAACAAACTACCTTCCATAATGAAAAGGCTACCATCCATTGGAGTAACAAAGATATCGACAACATACTACCTTCCATAATGACAAGGCTATCATCCCTTAGAGTAACAAAAATCACGACAATAGACTAACTTCCATAATGACAAGGGTACCATCATTGGAGTAACCCAAATATTCACAAGAGACTACCTTCCATAATGACAAGGCTACAATCCATTGGAGTCTACAAAATCTCGACAACAGACTACCTTCCATTATGACTAGGCTACCATCCATTGGAGTAACTAAAATCTCGACAACAGACTACCTTCCATAATGACTAGGCTACCATCCATTAGAGTAACAAAGATATCGACAACAAACTACCTTCCATAACGACAAGGCTACAATCCCTTAGAGTAACAAAAATTACGACAATAGAGTTCCTTCCATAATGAAAAGGCTACCATCCATTGGAGTAACAAAGATATCGATAACATACTACCTTCCATAATGACAAGGCTACCATCCCTTAGAGTAATAAAAATCACGACAAAACACTAACTTCCATAATGACAAGTCTACCATCCATTGGAGTAACAAAAATCATGACAACAGACTACCTTCCATAATGACTAGGCTACCATCCATTGGAGTAACAAAAATCTCGACAACACACTACCTTCCATAATGACAAGGCTACCATCCATTGAAATAACAAAAATATCGTACACAAACTACCTTCCATTATGACTAGGCTACCATCCATTGGAGTAACAAAGATATCGACAATAGACTATCTTCCATAACGACAAGGCTACTATCCATTGGAGTAACAAAAATCACGACAACAGACTACCTTCCATAATGACACGGCTACAATCTATTATAGTAATAAAACTCTCGACAATAGACTACCTTTCATAATGAAAAGGCTACCATCAATTGGAATTACAAAAATCTCGACAACAGACTTCCTTCCATAATGACAAGGCTACCATCCCTTAGAGTAAAAAAAATCTCGACAACAGACTGCCTTCCATAATGACAAGGCTACCATCCATTGGAGTAACAAAGATATCTACAACATACTAACTTCCATAATGACAAGGCTACCATCCATTGGAGTAACAAAAATCACGAAAACAGACTACCTTCCATAATGACTAGGCTATCATCCATTGGAATAACAAAAATATCGACAACACACTACCTTCCATAATGACAAGGCTACCATCCAATGGAGTAACAAAAATCTCGACAACAGACTACCTTCTATAATGACTAGGCTACCATCCATTGGAGTAACAAAGATATCGACAACAGACTACCTCCATAATGAAAAGGCTACCATCCATTGTAGTAACAAAGATATCGACAACATACTACCTTCCATAATGACAAGGCTACCATCCCTTAGAGTAATAAAAATCACGACAACACATTACCTTCCATAATGACAAGTCTACCATCCATTGGAGTAACAAAAATCTCAACAATAGACTACCTTCCATAATGACAAGGCTACCATCCATTGGAGTAACAAAAATTAAGACAAAAGACTACCTTCCATAATGACTAGGCTACCATCCATTCGAATAACAAAAATATCGACAACACACTACCTTCCATAATGACAAGGCTACCATCCAATGAAGTAACAAAAATCTCGACAACAGACTACCTTCCATAATGACTAGGATTCCATCCATCGGAGTAACAAAAATCTCGACAACACACTACCTTCCATTATGACAAGGTTACAATCTATTATAGTAACAAAAATATCGACAATAGACTACCTTCATAATGACAAGGCTACCGTCCATTGGAATAACAAAGATATCGACAACAACATACCTTCAATAACGACAAGGCTAGAATCCCTTAGAGTAACAAAAATCACGACAAAAGACTACCTTCCATAATGAAAAGGCTACCATCCATTGGAGTAAGAAAGATATCGACAACAAACTACCTTCCATAATGACAAGGCTACCATCCCTTAGAGTAATAAAAATCATGACAACAAACTACCTTCCATAATGACAAGGCTACAATCCATTGGAGTCTACAAAATCTCAACAACAGACTACCTTCCATAATGACAAGGCTACCATCCATTGGAGTAACTAAAATCTCGACAACAGACTACCTTCCATAATGACTAGGCTACCATCCATTAGAGTAACAAAGATATCGACAACAAACTACCTTCCATAACGACAAGGCTACAATCCATTGTAGTAACAAAAATCTCGACAAAAGACTACCTTCCATAATGACAAGACTACCATCCATTATAGTAACAAAAATATCCACAATAGACTTCCTTCTATAACGACAAGGCTACCATCCATTGGAGTAACAAAAATCCCGACAACAAACTACCTGTCATAATGACAAGGCTACCATCCATTGGAATAACAAAAATATCGACAACACACTACCTTCCATAATGACAAGGCTACCATCCCTTAGAGAAACAAAAATCTCGACAACGGACAACCATCCATAATGACTAGGCTACCATCCATTGGAGTAACAAACATATCGACAACAACATACCTTCAATAACGACAAGGCTAGAATCCCTTAGAGTAACAAAAATCACGACAAAAGACTACCTTCCATAATGAAAAGGCTACCATCCATTGGAGTAAGAAAGATATCGACAACATACTACCTTCCATAATGACAAGGCTACCATCCCTTAGAGTAATAAAAATCATGACAACAAACTACCTTCCATAATGAAAAGTCTACCATCCATTGGAATAACGAAAATCTCAACAATAGAATACCTTCCATAATGACAAGGCTACCATCCATTGGAGTAACAAAACTCACGACAACAAACTACCTTCCATAATGACTAGGCTACCATCCATTGGAATAACAAAAATATCGATAACACAGTACCTTCCATAATGACAAGGCTATCATCCAATGGAGTAACAAAAATATCGACAAGAGACTACCTTCCACAATGACTAGGATTCTATCCATTGAAGTAACAAATATATCGACAACAGTCTACCTTCCAAAACTACAAGGCTCAATCCATTGTAGTAATAAAAAATCTCGACAATAGACTACCTTCCATAATGACAAGGCTACCATCCATTGGAGTCACAAAAATCTCGACAACAGACTACCTTCCATAATAACAAGTCTACCATCCATTGGAATAACAAAAATATCGACAACACACTACCTTCCATAATGACAAGGCTACCATCCCTTAGACTAACAAAAATATCGACAAGAGACTACCTTCCATAATGACAAGGCTACCATCCATTAGACTAACAAAAATATCATACACAAACTACCTTCCATAATGACTAGGCTACCATCCATTGGAGTAACAAAGATCTCGACAACATACTACATTCCATAATGACAAGGCTACCATCCATTGTAGTGACAAAAATCTCAACAATATACTACCTTCTGTAATGACCAGGCTTCTATCCATTGGAGTAACAAAAATCACGACAACAGACTACCATCCATAATGACACGGCTACAATCTATTATAGTAACAGAACTCTCGACAATAGATTACCTTTCATAATGAAAAGGCTACCATCCATTGGAATAACAAAATTCTCGACAACAGACTACCTTCCATAATGACAAAGCTACCATCCCTTAGAGTAAAAAAATCACGACAATAGACTACCTTCTATAATTAACTACTACCATCCATTTGAGTAACAAAGATATCTACAACATACTACCTTCCACAATGACAAGGCTACCATCCATTAGAGTAACAAATATCAAGAAAACAGACGACCTTCCATAATGACTAGGCTACCATCCATTGGAATAACAAAAATATCGACAACACACTACCTTCCATAATGACAAGGCTACCATCCAATGGAGTAACGAAAATCTCGACAATAGACTACCTTCCATAATGACTAAGCTACCATCCATTAGAGTAACAAAGATATCGACAACAGACTACCTCCATAACGACAAGGATACAATCCATTGTAGTAACAAAAATCTCGACAACAGACTACCTTCCATAATGAGAAGGCTACCATCCATTGTAGTAACAAAAATATCTACAACATACTACCTTCCATAATGACAAGGCTACCATCCATTGGAGTAACAAAATCACGACAATAGACTACCTTCCATAATGACTAGGCTACCATCCATTGGAATAACAACGATATCTACAACATGCTACCTTCCATAATGACAAGGCTACCATCCATTGGAGTAACAAAGATATCTACAACATACTACCTTCCATAATGACAAGGCTACAATCCATTGGAGTAACAAAAATCATGAAGAGAGAGAACCTTCCATAATGACTAGGCTTTCATCCATTGGAATAACAAAAATATCGACAACACACTACCTTCCATAATGACAAGGCTACCATCCAATGGAGTAACAAAAATCTCGACAATAGACTACCTTCCATAATGACTAAGCTACCATCCATTAGAGTAACAAAGATATCGACAACAGACTACCTCTATAACGACAAGGCTACAATCCATTGTAGTAAGAAAAATCTCGACAACAGACTACCTTCCATAATGAGAAGGCTACCATCCATTGTAGTAACAAAGATATCTACAACATACTACCTTATATAATGACAAGGCTACCATCCATTGGAGTAACAAAAATCACGACAATAGACTACCTTCCCTAATGACTAGGCTACCATCCATTGGAATAACTAAGATATGTACAACATGCTACCTTCCATAATGACAAGGCAACCATCCATTGGAGTAACAAATATCACGACAATAGACTACCTTCCATAATGACTAGGCTACCATCCATTAGAATAACAAAAATATCGACAACACACTACCTTCCATAATGGCAAGGCTACCATCCAATGGAGTAACAAAAATCTCGAAAATAGACTACCTTCCATAATGACTAGGCTACCATCCATTGGAGTAACAAAGATATCGACAATAGACTACCTTCATAACGACAAGGCTACAATCCATTGTAGTAACAAAAATCTGGACAACAGATTACCTTCCATAATGACAAGGCTACCATCCATTGTAGTAACAAAAGTCATGAAAATAGAGAACCTTCCATAATGACTCGGCTACCATCCATTGGAATAACAAAAATATCGACAACACACTACCTTCCATAATGTCATGGCTACCATCCAATGGAGTAACAAAAATCTCGACAATAGACTACCTTCCATAATGACTAAGCTACCATCCATTGGAGTAACAAAGATATCGACAACTGACTACCTCCATAACGACAAGGATACAATCCATTGTAGTAACAAAAATCTCGACAACAGACTACCTTCCATAATGAGATGGCTACCATCCATTTTAGTACCAAAGATATCTACAACATACTACCTTCCATAATGACATGGCTTCCATCCATTGGAGTAATAAAAATCACGACAACAAACTACCTTCCATAATGATTAGGCTACCATCCATTGGAATAACAAAGATATCTACAAGATACTACCTTCCATAATGACAAGGCTACCATCCATTGGAGTATCAAAAATCAAGACAACAGACTACCTTCCATAATGACTAGGCTACCATCCATTGGAATAACAAAAATATCAACAACATACTACCTTCCATAATGATAAGGCTACCATCCTAGGGAGTAACGAAAATCTCGACAACAGACTACCTTCCATAATGAGTAGGCTACCATCCATTGGAGTAACAAAGATATCGACAATAGACTACCTCCATAACCACAAGGCTACAATCTATTGTAGTAACAAAAATCTTGACAATAGATTACCTTCCATAATGACAAGGCTACCATCCCTTCGAGTTACAAAGATATCGACAACAGACTACCTTCCATAACGACAAGGCTACAATCCATTATAGTACAGAAATCTCGACAACAGACTACATTCCATAATGACAAGACTACCATCCATTTTAGTACCAAAGATATCTACAACATACTACCTTCCATAATGACATGGCTTCCATCCATTGGAGTAATAAAAATCACGACAACAAACTACCTTCCATAATGATTAGGATACCATCCATTGGAATAACAAAGATATCTACAAGATACTACCTTCCATAATGACAAGGCTACCATCCATTGGAGTAACAAAAATCTCGACAACAATCTACCTTCCATTATGACAAGGCTACCATCCATTGGAATAACAAAAATCTAGACAATAGATTGTGTTCCATAATGACAAGCCTGGCATCCCTTGGAGTAACAAAGATATCGACAACAGACTACCTTCCATAACGACAAGGCTACAATGCCTTAGAGTAACAAAAATCATGACAACAGACTACCTTCCATAATGAAAAGGCTACCATCCATTGGAGTAACAAAGATATCGACAACATACTACCTTCCATAATGACAAGGCTACCATCCCTTAGAGTAAGAAAAATCACGACAACACACTACCTTCCATAATGACAAGTCTACCATCCATTGGAGTAACAAAAATCTCAAAAATAGACTACCTTCCATAATGATAAGGCTACCATCCATTTGAGTAACAAAAATCAAGACAAAAGACTACCTTCCATAATGACTAGGCTACCATCCATTGGAATAACAAAAATATCGACAACACACTACCTTCCATAATGACAAGGCTACCATCCAATGAAGTAACAAAAATCTCGACAACTGACTACCTTCCATAATGACTAGGATACCATCCATTGGAGTAACAAAAATCTCGACAACACACTACCTTCCATAATGACAAGGCTACAATCTATTATAGTAACAAAAATATCGACAATAGACTACCTTCATAATGACAAGGCTGTCATCCATTGGAATAACAAAAATCTCGACAACAGACTACGTTCCATAATGACAAGGCTACCATCCATTGGAGTAACAAAGATATCGACAATAGACAACCTTCCATAACGACAAGGCTACAATCCATTGTAGTAACAAAAATCTCGACAATAGACTACCTTCCATATTGACAAGGCTACAAACCTTTGGAGTATAAAAAATCTAGACAATAGACTACCTTCCATAATGACAAGGATACCATCAATTGGAGTAACTAAAATCTCAACAACAGACTACCTTCCATATTGACTAGGCTACCATCTATTGGAGTAACAAAGATATCGACAACAGACTACCTTCCATAACGACAAGGCTACAATCCATTGTAGAAACAAAAATCTCGACAATAGACTACCTTCCATAATGACAAGGATACCATCCATTGGAGTAACAAAAATATGGACAACAAACTACCTTCCATAATGATAAGGCTACCATCCATTAGAGTAACAAAAATCTCGACAACAGACTACCTTCCATAATGACTAGGATACCATCCATTGAAGTTACAAAAATCTCAACAAAAAACTACCTTCCATATTCACAAGGCTACCATCCATTGGAATAACAAAAATATCGACAACACACTACATTCCATAATGACAAGGCTACCATCCAATGGAGTAACAAAAATCTCGACAACAAAATACCTTCCAAAATGACTAGGATACCATCCATTGGAGCAACAAAGATATCGACAACCGACTACCTTCCATAACGACAAGGCTACAATTCCTTAGACTAACAAAAATCATGACAAAAGACTACCTTCCATAATGAAAAGGCTACCATCCATTGGAGTAACAAAGATATAAACAACATACTACCTTCCATAATGACAAGGCTACCATCCCTTAGAGTTACAAGTCTACCATCCATTGGAGTAAAAAAAATCTCAACAATAGACTATCTTCCATAATGACAAGGGTACCATCATTGGAGTAACCCAAATATCCACAAGAGACTACCTTCCATAATGACAAGCCTACAATCCATTGGAGTCTACAAAATCTCGACAACAGCCTACCTTCCATAATGACAAGGCTACCATCCATTGGAGTAACAAAGATATCGACAACAGACTACCATCCATAAAGACAAGGATACAATCCATTGTGATAACAAAATTCTCGACAACAGACTACCTTCCATAATGACAAGGCTACCATCCAATGCAGTAACAAAAATCTCGACAAGAGACTACCTTCCAGAATGACTAGGATACTATCCATTAAAGTAACAAATATATCGACAACAAACTACCTTCCAAAACTACAAGGCTCAATCCATTGTAGTAATAAAAATCTCGACAATAGACTACCTTCCATAATGACAAGGCTACCATCCATTGGCGTAACAAAAATCTCGACAACAGACTACCTTCCATAATAACAAGTCTACCATCCATTGGAATAACAAAAATATCGACAACACACTACCTTCCAAAATGATAAGGCTACCATCCCTTAGATTAACAAAAATATCGACAAGAGACTACCTTCCATAATAACAAGGCTACCATCCATTGGAATAACAAAAATATCATACACAAACTACCTTCCATAATGACTAGGCTACCATCCATTGGAGTAACAAAGATATCGACAACAGACTACCTTCCATAACGACAAGTCTACAATCCATTATAGTTACAAAAATCTCGACAACATACTACATTCCATAATGACAAGGCTACCATCCATTGTAGTGACAAAAATCTCAACAATATACTACCTTCTATAATGACCAGGCTTCTATCCATTGGAGTAACAAAAATCACGACAACAGACTACCTTCCATAATGACACGGCTACAATCTATTATAGTAACAAAAGTCTCGACAATAGACTACCTTTCATAATGAAAAGGCTACCATCCATTGGAATAACAAAATTCTCGACAACAGACTACCTTCCATAATGACAAAGCTACCATCCCTTAGAGTAAAAAAAATCACGACAATAGACTACCTTCTATAATGACAAGGCTACCATCCATTTGAGTAACAAAGATATCTACAACATACTACCTTCCATAATGACAAGGCTACCATCCATTAGAGTAACAAATATCACGAAAATAGACGACCTTCCATAATGACTAGGCTACCATCCATTGGAATAACAAAAATATCGACAACACACTACCTTCCATAATGACAAGGCTACCATCGAATGGAGTAACAAAAATCTCGACAATAGACTACCTTCCATAATGACTACGCTACCATCCATTGGAATAACAAAGATATCGACAACAAACTACCTCCATAACGACAAGGCTACAATCCATTGTAGTAACAAAAATCTCGACAACAGACTACCTTCCATAATGAGAAGGCTACCATCCATTGTAGTAACAAAGATATCTACAACATACTACCTTCCATAATGACAAGGCTACCATCCATTGGAGTAACAAAAATCACGACAATAGACTACCTTCCCTAATGACTAGGCTACCATCCATTGGAATAACAAAGATATCTAAAACATGCTACCTTCCATATTGACAAGGCAACCATCCATTGGAGTAACAAATATCACGACAACAGACTACCTTCCATAATGACTAGGCTACCATCCATTGCAATAACAAAAATATCGACAACACACTACCTTCCATAATTGCAAGGCTACCATCCAATAGAGTAAAAAAAATCTCGAAAATAGACTACCTTCCATAATGACTAGGCTACCATCCATTGGAGTAACAAAGATATCGACAATAGACTACCTTCATAACGACAAGGCTACAATCCATTGTAGTAAAAAAATCTCGTCAACAGATTACCTTCCATAATGACAAGGCTACCATCTGTTGTAGTAACAAAAATCATGAAAATAGAGAACCTTCCATAATGACTCGGCTACCATTCATTGGAATAACAAAAATATCGACAACACACTACCTTCCATAATGACATGGCTACCATCCAATGGAGTAACAAAAATCTCGACAATAGACTACCTTCCATAATGACTAAGCTACCATCCATTGGAGTAACAAAGATATCGACAACTGACTACCTCCATAACGACAAGGATACAATCCATTGTAGTAACAAAAATCTCGACAACATATTACCTTCCATAATGAGATGGCTACCATCCATTGTAGTACCAAAGATATCTACAACATACTACCTTCCATAATGACATGGCTTCCATCCATTGGAGTAATAAAAATCACGACAACAAACTACCTTCCATAATGATTAGGCTACCATCCATTTGAATAACAAAGATATCTACAACATACTACCTTCCATAATGACAAGGCTACCATCCATTGGAGTATCAAAAATCACGACAACAGACTACCTTCCATAATGACTAGGCAACCATCCATTGGAATAACAAAAATATCGACAACATACTACCTTCCATAATGACAAGGCTACCATCCAAGGGAGTAACAAAAATCTCGACAACAGACTACCTTCCATAATGAGTAGGCTACCATCCATTGGAGTAACAAAGATATCGACAATAGACTACCTCCATAACCACAAGGCTACAATCTATTGTAGTAACAAAAATCTTGACAATAGATTACCTTCCATAATGACAAGGCTACCATCCATTGTAGTAACACAAATATCGACAATATACTACCTTCCATAATGACAAGGCTACCATCCATTGGAGTAACAAAAATCTCGACAACAATCTAGCTTCCATAATGACAAGGCTACCATCCATTGGAATAACAAAAATCTCGACAACAGACTACGTTCCATAATGACAAGGCTACCATCCCTTCGAGTTACAAAGATATCGACAACAGACTACCTTCCATAACGACAAGGCTACAATCCATTATAGTACAAAAATCTCGACAACAGACTACCTTCCATAATGACAAGACTACCATCCATTGTAGTAACAAAAATATCGATAATAGACTACCTTCCATAATGACAAGGCTACCATCCAATTGAGTAACAAAAATCTCGACAAAAGACTACCTTCCATAATCACTAGGATACCATCCATTGGAGTAACAAAGATATCGACAACAGACTACCTCCATAACGACAAGGCTACAATCCATTATAGTAACAAAAATCTCGACAACAGATTACCTTCCATAATTACAAGGATACCATCCATTGGAATAACAAAAATATCGACAATATACTACCTTCCATAATGACAAGGCTACCATCCATTGGAGTAAGAAAAAGCTCGACAACAATCTACCTTCCATTATGACAAGGCTACCATCCATTGGAATAACAAAAATCTAGACAATAGACTGTGTTCCATAATGACAAGGCTGGCATCCCTTGGAGTAACAAAGATATCGACAACAGACTACCTTCCATAACGACAAGGCTACAATCCATTATAGTAACAAAAATCTCGACAACAGACTACCTTCCAAAATGACTAGGATACCATCCATTAGAGTAACAAAGATATCGACAACAGACTACCTTCCATAACGACAAGGCTACAATGCCTTAGAGTAACAAAAATCATGACAAAAGACTACCATCCATTGGAGTAACAAAGATATCGACAACATACTACCTTCCATAATGACAAGGCTACCATCTCTTAGAGTAAGAAAAATCACGACAGCACACTACCTTCCATAATGACAAGTCTACCATCCATTGGAGTAACAAAAATCTCAACAATAGACTACCTTCCATAATGACAAGGCTACCATCCATTGGAGTAACAAAAATCAAGACAAAAGACTACCTTCCATAATGACTAGGCTATCATCCATTGGAATAACAAAAATATCGACAACACACTACCTTCCATAATGACAAGGCTACCATCTAATGAAGTAACAAAAATCTCGACAACTGACTACCTTCCATAATGACTAGGATACCATCCATTGGAGTAACAAAAATATCGACAACACACTACCTTCAATAATGACAAGGCTACAATCTATTATAGTAACAAAAATATCGATAATAGACTACCTTCATAATGACAAGGCTGTCATCCATTGGAATAACAAAAATCTCGACAACAGACTACGTTCCATAATGACAAGGCTACAATCCATTAGAGTAACAAAGATATCGACAATAGATAACCTTCCATAACGACAAGGCTACAATCCATTGTAGTAACAAAAATCTCGACAATAGACTACCTTCCATATTGACAAGGCTACAAACCTTTGGGGTATAAAAAATCTAGACAATAGACTACCTTCCATAATGACAAGGATACCATATATTGGAGTAACTAAAATCTCAACAACAGACTACCTTCCATAATGACTAGGCTACCATCTATTGGAGTAACAAAGATATCGACAACAGACTACCTTCCATAACGACAAGGCTATAATCCATTGTAGAAACAAAAATCTCGACAATAGACTACCTTCCATAATGACAAGGATACCATCCATTGGAGTAACAAAAATATGGACAACAAACTACCTTCCATAATGACAAGGATACCATCCATTAGAGTAAAAAAAATCTCGACAACAGACTACCTTCCATAATGACTAGGATACCATCCATTGAAGTAACAAAAATCTCGACAAAAAACTATCTTCCATAATCACAAGGCTACCATCCATTGGAATAACAAAAATATCGACAACACACTACATTCCATAATGACAAGGCTACCATCCAATGGAGTAACAAAAATCTCGACAACAAAATACCTTCCAAAATGACTAGGATACCATCCATTGGAGCAACAAAGATATCGACAACAAACTACCTTCCATAACGACAAGGCTACAATTCCTTAGACTAACAAAAATCATGACAAAAGACTACCTTCCAAAATGAAAAGGCTACCATCCATTGGAGTAACAAAGATATAAACAACATACTACCTTCCATAATGACAAGGCTACCATCCCTTAGAGTTACAAGTCTACCATCCATTGGAGTAAAAAAAATCTCAACAATAGACTATCTTCCATAATGACAAGGGTACCATCATTGGAGTAACCCAAATATCCACAAGAGACTACCTTCCATAATGACTAGCCTACAATCCATTGGAGTCTACAAAATCTCGACAACAGCCTACCTTTCATAATGACAAGGCTACCATCCATTGGAGTAACTAAAATCTCGACAACAGACTATCTTCCATAATGAATAGGATACCCTCCATTGGAGTAACAAAGATATCGACAACAGACTACCATCCATAAAGACAAGGATACAATCCATTGTAGTAACAAAAATCTCGACAACAGACTACCTTCCATAATTACAAGGCTACCATCCATTGTAGTAGCAAAAATCTCGACATTAGACTACCTTCCATAATGACAAGGCTACCATCCATTGGAGTAACAAAAATCTAGACAACAGACTACCTTCCATAATGACAAGGCTACCATCCATTGGAATAACAAAAATATCGACAACACACTACCTTCCATAATGACAAGGCTACCATCCCTTAGACTAACAAAAATCTCCACAACAGACTACGTTTCATAATGACTAGGCTACAATACATTGGAGTAACAAAGATATCCACAACAGACTACCTTCCATAACGACAAGGCTACAATCCATTGTAGTATCAAAAATCTCGACAACAGACTACCTTCCATAATGACAAGGCTACCATCCATTGTAGTAACAAAAATCTCGACAATAGACTACCTTCCTTAATGACAAGGCTACCATCCATTGGAGTAACAAAAATCTAGACAACAGACTACCTTCCATAATGACAAGGCTACCATCCATTGGAATAACAAAAATATCGACAACGCACTACCTTCCATAATGACAAGGCTACCATCCCTTAGACTAACAAAAATCTCCACAACAGACTACCTTCCATAATGACTAGGCTACCATCCATTGGAGTAACAAAGATATCGACAACAGACTACCTTCCATAACGACAAGGCTACAATCCATTATAGTATCAAAAATCTCGACAACAGACTACCTTCCATAATGATACCGCTACCATCAGTTGTAGTAACAAAAATCTCGACAATAGACTACCTTCCATGATGACAATGCTACCATCCATTGGAGTAACAAAAATCTCGACAACAGACTACCTTCCATAATGACAAGCCTACCATCCATTGGAATAACAAAAATCTCGATAACAGACTACCTTCCATAATGACTAGGCTACCATCCATTGGAGTAACAAAATATCGACAATAGACTACCTTCCATAATGACTAGGCTACCATCCATTGGAGTATCAAAGATATCAACAATATACTACCTTCCATAACGACAAGCTTACAATCCATTGTAGTAACAAAAATCTCGACAATAGACTACCTTCCATGATGACAAGGCTACCATCCATTGGAGCAACAAAAATCTCGACAACAGACTACCTTCCATAATGTCATGGCTACCATCCATTGGAATAACAAAAATCTCGTCAACAAACTACCTTCCATAATTACTAGGCTACCATCCATTGGAGTAACAAAGATATCGACAATAAACTACCTTCCATAACGACAAGGCTACAATCCATTGTAGTAATAAAAATCTCGACAATAGACTACCTTCCATAATGACAAGGCTAGAAACCATTGGAGTATAAAAAATCTCGACAATAGACTACCTTCCATAATGACAAGGCTACCATCCATTGGAGTAACTAAAATATCAACAACAGACTACCTTCCATAATGACTAGGCTACCATCCATTAGAGTAACAAAGATATCAACAACAGACTACCTTCCATAACGATAATGCTACAATCCATTGTAGAAACAAAAATCTCAACAATAGACTACCTTCCATAACGACAAGGCTACCATCCATTGGAGTAACAAAAATCTCGACAATAGATTACCTTCCATAATGACAAGGCTACCATCCATTGGAGTAACAAAAATATCGACAACAAACTACCTTCCATAACGACAAGGCTACCATCCATTGGATTAACAAAAATATTAACAAGAGACTACCTTTCATAATGACTTGGCTACCATCCATTGGAGTATCAAAGATATCGACAATAGACTACCTTCCGTGACGACAAGGCTACAATCCATTGTAGTAACAAAAATCTCAACAATAGACTACCTTCCATAATGACAAGGCTACCATCCATTGGAGTAACAAGGATATCGACAACAGACTACTTTCCATAATGACTAGGCTACCATCCATTGGAGTAACAAAGATATCGATAATAGACTACCTTCAATAATGACTAGGCTACCATCCATTAGAGTAACAAAGATATCGACAATAGACTACCTTCCATAACGACAAGCCTACAATCCATTGCAGTAACAAAAATCTCAACAATAGACTACCTTCGATGATGACAAGGCTACCATCCATTGGAGTAACAAAAATCTCAACAACAGACTACCTTCCATAATGACAAGGCTACCATCCATTGGAATAACAAAAATATCGACAACAGACTACCTTCCATAATGACAAGGCTACCATCCATTGAAATAACAAAAATCTCGACGACAAACTACCTTCCATAATGATTAGGCTACCATCCATTGGAGTAACAAAGATATCGACAATAGACTACCTTCCATAACGACAAGGCTACAATCCATTGTAGTAACAAAAATCTCGACAATAGACTACCTTCAATAATGACAAGGCTACAAACCTTTGGAGTATAAAAAATCTCGACAACAAAGTACCTTCCATAACGACATGGCTACCATCCATTGGAGTAAAAAAAATCTTAACAATAGACTACCTTCCATAATGACTAGGCTACCATCCATTAGAGTAACAAAGATATCGACAAAAGACTACCTTCCATAATGAAAAGGCTACCATCCATTTGAGTAACAAAGATATAGACAACATACTACCTTCCATAATAACAAGGCTACCATCCCTTAGAGTAATAAAAATCACGACAACACACTACCTTCCATAATGACAAGTCTACCATCCATTGGAGTAACCAAAATATCAACAATAGACTACCTTCCATAATGACAAGGCTACCATCCATTGGAGTAACAAAAATCAAGACAAAATACTACCTTCCATAATGACTAGGATACCACCCATTGGAATAACAAAAATATCGACAACACACTACCTTCCATAATGACAAGGCTACCATCCAATGGAGTAACAAAAATCTCGACAACAAACTACCTTCCATAATGACTAGGATACCATCCATTGGAGTAACAAAAATCTCGACAACACAATAGCTTCCATAATGACAAGGCTACAATTTATTATCGTAACAAAAATATTAACAATACACTACCTTCATAATGACAAGGCTACCATCCATTGGAATAACAAAAATCTCGACAATAGACTACGTTCCATAATGACAAGGCTACCATCCCTTTGAGTAAGTAAAATCTCGACAACAAACTACCTTCCATAATGAAAAGGCTACCATCCATTGGAGTAACAAAGATATCGACAACATACTACCTTCCATAATGACAAGGCTACCATCCCTTAGAGTAACAAAAATCACGACAACACACTACCTTCCATAATGACAAGTCTACCATCCATTAGAGTAACAAAAATCTCAACAATAGATTATCTTCCATAATGACAAGGGTACCATCATTGGAGTAACCCAAATATTTACAAGAGAGTACCTTCCATAATGAGAAGGCTACAATTCATTGGAGTCTACAAAATCTTGACAAAAGACTACCTTCCATAATGACAAGGCTACCATCCATTGGAGTAACTAAAATCTCGACAACAGACTACCTTCCATAATGACAAGGCTACCATCCATTGGAATAACAAAAATATCGACAACACACTACCTTCCATAATGACAAGTCTACCATCCATTGGAGTAACCAAAATATCAACAATAGACTACCTTCCATAATGACAAGGCTACCATCCATTGGAGTAACAAAAATCAAGACAAAATACTACCTTCCATAATGACTAGGATACCACCCATTGGAATAACAAAAACATCGACAACACACTACCTTCCATAATGACAAGGCTACCATCCAATGGAGTAACAAAAATCTCGACAACAAACTACCTTCCATAATGACTAGGATACCATCCATTGGAGTAACAAAAATCTCGACAACACAATAGCTTCCATAATGACAAGGCTACAATTTATTATCGTAACAAAAATATTAACAATACACTACCTTCATAATGACAAGGCTACCATCCATTGGAATAACAAAAATCTCGACAATAGACTACGTTCCATAATGACAAGGCTACCATCCCTTAGAGTATGTAAAATCTCGACAACAAACTACCTTCCATAATGAAAAGGCTACCATCCATTGGAGTAACAAAGATATCGACAACATACTACCTTCCATAATGACAAGGCTACCATCCCTTAGAGTAACAAAAATCACGACAACACACTACCTTCCATAATGACAAGTCTACCATCCATTGGAGTAACAAAAATCTCAACAATAGACTATCTTCCATAATGACAAGGGTACCATCATTGGAGTAACCCAAATATTTACAAGAGAGTACCTTCCATAATGACAAGGCTACAATTCATTGGAGTCTACAAAATCTCGACAGAAGACTACCTTCCACAATGACAAGGCTACCATTCATTGGAGTAACTAAAATCTCGACAATAGACTACCTTCCATAATGACTAGGATACCATCCATTGGAGTAACAAAGATATTGACAACAGACTACCTTCCATAACGACAAGGCTACAATCCATTGTAGTAACAAAAATCTCAAAAATAAACTACCTTCCATAATGACAAGACTACCATCCATTGTAGTAATAAAAATATCGACAATAGACTACCTTCCATAATGACAAGGCTACCATCCATTGGAGTTACAAAAATCTCGACGACAAACTATCTTCCATAATGACAAGGCTACCATCCCTTAGAATAAGAAAAATATCGACAACACACTACCTTCCATAATGACTAGGCTACCATCCATTGGAATAACAAAAATATCGACAACACACTACCTTCCATAATGACAAGGCTACCATCCAATGGAGTTTCAAAAATCTCGACAACAGACTACCTTCCAAAATGACTAGGATACCATCCATTGGAGCAACAACGATATCGACATTAGACTACCTTCCATAACGACAAGGCTACAATCCCTTAGAGTAATAAAAATCATGACAAAAGACAACCTTCCATAATGAAAAGGCTACCATCCATTGGAGTAACAAAGATATAGACAACATAATACCTTCCATAATAACAAGGATACCATCCCTTAGAGAAATAAAAATCACGACAACACACTACCTTCCATAATGACAAGTCTACCATCCATTGGAGTAACCAAAATATCAACAATAGACTACCTTCCATAAAGACAAGTCTACCATCCATTGGAATAACAAAAATCAAGACAAAATACTACCTTCCATAATGACTAGGATACCACCCATTGGAATAACAAAAATATCGACAACACACTACCTTCCATAATGACAAGGCTACCATCCAATGGAGTAACAAAAATCTCGACAACAAACTACCTTCCATAATGACTAGGATACCATCCATTGGAGCAACAACGATATCAACAACAGACTACCTTCCATAACGACAAGGCTACAATCTGTTAGAACAAAGTTTTAATCTACTACCTTAAGTTTAAGTTTTGATGATAACAAAATGCTAAGATACATTAATTGTATGATTCATGTAAGTCACATATGCTCTCTAAAAATTACATTCTGTTTTGCAGAAACTCTAATGAGTATCAGCAAGAGAACATCATCATCAGCATCAGAAAATTAGATATCAACATCAGAATCAGAAGATGTTATATCAGATACCAGAATCAGAAGATCAACTTGCGCTTATGCTGAAGCTTGATGAACAGATCTGCGCTTAACCATCTGAACTCTGATCTAGAAAACAACAGTTCATCAGCACCTAAGAAGCATCAGAATGAGCCAAAGGCAGAACACGTTTAAGTGGCAACGGTACTGTGCATTCAAGATGATTTATTACCAACGACATCATTCCAGACAAGATCTGCTTAATAAGGAAAGAATGTTATTGGCATTGAAACGGAATTACTACTCCAACGTACCTTATTTCCAATGCTATATAAACAAGTCAATGAAGATTGAATTGGCTAATGCTCTACAACACTCTACACACCAAAAGCTATTCATCATCTTCCTCAGTCTCAGTTTGCTAAAATCTCTCAAATTCTTTACTCAATTATTTTAGCACTCTAGTCTCATAAGCTTAAATTGTGTAGTATCACAGTTGTGATAAACAGTTTTTTTAGAAAACATTCACACACCTAGATTTAAATTCTTTGTAAGAAAGTATTTCCTTGAGAAACCGGTTTGTGGTTTGAATCAAGAAGGCTTTAGCAATTGTTAAAGCAGTTGTAATATTCAGTTGAATATAGTGGATTAAGACCTCGTTGGAGAGAGGCGAAATCACCTTGACGGGTGGACTGGAGTAGTTTGAGATCAAACGAACCAGGATAAAAATACCGTGTTGACTGCAATTGATTTCCAGTTTTTACAATTCAACCCCCCTTCTTGTGTTTTTCACTTCTTCAATTGGCATCAGAGCGCCTAGTTCTGAGCTAAAACACTTAACTTTGTCAGTACAAGATCCAGCGTCAGAAAAACACAATGGCAGGAACTTATCAACACACCAGCAATGACAACAATGAAGACAGAGACAGATTCAGCGGAAAACCTCCAGTCTTTGATGGAGAAAATTTTGATTACTGGAAAGACAAAATTGAAAGCTTCTTTCTGGCACATGATGTTGATCTGTGGGACATGGTGACAGATGGATACACGCACCCAGTGAATGCAAGCGGTCAGAATATTGACAGGAAAGCAATGTCTGACCAGCAAAAGCGTGACTTCAAAAATCACCACAAGGCCAGAACCATTCTTCTCAGCGCCATCTCTTACGCTTAATATGAAAAGATCTCTAACAGAGACACAACAAAGAACATGTTCGACTCACTCAGAATGACGCATGAAGGCAACATTCAGGTCAAAGAAACTAAAGCTCTTGCGCTCATTCAGAAGTATGAGGCATTCAAAATGGAAGAAAGTGAATCCATTGAAACAATCTTCTCAAGATTCCAAATTCTGGTGGCTGGTCTCAAGGTTCTGGACAAAGGACACTCTACTGCTGATCACGTCAAGAAGATCATCAGAAGCATACCAAAGCAGTGGAGGCCAATGGTTACAGCTCTGAAGCTGGCTAAAGATCTCAACAAAATTTCTCTAGAGGAACTTATCAACTCCCTCAGAAGTCACGAGATAGAGCTGGAAGCTGATGAACCTCCGAAGCAAGGTAAGCCTTTAGAATTAAAATCTAACAAAAAATCTGAGTCTAAAGTTTTGCAGGCAGTTGAAGAAACATCTGATGGATCCTCATTAGAAGAAGACGAACTTTCTCTCCTATCCAGAAGAGTGAACCAACTATGGAAGCAGAGGCAAAGGAAGTTAAGGAATCCCAAAAGATCTGATCAGAATGAGTCCTCTTCCAGATACAGAAGGTCAGATTCTTCCTCTGGATACAGAAGATCTGAAGGCTCCTCAGGAAGCAGAAAGCCAAACACCAAGGACATCATCTGCTATGAATGCAATGAGCAAGGACACTACAAGAGTGATTGCCCAAAGCATCAGAGGGAAAAGCCCAAAAAGAAGTTTGGAAGAGAAAAGAAGAAAAGTCTCATGGCTACATGGGATGACTCTGACTCATCTGAAGCTGACTAAGAATCAGATGATGAGAGAACAAACATAGCTCTCATGGCCAACATTTCAGAAGACAGTGAAGCTTCTTAATCAGACTCATAATCAGATAATGAAGAGGTATTTCCTGACTTTGCAATTAATTTTACTAAGGCTGAACTTGCTGAAAGCCTGAACGAAATTCTGGAAAGGTACCAGCTGATTAGAGTTAAATTCAGACACCTGAAAAGGAATCTTGAATCTGACTCTGATAAGACTGAGAGTCTTAAATTGGAAAATTCTGAGCTGAGAAACAAAATTTCAAAATTAGAAAATGTTTTACAAAACTCTCAGAAGGAACCAATTTCTAAAACTCTCAGCAGCGCTGATGAGATCATCAAGGAATATGATCATAATTTCCAGAAGTTCCTTGCTAAAAGCATAGATAGAAGCAAAATGGCTTCAATGATCTATGGAGTTAGCAGAAACGACAGAAAGGGAATAGGATACCAAGGTAAGGTTCCTACACCAAAGAATGCCATGGATTTAACCATTAAACACACTCCTCTGAACTCACATTTTGTGTATGGTCACACACATGATATTAAATACACTAGCAGTAAGTATTCTGTGAAACCAAAATTCAACCAGAGTTTTGGTAAATCTAACAAATCAGGACCCAAGAAAATCTGGGTACCTAAGGATAAAATAATACATGTTGCATATATCTTTAGAAGCAAATCAAAAACACCAGTCATGGTACCTGGACTCTGGCTGCTCGCGACACATGATGGGAAGAAGGCATATGTTCCAAAGCTTGGAACTTAAGCCTGGAGGCCACGTTGGCTTTGGAGGCAATCAGAGGGGAAAGATCATTGGCTCTGGAACGGTAGGTAATGGAAATCTTCCCTCTATAAATAATGTTCTGCTAGTAGATGGATTAATGCATAATCTGTTATCCATAAGTCAATTAAGTGATAACGGTTATGATATAATCTTTAATCAAAAATTATGTAAAGCTGTTAGTCAGAAAGATGGGACTATCCTATTTAATGGAAAGAGGAAAAACAACATCTATTAAATCAAACTTTCTGAACTGAAAAGTCAGAATGTAAAGTGTCTTCTGTCAGTTAACAACGAGCAGTGGATATGGCACAGAAGATTGGGGCATGTTAGTATGAGAAGAATATCTCAAATTAACAAACTCAATTTGGTCAGAGGACTTCCTAATTTGAAGTTCAATTCAGATGCTCTGTGTGAAGCATGTCAGAAAAGCAAGTTTGCAAAAACTTCTTTCAAATCTAAAAATGTTGTTTCTACCTCTAAGCCATTAGAACTTCTGCACATTGACTTATTTGGACCAGTTAAAACTACTTCAGTCAGTGGCAAGAAGTATGGGTTAGTAATCATAGATGACTATAGCAGATGGACATGGGTAAAGTTCTTAAGACACAAGGACGAGTCACACTCTGTGTTTATTACCTTCTATAACCAAGTTCAGAATGAAAAGGATCTTAGAATCGTTAAAGTCAAAAGTGATCTTGGTGGAGAGTTTGAAAACAAAGATTTTGAGTCATTCTTTAATGACAGAGGCATTCTGCATGATTTCTCTTGTCCTAGAACTCCCCAACAAAATGGAATTGTAGAACGAAAGAATAGAACATTGCAAGAAATGGCCAGAACCATGATCAATGAGACAAACGTTGCTAAGATCTTCTGGGCAGAGGCAATAAACACAGCGTGCTACATTCAGAATAGAATCTCAATAAGACATATTCTTGAAAAGACTCCATATGAATTATGGAAGAACATAAAGCCCAACATTTCATATTTTCATCCATTTGGATGTACTTGTTTTATGTTAAATACAAAAAATTATTTGAACAAGTTAGACTCTAAAGCACAAAAGTGTATTATGTTAGGATACTCTGAACGCTCAAGAGGGTACAAAGTATACAATACAGAAACACACATTGTGGAAGAATCAATCAGTGTTCATTTTGATGATAAGCTTGACTCTGAAAAGTCAAAGCAGAATGAAGTTCTTGCAGGTATGGAAGTTGAATTTACAGGTTCTGAAGACAAGTCATCAGAAGCTCTCAACAAAGACACTCCTTCAACATAAGAAAGGAGCACTGCTAGCAATCCTACAACAGCTGCTGATCAACCTCAGAAGAGACTACCCAGAAGCAGCTTGGATCACCCAGAAGAAACTATATTAGGAAGAAAGGAAGATCCAATCAGAACAAGAGCCAGCTTCAGAAACTCTGAAGAATCCCTCATGGGACTTGTGTCTCTGATTGAACCTTCTTCTATTGATGAAGCACTTCTGGACAACGACTGGATTCTAGCAATGCAAGAAGAGCTGAATCAATTCACCAGAAATGACGTATGGGATCTTGTTCCCATACCAAAAGGATTCAACGTCATTGGAACAAGATGGGTGTTCAGAAACAAGCTAAATGAACAAGGTGAAGTTATCAGAAACAAAGCATGACTGTTAGCACAAGGTTATAGTCAGCAAGAGGGGATAGACTATACAGAAACCTTTGCTCCAGTCGCGAGGTTAGAATCTATCAGACTTTTAATTTCATTTGCTGTTAATAAAGGCATCACTCTGTATCAGATGGATGTCAAGATTGCATTCTTATATGGTTATATAGAAGAAGAGGTTTATGTGCACCAACCCCCTGGTTTTGAAAGTACAAAACATCCAGAACATGTTTTCAAACTAAAGAAGTCACTATATGGTCTGAAACAAGCTCCCAGAGCTTGGTATGAAAGACTAAGTAACTTTCTGTTAGAAAATGAATTCACCAGAGGGAAGGTGGACACTACCTTATTCTGTAAGTCAATTAAAAATGACATCTTAGTCTGTCAAATTTACGTAGATGATATTATTTTTGGATCTACTAATCCTTCTCTTGGAAGAAAATTTGCTAAGTGTATGCAGGAAGAATTTGAGATGAGCCTCATGGGAGAACTGAAATTCTTTATGGGAATTCAGATCAATCAAAACCCAGATGGAACTTACATTCATCAGAGCAAATATGTCAGAGAACTTCTGAAGAAATTTGACCTCTCATAATGTAAGCCATCAAAGATTCCAATGCATCCCATGTGCATTCTGGAAAGAGAAGAGGTAAGCAAAAAGGTAGAACAGAAAGTCTACAGAGGTATGATTGGTTCTCTCCTTTATTTGACAGCTTCAAGGCCTGATATCTTATTCAACGTATGTATTTGTGCTAGATTCCAATCAGATCCTAGAGAATCTCACTTAACAGCTGTTAAGCGAATTTTCAAGTATCTGAAAGGTACTACTAATCTGGGTCTATTTTATAGAAAATCTAGTGATTACAGCTTAGTAGGCTACTGCGATGCTGACTTTGCTGGAGATAGAGTAGAGCGTAAAAGTACTTCTGGAAGCTTCCAGTTTCTGGGAGAAAATCTGATCTCTTGGTCCAGCAAAAGGCAATCCACAATTGCGCTATCAACAGCAGAAGCTGAGTACATAGCAGCAGCAGGATGTAGCACACAAATGCTCTGGATGAAAAGTCAGCTTGAAGACTTCTAGATTTTTGAGAGTAACATCCCTATACTCTGTGACAATACCTCTGCCATTTGCTTAAGTAAAAATCCTATTTTGCATTCTAGGGGTAAGCATATAGAAATAAAACATCACTTCATTAGGGACTATATTCAGAAAGGAATTTTAAACTTAAAGTTTATTGATACAGACCATCAATGGGTTGATATCTTCACTAAACCTCTTTCTGAAGATAAGTTCAATTTCATTCTGAAACATCTCAGCATGAAACTCTGCCCAGAGTGAAAATGTTTTAATTCTATATATTAACCTTAAGATTGTATCAGATTCTATTCTTAAAGATCTGAGCATTTCAGCTCAAGGATAGACGTGTTGCACACTATATCAAACAAGTGTCATCCAATCATCAGTAAATCTCTGAAGCAGAACACGCGTGCACGCTTCTGAGAAGGAAAAACGCTGATTAGGTGCATTGAGACACATGTCTGGTAACCGTTTCAAGTATCTTTCTCAAATCCCCCAAAATCAGCAAGCATTAAATGCACGTAATCATGTTTTAAAATGTAATCATAAATTATTCTCTTTCTTAAAACCGTTTATGTTTTCAAAACACTTTTTGAAATCTATTTAAGCACATTAACATCATTCATTAATCCTTTACTGTTTCTTACAATCATCCAAATACTTTCTCTGCATTGTTACTTGTGTGTTCATCTCTCTCAAAAGAAACCCATTTTTCAAGTTTTCTCAGAAAACCCTAAGTGTGAACATGGCAACCTCCAGCACTGTTTCTGCAGGTTCTCAAAAGGAGGCTTCATCTGAACCATACCAAGTTCCCTTCAAGAACACTCCTTACACCAGTGAAAAATTTGGAAGTGTTATCTGAACTAATTGTTGATTTCTCCAGTCTGAAAGAAAATGGTTTCGACTTGACAGAAGAAGTTAGGGCTCAAGGATGGGAGAGATATTTTGATAGGTTGGTGGGACCAACGTTTCCAGTATTGGTCAAGGAATTATGGATTCATGCATCTTCATCAACACATCAAGTTACTTCCTACATAATGGGAAAGAAGATTGTGATCACTGAGGATCACATTGCAAGATTGATTGGATACAGTGGTGGTGGTATCCGCTGTATCGACATGGTAGAAAGATGCTCTGACGCTGGTGTCATTGCAAGAGAGATTTTCACCCATGGGGTTCCTAGCAGCAAAATCAGAGACTTAAAGGATCAACATAGAATATGGGCAAAGATCATTCTGGGGTGCTTTAATCACAGAAAGCCCACAAGCTCTCCTGATTATATAAACATAGATCAGCAGTTTCTGATCTATTTTATTAATCAGAAGGTAAAGATTAACTTGACTCATCTTCTGTTTAATCACCTCGGGACCAGCGTCAAGGAGACAAGGGAAGAAGAAAGGACAAAAAGGGATTGGATACCCTTTGGCAGGTTAATATCAGATATTTTGACTGAGAATAGGCTGATAGAGCACCTTACAGAAGCACAGGAATTAAGTTCTATTGAACCTACTATTGGCAAGCCTCTGAACGCCAAGAATCTGAAGAAAATGAAACTGATAGAGAATATCATAAAGGAGCCCATCGTTACTCCTCTTGCCGACATCACCAGCAGAAGAGTCCCTCTGGACGACTTTCCACTATTTTCTGAGATTGAATCTAAACCAGTCATTGTTCTCAGATACTTGGACGCTTGCAAGGCTGATGGTACAGATCCCAAACTGAACATTAAAGATCTGCACCAGCAAAATCCAGAAGTTACTGTGAAGAAGACGAAGAAAAGAAAGGCCACTTCAGAAGGACCATCCCAGCAGACCCCTAAGAAGAGAGGTAATCTATCTGCTGCTAATGTTTTAAATTCTTCTGCTATTCCAACATCTATTCCTACCCCAGCTTCACATGAACTCCCAATCCCCATACCAACCATTGATGAAACTGAACCAGAGGCTGACCCTTCTGAGTCACTTACTCTCAGGAGATCCCGCACCAGACCCCAAAATCCAAAACCCACAAAATCAACAGAATCAGAATTTGACAAAGTTCTGTGTGAAATTGATCAACGTGCTTCTGCTCCCCTCTCACAAAATCCAAACACTCAACCAGAAACTGCCCACTCTCCTCAACCAGAACATCCTCTCTCACCCATACCAGAACAACCATAAATTCCACCTCCTTCTCCACAACAAGAAATTCCACCTCCCTCTCCTCAACCATAACTTCATCCACTTTCACCTCAACCATCACCTCCACACCCTGAGTTTCAACACTCTGAAACTCCATCACCGGAACATCAAACCCCTGAACCTCATTCTCCTCAATCCTCTGAGCCACAACCCTTGGAAATTCAGCTGCCATGTGGTACAACTGTAAACATGGCCCAACTGCCATCCTCACCAGAAACTACCCCTCCAAATACTCCACACAGTCCAATAATCATTTTTGTTTCTCCCACTCCATCTCCCAAACAAAATACTGAAGACCACAGCAGGACCTTTATTTATTTAACAAGCTTTAACCGTCTTGCTGACCTTAAACACAAAATAGCCATCCCCAAACCCAAACCACTAGATGTTGGTGCTGGCATTTTAAATTTTTAAACAGGCTTGCAGAACTGGATTGCTTCTCTAAAGCAGGTTTGTCCTAGAATGATTGACCCTGCCGCTTCATACCATCTCTGGATTCAATTCAGAAAGTGAGTACGCGCTGAAGCCCTCAAGCTGCAAGAAATCAATTATGAACAGGCACAACAGAACTTCAGCAAGCTGTTGAAGGAAGTTGAAAGTCAGCTGCCACAGGACGAAGTGCTCTGTCTGGATAGTGAGCCATGGTCTGAGAAGCGTCTAGCTTCAATAGTTCAGCAAGCAGAAGATCAGACTATTCAAGCTGAAGATGTTAGGCAAGCTGAAGATGTTGCAGAAAGCTCTCAGAAGCATCCTGCTTCTGATGTTTCTCAAGCTGCCTTGGACAGGCAGACTCTGGAAGAGCTGAAGCAGAATGATATTCGTCTGCAGCAAAGAATGGATGAGAATGATCAGAAGATGAAGGAAAGGATGGATGTGCAAGATAGCAAGATTGATACAGTAGTCAGCATGGTGCACAAGCAGAATGAAACTGCTTATCAGATTAAGACAATGCTAGAGACTCTGTTCACACGCCTTCCACCCCAACCTTAGTTTTTCATTCTTGATATTTTCATTGTTTTCTTTGCATATCATCTGTACTGTTTGTCTGCATCTGAATTTAATATAACAAGTTTTTCTGCTCTGATCGTTTTAGGATATCACTTACACTTCTTGATTGCTAACAAAAAGGGGGAGAACAAGAATGATATTTTTCAATAACGGATTACTGAGACAAAAAAGTCTCAAACATTCTAAGACTCTGATATACTTGAATGTTTTCTGTTTTTGCATAAGGCTACAGGTACAAGAAGTTAATCATCTCTGATACACTGAAGCTCTGATATTCTGATCTGAAGCTCTGATATTCTGATGTTCAAAGAAAGTCAATAAAGATCTGATCCTGAAGAACTCTTGGGATTAAAAAGGGAAGTAATAAATTCAGGGGGAGTATCTACGATCTAAACTCTGATATCTCTTTATCCCTTATCTTTGATAACTTCCTAATTAATTCTGATACAACTTATTATGTATTTATCTCTGATACTCTTCACGCTAATTTTCAATTAAAAAATATCTAGTTTTTGTCATCATCAAAAAGGGGGAGATTGTTAGAACAAAGTTTGAATCTACTACCCTAAGTTTAAGTTTTGATGATAACAAAATGCTAAGATACATTAATTGAATGATTCATGTAAGACACATATGCTATCTAAAAATTACATTCTGTTTTACAGAAACTCTGATGAGTATCCGCAAGAGAACATCATCATCAGCATCAGAAAATTGGATATCAACATCAGCATCAGAAGATGTTATATCAGATACCAGAATCAGAAGATCAACATGCGCTTATGCTGAAGCTTGATGAACAGATCTGCGCTTAACCATCTGAACTCTGATCTAGAAAACAACAGTTCATCAGCACTTAAGTAGCGTCAGAATGAGCCAAATCCAGAACACGTTTAAGTGGCAACAGTACTGTGCATTCAAGATGATTTATTACCAACGGCATCATTCCAGACAAGATCTGCTTAATAAGGAAAGAATGTTATTGGCATTGAAACGGAATTACTACTCCAACGTACCTTATTTCCAATGCTATATAAACAAGTCAATGAAGATTGAATTGGCTAATGCTCTACAACACTCTACACGCCAAAAGCTATTCATCATCTTCCTCACTCTCAGTTTGCTAGAAGCTCTCAAATTCTTTACTCAATTATTTTAGCACTCTAGTCTCATAAGCTTAAATTTTGTAGTATCACAGTTGTGATAAATAGTTTTTGTAGAAAACATTCACACACCTAGATTTCAATTCTTTGTAAGAAAGTATTTTCTTGAGAAACCGATTTGTGATTTGACTCAAGAAGGCTTTAGCAGTTGTTAAAGCAGTTGTAATATTCAGTTGAATATAGTGGATTAAGACCTCGTTGGAGAGAGGCGAAATAACCTTGACGGGTGGACTGGAGTAGTTTGAGATCAAACGAACCAGGATAAAAATACTGTGTTGACTGCAATTTATTTCCAGTTTTTACAATTCAACCTCCCTTCTTGTGTTTTTCACTTCTTCACAATCCCTTATAGTAACAAAAATCATGACAAAAGACTACCTTCCACAATGAAAAGGCTACCATCCATTGGAGTAACAAAGATATAGACAACATACTACCTTCCATAATGAAAGGCTACCATCCCTTAGAGTAATAAAAATCACGACAACACACTACCTTCCATAATGACAACTCTACCATCCATTGGAGTAACAAAAATATCAACAATAGACTACCTTCCATAATGACAAGGCTACCATCCATTGGAGTAACAAAAATATCAACAATAGACTACCTTCCATAATGAGAAGGCTACCATCCATTGGAGTAACAAAAATCAAGACAAAATACTACCTTCCATAATGACTAGGATACCATCCATTGGAATAACAAAAATATCGACAACACACTACCTTCCATAATGACAAGGCTACCATCCAATGGAGTAACAAAAATCTCGACAACAGACTACCTTCCTTAATGACTAGGATACCATCCATTGGAGTAACAAAAATGTCGACAACACACTAGCTTCCATAATGACAAGGCTACAATCTATTATAGTAACAAAAATATCGACAATAGACTACCTTCATAATGACAAGGCTACCATCCATTGGAATAACAAAAATCTCGACAACAGACTACGTTCCATAATGACAAGGCTACCATCCCTTAGAGTAAGAAAAATCTCGACAACAAACTACCTTCCATAATGAAAAGGATACCATACATTGGAGTATCAAAAATCTCGACAACAGACTACCTTCCATAATGACATGGCTACCATCCATTGTAGTAAAAAAATCTCGTCAATAGACTACCTTCCATAATGACAAGGCTACCATCCATTGGAATAACAAAAATATCGACAACAGACTACCTTCCATAACGACAAGGCTACAATCCATTGTAGAAACAAAAATCTCGACAAAAGACTACCTTCCATGATGACAAGGCTACCATCCATTGGAGTAACTAAAATCTCAACAACAGACTACCTTCTATAATGACTAGGCTACCATCCATTGGAGTAACAAGGATATCGACAACAGACTACGTTCCATAACGACAAGGCTACAATCCATTGTAGAAACAAAAATCTCGACAATAGACTACCTAACATAATGACAAGGCTACCATCCATTGGAGTAACCAAGATATCGACAATAGACTACCTTCCATAACGACAAGGCTATAATCATTTGTAGTAACAAAAATCTCGACAATAGAATACCTTCCTTAATGACAAGGCTACAAACCTTTGGAGTATAAAAAATCTCGACAATAGACTACCTTCCATAATGACAAGGCTACCATCCATTGGTGTAACTAAAATCTCAACAACAGACTACCTTCCATAATGACTAGGCTACCATCCATTGGAGTAACAAAGATATCGACAACAGACTACCTTCCTTAACAACAAGGCTACAATCCATTGTAGTAACAAAAATCTCGACAATAGACTACCTTCCATAATGACAAGGCTACCATCCATTGGAGTAACAAAAATATCGACAACAAACTACCTCCAATAATGACAAGGCTACCATCCATTGGAATAACAAAAATATCGACAACACACTACCTTCCATAATGACAAGGCTGCCATCCAATGGAGTAACAAAAATCTCGACAACAGACTACCTTCCAAAATGACTAGGATACCATCCATTGGAGCAACAACGATATCGGAAACAGACTACCTTCCATAATGAAAAGGCTACCATACATTGGAGTAACATATTTATGGACAACATACTACCTTCCATAATGACAAGGATACCATCCCTTAGAGTAATAAAAATCAAGACAACACACTACCTTCCATAATGACAAGTCTACCATCCATTTGAGTAACAATAATATCAACAATAGACTACCTTCCATAATGACAAGGCTACCATCCATTGGAGTAACTAAAATCAAGACAAAATACTACCTTCCATAATGACTAGGATACCATCCATTGGAATAACAAAAATATCGATAACACACTACCTTCCATAATGACAAGGCTACCATCCTATGGAGTAATAAAAATCTCGACAACAGACTACCTTCCATAATGACTAGGATACCATCCATTGGAGTAACAAAAATCTCGACAACACACTAGCTTCCATAATGACAAGGCTACAATCTATTATAGTAACAAAAATATCGACAATAGACTACCTTCATAATGACAAGGCTACCATCCATTGGAATAACAAAAATCTCGACAATAGACTACGTTCCATAATGACAAGGCTACCATCCCTTAGAGTAAGAAAAATCTTGACTACAAACTACCTTCAATAATGAAAAGGCTACCATCCATTGTAGTAACAAAGATATCGACAACATACTACCTTCCATAATGACAAGGCTACCATCCCTTAGAGTAACAAAAATCACGACAACACACTACCTTCCATAATGACAAGTCTACCATCCATTGGAGTAACAAAATTCTCAACAATAGACTATCTTCCATAATGACAAGGGTACCATCATTGGAGTAACCCAAATATCCACAAGAGACTACCTTCCATAATGACAAGGCTACAATCCATTGGAGTCTACAAAATCTCGACAACAGACTACCTTCCATAATGACAAGGCTACCATCCATTGGAGTAACTAAAATCTCGACAACAGACTACCTTCCATAATGACTAGGCTACCATCCATTGGAGTAACAAAGATATCGACAACAGACGACCTTCCATAACGACAAGGCTACAATCCATTGTAGTAACAAAAATCTCGACAATAGACTACCTTCCATAATGACAAGGCTACCATCCATTGGAGTAACAAAAATCTCGACAACAAACTACCTTCCATAATGACAAGGCTACCATCCATTGGAATAACAAAAATATTGACAACACACTACCTTCAATAATGACAAGGCTACCATCCAATGGAGTAACAAAAATCTCGACAACAGACTACCTTCCAAAATGACTAGGATACCATCCATTGGAGCAACAACGATATCGGCAACAGACTACCTTTTATAACGACAAGGCTACAATCCCTTAGAGTAACAAAAATCATGACAAAAGACTACCTTCCATAATGAAAAGGCTACCATCCATTGGAGTAACAATGATATAGAAAACATACTACCTTCCATAATGACAGGAATACCATCCCTTAGAGTAATAAAAATCAAGACAACACACTACCTTCCATAATGACAAGTCTACCATCCATTGGAGTAACAAAAATATCAACAATAGACTACCTTCCATAATGACAAGGCTACCATCCATTGGAGTAACTAAAATCAAGACAAAATACTACCTTCCATAATGACTAGGATACCATCCATTGGAATAACAAAAATATCGACAACACACTACCTTCCATAATGACAAATCTATCATCCAATGGAGTAACAAAAATCTCGAGAACATACTACCTTTCATAATGACAAGGCTACCATCCATTGGAATAACAAAAATCTCGACAACAGACTACGTTCCATAATGATAAGGCTACCATCTCTTAGAGTAAGAAAAATCTCGACAACAAACTACCTTCCATAATGAAAAGGCTACCATCCATTGGAGTAACAAAGATATCGACAACATACTACCTTCCATAATGACAAAGCTACCATCCCTTAGAGTAACAAAAATCACGACAACACACTACCTTCCATAATGATAAGTCTACCATCCATTGGAGTAACAAAAATCTCAACAATAGACTATCTTCCATAATGAAAAGGGTACCATCATTGGAGTAACCCAAATATGCACAAGAGAATACCTTCCATAATGACAAGGCTATAATCCATTGGAGTCTACAAAATCGCGACAACAGACTACCTTCCATAATGACAAGGCTACCATCCATTGGAGTAACTAAAATCTCGACAATAGACTACCTTCCATAATGACTAGGCTACCATCCATTGGAGTAACAAAGATATCGACAACAGACTACCTTAAATAATGAAAAGGCTACAATCCATTGTAGTAACAAAAATCTCGACAACAGACTACCTTCCATAATGACACGGCTACCATCCATTGTAGTAACAAAAACCTCGTCAATAGACTACCTTCCATGATGACAAGGCTACCATCCATTGGAGTAACAAAAATCTCGACAACAGACTACCTTCCATAATGACAAGGCTACCATCCATTGGAATAACAAAAATATCGAAATAGACTACCTTCCATAATGACAAGCCTACCATCCATTGTAATAACAAAAATCTCGACAACAGACTACCTTCCATAATGACTAGGCTACCATCCATTGGAGTAACAAAGATATCGACATTAGAATACCTTCCATACCGATAAGGCTACAATCCATTATAGTAACAAAAATCTCGACAATAGACTTCCTTCCATGATGACAAGGCTACCATCCATTGGAGTAACAAAAATCTCAACAAAAGACTACCTTTCATAATGACAAGGCTACCATCCATTGGAATAACAAAAATATCGACAACAGACTACCTTCCATAATGACAAGGCTATCATCCATTGGAATAACAAAAATCTCGACAACAAACTACCTTCCATAATGACTAGGCTAACATCCATTGGAGTAACAAAGATATCGACAATAGACTACCTTCCGTAACGACAAGGCTACAATCC
The DNA here is from genome assembly GCA_948472305.1 of Vicia faba. NCBI lineage: Eukaryota > Viridiplantae > Streptophyta > Magnoliopsida > Fabales > Fabaceae > Vicia > Vicia faba. The sequence continues at coordinate 653,892,124 of OX451741.1, forward strand.
ATTGTAGTAACAAAAATCTCGAGAATAGACTACCTTCAATAATGACAAGGCTACAAACCATTGGAGTAACTAAAATCTCGACAACAGACTACCTTCCATAATGACTAGGATACCATCCATTGGTGTAACAAAGATATCGACAACAGACTACCTTCCATAACGATATGGCTACAATCCATTGGAGTAACAAAGATATCGACAACAGACTACCTTCCATGATGACCTGGCTACCATCCGTTGGAGTAACAAAAATCTCGACAACACACTATCTTCCAAAATGACAAGGCTACCATCCATTTGAATAACAAAAATATCGACAACACACTACCTTCCATAATGACAAGGCTACCATCCCTTAGAGTAACAAAAATCTCGACAACAGACTACCTTCCATAATGAGTAGGCTACCATCCATTGGAGTAACAAAGATATCGACAACAGACTGCCTTCCATAATGACAAGGCTACAATCCATTGTAGTAACAAAAATCTCGACAATAGACTACCTTCCATAATGACAATGCTACAAACCTTTGGAGTATAAAAAATCTCGACAATAGACTACCTTCCATAATGACAAGGCTACCATGCATTGGAGTAACTAAAATCTCGATAACGGACTACCTTCCATAATGACAAGGCTAGCATCCATTGGAGTAACAAAGATATCGACAATAGACTACCTTCCTTAACGACAAGGCTACAATCCATTGTAGTAACAAAAATCTCGACAATAGACTACTTTCCATAATGACAAGGCTACAAACCTTTGGAGTATAAAAAATCTCGACAATAGACTACCTTCCATATTGACAAGGCTACCATCCATTGGAGTAACTAAAATCTCGACAACAGACTACCTTCCATAATGACTAGGCTACCATCCATTGGAGCAACAAAGATATCGAAAACAGACTACCTTCCATAACGACAAGGCTACAATCCCTTAGAGTAACAAAAATCATGACAAAAGACTACCTTCCATAATGAAAAGGCTACCATCCATTGGAGTAACAAAGATATAGACAACATACTACCTTCCATAATGACAAGGCTACCATCCCTTAGAGTAATAAAAATCACGATAACACACTACCTTCCATAATGACAAGTAAACCATCCATTGGAGTAACAAAAATCTCAACAATAGACTACCTTCCATAATGACTAGGATACCATCCAATGGAGTAACAAAAATCTCGAAAACAGACTACCTTCCATAATGACTAGGATACCATGCATTGGAGTAACAAAAATCTCGACAACACACTACCTTCCATAATGACAAGGATACAATCTATTATAGTAACAAAAATATCGACAATAGACTACCTTCATAATGACAAGGCTACCATCGATTGGAATAACAAAATTCTCGACAACAGACTGCGTTCCATAATGACAAGGCTACCATCCCTTAGAGTAAGAAAAATCTCGACAACAAACTACCTTCCATAATGAAAAGGCTACCATCCATTGGAGTAACAAAGATATCGATAACATACTACCTTCCATAATGACAAGCCTACCATCCCTTAGAGTAACAAAAATCACGACAACACACTACCTTCCATAATGACAAGTCTACCATCCATTGGAGTACCCCAAATATCCACAAGAGACTACCTTCCATAATGACAAGGCTACAATCCATTGGTGTCTACAAAATCTCGACAACAGACTACCTTCCATAATGATAAGGCTACCATCCATTGGAGTAACTAAAATCTCGACAACAGACTACCTTCCATAATGACTAGGCTACCATCCATTGGAGTAACAAAGATATCGACAACAGACTACCTTCCATAACGACATGGCTACAATCCATTGTAGTAACAAAAATCTCGACAATAGACTACCTTCCATAATGACAAGACTACCATCCATTGTAGTAACAAAAATCTCGACAATAGACTACCTTCCATAATGACAAGGCTACCATCCATTGGAGTAACAAAAATCTCGACAACAAACTACCTTCCATAATGACAAGGCTACCATCCATTGGAATAACAAAAATATCGACAACACACTACCTTCCATAATGACAAGGCTTCCATCCAATGGATTAACAAAAATCTCGACAACAGACTACCTTCCAAAATGACTAGGATACCATCCATTGGAGCAAAAAAGATATCGAAAACAGACTACCTTCTATAATGACAAGGCTACCATCCAATGGAGTAACCAAAATCTCGAATACAGACTACCTTCCATAATGACTAGGATACCGTCCATTGGAGTAACAAAAATCTCGACAACATACTACCTTCCATAATGACAAGGATACAATCTATTATAGTAACAAAAATACCGACAATAGACTACCTTCCATAATGACAAGACTACCATCCATTGTAGTAACAAAATTCTCGACAACAGACTACGTTCCATAATGACAAGGCTACCATCCCTTAGAGTAAGAAAAATCTCGACTACAAACTACCTTCCATAATGAAAAGGCTACCATCCATTGTAGTAACAAAGATATCGACAACATACTACCTTCCATAATGACAAGGCTACCATCCCTTAGAGTAACAAAAATCACGACAACACACTACCTTCCATAATGACAAGTTTACCATCCATTGGAGTAACAAAATTCTCAACAATAGACTATCTTCCATAATGACAAGGGTACCATCATTGGAGTAACCCAAATATCCACAAGAGACTACCTTCCATAATGACAAGGCTACAATCCATTGGAGTCTACAAAATCTCGACAACAGACTACCTTCCATAATGACAAGGCTACCATCCATTGGAGTAACTAAAATCTCGACAACAGACTACCTTCCATAATGACTAGGCTACCATCCATTGGAGTAACAAAGATATCGACAATAGACTACCTTCCATAACGACAAGGCTACAATCCATTGTAGTAACAAAAATATCGACAATTGACTACCTTCCATAATGACAAGGCTACCATCCATTGGAGTAACAAAAATCTCGACAACAAACTACCTTCCATAATGACAAGGCTACCATCCATTGGAATAATAAAAATATTGACAACACACTACCTTCAATAATGACAAGGCTACCATCCAATGGAGTAACAAAAATCTCGACAACAGACTACCTTCCAAAATGACTAGGATACCATCCATTAGAGCAACAACGATATCGGCAACATACTACCTTCCATAACGACAAGGCTACAATCCCTTAGAGTAACAAAAATCATGACAAAAGACTACCTTCCATAATGAAAAGGCTACCATCCATTGGAGTAACAAAGATATAGACAACATTCTACCATCCATAATGACAAGGATACCATCCCTTAGAGTAATAAAAATCAAGACAACACACTACCTTCCATAATGACAAGTCTACCATCCATTGGAGTAACAAAAATATCAACAATAGACTACCTTCCATAATGACAAGGCTACCATCCATTGGAGTAACTAAAATCAAGACAAAATACTACCTTCCATAATGACTAGGATACCATCAATTGGAATAACAAAAATCTCGACAACAGACTACGTTCCATAATGATAAGGCTACCATCCCTTAGAGTAAGAAAAATCTCGACAACAAACTACCTTCCATAATGAACAGGCTACCATCCATTGGAGTAACAAAGATATCGACAACATACTACCTTCCATAATGACAAAGCTACCATCCCTTAGAGTAACAAAAATCACGACAACACACTACCTTCCATAATGATAAGTCTACCATCCATTGGAGTAACAAAAATCTCAACAATAGACTATCTTCCATAATGACAAGGGTACCATCATTGGAATAAGCCATATATCCACAAGAGAATACCTTCCATAATGACAAGGCTACCATCCATTGGAGTAACTAAAATCTCGACAATAGACTACCTTCCATATTGACTAGGCTACCATCCATTGGAGTCACAAAGATATCGACAACAGACTACCTTAAATAACGACAAGGCTACAATCCATTGTAGTAACAAAAATCTCGACAACAGACTACCTTCCATAATGACACGGCTACCATCCATTGTAGTAACAAAAATCTCGTCAATAGACTACCTTCCATGATGACAAGGCTACCATCCATTGGAGTAACAAAAATCTCGACAACAGACTACCTTCCATAATGACAAGGCTACCATCCATTGGAATAACAAAAATATCGAAATAGACTACCTTCCATAATGACAAGCCTACCATCCATTGTAATAACAAAAATCTCGACAACAGACTACCTTCCATAATGACTAGGCTACCATCCATTGGAGTAACAAAGATATCGACATTAGAATACCTTCCATAACGACAAGGCTACAATCCATTATAGTAACAAAAATCTCGACAATAGACTACCTTCCATGATGACAAGGCTACCATCCATTGGAGTAACAAAAATCTCAACAAAAGACTACCTTTCATAATGACAAGGCTACCATCCATTGGAATAACAAAAATATCGACAACAGACTACCTTCCATAATGACAAGGCTATCATCCATTGGAATAACAAAAATCTCGATAACATACTACATTCCATAATGACTAGGCTAACATCCATTGGAGTAACAAAGATATCGACAATAGACTACCTTCCATAACGACAAGGCTACAATCCATTGTAGTAACAAAAATCTCGAGAATAGACTACCTTCCATAATGACAAGGCTACAAACCATTGGAGTAACTAAAATCTCGACAACAGACTACCTTCCATAATGACTAGGATACCATCCATTGGTGTAACAAAGATATCGACAACAGACTACCTTCCATAACGACATGGCTACAATCCATTGGAGTAACAAAGATATCGACAACAGACTAACTTCCATGATGACCTGGCTACCATCCGTTGGAGTAACAAAAATCTCGACAACACACTATCTTCCATAATGACAAGGCTACCATCCATTGGAATAACAAAAATATCGACAACACACTACCTTCCATAATGACAAGGCTACCATCCCTTAGAGTAACAAAAATCTCGACAACAGACTACCTTCCAAAATGAGTAGGCTACCATCCATTGGAGTAACAAAGATATCGACAACAGACTGCCTTCCATAACGACAAGGCTACAATCCATTGTAGTAACAAAAATCTCGACAATAGACTACCTTCCATAATGACAATGCTACAAACCTTTGGAGTATAAAAAATCTCGACAATAGACTACCTTCCATAATGACAAGGCTACCGTGCATTGGAGTAACTAAAATCTCGATAATAGACTACCTTCCATAATGACTAGGCTAGCATCCATTGGAGTAACAAAGATATCGACAATAGACTACCTTCCATAACGACAAGGCTACAATCCATTGTGGTAACAAAAATCTCGACAATAGACTACCTTCCATAATGACAAGGCTACAAACCTTTGGAGTATAAAAAATCTCGACAATAGACTACCTTCCATATTGACAAGGCTACCATCCATTGGAGTAACTAAAATCTCGACAACAGACTACCTTCCATAATGACTAGGCTACCATCCATTGGAGCAACAAAGATATCGAAAACAGACTACCTTCCATAACGACAAGGCTACAATCCCTTAGAGTAACAAAAATCATGACAAAAGACTACCTTCCATAATGAAAAGGCTACCATCCATTGGAGTAACAAAGATATAGACAACATGCTACCTTCCATAATGACAAGGCTACCATCCCTTAGAGTAATAAAAATCACGACAACACACTACCTTCCATAATGACAAGTCTACCATGCATTGGAGTAACAAAAATCTCAACAATATACTACCTTCCATAATGACAAGGCTACCATCCATTGGAGTAACAAAAATCTCGACAACAAACTACCTTCCATAATGACAAGGCTACCATCCATTGGAATAACAAAAATATCGACAACACACTACCTTCCATAATGACAAGGCTACCATCCAATGGATTAACAAAAATCTCGACAACAGACTACCTTCCAAAATGACAAGGATACCATCCATTGGAGCAACAAAGATATCGAAAATAGACTACCTTCCATAATGACAAGGCTACCATCCAATGGAGTAACAAAAATCTCGAATACAGACTACCTTCCATAATGACTAGGATACCATCCATTGGAGTAACAAAAATCTCGACAACACACTACCTTCCATAATGACAAGGATACAATCTATTATAGTAACAAAAATACCGACAATAGACTACCTTCCATAATGACAAGACTACCATCCATTGTAGTAACAAAAATCTCGACAACAGACTACGTTCCATAATGACAAGGCTACCATCCCTTAGAGTAAGAAAAATCTCGACTACAAACTACCTTCCATAATGAAAAGGCTACCATCCATTGTAGTAACAAAGATATCGACAACATACTACCTTCCATAATGACAAGGCTACCATCCCTTAGAGTAACAAAAATCACGACAACACACTACCTTCCATAATGACAAGTCTACCATCCATTGGAGTAACAAAATTCTCAACAATAGACTATCTTCCATAATGACAAGGGTACCATCATTGGAGTAACCCAAATATCCACAAGAGACTACCTTCCATAATGAAAAGGCTACAATCCATTGGAGTCTACAAAATCTCGACAACAGACTACCTTCCATAATGACAAGGCTACCATCCATTGGAGTAACTAAAATCTCGACAACAGACTACCTTCCATAATGACTAGGCTACCATCCATTGGAGTAACAAAGATATCGACAATAGACTACCTTCCATAACGACAAGGCAACAATCCATTGTAGTAACAAAAATCTCGACAACAGACTACCTTCCATAATGACAAGGCTACCATCCATTGGAATAATAAAAATATTGACAACACACTACCTTCAATAATGACAAGGCTACCATCCAATGGAGTAACAAAAATCTCGACAACAGACTACCTTCCAAAATGACTAGGATACCATCCATTGGAGCAACAACGATATCGGCAACAGACTACCTTCCATAACGACAAGGCTACAATCCCTTAGAGTAACAAAAATCATGACAAAAGACTACCTTCCATAATGAAAAGGCTACCATCCATTGGAGTAACAAAGATATAGACAACATTCTACCATCCATAATGACAAGGATACCATCCCTTAGAGTAATAAAAATCAAGACAACACACTACCTTCCATAATGACAAGTCTACCATCCATTGGAGTAACAAAAATATCAACAATATACTACCTTCCATAATGACAAGGCTACCATCCATTGGAGTAACTAAAATCAAGACAAAATACTACCTTCCATAATGACTAGGATACCATCCATTGGAATAACAAAAATATCGACAACACACTACCTTCCATAATGACAAATCTATCATCCAATGGAGTAACAAAAATCTCGAGAACAGACTACCTTTCATAATGACAAGGCTACCATCCATTGGAATAACAAAAATCTCGACAACAGACTACGTTCCATAATGATAAGGCTACCATCCCTTAGAGTAAGAAAAATCTCGACAACAAACTACCTTCCATAATGAACAGGCTACCATCCATTGGAGTAACAAAGATATCGACAACATACTACCTTCCATAATGACAAAGCTACCATCCCTTAGAGTAACAAAAATCACAACAACACACTACCTTCCATAATGATAAGTCTACCATCCATTGGAGTAACAAAAATCTCAACAATAGACTATCTTCCATAATGACAAGGGTACCATCATTGGAGTAACCCATATATCCACAAGAGAATACCTTCCATAATGACAAGGCTACCATCCATTAGAGTAACTAAAATCTCGACAATAGACTACCTTCCATATTGACTAGGCTACCATCCATTGGAGTAACTAAGATATCGACAACAGACTACCTTAAATAACGACAAGGCTACAATCCATTGTAGTAACAAAAATCTCGACAACAGACTACCTTCCATAATGACACGGCTACCATCCATTGTAGTAACAAAAATCTCGTCAATAGACTACCTTCCATGATGACAAGGCTACCATCCATTGTATAACAAAAATCTCGACAACAGACTACCTTCCATAATGACAAGGCTACCATCCATTGGAATAATAAAAATATCGAAATAGACTACCTTCCATAATGACAAGCCTACCATCCATTGTAATAACAAAAATCTCGACAACAGACTACCTTCCATAATGACTAGGCTACCATCCATTGGAGTAACAAAGATATCGACATTAGAATACCTTCCATAACGACAAGGCTACAATCCATTATAGTAACAAAAATCTCGACAATAGACTACCTTCCATGATGACAAGGCTACCATCCATTGGAGTAACAAAAATCTCAACAAAAGACTACCTTTCATAATGACAAGGCTACCATCCATTGGAATAACAAAAATATCGACAACAGACTACCGTCCATAATGACAAGGCTATCATCCAATGGAGTAACAAAAATCTCGACAACAGACTACCTTCCAAAATGACTAGGATACCATCCATTGGAGCAACAACGATATCGGCAACAGACTACCTTCCATAACGACAAGGCTACAATCCATTGTAGTAACAAAAATCTCGACAAAAGACTACCTTCCATAATGAAAAGGCTACCATCCATTGGAGTAACAAAGATATAGACAACATTCTACCATCCATAATGACAAGGATACCATCCCTTAGAGTAATAAAAATCAAGACAACACACTACCTTCCATAATGACAAGTCTACCATCCATTGGAGTAACAAAAATATCAACAATAGACTACCTTCCATAATGACAAGGCTACCATCCATTGGAGTAACTAAAATCAAGACAAAATACTACCTTCCATAATGACTAGGATACCATCAATTGGAATAACAAAAATCTCGACAACAGACTACGTTCCATAATGATAAGGCTACCATCCCTTAGAGTAAGAAAAATCTCGACAACAAACTACCTTCCATAATGAACAGGCTACCATCCATTGGAGTAACAAAGATATCGACAACATACTACCTTCCATAATGACAAAGCTACCATCCCTTAGAGTAACAAAAATCACGACAACACACTACCTTCCATAATGACTAGGCTACCATCCATTGGAGCAACAAAAATCTCAACAATAATTTATCTTCCATAATGACAAGGGTACCATCATTGGAATAAGCCATATATCCACAAGAGAATACCTTCCATAATGACAAGGCTACCATCCATTGGAGTAACTAAAATCTCGACAATAGACTACCTTCCATATTGACTAGGCTACCATCCATTGGAGTCACAAAGATATCGACAACAGACTACCTTAAATAACGACAAGGCTACAATCCATTGTAGTAACAAAAATCTCGACAACAGACTACCTTCCATAATGACACGGCTACCATCCATTGTAGTAACAAAAATCTCGTCAATAGACTACCTTCCATGATGACAAGGCTACCATCCATTGTATAACAAAAATCTCGACAACAGACTACCTTCCATAATGACAAGGCTACCATCCATTGGAATAACAAAAATATCGAAATAGACTACCTTCCATAATGACAAGCCTACCATCCATTGTAATAACAAAAATCTCGACAACAGACTACCTTCCATAATGACTAGGCTACCATCCATTGGAGTAACAAAGATATCGACATTAGAATACCTTCCATAACGACAAGGCTACAATCCATTATAGTAACAAAAATCTCGACAATAGACTACCTTCCATGATGACAAGGCTACCATCCATTGGAGTAACAAAAATCTCAACAAAAGACTACCTTTCATAATGACAAGGCTACCATCCATTGGAATAACAAAAATATCGACAACTGACTACCTTCCATAATGACAAGGCTATCATCCATTGGAATAACAAAAATCTCGATAACATACTACATTCCATAATGACTAGGCTAACATCCATTGGAGTAACAAAGATATCGACAATAGACTACCTTCCATAACGACAAGGCTACAATCCATTGTAGTAACAAAAATCTCGAGAATAGACTACCTTCCATAATGACAAGGCTACAAACCATTGGAGTAACTAAAATCCCGACAACAGACTACCTTCCATAATGACTAGGATACCATCCATTGGTGTAACAAAGATATCGACAACAGACTACCTTCCATAACGACATGGCTACAATCCATTGGAGTAACAAAGATATCGACAACAGACTAACTTCCATGATGACCTGGCTACCATCCGTTGGAGTAACAAAAATCTCGACAACACACTATCTTCCATAATGACAAGGCTACCATCCATTGGAATAACAAAAATATCGACAACACACTACCTTCCATAATGACAAGGCTACCATCCCTTAGAGTAACAAAAATCTCGACAACAGACTACCTTCCATAATGAGTAGGCTACCATCCATTGGAGTAACAAAGATATCGACAACAGACTGCCTTCCATAACGACAAGGCTACAATCCATTGTAGTAACAAAAATCTCGACAATAGACTACCTTCCATAATGACAATGCTACAAACCTTTGGAGTATAAAAAATCTCGACAATAGACTACCTTCCATAATGACAAGGCTACCGTGCATTGGAGTAACTAAAATCTCGATAACGGACTACCTTCCATAATGACTAGGCTAGCATCCATTGGAGTAACAAAGATATCGACAATAGACTACCTTCCATAACGACAAGGCTACAATCCATTGTGGTAACAAAAATCTCGACAATAGACTACCTTCCATAATGACAAGGCTACAAACCTTTGGAGTATAAAAAATCTCGACAATAGACTACCTTCCATATTGACAAGGCTACCATCCATTGGAGTAACTAAAATCTCGACAACAGACTACCTTCCATAATGACTAGGCTACCATCCATTGGAGCAACAAAGATATCGAAAACAGACTACCTTCCATAACGACAAGGCTACAATCCCTTAGAGTAACAAAAATCATGACAAAAGACTACCTTCTATAATGAAAAGGCTACCATCCATTGGAGTAACAAAGATATAGACAACATGCTACCTTCCATAATGACAAGGCTACCATCCCTTAGAGTAATAAAAATCACGACAACACACTACCTTCCTTAATGACAAGTCTACCATGCACTGGAGTAACAAAAATCTCAACAATAGACTACCTTCCATAATGACAAGGCTGACATCCATTGGAGTGACAAAAATCAAGACGAAATACTACCTTCCATAATGACTAGGCTACCATCCATTGGAATAACAAAAATATCGACAACACACTACCTTCCATAATGACAAGGCTACCATCCAATGGAGTAACAAAAATCTCGAAAATAGACTACCTTCCATAATGACAAGGCTACCATCCATTGGAGTAACAAAAATCTTGACAACAAACTACCTTCCATAATGACAAGGCTACCATCCATTGGAATAACAAAAATATCGACAACACACTACCTTCCATAATGACAAGGCTACCATCCAATGGATTAACAAAAATCTCGACAACAGACTACCTTCCAAAATGACTAGGATACCATCCATTGGAGCAACAAAGATATCGAAAACAGACTACCTTCCATAATGATAAGGCTACCATCCAATGGAGTAACAAAAATCTCGAATACAGACTACCTTCCATAATGACTAGGATACCATCCATTGGAGTAACAAAAATCTCGACAACACACTACCTTCCATAATGACAAGGATTCAATCTATTATAGTAACAAAAATACCGACAATAGACTACCTTCCATAATGACAAGACTACCATCCATTGTAGTAACAAAAATCTCGACAACAGACTACGTTCCATAATGACAAGGCTACCATCCCTTAGAGTAAGAAAAATCTCGACTACAAACTACCTTCCATAATGAAAAGGCTACCATCCATTGTAGTAACAAAGATATCGACAACATACTACCTTCCATAATGACAAGGCTACCATCCCTTAGAGTAACAAAAATCACGACAACACACTACCTTCCATAATGACAAGTCTACCATCCATTGGAGTAACAAAATTCTCAACAATAGACTGTCTTCCATAATGACAAGGGTACCATCATTGGAGTAACCCAATATCCACAAGAGACTACCTTCCATAATGACAAGGCTACAATCCATTGGAGTCTACAAAATCTCGACAACAGACTACCTTCCATAATGACAAGGCTACCATCCATTGGAGTAACTAAAATCTCGTCAACAGACTACCTTCCATAAGGACTAGGCTACCATCCATTGGAGTAACAAAGATATCGACAACAGACTACCTTCCATAACGACAAGGCTACAATCCATTGTAGTAACAAAAATCTCGATAATAGACAACCTTCCATAATGATAAGGCTACCATCCATTGTAGTAACAAAAATCTCGACAACAAACTACCTTCCATAATGACAAGGCTACCATCCATTGGAATAATAAAAATATTGACAACACACTACCTTCAATAATGACAAGGCTACCATCCAATGGAGTAACAAAAATCTCGACAACAGACTCCCTTCCAAAATGACTAGGATACCATCCATTAGAGCAACAACGATATCGGCAACAGACTACCTTCCATAACGACAAGGCTACAATCCCTTAGGGTAACAAAAATCATGACAAAAGACTACCTTCCATAATGAAAAGGCTACCATCCATTGGAGTAACAAAGATATAGACAACATTCTACCATCCATAATGACAAGGATACCATCCCTTAGAGTAATAAAAATCAAGACAACACACTACCTTCCATAATGACAAGTCTACCATCCATTGGAGTAACAAAAATATCAACAATAGACTACCTTCCATAATGACAAGGCTACCATCCATTGGAGTAACTAAAATCAAGACAAAATACTACCTTCCATAATGACTAGGATACCATCCATTGGAATATCAAAAATATCGACAACACACTACCTTCCATAATGACAAATCTATCATCCAATGGAGTAACAAAAATCTCAAGAACAGACTACCTTTCATAATGACAAGGCTACCATCCATTGGAATAACAAAAATCTCGACAACAGACTACGTTCCATAATGATAAGGCTACCATCCCTTAGAGTAAGAAAAATCTCGACAACAAACTACCTTCCATAATGAACAGGCTACCATCCATTGGAGTAACAAAGATATCGACAACATACTACCTTCCATAATGACAAAGCTACCATCCCTTAGAGTAACAAAAATCACGACAACACACTACCTTCCATAATGATAAGTCTACCATCCATTGGAGTAACAAAAATCTCAACAATAGACTATCTTCCATAATGACAAGGGTACCATCATTGGAGTAACCCATATATCCACAAGAGAATACCTTCCATAATGACAAGGCTACCATCCATTGGAGTAACTAAAATCTCGACAATAGACTACCTTCCATATTGACTAGGCTACCATCCATTGGAGTAACAAAGATATCGACAACAGACTACCTTAAATAACGACAAGGCTACAATCCATTGTAGTAACAAAAATCTCGACAACAGACTACCTTCCATAATGACACGGCTACCATACATTGTAGTAACAAAAATCTCGTCAATAGACTACCTTCCATGATGACAAGGCTACCATCCATTGGAGTAACAAAAATCTCGACAACAGACTACCTTCCATAATGACAAGGCTACCATCCATTGGAATAATAAAAATATCAAAATAGACTACCTTCCATAATGACAAGCCTACCATCCATTGTAATAACAAAAATCTCGACAACAGACTACCTTCCATAATGACTAGGCTACCATCCATTGGAGTAACAAAGATATCGACATTAGAATACCTTCCATAACGACAAGGCTACAATCCATTATAGTAACAAAAATCTCGAATATAGACTACCTTCCATGATGACAAGGCTACCATCCATTGGAGTAACAAAAATCTCAACAAAAGACTACCTTTCATAATGACAAGGCTACCATCCATTGGAATAACAAAAATATCGACAACAGACTACCTTCCATAATGACAAGGCTATCATCCATTGGAATAACAAAAATCTCGATAACATACTACATTCCATAATGACTAGGCTAACATCCATTGGAGTAACAAAGATATCGACAATAGACTACCTTCCATAACGACAAGGCTACAATCCATTGTAGTAACAAAAATCTCGAGAATAGACTACCTTCCATAATGACAAGGCTACAAACCATTGGAGTAACTAAAATCTAGACAACAGACTACCTTCCATAATGACTAGGATACCATCCATAGGTGTAACAAAGATATCGACAACAGACTACCTTCCATAACGACATGGCTACAATCCATTGGAGTAACAAAGATATCGACAACAGACTACCTTCCATGATGACTTGGCTACCATCCGTTGGAGTAACAAAAATCTCGACAACACACTATCTTCCATAATGACAAGGCTACCATCCATTGGAATAACAAAAATATCAACAACACACTACCTTCCATAATGACAAGGCTACCATCCCTTAGAGTAACAAAAATCTCGACAACAGACTACCTTCCATAATGAGTAGGCTACCATCCATTGGAGTAACAAAGATATCGACAACAGACTGCCTTCCATAACGACAAGGCTACAATCCATTGTAGTAACAAAAATCTCGACAATAGACTACCTTCCATAATGACAATGCTACAAACCTTTGGAGTATAAAAAATCTCGACAATAGACTACCTTCCATAATGACAAGGCTACCATGCATTGGAGTAACTAAAATCTCGATAACAGACTACCTTCCATAATGACTAGGCTAGCATCCATTGGAGTAACAAAGATATCGACAATAGACTACCTTCCATAACGACAAGGCTACAATCCATTGTAGTAACAAAAATCTCGACAATAGACTACCTTCCATAATGACAAGGCTACAAACCTTTGGAGTATAAAAAATCTTGACAATAGACTACCTTCCATATTGACAAGGCTACCATCCATTGGAGTAACTAAAATCTCGACAACAGACTACCTTCCATAATGACTAGGCTACCATCCATTGGAGCAACAAAGATATCGAAAACAGACTACCTTCCATAACGACAAGGCTACAATCCCTTAGAGTAACAAAAATCATGACAAAAGACTACCTTCTATAATGAAAAGGCAACCATCCATTGGAGTAACAAAGATATAGACAACATGCTACCTTCCATAATGACAAGGCTACCATCCCTTAGAGTAATAAAAATCACGACAACACACTACCTTCCATAATGACAAGTCTACCATGCATTGGAGTAACAAAAATCTCAACAATAGACTACCTTCCATAATGACAAGGCTGACATCCATTGGAGTGACAAAAATCAAGACGAAATACTACCTTCCATAATGACTAGGCTACCATCCATTGGAATAACAAAAATATCGACAACACACTACCTTCCATAATGACAAGGCTACCATCCAATGGAGTAACAAAAATCTCGAAAATAGACTACCTTCCATAATGACAAGGCTACCATCCATTGGAGTAACAAAAATCTCAACAACAAACTACCTTCCATAATGACAAGGCTACCATCCATTGGAATAACAAAAATATCGACAACACACTACCTTCCATAATGGCAAGGCTACCATCCAATGGATTAACAAAAATCTCGACAACAGACTACCTTCCAAAATGACTAGGATACCATCCATTGGAGCAACAAAGATATCGAAAACAGACTACCTTCCATAATGACAAGGCTACCATCCAATGGAGTAACAAAAATCTCGAATACAGACTACCTTCCATAATGACTAGGATACCATCCATTGGAGTAACAAAAATCTCGACAACACACTACCTTCCATAATGACAAGGATACAATCTATTATAGTAACAAAAATACCGACAATAGACTACCTTCCATAATGACAAGACTACCATCCATTGTAGTAACAAAAATCTCGACAACAGACTACGTTCCATAATGACAAGGCTACCATCCCTTAGAGTAAGAAAAATCTCGACTACAAACTACCTTCCATAATGAAAAGGCTACCATCCATTGTAGTAACAAATATATCGACAACATACTACCTTCCATAATGACAAGGCTACCATCCCTTAGAGTAACAAAAATCACGACAACACACTACCTTCCATAATGACAAGTCTACCATCCATTGGAGTAACAAAATTCTCAACAATAGACTATCTTCCATAATGACAAGGGTACCATCATTGGAGTAACCCAAATATCCACAAGAGACTACCTTCCATAATGACAAGGCTACAATCCATTGGAGTCTACAAAATCTCGACAACAGACTACCTTCCATAATGACAAGGCTACCATCCATTGGAGTAACTAAAATCTCGACAACAGACTACCTTCCATAAGGACTAGGCTACCATCCATTGGAGTAACAAAGATATCGACAACAGACTACCTTCCATAACGACAAGGCTACAATCCATTGTAGTAACAAAAATCTCGACAATAGACTACCTTCCATAATGACAAGGCTACCATCCATTGGAGTAACAAAAATCTCGACAACAAACTACCTTCCATAATGACAAGGCTACCATCCATTGGAATAATAAAAATATTGACAACACACTACCTTCAATAATGACAAGGCTACCATCCAATGGAGTAACAAAAATCTCGACAACAGACTACCTTCCAAAATGACTAGGATACCATCCATTAGAGCAACAACGATATCGGCAACAGACTACCTTCCATAACGACAAGGCTACAATCCCTTAGGGTAACAAAAATCATGACAAAAGACTACCTTCCATAATGAAAAGGCTACCATCCATTGGAGTAACAAAGATATAGACAACATTCTACCATCCATAATGACAAGGATACCATCCCTTAGAGTAATAAAAATCAAGACAACACACTACCTTCCATAATGACAAGTCTACCATCCATTGGAGTAACAAAAATATCAACAATAGACTACCTTCCATAATGACAAGGCTACCATCCATTGGAGTAACTAAAATCAAGACAAAATACTACCTTCCATAATGACTAGGATACCATCCATTGGAATAACAAAAATATCGACAACACACTACCTTCCATAATGACAAATCTATCATCCAATGGAGTAACAAAAATCTCGAGAACAGACTACCTTTCATAATGACAAGGCTACCATCCATTGGAATAACAAAAATATCGACAACAGAATACGTTCCATAATGATAAGGCTACCATCCCTTAGAGTAAAAAAAATCTCGACAACAAATTACCTTCCATAATGAACAGGCTACCATCCATTGGAGTAACAAAGATATCGACAACATACTACCTTCCATAATGACAAAGCTACCATCCCTTAGAGTAACAAAAATCACGACAACACACTACCTTCCATAATGATAAGTCTACCATCCATTGGAGTAACAAAAATCTCAACAATAGACTATCTTCCATAATGACAAGGGTACCATCATTGGAGTAACCCATATATCCACAAGAGAATACCTTCCATAATGACAAGGCTACCATCCATTGGAGTAACTAAAATCTCGACAATAGACTACCTTCCATATTGACTAGGCTACCATCCATTGGAGTAACAAAGATATCAACAACAAACTACCTTAAATAACGACAAGGCTACAATCCATTGTAGTAACAAAAATCTCGACAATAGACTACCTTCCATAATGACACGGCTACCATCCATTGTAGTAACAAAAATCTCGTCAATAGACTACCTTCCATGATGACAAGGCTACCATCCATTGGAGTAACAAAAATCTCGACAACAGACTACCTTCCATAATGACAAGGCTACCATCCATTGGAATAACAAAAATATTGAAATAGACTACCTTCCATAATGACAAGCCTACCATCCATTGTAATAACAAAAATCTCGACAACAGACTACCTTCCATAATGACTAGGCTACCATCCATTGGAGTAACAAAGATATTGACATTAGAATACCTTCCATAACGACAAGGCTACAATCCATTATAGTAACAAAAATCTCGACAATAGACTACCTTCCATGATGACAAGGCTACCATCCATTGGAGTAACAAAAATCTCAACAAAAGACTACCTTTCATAATGACAAGGCTACCATCCATTGGAATAACAAAAATATCGACAACAAACTACCTTCCATAATGACAAGGCTATCATCCATTGGAATAACAAAAATCTCGATAACATACTACATTCCATAATGACTAGGCTAACATCCATTGGAGTAACAAAGATATCGACAATAGACTACCTTCCATAACGACAAGGCTACAATCCATTGTAGTAACAAAAATCTCGAGAATAGACTACCTTCCATAATGACACGGCTACAAACCATTGGAGTAACTAAAATCTCGACAACAGACTACCTTCCATAATGACTAGGATACCATCCATAGGTGTAACAAAGATATCGACAACAGACTACCTTCCATAACGACATGGCTACAATCCATTGGAGTAACAAATATATCGACAACAGACTACCTTCCATGATGACCTGGCTACCATCCGTTGGAGTAACAAAAATCTCGACAACACACTATCTTCCATAATGACAAGGCTACCATCCATTGGAATAACAAAAATATCGACAACACACTAACTTCCATAAGGACAAGGCTACCATCCCTTAGAGTAACAAAAATCTCGACAACAGACTACCTTCCATAATGAGTAGGCTACCATCCATTGGAGTAACAAAGATATCGACAACAGACTGCCTTCCATAACGACAAGGCTACAATCCATTGTAGTAACAAAAATCTCGACAATAGACTACCTTCCATATTGACTAGGCTACCATCCATTGGAGTAACAAAGATATCGACAACAGACTACCTTAAATAACGACAAGGCTACAATCCATTGTAGTAACAAAAATCTCGACAACAGACTACCTTCCATAATGACACGGCTACCATCCATTGTAGTAACAAAAATCTCGTCAATAGACTACCTTCCATGATGACAAGGCTACCATCCATTGGAGTAACAAAAATCTCGACAACAGACTACCTTCCATAATGACAAGGCTACCATCCATTGGAATAACTAAAATATTGAAATAGACTACCTTCCATAATGACAAGCCTACCATCCATTGTAATAACAAAAATCTCGACAACAGACTACCTTCCATAATGACTAGGCTACCATCCATTGGAGTAACAAAGATATTGACATTAGAATACCTTCCATAACGACAAGGCTACAATCCATTATAGTAACAAAAATCTCGACAATAGACTACCTTCCATGATGACAAGGCTACCATCCATTGGAGTAACAAAAATCTCAACAAAAGACTACCTTTCATAATGACAAGGCTACCATCCATTGGAATAACAAAAATATCGACAATAGACTACCTTCCATAATGACAAGGCTATCATCCATTGGAATAACAAAAATCTCGATAACATACTACATTCCATAATGACTAGGCTAACATCCATTGGAGTAACAAAGATATCGACAATAGACTACCTTCCATAACGACAAGGCTACAATCCATTGTAGTAACAAAAATCTCGAGAATAGACTACCTTCCATAATGACACAGCTACAAACCATTGGAGTAACTAAAATCTCGACAACAGACTACCTTCCATAATGACTAGGATACAATCCATAGGTGTAACAAAGATATCGACAACAGACTACCTTCCATAACGACATGGCTACAATCCATTGGAGTAACAAAGATATCGACAACAGACTACCTTCCATGATGACCTGGCTACCATCCGTTGGAGTAACAAAAATCTCGACAACACACATTCTTCCATAATGACAAGGCTACCATCCATTGGAATAACAAAAATATCGACAACACACTAACTTCCATAAGGACAAGGTTACCATCCCTTAGAGTAACAAAAATCTCGACAACAGACTACCTTCCATAATGAGTAGGCTACCATCCATTGGAGTAACAAAGATATCGACAACAGACTGCCTTCCATAACGACAAGGCTACAATCCATTGTAGTAACAAAAATCTCGACAATAGACTACCTTCCATAATGACAAGGCTACAAACCTTTGGAGTATAAAAAATCTCGACAATAGACTACCTTCCATATTGACAAGGCTACCATCCATTGGAGTAACTAAAATCTCGACAACAGACTACCTTCCATAATGACTAGGCTACCATCCATTGGAGCAACAAAGATATCGAAAACAGACTACCTTCCATAACGACAAGGCTACAATCCCTTAGAGTAACAAAAATCATGACAAAAGACTACCTTCTATAATGAAAAGGCAACCATCCATTGGAGTAACAAAGATATAGACAACATGCTACCTTCCATAATGACAAGGCTACCATCCCTTAGAGTAATAAAAATCACGACAACACACTACCTTCCATAATGACAAGTCTACCATGCATTGGAGTAACAAAAATCTCAACAATAGACTACCTTCCATAATGACAAGGCTGACATCCATTGGAGTGACAAAAATCAAGACGAAATACTACCTTCCATAATGACTAGGCTACCATCCATTGGAATAACAAAAATATCGACAACACACTACCTTCCATAATGACAAGGCTACCATCCAATGGAGTAACAAAAATCTCGAAAATAGACTACCTTCCATAATGACAAGGCTACCATCCATTGGAGTAACAAAAATCTCAACAACAAACTACCTTCCATAATGACAAGGCTACCATCCATTGGAATAACAAAAATATCGACAACACACTACCTTCCATAATGGCAAGGCTACCATCCAATGGATTAACAAAAATCTCGACAACAGACTACCTTCCAAAATGACTAGGATACCATCCATTGGAGCAACAAAGATATCGAAAACAGACTACCTTCCATAATGACAAGGCTACCATCCAATGGAGTAACAAAAATCTCGAATACAGACTACCTTCCATAATGACTAGGATACCATCCATTGGAGTAACAAAAATCTCGACAACATACTACCTTCCATAATGACAAGGATACAATCTATTATAGTAACAAAAATACCGACAATAGACTACCTTCCATAATGACAAGACTACCATCCATTGTAGTAACAAAAATCTCGACAACAGACTACGTTCCATAATGACAAGGCTACCATCCCTTAGAGTAAGAAAAATCTCGACTACAAACTACCTTCCATAATGAAAAGGCTACCATCCATTGTAGTAACAAATATATCGACAACATACTACCTTCCATAATGACAAGGCTACCATCCCTTAGAGTAACAAAAATCACGACAACACACTACCTTCCATAATGACAAGTCTACCATCCATTGGAGTAACAAAATTCTCAACAATAGACTATCTTCCATAATGACAAGGGTACCATCATTGGAGTAACCCAAATATCCACAAGAGACTACCTTCCATAATGACAAGGCTACAATCCATTGGAGTCTACAAAATCTCGACAACAGACTACCTTCCATAATGACAAGGCTACCATCCATTGGAGTAACTAAAATCTCGACAACAGACTACCTTCCATAAGGACTAGGCTACCATCCATTGGAGTAACAAAGATATCGACAACAGACTACCTTCCATAACGACAAGGCTACAATCCATTGTAGTAACAAAAATCTCGACAATAGACTACCTTCCATAATGACAAGGCTACCATCCATTGGAGTAACAAAAATCTCGACAACAAACTACCTTCCATAATGACAAGGCTACCATCCATTGGAATAATAAAAATATTGACAACACACTACCTTCAATAATGACAAGGCTACCATCCAATGGAGTAACAAAAATCTCGACAAAAGACTACCTTCCAAAATGACTAGGATACCATCCATTAGAGCAACAACGATATCGGCAACAGACTACTTTCCATAACGACAAGGCTACAATCCCTTAGGGTAACAAAAATCATGACAAAAGACTACCTTCCATAATGAAAAGGCTACCATCCATTGGAGTAACAAAGATATAGACAACATTCTACCATCCATAATGACAAGGATACCATCCCTTAGAGTAATAAAAATCAAGACAACACACTACCTTCCATAATGACAAGTCTACCATCCATTGGAGTAACAAAAATATCAACAATAGACTACCTTCCATAATGACAAGGCTACCATCCATTGGAGTAACTAAAATCAAGACAAAATACTACCTTCCATAATGACTAGGATACCATCCATTGGAATAACAAAAATATCGACAACACACTACCTTCCATAATGACAAATCTATCATCCAATGGAGTAACAAAAATCTCGAGAACAGACTACCTTTCATAATGACAAGGCTACCATCCATTGGAATAACAAAAATCTCGACAACAGACTACGTTCCATAATGATAAGGCTACCATCCCTTAGAGTAAAAAAAATCTCGACAACAAATTACCTTCCATAATGAACAGGCTACCATCCATTGGAGTAACAAAGATATCGACAACATACTACCTTCCATAATGACAAAGCTACCATCCCTTAGAGTAACAAAAATCACGACAACACACTACCTTCCATAATGATAAGTCTACCATCCATTGGAGTAACAAAAATCTCAACAATAGACTATCTTCCATAATGACAAGGGTACCATCATTGGAATAAGCCATATATCCACAAGAGAATACCTTCCATAATGACAAGGCTACCATCCATTGGAGTAACTAAAATCTCGACAATAGACTACCTTCCATATTGACTAGGCTACCATCCATTGGAGTAACAAAGATATCGACAACAGACTACCTTAAATAACGACAAGGCTACAATCCATTGTAGTAACAAAAATCTCGACAACTGACTACCTTCCATAATGACACGGCTACCATCCATTGTAGTAACAAAAATCTCGTCAATAGACTACCTTCCATGATGACAAGGCTACCATCCATTGGAGTAACAAAAATCTCGACAACAGACTACCTTCCATAATGACAAGGCTACCATCCATTGGAATAACAAAAATATTGAAATAGACTACCTTCCATAATGACAAGCCTACCATCCATTGTAATAACAAAAATCTCGACAACAGACTACCTTCCATAATGACTAGGCTACCATCCATTGGAGTAACAAAGATATTGACATTAGAATACCTTCCATAACGACAAGGCTACAATCCATTATAGTAACAAAAATCTCGACAATAGACTACCTTCCATGATGACAAGGCTACCATCCATTGGAGTAACAAAAATCTCAACAAAAGACTACCTTTCATAATGACAAGGCTACCATCCATTGGAATAACAAAAATATCGACAACAGACTACCTTCCATAATGACAAGGCTATCATCCATTGGAATAACAAAAATCTCGATAACATACTACATTCCATAATGACTAGGCTAACATCCATTGGAGTAACAAAGATATCGACAATAGACTACCTTCCATAACGACAAGGCTACAATCCATTGTAGTAACAAAAATCTCGAGAATAGACTACCTTCCATAATGACACGGCTACAAACCATTGGAGTAACTAAAATCTCGACAACAGACTACCTTCCATAATGACTAGGATACCATCCATAGGTGTAACAAAGATATCGACAACAGACTACCTTCCATAACGACATGGCTACAATCCATTGGAGTAACAAAGATATCGACAACAGACTACCTTCCATGATGACCTGGCTACCATCCGTTGGAGTAACAAAAATCTCGACAACACACTATCTTCCATAATGACAAGGCTACCATCCATTGGAATAACAAAAATATCGACAACACACTAACTTCCATAAGGACAAGGCTACCATCCCTTAGAGTAACAAAAATCTCGACAACAGACTACCTTCCATAATGAGTAGGCTACCATCCATTGGAGTAACAAAGATATCGACAACAGACTGCCTTCCATAACGACAAGGCTACAATCCATTGTAGTAACAAAAATCTCGACAATAGACTACCTTCCATAATGACAATGCTACAAACCTTTGGAGTATAAAAAATCTCGACAATAGACTACCTTCCATAATGACAAGGCTACCATGCATTGGAGTAACTAAAATCTCGATAACAGACTACCTTCCATAATGACTAGGCTAGCATCCATTGGAGTAACAAAGATATCGACAATAGACTACCTTCCATAACGACAAGGCTACAATCCATTGTAGTAACAAAAATCTCGACAATAGACTACTTTCCATAATGACAAGGCTACAAACCTTTGGAGTATAAAAAATCTCGACAATAGACTACCTTCCATATTGACAAGGCTACCATCCATTGGAGTAACTAAAATCTCGACAACAGACTACCTTCCATAATGACTAGGCTACCATCCATTGGAGCAACAAAGATATCGAAAACAAACTACCTTCCATAACGACAAGGCTACAATCCCTTAGAGTAACAAAAATCATGACAAAAGACTACCTTCCATAATGAAAAGGCTACCATCTATTGGAGTAACAAAGATATAGACAACATGCTACCTTCCATAATGACAAGGCTACTATCCCTTAGAGTAATAAAAATCACGACAACACACTACCTTCCATAATGACAAGTCTACCATGCATTGGAGTAACAAAAATCTCAACAATAGACTACCTTCCATAATGACAAGGCTGAGATCCATTGGAGTGACAAAAATCAAGATGAAATACTACCTTCCATAATGACTAGGCTAACATCCATTGGAA
Source organism: Vicia faba (assembly GCA_948472305.1). NCBI lineage: Eukaryota > Viridiplantae > Streptophyta > Magnoliopsida > Fabales > Fabaceae > Vicia > Vicia faba. The sequence goes on from OX451741.1 coordinate 653,916,653, forward strand.
TAACAAAAATATCGACAACACACTACCTTCCATAATGACAAGGCTACCATCCAATGGAGTAACAAAAATCTCGAAAACAGACTACCTTCCATAATGACAAGCCTACCATCCATTGTAATAACAAAAATCTCGACAACAAACTACCTTCCATAATGACAAGGATACAATCTTTTATAGTAACAACAATATCGACAATAGACTACCTTCATAATGACAAGGCTACCATCCATTGGAATAACAAAAATCTCGACAACAGACTACGTTCCATAATGACAAGGCTACCATCCCTTAGAGTAAGAAAAATCTTGACAACAAACTACCTTCCTTAATGAAAAGTCTACCATCTATTGGAGTAACAAAGATATTGATAACATACTACCTTCCATAATGACAAGGCTACCATCCCTTAGAGTAACAAAAATCACGACAACACACTACCTTCCATAATGACAAGTCTACCATCCATTGGAGTAACCCAAATATCCACAAGAGACTACCTTCCATAATGACAAGGCTACAATCCATTGGAGTCTACAAAATCTCGACAACAGACTACCTTCCATAATGATAAGGCTACCATCCATTGGAGTAACTAAAATCTCGACAACAGACTACCTTCCATAATGACTAGGCTACCATCCATTGGAGTAACAAAGATATCGACAACAAACTACCTTCCTTAACGACATGGCTACAATCCATTGTAGTAACAAAAATCTCGACAACAGACTACCTTCCATAATGACAAGACTACCATCCATTGTAGTAACAAAAATCTCGACAATAGACTACCTTCCATAATGACAAGGCTACCATCCATTGGAGTAACAAAAATATCGACAACAAACTACCTTCCATAATGACAAGGCTACCATCCATTGGAATAACAAAAATATCGACAACCACACTACCTTCCATAATGACAAGGCTACCATCCAATGGAGTAACAAAAATCTCGACAATAGACTACCTACCAAAATGACTAGGATACCATCCATTGGAGAAACAAAGATATCGAATACAGACTACCTTCCATAACGACAAGGCTACAATCCCTTAGAGTAACAAAAATCATGACAAAAGACTACCTTCCATAATGAAAAGCCTACCATCCATTGGAGTAACAAAGATATAGACAACATACTACCTTCCATAATGACATGGCTACCATCCCTTAGAGTAATAAAAATCACGACAACACACTACCTTCCATAATGACAAGTCTACCATCCATTGGAGTAACAAAAATCTCAACAATAGACTACCTTCCATAATGACAAGGCTAACATCCATTGGAGTAACAAAAATCAAGAAAAATACTACCTTCCATAATGACTAGGCTACCATCCATTGGAATAACAAAAATATCGACAACACACTACCTTCCATAATGACAAGGCTACCATCCAATGGAGTAACAAAAATCTCAAAAACAGACTACCTTCCATAATGACTAGGATACCATGCATTGGAGTAACAAAAATCTCGACAACACACTACCTTCCATAATGACAAGGATACAATCTATTATAGTAACAAAAATATCGACAATAGAGTACCTTCATAATGACAAGGCTACCATCCATTGGAATAACAAAAATCTCGACAACAGACTGCGTTCCATAATGACATGGCTACCATCCCTTAGAGTAAGAAAAAACTCGACAACAAACTACCTTCCATAATGAAAAGGCTACCATCCATTTGAGTAACAAAGATATCGATTACATACTACCTTCCATAATGACAAGGCTACCATCCCTTAGAGTAAAAAAAATCACGACAACACACTACCTTCCATAATGACAAGTCTACCATCCATTGGAGTACCCCAAATATCCACAAGAGACTACCTTCCATAATGACAAGGCTACAATCCATTGGAGTCTACAAAATCTCGACAACAGACTACCTTCCATAATGATAAGGCTACCATCCATTGGAGTAACTAAAATCTCGACAACAGACTACCTTCCATAATGACAAGGCTAACATCCATTGGAGTAACAAAGATATAGACAACAGACTACCTTCCATAACGACATGGCTACAATCCAGTGTAGTAACAAAAATCTCGACAATAGACTACCTTCCATAATGACAAGACTACCATCCATTGTAGTAACAAAAATCTCGACAATAGACTACCTTCCATAATGACAAGGCTACCATCCATTGGAGTAACAAAAATCTCGACAACAAACTACCTTCCATAATGACAAGGCTACCATCCATTGGAATAACAAAAATATCGACAACACACTACCTTCCATAATGACAAGGCTACCATCCAATGGATTAACAAAAATCTCGACAACAGACTACCGTCCAAAATGACTAGGATACCATCCATTGGAGCAACAAAGATATCGAAAACAGACTACCTTCCATAATGACAAGGCTACCATCCAATGGAGTAACAAAAATCTCGAATACAGACTACCTTCCATAATGACTAGGATACCATCCATTGGAGTAACAAAAATCTCGACAACACACTACCTTCCATAATGACAAGGATACAATCTATTATAGTAACAAAAATACCGACAATAGACTACCTTCCATAATGACAAGACTACCATCCATTGTAGTAACAAAAATCTCGACAACAGACTACGTTCCATAATGACAAGGCTACCATCCCTTAGAGTAAGAAAAATCTCGACAACAAACTACCTTCCATAATGAAAAGGCTACCATCCATTGAAGTAAAAAAGATATCGATAACATACTACATTCCATAATGACAAGGCCACCATCCATTGTAGCAACAAAAATCTCAACAATAGACTACCTTCCATAATGACAAGACTACCATCCATTGTAGTAACAAAAATCTCGACAATAGACTACCTTCCATAATGACAAGGCTACCATCCATTGGAGTAACAAAAATCTCGACAACAAACTACCTTTCATAATGACAAGGCTACCATCCATTGGAATAACAAAATTATCGACAACACACTACCTTCCATAATGACAAGGCTACCATCCAATGGAGTAACAAAAATCTCGACAACAGACTACCTTCCAAAATGACTAGGATACCATCCATTGGAGCAACAAAGATATCGAAAACAGACTACCTTCCATAACGATAAGGCTACAATCCCTTAGAGTAACAAAAATCATAACAAAAGACTACCTTCCATAATGAAAAGGCTACCATCCATTGGAGTAACAAAGATATAGACAACATACTACCTTCCATAATGACAAGGCTACCATCCCTTAGAGTAATAAAAATCACAACAACACACTACCTTCCATAATGACAAGTCTACCATCCATTGGAGTAACAAAAATCAAGACAAAATACTACCTTCCATAATGACTAGGCTACCATCCATTGGAATAACAAAAATATCGACAACACACTACCTTCCATAATGACAAGGCTACCATCCAATGGAGTAAAAAAAATCTCGAAAACAAACTACCTTCCATAATGACTAGGATACCATCCATTGGAGTAACAAAAATCTCGACAACACACTACCTTCCATAATGACAAGGATACAATCTATTATAGTAACAAAAATATCGACAATAGACTACCTTCATAATGACAAGGCTGCCATCCATTGGAATATAAAAATCTCGACAACAGACTACGTTCCATAATGACAAGGCTACCATCCCTTAGAGTAAGAAAAATCTCGACAACAAACTACCTACCAAAATGAAAAGGCTACCATCCATTGGAGTAACAAAGATATCGATAACATACTACCTTCCATAATGACAAGGCTACCATCCCTTAGAGTAACAAAAATCGCGACAACACACTACCTTCCATAATGACAAGTCTACCATCCATTGGAGTAACCCAAATATCCACAAGAGACTACCTTCCATAATGACAAGGCTACAATCCATTGGAGTCTACAAAATCTCGACAACAGACTACCTTCCATAATGATAAGGCTACCATCCATTGGAGTAACTAAAATCTCGACAACAGACTACCTTCCATAATGACTAGGCTACCATCCATTGGAGTAACAAAGATATCGACAACAGACTACCTTCCATAACGACATGGCTACAATCCATTGTAGTAACAAAAATCTCGACAATAGACTACCTTCCATAATGATAAGGCTACAATCCATTGGAGTAACTAAAATCTCGACAACAGACTACCTTCCATAATGACAAGGCTACCATCCATTGGAGAAACAAAAATCTCGACAACAAACTACCTTCCATAATGACAAGGCTACCATCCATTGGAATAACAAAAATATCGACAACACACTACCTTCCATAATGACAAGGCTACCATCCAATGGATTAACAAAAATCTCGACAACAGACTACCTTCCAAAATGACTAGGATACCATCCATTGGAGCAACAAAGATATCGAAAACAGACTACCTTCCATAACGACAAGGCTACAATCCCTTAGAGTAACAAAAATCATGACAAAAGACTACCTTCCATAATGAAAAGGCTACCATCCATTGGAGTAACAAAGATATAGACAACATACTGCCTTCCATAATGACAAGGCTACCATCCCTTAGAGTAATAAAAATCACGACAACACACTACCTTCCATAATGACAAGTCTACCATCCATTGGAGTAAAAAAAATCTCAATAATAGACTACCTTCCATAATGAAAAGGCTACCATCCATTGAAGTAAAAAAGATATCGATAACATACTACATTCCATAATGACAAGGCCACCATCCATTGTAGTAACAAAAATCTCGACAATAGACTACCTTCCATAATGACAAGACTACCATCCATTGTATTAACAAAAATCTCGACAATAGACTACCTTCCATAATGACAAGGCTACCATCCATTGGAGTAACAAAAATCTCGACAACAAACTACCTTCCATAATGACAAGGCTACCATCCATTGGAATAACAAAAATATCGACAACACACTACCTTCCATAATGACAAGGCTACCATCCAATGGAGTAACAAAAATCTCGACATCAGACTACCTTCCAAAATGACTAGGATACCATCCATTGGAGCAACAAAGATATCGAAAACACACTACCTTCCATAACGACAAGGCTACAATCCCTTAGAGTAACAAAAATCATAACAAAAGACTACCTTCCATAATGAAAAGGCTACCATCCATTGGAGTAACAAAGATATAGACAACATACTAGCTTCCATAATGATAAGGCTACCATCCATTGGAGTAACTAAAATCTCGACAACAGACTACATTCCATAATTACTAGGCTACCATCCATTGGATTAACAAAGATATCGACAACAGACTACCTTCCATAACGACATGGCTACAATCCATCGTAGTAACAAAAATCTCGACAATAGACTACCTTCCATAATGACAAGGCTACCATCCATTGGAGTAACAAACATCTCGACAACAAACTACCTTCCATAATGACAAGGCTACCATCCATTGGAGTAACAAAGATATAGACAACATACTACCTTCCATAATGACAAGGCTACCATCCCTTAGAGTAATAAAAATCACGACAACACACTACCTTCCATAATTACAAGGCTAACATCCATTGGAGTAACAAAAATAAAGACAAAATACTACCTTCCATAATGACTAGGCTACAATCCATTGGAATAACAAAAATATCAACAACACACTACCTTCCATAATGACAAGGCTACCATCCAATGTAGTAACAAAAATCTCGAAAACAGACTACCTTCCATAATGACTAGGATACCATCCATTGGAGTAATAAAAATCTCGATAACACACTACCTTCCATAATGACAAGGATACAATCTATTATAGTAACAAAAATATCGACAATAGACTACCTTCATAATGACAAGGCTACCATCCATTGGAATAACAAAATTCTCGACAACAGACTACGTTCCATATGACAAGGCTACCAACCCTTAGAGTAAGAAAAATCTCGACAACAAACTACCTTCCATAATGAAAAGGCTACCATCCATTGGAGTAACAAAGATATCAATAACATACTACCTTCCATAATGACAAGGCTACCATCCCTTAGAGTAACAAAAATCACGACAACACACTACCTTCCATAATGACAAGTCTACCATCCATTGGAGTAACCCAAATATCCACAAGAGACTACCTTCCATAATGACAAGGCTACCATCCATTGGAGTAACTAAAATCTCGACAACAGAAAACCTTCCATAATGACAAGGCTACCATCCATTGGAGTAACAAAGATATCGACAACAGACTACCTTCTATAACGACATGGCTACAATCCATTGTAGTAACAAAAATCTCGACAATAGACTACCTTCCAGAATGACAAGACTACCATCCATTGTAGTAACAAAAATCTCGACAATAGACTACCTTCCATAATGACAAGGCTACCATCCTTTGGAGTAACAAAAATCTCGACAACAAACTACCTTCCATAATGACAAGGCTACCATCCATTGGAATAACAAAAATATCGACAACACAATACCTTCCATAATGACAAGGCTACCATCCAATGGATTAACAAAAATCTCGACAACAGACTACCCTCCAAAATGACTAGGATACCATCCATTGGAGCAACAAAGATATCGAAAACAGACTACCTTCCATAATGACAAGGCTACCATCCAATGGAGTAACAAAAATCTCGAATACAGACTACCTTCCATAATGACTAGGATACCATCCATTGGAGTAACGAAAATCTCGACAACACACTACCTTCCATAATGACAAGGATACAATCTATTATTGTAACAAAAATACCGACAATAGACTACCTTCCATAATGACAAGACTACCATCCATTGTAGTAACAAAAATCTCGACAACAGACTACGTTCCATAATGACAAGGCTACCATCCCTTAGAGTAAGAAAAATCTCGACAACAAACTACCTTCCATAATGAAAAGGCTACCATCCATTGAAGTAAAAAAGATATCGATAACATACTACATTCCATAATGACAAGGCCACCATCCATTGTAGTAACAAAAATCTCGACAATAGGCTACCTTCCATAATGACAAGACTACCATCCATTGTAGTAACAAAAATCTCGACAATAGACTACCTTCCATAATGACAAGGCTACCATCCATTGGAGTAACAAAAATCTCGACAACAAACTACCTTCCATAATGACAAGGCTACCATCCATTGGAGAAACAAAAATCTCGACAACAAACTACCTTCCATAATGACAAGGCTACCATCCATTGGAATAACAAAAATATCGACAACACACTACCTTCCATAATGACAAGGCTACCATCCAATGGATTAACAAAAATCTCGACAACAGACTACCTTCCATAACGATAAGGCTACAATCCCTTAGAGTAACAAAAATCATGACAAAAGACTACCTTCCATAATGAAAAGGCTACCATCCATTGGAGTAACAAAGATATAGACAACATACTACCTTCCATAATGACAAGGCTACCATCCCTTAGAGTAATAAAAATCACGACAACACACTACCTTCCATAATGACAAGTCTAACATCCATTGGAGTAACAAAAATCAAGACAAAATACTACCTTCCATAATGAATAGGCTACCATCCATTGGAATAACAAAAATATCGACAACACACTACCTTCCATAATGACAAGGCTACCATCCAATGGAGTAACAAAAATCTCGAAAACAGACTACCTTCCATAATGACTGGGATACCATCCATTGGAGTAACAAAAATCTCGACAACACACTACCTTCCATAATGACAAGGATACAATCTATTATAGTAACAAAAATATCGACAATAGACTACCTTCATAATGACAAGGCTGCCATCCATTGGAATAACAAAAATCTCGACAACAGACTACGTTCCATAATGACAAGGCTACCATCCCTTAGAGTAAGAAAAATCTCGACAACAAACTACCTTCCATAATGAAAAGGCTACCATCCATTGGAGTAACAAAGATATCGATAACATACTACCTTCCATAATGACAAGGCTACCATCCCTTAGAGTAACAAAAATCACGACAACACACTACCTTCCATAATGACAAGTCTACCATCCATTGGAGTAACCCAAATATCCACAAGAGACTACCTTCCATAATGACAAGGCTACAATCCATTGGAGTCTACAAAATCACGACAACAGACTACCTTCCATAATGATAAGGCTACCATCCATTGGAGTAACTAAAATCTCGACAACACACTACCTTCCATAATGACTAGGCTACCATCCATTGGAGTAACAAAGATATCGATAACAGACTACCTTCCATAACGACATGGCTACAATCCATTGTAGTAACAAAAATCTCGACAATAGACTACCTTCCATAATGATAAGGCTACAATCCATTGGAGTAACTAAAATCTCGACAACAGACTACCTTCCATAATGACAAGGCTACCATCCATTGGAGAAACAAAAATCTCGACAACAAACTACCTTCCATAATGACAAGGCTACCATCCATTGGAATAACAAAAATATCGACAACACACTACCTTCCATAATGACAAGGCTACCATCCAATGGATTAACAAAAATCTCGACAACAGACTACCTTCCAAAATGACTAGGATACCATCCATTGGAGCAACAAAGATATCGAAAACAGACTACCTTCCATAACGACAAGGCTACAATCCCTTAGAGTAACAAAAATCATGACAAAAGACTACCTTCCATAATGAAAAGGCTACCATCCATTGGAGTAACAAAGATATAGACAACATACTACCTTCCATAATGACAAGGCTACCATCCCTTAGAGTAATAAAAATCACGACAACACACTACCTTCCATAATGAAAAGTCTACCATCCATTGGAGTAAAAAAAATCTCAACAATAGACTACCTTCCATAATGACAAGGCTAACATCCATTGGAGTAACAAAAATCAAGACAAAATACTAGCTTCCATAATGACTAGGCTACCATCCATTGGAATAACAAAAATATCGACAACACACTACCTTCCATAATGACAAGGCTACCATCCAATGGAGTAACAAAAATCTCGACATCAGACTACCTTCCAAAAGGACTAGGATACCATCCATTGGAGCAACAAAGATATCGAAAACACACTACCTTCCATAACGACAAGGCTACAATCCCTTAGAGTAACAAAAATCATAACAAAAGACTACATTCCATAATGAAAAGGCTACCATCCATTGGAGTAACAAAGATATAGACAACATACTACCTTCCATAATGATAAGGCTACCATCCATTGGAGTAACTAAAATCTCGACAACAGACTACCTTCCATAATGACTAGGCTACCATCCATTGGAGTAACAAAGATATCGACAACAGACTACCTTCCATAACGACATGGCTACAATCCATTGTAGTAACAAAAATCTCGACAATAGACTATCTTCCATAATGACAAGACTACCATCCATCGTAGTAACAAAAATCTCGACAATAGACTACCTTCCATAATGACAAGGCTACCATCCATTGGAGTAAAAAAAATCTCGACAACAAACTACCTTCCATAATGACAAGGCTACCATCCATTGGAGTAACAAAGATATAGACAACATACTACCTTCCATAATGACAAGGCTACCATCCCTTAGAGTAATAAAAATCACGACAACACACTACCTTCCATAATGACAAGGCTAACATCCATTGGAGTAACAAAAATAAAGACAAAATACTACCTTCCATAATGACTAGGCTACAATCCATTGGAATAACAAAAATATCGACAACACACTACCTTCCATAATGACAAGGCTACCATCTAATGTAGTAACAAAAATCTCGAAAACAGACTACCTTCCATAATGACTAGGATACCATCCATTGGAGTAATAAAAATCTCAATAACACACTACCTTCCATAATGACAAGGATACAATCTATTATAGTAACAAAAATATCGACAATAGACTACCTTCATAATGAAAAGGCTATCATCCATTGGAATAACAAAAATCTCGACAACAGACTACGTTCCATAATGACAAGGCTACCATCCCTTAGAGTAAGAAAAATCTCGACAACAAACTACCTTCCATAATGAAAAGGCTACCATCCATTGGAGTAACAAAGATATCAATAACATACTACCTTCCATAATGACAAGGCTACCATCCCTTAGAGTAACAAAAATCACGACAACACACTACCTTCCATAATGACAAGTCTACAATCCATTGGAGTAACCCAAATATCCACAAGAGACTACCTTCCATAATGACAAGGCTACCATCCCTTGGAGTAACAAATATCTCGACAACAGACTACCTTCCATAATGCCTAGGCTACCATCCATTGGAGTAACAAAGATATCGACAACAGACTACCTTCTATAACGACATGGCTACAATCCATTGTAGTAACAAAAATCTCGACAATAGACTACCTTCCAGAATGACAAGACTACCATCCATTGTAGTAACAAAAATCTCGACAATAGACTACCTTCCATAATGACAAGGCTACCATCCATTGGAGTAACAAAAATCTCGACAACAAACTACCTTCCATAATGACAAGGGTACCATCCATTGGAATAACAAAAATATCGACAACACACTACCTTCCATAATGACAAGGCTACCATCCAATGGATTAACAAAAGTCTCGACAACAGACTACCTTCCAAAATGACTAGGATACCATCCATTGGAGCAACAAAGCTATCGAAAACAGACTACCTTCCATAACGACAAGGCTACAATCCCTTAGAGTAACAAAAATCATGACAAAAGACTACCTTCCATAATGAAAAGGCTAACATCCATTGGAGTAACAAAAATCAAGACAAAATACTACCTTCCATAATGACTAGGCTACCATCCATTGGAATAACAAAAATATCGACAACACACTACCTTCCATAATGACAAGGCTACCATCCAATGGAGTATGAAAAATCTCGAAAACAGACTACCTTCCATAATGACTAGGATACCATCCATTGGAGTAACAAAAATCTCGACAACACACTACCTTCCATAATGACAAGGATACAATCTATTATAGTAACAAAAATATCGACATAGACTACCTTCATAATGACAAGGCTACCATCCATTGGAATAACAAAAATCTCGACAAGAGACTATGTTCCATAAAGACAAGGCTACCATCCCTTAGAGTAAGAAAAATCTCGACAACAAACTACCTTCCATAATGAAAAGGCTACCATCCATTGGAGTAACAAAGATATCAATAACATACTACCTTCCATAATGACAAGGCTACCATCCCTTAGAGTAACAAAAATCACGACAACACACTACCTTCCATAATGACAAGTCTACCATCCATTGGAGTAACCCAAATATCCACAAGAGACTACCTTCCATAATGACAAGGCTACAATCCATTGGAGTCTACAAAATCTCGACAACAAACTACCTTCCATAATGATAAGGCTACCATCCATTGGAGTAACTAATATCTCGACAACAGACTACCTTCCATAATGACTAGGCTACCATCCATTGGAGTAACAAAGATATCGACAACAGACTACCTTCCATAACGACATGGCTACAATCCATTGTAGTAACAAAAATCTCGACAATAGGCTACCTTCCATAATGACAAGACTACCATCCATTGTAGTAACAAAAATCTCGACAATAGACTACCTTCCATAATGACAAGGCTACCATCCATTGGAGTAACAAAAATCTCGACAACAAACTACCTTCCATAATGACAAGGGTACCATCCATTGGAATAACAAAAATATCGACAACACACTACCTTCCATAATGACAAGGCTACCATCCAATGGATTAACAAAAATATCGACAACAGACTAGCTTCCAAAATGACTAGGATACCATCCATTGGAGCAACAAAGATATCGAAAACAGACTACCTTCCATAACGACAAGGCTACAATCCCTTAGAGTAACAAAAATCATGACAAAAGACTACCTTCCATAATGAAAAGGCTACCATCCATTGGAGTAACAAAGATATAGACAACATACTACCTTCCATAATGACAAGGCTACCATCCCTTAAAGTAATAAAAATCACGACAACACACTACCTTCCATAATGACAAGTCTACCATCCATTGGAGTAACAAAAATCTTAACAATAGACTACCTTCCATAATGACAAGGCTAACATCCATTGGAGTAAAAAAAATCAAGACAAAATACTACCTTCCATAATGACTAGGCTACCATCCATCGGAATAACAAAAATATCGACAACACACTACCTTCCATAATGACAAGGCTACTATCCAATGGAGTAAAAAAAATCTCGACAACAGAATACCTTCCAAAATGACTAGGATAGCATCCATTGGAGCAACAAAGATATCGAAAACAGACTACCTTCCATAACGACAAGGCTACAATCCCTTAGAGTAACAAAAATTATGACAAAAGACTACCTTCCATAATGAAAAGGCTACCATCCATTGGAGTAACAAAGATATAGACAACATACTAACTTCCATAATGATAAGGCTACCATCCATTGGAGTAACTAAAATCTCGACAACAGACTACCTTATATAATGACAAGGCTACCATCCATTGGAGTAACAAAAATATCGACAACAGACTACCTTCCATAATGACAAGGCTACCATCCATTGGAATAACAAAAATCTCGACAACAGACTACCTTCCATAATGACAAGGCTACCATCCAATGGATTAACAAAATTCTCGACAACAGACTACCTTCCAAAATGACTAGGATACCATCCATTGGAGCAACAAAGATATCGAAAACAAACTACCTTCCATAATGACAAGGCTACCATCCATTGGAATAACAAAAATATCGATAACACACTACCTTCCATAATGACAAGGCTATCATCCAATGGAGTAACAAAAATCTCGACAACAGAGTACCTTCCAAAATGACTAGGATACCATCCATTGGAGCAACAAAGATATCGAAAACAGACTACCTTCCATAACGACAAGGCTACAATCCCTTAGAGTAACAAAAATCATGACAAAAGACTACCTTCCATAATGAAAAGGCTACCATCCATTGGAGTAACAAAGATATAGACAACATACTACCTTCCATAATGACAAGGCTACCATCCCTTAGAGTAAAAAAATCACGACAACACACTACCTTTCATAATGACAAGTCTACCATCCATTGGAGTAACAAAAATCTCAACAATAGACTACCTTCCATAATGACAAGGCTAACATCCATTGGAGTAACAAAAATCAAGACAAAATACTACCTTCCATAATGACTAGGCTACCATCCATTGGAATAACAAAAATATCGACAACACACTACCTTCCATAATGACAAGGCTAACATCCATTGAAGTAACAAAAATCAAGACAAAATACTACCTTCCATAATGGCTAGGCTACCATCCATTGGAATAACAAAAATATCGACAACACACTACCTTCCATAATGACAAGGCTAACATCCAATGGAGTAACAAAAATCTCGAAAACAGACTACCTTCCATAATGACTAGGATACCATCCATTGGAGTAACAAAAATCTCGACAACACACTACCTTCCATAATGACAATGATACAATCTATTATAGTAACAAAAATATCGACAATAGACTACCTTCATAATGACAAGGCTACCATCCATTGGAATAACAAAAATATCGACAACATACTACCTTCCATAAAGACAAGGCTACAATCCATTGTAGTAACAAAAATCACGACAACAGACTACCTTGCATAATGACAAGGCTAGCATCCAATGTAGTAACAAAAATCTCGACAACAGACTACCTTCCATAGTGACAAGGCTACCATCCATTGGAGTAACAAAAATCTCGACAACACACTACCTTCCATAATAACAAGGCTACCATCTATTGGAATAACAAAAATATCGACAACATACTACATTCCATAATGACAAGGCTACCATCCATTGAAGTAACAAAAATCTCTACAATAGACTACCTTCCATAATGACAAGGATACCATCCATTGGAGTAACAAAGATATCGACAACATACTACCTTCCATAATCACAAAGCTACAATCTATTATAGTAACAAAAATCTTGACATTAGACTACCTTCCATAATGACAAGGCTACCATCCATTGTAGTGACAAAAATCTCGACAATAGACTACCTTCCATAATGACAAGGCTACCATCCATTGTAGTAAAAAGAATCTCGACATCATACTACCTTCCATAATGACAAGGCTACAATCTATTATAGTAACAAAAATCTCGACAACAGACTATCTTCCATAACGAAAAGGCTACAATCTATTGTAGTAACAAAAATCTTGACAACAGACTACCTTCCATAATGACAACGCTACCATCCATTGGAGTAACAAAAATCTCGACAAAATACTACCTTCCATAATGACAAGGCTACAATCTATTATAGTAACAAAAATATTGACAATAGACTACCTTTCAAAATGACAAGGCTACCATCCATTGGAATAACAAAAATCTCGACAACAAACTACTTTCCATAATGACAAGGCCACCATCCCTTATCGTAACAAAAATCTAGACAACAGACTACCTTCCATAATGACAAGGCTACCATCCATTGGAGTAACAAAGATATCGACAACATACTACCTTCCATAATTACAAGGGTAACATCATTGGATTAACAAAAATATCCACAAGAGACTACCTTCCATAATGACAAGGCTACAATCCACGGGAGTATAAAAAGTCTCGACAACAGACTACCTTCCATAATGACAAGGCTACCATCCATTGGAGTAAAAAAATCACGACAACAAACTACCTTCCATAATGACAAGGCTACCATCCATTGGAATAACAAAAATATCGATAACACACTACTTTCCATAATGACAAGGCTACCATCCAATGGAGAAACTAAAATCTCGACAACGGACTACCTTCCATAATGACTAAGCTACCATCCATTGGAGTAAGAAAGATATCGATAACATACTACCTTCCATAACGACAAGGATACAATCCATGGTAGTAACAAAAATCTCGACAACAGACTACCTTCTATAGTGACAAGGATACCATCCAATGGAATAACAAAAATCTCGACAATAAACTAACTTCCATAATGACAAGGCTACCATCCCTTAGAGTGACAAAAATCTCGACAACAGACTACCTTCCATAATGACTAGGCTACCATCCATTGGAGTAACAAAGATATCAACAACAGACTACCTTCCATAACGACAAGGCTACAATCCATTATAGTAACAAAAATCTCGACAATAGACTACCTTCCATAATGACAAGGCTACCATCCAATATAGTAACAAAAATCTCGACAACAGACTACCTTCCATAATGACAAGCCTACCATCCATTGGAGTAACAAAAATCTCGACAACAGACTACCTTCCATCATGACAAGGCTACCATCCATTTGAGTAACAAAAATCTCGACAACAGACTAGCTTCCATAATGACTAGGCTACCATCCATTGGAGTAACAAAGATATCAACAACAGACTACCTTCCATAACGACAAGGCTACAATCCATTATAGTAACAAAAATCTCGACAACATACTACCTTCCATAATCACATGGATACCATCCATTGGAGTAATAAAAATCTCGACAACAGACTACCTTCTATAATGACTAGGCTACCATCCTTTGGAGTAACAAAGATATCAATAGCAGACTACCTGCCATAACGAGAAGGCTACAATCCATTGTAGTAACAAAAATCTCGACATTAGACTACCTTCCATAATGACAAGGCTACCATCCATTGTAGTGACAAAAATCTCGACAATTGACTACCTTCCATAATGACTAGGCTACCATCCTTTGGAGTAACAAAGATATCGATAGCAGACTACCTGCCATAACGAGAAGGCTACAATCCATTGTAGTAACAAAAATCTCGACATTAGACTACCTTCCATAATGACAAGGCTACCATCCGTTGTAGTGACAAAAATCTCGACAATAGACTACCTTCCATAATGACAAGGCTACCATCCATTGTAGTAAAAAGAATCTCGACATCATACTACCTTCCATAATGACAAGGCTACCATCCATTGGAGTAACAAAAATCTCGACAACAGGCTACCTTCCATAATGACAAGGCTACCATCCATTGGAGTAAAAAAGATATCGACAAAATACTACCTTCCATAATCACAAGGATACCATCCATTGGAGTAACATAAATCTCGACAATAGACTACCTTCCATAATGACTAGGTTACCATCCTTTGGAGTAACAAAGATATCGATAGCAGACTACCTTCCATAATGACAAGGCTACCATCCATTGGAGTAACAAAAATCTCGACAACAGACTAACTTCCATAATGACAAGTCTACCATTCATTGGAATAACAAAAATATCGATAACACACCACCTTCCATAATGACAAGGCTACCATCCATTGGAGTAACAAAAATATCGACAACACACCACCTTCCATTATGACAAGGCTACAATCCATTGTAGTAACAAAAATCTCGACAATAGACAACCTTCCATAATGACAAGGCTAGCATCCATTGGAGTAACAAAAATTTCGACAACAGACTAACTTCCTTAATGACAAGGCTACCATCCATTGGAATAACAAAAATATTGACAACACACTACCTTACATAATGAAAAGGCTACCATCCATTGGAGTAACAAAGATATCGACAACATACTACCTTCCATAATCACAAGGATACCATCCATTGGAGTAACAAAAATCTCGAAAACAAACTACCTTCTATTATGACTAGGCTACCATCCTTTGGAGTAACTAAGATATCGATAGCAGACTACCTGCCATAACAACAAGGCTACAATCCATTATAGTAACAAAAATCTCGACAATAGACTACCTTCCACAATAACAAGGCTACCGTCCCTTAGAGTAACAAACATCTCGACAACAGACTACCTTCCATAATAACTAGGCTACCATCCATTGGAGTAACAAAGATATCGACAACAGACTACCTTCCATAAAGTCAAGGCTATAATCCATTGTATTAACAAAAATCATGACAACAAACTACCTTCCATAATGACAAGGCTACCATCCAATGTAGTAACAAAAATCTCGACAACGGACTACCTTCCATAGTTTCAAGGCTACCATCCATTAGAGTAACAAAAATCTCGACAACAGAATACCTTCCATAATGACAAGGCTACCATCTATTGGAATAACAAAAATATCGACAACACACTACCTTGCATAATGACAAGGCTACCATCCATTCAAGTATCAAAAATCTCTACAATAGACTACCTTCCATAATGACAAGGCTACCATCCATTGGAGTCACATAGATATCGACAACATACTACCTTCCATAATCACAAGGATACCATCCATTGGAGTAACAAAAATATCGACAACAAACTACCTCCCATAATGACTAGGCTACCATCCATTGGAGTAACAAAAATATCGACAACACACCACCTTCCATAATGACAATGCTACAATCCATTGTACTAACAAAAATCTCGACAATAGACAACCTTCCATAATGACAAGGCTACCATCCATTGGAGTAACAAAAATCTCGACAACAGGCTACCTTCCATAATGACAAGGCTACCATCCATTGGAGTAAAAAAGATATCGACAACATACTACCTTCCATAATCACAAGGATACCATCCATTGGAGTAACATAAATGTCGACAACAGACTACCTTCCATAATGATTAGGTTACCATCCTTTGGAGTAACAAAGATATCGATAGCAGACTACCTTCCATACTGACAAGGCTACCATCCATTGGAGTAACAAAAATCTCGACAACAGACTAACTTCCATAATGACAAGTCTACCATTCATTGGAATAACAAAAATATCGATAACACACCACCTTCCATAATGACAAGGCTACCATCCATTGGAGTAACAAAAATATCGACAACACACCACCTTCCATTATGACAAGGCTACAATCCATTGTAGTAACAAAAATCTCGACAATAGACAACCTTCCATAATGACAAGGCTACCATCCATTGGAGTAACAAAAATTTCGACAACAGACTAACTTCCTTAATGACAAGGCTACCATCCATTGGAATAACAAAAATATTGACAACACACTACCTTACATAATGACAAGGCTACCATCCATTGGAGTAACAAAGATATCGACAACATACTACCTTCCATCATCACAAGGATACCATCCGTTGGAGTAACAAAAATCTCGAAAACAAACTACCTTCTATTATGACTAGGCTACCATCCTTTGGAGTAACAAAGATATCGATAACAGACTACCTGCCATAACAACAAGGCTACAATCCATTATAGTAACAAAAATCTCGACAATATACTACCTTCCACATTGACAAGGCTACCGTCCCTTAGAGTAACAAAAATCTCGACAACAGACTACCTTCCATAATAACTAGGCTACCATCCATTGGAGTAACAAAGATATCGACAACAGACTACCTTCCATAAAGTCAAGGCTATAATCCATTGTATTAACAAAAATCACGACAACAGACTACCTTCCATAATGACAAGGCTACCATCCAATGTAGTAACAAAAATCTCGACAATGGACTACCTTCCATAGTTTCTAGGCTACCATCCATTGGAGTAACAAAAATCTCGACAACAGACTACCTTCCATAATGACAAGGCTACCATCTATTAGAATAACAAAAATATCGACAACACACTACCTTGCATAATGACAAGGCTACCATCCATTCAAGTATCAAAAATCTCTACAACAGACTACCTTCCATAATGACAAGGCTACCATCCATTGGAGTAACATAGATATCGACAACATACTACCTTCCATAATCACAAGGATACCACCCATTGGAGTAACAAAAATTTCGAAAACAGACTACCTTCAATAATGACTAGGCTACCATCCTTTGGAGTAACAAAGATATCGATAGTAGACTACCTGCCATAACGACAAGGCTACAATCCATTGTAGTAACAAAAATCTCGACAATAGACTACCTTCCATAATGACAAGGCTACCATCCATCGTAGTGACAAAAATCTCGACAATAGACTACCTTCCATAATGACAAGGCTACCATCCATTGTAGTAACAAGAATCTCGACAACATACTACCTTCCATAATGACAAGGCTACATTCTATTATAGTAACAAAAATCTCTACAACAGACTATCTTCCATAACGAAAAGGCTACAATCTATTGTAGTAACAAAAATCTCGACAACAGACTACCTTCCATAATGACATGGCTACCATCCATTGTAGTAACAAAAATCTCGTCAATAGACTACCTTCCATGATGACAAGGCTACCATCCATTGGAGTAACAAAAATATCGACAACAGACTACCTTCCATAATGACAAGGCTACATTTTATTATAGTAACAAAAATCTCGACAACACACTACCTTGCATAATGACAAGGCTACCATCCATTGGAGTAACAAAAATCTCTACAACAGACTACCTTCCATAATGACAAGGCTACCATCCATTGGAGTAACAAAGATATCGACAACATACTACCTTCCATAATCACAAGGATACCATCCATTGGAGTAACAAAAATCTCGAAAACAGACTACCTTCTATTATGACTAGGCTACCATCCTTTGGAGTAACAAAGATATCGATAGCAGACTACCTGCCATAACAACAAGGCTACAATCCATTATAGTAACAAAAATCTCGACAATAGACTACCTTCCACAATGAAAAGGCTACCGTCCCGTAGAGTAACAGAAATCTCGACAACAGACTACCTTCCATAATAACTAGGCTACCATCCATTGGAGTAACAAAGATATCGACAACAGACTACCTTCCATAAAGACAAGGCTATAATCCATTGTATTAACAAAAATCATGACAACAGACTACCTTCCATAATGACAAGGCTACCATCCAATGTAGTAACAAAAATCTCGACAACGGACTACCTGCCATAGTTTCAAGGCTACCATCCATTGGAGTAACAAAAATCTCGACAACAGACTACCTTCCATAATGACAAGGCTACCATCTATTGGAATAACAAAAATATCGACAACACACTACCTTGCATAATGACAAGGCTACCATCCATTCAAGTATCAAAAATCTCTATAACAGACTACCTTCCATAATGACAAGGCAACCATCCATTGGAGTAACATAGATATCGACAACATACTACCTTCCATAATCACAAGGATACCATCCATTGGAGTAACAAAAATTTCGAAAACAGACTACCTTCTATAATGACTAGGCTACCATCCTTTGGAGTAACAAAGATATTGATAGTAGACTACCTCCCATAACGACAAGGCTACAATCCATTGTAGTAACAAAAATCTCGATAATAGACTACCTTCCATAATGACAAGGCTACCATCCATTGTAGTGACAAAAATCTCGACAATAGACTACCTTCCATAATGACAAGGCTACCATCCATTGTAGTAACAAGAATCTCGACAACATACTACCTTCCATAATGACAAGGTTACATTCTATTATAGTAACAAAAATCTCTACAACAGACTATCTTCCATAACGAAAAGGCTACAATATATTGTAGTAACAAAAATCTCGACAACAGACTACATTCCATAATGACATGGCTACCATCCATTGTAGTGACAAAAACATCGACAAAATACTACCTTTTATAATGAAAAGGCTACCATCCATTGGAGTAACAAAAATATCGACAACAGACTACCTTCCATAATGACAAGGCTACATTCTATTATAGTAACAAAAATCTCGACAACACACTACCTTGCATAATGACAAGGCTACCATCCATTGGAGTAACAAAGATATCGACAACATACTACCTTCCATAATCACAAGGATACCATCCATTGGAGTAACAAAAATCTCGAAAACAGACTACCTTCTATTATGACTAGGCTACAATCCTTTGGAGTAACAAAGATATCGATAGTAGACTACCTGCCATAACAACAAGGCTACAATCCATTGTAGTAACAAAAATCTCGACAATAGACTACCTTCCACAATGACAAGGCTACCATCCATTGTAGTGAGAAAAATCTCGACAATAGACTACCTTCCATAATGACAAGGCTACCATCCATTGTAGTAACAAGAATCTCGACCACATACTACCTTCCATAATGACAAGGCTACAATCTATTATAGTAACAAAAATCTCGACAACAGACTACCTTCCATAATGACATGGCTACCAACAATTGTAGTGACAAAAATCTCGACAAAATACTACCTTTTATAATGAAAAGGCTACCATCCATTGGAGTAACAAAAATATCGACAACAAACTACCTTCCATAATGAGAAGGCCACCATCCCTTATAGTAACAAAAATCTAGACAACAGACTACCTTCCATAATGACAAGGCTACCATCCATTAGAGTAACGAAGATATCGACAACATACTACCTTCCATAATGACAAGGATACCATCCATTGGAGTAAAAAAATCATTACAACAGACTACCTTCCATAATGACAAGGCTACCATCCATTGGAATAACAAAAATATCGATAACACACTACCTTCCATAATGACAAGGCTAACATCCAATGGAGTAACAAAAATCTCGACAACAGACTACCTTCCTTAATGACTAGGCTACCATCCATTGGAGTAAGAAAGATATCGACAACATACTACCTTCCATAACGACAAGGATACAATCCATTGTAGTAACAAAAATCTCGACAACAGACTACCTTTTATAATGACAAGGCTACCATCCAATGGAATAACAAAAATCTCGACAACATACTACCTTCCATAATGACTAGGCTACCATCCATTTGAGTAACAAAGATATCAACAACAGACTACCTTCCATAACGACATAGCTACAATAAATTGTAGTAACAAAAATCACGACAACAGATTACCTTCCATAACGATAAGGCTACCATCCAATGTAGTAACAAAAATCTGGACAACAGACTACCTTCCATAATGACAAGGCTACCATCCATTGGAGTAACAAAAATCTCGACAACAGACTACCTTCCATAATGACAAGGGTACCATCCATTGGAGTAACAAAGATATCGACAACATACCACCTTCCATAATGACAAGGATACTATCCATTGGAGTAATAAAAATCCCGACAATAGACTACCTTCCATAATGACAAGGCTTTCATCCATTGGAATAAGAAAAATATCGACAACACACTACCTTCCATAATGACAAGGCTACCATCCAATGGAGTAACAATAATCTCGACAACAGACTACCTTCCGTAATGACTAGGCTACCATCCATTGGAGTAAGATAGATATCGACAATAGACTTCCTTCCATAACAACAAGGCTACAATCCATTGTAGTAACAAAAATCTCGACAACAGACTACCTTCCATAATGACAAGGCTACCATCCAATGTAGTAACAAAAATCTCGACAACAGACCACCTTTTATAATGACAAGGCTACCATCCATTGGAGTAACAAAAATCTCGACAACAGACTACCTTCCATAATGACAAGGCTACCATCTATTGGAATAACAAAAATATCGACAACACACTACCTTCCATAATGACAAGGCTAACATCCATTGGAGTAACAAAAATCTCGACAATAGACTACCTTCCATAATGACAAGGCTACCATCCATTGGAGTAAAAAAGATATCGACAACATACTACCTTCCATAATCACAAGGATACCATCCACTGGAGTAACAAAAATCTCGACAACAGACTACCTTCCATAATGACTAGGCTACCATCCTTTGGAGTAACAAAGATATCGATAGCAGACTACGTTCCATAATGACATGGCTACCATCCATTGGAGTAACAAAAATGTCGACAACAGACTAACTTCCATAATGACAAGTCTACCATCCATTGGAATAACAAAAATATCGACAACACACCACCTTCCATAATGACAAGGCTACCATCCATTGGAGTAACCAAAATATCGACAACAAACTACCTCCCATAATGAATAGGCTACCATCCATTGGAGTAACAAAAATATCGACAACACACAACCTTCCATAATGACAAGGCTACAATCCATTGTAGTAACAAAAATCTCGACAATAAACAACCTTCCTTAATGACAAGGCTACCATCCATTGGAGTAATTAAAATCTCGACAACAGACTACATTCCATAATGACAAGGCTACCATCCATTGGAGTAAAAGAGATATCGACAACATACTACCTTCCATAATCACAAGGATACCATCCATTGGAGTAACAAAAATCTCGACAACAGACTACCTTCCATAATGACTAGGTTACCATCCTTTGGAGTAACAAAGATATCGATAGCAGACTACCTTCCATAATGACAAGGCTACCATCCATTGGAGTAACAAAAATCTCGACAACAGACTAACTTCCATAATGACAAGTCTACCATCCATTGGAATAACAAAAATATCGACAACACACCACCTTCCATAAGGACAAGGCTACCATCCATTGGAGTAACAAAAATATCGACAACAAACTACCTCCCATAATGACTAGGCTACCATCCATTGGAGTAACAAAAATATCGACAACACACAACCTTCCATAATGACAAGGCTACAATCCATTATAGTAAAAAAAATCTCGACAATAGACAACCTTCCATAATGACAAGGCTACCATCCATTGGAGTAACAAAAATTTCGACAATAGACTAACTTCCATAATGACAAGGCTACCATCCATTGGAATAACAAAAATATTGACAACACACTACCTTCTATAATGACAAGGCTACCATCCCTTAGAGTAACAAAAATCTCGACAACAGACTACCTTCCATAATAACAAGGGTACCATCCATTGGAGTAACAAAGATATCGACAACATACTATCTTCCGTAATGACTAGGCTACCATCCATTGGAGTAAGATAGATATCGACAATAGACTACCTTCCATAACGACAAGGCTACAATCCATTGTAGTAACAAAAATCTCGACAACAGACTACCTTCCATAATGACAAGGCTACCATCCAATGTAGTAACAAAAATCTCGACAACAGACCACCTTTCATAATGACAAGGCTACCATCCATTGGAGTAACAAAAATCTCGACAACAGACTAGCTTCCATAATGACAAGGCTACCATCTATTGGAATAACAAAAATATCGACAACACATTACCTTCCATAATGACAAGGCTAACATCCATTGGAGTAACAAAAATCTCGACAATAGACTACCTTCCATAATGACAAGGCTACCATCCATTGGAGTAAAAAAGATATCGACAACATACTACCTTCCATAATCACAAGGATACCATCCATTGGAGTAACAAAAATCTCGACAACAGACTACCTTCCATAATGACTAGGCTACCATCCTTTGGAGTAACAAAGATATCGATAACATACTACCTTCCATAATGACAAGTCTACCATCCATTGGAATAACAAAAATATCGACAACACACCACCTTCCATAATGACAAGGCTAGCATCCATTGGAGTAACCAAAATAACGATAACAAACTACCTCCCATAATGAATAGGCTACCATCCATTGGAGTAACAAAAATATCGACAACACACCACCTTACATAATGACAAGGCTACAATCCATTGTAGTAACAAAAATCTCGATAATAGACAACCTTCCTTAATGACAAGGCTACCATCCATTGGAGTAACAAAAATCTCGACAACAGACTACATTCCATAATGACAAGGCTACCATCCATTGGAGTAAAAGAGATATCGACAACATACTACCTTCCATAATCACAAGGATACCATCCAATGTAGTAAAAAAAAACTCGACAACAGACTACCTTCCATAATGACAAGGCTACCATCCATTGGAGTAACAAAAATCTCGACAACAGACTACCTTCCATAATGACAAGGGTACCATTCATTGGAGTAACAAAGATATCGACAACATACCACCTTCCATAATGACAAGGATACTATCCATTGGAGTAATAAAAATCCCGACAATAGACTACCTTCCATAATGACAAGGCTTTCATCCATTGGAATAAGAAAAATATCGACAACACACTACCTTCCATAATGACAAGGCTACCATCCAATGGAGTAACAATAATCTCGACAACAGACTACCTTCCGTAATGAGTAGGCTACCATCCATTGGAGTAAGATAGATATCGACAATAGACTACCTTCCATAACGACAAGGCTATAATCCATTGTAGTAACAAAAATCTCGACAACAGACTACCTTCCATAATGACAAGGCTACCATCCAATGTAGTAACAAAAATCTCGACAACAGACCACCTTTTATAATGACAAGGCTACCATCCATTGGAGTAACAAAAATCTCGACAACAGACTACCTTCCATAATGACACGGCTACCATCTATTGGAATAACAAAAATATCGACAACATACTACCTTCCATAAAGACAAGGCTATAATCCATTGTATTAACAAAAATCATGACAACAGACTACCTTCCATAATGACAAGGCTACCATCCAATGTAGTAACAAAAATCTCGACAACGGACTACCTTCCATAGTTTCAAGGCTACCATCCATTGGAGTAACAAAAATCTCGACAACAGACTACCTTCCATAATGACAAGGCTACCATCTATTGGAATAAAAAAAATATCGACAACACACTACCTTGCATAATGACAAGGCTAAAATCCATTCAAGTATCAAAAATCTCTACAATAGACTACCTTCCATAATAACAAGGCTACCATCCATTGGAGTAACATAGATATCGACAACATACTACCTTCCATAATCACAAGGATACCATCCATTGGAGTAACAAAAATTTCGAAAATAGACTACCTTCTATAATGACTAGGCTACCATCCTTTGGAGTAACAAAGATATCGATAGTAGACTACCTGCCATAACGACAAGGCTACAATCCATTGTAGTAACAAAAATCTCGACAATAAACTACCTTCCATAATTACAAGGCTACCATCCATCGTAGTGACAAAAATCTCGACAATAGACTACCTTCCATAATGACAAGGCTACCATCCATTGTAGTAACAAGAATCTCGACAACATACTACCTTCCATAATGACAAGGCTACATTCTATTATAGTAACAAAAATCTCTACAACAGACTATCTTCCATAACGAAAGTCTACAATCTATTGTAGTAACAAAAATCTCGACAACAGACTACCTTCCATAATGACATTGCTACCATCCATTGTAGTGACAAAAATCTCGACAAAATACTACCTTTTATAATGAAAAGGCTACCATCCATTGGAGTAACAAAAATATCGACAACAGACTACCTTCCATAATGACAAGGCTACATTTTATTATAGTAACAAAAATCTCGACAACACACTACCTTGCATAATGACAAGGCTACCATCCATTGGAGTAACAAAAATCTCTACAACAGACTACCTTCCATAATGACAAGGCTACCATCCATTGGAGTAACAAAGATATCGACAACATACTACCTTCCATAATCACAAGGATACCATCCATTGGAGTAACAAAAATCTCGAAAACAGACTACCTTCTATTATGACTAGGCTACCATCCTTTGGAGTAACAAAGATATCGATAGCAGACTACCTGCCATAACAACAAGGCTACAATCCATTATAGTAACAAAAATCTCGACAATAGACTACCTTCCACAATGAAAAGGCTACCGTCCCGTAGAGTAACAAAAATCTCGACAACAGACTACCTTCCATAATAACTAGGCTACCATCCATTGGAGTAACAAAGATATCGACAACAGACTACCTTCCATAAAGACAAGGCTATAATCCATTGTATTAACAAAAATCATGACAACAGACTACCTTCCATAATGACAAGGCTACCATCCAATGTAGTAACAAAAATCTCGACAACGGACTACCTGCCATAGTTTCAAGGCTACCATCCATTGGAGTAACAAAAATATCGACAACAGACTACCTTCCATAATGACAAGGCTACCATCTATTGGAATAACAAAAATATTGACAACACACTACCTTGCATAATGACAAGGCTACCATCCATTCAAGTATCAAAAATCTCTATAACAGACTACCTTCCATAATGACAAGGCTACCATCCATTGGAGTAACATAGATATCGACAACATACTACCTTCCATAATCACAAGGATACCATCCATTGGAGTAACAAAAATTTCGAAAACAGACTACCTTCTATAATGACTAGGCTACCATCCTTTGGAGTAACAAAGATATTGATAGTAGACTACCTCCCATAACGACAAGGCTACAATCCATTGTAGTAACAAAAATCTCGATAATAGACTACCTTCCATAATGACAAGGCTACCATCCATTGTAGTGACAAAAATCTCGACAATAGACTACCTTCCATAATGACAAGGCTACCATCCATTGTAGTAAAAAGAATCTCGACAACATACTACTTTCCATAATGACAATGTTACATTCTATTATAGTAACAAAAATCTCTACAACAGAATATCTTCCATAACGAAAAGGCTACAATATATTGTAGTAACAAAAATCTCGACAACAGACTACATTCCATAATGACATGGCTAACATCCATTGTAGTGACAAAAATATCGACAAAATACTACCTTTTATAATGAAAAGGCTACCATTCATTGGAGTAACAAAAATATTGCCAACAGACTACCTTCCATAATGACAAGGCTACATTCTATTATAGTAACAAAAATCTCGACAACACACTACCTTGCATAATGACAAGGCTACCATCCATTGGAGTAACAAAAATCTCTACAACAGACAACCTTCCATAATGACAAGGCTACCATCCATTGGAGTAACAAAGATATCGACAACATACTACCTTCCATAATCACAAGGATACCATCCATTGGAGTAACAAAATTTTCGAAAACAGACTACCTTCTATAATGACTAGGCTACCATCCTTTGGAGTAACAAAGATATCGATAGTAGACTACCTGCCATAACGACAAGGCTACAATCCATTGTAGTAACAAAAATCTCGACAATAAACTACCTTCCATAATTACAAGGCTACCATCCATCGTAGTGATAAAAATCTCGACAATAGACTACCTTCCATAATGACAAGGCTACCATCCATTGTAGTAACAAGAATCAAGACAACATACTACCTTCCATAATGACAAGGCTACATTCTATTATAGTAACAAAAATCTCTACAACAGACTATCTTCCATAACGAAAAGTCTACAATCTATTGTAGTAACAAAAATCTCGACAACATACTACCTTCCATAATGACATGGCTACCATCCATTGTAGTGACAAAAATCTCGACAAAATACTACCTTTTATAATGAAAAGGCTACCATCCATTGGAGTAACAAAAATATCGACAACAGACTACCTTCCATAATGACAAGGCTACATTTTATTATAGTAACAAAAATCTCGACAACACACTACCTTGCATAATGACAAGGCTACCATCCATTGGAGTAACAAAAATCTCTACAACAGACTACCTTCCATAATGACAAGGCTACCATCCATTGGAGTAACAAAGATATCGACAACATACTACCTTCCATAATCACAAGGATACCATCCATTGGAGTAACAAAAATCTCGAAAACAGACTACCTTCTATTATGACTAGGCTACCATCCTTTGGAGTAACAAAGATATCGATAGCAGACTACCTGCCATAACAACAAGGCTACAATCCATTATAGTAACAAAAATCTCGACAATAGACTACCTTCCACAATAACAAGGCTACCGTCCCGTAGAGTAACAAAAATCTCGACAACAGACTACCTTCCATAATAACTAGGCTACCATCCATTGGAGTAACAAAGATATCGACAACAGACTACCTTCCATAAAGACAAGGCTATAATCCATTGTATTAACAAAAATCATGACAACAGACTACCTTCCATAATGACAAGGCTACCATCCAAAGTAGTAACAAAAATCTCGACAACGGACTACCTGCCATAGTTTCAAGGCTACCATCCATTGGAGTAACAAAAATCTCGACAACAGACTACCTTCCATAATGACAAGGCTACCATCTATTGGAATAACAAAAATATCGACAACACACTACCTTGCATAATGACAAGGCTACCATCCATTCAAGTATCAAAAATCTCTATAACAGACTACCTTCCATAATGACAAGGCTACCATCCATTGGAGTAACATAGATATCGACAACATACTACCTTCCATAATCACAAGGATACCATCCATTGGAGTAACAAAAATTTCGAAAACAGACTACCTTCTATAATGACTAGGCTACCATCCTTTGGAGTAACAAAGATATTGATAGTAGACTACCTCCCATAACGACAAGGCTACAATCCATTGTAGTAACAAAAATCTCGATAATAGACTACCTTCCATAATGACAAGGGTACCATCCATTGTAGTGACAAAAATCTCGACAATAGACTACCTTCCATAATGACAAGGCTACCATCCATTGTAGTAACAAGAATCTCGACAACATACTACCTTCCATAATGACAAGGTTACATTCTATTATAGTAACAAAAATCTCTACAACAGACTATCTTCCATAACGAAAAGGCTACAATATATTGTAGTAACAAAAATCTCGACAACAGACTACATTCCATAATGACATGGCTACCATCCATTGTAGTGACAAAAACATCGACAAAATACTACCTTTTATAATGAAAAGGCTACCATCCATTGGAGTAACAAAAATATCGACAACAGACTACCTTCCATAATGACAAGGCTACATTCTATTATAGTAACAAAAATCTCGACAACACACTACCTTGCATAATGACAAGGCTACCATCCATTGGAGTAACAAAGATATCGACAACATACTACCTTCCTTAATCACAAGGATACCATCCATTGGAGTAACAAAAATCTCGAAAACAGACTACCTTCTATTATGACTAGGCTACAATCCTTTGGAGTAACAAAGATATCGATAGTAGACTACCTGCCATAACAACAAGGCTACAATCCATTGTAGTAACAAAAATCTCGACAATAGACTACCTTCCACAATGACAAGGCTACCATCCATTGTAGTGAGAAAAATCTCGACAATAGACTACCTTCCATAATGACAAGGCTACCATCCATTGTAGTAACAAGAATCTCGACCACATACTACCTTCCATAATGACAAGGCTACAATCTATTATAGTAACAAAAATCTCGACAACAGACTACCTTCCATAATGACATGGCTACCAACAATTGTAGTGACAAAAATCTCGACAAAATACTACCTTTTATAATGAAAAGGCTACCATCCATTGGAGTAACAAAAATATCGACAACAAACTACCTTCCATAATGAGAAGGCCACCATCCCTTATAGTAACAAAAATCTAGACAACAGACTACCTTCCATAATGACAAGGCTACCATCCATTAGAGTAACGAAGATATCGACAACATACTACCTTCCATAATGACAAGGATACCATCCATTGGAGTAAAAAAATCATTACAACAGACTACCTTCCATAATGACAAGGCTACCATCCATTGGAATAACAAAAATATCGATAACACACTACCTTCCATAATGACAAGGCTAACATCCAATGGAGTAACAAAAATCTCGACAACAGATTACCTTCCTTAATGACTAGGCTACCATCCATTGGAGTAAGAAAGATATCGACAACATACTACCTTCCATAACGACAAGGATACAATCCATTGTAGTAACAAAAATCTCGACAACAGACTACCTTTTATAATGACAAGGCTACCATCCAATGGAATAACAAAAATCTCGACAACATACTACCTTCCATAATGACTAGGCTACCATCCATTTGAGTAACAAAGATATCAACAACAGACTACCTTCCATAACGACATGGCTACAATAAATTGTAGTAACAAAAATCACGACAACAGATTACCTTCCATAACGATAAGGCTACCATCCAATGTAGTAACAAAAATCTGGACAACAGACTACCTTCCATAATGACAAGGCTACCATCCATTGGAGTAACAAAAATCTCGACAACAGACTACCTTCCATAAAGACAAGGGTACCATCCATTGGAGTAACAAAGATATCGACAACATACCACCTTCCATAATGACAAGGATACTATCCATTGGAGTAATAAAAATCCCGACAATAGACTACCTTCCATAATGACAAGGCTTTCATCCATTGGAATAAGAAAAATATCGACAACACACTACCTTCCATAATGACAAGGCTACCATCCAATGGAGTAACAATAATCTCGACAATAGACTACCTTCCGTAATGACTAGGCTACCATCCATTGGAGTAAGATAGATATCGACAATAGACTACCTTCCAAAACGACAAGGCTACAATCCATTGTAGTAACAAAAATCCCGACAACAGACTACCTTCCATAATGACAAGGCTACCATCCAATGTAGTAACAAAAATCTCGACAACAGACCACCTTTTATAATGACAAGGCTACCATCCATTGGAGTAACAAAAATCTCGACAACAGACTACCTTCCATAATGACAAGGCTACCATCTATTGGAATAACAAAAATATCGACAACACACTACCTTCCATAATGACAAGGCTAACATCCATTGGAGTAACAAAAATCTCGACAATAGACTACCTTCCATAATGACAAGGCTACCATCCATTGGAGTAAAAAAGATATCGACAACATACTACCTTCCATAATCACAAGGATACCATCCATTGGAGTAACAAAAATCTCGACAACAGACTACCTTCCATAATGACTAGGCTACCATCCTTTGGAGTAACAAAGATATCGATAGCAGACTACCTTCCATAATGAAATGGCTACCATCCATTGGAGTAACAAAAATCTCGACAACAGACTAACTTCCATAATGACAAGTCTACCATCCATTGGAATAACAAAAATATCGACAACACACCACCTTCCATAATGACAAGGCTACCATCCATTGGAGTAACCAAAATATCGACAACAAACTACCTCCCATAATGAATAGGCTACCATCCATTGGAGTAACAAAAATATCGACAACACACCACCTTCCATAATGACAAGGCTACAATCCATTGTAGTAACAAAAATCTCGACAATAGACAACCTTCCTTAATGACAAGGCTACCATCCATTGGAGTAATTAAAATCTCGACAACAGACTACATTCCATAATGACAAGGCTACCATCCATTGGAGTAAAAGAGATATCGACAACATACTACCTTCCATAATCACAAGGATACCATCCATTGGAGTAACAAAAATCTCGACAACAGACTACCTTCCATAATGACTAGGTTACCATCCTTTGGAGTAACAAAGATATCGATAGCAGACTACCTTCCATAATGACAAGGCTACCATCCATTGGAGTAACAAAAATCTCGACAACAGACTAACTTCCATAATGACAAGTATACCATCCATTGGAATAACAAAAATATCGACAACACACCACCTTCCATAAGGACAAGGCTACCATCCATTGGAGTAACAAAAATATCGACAACAAACTACCTCCCATAATGACTAGGCTACCATCCATTGGAGTAACAAAAATATCGACAACACACAACCTTCCATAATGACAAGGCTACAATCCATTATAGTAAAAAAAATCTCGACAATAGACAACCTTCCATAATGACAAGGCTACCATCCATTGGAGTAACAAAAATTTCGACAATAGACTAACTTCCATAATGACAAGGCTACCATCCATTGGAATAACAAAAATATTGACAACACACTACCTTCTATAATGACAAGGCTACCATCCCTTAGAGTAACAAAAATCTCGACAACAGACTACCTTCCATAATAACAAGGGTACCATCCATTGGAGTAACAAAGATATCGACAACATACTATCTTCCGTAATGACTAGGCTACCATCCATTGGAGTAAGATAGATATCGACAATAGACTACCTTCCATAACGACAAGGCTACAATCCATTGTAGTAACAAAAATCTCGACAACAGACTACCTTCCATAATGACAAGGCTACCATCCAATGTAGTAACAAAAATCTCGACAACAGACCACCTTTCATAATGACAAGGCTACCATCCATTGGAGTAACAAAAATCTCGACAACAGACTAGCTTCCATAATGACAAGGCTACCATCTATTGGAATAACAAAAATATCGACAACACACTACCTTCCATAATGACAAGGCTAACATCCATTGGAGTAACAAAAATCTCGACAATAGACTACCTTCCATAATGACAAGGCTACCATCCATTGGAGTAAAAAAGATATTGACAACCTACTACCTTCCATAATCACAAGGATACCATCCATTGGAGTAACAAAAATCTCGACAACAGACTACCTTCCATAATGACTAGGCTACCATCCTTTGGAGTAACAAAGATATCGATAACAGACTACCTTCCATAATGACAAGTCTACCATCCATTGGAATAACAAAAATATCGACAACACACCACCTTCCATAATGACAAGGCTAGCATCCATTGGAGTAACCAAAATAACGATAACAAACTACCTCCCATAATGAATAGGCTACCATCCATTGGAGTAACAAAAATATCGACAACACACCACCTTACATAATGACAAGGCTACAATCCATTGTAGTAACAAAAATCTCGATAATAGACAACCTTCCTTAATGACAAGGCTACCATCCATTGGAGTAACAAAAATCTCGACAACAGACTACATTCCATAATGACAAGGCTACCATCCATTGGAGTAAAAGAGATATCGACAACATACTACCTTCCATAATCACAAGGATACCATCCAATGTAGTAAAAAAAAACTCGACAACAGACTACCTTCCATAATGACAAGGCTACCATCCATTGGAGTAACAAAAATCTCGACAACAGACTACCTTCCATAATGACAAGGGTACCATTCATTGGAGTAACAAAGATATCGACAACATACCACCTTCCATAATGACAAGGATACTATCCATTGGAGTAATAAAAATCCCGACAATAGACTACCTTCCATAATGACAAGGCTTTCATCCATTGGAATAAGAAAAATATCGACAACACACTACCTTCCATAATGACAAGGCTACCATCCAATGGAGTAACAATAATCTCGACAACAGACTACCTTCCGTAATGAGTAGGCTACCATCCATTGGAGTAAGATAGATATCGACAATAGACTACCTTCCATAACGACAAGGCTATAATCCATTGTAGTAACAAAAATCTCGACAACAGACTACCTTCCATAATGACAAGGCTACCATCCAATGTAGTAACAAAAATCTCGACAACAGACCACCTTTTATAATGACAAGGCTACCATCCATTGGAGTAACAAAAATCTCGACAACAGACTACCTTCCATAATGACAAGGCTACCATCTATTGGAATAACAAAAATATCGACAACACACTACCTTCCATAATGACAAGGCTAACATCCATTGGAGTAACAAAAATCTCGACAATAGACTACCTTCCATAATGACAAGGCTACCATCCATTGGAGTAAAAAAGATATCGACAACATACTACCTTCCATAATCACAAGGATACCATCCATTGGAGTAACAAAAATCTCGACAACAGACTACCTTCCATAATGACTAGGCTACCATCCTTTGGAGTAACAAAGATATCGATAGCAGACTACCTTCCATAATGACATGGCTACCATCCATTGGAGTAACAAAAATCTCGACAACAGACTAACTTCCATAATGACAAGTCTACCATCCATTGGAATAACAAAAATATCGACAACACACCACCTTCCATAATGACAAGGCTACCATCCATTGGAGTAACCAAAATATCGACAACAAACTACCTCCCATAATGAATAGGCTACCATCCATTGGAGTAACAAAAATATCGACAACACACCACCTTCCATAATGACAAGGCTACAATCCGTTGTAGTAACAAAAATCTCGACAATAGACAACCTTCCTTAATGAAAAGGCTACCATCCATTGGAGTAATTAAAATCTCGACAACAGACTACATTCCATAATGACAAGGCTACCATCCATTGGAGTAAAAGAGATATCGACAACATACTACCTTCCATAATCACAAGGATACCATCCATTGGAGTAAAAAAAATCTCGACAACAGACTACCTTCCATAATGACTATGTTACCATCCTTTGGAGTAACAAAGATATCGATAGCAGACTACCTTCCATAATGACAAGGCTACCATCCATTGGAGTAACAAAAATCTCGACAACAGACTAACTTCCATAATGACAAGTCTACCATCCATTGGAATAACAAAAATATCGACAACACACCACCTTCCATAAGGACAAGGCTACCATCCATTGGAGTAACAAAAATATCGACAACAAACTACCTCCCATAATGACTAGGCTACCATCCATTGGAGTAACAAAAATATCGACAACACACGACCTTCCATAATGACAAGGCTACAATCCATTATAGTAAAAAAAATCTCGACAATAGACAACCTTCCATAATGACAAGGCTACCATCCATTGGAGTAACAAAAATTTCGACAATAGACTAACTTCCATAATGACAAGGCTACCATCCATTGGAATAACAAAAATATTGACAACACACTACCTTCTATAATGACAAGGCTACCATCCCTTAGAGTAACAAAAATCTCGACAACAGACTACCTTCCATAATAACAAGGGTACCATCCATTGGAGTAACAAAGATATCGACCACATACTATCTTCCGTAATGACTAGGCTACCATCCATTGGAGTAAGATAGATATCGACAATAGACTACCTTCCATAACGACAAGGCTACAATCCATTGTAGTAACAAAAATCTCGACAACAGACTACCTTCCATAATGACAAGGCTACCATCCAATGTAGTAACAAAAATCTCGACAACAGACCACCTTTCATAATGACAAGGCTACCATCCATTGGAGTAACAAAAATCTCGACAACAGACTACCTTCCATAATGACAAGGCTACCATCTATTGGAATAACAAAAATATCGACAACACACTACCTTCCATAATGACAAGGCTAACATCCATTGGAGTAACAAAAATCTCGACAATAGACTACCTTCCATAATGACAAGGCTACCATCCATTGGAGTAAAAAAGATATCGACAACATACTACCTTCCATAATCACAAGGATACCATCCATTAGAGTAACAAAAATCTCGACAACAGACTACCTTCCATAATGACTAGGCTACCTTCCTTTGGAGTAACAAAGATATCGATAACAGACTACCTTCCATAATGACAAGTCTACCATCCATTGGAATAACAAAAATATCGACAACACACCACCTTCCATAATGACAAGGCTAGCATCCATTGGAGTAACCAAAATAACGATAACAAACTACCTCCCATAATGAATAGGCTACCATCCATTGGAGTAACAAAAATATCGACAACACACCACCTTCCATAATGACAAGGCTACAATCCATTGTAGTAACAAAAATCTCGATAATAGAAAACCTTCCTTAATGACAAGGCTACCATCCATTGGAGTAACAAAAATCTCGACAACAGACTACATTCCATAATGACAAGGCTACCATCCATTGGAGTAAAAGAGATATCGACAACATACTACCTTCCATAATCACAAGGATACCATCCAATGTAGTAAAAAAAAACTCGACAACAGACTACCTTCCATAATGACAAGGCTACCATCCATTGGAGTAACAAAAATCTCGACAACAGACTACCTTCCATAATGACAAGGGTACCATCCATTGGAGTAACAAAGATATCGACAACATACCACCTTCCATAATGACAAGGATACTATCCATTGGAGTAATAAAAATCCCGACAATAGACTACCTTCCATAATGACAAGGCTTTCATCCATTGGAATAAGAAAAATATCGACAACACACTACCTTCCATAATGACAAGGCTACCATCCAATGGAGTAACAATAATCTCGACAATAGACTACCTTCCGTAATGAGTAGGCTACCATCCATTGGAGTAAGATAGATATCGACAATAGACTACCTTCCATAACGACAAGGCTACAATCCATTGTAGTAACAAAAATCTCGACAACAGACTACCTTCCATAATGACAAGGCTACCATCCAATGTAGTAACAAAAATCTCGACAATAGACCACCTTTCATAATGACAAGGCTACCATCCATTGGAGTAACAAAAATCTCGACAACAGACTAGCTTCCATAATGACAAGGCTACCATCTATTGGAATAACAAAAATATCGACAACACACTACCTTCCATAATGACAAGGCTAACATCCATTGGAGTAACAAAAATCTCGACAATAGACTACCTTCCATAATGACAAGGCTACCATCCATTGGAGTAAAAAAGATATCGACAACATACTACCTTCCATAATCACAAGGATACCATCCATTGGAGTAACAAAAATCTCGACAACAGACTACCTTCCATAATGACTAGGCTACCATCCTTTGGAGTAACAAAGATATCGATAGCAGACTACCTTCCATAATGACAAGGCTACCATCCATTGGAGTAACAAAAATCTCGACAACAGACTAATTTCCATAATGACAAGTCTACCATCCATTGGAATAACAAAAATATCGACAACACACCACCTTCCATAATGACAAGGCTACCATCCATTGGAGTAACCAAAATATCGACAACAAACTACCTCCCATAATGAGTAGGCTACCATCCATTGGAGTTACAAAAATATCGACAACACACCACCTTCCATAATGACAAGGCTACAATCCATTGTAGTAACGAAAATCTCGACAATAGACAACCTTCCTTAATGACAAGGCTACCATCCATTGGAGTAACAAAAATCTCGACAACAGACTACATTCCATAATGACAAGGCTACCATCCATTGGAGTAAAAGAGATATCGACAACATACTACCTTCCATAATCACAAGGATACCATCCATTGGAGTAACAAAAATCTCGACAACAGAGTACCTTCCATAATGACTAGGTTACCATCCTTTGGAGTAACAAAGATATCGATAGCAGACTACCTTCCATAATGACAAGGCTACCATCCATTGGAGTAACAAAAATCTCGACAACAGACTAACTTCCATAATGACAAGTCTACCATCCAGTGGAATAACAAAAATATCGACAACACACCACCTTCCATAAGGACAAGGCTACCATCCATTGGAGTAACAAAAATATCGACAACAAACTACCTCCCATAATGACTAGGCTACCATCCATTGGAGTAACAAAAATATCGACAACACACCACCTTCCATAATGACAAGGCTACAATCCATTATAGTAACAAAAATCTCGACAATAGACAACCTTCCATAATGACAAGGCTACCATCCATTGGAGTAACAAAAATTTCGACAACAGACTAACTTCCATAATGACAAGGCTACCATCCATTGGAATAACAAAAATATTGAGAACACACTACCTTCTATAATGACAAGGCTACCATCCCTTAGAGTAACAAAAATCTCGACAACAGACTACCTTCCATAATAACAAGGGTACCATCCATTGGAGTAACAAAGATATCGACAACATACTATCTTCCGTAATGACTAGGCTACCATCCATTGGAGTAAGATAGATATCGACAATAGACTAACTTCCATAACGACAAGGCTACAATCCATTGTAGTAACAAAAATCTCGACAACAGACTACCTTCCATAATGACAAGGCTACCATCCAATGTAGTAACAAAAATCTCGACAACAGACCACCTTTCATAATGACAAGGCTACCATCCATTGGAGTAACAAAAATCTCGACAACAGACTACCTTCCATAATGACAAGGCTACCATCTATTGGAATAACAAAAATATCGACAACACACTACCTTCCATAATGACAAGGCTAACATCCATTGGAGTAACAAAAATCTCGACAATAGACTACCTTCCATAATGACAAGGCTACCATCCATTGGAGTAAAAAAGATATCGACAACATACTACCTTCCATAATCACAAGGATACCATCCATTGGAGTAACAAAAATCTCGACAACAGACTACCTTCCATAATGACTAGGCTACCATCCTTTGGAGTAACAAAGATATCGATAGCAGACTACCTTCCATAATGACAAGTCTACCATCCATTGGAATAACAAAAATATCGACAACACACCACCTTCCATAATGACAAGGCTACCATCCATTGGAGTAACCAAAATAACGATAACAAACTACCTCCCATAATGAATAGGCTACCATCAATTGGAGTAACAAAAATATCGACAACACACCACCTTCCATAATGACAAGGCTACAATCCATTGTAGTAACAAAAATCTCGACAATAGACAACCTTCCTTAATGACAAGGCTACCATCCATTGGAGTAACAAAAATCTCGACAACAGACTACATTCCATAATGACAAGGCTACCATCCATTGGAGTAAAAGAGATATCGACAACATACTACCTTCCATAATCACAAGGATACCATCCATTGGAGTAACAAAAATCTCGATAACAGACTACCTTCCATAATGACTAGGTTACCATCCTTTGGAGTAACAAAGATATCGATAGTAGACCACCTTCCATAATGACAAGGCTACCATCCATCGGAGTAACAAAAATCTCGACAACAGACTAAATTCCATAATGACAAGTCTACCATCCATTGGAATAACAAAAATATCGACAACACACCACTTTCCATAAGGACAAGGCTACCATCCATTGGAGTAACAAAAATATCGACAACAAACTACCTCCCATAATGACTAGGCTACCATCCATTGGAGTAACAAAAATATCGACAACACACCACCTTCCATAATGACAAGGCTACAATCCATTATAGTAACAAAAATATCGACAATAGACAACCTTCCATAATGACAAGGCTACCATCCATTGGAGTAACAAAAATTTCGACAACAGACTAACTTCCATAATGACAAGGCTACCATCCATTGGAATAACAAAAATATTAACAACACACTACCTTCTATAATGATAAGGCTACCATCCCTTAGAGTAACAAAAATCTTGACAACAGACTACCTTCCATAATAACAAGGGTACCATCCATTGGAGTAACAAAGATATCGATAACATACTATCTTCCATAATGACAAGGCTACCATCCATTGGAGTAACAAAAATCTCGACAATAGACAACCTTCCATAATGACAAGGCTACCATCCATTGGAGTAATAGAAATCCCGACAATAGACCACCTTCCATAATGACAAGGATACTATCCATTGGAGTAATTAAAATCCCGACAATAGACTACCTTCCATAATGACAAGGCTTCCATCCATTGGAATAAGAAAAATATCGACAACACACTACCTTCCATAATGACAAGGCTACCATCCAATGGAGTAACAATAATCTCGACAACACACTACCTTCCTTAATGACAAG
Source organism: Vicia faba (assembly GCA_948472305.1). NCBI lineage: Eukaryota > Viridiplantae > Streptophyta > Magnoliopsida > Fabales > Fabaceae > Vicia > Vicia faba. The sequence goes on from OX451741.1 coordinate 653,956,857, forward strand.
GCTACCATCCATTGGAGTAAGATAGATATCGACAATAGCCTACCTTCCATAACGATAAGGCTACAATCCATTGTAGTAACAAAAATCTCGACAACAGACTACCTTCCATAATGACAAGGCTACCATCCAATGTAGTAACAAAAATCTCGACAACAGACCACCTTTCATAATGACAAGGCTACCATCCATTGGAGTAACAAAAATCTCGACAACAGACTACCTTCCATAATGACAAGGCTACCATCTATTAGAATAACAAAAATATCGACAACACACTACCTTCCATAATGACAAGGCTAACATCCATTGGAGTAACAAAAATCTCGACAATAGACTACCTTCCATAATGACAAGGCTACCATCCATTAGAGTAAAAAAGATATCGACAACATACTACCTTCCATAATCACAAGGATACCATCCATTGGAGTAACAAAAATCTCGACAACAGACTACCTTCCATAATGACTAGGCTACCATCCTTTGGAGTAACAAAGATATCGATAGCAGACTACCTTCCATAATGACAAGGCTACCATCCATTGGAGTAACAAAAATCTCGACAACAGACTAACTTCCATAATGACAAGTCTACCATCCATTGGAATAACAAAAATATCGACAACACACCACCTTCCATAATGACAAGGCTACCATCCATTGGAGTAACCAAAATATCGACAACAAACTACCTCCCATAATGAATAGGCTACCATCCATTGGAGTAACAAAAATATCGACAACACACCACCTTCCATAATGACAAGGCTACAATCCATTGTAGTAACAAAAATCTCGACAATAGACAACCTTCCTTAATGACAAGGCTAACATCCATTAGAGTAACAAAAATCTCGACAACAGCCTACATTCCATAATGACAAGGCTACCATCCATTGGAGTAAAAGAGATATCGACAACATACTACCTTCCATAATCACAAGGATACCATCCATTGAAGTAACAAAAATCTCGACAACAGACTACCTTCCATAATGACTAGGTTACCATCCTTTGGAGTAACAAAGATATCGATAGCAGACTACCTTCCATAATGACAAGGCTACCATCCATTGGAGTAACAAAAATCTTGACAACAGACTAACTTCCATAATGACAAGTCTACCATCCATTGGAATAACAAAAATATCGACAGCACACCACCTTCCATAAGGACAAGGCTACCATCCATTGGAGTAACAAAAATATCGACAACAAACTACCTCCCATAATGACTAGGCTACCATCCATTGGAGTAACAAAAATATCGACAACACACCTCCTTCCATAATGACAAGGCTACAATCCATTATAGTAACAAAAATCTCGACAATAGACAACCTTCCATAATGACAAGGCTACCATCCATTGGAGTAACAAAAATTTCGACAACAGACTAACTTCCATAATGACAAGGCTACCATCCATTGGAATAACAAAAATATTGACAACACACTACCTTCTATAATGACAAGGCTACCATCCCTTAGAGTAACAAAAATCTCGACAACAGACTACCTTCCATAATAACAAGGGTACCATCCATTGGAGTAACAAAGATATCGACAACATACTATCTTCCGTAATGACTAGGCTCCCATCCATTGGAGTAAGATAGATATCGACAATAGACTACCTTCCATAACGACAAGGCTACAATCCATTGTAGTAACAAAAATCTCGACAACAGACTACCTTCCATAATGACAAGGCTACCATCAAATGTAGTAACAAAAATCTCCACAACAGACCACCTTTCATAATGACAAGGCTACCATCCATTGGAGTAACAAAAATCTCGACAACAGACTACCTTCCATAATGACAAGGCTACCATCTATTGGAATAACAAAAATATCGACAACACACTACCTTCCATAATGACAAGGCTAACATCCATTGGAGTAACAAAAATCTCGACAATAGACTAGCTTCCATAATGACAAGGCTACCATCCATTGGAGTAAAAAAGATATCGACAACATACTACCTTCCCTAATCACAAGGATACCATCCATTGGAGTAACAAAAATCTCGACAACAGACTACCTTCCATAATGACTAGGCTACCATCCTTTGGAGTAACAAAGATATCGATAGCAGACTACCTTCCATAATGACAAGTCTACCATCCATTGGAATAACAAAAATATCGACAACACACCACCTTCCATAATGACAAGGCTAGCATCCATTGGAGTAACCAAAATAACGATAACAAACTACCTCCCATAATGAATAGGCTACCATCCATTGGAGTAACAAAAATATCGACAACACACCACCTTCCATAATGACAAGGCTACAATCCATTGTAGTAACAAAAATCTCGACAATAGACAACCTTCCTTAATGACAAGGCTACCATCCATTGGAGTAACAAAAATCTCGACAACATACTACATTCCATAATGACAAGGCTACCATCCATTGGAGTAAAAGAGATATCGACAACATAATACCTTCCATAATCACAAGGATACCATCCAATGTAGTAACAAAAATCTCGACAACAGACTACCTTCCATAATGACAAGGCTACCATCCATTGGAGTAACAAAAATCTCGACAACAGACTACCTTCCATAATGACAAGGGTACCATCCATTGGAGTAACAAAGATATCGACAACATACCACCTTCCATAATGACAAGGATACTATCCATTGGAGTAATAAAAATCCCGACAATAGACTACCTTCCATAATGACAAGGCTTTCATCCATTGGAATAAGAAAAATATCAACAACACACTACCTTCCATAATGACAAGGCTACCATCCAATGGAGTAACAATAATCTCGACAACAAACTACCTTCCGTAATGACTAGGCTACCATCCATTGGAGTAAGATAGATATCAACAATAGACTACCTTCCATAACGACAAGGCTACAATCCATTGTAGTAACAAAAATCTCGACAACAGACTACCTTCCATAATGACAAGGCTACCATCCAATGTAGTAACAAAAATCTCGACAACAGACCACTTTTCATAATGACAAGGCTACCATCCATTGGAGTAACAAAAATCTCGACAACAGACTACCTTCCATAATGACAAGGCTACCATCTATTGGAATAACAAAAATATCGACAACACACTACCTTCCATAATGACAAGGCTACCATCCATTGTAGTAACAAAAATCTCGACGACAGACTACCTTCCATAATGACAAGGCTACCATCCAATGTAGTAACAAAAATCTCGACAATAGACTACCTTCCATAATGACAAGGCTACCATCCATTGTAGTAACAAGAATCTCGACAGCAGACTACCTTCCATAATGACAAGGCTACAATCTATTATAGTAACAACAATCTCAACAACAGACTATCTTCAATAACAAAAAGGCTACAATCTATTCTAGTAACAAAAATCTCGACAACAGACTACCTTCCATAATGACATGGCTATTATCCATTGTAGTTTCAAAAAGCTCGACAATATACTACCTTCTATAATGACAAGGCTACCATCCATTAGAGTAACAAAAATCTCGACAACAGACTACCTTCCATAATGACAAGGCTACAATCTATTATAGTAACAAAAATCTCGACAATAGACTACCTTTCATAATGACAAGGCTACCATCCATTGGAATAACAAAAATCTCGACAACAAACTACTTTCCATAAAGACAAGGATACCATCCCTTAGAGTAACAAAAATCTAGACAACAGACTAACTTCCATAATGACAAGGCTACCATCCATTGGAATAACAAAAATATCAACAACACACTACCTTCCATAATGACAAGGCTAGAATCCATTGGATTAACAAAAATCTCGACAACAGACTACTTTCCATAATGACAAGGCTACCATCCATTGGTGTAAGAAAGATATCGACAGCATACTACCTTCCATAATGACAAGGATACCATCCAATGTAGTAACAAAAATCTTGACAATAGACTGCCTTTCATAATGACAAGGATACCATCCATGGGAGTAACAAAAATCTTGACAATAGACTGCCTTTCATAATGACAAGGCTACCATCTATTGGAATAACAAAAATATCGACAACACACTACCTTCCATAATGATAAGGCTACCATCCATTGGAGTAACAAAAATCTCCACAACAGACTACCTTCCATAATGACAAGGCTATCATCCATTGTAGTGACAATATACTACCTTCTATAATGACAAGGCTACCATCCATTGGAGTAAGAAAAATCTCGACAACAGACTACCTTCCATAATGACAAGGCTACAATCTATTATAGTAACAAAAATCTCGACAATAGACTACCTTTCAGAATGACAAGGCTACCATCCATTGAATTAACAAAAATCTCAACAAAAAACTACTTTCCATAATGACAAGGCTACCATCCCTTAGAGTAACAAAAATCTAGACAACAGACTACCTTCAATAATGACAAGGCTACCATCCATTGGAATAAAAAAAATATCGACAACACACTACCTTACATAATGACAAGGCTACCACCCATTGGATTAACAAAAATCTCGACAACAGACTACCTTCCATAATGACAAGGCTACCATCCATTGGTGTAAGAAAGATATCGACAACATACTACCTTGCATAATGACAAGGATACCATCCATTGGAGTAACAAAAATCAAGACAACAGACTACCTTCCATAATGACAATGCTTCCATCCGTTGGAATAACAAAAATATCACTAACACACTACCTTCCATAATGATAAGGCTACCATCCAATGGAGTAACAAAAATCTCGACAACAGACTACCTTCCGTAATGACTAGGCTACCATCCATTATAGTAAGAAAGATATCGACAACAGACTACCTTCCATAACAACAAGGCTACAATCCATTATAGTAACAAAAATCTCGACAACAGACTACCTTTCATAATGACAAGGCTACAATCCATTGGAGTAATAAAAATCTCGACAACAGACTACCTTCCATAATGACAAGGCTACCATCTATTGGAATAACAAAAATATCGACAACACACTACCTTCCATAATGACAAGGCTACCATCCATTGGAGTAACAAAAATCTCGACAACAGACTACCTTCCATAATGACAAGGCTACCATCCATTGGAGTAACAAAGATATCGACAACATATTACCTTCCATAATCACAAGTATACCATCCATTGGAGTAACAAAAATCTCGACAACACACTACCTTCCATAATGACTAGGCTACCATCCTTTGGAGTAACAAAGATATCGATAACAGACTACCTTCCATAACGACAAGGCTACAATCTATTATAGTAACAAAAATCTCGACAACATACTATCTTCCATAAAGACAAGGCTACAATCCATTGTAGTAACAAAAATCTCGACAACAGACTACCTTCCATAATGACAAGGCTACCATCCCTTAGAGTAACAAAAATCTAGACAACATACTACCTTCCAAAATGTCAAGGCTACCATCCATTGGAGTAACAAAGATATCGACAACATACTACCTTCCATAACGACAAGGATACCATCCATTAGAGTAACAAAAATCACGACAACAGACTACCATCCATAATGACAAGGCTACCATCCAATGGAGTAAAGAAAATCTCGACAACAAACTACCTTCCATAATGACTAGGCTACCATCCATTGGAGTAAGAAAAATATCGACAACATACTACCTTCCATAATGACAAGGATACAATCCATTATAGTAACAAAAATATCGATGATAGACTACCTTCCATAATGACTAGGCTAACATCCTTTGGAGTAACAAAGATATCGATAACAGACTACCTTCCATAACGACAAGGCTACAATCCATTGTAGTAACAAAAATCTCGACAATAGACTACCTTCCATAATGACAATAGACTACCTTCCATAATGACAAGGCTACCATCCATTGTAGTGACAAAAATATTGACAATAGACTACCTTCAATAATGACAAGGCTACCATCCATTGGAGTAACAAGAATCTCGTCAACATACTACCTTCCATAATGATAAGGCTACAATCTATTATAGTAACAAAAATGTAGACAACAGACTATCTTCCATAACGACAAGGCTACAATCCATTGTAGTAACAAAAATCTTGACAACAGACTACCTTCCATAATGACAAGGCTACCATCCATTGTATTTACAAAAATCTCGACAATAGACTACCTTATATAATGACAAGGCTACCATCCATTGGAGTAACAAAAATCTCGACAACAGACTACCTTCCATAATGACAAGGCTACAATCTATTATAGTAACAAAAATCTCGAAAATAGACTACCTTTCATAATGACAAGGCTACAATCCATTGGAATAACAAAAATCTCGAAAACAAAATTACTTTCCATAATGACAAGGCTACCATCCCTTAGAGTAAGAAAAATCTCGACAATAGACTACCTTCCATAATGACAAGGCTACCATCCATTGGAGTAACAAAGATATCGATAACATACTATCTTTCTTAATGTAAAGGATACTATCCATTGGAGTAACAAAAATAACAACAACAAACTACTTTCCATAATGACAAAGTTACCATCCATTGGAATAACAAAAATATCAACAACACACTACCTTCCATAATGACAAGGCTACCATCCAATGGAGTAACAAAAATCTCGACAACATACTACCTTCCATAATGACAAGGCTACAATCCATTGTAGTAACAAAAATCTCGACAACAAACTACCTTCCATAATGACAAGGCTACCATCCATTGGAATAACAAAAATCTCGACAATAAACTAACTTCCATAATGACAAGGCTACCATCCCTTAGAGTAACAAAAATCTCGACAACAGACTACCTTCCATAATGACTAGGCTACCATCCATTGGAGTAACAAAGATATCGACAACAGACTACCTTCCATTACGACAAGGCTATAATCCTTTGTAGTAACAAAAATCTAGACAACAGACTACCTTCCATAATGACAAGACTACCATCCAATGTAGTAACAAAAATCTCGACAACAGACTACCTTTCATAATGACAAGGCTACAATCCGTTGGAGTAACAAAAATCTCGACAACAAACTACTTTCCATAATGACAAGGCTACCATCTATTGGAATAACAAAAATATAGATAACACACTACCTTCCATAATGACAAGGCTACCATCCATTGGAGTAACAAAAATATCGACAACAGACTACCTTCCATAATGACAAGGCTACCATACATTGGAGTAACAAAGATATCGAAAACATACTACCTTCCATAATCACAAGTATACCATCCATTGGAGTAACAAAAATCTCGACAACAGACTACCTTCCATAATGACTAGGCTACCATCCTTTGGAGAAACAAAGATATTGATAACAGACTACCTTCCATAACAACAAGGCTACAATCCAATGTAGTAACAAAAATCTCGACAACAGACTACCTTCCATAATGACAAGGCTACCATCCCTTAGAGTAACAAAAATCTAGACAACATACTACCTTACAAAATGTCAAGGCTACCATCCATTGGAGTAACAAAGATATTGACAACATACTACCTTCCATAATGACAAGGATACCATCCATTGGAGTAACAAAAATCACGACAACAGACTACCTTCCATAATGACAAGGCTACCATCCATTGGAATAATAAAATTTTTGACAACACACTACCTTCCATAATGACAAGGCAACCATCCAATGGAGTAAAGAAAATCTCGACAACAGACTACCTTCCATAATGACTAGGCTACCATCCATTGGAGTAAGAAAAATATCGACAACATACTACCTTCCATAATGACAAGGATACAATCCATTATAGTAACAAAAATCTCGACAACTGACTACCTTCAATAATGACAAGGCTACCATCCCTTAGAGTAACAAAAATCTCGACAACAGACTACCTTCCATAATGAGAAGGCTACCATCCATTGAAGTAACAAAGATATCGACAACATACTACGTTAAATAATGACAAGGATACCATCCATTGGAGTAACAAAAATATCGACGACAGACTACCTTCCATAATGACTAGGCTACCCTCCTTTGGAGTAACAAAGATATCGAGAACAGACTACCTTCCATAACGACAAGGCTACAATCCATTGTAGTAACAAAAATCTCAACAATAGACTACTTTCCATAATGACAAGGCTACCATACATTGTAGTGACAAAGATATCGACAATAGACTACCTTCCATAATGACAAGGCTACCATCCATTGGTGTAACAAGAATCTCGTCAACATACTACCTTCCATAATGACAAGGCTACAATCTATCATAGTAACAAAAATCTCGACAACAGACTAACTTCCATAACGACAAGGCTACAATCCATTGTAGTAACAAAAATCTAGACAACAGACTACCTTCCATAATGACAAGGCTACCATCCATTGTATTTACAAAAATCTCGACAATATACTACCTTTTATAATGACAAAGCTACCATCCATTGGAGTAACAAAAATCTCGACAACAGACTACCTTCCATAATTACAAGGCTACAATCTATTATAGTAACAAAAATCTCGACAATAGACTACCTTTCATAATGACAAGGCTACAATCCATTGGAATAACAAAAATCTTGAAAACAAAATTACTTTCCATAATGACAAGGCTACCTTCCCTTAGAGTAAGAAAAATCTCGAGAACAAACTACCTTCCATAATGACAAGGCTACCATCCATTGGAGTAACTAAGATATTGATAACATATTATCTTCCTTAATGTAAAGGATACCATCCATTGGAGTAACAAAAATAACGACAACAAACTACCTTCCATAATGACAAAGCAACCATCCATTGGAATAACAAAAATATCATCAACACACTACCTTCCATAATGACAAGGCTACCATCCAATGGAGTAACAAAAATCTCGACAACGTACTACCTTCCATAATGACTAGGCTACAATCCATTGGACTCAGAAAGATATCGACAACATACTACCTTTCGTAACGACAATGATACAATCCATTGTAGTAACAAAAATCTCAACAACAAACTACCTTCCATAATGACAAGGCTACCATCCATTGGAATAACAAAAATCTCGACAATAAAATAACTTCAATAATGACAAGGCTACCATCCCTTAGAGTAACAAAAATCTCGACAACAAACTACCTTCCATAATGACTAGGCTACCATCCATTGGAGTAACAAAGATATCGACAACAGACTACCTTCCATAACGACAAGGCTACAATCCATTGTAGTAACAAAAATCTCGACAATAGACTAGCTTCCATAATGACAAGGCTACCATCCAATGTAGTAACAAAAATCTAGACAACAGACTACCTTCCATAATGTCTAGACTACCATCCTTTGGAGTAACAAAAATCTAGACAACAGACTACCTTCCATAATGACAAGGCTACCATCCATTGGAGTAACAAAGATATCGGCAACATACTACCTTCCATAATGACAAGGCTACCATCCATTGGAATAACAAAAATATAGACAACAGACTACCTTCCATAATGACAAGGATACCATCCATTGGAGTAACAAAAATGACGACAACAGACTACCTTCTATAATGACAAGGCTACAATCCATTGGAGTAACAAAAATCTCGACAACAGACTACCTTCCATAATGACAAGGCTACAATCCATTGGAGTAACAAAAATCTCGACAATAGACTACCTTTCATAATGACAAGGCTACCATCCATTGGAATAACAAAAATTTCGACGACAGACTACCTTCCATAATGAAAAGGCTACCATCCATTAGAGTAACAAAAATCTTGATAATAGACTACCTTCCATAATGACAAGGCTACCATCCATTGGAGTAACAAAAATCTTGAAAATAGACTACCTTCCATATTGACTAGGCCACCATCCATTGGAATAAACAAAATCTCAACAATAGAGTACCTTCCATAATGACAAAGCTACTATCCAATGGAGTAACAAAAATATCGACAATAGACTACCTTCCATAATTACAAGGCTACCATCCATTGGAGTAACAAAAATCTCGAAAACAGACTACCTTCCATAATTACAAGGCTACAATCCATTGGAGTAACAAAAATCTCAACAATAGACTACCTTTCATAATTACAAGGCTACAATCCATTGGAACAACAAGAATTTCGATGACAGACTACCTTCCATAATGAAAAGGCTACCATGCATTGGAGTAACAAAAATCTCGATAATAGACTACCTTCTATAATGACAAGGCTACTATCCAATGGAGTAACAAAAATATCGACAACAGACTACCTTCCATAATGACAAGGCTAACATGCATTGTAGTAACAAAAATATTAACAACTGACTACCTTCCATAATGACAAGGCTAGCATTCATTGGAGTAACAATAATCACAATGACAGACTAACTTCCATAATGACAAGGCTACCATCCATTGGAGTAACAAAAATCTCGACAATAGACTACTTTCCATAATGACAAGGCTACCATCTATTGTAGTAACAAAAATAAAGACAACAGGCTACCTTCCATAATGACAAGGCTACCATCCGTTGTAGTAACAAAAATCTCGATAGCAGACTACCTTCCATAATGACAAGGCTACCATTCATTGTAGTAAGAAAAATCTCGACAACAAGCTCCCTTCCATAATGACAAGGATACATTTCCTTGGAGTAACAAAAATCTGGACAATAGACAACATTTCATATTGACAAGGCTACCATCCATTGGAGTAACAAAAATCTCAACAACAGACTACATTCCATAATGACAAGGCTACAATCCATTGGAGTAACAAAAATCTCGACAATAGACTACCTTTCATAATGACAAGGCTACCATCCATTGGAACAACAAAAATTTCGATGACACACTACCTTCTATAATGAAAAGTCTACCATCCATTGGAGTAACAAAAATCTTGATAATAGACTACCTTCCATAATGACAAGGCTACCATCCATTGGAGTAACAAAAATCTTGAAAACAGACTACCTTCCATATCGACTAGGCTACCATCCATTGGAATAAAAAAAATCTCAACAACAAAGTACCTTCCATAATGACAAAGCTACTATCCAATGGAGTAAAAAGAATATCGACAATAGACTACCTTCCATAATTACAAGGCTACCATCCATTGGAGTAACAAAAATCTTGAAAACAGACTACCTTCCATAATGACTAGGCTACCATCCATTGGAATAACAAAAATCTCAACGACAGACTAGCTTCCATAATGAAAAGGCTACCATCTATTGGAGTAACAAAAATCAAGACAATAGACTACCTTCCGTAATAACAAGGCTACCATCCATTGTTGTAACAAAAATCTCGACAACATACTACCATCCATAATGACAAGGCTACCATTCATTGGAGTAACCAAAATCTCGACAACAGACTACCATCCATAATGAAAAGGCTACCATCCATTGGAGTAACAATAATCTCATTACAAGACTACCTTCCATAATGACTAGGCCACTATCCAATGGAGTAACAAAAATATCGACAACAGACTACCTTCCATAATGACAAGGCTAACATGCATTGTAGTAACAAAAATATGAACAACTTACTACCTTCCATAATGAGAAGGCTACCATTCATTGGAGTAACAAAAATCACAACGACATACTACCTTCCATAATGACAAGGCTACCATCTATTGGAGTAACAAAAATCTCGACAACAAACTACCTTCCATAATGACAATGCTACCATCCATTACAGTAACAAAAATCTCGACAATAGATTACCTTCCATAATGAAAAGGCTACAATCTATTGTAGTAACAAAAATCAAGACAACATACTACCTTCCATAATGACAATGCTACCATCCATTGGAGTAACCAAAATCTCGACAATAGACTACCTTCCATAATGAAAAGGCTACAATATATTGTAGTAACAAAAATCAAGACAACAGACTACCTTCCATAATGACAAGGCTACCATCCATTGTAGTAAGAAAAATATCGACAATAGACTACCTTCCATAATGACAAGGATACATTCCATTGGAGTAACAAAAATCTTGTCAATAAACTACCTTTTATATTGACAAGGCTACCATCCATTGGAATAACAAAATATCAACGACATACTACCTTCCATAATGACAAGGCTACCATCCATTGGAGTAACAAAAATCTCAACAACAGACTACCTTCCATAATGACAAGGCTACCATCCATTGTAGTAAGAAAAATCTCGACAACAGACTACCTTCCATAATGAAAAGGATACATTCCATTGGAGTAACAAAATTCTTGTCAATAGACTACCTTTTATATTAACAAGGCTACCATCCATTGGAATAACAAAAATATCAACGACATACTACCTTCCATAATGACAAGGCTACCATCCATTGGAGTAACACAAATATCGAAAACAGACTACCATCCATAATGACTAGGCTAGCATCCATTGGAATAACAAAAATCTCAACAACAGACTACCTTCCATAATGACTAGGCTAATATCCAATGGAGTAACAAAAATCTCGACACCAGACTACCTTCCATAATGACAAAGCTAACATACATTGTAGTAACAAAGATATCGACAACAGACTACCTTCCATAATGACAAGGCTACAATCCATTGGAGTAACAAAAATCATGAGAATAGACTACCTTCCAAAATGACAAGGCTACCATCCATTGTAGTAACAAAAATCTCGACAACAGACTACCTTCCATAGTAAGAAGGCTACCATCCATTGGAGTAACAAAAATCTCAACAACAGACTACCTTCCATAATGTAAAGGCTAGAATCTATTGGAGTAACAAAAATTTCAACAATAGACTACCTTCCATAATGAAAAGGCTACCATCCATTGGAGTAACAAAAATCTTGATAATAGACTACCTTCCATCATGACAAGGCTACCATCTTGGAGTAACAAAAAATTTGAAAACAGACTACCTTCCATATCGACTAGGCTACCATCCATTGGAATAAAAAAAATCTCAACAACAGAGTACCTTCCATAATGACAAAGCTACTATCTAATGGAGTAACAAAAATATCGACAATAGACTACCTTCCATAATTACAAGGCTACCATCCATTGGAGTAACAAAAATCTCGAAAACGGACTACCTTCCATTATGACTAGGCTACCATCCATTGGAATAACAAAAATCTCAACGACAGACTACCTTCCATAATGAAAAGGCTACCATCTATTGGAGTAACAAAAATTAAGACAACAGACTACCTTCCGTAATAACAAGGCTACCATCCATTGTTGTAACAAAAATCTCGACGACATACTACCATCCATAATGACAAGGCTACCATCCATTGGAGTAACAAAAATCTCGACAACAGACTACCATCCATAATGACAAGTCTACCATCCATTGGAGTAAAAAAAATCTCAAACACAGACTACCTTCCATAATGACTAGGCTACCATCCATTGGAATAACAAAAATCTCAACAACAGACTACCTTCCATAATGACTAGGCCACTATCCAATGGAGTAACAAAAATCTCGACACCAGACCACCTTCCATAATTTCAAGGCTAACATACATTGTAGTAACAAAGATATCGACAACAGACTACCTTCCATAATGAAAAGGCTACAATCCATTGGAGTAACAAAAATGTCGAGAAGAGACTACCTTCCATAATGACAAGGCTCAATCCATTGTAGTAACAAAAATCTCGACAACAGACTACCTGCCATAGTAAGAAGGTTACCATCCTTGGAGTAACAAAAATCTCAACAACAGACTACATTCCATAATGACAAGGCTACAATCCATTGGAACAACAAAAATTTCGATGACACACTACCTTCCATAATGAAAAGGCTACCCTCCATTGGAGTAACAAAAATCTCAAAAACAGACTACCTTCCATAATGACTAGGCTACCATCCTTTGGAATAACAAAAATCTCAACAATAGACTACCTTCCATAATGACTAGGCCACTATCCAATGGAGTAACAAAAATCTCGACACCAGACTACCTTCCATAATTTCAAGGCTAACATACATTGTAGTAACAAAGATATCGACAACAGACTACCTTCCATAATGAAAAGGCTACAATCCATTGGAGTAACAAAAATGTCGAGAATAGACTACCTTCCATAATGACAAGGCTCAATCCATTGTAGTAACAAAAATCTCGACAACAGACTACCTGCCATAGTAAGAAGGCTACCATCCATTGGAGTAACAAAAATCTTAACAACAGACTACCTTCCATAATGACAAGGGTACAATCAATTGGAGTAACAAAAATCTCGACAATAGCCTAACTTTCATAATGGCAAGGCTACCATCCATTGGAGTAAATAAAACCTCGATAATAGACTACCTTCCATAATGACAAAGCTACCATCCATTGGAGTAACAAAAATCTCGACAATAGACTACCTTCCATAATGATAAGGCTATCATCCATTGGAGTAACAAAAATCTCGACACCAGACTACCTTCCATAATGACAAAGCTAACATACATTGTAGTAACAAAGATATCGACAACAGACTACCTTCCATAATGACAAGGCTACAATCCATTGGAGTAACAAAAATCACGAGAATAGACTACCTTCCAAAATGACAAGGCTACCATCCATTGTAGTAACAAAAATCTCGACAACAGACTACCTTCCATAGTAAGAAGGCTACCATCCATTGGAGTAACAAAAATCTTAACAACAGACTACCTTCCATAATGTAAAGGCTAGAATCTATTGGAGTAACAAAAATTTCAACAATAGACTACCTTCCATAATGAAAAGGCTACCATCCATTGGAGTAACAAAAATCTTGATAATAGACTACCTTCCATCATGACAAGGCTACCATCTTGGAGTAACAAAAAATTTGAAAACAGACTACCTTCCATATCGACTAGGCTACCATCCATTGGAATAAAAAAAATCTCAACAACAGAGTACCTTCCATAATGACAAAGCTACTATCTAATGGAGTAACAAAAATATCGACAATAGACTACCTTCCATAATTACAAGGCTACCATCCATTGGAGTAACAAAAATCTCGAAAACGGACTACCTTCCATTATGACTAGGCTACCATCCATTGGAATAACAAAAATCTCAACGACAGACTACCTTCCATAATGAAAAGGCTACCATCTATTGGAGTAACAAAAATTAAGACAACAGACTACCTTCCGTAATAACAAGGCTACCATCCATTGTTGTAACAAAAATCTCGACGACATACTACCATCCATAATGACAAGGCTACCATCCATTGGAGTAACAAAAATCTCGACAACAGACTACCATCCATAATGACAAGTCTACCATCCATTGGAGTAAAAAAAATCTCAAACACAGACTACCTTCCATAATGACTAGGCTACCATCCATTGGAATAACAAAAATCTCAACAACAGACTACCTTCCATAATGACTAGGCCACTATCCAATGGAGTAACAAAAATCTCGACACCAGACCACCTTCCATAATTTCAAGGCTAACATACATTGTAGTAACAAAGATATCGACAACAGACTACCTTCCATAATGAAAAGGCTACAATCCATTGGAGTAACAAAAATGTCGAGAAGAGACTACCTTCCATAATGACAAGGCTCAATCCATTGTAGTAACAAAAATCTCGACAACAGACTACCTGCCATAGTAAGAAGGTTACCATCCTTGGAGTAACAAAAATCTCAACAACAGACTACATTCCATAATGACAAGGCTACAATCCATTGGAACAACAAAAATTTCGATGACACACTACCTTCCATAATGAAAAGGCTACCATCCATTGGAGTAACAAAAATCTCAAAAACAGACTACCTTCCATAATGACTAGGCTACCATCCTTTGGAATAACAAAAATCTCAACAATAGACTACCTTCCATAATGACTAGGCCACTATCTAATGGAGTAACAAAAATCTCGACACCAGACTACCTTCCATAATTTCAAGGCTAACATACATTGTAGTAACAAAGATATCGACAACAGACTACCTTCCATAATGAAAAGGCTACAATCCATTGGAGTAACAAAAATGTCGAGAATAGACTACCTTCCATAATGACAAGGCTCAATCCATTGTAGTAACAAAAATCTCGACAACAGACTACCTGCCATAGTAAGAAGGCTACCATCCATTGGAGTAACAAAAATCTTAACAACAGACTACCTTCCACAATGACAAGGGTACAATCAATTGGAGTAACAAAAATCTCGACAATAGCCTAACTTTCATAATGGCAAGGCTACCATCCATTGGAGTAAATAAAACCTCGATAATAGACTACCTTCCATAATGACAAAGCTACCATCCATTGGAGTAACAAAAATCTCGACAATAGACTACCTTCCATAATGATAAGGCTATCATCCATTGGAGTAACAAAAATCTCGACACCAGACTACCTTCCATAATGACAAAGCTAACATACATTGTAGTAACAAAGATATCGACAACAGACTACCTTCCATAATGACAAGGCTACAATCCATTGGAGTAACAAAAATCACGAGAATAGACTACCTTCCAAAATGACAAGGCTACCATCCATTGTAGTAACAAAAATCTCGACAACAGACTACCTTCCATAGTAAGAAGGCTACCATCCATTGGAGTAACAAAAATCTTAACAACAGACTACCTTCCATAATGTAAAGGCTAGAATCTATTGGAGTAACAAAAATTTCAACAATAGACTACCTTCCATAATGAAAAGGCTACCATCCATTGGAGTAACAAAAATCTTGATAATAGACTACCTTCCATCATGACAAGGCTACCATCTTGGAGTAACAAAAATTTTGAAAACAAACTACCTTCCATATCGACTAGGCTACCATCCATTGGAATAAAAAAAATCTCAACAACAGAGTACCTTCCATAATGACAAAGCTACTATCTAATGGAGTAACAAAAATATCGACAATAGACTACCTTCCATAATTACAAGGCTACCATCCATTGGAGTAACAAAAATATCGAAAACGGACTACCTTCCATTATGACTAGGCTACCATCCATTGGAATAACAAAAATCTCAACGACAGACTACCTTCCATAATGAAAAGGCTACCATCTATTGGAGTAACAAAAATTAAGACAACAGACTACCTTCCGTAATAACAAGGCTACCATCCATTGTTGTAACAAAAATCTCGATGACATACTACCATCCATAATGACAAGGCTACCATCCATTGGAGTAACAAAAATCTCGACAACAGACTACCATCCATAATGACAAGTCTACCATCCATTGGGGTAAAAAAAATCTCAAACACAGACTACCTTCCATAATGACTTGGCTACCATCCATTGGAATAACAAAAATCTCAACAACAGACTACCTTCCATAATGACTAGGCCACTATCCAATGGAGTAACAAAAATCTCGAAACCAGACTACCTTCCATAATTTCAAGGCTAACATACATTGTAGTAACAAAGATATCGACAACAGACTACCTTCCATAATGAAAAGGCTACAATCCATTGGAGTAACAAAAATGTCGAGAAGAGACTACCTTCCATAATGACAAGGCTCAATCCATTGTAGTAACAAAAATCTCGACAACAGAGTACCTGCCATAGTAAGAAGGCTACCATCCATTGGAGTAACAAAAATCTCAACAACAGACTACATTCCATAATGACAAGGCTACAATCCATTGGAACAACAAAAATTTCGATGACACACTACCTTCCATAATGAAAAGGCTACCATCCATTGGAGTAACAAAAATCTCAAAAACAGACTACCTTCCATAATGACTAGGCTACCATCCTTTGGAATAACAAAAATCTCAACAATAGACTACCTTCCATAATGACTAGGCCACTATCCAATGGAGTTACAAAAATCTCGACACCAGACTACCTTCCATAATTTCAAGGCTAACATACATTGTAGTAACAAAGATATCGACAACAGACTACCTTCCATAATGAAAAGGCTACAATCCATTGGAGTAACAAAAATGTCGAGAACAGACTACCTTCCATAATGACAAGGCTCAATCCATTGTAGTAACAAAAATCTCGACAACAGACTACCTGCCATAGTAAGAAGGCTACCATCCATTGGAGTAACAAAAATCTTAACAACAAACTACCTTCCATAATGACAAGGGTACAATCAATTGGAGTAACAAAAATCTCGACAATAGCCTAACTTTCATAATGGCAAGGCTACCATCCATTGGAGTAAATAAAACCTCGATAATAGACTACCTTCCATAATGACAAAGCTACCATCCATTGGAGTAACAAAAATCTCGACAATAGACTACCTTCCATAATGATAAGGCTATCATCCATTGGAGTAACAAAAATCTCGATAATAGACTAACTTCCATAATGACTAGGCTACCATCCATTGGAATAACAAAAATCTCACCAACAGACTACCTTCCTAAATGACAAGGCTACTATGCAATGGAGTAACAAAAATATCGACAACAGACTACCTTCCATAATGACAAGGCTAACATGCATTGTAGTAACAAAAATATGAACAACTTACTACCTTCCATAATGACAAGGCTACCATTCATTGGAGTAACAAAAATCACAACGACATAGTACCTTCTATAATGACAAGGCTACCATCTATTGGAGTAACAAAAATCTCGACAACAAACTACCTTCCATAATGACAATGCTACCATCCATTGGAGTAACAAAAATCTCGACAACAAACTACCTTCCATAATGACAATGCTACCATCCAATGGAGTAACAAAAATCTCGACAATAGATTACCGTCCATAATGACAAGGCTACAATCTATTGTAGTAACAAAAATCAAGACAACAGACTACCTTCCATAATGACAAGGCTACCATCCATTGTAGTAAGAAAAATCTCGACAACAGACTACCTTCCATAATTACAAGGATACATTCCACTGGAGTAACAAAAATCTAGACAATAGACTACCTTTTATATTGACAAGGCTACCATCCATTAGAATAACAAAAATATCAACGACATACTACCTTCCATAATGACAAGGCTACCATCCATTGGAGTAACAAAAATCTCAACAACATACTACCTTCCATAATGACAAGGCTACCATCCATTGGTGTAACAAAAATCTCGAAAACAGACTACCTTCCATAATGTCTAGGCTACCATACATTGGAATAACAAAAATCTCAACAACATACTACCTTCCATAATGACTAGGCTACTATCCAATGGAGTAACAAAAATCTCGACACCAGACTACCTTCCATAATGACAATGCTACCATCCATTGGAGTAACAACAATCTCGACAATAGACTACCTTCCATAATGAAAAAGCTACAATCTATTGTAGTAACAAAAATCAAGACAACAGACTACCTTCCATAATGACAAGGCTACCATCCATTGTAGTAAGAAAAATCTCGACAACAGACTACCTTCCATAATTACAAGGCTACCATCCATTGGAGTAACAAAAATCTCGAAAACAGACTACCTTCCATAATGATTAGGCTACCATCCATTGGAATAACAAAAATCTCAACGACAGACTACCTTCCATAATGAAAAGGCTACCATCTATTGGAGTAACAAAAATCAAGACAACAGACTACCTTCCGTAATAACAAGGCTACCATCCATTGTTGTAACAAAAATCTCGACGACATACTACCATCCATAATGACAAGGCTACCATCCATTGGAGTAACAAAAATCTCGACAACAGAGTACCATCCATAATGACAAGGCTACCATCCATTGGAGTAAAAAAAATCTCAAACACAGACTACCTTCCATAATGACTAGGCTACCATCCATTTGAATAACAAAAATCTCAACAACAGACTACCTTCCATAATGACTAGGCCACTATACAATGGAGTAACAAAAATCTCGACACCAGACTACCTTCCATAATTTCAAGGCTAACATACATTGTAGTAACAAAGATATCGATAACAGACTACCTTCCATAATGAAAAGGCTACAATCCATTGGAGTAACAAAAATGTCGAGAACAGACTACCTTCCATAATGACAAGGCTCAATCCATTGTAGTAACAAAAATCTCGACAACAGACTACCTGCCATAGTAAGAAGGCTACCATCCATTGGAGTAACAAAAATCTCAACAACAGACTACATTCCATAATGACAAGGCTACAATCCATTGGAGTAACAAAAATCTCGACAATAGACTACCTTTCATAATGACAAGGCTACCATCCATTGGAACAACAAAAATTTCGATGACAAACTACCTTCCATAATGAAAAGGCTACCATCCATTGGAGTAACAAAAATCTTGATAATAGACTACCTTCCATAATGACAAGGCTACCATCCATTGGAGTAACGAAAATCTTGAAAACAGACTACCTTCCATATCGACTAGGCTACCATCCATTGGAATAAAAAAAATCTCAACAACAGAGTACCTTCCATAATGACAAAGCTACTATCCAATGGAGTAAAAAGAATATCAACAATAGACTACCTTCCATAATTACAAGGCTACCATCCATTGGAGTAACAAAAATCTCGAAAACAGACTACCTTCCATAATGACTAGGCTACCATCCATTGGAATAACAAAAATCTCAACGACAGACTACCTTCTATAATGAAAAGGCTACCATCTATTGGAGTAACAAAAATCAAGACAATAGACTACCTTCCGTAATAACAAGGCTACCATCCATTGTTGTAACAAAAATCTCGACAATAGACTACCATCCATAATGACAAGGCTACCATTCATTGGAGTAACAAAAATCTCGACAATAGATTACCTTCCATAATGAAAAGGCTACAATCTATTGTAGTAACAAAAATCAAGACAACAGACTACCTTCCATAATGACAATGCTACCATCCATTGGAGTAACAACAATCTCGACAATAGACTACCTTCCATAATGAAAACGCTACAATCTATTGTAGTAACAAAAATCAAGACAACAGACTACCTTCCATAATGACAAGGCTACCATCCATTGTAGTAAGAAAAATCTTTACAACAGACTACCTTCCATAATTACAAGGCTACCATCCATTGGAGTAACAAAAATCTCGAAAACAGACAACCTTCCATAATGACTAGGCTACCATCCATTGGAATAACAAAAATCTCAACGACAGACTACCTTCCATAATGAAAAGGCTACCATCTATTGGAGTAACAAAAATCAAGACAACAGACTACCTTCCGTAATAACAAGGCTACCATCCATTGTTGTAACAAAAATCTCGACGACATACTACCATCCATAATGACAAGGCTACCATCCATTGGAGTAAAAAAAATCTCAAACACAGACTACCTTCCATAATGACTAGGCTACCATCCATTTGAATAACAAAAATCTCAACAACAGACTACCTTCCATAATGTCTAGACCACTATACAATGGAGTAACAAAAATCTCGACACTAGACTACCTTCCATAATTTCAAGGCTAACATACATTGAAGTAACAAAGATATCGACAACAGACTACCTTCCATAATGAAAAGGCTACAATCCATTGGAGTAACAAAAATGTTGAGAATAGACTACCTTCCATAATGACAAGGCTCAATCCATTGTAGTAACAAAAATCTCGACAACAGACTACCTGCCATAGTAAGAAGGCTACCATCCATTGGAGTAACAAAAATCTCAACAAGAGACTACATTCAATAATGACAAGGCTACAATCCATTGAAGTAACAAATATCTCGACAATAGACTATCTTTCATAATGACAAGGCTACCATCCATTGGAACAACAAAAATTTCGATGACACACTACCTTCCATAATGAAAAGGCTACCATCCATTGGAGTAACAAAAATCTTGATAATAGACTACCTTCCATAATGACAAGGCTACCATCCTTTGGAGTAACAAAAATCTTGAAAACAGACTACCTTCCATATCGACTAGGCTACCATCCATTGGAATCAAAAAAATCTCAACAACAGAGTACCTTCCATAATGACAAAGCTACTATCCAATGGAGTAAAAAGAATATCAACAATAGACTACCTTCCATAATTACAAGGCTACCATCCATTGGAGTAACAAAAATCTCGAAAACAGACTACCTTCCATAATGACTAGGCTACCATCCAATGGAATAACAAAAATCTCAACGGCAGACTACCTTCTATAATGAAAAGGCTACCATCTATTGGAGTAACAAAAATCAAGACAATAGACTACCTTCCGTAATAACAAGGCTACCATCCATTGTTGTAACAAAAATCTCGACGACATACTACCATCCATAATGACAAGGCTACCATTCATTGGAGTAACAAAAATCTCGACAACAGACTACCATCCATAATGAAAAGGCTACCATCCATTGGAGTAACAAAAATCTCAAAAACAGACTACCTTCCATAATGACTAGGCTACCATCCATTGGAATAACAAAAATCTCAACAACAGACTACCTTCCATAATGACTCGGCCACTATCCAATGGAGTAACAAAAATATCGACAACAGACTACCTTCCATAATGACAAGGCTAACATGCATTGTAGTAACAAAAATATGAACAACTTACTACCTTCCATAATCAGAAGGCTACAATTCGTTGGAGTAACAAAAATCACAACGACATACTACCTTCCATAATGACAAGGCTACCATCTATTGGAGTAACAAAAATCTCGACAACAAACTACCTTCCATAATGACAATGGTACCATGCATTGGAGTAACAAAAATCTCGACAATAAACTACCTTCCATAATGACAATGCTACCATCCATTACAGTAACAAAAATCTCGACAATAGATTACCTTCCATAATGAAAAGGCTACAATCTATTGTAGTAACAAAAATCAAGACAACAGACTACCTTCCATAATGACAATGCTACCATCCATTGGAGTAACAACAATCTCGACAATAGACTACCTTCCATAATGAAAAGGCTACAATCTATTGTAGTAACAAAAATCAAGACAACAGACTACCTTCCATAATGACAATGCTACCATCCATTGGAGTAACAACAATCTCGACAATAGACTACCTTCCATAATGAAAAGGCTACAATCTATTGTAGTAACAAAAATCAAGACAACAGACTACCTTCCATAATGACAAGGCTACCATCCATTGTAGTAAGAAAAATCTTTACAACAGACTACCTTCCATAATTACAAGGCTACCATCCATTGGAGTAACAAAAATCTCGAAAACAGACTACCTTCCATAATGACTAGGCTACCATCCATTGGAATAACAAAAATCTCAACGACAGACTACCTTCCATAATGAAAAGGCTACCATCTATTGGAGTAACAAAAATCAAGACAACAGACTACCTTCCGTAATAACAAGGCTACCATCCATTGTTGTAACAAAAATCTCGACGACATACTACCATCCATAATGACAAGGCTACCATCCATTGGAGTAAAAAAAATCTCAAACACAGACTACCTTCCATAATGACTAGGCTACCATCCATTTGAATAACAAAAATCTCAACAACAGACTACCTTCCATAATGTCTAGACCACTATACAATGGAGTAACAAAAATCTCGACACTAGACTACCTTCCATAATTTCAAGGCTAACATACATTGTAGTAACAAAGATATCGACAACAGACTACCTTCCATAATGAAAAGGCTACAATCCATTGGAGTAACAAAAATGTTGAGAACAGACTACCTGCCATAGTAAGAAGGCTACCATCCATTGGAGTAACAAAAATCTCAACAACAGACTACATTCCATAATGACAAGGCTACAATCCATTGAAGTAACAAATATCTCGACAATAGACTATCTTTCATAATGACAAGGCTACCATCCATTGGAACAACAAAAATTTCGATGACACACTACCTTCCATAATGAAAAGGCTACCATCCATTGGAGTAACAAAAATCTTGATAATAGACTACCTTCCATAATGACAAGGCTACCATCCTTTGGAGTAACAAAAATCTTGAAAACAGACTACCTTCCATATCGACTAGCCTACCATCCATTGGAATCAAAAAAATCTCAACAACAGAGTACCTTCCATAATGACAAAGCTACTATCCAATGGAGTAAAAAGAATATCAACAATAGACTACCTTCCATAATTACAAGGCTACCATCCATTGGAGTAACAAAAATCTCGAAAACAGACTACCTTCCATAATGACTAGGCTACCATCCAATGGAATAACAAAAATCTCAACGACAGACTACCTTCTATAATGAAAAGGCTACCATCTATTGGATTAACAAAAATCAAGACAATAGACTACCTTCCGTAATAACAAGGCTACCATCCATTGTTGTAACAAAAATCTTGACGACATACTACCATCCATAATGACAAGGCTACCATTCATTGGAGTAACAAAAATCTCGACAACAGACTACCATCCATAATGAAAAGGCTACCATCCATTGGAGTAACAAAAATCTCAAAAACAGACTACCTTCCATAATGACTAGGCTACCATCCATTGGAATAACAAAAATCTCAACAACAGACTACCTTCCATAATGACTCGGCCACTATCCAATGGAGTAACAAAAATATCGACAACAGACTACCTTCCATAATGACAAGGCTAACATGCATTATAGTAACAAAAATATGAACAACTTACTACCTTCCATAATCAGAAGGCTACAATTCGTTGGAGTAACAAAAATCACAACGACATACTACCTTCCATAATGATAAGGCTACCATCTATTGGAGTAAAAAAAATCTCGACAACAAACTACCTTCCATAATGACAATGCTACCATGCATTGGAGTAACAAAAATCTCGACAATAAACTACCTTCCATAATGACAATGCTACCATCCATTACAGTAACAAAAATCTCGACAATAGATTACCTTCCATAATGAAAAGGCTACAATCTATTGTAGTAACAAAAATCAAGACAACAGACTACCTTCCATAATGACAATGCTACCATCCATTAGAGTAACCAAAATCTCGACAATTGACTACCTTCCATAATGAAAAGGCTACAATATATTGTAGTAACAAAAATCAAGACAACAGACTACCTTCCATAATGACAAGGCTACCATCCATTGTAGTAAGAAAAATCTCGACAACAGACTAGCTTCCATATTGACAAGGCTACCATCCATTGGAATAAAAAAAATCTCAACAATAGAGGACCTTCCATAATGACAAAGATATTATCCAACGGAGTAACAAAAATCTCAAAAACAGACTACCTTCCATAATGACTAGGCTACCATCCATTGGAATAACAAAAATCTCAACAACAGACTACCTTCCATAATTACTAGGCCACTATCCAATGGAGTAACAAAAATATCGACAACAGACTACCTTCCATAATGACAAGGCTAACATGCATTGTAGTAACAAAAATATGAACAACTTACTACCTTCCATAATGAGAAGGCTACCATTCATTGGAGTAACAAAAATCACAACGACATACTACCTTCCATAATGACAAGGCTACCATCCTTTGGAGTAACAAAAATCTTGAAAACAGACTACCTTCCATATCGACTAGGCTACCATCCATTGGAATCAAAAAAATCTCAACAACAGAGTACCTTCCATAATGACAAAGCTACTATCCAATGGAGTAAAAAGAATATCAACAATAGACTACCTTCCATAATTACAAGGCTACCATCCATTGGAGTAACAAAAATCTCGAAAACAGACTACCTTCCATAATGACTAGGCTACCATCCAATGGAATAACAAAAATCTCAACGACAGACTACCTTCTATAATGAAAAGGCTACCATCTATTGGAGTAACAAAAATCAAGACAATAGACTACCTTCCATAATGACAAGGCTACCATTCATTGGAGTAACAAAAATCTCGACAACAAACTACCTTCCATAATGACAATGCTACCATGCATTGGAGTAACAAAAATCTCGACAATAAACTACCTTCCATAATGACAATGCTACCATCCATTACAGTAACAAAAATCTCGACAATAGATTACCTTCCATAATGAAAAGGCTACAATCTATTGTAGTAACAAAAATCAAGACAACAAACTACCTTCCATAATGACAATGCTACCATCCATTGGAGTAACAACAATCTCGACAATAGACTACCTTCCATAATGAAAAGGCTACAATCTATTGTAGTAATAAAAATCAAGACAACAGACTACCTTCCATAATGACAAGGCTACCATCCATTGTAGTAAGAAAAATCTTTACAACAGACTACCTTCCATAATTACAAGGCTACCATCCATTGGAGTAACAAAAATCTCGAAAACAGACTACCTTCCATAATGACTAGGCTACCATCCATTGGAATAACAAAAATCTCAACGACAGACTACCTTCCATAATGAAAAGGCTACCATCTATTGGAGTAACAAAAATCAAGACAACAGACTACCTTCCGTAATAACAAGGCTACCATCCATTGTTGTAACAAAAATCTCGACGACATACTACCATCCATAATGACAAGGCTACCATCCATTGGAGTAAAAAAAATCTCAAACACAGACTACCTTCCATAATGACTAGGCTACCATCCATTTGAATAACAAAAATCTCAACAACAGACTACCTTCCATAATGTCTAGACCACTATACAATGGAGTAACAAAAATCTCGACACTAGACTACCTTCCATAATTTCAAGGCTAACATACATTGTAGTAACAAAGATATCGACAACAGACTACCTTCCATAATGAAAAGGCTACAATCCATTGGAGTAACAAAAATGTTGAGAACAGACTACCTTCCATAATGACAAGGCTCAATCCATTGTAGTAACAAAAATCTCGACAACAGACTACCTGCCATAGTAAGAAGGCTACCATCCATTGGAGTAATAAAAATCTCAACAACAGACTACATTCCATAATGACAAGGCTACAATCCATTGGAGTAACAAATATCTCGACAATAGACTACCTTTCATAATGACAAGGCTACCATCCATTGGAACAAAAAAAATTTCGATGACACACTTCCTTCCATAATGAAAAGGCTACCATCCATTGGAGTAACAAAAATCTTGATAATAGACTACCTTCCATAATGACAAGGCTACCATCCTTTGGAGTAACAAAAATCTTGAAAACAGACTACCTTCCATATCGACTAGCCTACCATCCATTGGAATCAAAAAAATCTCAACAACAGAGTACCTTCCATAATGACAAAGCTACTATCCAATGGAGTAAAAAGAATATCAACAATAGACTACCTTCCATAATTACAAGGCTACCATCCATTGGAGTAACAAAAATCTCGAAAACAGACTACCTTCCATAATGACTAGGCTACCATCCAATGGAATAACAAAAATCTCAACGACAGACTACCTTCTATAATGAAAAGGCTACCATCTATTGGAGTAACAAAAATCAAGACAATAGACTACCTTCCGTAATAACAAGGCTACCATCCATTGTTGTAACAAAAATCTCGACGACATACTACCATCCATAATGACAAGGCTACCATTCATTGGAGTAACAAAAATCTCGACAACAGACTACCATCCATAATGAAAAGGCTACCATCCATTGGAGTAACAAAAATCTCAAAAACAGACTACCTTCCATAATGACTAGGCTACCATCCATTGGAATAACAAAAATCTCAACAACAGACTACCTTCCATAATGACTCGGCCACTATCCAATGGAGTAACAAAAATATTGACAACAGACTACCTTCCATAATGACAAGGCTAACATGCATTGTAGTAACAAAAATATGAACAACTTACTACCTTCCATAATCAGAAGGCTACAATTCGTTGGAGTAACAAAAATCACAACGACATACTACCTTCCATAATGACAAGGCTACCATCTATTGGAGTAACAAAAATCTCGACAACAAACTACCTTCCATAATGACAATGCTACCATGCATTGGAGTAACAAAAATCTCGACAATAAACTACCTTCCATAATGACAATGCTACCATCCATTACAGTAACAAAAATCTCGACAATAGACTACCTTCCATAATGAAAAGGCTACAATATATTATAGTAACAAAAATCAAGACAACAGACTACCTTCCATAATGACAAGGCTACCATCCATTGTAGTAAGAAAAATTTCGACAACAAACTACCTTCCATAATGACAAGGCTACCATCCATTGGAGTAACAAAAATCTCAACAACAGACTACCTTCCATAATGACAAGGCTACCATCCATTGTAGTAAGAAAATTTTCGACAACAGACTACCTTCCACAATGACAAGGATACATTCCATTGGAGTAACAAAATTCTTGTCAATAGACTACCTTTTATATTGACAAGGCTACCATCCATTGGAATAACAAAAATATCAACGACATACTACCTTCCATAATGACAAGGCTAACATCCATTGGAGTAACACAAATATCGAAAACAGACTACCTTCCATAATGACTAGGCTACCATCCATTGGAATAACAAAAATCTCAACAACAGACTACCTTCCATAATGACTCGGCCACTATCCAATGGAGTAACAAAAATATTGACAACAGACTACCTTCCATAATGACAAGGCTAACATGCATTGTAGTAACAAAAATATGAACAACTTACTACCTTCCATAATCAGAAGGCTACAATTCGTTGGAGTAACAAAAATCACAACGACATACTACCTTCCATAATGACAAGGCTACCATCTATTGGAGTAACAAAAATCTCGACAACAAACTACCTTCCATAATGACAATGCTACCATGCATTGGAGTAACAAAAATCTCGACAATAAACTACCTTCCATAATGACAATGCTACCATCCATTACAGTAACAAAAATCTCGACAATAGACTACCTTCCATAATGAAAAGGCTACAATATATTATAGTAACAAAAATCAAGACAACAGACTACCTTCCATAATGACAAGGCTACCATCCATTGTAGTAAGAAAAATTTCGACAACAAACTACCTTCCATAATGACAAGGCTACCATCCATTGGAGTAACAAAAATCTCAACAACAGACTACCTTCCATAATGACAAGGCTACCATCCATTGTAGTAAGAAAATTCTCGACAACAGACTACCTTCCACAATGACAAGGATACATTCCATTGGAGTAACAAAATTCTTGTCAATAGACTACCTTTTATATTGACAAGGCTACCATCCATTGGAATAACAAAAATATCAACGACATACTACCTTCCATAATGACAAGGCTAACATCCATTGGAGTAACACAAATATCGAAAACAGACTACCTTCCATAATGACTAGGCTACTATCCAATGGAGTAACAAAAATCTCGACACCAGACTACCTTCCATAATGACAAAGCTAACATACATTGTATTAACAAAGATATCGACAACAGACTACCTTCCATAATGACAAGGCTACAATCCATTGGAGTAACAAAAATCACGAGAATAGACTACCTTCCATAATGACAAGGCTACCATCCATTGTAGTAACAAAAATCTCGACAACAGACTACCTTCCATAGTAAGAAGGCTACCATCCATTGGAGTAACAAAAATCTCAACAACAGACTACCTTCCATAATATAAAGGCTAGAATCTATTGGAGTAACAAAAATCTCAACAATAGACTACCTTTCATAATGACAATGCTACCATCCATTGGAACAACAAAAATCTCGACAACAGACTACCATCCATAATGAGAAGGATACCATCCATTGGAGTAAAAAAAATCTCAAAAACAGACTACCTTCCATAGTGACTAGGCTACCATCCATTGGAATAACAAAAATCTCAACAACAGACTACCTTCCATAATGACTAGGCCACTATCCAATGGAGTAACAAAAATCTCGACACCAGACTACCTTCCATTATTTCAAGGCTAACATACATTGTAGTAACAAAGATATCGACAATAGACTACCTTCCATAATGAGAAGGCTACAATCCATTGGAGTAACAAAAATGTCGAGAACGGACTACCTTCCATAATGACAAGGCTCAATCCATTGTAGTAACAAAAATCTCGACAACAGACTACCTGCCATAGTAAGAAGGCTACCATCCATTGGAGTAACACAAATCTCAACAACAGACTACCTTCTATAATGACAAGGCTACAATCCATTGGAGTAACAAAAATCTCGAAAATAGACTACCTTTCATAATGACAAGGCTACCATCCATTGGAACAACAAAAATTTCGATGACACACTACCTTCCATAATGAAAAGGCTACCATCCATTGGAGTAACAAAAATCTTGATAATAGACTACCTTCCATAATGACAAGGCTAACATCCATTGGAATAACAAAAATCTTGATAATAGACTACCTTCCATAATGACTAGGCTACCATCCATTGGAATAACAAAAATCTCAACGACAGACTACCTTCCATAATGAAAAGGCTACCATCTATTGGAGTAACAAAAATCAAGACAATAGACTACCTTCCGTAATAACAAGGCTACCATCCATTGTTGTAACAAAAATCTCGATGACATAATACCATCCATAATGACAAGGCTACCATTCATTGGAGTAACAAAAATATCGACAACAGACTACCATCCATAATGACAAGGCTACCATCCATTGGAGTAACAAAAATCTCAAAAACAGACTACCTTCCATAATGACTAGGCTACCATCCTTTGGAATAATAAAACTCTCAACAATAGACTACCTTCCATAATAACTAGGCCACTATCCAATGGAGTAACAAAAATCTCGACACCAGACTACCTTCCATAATTTCAAGGCTAACATACATTGTAGTAACAAAGATATCGACAACAGACTACCTTCCATAATGAAAAGGCTACAATCCATTGGAGTAACAAAAATGTCGAGAACAGACTACCTTCCATAATGACAAGGCTCAATCCATTGTAGTAACAAAAATCTTGACAACAGACTACCTGCCATAGTAAGAAGTCTACCATCCATTGGAGTAACAAAAATCTTAACAACAGACTACCTTCCATAATGACAAGGGTACAATCAATTGGAGTAACAAAAATCTCGACAATAGCCTACCTTTCATAATGGCAAGGCTACCACCTATTGGAGTAAATAAAACCTCGATAATAGACTACCTTCCATAATGACAAAGCTACCATCCATTGGAGTAACAAAAATCTCGACAATAGACTACCTTCCATAATGATAAGGCTATCATCCATTGGAGTAACAAAAATCTCGATAATAGACAAACTTCCAAAATGACTAGGCTACCATCCATTGGAATAACAAAAATCTCACCAACAGACTACCTTCCAAAATGACAAGGCTACTATACAATGGAGTAACAAAAATATCGACAACAGACTACCTTCCATAATGACAAGGCTAACATGCATTGTAGTAACAAAAATATGAACAACTTACTACCTTCCATAATGACAAGGCTACCATTCATTGGAGTAACAAAAATCACAACGACATACTACCTTTTATAATGACAAGGCTACCATCTATTGGAGTAACAAAAATCTCGACAACAAACTACCTTCCATAATGACAATGCTACCATCCATTGGAGTAACAAAAATCTCGACAACAAACTACATTCCATAATGACAATGCTACCATCCAATGGAGTAACAAAAATCTAGACAATAGAATACCGTCCATAATTACAAGGCTACAATCTATTGTAGTAACAAATATCAAGACAATAGACTACCTTCCATAATGACAAGGCTACCATCCATTGTAGTAAGAAAAATCTCGACAACAGACTACCTTCCATAATTACAAGGATACATTCCACTGGAGTAACAAAAATCTAGACAATAGACTACCTTTTATATTGACAAGGCTACCATCCATTGGAATAACAAAAATATCAACGACATACTACCTTCCATAATGACAAGGCTACCATCCATTGGAGTAACAAAAATCTCGACAACAGACTACCTTCCATAATGACAAGGATACCATCTATTGGTGTATCAAAAATCTCGAAAACATACTACCTTCCATAATGTCTAGGCTACCATACATTGGAATAACAAAAATCTCAACAACATACTACCTTCCATAATGACTAGGCTACTATCCAATGGATTAACAAAAATCTCGACACCAGCCTACCTTCCATAATGACAATGCTACCATCCATTGGAGTAACAACAATCTCGACAATAGACTACCTTCCATAATGAAAAGGCTACAATCTATTGTAGTAACAAAAATCAAGACAACAGACTACCTTCCATAAAGACAAGGCTACCATCCATTGTAGTAAGAAAAATCTCGACAACAGACTACCTTCCATTGTAAGAAGGCTACCATCCATTGGAGTAACAAAAATCTCGACAATAGAGTACCTTTCATAATGACAAGGCTACCATCCATTGGAACAACAAAAATTTCGACGACAGATTACCTTCCATAATGAAAAGGCTAACATCCATTGCGGTAACAAAAATCTCGATAATAGACTACCTTCCATAATGACAAGGCTACCATCCATTGGAGTAACAAAAATCTCGACAATAGACTACCTTCCATAATGATAAGGCTACCATCCATTGGAGTAACAAAAATCTCGAAAATAGACAAACTTCCATAATGACTAGGCTACCATCCATTGGAATAACAAAAACCTCACCGATTGACTACCTTCCATAATGACAAGGCTACTATCCAATGGAGTAACAAAAATATCGACAACAGACTACCTTCCATAATGACAAGGCTAACATGCATGGTAGTAACAAAAATATGAACAACAAACTACCTTCCATAATGACAAGGCTACCATTCATTGGAGTAACAAAAATCACAACGACAGACTACCTTCCATAATGAGAAGGCTACCATCTATTGGAGTAACAAAAATATCGACAACAAACTACCTTCCATAATGACAATGCTACCATCCATTGGAGTAACAAAAATCTTGACAATAGACTACCTTCTGTAATGACAAGGCTACAATCTATTATAGTAACAAAAATCAAGACAAGAGACTACCTGCCATAATGACAAGGCTACCATTCATTGTAGTAACAAAAATCTCGACAACAGACTACCTTCAATAATGACAAGGCTACAATCCATTGGAGTAACAAAAATCTCAACAACAGACTACCTTCCATAATGACAAGGCTACAATTCATTGGAGTAACAAAAATCTCGACAATAGACTACCTTTCATAATGACAAGGCTACCATCCATTGGAACAACAAAAGTTTTGAGGACAGACTACCTTCCATAATGAAAAGGCTACGATCCATTGGAGTAACAAAAATCTTGATAATAGATTACCTTCCATAATGACAAGGCTACCATCCATTGGAGTAACAAAAATCTCGAAAATAGACTACCTTCCATATTGACTAGGATACCATCGACTAGAATAAAAAAAATCTCAACAACAGAGTACCTTCCATAATGACAAAGCTACTATCCAATGGAGTAACAAAAATATCGACAATATATTACCTTCCATAATGACAAGGCTACCATCCTTTGGAGTAACAGAAATCTCGAAAATAGGCTACCTTCCATAATGACTAGGCTACCATCCATTGGAATAACAAAAATCTCAACGATAAACTACCTTCCATAATGAAAAGGCTACAATCTATTGTAGTAACAAAAATCAAGACAACATACTACCTTCCATAATGACAAGGTTACAATCCATTGTAGTAAGAAAAATCTCGACAACAGACTACCTTCCATAATGAAAAGGTTACCATCTATTGGAGTAACAAAAATCTCGATAACAAACTACCTTCCATAATGACAAGGCTACCATCCATTGTAGTTAGAAAAATCTCGACAATAGACTACCTTCCATAATTACAAGGATACATTCCACTGGAGTAACAAAAATCTGGACAATAGACTACCTTTCATATTGACAAGGCTACCATCCATTGGAATAACAAAAATATCAACGTCATACTACCTTCCATAATGACAAGGCTACCATCCATTGGAGTAACAAAAATCTCGACAACAGATTACTTTCCATAATGACAAGGCTACCATCCATTGTAGTAACAAAAATCTCGACAACAGACTACCTTCCATAATGACAAGGCTACCGTCCATTGTAGTAAGAAAAATCTCGACAACAGACTACCTTCCATAATGACAAGGATACATTCCATTAGACTAACCAAAATCTGGACAATAGACTACCTTTCATATTGACAAGGCTATCATCCATTGGAATAACAAAAATATCATCGACATACTACCTTCCATAATGACAAGGCTACCATCCATTGGAATAACAAAAATCTTAACAACAAACTACCTTCCATAATGACTAGGCTACTATCCAATGGAGTAACAAAAATCTCGACACCAGACTACCTTCCATAATGACAAGGCTAACATACATTGTACTAACAAAGATATCGACAACAGACTACCTTCCATAATAACTAGGCTACAATCCATTGGAGTAACAAAAATCTCGACAACAGACTACCTTCCATAATGACAAGGCTACAATCCATTGGAGTAACAAAAATCTCGAAAATAGACAAACTTCCATAATGACTAGGCTACCATCCATTGGAATAACAAAAATCCAACCAATAGACTACCTTCCATAATGACAAGGCTACTATCCATTGGAGTAACAAAAATATCGATAACAGACTACCTTCCATAATTACAAGGCTACAATCTATTGGAGTAACAAAAATCTCGATAACAAACTACCTTCCATAATGACAATGCTACCATCCATTGGAGTAACCAAAATCTCGACAATAGACTACCTTCCATAATGAAAAGGCTACAATCTATTATAGTAACAAAAATCAAGACAACAGACTACCTTCCATAATGACAAGGCTACCATCCATTGTAGTAAGAAAAATCTCGACAACAGACTACCTTCCATAATGACAAGGATACATTCCATTGGAGTAACAAAAATCTTGTCAATAAACTACCTTTTATATTGACAAGGCTACCATCCATTGGAATAACAAAATATCAACGACATACTACCTTCCATAATGACAAGGCTACCATCCATTGGAGTAACAAAAATCTCAACAACAGACTACCTTCCATAATGACAAGGCTACCATCCATTGTAGTAAGAAAAATCTCGACAACAGACTACCTTCCATAATGACAAGGATACATTCCATTGGAGTAACAAAATTCTTGTCAATAGACTACCTTTTATATTGACAAAGCTACCATCCATTGGAGTAACACAAATCTTGAAAACGGACTACCTTCCATAATGACTAGGCTAGTATCCATTGGAATAAAAAAAATCTCAACAACAGACTACCTTCCATAATGACTAGGCTACTATCCAATGGAGTAACAAAAATCTCGACACCAGACTACCTTCCATAATGACAAGGCTACAATCTATTGGAGTAACAAAAATCTCGAAAATAGACTACCTTCCATAATGACAAGACTACCATCCATTGGAACAACAAAAATATCGACGACAGACTACCTTCCATAATGAAAAGGCTACCATCCATTGGAGTAACAAAAATCTCGATAATAGAATAGCTTCCATAATGACAAGGCTTCCATCCATTAGAGTAACAAAAATCTCGACAATAGACTACCTTCCATAATGATAAGGCTACCATCCATTGGAGTAACAAAAATCTCGAAAATAGACAAACTTCCATAATGACTAGGCTACCATCCATTGGAATAACAAAAATCTCACCAATAGACTACCTTCCATAATGACAAGGCTACTATCCAATGGAGTAACAAAAATATCGACAACAGACTACCTTCCACAATGACAAGGCTACCATCTATTGGAGTAACAAAAATCTCGACAACAAACTACCTTCCATAATGACAATGCTACCATCCATTGGAGTAACAAAAATCTTGACAATAGACTACCTTCCATAATGACAAGGCTACAATCTATTGTTGTAACAAAAATCAAGACAACAAACTACCTTCCATAATGACAAGGCTACCATCCATTGTAGTAACAAAAATCTCGACAACAGACTACCTTCCATAATGACGAGGCTAACATCCATTGTAGTAAGAAAAATCTCGACAATAGACTACCTTCCATAATGAAAAGGCTACAATCCATTGGATTATCAAAAATCTCAACAACAGACTACCTTCCATAATTACAAGGCTACAATCCATTGGAGTAACAAAAATGTCGACAATAGACTACCTTTCATAATGACAAGGCTATCATCCATTGGAACAACAAAAATTTCGACGACAGACTACCTTCCATAATAAAAAGGCTACCATCCATTGGACTAACAAAAATCTCGATAATAGACTACCTTCCATAATGACAAGGCTACCATCCATTGGAGTAAAAAAAATCTCGAAAATAG
Source organism: Vicia faba (assembly GCA_948472305.1). Classification (NCBI taxonomy): domain Eukaryota; kingdom Viridiplantae; phylum Streptophyta; class Magnoliopsida; order Fabales; family Fabaceae; genus Vicia; species Vicia faba. Next base: position 653,993,054 of record OX451741.1, read on the forward strand.
ACTACCTTCCATATTGACTAGGCTACCATCCATTGGAATAAAAAAAATCTCAACAACAGAGTACCTTCCATAATGACAAAGCTACTATCCAATGGAGTAACAAAAATATCGACAATACACTACCTTCCATAATTTCAAGGCTAACATACATTGTAGTAACAAAGATATCGACAACAGACTAACTTCCATAATGACAAGGCTACAATCCATTAGAGTAACAAAAATCTCGAGAACAAACTACCTTCCATAATGACAAGGCTCAATCCATTGTAGTAACAAAAATCGCGACAATAGACTACCTTCCATAGTAAGAAGGCTACCATCCATTGGAGTAACAAAAATCTCAGCAACAAACTACCTTCCATAATGACAAGGCTAAAATCCTATGGAGTAACAAAAATCTCGAGAATAGACTACCTTTCATAATGACAAGGCTACCATCCATTGAAACAACAAAAATTTCGACGACAGACTACCTTCCATAAAGAAAAGGCTACCATCCATTGGAGTAACAAAAATCTCGATAATATACTACCTTCCATAATGACAAGGCTACCATCCATTGGAGTAACAAAAATCTCGACAATAGACTACCTTCCATAATGATAAGGCTACCATCCATTGGAGTAACAAAAATCTCGATAATAGACTAACTTCCACAGTGACTAGGCTACCATCCATTGGAATAACAAAAATCTCACCAACAGACTACCTTCCATAATGACAAGGCTACCATCTATTGGAGTAACAAAAATCTCGAAAACAAACTACCTTCCATAATGACAATGCTACCATCCATTGGAGTAACAAAAATCTCGACAACAAACTACCTTCCATAATGACAATGTTACCATCCATTGGAGTAACAAAAATCTCGACAATAGATTACCTTCCTTAATGACGAGGCTACAATCTATTGTAGTAACAAAAATCAAGACAACATACTACCTTCCATAATGACAAGGCTACCATCCATTGTAGTAACAAAAATATTGACAATAGACTACCTTCCATAATGACAAGGCTACCATCCATTGTAGTAAGAAAAATCTCGACAACAGACTACATTCCATAATGACAAGGATACATTCCATTGGACTAACAAAAATCTGGACAATAGACTACCTTTCATATTGATAAGGCTACCATCCATTTGGATAACAAAAATATCAACGACATACAACCTTCCATAATGACAAGGCTACCATCCATTGGAGTTACAAAAATATCGACAACAGACTACCTTCCATAATGACAAGGCTACCATCCATTGGAGTAACAAAAATCTCGAAAACAGACTACCTTCCATAATGACTAGGCTACCATCCATTGGAATAACAAAAATTTCGATAATAGACTACCTTCCATAATGACAAGGCTACCATCCATTGGAGTAATATAAATCTCGAAAATAGGCTACCTTACATAATGACTAGGCTACCATCCATTGGAATAACAAAAAACTCAATGACAGGCTACCTTCCATAATGAAAAGGCTAGCATCTATTGGAGTAACAAAAATCTCGACAACAAACTACCTTCCATAATGACAATGCTACCATCCATTGTTGTAAGAAAAATCACGACAACAGACTACCTTCCATAATGACAAGGCTACAATCCATTGGAGTAACAAAAATCTCGACAATAGACTACCTTTCAAAATGGCAAGGCTACCATCCATTGGAACAACAAAAATTTCGACGACAGACTACCTTCCATAATAAGAAGGCTAACATCCATTGGAGTAACAAAAATCTCGATAATAGACTACCTTACATAATGACAAGGCTACCATTCATTGGAGTAACAAAAATCTCGACAATAGACAAACTTCCATAATGACTGGGCTACCATCCATTGGAATAACAAAAATCTCACCAACAGACTACCTTCCATAATGACAAGGCTACTATCCAATGGAGTAACAAAAATCTCGAAAATAGAAAAACTTCCATAATGACTAGGCTACGATCCATTGGAATAACAAAAATCTCACCAACAGACTACCTTCCATAATGACAAGGCTACTATCCAATGGAGTAACAAAAATATCAACAACAGACTACCTTCCATAATGACAAGGCTAACATGCATTGTAGTAACAAAAATATGAACAACAGACTACCTTGCATAATGACAAGGCTACCATTCATTGGAGTAACAAAAATCACAACGACAGACTAGCTTCCATAATGACAAGGCTACCATCTATTGGAGTAACAAAAACCTCGACAACAAACTACCTTACATAATGACAATGCTACCATCCATTGGAGTAACAAAAATCTTGACAATAGACTACCTTCCATAATGACAAGGCTACAATCTATTGTAGTAACAAAAATCAAGACAACAGACTACCTTCCATAATGACAAGGCTACCATCCATTGTAGTAACAAAAATCTCGACAATAGACTACCTTCCATAATGACAAGGCTACCATCCATTGTATTAAGAAAAATCTCGACAACATACTACCTTCCATAATGACAAGGCTACAATCCATTGTAGTAACAAAAATCTCGACAACAGACTACCTTCCATAATGACAAGGCTACCATCCATTGGAGTAACAAAAATCACGACAATAGACTAACTTTCATAATGACAAGGCTACCATCCATTGGAACAACAAAAATTTCGATGACAGACTACCTTCCATAATGAAAAGGCTACCATCTATTGGAGTAACAAAAATCTCGATAATAGACTACCTTCCATAATGACAAGGCTACCATCCATTGGAGTAACAAAAATCTCGAAAATAGGCTACCTTACATAATGACTAGGCTACCATTCATTGGAATAACAAAAACCTCAATGACAGGCTACCTTCCATAATGACAGGCTACCTTCCATAATGACAATGCTACCATCCATTGTTGTAAGAAAAATCACGACAACAGACTACCTTCCATAATGACAAGGCTACAATCCATTGGAGTAACAAAAATCTCGACAATAGACTACCTTTCAAAATGGCAAGGCTACCATCCATTTGAGTAACAAAAATCTCGAAAACAGACTAGCTTCCATAATGACTAGGTTACCATCCATTGGAATAACAAAAATCTCAACAACAGACTACCTTCCATAATGACTAGGCTACTATCCAATGGAGTAACAAAAATCTCGACACCAGACTACATTCCATAATGACAAGGCTAGCATACATTGTAGTAACAAAGATATCGACAACAGACTACCTTCCATAATGACAAGGCTACAATCCATTGGAGTAACAAAAATCTCGACAACAAACTACCTTCCATAATGACAAGGCCACCATCCATTGTAGTAGGAAAAATCACGACAATAGACTACCTTCCATAGTAAGAAGGCTACCATCCATTGGAGTAACAAAAATCTCAACAAAAGACTACCTTCCATAATGAGAAGGCTATAATCCATTGGAGTAACAAAAATATCCACAATAGAATACCTTTCATAATGACAAGGCTACCATCCATTAGAACAACAAAAATTTCGACGACAGACTACCTTCCATAATGACAAGGCTACCATCCATTAGAGTAACAAAAATCTCAATAATAAACTACCTTCCATAATGATAAGGCTACCATCCATTGGAATAACAAAAATCTCACCAACAGACTACCTTTCATAATGACAAGGCTACTATCCAATGGAGTAACAAAAATATCGACAACAGACTACCTTCCAAAATGACAAGGCTACCATTCATTGGAGTAACAAAAATCACAACGACAGACTAGCTTCCATAATGACAAGGCTACCATCTATTGGAGTAACAAAAACCTCGACAACAAACTACCTTACATAATGACAATTCTACCATCCATTGGAGTAACAAAAATGTTGACAACAGACTACCTTCCATAATGACAAGGCTACAATCTATTGTAGTAACAAAAATCAAGACAACAGACTACCTTCCATAATGACAAGGCTACCATCCATTGTAGTAACAAAAATCTCGACAACAGACTACCTTCCATAATGACAAGGCAACCATCCATTGTAGTAAGAAAAATCTCGACAACAGACTACCTTCCATAATGACAAGGATACAATCCATTGTAGTAACAAAAATCTCGACAACAGACTACCTTCCATAATGACAAGGCTAAAATCCATTGGAGTAACAAAAATCACGACAATAGACTACCTTTCATAATGACAAGGCTACCATCCATTGGAAAAACAAAAATTTCGATGACAGAATACCTTCCATAATGAAAACGCTACCATCGATTGGAGTAACAAAAATCTCGATAATAGACTACCTTCCATAATGACAAGGCTACCATCCATTGGTGTAACAAAAATCTCGAAAACAGACTACCTTCCATATTGACTAGGCTACCATCCATTGGAATAAAAAAAATCTCAACAACAGAGTACCTTCCATATTGACAAAGCTATTATCCAATGGGGTAACAAAAATATCGACAATAGACTACCTTCCATAATGACAAGGCTACAATCCATTGGAGTAATAAAAATCTCGAAAATAGGCTACCTTCCAAAATGACTAGGCTACCATCTATTGGAGTAACAAAAATCTCGACAACAAACTTCCTTCCATAATGACAATGCTACCATCCATTGTAGTAAGAAAAATCACGACAACAGACTACCTTCCATAATGACAAGGCTACAATCCATTGGAGTAACAAAAATCTCCATAATAGACTACCTTTCATAATGACAAGGCTACCATCCATTGGAACAACAAATATTTCGACGACAGACTACCTTCCATAATGAAAAGGCTACCATCCATTGGAGTAACAAAAATCTCGATAATAGACTACCTTCCATAATGACAAGGCTACCATCCATTAGAGTAACAAAAATCTCGACAATAGACTACCTTCCATAATGATAAGGCTACCATCCATTGGAGTAACAAAAATCTCGAAAATAGATAAACTTCCATAATTACTAGGCTACCATCCATTGGAATAACAAAAATCTCACCAACAAACTACCTTCCATAATGACAAGGCTATTATCCAATGAAGTAACAAAAATATCGACAACAGACTACCTTCCATAATGACAAGGCTAACATGCATTGTAGTAACAAAAATATGAACAACAGACTACCTTCCATAATTACAAGGCTACCATTCATTGGAGTAACAAAAATCACAATGACAGACTAGCTTCCATAATGACAAGGCTACCATCTATTGGAGTAACAAAAACCTCGACAACAAACTACCTTACATAATGACAATGCTACCATCCATTGGAGTAACAAAAATCTTGACAATAGACTACCTTCCATAATGACAAGGCTACAATCTATTGTAGTAATAAAAATCAAGACAACAGACTACCTTCCATAATGACAAGGCTACCATCCATTGTAGTAACAAAAATCTCGACAATAGACTACCTTCCATAATGACAAGGCTACCATCCATTGTAGTAAGAAAAATCTCGACAACAGACTACCTTCCATAATGACAACGCTACCATCCATTAGAGTAACAAAAATCTCGATAATAGACTACCTTCCATAATTACAAGGCTACCATTCATTGGAGTAACAAAAATCACAATGACAGACTAGCTTCCACAATGACAAGGCTACCATCTATTGGAGTAACAAAAACCTCGACAACAAACTACCTTACATAATGACAATGCTACCATCCATTGGAGTAACAAAAATGTTGACAATAGACTACCTTCCATAATGACAAGGCTACAATCTATTGTAGTAACAAAAATCAAAACAACAGACTACCTTCCATAATGACAAGGCTACCATCCATTGTAGTAACAAAAATCTCGACAATAGACTACCTTCCATAATGACAAGGCTACCATCCATTTGAGTAACAAAAATCTCGAAAACAGACTACCTTCCATAATGACTAGGCTACCATCCATTGGAATAACAAAAATCTCAACAACAGACTACCTTCCATAATGACTAGGCTACTATCCAATGGAGTAACAAAAATCTCGACATCAGACTACCTTCCATAATGACAAGGCTAGCATACATTGTAGTAACAAAGATATCGCCAACAGACTACCTTCCATAATGACAAGGCTACAATCCATTGGAGTAACAAAAATCTCGACAACAAACTACCTTCCATAATGACAAGGCTACCATCCATTGTAATAAGAAAAATCATGACAATAGACTACCTTCCATAGTAAGAAGGCTACCATCCATTGGAGTAACAAAAATCTCAACAACAAACTACCTTCCATAATGACAAGGCTACAATCCATTGGAGTAACAAAAATCTCCACAATAGACTACCTTTCATAATGAGAAGGCTACCATCCATTGGAACAACAAAAATTTCGACGACCGACTACCCTCCATAATGAAAAGGCTACCATCCATTGAAGTAACAAATATCTCGATAATAGACTACCTTCCATAATGACAAGGCTACCATCCATTAGAGTAACAAAAATATCGATAATAGACTACCTTCCATAATGATAAGGCTACCATCCATTGGAGTAACAAAAATCTCGAAAATAGATAAACTTCCATAATGACTAGGCTACTATCCATTGGAATAACAAAAATCTCACCAACAGACTACCTTCCACAATGGCAAGGCTACTATCCAATGGAGTAACAAAAATATCGACAACAGACTATCTTCCATAATGACAAGGCTAACATTAATTGTAGTAACAAAAATATGAACAACAGACTACCTTCCATAATGACAAGGCTACCATTCATTGGAGTAACAAAAATCACAACGACAGACTAGCTTCCATAATGACAAGGCTACCATCTATTGGAGTAACAAAAACCTCGACAACAAACTACCTTACATAATGACAATGCTACCATCCATTGGAGTAACAAAAATCTTGACAATAGACTACCTTCCATAATGACAAGGCTACAATCTATTGTAATAACAAAAATCAAGACAACAGGCTACCTTCCATAATGACAAGGCTACCATCCATTGTAGTAACAAAAATCTCGACAACAGACTACCTTCCATAATGACAAGGCTACCATCCATTGTAGTAAGAAAAATCTTGACAACAGACTACCTTCCATAATGACAAGGCTACCATCCATTAGAGTAACAAAAATATCGATAATAGACTACCTTCCATAATGATAAGGCTACCATCCATTGGAGTAACAAAAATCTCGAAAATAGATAAACTTCCATAATGACTAGGCTACCATCCATTGGAATAACAAAAATCTCACCAACAGACTACCTTCCATAATGACAAGGCTATTATCCAATGGAGTAACAAAAATATTGACAACAGACTACCTTCCATAATGACAAGGCTAACATGCATTGTAGTAACAAAAATATGAACAACAGACTACCTTCCATAATTACAAGGCTACCATTCATTGGAGTAACAAAAATCACAATGACAGACTAGCTTCCATAATGACAAGGCTTCCATCTATTGGAGTAACAAAAACCTCGACAACAAACTACCTTACATAATGACAATGCTACCATCCATTGGAGTAACAAAAATCTTGACAATAGACTACCTTCCATAATGACAAGGCTACAATCTATTGTAGTAATAAAAATCAAGACAACAGACTACCTTCCATAATGACAAGGCTACCATCAATTGTAGTAACAAAAATCTCGACAATAGACTACCTTCCATAATGACAAGGCTACCATCCATTGTAGTAAGAAAAATCTCGACAACAGACTACCTTCCATAATGACAACGCTACCATCCATTAGAGTAACAAAAATCTCGATAATAGACTACCTTCCATAATTACAAGGCTACCATTCATTGGAGTAACAAAAATCACAACGACAGACTAGCTTCCATAATGACAAGGCTACCATCTATTGGAGTGACAAAAACCTCGACAACAAACTACCTTACATAATGACAATGCTACCATCCATTGGAGTAAAAAAAATGTTGACAATAGACTACCTTCCATAATGACAAGGCTACAATCTATTGTAGTAACAAAAATGAAAACAACAGACTACCTTCCATAATGACAAGGCTACCATCCATTGTAGTAACAAAAATCTCGACAACAGACTACCTTCCATAATGACAAGGCTACCATCCATTTGAGTAACAAAAATCTCGAAAACAGACTACCTTCCATAATGACTAGGCTACCATCCATTGGAATAACAAAAATCTCAACAACAGACTACCTTCCATAATGACTAGGCTACTATCCAATGAAGTAACAAAAATCTCGACACCAGACTACCTTCCATAATGACAAGGCTAGCATACATTGTAGTAACAAAAATCTCGACAACAGACTACCTTCCATAATGACAAGGCTACAATCCATTGGAGTAACAAAAATCTCGACAACAGACTACCTTCCATAATGACAAGGCTACCATCCATTGTAGTAAGAAAAATCATGACAATAGACTACCTTCCATAGTAAGAAGGCTACCATCCACTGGAGTAACAAAAATCTAAACAACAGAGTACCTTCCATAATGACAAGGCTACCATCCATTAGAGTAACAAAAATCTCCACAATAGACTACCTTTCATAATGACAAGGCTACCATCCAATGGAACAACAAAAATTTCGACGACAGACTACCTTCCATAATGAAAAGGCTTCCATCCATTGGAGTAACAAAAATCTCGATAATAGACTACCTTCCATAATGACAAGGCTACCATCCATTAGAGTAACAAAAATATCGATAATAGACTACCTTCCATAATGATAAGGCTACAATCCATTGGAGTAACAAAAATCTCGAAAATAGATAAACTTCCATAATGACTAGGCTACCATCCATTGGAATAACAAAAATTTCACCAACATACTACCTTCCATAATGACAAGGCTAATATCCAATGGAGTAACAAAAATATCGACAACAGATTATCTTCCATAATGACAAGGCTAACATGCATTGTAGTAACAAAAATATGAACAACAGACTACCTTCCATAATGACAAGGCCACCATTCATTGGAGTAACAAAAATCACAACGACAGACTAGCTTCCATAATGACAAGGCTACCATCTATTGGAGTAACAAAAACCTCGACAACAAACTACCTTACATAATGACAATGCTACCATCCATTGGAGTAACAAAAATCTTGACAATAGACTACCTTCCATAATGACAAGGCTACAATCTATTGTAATAACAAAAATCAAGACAACAGGCTACCTTCCATAGTGACAAGGCTACCATTCATTGTAGTAACAAAAATATCTACAACAGACTACCTTCCATAATGACAAGGCTACCATCCATTGTAGTAAGAAAAATCTTGACAACAGACTACTTTCCATAATGACAAGGCTACCATCCATTAGAGTAACAAAAATATCGATAATAGACTACCTTCCATAATGATAAGGCTACCATCCATTGGAGTAACAAAAATCTCGAAAATAGATAAACTTCCATAATGACTAGGCTACCATCCATTGGAATAACAAAAATCTCACCAACAGACTACCTTCCATAATGACAAGGCTATTATCCAATGGAGTAACAAAAATATTGACAACAGACTACCTTCCATAATGACAAGGCTAACATGCATTGTAGTAACAAAAATATGAACAACAGACTACCTTCCATAATTACAAGGCTACCATTCATTGGAGTAACAAAAATCACAATGACAGACTAGCTTCCATAATGACAAGGCTACCATCTATTGGAGTAACAAAAACCTCGACAACAAACTACCTTACATAATGACAATGCTACCATCCATTGGAGTAACAAAAATCTTGACAACAGACTACCTTCCATAATGACAAGGCTACAATCTATTGTAGTAATAAAAATCAAGACAACAGACTACCTTCCATAATGACAAGGCTACCATCAATTGTAGTAACAAAAATCTCGACAATAGACTACCTTCCATAATGACAAGGCTACCATCCATTGTAGTAAGAAAAATCTCGACAACAGACTACCTTCCATAATGACAACGCTACCATCCATTAGAGTAACAAAAATCTCAATAATAGACTACCTTCCATAATTACAAGGCTACCATTCATTGGAGTAACAAAAATCACAACGACAGACTAGCTTCCATAATGACAAGGCTACCATCTATTGGAGTGACAAAAACCTCGACAACAAACTACCTTACATAATGACAATGCTACCATCCATTGGAGTAAAAAAAATTTTGACAATAGACTACCTTCCATAATGACAAGGCTACAATCTATTGTAGTAACAAAAATGAAAACAACAGACTACCTTCCATAATGACAAGGCTACCATCCATTGTAGTAACAAAAATCTCGACAACAGACTACCTTCCATAATGACAAGGCTACCATCCATTTGAGTAACAAAAATCTCGAAAACAGACTACCTTCCATAATGACTAGGCTACCATCCATTGGAATAACAAAAATCTCAACAACAGACTACCTTCCATAATGACTAGGCTACTATCCAATGAAGTAACAAAATTCTCGACACCAGACTACCTTCCATAATGACAAGGCTAGCATACATTGTAGTAACAAAGATATCGACAACAGACTACCTTCCATAATGACAAGGCTACAATCCATTGGAGTAACAAAAATCTCGACAACAGACTACCTTCCATAATGACAAGGCTACCATCCATTGTAGTAAGAAAAATCATGACAATAGACTACCTTCCATAGTAAGAAGGCTACCATCCACTGGAGTAACAAAAATCTAAACAACAGACTACCTTCCATAATGACAAGGCTACCATCCATTAGAGTAACAAAAATCTCCACAATAGACTACCTTTCATAATGACAAGGCTACCATCCAATGGAACAACAAAAATTTCGACGACAGACTACCTTCCATAATGAAAAGGCTTCCATCCATTGGAGTAACAAAAATCTCGATAATAGACTACCTTCCATAATGACAAGGCTACCATCCATTAGAGTAACAAAAATATCGATAATAGACTACCTTCCATAATGATAAGGCTACAATCCATTGGAGTAACAAAAATCTCGAAAATAGATAAACTTCCATAATGACTAGGCTACCATCCATTGGAATAACAAAAATTTCACCAACATACTACCTTCCATAATGACAAGGCTAATATCCAATGGAGTAACAAAAATATCGACAACAGACTACCTTCCATAATGACAAGGCTAACATGCATTGTAGTAACAAAAATATGAACAACATACTACCTTCCATAATGACAAGGCCACCATTCATTGGAGTAACAAAAATCACAACGACAGACTAGCTTCCATAATGAGAAGGCTACCATCTATTGTAGTAACAAAAACCTCGACAACAAACTACCTTACATAATGACAATGCTACCATCCATTGGAGTAACCAAAATCTTGACAATAGACTACCTTCCATAATGACAAGGCTACAATCTATTGTAGTAACAAAAATCAAGACAACAGACTACCTTCCATAATGACAAGGCTACCATCCATTGTAGTAACAAAAATCTCGACAACAGACTACCTTCCATAATGACAAGGCTACCATCCATTGTAGTAAGAAAAATCTCGACAACAGACTACCTTCCATAATGATAAGGCTACCATCCATTGGAGTAACAAAAATCTTGAAAATAGATAAACTTCCATAATGACTAGGCTACCATCCATTGGAATAACAAAAATCTCACCAACAGACTACCTTCCATAATGACAAGGCTTCTATCCAATGGAGTAACAAAAATATCGACAACAGACTACCTTCCATAATGACAAGGCTAACATGCATTGTAGTAACAAAAATATGAACAACAGACTACCTTCCAAAATGACAAGGCTACCATTCATTGGAGTAACAAAAATCACAACGACAGACTAGCTTCCATAATGACAAGGCTACCATCTATTGGAGTAACAAAAACCTCGACAACAAACTACCTTACATAATGACAATTCTACCATCCATTGGAGTAACAAAAATGTTGACAATAGACTACCTTCCATAATGACAAGGCTACAATCTATTGTAGTAACAAAAATCAAGACAACAGACTACCTTCCATAATGACAAGGCTACCATCCATTGTAGTAACAAAAATCTCGACAACAGACTACCTTCCATAATGACAAGGCAACCATCCATTGTAGTAAGAAAAATCTCGACAACAGACTACCTTCCATAATGACAAGGATACAATCCATTGTAGTAACAAAAATCTCGACAACAGACTACCTTCCATAATGACAAGGCTAAAATCCATTGGAGTAACAAAAATCACGACAATAGACTACCTTTCATAATGACAAGGCTACCATCCATTGGAAAAACAAAAATTTCGATGACAGAAACCCTTCCATAATGAAAACGCTACCATCGATTGGAGTAACAAAAATCTCGATAATAGACTACCTTCCATAATGACAAGGCTACCATCCATTGGTGTAACAAAAATCTCGAAAACAGACTACCTTCCATATTGACTAGGCTACCATCCATTGGAATAAAAAAAATCTCAACAACAGAGTACCTTCCATATTGACAAAGCTATTATCCAATGGGGTAACAAAAATATCGACAATAGACTACCTTCCATAATGACAAGGCTACAATCCATTGGAGTAATAAAAATCTCGAAAATAGGCTACCTTCCAAAATGACTAGGCTACCATCTATTGGAGTAACAAAAATCTCGACAACAAACTTCCTTCCATAATGACAATGCTACCATCCATTGTAGTAAGAAAAATCACGACAACAGACTACCTTCCATAATGACAAGGCTACAATCCATTGGAGTAACAAAAATCTCCATAATAGACTACCTTTCATAATGACAAGGCTACCATCCATTGGAACAACAAATATTTCGACGACAGACTACCTTCCATAATGAAAAGGCTACCATCCATTGGAGTAACAAAAATCTCGATAATAGACTACCTTCCATAATGACAAGGCTACCATCCATTAGAGTAACAAAAATCTCGACAATAGACTACCTTCCATAATGATAAGGCTACCATCCATTGGAGTAACAAAAATCTCGAAAATAGATAAACTTCCATAATGACTAGGCTACCATCCATTGGAATAACAAAAATCTCACCAACAGACTACCTTCCACAATGGTAAGGCTACTATCCAATGGAGTAACAAAAATATCGACAACAGACTATCTTCCATAATGACAAGGCTAACATGCATTGTAGTAACAAAAATATGAACAACAGACTACCTTCCATAATGACAAGGCTACCATTCATTGGAGTAACAAAAATCTCAACAACAAACTACCTTCCATAATGACAAGGCTACAATCCATTGGAGTAACAAAAATCTCCACAATAGACTACCTTTCATAATGAGAAGGCTACCATCCATTGGAACAACAAAAATTTCGACGACCGACTACCTTCCATAATGAAAAGGCTACCATCCATTGAAGTAACAAAAATCTCGATAATAGACTACCTTCCATAATGACAAGGCTACCATCCATTAGAGTAACAAAAATATCGATAATAGACTACCTTCCATAATGATAGGGCTACCATCCATTGGAGTAACAAAAATCTCGAAAATAGATAAACTTCCATAATGACTAGGCTACCATCCATTGGAATAACAAAAATCTCACCAACAGACTACCTTCCACAATGGTAAGGCTACTATCCAATGGAGTAACAAAAATATCGACAACAGACTATCTTCCATAATGACAAGGCTAACATGCATTGTAGTAACAAAAATATGAACAACAGACTACCTTCCATAATGACAAGGCTACCATTCATTGGAGTAACAAAAATCACAACGACAAACTAGCTTCCATAATGACAAGGCTACCATCTATTGGAGTAACAAAAACCTCGACAACAAACTACCTTACATAATGACAATGCTACCATCCATTGGAGTAACAAAAATCTTGACAATAGACTACCTTCCATAATGACAAGGCTACAATCTATTGTAATAACAAAAATCAAGACAACAGGCTACCTTCCATTATGACAAGGCTACCATCCATTGTAGTAACAAAAATCTCGACAACAGACTACCTTCCATAATGACAAGGCTACCATCCATTGTAGTAAGAAAAATCTTGACAACAGACTACCTTCCATAATGACAAGGCTACCATCCATTAGAGTAACAAAAATCTCGATAATAGACTACCTTCCATAATGATAAGGCTACCATCCATTGGAGTAACAAAAATCTCGAAAATAGATAAACTTCCATAATGACTAGGCTACCATCCATTGGAATAACAAAAATCTCACCAACAGACTACCTTCCACAATGGTAAGGCTACTATCCAATGGAGTAACAAAAATATCGACAACAGACTATCTTCCATAATGACAAGGCTAACATGCATTGTAGTAACAAAAATATGAACAACAGACTACCTTCCATAATGACAAGGCTACCATTCATTGGAGTAACAAAAATCACAACGACAGACTAGCTTCCATAATGACAAGGCTACCATCTATTGGAGTAACAAAAACCTCGACAACAAACTACCTTACATAATGACAATGCTACCATCCATTGGAGTAACAAAAATCTTGACAATAGACTACCTTCCATAATGACAAGGCTACAATCTATTGTAATAACAAAAATCAAGACAACAGGCTACCTTCCATTATGACAAGGCTACCATCCATTTTAGTAACAAAAATCTCGACAACAGACTACCTTCCATAATGACAAGGCTACCATCCATTGTAGTAAGAAAAATCTTGACAACAGACTACCTTCCATAATGACAAGGCTACCATCCATTAGAGTAACAAAAATCTCGATAATAGACTACCTTCCATAATGATAAGGCTACCATCCATTGGAGTAACAAAAATCTCGAAAATAGATAAACTTCCATAATGACTAGGCTACCATCCATTGGAATAACAAAAATCTCACCAACAGACTACCTTCCATAATGACAAGGCTATTATCCAATGGAGTAACAAAAATATTGACAACAGACTACCTTCCATAATGACAAGGCTAACATGCATTGTAGTAACAAAAATATGAACAACAGACTACCTTCCAAAATGACAAGGCTACCATTCATTGGAGTAACAAAAATCACAACGACAGACTAGCTTCCATAATGACAAGGCTACCATCTATTGGAGTAACAAAAACCTCGACAACAAACTACCTTACATAATGACAATGCTACCATCCATTGGAGTAACAAAAATGTTGACAATAGACTACCTTCCATAATGACAAGGCTACAATCTATTGTAGTAACAAAAATCAAGACAACAGACTACCTTCCATAATGACAAGGCTACCATCCATTGTAGTAACAAAAATCTCGACAACAGACTACCTTCCATAATGACAAGGCTATCATCCATTGTAGTAACAAAAATCTTGAAAAAGACTACCTTCCATAATGACAAGGCTACAATCCATTGTAGTAACAAAAATCACGACAATAGACTACCTTTCATAATGACAAGGCTACCATCCATTGGAACAACAAAAATTTCGATGACAGACTACCTTCCATAATGAAAAGGCTACCATCCATTGGAGTAACAAAAATCTCGATAATAGACTACCTTCCATAATGACAAGGCTACCATCCACTGGAGTAACAAAAATATCGAAAATAGACTACCTTCAATATTGACTAGGCTACCATCCATTGGAATAAAAAAAATCTCAACAACAGAGTACCTTCCATATTGACAAAGCTACTATCCAATGGGGTAATAAAAATATCGACAATAGACTACCTTCCATAATGACAAGGCTACAATCTATTGGAGTAATAAAAATCTCTAAAATAGGCTACCTTCCATAATGACAAGGCTACCATCCATTGGAATAACAAAAATCTTAATGACAGGCAACCTTTCATAATGAAAAGGCTACCATCTATTGGAGTAACAAAAATCTCGACAACAAACTGCCTTCCATAATGACAATGCTACCATCCATTGTAGTAAGAAAAATCACGACAACAGACTACCTTCCATAATGACAAGGCTACAATCCATTGGAGTAACAAAAATCTCCACAATAGACTACCTTTAATAATGACAAGGCTACCATCCATTAAAACAACAAATATTTCGACGACAGACTACCTTCCATAATGAAAAGGCTACCATCCATTGGAGTAACAAAAATCTCGATAATAGACTACCTTCCATAATGACAAGGCTACCATCCATTAGAGTAAAAAAAATCTCGACAATAGACTACCTTCCATAATGATAAGGCTACCATCCATTGGAGTAACAAAAATCTCGAAAATAGATAAATTCCATAACGACTAGGCTACCATCCATTGGAATAACAAAAATCTCACCAACAAACTACCTTCCATAATGACAAGGCTACTATCCAATGGAGTAACAAAAATATCGACAACAAACTACCTTCCATAATGACAAGGCTAACATGCATTGTAGTAACAAAAATGTGAACAACAGACTACCTTCCATAATTACAAGGCTACCATTCATTGGAGTAACAAAAATCACAATGACAGACTAGCTTCCATAATGACAAGGCTACCATCTATTGGAGTAACAAAAACCTCGACAACAAACTTCCTTACATAATGACAATGCTACCATCCATTGGAGTAACAAAAATGTTGACAATAGACTACCTTCCATAATGACAAGGCTACAATCTATTTTAGTAACAAAAATCAAGACAACAGACTACCTTCCAAAATGACAAGGCTACCATCCATTGTAGTAACAAAAATCTCGACAACAGACTACCTTCCATAATGACAAGGCTACCATCCATTGTAGTAAGAAAAATCTCGACAAAAGACTACCTTCCATAATGACAAGGCTACAATCCATTATAGTAACAAAAATCACGACAATAGACTACCTTTCATAATGACAAGGCTACCATCCATTGGAACAACAAAAATTTCGATGACAGACTACCTTCCATAATGAAAAGGCTACCATCCATTGGAGTAACAAAAATCTCGATAATAGACTACCTTCCATAATGACAAGGCTACCATCCATTGGAGTAACAAAAATCTCGAAAACAGACTACCTTCCATATTGACTAGGCTACCATCCATTGGAATAAAAAAAATCTCAACAACAGAGTACCTTCCATATTGACAAAGCTACTATCCAATGGAGTAACAAAAATATCGACAATAGACTACCTTCCATAATGACAAGGCTACAATCCATTGGAGTAATAAAAATCTCGAAAATAGGCTACCTTCCATAATGACTAGACTACCATCCATTGGAATAACAAAAATCTTAATGACAGGCTACCTTCCATAATGAAAAGGCTACCATCTATTCGAGTAACAAAAATCTCGACAACAAACTACCTTCCATAATGACAATTCTACCATCCACTGTAGTAAGAAAAATCACGACAATAGACTTCCTTCCATAATGACAAGGCTACAATCCATTGGAGTAACAAAAATCTCCACAATAGACTATCTTTCATAATGACAAGGCTACCATCCATTGGAACAACATATATTTCGACGACAGACTACCTTCCATAATGAAAAGGCTACCATCCATTGGAGTAACAAAAATCTCGATAATAGACTACCTTCCATAATGACAAGACTACCATCCATTAGAGTAACAAAAATCTCGACAATAGACTACCTTCCATAATGATAAGGCTACCATAAATTGGAATAACAAAAATCTCACCAACAAACTACCTTCCATAATAACAAGGCTACTATCCAATGGAGTAACAAAAATATCGACAACAGACTACCTTCCATAATGACAAGGCTAACATGCATTGTAGTAACAAAAATATGAACAACAGACTACCTTCCATAATTACAAGGCTACCATTCATTGGAGTAACAAAAATCACAATGACATACTAGCTTCCATAATGACAAGGCTACCATCTATTGGAGTAACAAAAACCTCGACAACAAACTACCTTACATAATGACAATGCTACCATCCATTGGAGTAACAAAAATCTTGACAATAGACTACCTTCCATAATGACAAGGCTACAATCTATTATAGTAATAAAAATCAAGACAACTGACTACCTTCAATAATGACAAGGCTACCATCCTTTGTAGTAACAAAAATCTCGACAATAGACTACCTTCCATGATGACAAGGCTACCATCCATTGTAGTAAGAAAAATCTTGACAACAGACTACCTTCCATAATGACAAGGCTACCATCCATTAGAGTAACAAAAATCTCGATAGTAGACTACCTTCCATAATGACTAGGCTACCATCCATTGGAATAACAAAAATCTCACCAACAGACTACCTTCCATAATGACAAGGCTACTATCCAATGGAGTAACAAAAATATCGACATTAGACTACCTTCCATAATGACAAGGCTACCACCCATTGGAGTAACAAAAATCTCGAAAACAGACTACCTTCCATATTGACTAGGCTACCATCCTTTGGAATAAAAAAAATCTCAACAACAGAGTACCTTCCATATTGACAAAGCTACTATCCAATGGAGTAACAAAAATATCGATAATAGACTACCTTCCTTAATGACAAGGCTACCATCCATTGGAGTAATAAAAATCTCGAAAATAAGCTACCTTCCATAATGACTAGGCTACCATCCATTGGAATAACAAAAATCTCAATGACAGGCTACCTTTCATAATGAAAAGGCTACCATCTATTGGAGTAACAAAAATCTCGACAACAAACTACCTTCCATAATGACAATGCTACCATCCATTGTAGTAAGAAAAATCACGACAACATACTACCTTCCATAATGAAAAGGCTACCATCCATTGGAGTAACAAAAATCTCGATAATAGACTACCTTCCATAATGACAAGGCTACCATCCATTAGAGTAACAAAAATCTCGACAATAGACTACATTCCATAATGATCAGGCTACCATCCATTGGAGTAACAAAAATCTCAAAAATAGACAAACTTCCATAATGACTAGGCTACCATCCATTGGAATAACAAAAATCTCACCAACAGACTACCTTCCATAATGACAAGGCTACTATCCAATGGAGTAACAAAAATATCGACAACAGACTACCTTCCATAATGACAAGGCTAACATGCATTGTAGTAACAAAAATATGAACAACATACTACCTTCCATAATGACAAGGCTACCATTCATTGGAGTAACAAAAATCACAACAACATACTACCTTTCATAATGACAAGGCTACCGTCTATTGGAGTAACAAAAACCTCGACAACAAACTACCTTACATAATGACAATGCTACCATCCATTGGAGTAACAAAAATCTTGACAATAGACTACCTTCCATAATGACAAGGCTACAATCTATTGTAGTAACAAAAATCAAGACAACAGACTACCTTCCATAATGACAAGGCTACCATCAATTAGAGTAACAAAAATATCGACAATAGACTACCTTCCATAATGATAAGGCTACCATCCATTGGAGTAACAAAAATCTCGAAAATAGACAAACTTCCATAATGACTAGGCTACCATCCATTGGAATAACAAAAATCTCACCAACAGACTACCTTCCATAATGATAAGGCTAATATCCAATGGAGTAACAAAAATAACGACAACAGACTTTCTTCCATAATGACAAGGCTAACATGCATTGTAGTAACAAAAATATGAACAACAGACTACCTTCCATAATGACAAGGCTACCATTCATTGGAGTAACAAAAATCACAATGACAGACTACCTTCCATAATGACAAGGCTACCATCTATTGGAGTAACAAAAACCTCGACAACAAACTACCTTACATAATGTCAATGCTACCATCCATTGGAGTAACAAAAATCTTGACAATAGACTACCTTCCATAATGACAAGGCTACAATTTATTGTAGTAACAAAAATCAAGACAGCAGACTACCTTCCATAATGACAAGGCTACCATCCATTCTAGTAACAAAAATCTCGACAACAGACTACCTTCCATAATGACAAGGCTACCATCCATTAGAGTAACAAAAATCTCGACAATAGACTACCTTCCATAATGATAAGGCTACCATCCATTGGAGTAACAAAAATCTCGAAAATAGACAAACTTCCATAATGACTAGGCTACCATCCATTGGAATAAAAAAATCTCACCAACACACTACCTTCCATAATGACAAGGCTACTATCCAATGGAGTAACAAAAATATCGACAACAGACTACCTTCCATAATGACAAGGCTAACATGAATTGTAGTAACAAAAATATGAACAACATACTATCTTCCATAATTACAAGGCTACCATTCATTGTAGTAACAAAAATCACAATGACAGACTAGCTTCCATAATGACAAGGCTACTATCCAATGGAGTAACAAAAATATCGACAACAGACTACCTTCCATAATGACAAGGCTAACATGCATTGTAGTAACAAAAATATGAACAACATACTACCTTCCATAATGACAAGGCTACCATTCATTGGAGTAACAAAAATCACAACGACATACTACCTTCCATAATGACAAGGCTACCATCTATTGGAGTAACAAAAACCTCGACAACAAACTACCTTACATAATGATAATGCTACCATCCATTGGAGTAACAAAAATCTTGACAATAGACTACCTTCCATAATGACAAGGCTACAATCTATTGTAGTAACAAAAATCAAGACAACAGACTACCTTCCATAATGACAAGGCTACCATCCATTAGAGTAACAAAAATCTCGACAATAGACTACCTTCCATAATGATAAGGCTACCATCCATTGGAGTAACAAAAATCTTGAAAATAGACAAACTTCCATAATGACTAGGCTACTATCCATTGGAATAACAAAAATATCACCAACAGACTACCTTCCATAATGACAAGGCTACTATCCAATGGAGTAACAAAAATACCGACAACAGACTACCTTCTATAATGACAAGGCTAACATGCATTGTAGTAACAAATATATGAACAACAGACTACCTTGCATAATGACAAGGCTACCATTCATTGGAGTAACAAAAATCACAATGACAGACTACCTTCAATAATGACAAGGATACCATCTATTGGAGTAACAAAAACCTCGACAACAAACTAACTTACATAATGACAATGCTACCATCCATTGGAGTAACAAAAATCTTGACAATAGACTACCTTCCACAATGACAAGGCTACAATCTATTGTAGTAACAAAAATCCAGACAACAGACTACCTTCCATAAAAGCAAGGCTACCATCCATTGTAGTAACAAAAATATCGACAACAGACTACCTTCCATAATGACAAGGCTACCATCCATTGTAGTAAGAAAAATCTCGAAAACAGACTACCTTCCATAATGACTAGGCTACCATCCATTGGAATAACAAAAATCTCACCAACAGACTACCTTCCATAATGATAAGGCTAATATCCAATGGAGTAACAAAAATAACGACAACAAACTTCCTTCCATAATGACAAGGCTAACATGCATTGTAGTAACAAAAATATGAACAACAGACTACCTTCCATAATGACAAGGCTACCATCCAATGTAGTAACAAAAATCTCGACAATAGACTACCTTCCATAATGACAAGGCTACCATCCATTGTAGTAAGAAAAATCTTGACAACAGACTACCTTCCATAATGACAAGGCTACCATCCATTAGAGTAACAAAAATCTCGATAATAGACTACCTTCCATAATGATAAGGCTACCATCCATTGGAGTAACAAAAATCTCGAAAATAGATAAACTTCCATAATGACTAGGCTACCATCCATTGGAATAACAAAAATCTCACCAATAGACTACCTTCCATAATGACAAGGCTATTATCCAATGGAGTAACAAAAATATTGACAACAGACTACCTTCCATAATGACAAGGCTAACATGCATTGTAGTAACAAAAATATGAACAACAGACTACCTTCCATAATGACAAGGCTACTATCCAATGGAGTAACAAAAATACCGACAACAGACTACCTTCTATAATGACAAGGCTAACATGCATTGTAGTAACAAATATATGAACAACAGACTACCTTGCATAATGACAAGGCTACCATTCATTGGAGTAACAAAAATCACAATGACAGACTACCTTCCATAATGACAAGGCTACCATCTATTGGAGTAACAAAAACCTCGACAACAAACTAACTTACATAATGACAATGCTACCATCCATTGGAGTAACAAAAATCTTGACAATAGACTACCTTCCACAATGACAAGGCTACAATCTATTGTAGTAACAAAAATCCAGACAACAGACTACCTTCTATAAAAGCAAGGCTACCATCCATTGTAGTAACAAAAATATCGACAACAGACTACCTTCCATAATGACAAGGCTACCATCCATTGTAGTAAGAAAAATCTCGAAAACAGACTACCTTCCATAATGACTAGGCTACCATCCATTGGAATAACAAAAATCTCACCAACAGACTACCTTCCATAATGATAAGGCTAATATCCAATGGATTAACAAAAATAACGACAACAGACTTCCTTCCATAATGACAAGGCTAACATGCATTGTAGTAACAAAAATATGAACAACAGACTACCTTCCATAATGACAAGGCTACCATCCATTGTAGTAACAAAAATCTCGACAACAGACTACCTTCCATAATGACAAGGCTACCATCCATTGTAGTAAGAAAAATCTTGACAACAGACTACCTTCCATAATGACAAGGCTACCATCCATTAGAGTAACAAAAATCTCGATAATAGACTACCTTCCATAATGATAAGGCTACCATCCATTGGAGTAACAAAAATCTCGAAAATAGATAAACTTCCATAATGACTAGGCTACCATCCATTGGAATAACAAAAATCTCACCAAAAGACTACCTTCCATAATGACAAGGCTATTATCCAATGGAGTAACAAAAATATTGACAACAGACTACCTTCCATAATGACAAGGCTAACATGCATTGTAGTAACAAAAATATGAACAACAGACTACCTTCCAAAATGACAAGGCTACCATTCATTGGAGTAACAAAAATCACAACGACAGACTAGCTTCCATAATGACAAGGCTACCATCTATTGGAGTAACAAAAACCTCGACAACAAACTACCTTACATAATGACAATGCTACCATCCATTGGAGTAACAAAAATGTTGACAATAGACTACCTTCCATAATGACAAGGCTACAATCTATTGTAGTAACAAAAATCAAGACAACAGACTACCTTCCATAATGACAAGGCTACCATCCATTGTAGTAACAAAAATCTCGACAACAGACTACCTTCCATAATGACAAGGCTACCATCCATTGTAGTAACAAAAATCTCGAAAAAGACTACCTTCCATAATGACAAGGCTACAATCCATTGTAGTAACAAAAATCACGACAATAGACTACCTTTCATAATGACAAGGCTACCATCCATTGGAACAACAAAAATTTCGATGACAGACTACCTTCCATAATGAAAAGGCTACCATCCATTGGAGTAACAAAAATCTCGATAATAGACTACCTTCCATAACGACAAGGCTACCATCCATTGGAGTAACAAAAATATCGAAAACAGACTACCTTCCATATTGACTAGGCTACCATCCATTGGAATAAAAAAAATCTCAACAACAGAGTACCTTCCATATTGACAAAGCTACTATCCAATGGGGTAATAAAAATATCGACAATAGACTACCTTCCATAATGACAAGGCTACAATCTATTGGAGTAATAAAAATCTCTAAAATAGGCTACCTTCCATAATGACAAGGCTACCATCCATTGGAATAACAAAAATCTTAATGACAGGCAACCTTTCATAATGAAAAGGCTACCATCTATTGGAGTAACAAAAATCTCGACAACAAACTGCCTTCCATAATGACAATGCTACCATCCATTGTAGTAAGAAAAATCACGACAACAGACTACCTTCCATAATGACAAGGCTACAATCCATTGGAGTAACAAAAATCTCCACAATAGACTACCTTTAATAATGACAAGGCTACCATCCATTAGAACAACAAATATTTCGACGACAGACTACCTTCCATAATGAAAAGGCTACCATCCATTGGAGTAACAAAAATATCGATAATAGACTACCTTCCATAATGACAAGGCTACCATCCATTAGAGTAACAAAAATCTCGACAATAGACTACCTTCCATAATGATAAGGCTACCATCCATTGGAGTAACAAAAATCTCGAAAATAGATAAACTTCCATAACGACTAGGCTACCATCCATTGGAATAACAAAAATCTCACCAACAAACTACCTTCCATAATGACAAGGCTACTATCCAATGGAGTAACAAAAATATCGACAACAGACTACCTTCCATAATGACAAGGCTAACATGCATTGTAGTAACAAAAATGTGAACAACAGACTACCTTCCATAATTACAAGGCTACCATTCATTGGAGTAACAAAAATCACAATGACAGACTAGCTTCCATAATGACAAGGCTACCATCTATTGGAGTAACAAAAACCTCGACAACAAACTTCCTTACATAATGACAATGCTACCATCCATTGGAGTAACAAAAATGTTGACAATAGACTACCTTCCATAATGACAAGGCTACAATCTATTTTAGTAACAAAAATCAAGACAACAGACTACCTTCCATAATGACAAGGCTACCATCCATTGTTGTAACAAAAATCTCGACAACAGACTACCTTCCATAATGACAAGGCTACCATCCATTGTAGTAAGAAAAATCTCGACAACAGACTACCTTCCATAATGACAAGGCTACAATCCATTATAGTAACAAAAATCACGACAATAGACTACCTTTCATAATGACAAGGCTACCATCCATTGGAACAACAAAAATTTCGATGACAGACTACCTTCCATAATGAAAAGGCTACCATCCATTGGAGTAACAAAAATCTCGATAATAGACTACCTTCCATAATGACAAGGCTACCATCCATTGGAGTAACAAAAATCTCGAAAATAGACTACCTTCCATATTGACTAGGCTACCATCCATTGGAATAAAAAAAATCTCAACAACAGAGTACCTTCCATATTGACAAAGCTACTATCCAATGGAGTAACAAAAATATCGACATTAGACTACCTTCCATAATGACAAGGCTACAATCCATTGGAGTAATAAAAATCTCGAAAATAGGCTACCTTCCATAATGACTAGACTACCATCCATTGGAATAACAAAAATCTTAATGACAGGCTACCTTCCATAATGAAAAGGCTACCATCTATTCGAGTAACAAAAATCTCGACAACAAACTACCTTCCATAATGACAATTCTACCATCCACTGTAGTAAGAAAAATCACGACAATAGACTACCTTCCATAATGACAAGGCTACAATCCATTGGAGTAACAAAAATCTCCACAATAGACTATCTTTCATAATGACAAGGCTACCATCCATTGGAACAACATATATTTCGACGACAGACTACCTTCCATAATGAAAAGGCTACCATCCATTGGAGTAACAAAAATCTCGATAATAGACTACCTTTCCATAATGACAAGACTACCATCCATTAGAGTAACAAAAATCTCGACAATAGACAACCTTCCATAATGATAAGGCTACCATAAATTGGAATAACAAAAATCTCACCAACAAACTACCTTCCATAATAACAAGGCTACTATCCAATGGAGTAACAAAAATATCGACAACAGACTACCTTCCATAATGACAAGGCTAACATGCATTGTAGTAACAAAAATATGAACAACAGACTACCTTCCATAATTACAAGGCTACCATTCATTGGAGTAACAAAAATCACAATGACATACTAGCTTCCATAATGACAAGGCTACCATCTATTGGAGTAACAAAAACCTCGACAACAAACTACCTTACATAATGACAATGCTACCATCCATTGGAGTAACAAAAATCTTGACAATAGACTACCTTCCATAATGACAAGGCTACAATCTATTATAGTAATAAAAATCAAGACAACAGACTACCTTCCATAATGACAAGGCTACCATCCATTGTAGTAACAAAAATCTCGACAATAGACTACCTTCCATGATGAGAAGGCTACCATCCATTGTAGTAAGAAAAATCTTGACAACAGACTACCTTCCATAATGACAAGGCTACCATCCATTAGAGTAACAAAAATCTCGATAGTAGACTACCTTCCATAATGATAAGGCTACCATCCATTGGAGTAACAAAAATCTCGAAAATAGATAAACTTCCATAATGACTAGGCTACCATCCATTGGAATAACAAAAATCTCACCAACAGACTAACTTCCATAATGACAAGGCTACTATCCAATGGAGTAACAAAAATATCGACATTAGACTACCTTCCATAATGACAAGGCTACCACCCATTGGAGTAACAAAAATCTCGAAAACAGACTACCTTCCATATTGACTAGGCTACCATCCATTGGAATAAAAAAAATCTCAACAACAGAGTACCTTCCATATTGACAAAGCTACTATCCAATGGAGTAACAAAAATATCGATAATAGACTACCTTCCTTAATGACAAGGCTACCATCCATTGGAGTAATAAAAATCTCGAAAATAAGCTACCTTCCATAATGACTAGGCTACCATCCATTGGAATAACAAAAATCTCAATGACAGGCTACCTTTCATAATGAAAAGGCTACCATCTATTGGAGTAACAAAAATCTCGACAACAAACTACCTTCCATAATGACAATGCTACCATCCATTGTAGTAAGAAAAATCACGACAACATACTACCTTCCATAATGAAAAGGCTACCATCCATTGGAGTAACAAAAATCTCGATAATAGACTACCTTCCATAATGACAAGGCTACCATCCATTAGAGTAACAAAAATCTCGACAATAGACTACATTCCATAATGATCAGGCTACCATCCATTGGAGTAACAAAAATCTCAAAAATAGACAAACTTCCATAATGACTAGGCTACCATCCATTGGAATAACAAAAATCTCACCAACAGACTACCTTCCATAATGACAAGGCTACTATCCAATGGAGTAACAAAAATATCGACAACAGACTACCTTCCATAATGACAAGGCTAGCATGCATTGTAGTAACAAAAATATGAACAACATACTACCTTCCATAATGACAAGGCTACCATTCATTGGAGTAACAAAAATCACAACAACATACTACCTTTCATAATGACAAGGCTACCATCTATTGGAGTAACAAAAACCTCGACAACAAACTACCTTACATAATGACAATGCAACCATCCATTGGAGTAACAAAAATCTTGACAATAGACTACCTTCCATAATGACAAGGCTACAATCTATTGTAGTAACAAAAATCAAGACAACAGACTACCTTCCATAATTACAAGGCTACCATCAATTAGAGTAACAAAAATCTCGACAATAGACTACCTTCCATAATGATAAGGCTACCATCCATTGGAGTAACAAAAATCTCGAAAATAGACAAACTTCCATAATGACTAGGCTACCATCCATTGGAATAACAAAAATCTCACCAACAGACTACCTTCCATAATGATAAGGCTAATATCCAATGGAGTAACAAAAATAACGACAACAGACTTTCTTCCATAATGACAAGGCTAACATGCATTGTAGTAACAAAAATATGAACAACAGACTACCTTCCATAATGACAAGGCTACCATTCATTGGAGTAACAAAAATCACAATGACAGACTACCTTCCATAATGACAAGGCTACCATCTATTGGAGTAACAAAAACCTCGACAACAAACTACCTTACATAATGTCAATGCTACCATCCATTGGAGTAACAAAAATCTTGACAATAGACTACCTTCCATAATGACAAGGCTACAATTTATTGTAGTAACAAAAATCAAGACAGCAGACTACCTTCCATAATGACAAGGCTACCATCCATTCTAGTAAGAAAAATCTCGACAACAGACTACCTTCCATAATGACAAGGCTACCATCCATTAGAGTAACAAAAATCTCGACAATAGACTACCTTCCATAATGATAAGGCTACCATCCATTGGAGTAACAAAAATCTCGAAAATAGACAAACTTCCATAATGACTAGGCTACCATCCATTGGAATAAAAAAATCTCACCAACACACTACCTTCCATAATGACAAGGCTACTATCCAATGGAGTAACAAAAATATCGACAACAGACTACCTTCCATAATGACAAGGCTAACATGAATTGTAGTAACAAAAATATGAACAACAGACTATCTTCCATAATTACAAGGCTACCATTCATTGTAGTAACAAAAATCACAATGACAGACTAGCTTCCATAATGACAAGGCTACTATCCAATGGAGTAACAAAAATATCGACAACAGACTACCTTCCATAATGACAAGGCTAACATGCATTGTAGTAACAAAAATATGAACAACATACTACCTTCCATAATGACAAGGCTACCATTCATTGGAGTAACAAAAATCACAACGACATACTACCTTCCATAATGACAAGGCTACCATCTATTGGAGTAACAAAAACCTCGACAACAAACTACCTTACATAATGATAATGCTACCATCCATTGGAGTAACAAAAATCTTGACAATAGACTACCTTCCATAATGACAAGGCTACAATCTATTGTAGTAACAAAAATCAAGACAACAGACTACCTTCCATAATGACAAGGCTACCATCCATTAGAGTAACAAAAATCTTGACAATAGACTACCTTCCATAATGATAAGGCTACCATCCATTGGAGTAACAAAAATCTCGAAAATAGACAAACTTCCATAATGACTAGGCTACCATCCATTGGAATAACAAAAATATCACAGACAGACTACCTTCCATAATGACAAGGCTACTATCCAATGGAGTAACAAAAATACCGACAACAGACTACCTTCTATAATGACAAGGCTAACATGCATTGTAGTAACAAATATATGAACAATAGACTACCTTGCATAATGACAAGGCTACCATTCATTGGAGTAACAAAAATCACAATGACAGACTACCTTCCATAATGACAAGGCTACCATCTATTGGAGTAACAAAAACCTCGACAACAAACTAACTTACATAATGACAATGCTACCATCCATTGGAGTAACAAAAATCTTGACAATAGACTACCTTCCACAATGACAAGGCTACAATCTATTGTAGTAACAAAAATCCAGACAACAGACTACCTTCCATAAAAGCAAGGCTACCATCCATTGTAGTAACAAAAATATCGACAACAGACTACCTTCCATAATGACAAGGCTACCATCCATTGTAGTAAGAAAAATCTCGAAAACAGACTACCTTCCATAATGACTAGGCTACCATCCATTGCAATAACAAAAATCTCACCAACAGACTACCTTCCATAATGATAAGGCTAATATCCAATGGAGTAACAAAAATAACGACAAGAGACTTCCTTCCATAATGACAAGGCTAACATGCATTGTAGTAACAAAAATATGAACAACAGACTACCTTCCATAATGACAAGGCTACCATTCATTGGAGTAACAAAAATCACAATGACAGACTACCTTCCATAATGACAAGGCCACCATCTATTGGAGTAACAAAAACCTCGACAACAAACTACCTTACATAATGACAATGCTACCACCCATTGGAGTAACAAAAATCTTGACAATAGACTACTTTCCATAATGACAAGGCTACAATTTATTGTAGTAACAAAAATCAAGACAGCAGACTACCTTCCATAATGACAAGGCTACCATCCATTGTAGTAACAAAAATCTCGACAACAGACTACCTTCCATAATGACAAGGCTACCATCCATTGTAGTAAGAAAAATCTCGACAACAGACTACCTTCCATAATGACAAGGCTACAATCCATTGTAGTAACAAAAATCTCGACAACAGACTACCTTCCATAATGAC
Source organism: Vicia faba (assembly GCA_948472305.1). Taxonomy (NCBI): domain Eukaryota; kingdom Viridiplantae; phylum Streptophyta; class Magnoliopsida; order Fabales; family Fabaceae; genus Vicia; species Vicia faba. The sequence goes on from OX451741.1 coordinate 654,022,882, forward strand.
AAGGCTACAATCCGTTGGAGTAACAAAAATCACGACAATAGACTACCTTTCATAATGACAAGGCTACCATCCATTGGAACAACAAAAATTTCGAAGACAGACTACCTTCCATAATGAAAATGCTACCATCCATTGGAGTAACTAAAATCTCGATAATAGACTACCTTTCATAATGAAAAGGCTACCATCCATTGGAGTAACAAAAATCTCGAAAACAGACTACCTTCCATATTGAGTAGGCTACCATCCATTCGAATAAAAAAAATCTCAACAACAGAGTACCTTCCATATCGACAAAGCTACTATCCAATGGAGTAACAAAAATATCGACAATAGACTACCTTACATAATGACAAGGCAACCATCCATTAGAATAACAAAAATCTCAATGACAGGCTACCTTCCATAATGAAAAGGCTACCATCTATTGGAGTAACAAAAATCTCGACAACAAACTACCTTCCATAATGACAATGCTACCATCCATTGTAGTAAGAAAAATCACGACAATAGACTACCTTCCATAATGACAAGGCTATAATCCATTGGAGTAACAAAAATCTCCACAATAGACTACCTTTCATAATGACAAGGCTACCATCCATTGGAACAACAAAAATTTTGACGACAGACTACCTTCCATAATGAAAAGGCTACCATCCATTGGAGTAACAAAAATATCGATAATAGACTACCTTCCATAATGACAAGGCTACCATCCATTAGAGTAACAAAAATCTCGACAATAGACTACCTTCCATAATGATAAGGCTACCATCCATTGGAGTAACAAAAATCTCGAAAATAGACAAACTTCCATAATGACTAGGCTACCATCCATTGGAATAAAAAAATCTCACCAACACACTACCTTCCATAATGACAAGGCTACTATTCAATGGAGTAACAAAAATATCGACAACAGACTACCTTCCATAATGACAAGGCTAACATGAATTGTAGAAACAAAAATATGAACAACAGACTATCTTCCATAATTACAAGGCTACCATTCATTATAGTAACAAAAATCACAATGACAGACTAGCTTCCATAATGACAAGGCTACCATCTATTGGAGTAACAAAAACCTCGACAACAAACTACCTTACATAATGACAATGCTACCATCCATTGGAGTAACAAAAATCTTGACAATAGACTACCTTCCATAATGACAAGGCTACAATCTATTGTAGTAACAAAAATCAAGACAACAGACTACCTTCCATAATGACAAGGCTACCATCCATTGTAGTAACAAAAATCTCGACAACAGACTATCTTCCATAATGACAAGGCTACCATCCATTGTAGTAAGAAAAATCATGACAACAGACTACCTTCCAAATGACAAGGCTACCATCCATTAGAGTATCAAAAATCTCGATAATAGACTACCTTCCATAATGATAAGGCTACCATCCATTGGAGTAACAAAAATATCGAAAATAGATAAACTTCCATAATGACTAGGCTAACATCCATTGGAATAACAAAAATCTCACCAACAGACTACCTTCCATAATGACAAGGCTACTATCCAATGGAGTAACAAAAATATCGACAACAGACTACCTTCCATAATGACAAGGCTACCATCCATTGGAGTAACAAAAATCTCGAAAAAAGACTACCTTCCATATTAACTAGGCTACCATCCATTGGAATTAAAAAAATCTCAACAACAGAGTACCTTCCATATTGACAAAGCTACTATCCAATGGAGTAACAAAAATATCGATAATAGACTATCTTCCATAATGACAAGGCTACCCTCCATTGGAGTAATAAAAATCTCGAAAATAAGCTACCTTCCATAATGACTAGGATACCATCCATTGGAATAACAAAAATCTCAATGACAGGCTACCTTCCATAATGAAAAGGCTACCATCTATTGGAGTAACAAAAATCTCGACAACAAACTACCTTCCATAATGACAATGCTACCATCCATTGTAGTAAGAAAAATCACGACAACAGACTACCTTCCATAATGACAAGGCTACAATCCATTGGAGTAACAAAAATATCCACAATAGACTACCTTTCATAATGACAAAGCTACCATCCATTGGAACAACAAAAATTTCGACGACAGACTACCTTCCATAATGAAAAGGCTACCATCCATTGGAGTAACAAAAATCTCAATGACAGACTACCTTCCATAATGAAAAGGCTACAATCTATTTAATGTTATTTTGAATAAATCTTATTAATTAAATTAGTTGCTTAATTCTAGGTTTAAATTTTAATATTTTATTAATAAACTTAAAAATTGTAGAATTAGGGTTTTAAACACTTTTATCCTTTTTTCCTTTTTTTCACCATATTAATTATTAATTATTAATTATTATTTTTTGTAAATAAATTACCATGTAAATAATTAGATTAATCTTAGGTTCAACTTTAACATATTTCTTAATAAATAAAAATAGTTAGAATTAGGGTTAATTAACTTTTTAATTTCATTTAATTCTCTCATTAAAATCAATAAATACGAAAAACTCAAAAATAATTCCTTTCCTCATTTAACTTAATTTAATTTGTTAATTATAATTTAATTTCCTAAAAAGGGTCCAACGCCCTCGCATTCCCGATTTTACTTATTCTCGCATTTTTATTTTATTTCCTTTTTCATGTAATTCTCCCGAAGCCATGTAATAGAATAATTAGGATATTTATTCTTCGCACTTTATTTTATTTCAAATCGGGTCCTGGATTAAATTTGGCGATGTGGACCCGCGCCTTTGTAATAGCGTAGGATTTTTATGTTCCCGCAACTTTTAACTGTTAACTATCGCATGAAAGAATGAATGTCAAAATAAAAGCAATGCGTAGATCACCAATACATGACAAGACAAAAATATCTGAAAACGAAACACAAATCACACACCACCCCTAGGGTACGCCTCATTGTTGCCTTGCCCCTCGAAAGGTGATCGTCGAGTAGAGGACGTTTTAGTAAGTCCTCATGTCTATGAACATGGCATGAGGGTAGCTTCTAAGGTGTCTTCCTATTGCTCCGGTGATCACCATGTCCCGAACCTTCGAATTGACCCGAACACCTCCAACGGTGGTGCTACCTACCTCTCAATGGTGGGATGGCACTACTTTAAAGGACATTTACACAGACGAATTCCTTAGGGTAGGTAGACGACTCTAGATACTTGCTCTAATTTCAAAAACAAATCAAAAATACTTTTCACACTGACACTTTTTCAAAAAAGCTTTCGAAAGCAACTTTTCAAACACTCTCGAGGACCGATACAAGAGTCGAACTGAAATTTTCAAAGAAACTTTTTTAAAACCCACAGTTGAAAAGCAAACAAACCATTTTGAAAACACAAATGAGCAAGTATCTAAGAGCCCATGCATGTCTCTATTGAATGCAGGGGCACTACTCTTGCGCACGTGCTGGTGGACACTGGTTCCTCCCTGAATGTGCTACCCAAGAAGGCCTTAGACCGTTTGGATTGTGAAGGCCTGGAGCTGGAACCTAGCAATATCATCGTCAGAGCCTTTGACGGTTCTAAGAGGATGGTCCATGGAGAGGTGGACATTCCTATCTGGGTAGGTTCTCAAGTATTCGACTCTACTTTCTATGTGATGGATATCCGTCCATCGTATTCTTGTCTACTGGGTCGACCTTGGATCCACAAAGCTGGGGCAGTAACCTCTACCTTGCACCAGAAGCTCAAGTACCCCGTCAGAGGGAAGATTGTCACCGTGCAGGGAGAGGAGGAGTATATGGTGAGCCATTTGAATTCCTTCAGGTATATTGAGATGGACGGGGAGTTTATTGAAACCCCCTTTCAGCATTTCGAAGAGGTACCTCCAACATTGGCAGCAGCGGAAACAGTGGTCGAAGAGGATGTTCCTTTGAAGATGGCTTCCTTGAAGGATGCCCAGTCTGTGATCAAGAAAGGTGAATGTGCTAACTGGGGCAGGCTCCCTGATTTTACACCTAAAACTGACAAGTTTGGACTGGGTTTTACTGCAGAGGGTCAGAAGGCTATGCGCAAGGCAAAGACTAGAAGACCTCCTGTGCTCATTACTAATCCAGAAGTGAATGCTGTTGGGGACGAAGACGAAGTGGAAGAGTCAGAGTTCAATAGCTGGATCTACCCGACAACTGATGGCGGATTGACCAATTGGATTGCTAAGGATCATACTCCTGTTAATTTTGTTACGCAGTAATAAACTTCTTTGTTTTGTTATTTGTAATAAACAATTAAAACTCTATGGCCCGGTGTCTTACCCGAGGCACCGCTGGCTTCATTTGTGAGGGTATATTAATTGTCATTTCATATATCATGAATAAAGATCTTGGAAGTTTTCTCGCATTTCAAATCTTGTGCTCCTTTTCTTTCTTTCCTTTCTTTATTGCAAAACAGCTGTATTTACACACACTCACTCATACAGGTTTCAATCCACTCTGGATCTCACTGGTAACGACTCTGCTACTGCCAATTATGACTTCGAAAATCCGATCAACTTAGCCGAAGACGAAGGTGAAGATGATTACGAAGTGCCTGGTGAGCTTGCAAGATTGTTACTCCAGGAAGAGAGGGCAATTCAACCACATGAAGAGCCGGTGGAAATAATAAATCTGGGTACTGAGACGGACAAAAAGGAGGTAAAGATTGGTGCCAACCTAGAGCTCAGCGTGAAGCAACGGTTGACTCAGATGCTACATGATTATGTGGAGATCTTTGCCTGGTCCTACGAAGACATGCCCGGGTTAGATACTGATATTGTGGTCCATCATTTGCCTACTAAGGAAGACTGCCCTCCGGTTAAGCAAAAGGTCTGTCGTATGCGTCCAGAGATGTCTGAGAAGATCAAAGTCGAGGTTATGAAGCAATTTGATGCCGGTTTCCTTGCGGTGACTTCTTACCCTCAGTGGGTTGCTAATGTGGTACCAGTACCTAAGAAGGATGGTAAGGTCAGAATGTGTGTTGACTACAGGGATCTGAACAGGGCCAGCCCCAAGGATGACTTCCCTCTACCTCACATTGATGTCTTGGTTGACAATACTGCTCAGCATAAGGTATTCTCTTTCATGGATGGTTTCTCAGGGTATAATCAGATCAAGATGGCTCCTGAAGATATGGAAAAGACTACGTTTGTTACTCAATAGGGCACCTTCTGCTACATAGTCATGCCTTTTGGACTGAAAAATGCTGGGGCAACCTACCAACGTGCCATGGTTGCTTTATTTCATGACATGATCCATCATGAGATAGAGGTGTATGTTGACGACATGATTGCAAGGTCCCAAACTGAGAAAGAGCACCTAGATCATCTGCAGAAGTTGTTTGACCGACTAAAGTTATACAAGTTGAGGTTGAACCTGAACAAGTGCACCTTCGGGGTAAGATCTGGAAAGTTGCTAGGCTTCGTTGTAAGTGATAAGGGTATTCAAGTGGACCCTGCCAAGGTAAAAGCCATTCAAGAGATGCCAGTTCCTAAGACAGAGAAAGAGGTCAGAGGCTTTCTAGGACGCCTGAATTACATTGCCCGATTCATCTCGCACCTAACTTCCACCTGTGAGCCAATCGTCAAGCTGCTGAAGAAAGATCAGTTAGTACGTTTGAACGATGAATGTCAGGCTGCTTTTGACAGAATCAAAGAGTATCTCCAAGAACCACCTATCCTTATGCCACCGGTTGAAGGGAGACCTCTAATACTATACCTGACAGTACTTGACAACTCAATGGGGTGTGTGCTGGGGCAGCATGACGAGTCTGGCCGAAAAGAGCATGCCATTTATTACCTTAGCAAAAAGTTTACCGACTGTGAGACCCGATACTCACTTCTTGAGAAAACTTGCTGCGCTTTGGTATGGGCTGCTCGCCGGCTGAGACAGTATATGCTGACTCACACTACCTTGTTCATCTCAAAGATGGATCCTATAAAGTACATATTTGAAAAGCCTGCTCTTTCTGGGAGAATAGCAAAGATGGCAAATGATCTTGACGGAATACGACATTCAGTACACAACCAAGAAAGCCATCAAAGGAAGTGTATTGGAAGACCACTTGGCACATGAGGCAGTAGACGACTATCAGTCAATGAACTTCGAGTTTCCGGACGAGAGCATCATGATAGTGACTGATTGTGAAGTACCTGGACCGGATGAAGGACCTGAGGAAGGATCCCGATGGTCTATGCACTTTGACGGAGCCTCCAATGCTTTGGGTAACGGTATCGGCGCTGTGATCATATCCCCTCAAGGCACTCATACTCCACTCATTGCCCGGTTGTGTTTCAACTGCACCAACAACATGGCGGAGTATGAGGCATGCATCATGGGTCTCCAAGCTGCGATTGACTTAAGGATCAAGTTTCTGAGTGTCTTCGGAGATTCCTCTCTCGTAATCAATCAGATCAAAGGGGAGTGGGATACGAAACATCCGAATCTTATTCCTTACAGAGAATGTGTGTTGACATTGATCCCCCACTTCACAAAGATAACCTTTGAATACTTTCCAAGAGAGGAGAATCAGTTAGTGAACGCGTTAGCTACGATGTCTTCCATGTTCAAAGTCAAATGGGACAATGAGGCTCCCCGGATCATCATCTGGAAACTGGACGAACCGGCATACTGTTGTGACCTTGAGACTGAATTGCTGACTGAGAAGCCTTGGTACCATGAGGTGAAGAGATATTTAGAAGCTCAGGAATACCCTGAAGGTGCGTCTGTCAACGATAAGAAGTTTCTGAGAAGGTTCGCAGCGAAGTTCTTCCTTAGCAACGGCATTTTGTACAAGCGAAACCATGATTCGACCTTACTGCGTTGTGTGGACAAGACTGAAGCAGAAAGGATCATGGAAGAGCTACACGAAGGGACCTTTGGTACACACTCCAGTGGACACACTATGGCAAATAAAATCCTTCGGGCAGGGTATTTTTGGTCCACAATGGAAGCTGACTGTTACCAACACTCTCGGACATGTCACAAATGCCAGATTTACGCAGACAAGGTGCATGTTCCTCCAGTTCCTCTAAATGTTCTGACTGCGCCTTGGCCGTTTGCAATGTGGGGCATAGATATGATCGGTGAGATCAAACCTACGGCATCCAACGGGCATCGCTTCATCCTAGTGGCGATTGATTATTTCACGAAGTGGGTTGAAGCAGCTTCCTACGCTACATTAACCAAGAATGTTGTAGCACGGTTCATTCGGCATAACCTGATCTGTTGATACGGCGTCCCTGAAAGAATTATTACAGACAACGGTACCAATCTCAATAACAAGATGATCACTGAGCTCTGCGAGCAATTTAAGATACAACACCATAACTCTTCTCCTTACCGGCCGAAGATGAACGGGGCTGTAGAAGCAGCGAATAAGAACATTAAGAAGATCATGCAGAAGATGACAGTTACTTATAAAGATTGGCACGAGATGTTACCGTTCGCTCTACATGGGTATCGTACCTCAGCTAGGACGTCAATCGGGGTAACTCCTTTCTCCTTGGTCTATGGTATGGAGGCACTCTTACCAATCGAAGTGCAAATACCCTCTCTCCGGATAATGAAGGATGCAAATCTGAACGAAGACGATTGGATCCAGACACGACTTGATCAGCTAAACCTTATTGATGAAAAGAGACTTGCTGTTATCTGTCATGGTCAGACGTACCAAAAACAAATGATCAGGGCATTTAACAAAAAGGTCAGACTACAAGAGTATCAAGTTGGGGATCTGGTAATCAAGCGAATCATCCTTCCTCAGAGTGATCCAAGGGGCAAATGGACCCCTACGTATGAAGGGCCATTTGTGGTTAAACATGTGTTCTCAGGAGGAGCCATGATTCTAACCAACATGGATGGTGACGACCTTCCTCACCCCGCCAATGCAGACATAGTAAAAAGATACTACACATGAAAAAAGACCTGCTAGGTTGACATACTTAGGCAAAAATTAGGGCTTCCCGGTGAACCAAAAGGGTTCGGGAAAAATTAAGGGATGAAATGGAAGAAATCTGTACACCCGGCAAGTCGAAAACCTGAAAAGGCGGCTTGGGCAAAAAGGGGTATCCCGGTGGACTGAAAACCCGAAAGGGCAGTCCAGGCAAAAGTTAGGGATAAAGCATAATACTATGTCTCATTGGATCACCTTGCATCCAGAATCCGGTATCTGCATCAAATTCAGACGACATCAATCAGTCAGCTTCATCTTCAACTAAGGTCATCAAGTGATGAGACGCTCGGAGATATAAAGGCGATAGCAGAATTGAAACCCAGTGGGATCATTCATTTCACACAGCTGTTTTATTTTCCTTTGTACAAATTGTATAAGCTCTTTTATTCGGCGGCGTTCTCCTACTAGGACGTCAGCCTCTTGTACATAAAACGCCTATTTACAGGCAATTCAAAATCAATACAAATACACTTTTCAGTTAAAATTGCCAATTGTTTTTTCCTTTTCTGTTTTGTTTTGCGAAGAACGTCCAAGGTTCAATTTGTGATATATGCATTAACAATAATTTGCTAACTCATGAATATTTGCATACGAAACAAAGGATTAATTACAGGTAATATTAGAAACAGGGGCAATAAAGAGTTGTCTAAGCAATCTGATTGTTCTGTCCTCCAAGGTATCAAGGTAGGTTCTATTGAAGAACATAACCAGTACATCTTAATTCCCCAGAGAGTGCGTCAGCAAGTCAATACACTCTTCCCAAGCAAAGCTATTATCAACCTCAAGGAAATTGGGTACCCTCCGGCAGATCTCAAAACAGACATTTTTAACAAGCATCCCTTAACCTAAATATTGTTCCCCGGCGGTATACCAGACATTCGGTGGAGCCACATCCCCAGTACATCTCAAAACAATTTCCCCAGGAGAGTCCAGTCCAGATTCCCCAGGAAAGTTGGGATCCATCTCCCCAAGCAGTATGCTTATCCCCAGTAGATTCTGGAAGCTTACCCCCGCAGAGCACGAATGCGTCTCCCGGCTTTATTCAAAGAGTTATTTCCCTACAAGGATATAACTGGGTTATCCTCAGCCAAAAGCCACGGAAAGATCGTTCTCGGCGAAGTCTTCTTATCCCCAGCGAAGTCTATTAACACTTCCAACACAACAATGGTATCCCCAGTGAAGTTACCATCAACATTCCAGCAAAGTACCTCTCTCCCCATAGAGTATTGTTCCCCAGCAAAGATCGTTAGAGTACCTTTCTCCCCGCAGAGTAATCCATTCGCCAATTTTATTCCCCAACGAAGTTATCTTCTCCTACTGCTATTCTTGCAACTATCATCCCCAGCGGAAGCAAAGATCTATTCTTCAACATCAGCCCAGGAGTGACTTCCCGGCACCCGTCAAGGATTTACTTTCCTGGATGAAAAGATACATTCATCAACATCACATCTTCATACATTATAGCATGCATATACGCATCATATCTTACAAATCTCATTTATGTTGAGAACATCATTGCTTGAGCCATATCATGCATTGCATATGACTAACCTTTACCTTTCAGGAAAGATCCAGTTAAGTTCTCAGATATTCAAGACCTAGACCGGTTCAGTTAAATCGACCCTAAGATTTTCCTGATTCTTATCCAGTCAAAGGCCTTCTCTGGTTCAGTCAGATCGACCCTGAGATCTCCCTGATTCTTATCCAGTTGAAGACTCCAAGACCTTGACCGGTTCAGTAAAATCGACCCTAAGATTTTCCTGATTCTTATCCAGTCAAAGGCCTTCTCTGGTTCAGTCAGATCGACCCTAAGATCTCCCTGTTTCTTATCCAGTTGAAGATTCCAAGACCTAGACCGGTTCAGTTAAATCGACCCTAAGATTTTACTGTTTCTTATCCAGTCAAAGGCCTTCTCTGGTTCAGTCAGATCAACCCTAAGATCTCCCTGTTTCTTATCCAGTTGAAGATTTCAAGACCTAGACCAGTTCAGTTAAATTGACCCTAAGATTTTCCTGTTTCTTATCCAGTCAAAGGCCTTCTCTGGTTCAGTCAGATCGACCCTAAGATCTCCCTGTTTCTTATCCAGTTAAAGATTTCAATACCTTGTCTGGTTCAGTTAAATCGACCCTAAGATTTTCCTGTTTCTTATCCAGTCAAAGGCCTTCTCTAGTCTAGTTAAATTGCTCCCTAAAAGATTTTACTGATGAAGACTCAGTAGAAGACATCCAAGATTCTCTCAGCGTTCCTGTTGAGGTAGTAATCGTCCCCAGATTCTCTCAGCATTCCTGTTGAGGTAGTAATCGTCCCCAGATTCTCTCAGCGTTCCTGTTGAGGTAGTAATCGCCCCAAGATTCTCTCAGCGTTCCTGTTGAGGTAGTAATCGTCCCCAGATTTTCTCAGCGTTCATGTTGAGGTAGTAACCATCCCTGATTCATTTATCGCCGTTTGAAGCTCCAGATTCAGTTCCTGTGACCAGTCAGGGTGCATCTATACAAAGAGTTTGAAGACCAGCTCCTGTAACAGGTCAGGTAATCGTTGTCTTTTGCAGGTACACAAGTTCTCGCTAAGGAATCTCTTATGCGATCGACATCCAGATGGCATCTATAAGCCCATCCGCCTATCCATCATCCCTTAGCATGGCATCTATCAGCCCATCATCCTATCCATCAATCTCCAAGTGGCATCCATAAGCCCATTCCCATTATCACACTACTATGTGAGCACAAATTTCTAGGCACTCTAGTGTTCAATCAACCTCCACCTTCGGATTACGAAAGGCACGTTAGCCAATCTGCATCCTCAGGTATAAGAAGATTGAACAGGGGCAACTGTTGTACCCCAAAATTTGCCCTCCCATATTCTTCAAGAATGGCAAAGAGCATGCTTCAAAATCTCCCCAAGGGTTGCACAGTTCAAGGGCCTCCTAACAGTCAAAAACTAGGGTTTTGGTTCTGACAAAGAAAATGAAGTTTCCAAGGGTCCAATCAAGTCCCATTTTCCTATAAACATGGTTAATCATCCATATGACAAGTTTCAAGACTTACAGCATAAAATTGCACAGTCAAAAACCCTAATTGCTCAACAGTCAACTGCAGGGGCAAAATGGTCATTTGATAGTCAAAAATCCAAATTTCTGGTCAACATCTCATTTTGAAGCCACAAACATCATTTGATCAATTCTTGATCATGATTTTCAAGGCATGGCTCAAAAAGTCTCAAGATGCAAAAGTTTCCATATTTGGACAGTTGAAAAAGCCAACTGTAATTTGACCAAGGCATAACTTCCACATGGTTTATCAGAAAAATTCCATACAAAGCTCATTTTGAAGAGAAAGACATTTCCTACAACTCCTCTTCACACTTCAAGTCCAAGAAATGCTCTCACAAAAAGTTATCAATTTCAACATTATAGGTCATTTTCAAAAGTCAACAAAAAGAGACTTTAAGTCAAAGACCATAACTTGAGATTGGTAAATCAAAATGACATGGGACCAAAGGCATTGGTTAGAGGACTTCAAGACCTTTCCAAAATGTCAAAGAACATGATCAAAGCTTAAACATTGAGCAAGATATGTCTTGTGGAAGTTGGGAAATTTTTGGGAATTTTGAAAAGTCAACTTTACTTTAAATGCCTCAAATTTTCTAATGGGCCACATTTTCTTCCAAGATTCATCATCCAAAGGCTATGCACGACCATTTGGCCCAAAGGGGATTTATTTCATCATTTTTTATTATTTATTTGAATTTTTAATTACTATTAATTCATTTAATTAAATAAAATATGAAAAAAATACTAAACCAATGCATTTGAATCTTTTTGTGCAGTATTTGCTCTCCTTAAAGACTCAAGATTCGTGCACAACCCAAATTGGAAAGATTGGCCATGATTGGAATCAAAATCACATGAAAAAGATTTGAAAAAATATGCATGAAAATCAAATATTCCATACATCAATGCAAAGGGTTTTGGATCCAAATTTCAACCCTAATTCGTTCCCATACATATACTGATCAAAACCTAATGCACAAGGACCTCTAAGCTGCGCCCAAAACCTCTTATTTAATTTGCAATTTTTGTAAAAAAGGTGAAAACTTAAAACACCATTCCAATGCGTTTCAAGGCAAGATACCTATTCCATTGCACTCCCAAGGCATCAGGGAACATTTTTGGATCAAAAACACTGATTCTAACACAAAGAACTGGTAGAAACATGTCTCACTTTTCATGAAAATATGCATAATCGTGTTTAAGTTTCTGGGCATCTCTCATACATTTTAATTGTTGTTGTATGCTAATATGAACCTTCTGAGTCTATTGATGTTGTTGAATTGAGTTTTTATAGCCTATACGCGAAATCACCATTGAAGCTTGCTAGGGTTTCATGACTGCAAATTTGGGGTTTCTTTGTTCTGGAAAAATTGAGACGTGAGACCAGGGCCATTAGAACCAGAAGCTTGATACGAACTCAACCCATAGGTCGCGATCAATTTATGATCAACAACAGCCTATTCGCTATTTTTTTCATACATCATATAGTGGGGGTTTAAAACCCCCGCAATCTTGTTTTGTTTTTTCAGGCAAATGCAAACGAGTGGGGAAGATGATGACTTGTCTCCATGTGATAGGGTTATTCAAACTTTAGCGCATTTTTTGAGTTAACATCATTAGCAGGTTTTGTTTTATATATTATTTATTGTCCATTAATGTTACAAAAAAAGCAAATGGCACAGTTGGTTAGTGCGTTGTGACATAAGCACTGGGACCTGGGTTCGATTCCCAGGTCCCCTCACTTCCTTAATATATTTTGTTTCCATGAGATTCTATGCAGCTTGCTTGTTGAAGCCCACCATGTTGCCTCATATCCAAACGTGCCACATGGCCACTGAGGGCAATCCAAGGGCCTTGATTTGGAGACCACCATGGGCATAAGTCAGACGTGTCATACACAAGCCAATAAAGTCAAACAAGGCCAAGCTTCTTGGGCCAAAAAATGTTGGATAACACCTCCAAAATGGGGTCAACACCCCCAAGGGTTTGCTTGTCTTTCCTTTTTTTTCTATTTTCTATTTATTTGTTTTAATTTAATTATTTCCTTTTAATTCTCTAAATTAATATATTTTCATAAAACATAAAAATAATAAAAAAAATCAGAAAGACAAAACAAATTTTTTTTTTATTTAATGTTATTTTGAATAAATCTTATTAATTAATTTAGTTGCTTAATTCTAGGTTTAAATTTTAATATTTTATTAATAAACTTAAAAATTGTAGAATTAGGGTTTTAAACACTTTTATCCTTTTTTCCTTTTTTCACCATATTAATTATTAATTATTAATTATTATTTTTTGTAATTAAATTACCATGTAAATAATTAGATTAATCTTAGGTTCAACTTTAACATATTTCTTAATAAATAAAAATAGTTGGAATTAGGGTTAATTAACTTTTTAATTTCATTTAATTCTCTCATTAAAATCAATAAATACGAAAAACTCAAAAATAATTCCTTTCCTCATTTAACTTAATTTAATTTGTTAATTATAATTTAATTTCCTAAAAAGGGTCCAACGCCCTCGCATTCCCGATTTTACTTATTCTCGCATTTTTATTTTATTTCCTTTTTCATGTAATTCTCCCGAAGCCATGTAATAGAATAATTAGGATATTTATTCTTCGCACTTTATTTTATTTCAAATCGGGTCCTAGATTAAATTTGGCGATGTGGACCCGCGCCTTTGTAATAGCGTAGGATTTTTATGTTCCCGCAACTTTTAACTGTTAACTATCGCTTGAAATAATGAATGTCAAAATAAAAGCAATGCATAGATCACCAATACATGACAAGACAAAAATATCTGAAAACGACACACAAATCACACACCACCCCTAGGGTACGCCTCATTGTTGCCTTGCCCCTCGAAAGGTGATCGTCGAGTAGAGGACGTTTTAGTAAGTCCTCATGTCCATGAACATGGCATGAGGGTAGCTTCTAAGGTGTCTTCCTATTGCTCCGGTGATCACCATGTCCCGAACCTTCGAATTGACCCGAACACCTCCAACGGTGGTGCTACCTACCTCTCAATGGTGGGATGGCACTACTTTAAAGGACATTTACACAGACGAATTCCTTATTGTAGGTAGACGACTCTAGATACTTGCTCTAATTTCAAAAACAAATCAAAAATACTTTTCACACCGACACTTTTTCAAAAAAGCTTTCGAAAGCAACTTATCAAACACTCTTGAGGACCGATACAAGAGTCGAACTGAAATTTTCAAAGAAACTTTTTTTAAAACCCACAGTTGAAAAGCAAACAAACCATTTTGAAAACACAAATGAGCAAGTATCTAAGAGCCCATGGATAACAATGGATAGAAAGGGTGCTAACACCTTCCCTTTCTATAATCTACCTCCCGAACCGAGAGCAATCTCTATAAGGAATTTTTCTGTGCTTTTGTCATTTCCATTTGGAGAAAATAAAAGACGGTGGCGACTCTTGCTTCCGCGACATTTCGCGAACCAGCTTTAAAACAGTCAGTTCCAGATCCACCGATCACACATTGTAGTAACAAAGATATCGACAACAGACTACCTTCCATAATGACAAGGCTACAATCCATTGGAGTAACAAAAATCTCGACAATAGACTACCTTTCATAATGACAAGGCTACCATCCATTAGAGCAATAAAAATTTCGGCGACAGACTACCTTCCATAATGAAAAGGCTACCATCCATTGAATTAACAAAAATCTCGATAATAGACTACATTCCATAATGACAAGGCTATCATCCATTGGAGTAACAAAAATCCCGACAACAGACTAGCTTCCATAATGACAAGGCTACCATTCATTGTAGTAACAAAAATCTCGAAAACAGACTACCTTCCATAATGACTAGGCTACCATCCATTGGAATAAAAAAATCTCAACAACAGACTACCTTCCATAATTACTAGGCTACTATCTAATGGAGTAACAAAAATATCGACACCAGACTACCTTCCATAATGAAAAGGCTAACATACATTGTAGTAACAAAGATATCGACAACATACTACCTTCCATAATGACAAGGCTACAATCCATTAGAGTAACAAAAATCTCGACAACAGACTACCTTCCATAATGACAAGGCTACCATCCATTGTAGTAAGAAAAATGTCGATAACAGACTACCTTCCATAGTAAGAAGGGTACCATCCATTGGAGTAACAAAAATCTCAACAACATACTACTTTCCATAATGACAAGGCTACCATCCATTGTAGTAACAAAAATCTCGACAACAGACTACCTTCCATAATGACAAGGCTACCATCCATTGTAGTAAGAAAAATCTCGACAACAGACTACCTTCCATAATGACAAGGCTACAATCCATTATAGTAACAAAAATCTGGACAACAGACTACCTTCCATAATGACAAGGCTATAATCCATTGGAGTACAAAAAATATCGACAATAGACTACCTTTCATAATGACAAGGCTACCATCCATTGGAGTAACAAAAATCTCGAAAATAGACAAACTTCCATAATGATTAGGCTACCATCCATTGGAATAACAAAAATCTCATCAACAGACTACCTTCCATAATGACAAGGCTACTATCCAATGGAGTAACAAAAATATTGACAACAGACTACCTTCCATAATGACAAGGCTAACATGCATTGTAGTAACAAAAATATGAACAACAGACTACCTTCCATAATGACAAGGCTACCATTCATTGGAGTAACAAAAATCACAACGACATACTTCCTTCCATAATGACAAGGCTACCATCCATTAGAGTAACAAAAACCTCGACATCAAACTACCTTCCATAATGACAAGGCTACCATCCATTGGAGTAACAAAAATCTTGACAATAGACTACCTTCCATAATGACAAGGCTACAATCTATTGTAGTAACAAAAATCAAGACAACAGACTACCTTCCATAATGACAAGGCTACCATCCATTGTAGTAACAAAAATCTCGACAACAGACTACCTTCCATAATGACAAGGCTACGGTCAATTGTAGTAAGAAAAATCTCGACAATAGACTACCTTCCATAATGACAAGGCTACAATCCATTGTAGTAACAAAAATCTCGACAACAGACTACCTTCCATAATGACAAGGCTACAATCCATTGGAGTACCAGAAATCACGACAATAGACTACCTTTCATAATGGCAAGGCTACCATCCATTGGAACAAAAAAAATTTCAACGACAAACTACCTTCCATAATGAAAAGCCTACCATCCATTGGAGTAACAAAAATATCGATAATAGACTACCTTCCATAATGAAAAGCCTTCCATCCATTGGAGTAACAAAAATCTCGAAAACAGATTACCTTCCATATTGACTATGCTACCATCCATTGTAGTAACAAAAATCTCAACAACAGAGTACCTTCCATAATGACAAAGCTACTATCCAATGGAGTAACAAAAATATCGATAATAGACTACCTTCCATATTGACAAGGCTACTATCCATTGGAGTAATAAAAATCTGAAAAATAGGCTACCTTCCATAATGACTAGGCTACCATGCATTGGAATAACAAAAATCTCAATAATAGACTACCTTCCATAATGAAAAGGCTACCATCTATTGGAGTAACAAAAATATCGACAACAGACTACCTTCCATAATGACAAGGCTACCATCCATTGTAGTAACAAAAATCTCGACAAAAGACTACCTTTGATAGTAACAAGGCTACCATCCATTGGAGTAACCAAAATCTCAACAACAAACTACCTTCCAAAATGACAAGGATACAATCCATTGGAGTAACAAAAATCTCGACGACAAACTACCTTTCATAATGATAAGGCTACCATCCATTGGAGTAACAAAGATATCAACAACATACTACCTTCCATAATGACTACGCTACTATCCAATGGAGTAAAAAAAATCTCGACACCAGACTACCTTCCATAATGACAAGGCTAACATACATTGTAGTAACAGAGATATCGACAACAGACTACCTTCCATAATGACAAGGCTACAATCCATTGGAGTAACAAAAATCTCGACAATAGACTACCTTTCATAATGACAAGGCTACCATCCATTAGAACAACAAAATTTTCGGCGACAGACTACCTTCCATAATGAAAAGGGTACCATCCATTGAATTAACAAAAATCTCGATAATACACTACATTCCATAATGATAAGGCTATCATCCATTGGAGTAACAAAAATCCCCACAACAGACTAGCTTCCATAATGACAAGGCTACCATCCATTGGAGTAACAAAAATCTCGAAAACAGACTACCTTTCATAATGACAAGGCTACCATCCATTGGAACAACAAAAATTTCAACGACAAACTACCTTCAATAATGAAAAGGATACCATCCATTGGAGTAACAAAAATCTCGATAAAAGACTACCTTCCATAATGAAAAGCCTACCATCCATTGGAGTAACAAAAATCTCGAAAACAGATTACATTCCATATTGACTAGGCTACCATCCATTGGAATAAAAAAAATCTCAACAACAGAGTACCTTCCATAATGACAAAGCTATTATCCAATGGAGTAACAAAAATATCGACAATAGACTACCTTCCATAATGACTAGGATACCATCCATTGGAATAACAAAAATCTCAATGATAGACTACCTTCCATAATGAAAAGGCTACCAACTATTGAAGTAACAAAAATCTCGACAACAAACTACCTTCCAAAATGACAATGCTACAATCCATTGGAGTAACAAAAATCTCGACAACAGACTACCTTCCATAATGACAAGGCTACCATCCATTGTAGTAACAAAAATCTCGACAACAAACTACCTTCGATAGTAACAAGGCTACCGTCCATTGGAGTAACAAAAATCTCAACAACAGACTACCTTCCAAAATGACAAGGATACAATTAATTGGAGTAACAAAAATCTCGACAATAGACTACCTTTCATAATGACAAGGCTACCATACATTGGAACAAAAAAAATATCGATGACAGACTACCTTCCATAATGAGTAGGCTACCATCCATTGGATTAACAAAGATATCAACAACATACTACATTCCATAATGACTACGCTACTATCCAATGGAGTAAAAAAAAATCTCAACACCAGACTACCTTCCATAATGACAAGGCTAACATACATTGTAGTAACAAAGATATCCACAACAGACTACCTTCCATAATGACAAAGCTACAATCCATTGGAGTAACAAAAATCTCGACAATAGACTACCTTTCATAATGACAAGGCTACCATCCATTAGAACAACAAAAAATTTGGCGACAGACTACCTTCCATAATGAAAAGGCTACCATCCATTGAATTAACAAAAATCTCGATAATAGACTACATTCCATAATGACAAGGCTATCATCCATTGGAGTAATAAAAATCCCGACAATAGACTAGCTTCCATAATGACAAGGCTACCATCCATTGGAGTAACAAAAATCTCGAAAACAGACTACCTTTCATAATAACTAGGCTACCATCCATTGGAATAACAAAAATCTCAACAACAGACTACCTTCCATAATTACTAGGCTACTATCCAATGGAGTACCAAAAATATCGACACCAAACTACCTTCCATAATGACAAGGCTAACATACATTGTAGTAACAAAGACATCGACAACAGACTACCTTCCATAATGACAAGGCTACAATCCATTGGAGTAACAAAAATCTCGACAACAGACTACCTTCCATAATGACAAGGCTACCATCCATTGTAGTAAGAAAAATCTCGACAACAGACTACCTTCTATAGTAAGAAGGCTACCATCCATTAGCGTAACAGAAATCTCAACAACAGACTACTTTCCATAATGACAATGCTACAATCCATTGGAGTAACAAAAATCTCGACAATAGACTACCTTTCATAATGACAAGGCTACCATCCATTGGAACAACAAAAATTTCGACGACAAACTACCTTCCATAATGAAAAGGCTACCATCCATTGGAGTAACAAAAATCTCGATAATAAACTACCTTCCATAATGACAAGGCTACCATCCATTAGAGTAACTAAAATCTCGACAATAGACTACCTTCCATAAAGATAAGGCTACCATCCATTGGAGTAACAAAAATCTCGAAAATAGACAAACTTCCATAATGACTAGGCTACCATCCATTGGAATAACAAAAATATCATCAACAAACTACCTTCCATAATGACAAGGCTACTATCCAATGGAGTAACAAAAATATCGACAACAGACTACCTTCCATAATGACAAGGCTAACATGCATTGTAGTAACAAAAATATGAACAACAGACTACCTTCCATAATGACAAGGCTACCATTCATTGGAGTAACAAAAATCACAACGACAGACTACCTTCCATAATGACAAGGCTACCATCTATTGGAGTAACAAAAACCTCGACAATAAACTTCCTTCCATAATGACAATACTACCATCCATTGGAGTAACAAAAATCTTGACAATAGACTACCTTCCATAATGACAAGGCTACAATTTATTGTAGTAACAAAAATCAAGACAACAGACTACCTTCCATATTGACAAGGCTACCATCCATTATAGTAACAAAAATATCGACAACATACTACCTTCCATAATGACAAGGCTACCATCCATTGTAGTAAGAAAAATCTCGACAACAGACTACCTTCCATAATGACAAGGCTACAATCCATTGTAGTAACACAAATCTCAACAACATACTACCTTCCATAATGACAAGGCTATAATCCATTGGAATAACAAAAATCTCGACAATAGACTACCTTTCATAATGACAAGCCTACCATCCATTGGAACAACAAAAATATCAATGACAAACTACCTTCCATAATGAAAAGGCTACCATCCATTGGAGTAACAAAAATCTCGATAATAGACTACCTTCCATAATGACAAGGCTACCATCCATTGGAGTAATAAAAATCTCGAAAATAGGCTACCTTCCATAATGACTAGACTACCATCCATTGGAATAACAAAAATCTCAATGACAGACTACCTTCCATAATGAAAAGGCTACCATCTATTGGAGTAACAAAAATCTCGACAACAAACTACCTTCCATAATGACAATGCTACCATCCATTAGAGTAACAAAAATCTCGACAATAGACTACCTTCCATAATGACAAGGCTACAATCTATTGTAGTAAAGAAAATCAAGACAACAGACTACCTTCCATAATGACAAGGCTACCATCCATTGTAGTAAGAAAAATCACGACAACAGACTACCTTCCATAATGACAAGGATTCATTCCATTGGAGTAACAAAAATCTCGACAACAGACTACCTTCGATAGTAAGAAGGCTACCATCCATTGGAGTAACAAAAATATCAACAACAGACTACCTTCCATAACGACAAGGATACAATCCATTGGAGTAACAAAAATATCGATAATAGACTACCTTTCATAATGACAAGGCTACCATACATTGGAACAAAAAAAATCTCGACGACAGACTACCTTCCATAAAGAGTAGGCTACCATCCAATGGAGTAACAAATATCTCAACAACAAACTACCTTCCATAATTACTAGGCTACTATCCAATGGAGTAAAAAAAATCTCGACACCAGACTACCTTCCATAATGACAAGGCTAACATACATTGTAGTAACAAAGATATCGACAACAGACTACCTTCCATAATGACAAGGCTACAATCCATTGGAGTAACAAAAATCTCGACAACAGACTACCTTCAATAATGACAAGGCTACCATCCATTGTAGTAAGAAAAATCTCGACAACAAACTACCTTCCATAGTAAGAAGGCTACCATCCATTGGAGTAAAAAAAATCTCAACAATAGACTACTTTCCATAATGACAAGGCTACAATCCATTGGAGTAACAAAAATCTCGACAATAGACTACCTTTCACAATGACAAGGCTACCATCCATTGGAACAACAAAAATTTCGACGACACACTACCTTCCATAAGGAAAAGGCTAACATCCATTGGAGTAACAAAAATCTCGAAAATAGACTACCTTCCATAATTACAAGGCTACCATCCATTAGAGTAACAAAAATCACGACAATAGACTACCTTCCATAATGATAAGGCTACCATCCATTGGAGTAACAAAAATCTCAAAAATAGACAAACTTCCATAATGACTAGGCTACCATCCATTGGAATAACAAAAATCTCATCAACATACTACCTTCCATAATGACAAGGCTACTATCCAACGGAGTAACAAAAATATCGACAACAGACTACCTTCCATAATGACAAGGCTAACATGCATTGTAGTAACAAAAATATGAACAACAAACTACCTTCCATAATGACAAGGCTACCATTCATTGGAGTAACAAAAATGACAATGACATACTACCTTCCATAATGACAAGGCTACCATCCATTGTAGTAACAAAAATCTCGACAACAGACTACCTTCCATAATGACAAGGCTACAATCCATTATAGTAAGAAAAATCTCGACAACAGACTACCTTCCATAATGACAAGGCTACAATCCATTGTAGTAACACAAATCTCGACAACAGGCTACCTTCCATAATGGCAAGGCTACAATCCATTGGAGTAACAAAAATCTCGACAATAGACTACCTTTCATAATGACAAGGCTACCATCCATTGGAACAACAAAAATTTCGACGACAGACTACCTTCCATAATGAAAAGGCTACCATCCATTGGAGTTACAAAAATCTCGATAATAGACTACCTTCCATAATGAAAAGGCTACCATCCATTGGAGTAACAAAAATCTCGAAAACAGATTACCTTCCATATTGACTAGGCTACCATTCATTGGAATAAAAAAAATCTCAACAACAGAGTACCTTCCATAATGACAAGGCTACCATCCATTGAAGTAATAAAAATCTTGAAATTAGGCTACCTTCCATAATGACTAGGCTACCATCCATTGGAATAACAAAACTCTCAATGACAGACTACCTTTCATAATGAAAATGCTACCATCCATTGGAGTAACAAAAATCTCGACAATACACTACCTTCCATAATGACAAGGCTACAATCTATTGTAGTAACAAAAATCAAGACAACAGACTACCTTCCATAATGACAAGGCTACCATCCACTATAGTAAGAAAAATCACGACAACACACTACCTTCCATAATGACAAGGATACATTCCATTGGAGAAATAAAAATCTCGACAACAGACTACCTTCGATAGTAAGAAGGCTACCATCCATTGGAGTAACAAAAATCTCAACAACAGACTACCTTCCATAATGACAAGGATACAGTCCATTGGAGTAACAAAAATCTCGACAATAGACTACCTTTCATAATGACAAGGCTACCATCCATTGGAACAAAAAAAATCTCGACGACATACTACCTTCCATAAAGAGTAGGCTACCATCCATTGTAGTAACAAAGATATCGACAACAGACTACCTTCCATAATGACAAGGCTACAATCCATTGGAGTAACAAAAATCTCGACAACAGACTACCTTCCATAATGACAAGGCTACTATCCATTGTAGTAACAAAAATCTCGACAACAGACTACCTTCGATAGTAAGAAGGCTACCATCCATTGGAGTAAAAAAAATCTCAATAACAGACTAGCTTCCATAATGACAAGGCTACCATCCATTGTAGTAAGAAAAATCTCGATAGCTGACTACCTTCCATAATGACACGGATACATTCCTTTGGAGTAACAAAAATCTGGACAATAGACTACATTTCATATTGACAAGGCTACCATCAATTGGAATAACAAAAATATCAACGACAGACTACCTTCCATAATGACAAGGCTACCATCCATTGGAGTAACAAAAAATCCCGACAACAGTCTACCTTCCATAATGACAAGGCTACCATCCATTGGAGTAACAAAAATCTCGAAAACAGACTACCTTCCATAATGACTAGGCTACCATCCATTGGAATAACCAAAATCTCAACAATAGACTACCTTCTATAATGACTAGCCTACTATTCAATGGAGTACCAAAAATATTGACAATAGACTACCTTCCATAATGACAAGGCTACCATCCATTGGAGTAATAAAAATCTCAAAAATAGGCTACCTTCCATAATGACTAGGCTACCATCCATTGGAATAACAAAACTCTCAATGACAGACTACCTTTCATAATGAAAATGCTACCATCCATTGGAGTAACAAAAATCTCGACAATACACTACCTTCCATAATGACAAGGCTACAATCTATTGTAGTAACAAAAATCAAGACAACAGACTACCTTCCATAATTACAAGGCTACCATCCACTATAGTAAGAAAAATCACGACAACACACTACCTTCCATAATGACAAGGATACATTCCATTGGAGTAATAAAAATCTCGACAACAGACTACCTTCGATAGTAACAAGGCTACCATCCATTGGAGTAACAAAAATCTCAACAACAGACTACCTTCCATAATGACAAGGATACAATCCATTGGAGTAACAAAAATCTCGACAATAGACTACCTTTCATAATGACAAGGCTACCATCCATTGGAACAAAAAAAATCTCGACGACAGACTACCTTCCATAAAGAGTAGGCTACCATCCATTGGAGTAACAAAGATATCAACAACATACTACCTTCCATAATGACTACGCTACTATCCAATAGAGTAAAAAAATCTCGACACCAGACTACCTTCCATAATGACAAGGCTAACATACATTGTAGTAACAAAGATATCGACAACAGACTACCTTCCATAATGACAAGGCTACAATCCATTGGAGTAACAAAAATCTCGACAACAGACTACCTTCCATAATGACAAGGCTACTATCCATTGTAGTAACAAAAATCTCGACAACAGACTACCTTCGATAGTAAGAAGGCTACCATCCATTGGAGTAAAAAAAATCTCAATAACAGACTAGCTTCCATAATGACAAGGCTACCATCCATTGTAGTAAGAAAAATCTCGATAGCTGACTACCTTCGATAATGACACGGATACATTCCTATGGAGTAACAAAAATCTGGACAATAGACTACATTTCATATTGACAAGGCTACCATCAATTGGAATAACAAAAATATCAACGATAGACTACCTTCCATAATGACAAGGCTACCATCCATTGGAGTAACAAAAATCCCGACAACAGTCTACCTTCCATAATGACAAGGCTACCATCCATTGGAGTAACAAAAATCTCGAAAACAGACTACCTTCCATAATGACTAGGCTACCATCCATTGGAATAACCAAAATCTCAAGAATAGACTACCTTCTATAATGACTAGCTTACTATTCAATGGAGTAACAAAAATATTGACAATAGACTACCTTCCATAATGACAAGGCTACCATCCATTGGAGTAATAAAAATCTCAAAAATAGGCTACCTTCCATAATGACTAGGCTACCATCCATTGGAATAACAAAAATCTCAATGACAGACTACCTTCCATAATGAAAAGGCTACCATCTATTGGAGTAACAAAAATCTCGACAATGAAATACCTTCAATAATGACAATGCTACCATCCATTGGAGTAACAAAAATCAAGACAACAGACTACCTTCCATAATGACAAGGATACATTCCATTGGAGTAACAAAAATCTGGACAATAGACTACCTTTTATATTGACAAGGCTACCATCCATTGGAATAACAAAAATATCAACGACATACTACCTTCCATAATGACAAGGCTACCATCCATTGGAGTAACAAATATCTAGACAACAAACTACCTTCAATAATGACAAGGCTACCATCCATTGGAGTAACAAAAATTTCAAAAACAGACTACCTTCCATAATGACTAGGCTACCATCCATTGGAATAACAAAAATCTCAACAACACACTACCTTCCATAATGACTAGGCTACTATCCAATGGAGTAACAAAAATCTCGACACCGGACTACCTTCCATAATGACAAGGCTAACATGAATTGTAGTAACAAAGATATCGACAATAGACTACCTTCCATAATGACAAGGCTACAATCCATTGGAGTAACAAAACTCTCGACAATAGACTACCTTCCATAATGACAAGGCTACCATCCATTGGAACAACAAAAATTTCGACGACAGACTACCTTCCATAATGAAAAGGCTACCATCCATTGGAGTAACAAAAATCTCAACAATGGACTACCTTCTATAATGGCAAGGCTACCATCCATTGGAGTTACAAAAATCTCGAAAATAGACTAACTTCCCTAATGACTAGGCTACCATCCATTGGAATAACAAAAATCTCAACAACAGACTACCTTCCATAATGACAAGGCTACTATCCAATGGAGTAACAAAAATATCAACAACAGAATACCTTCCATAATGACAAGACTAACATGCATTGTAGTAACAAAAATATGAACAACAGACTACCTTCCATAATGACAAGGCTACCATTCATTAGAGTAACAAAAATCTCGACAACAAACTACCTTCCATAATGACAATGCTACCATCCATTAGAGTAACAAAAATCTCGATAATTGACTACCTTCCATAATGACAAGGCTACAATCTATTGTAGTAACAAAAATTAAGACAACTGAATACCTTTCATAATGAAAAGGCTACCATCCATTGTAGTAACAAAAATCTCGACAACAGACTACCTTCTATAATGACAAGGATACCATCCATTTTAGTAAGAAAAATTTGGACAAAGAACTACCTTCCATAATGACAAGGCTACCGTCCATTGGAGTAACAAAAATATCAACAAGAGACTACCTTCCATATTGACAAGGCTACCATCCATTGGAGTATAAAATTTTTTGACAACAGACTACCTTCCATAATGAGATGGTTACCATCCATGGGAGTAATAAAAATCACAACGACAAACTACCTTCCATAATGACAAGGCAACAATCCATTGTAGTAACAAAAATCACGACAACAGACTACCTTATATGAAAAGGATACCATCCATTGGAATAACAAAAATATCGACAACATACTACCTTCCTTAATGATAAGGCTACCATCCAATGGAGTAACAAAAATCTCGACAACAAACTACCTTCCATAATGACAAAGCTACCGTCCATTAGAGTAACAAAAATATGGACAACAGACTACCTTCCATAATGACAAGGCTACCGTCCATTGGAGTAACAAAAATATCAACAAGAGACTACCTTCCATATTGACAAGGCTACCATCCATTGGAGTATAATATTTTTTGACAATAAACTACCTTCCATAATGACAAGGTTACCATCCATTGGAGTAACAAAAATCTCGACAATAGACTACATTCCATAATGAATAGGCTACTTCCATTGGAGTAACAAAGATATTGACACCAGACTACCTTCCATAATGACAAGGCTACCACCCATTGGAGTAACAAAAATCTCGATAACAGACTACCTTCCATAATGATAAGGCTACCATCCGTTGTATTAACAAAAATCTCGACAACAGACTACCTTCCATAATAAGAAGGCTACCATCCATTGGAGTAACAAAAATTTCGACAAAAGACTACCTTCCATAATGACAAGTCTCGAATCCATTGGAGTAATAAAAATCTCGACAACAGATTACCTTTCATAATGACAAGGCTACCATCCATTGGAGTATAAATTTTTTTGACAACAGACTACCTTCCATAATGACAAGGTTACCATCCGTTGGAGTTCCAAAAATCTCGACAACAGACTACTTTCCATATTGAATAGGCTACTTCCATTGGAGTAACAAAGATATCAACACCAGACTACCTTCCATAATGACAAGGCTACCACCCATTGCAGTAACAAAAATCTCGATAACAGACTACCTTCCATAATGATAAGGCTACCATCCATTGTATTAAAAAAAATCTCGAGAACAGACTACCATCCATAATAAGAAGGCTACCATCCATTGGAGTAAAAAAAATTTCGACAAAAGACTACCTTCCATAATGACAAGGCTACAATCCATTGGAGTAACAAAATTCTCGACAATAGATTACCTTTCATAATGACAAGGCTACCATCCATTGGAATAACAAAAATTTCTACGACAGACTACCTTCCATAATGACAAGGCTACCATCCATTGGAGTAACAAAAATATCGACAATAGACTACCTTCCATAATGACAAGGCTACCATCCATTGGAATAACAAAAATCAAAACAACATACTACCTTTCATATTGACAATGCTGCTATCCAATGGAGTAACAAAAATCTTGACAATAGACTACCTTCCATAATGATAAGGCTAACACACATTGTAGTAAGAAAAATATGAACAATAGACTACCTCCTATAATAACAAGGCTACCATCCATTGGAGTAACAAAAATCATAACGACAGACTACCTTCCATAATGACAAGGCTACCATCCATTGGAGTAACAAAAATCTCTACAACACACTACATTCCATAATCAATAGGCTACCATCTAATGGAGTAACAAAGATATCGACAACAGACAACCTTCCATAATGACAAGGCTACAATCCATTGTAGTAACGAAAATCTTGTAAACAGACTACCTTCCATAATGAAAAGGCTACAATCCATTGTAGTAAGAAAAATCTCGACAACAGACTACCTTCCATAATAAGAAGGCTACCATCCATTGGAGTAACAAAAATTTCGACAAAAGACTACCTTTCATAATGACAAGGCTACAATCCATTGGAGTAACAAAAATATCAACAATAGACTACCTTTCATAATGACAAGGCTACCATCCATTAGAACAACACAAATTTCTACGACAGACTACCTCCCATAATGACAAGGCTACCATCCATTGGAGTAACAAAAATCTCGACAACATACAACATTCCATATTGACTAGGCTACCATCCATTGGAATAATAAAAATCACAACAACAGATAAACTTTCATATTGACAATGCTACTATCCAATGGAGTAACAAAAATCTTGACAATAGACTACCTTCCATAATGATAAGGCTAACACACATTGTAGTAAGAAAAATATGAACAATAGACTACCTTCCATAATGACAAGGCTACCATCCATTGGAGTAACAAAAATCTCGACAACAGACTACCTTTCATAATGATAAGGCTACCATCCATTGGAGTAACAAAAATCTCGACAATAGACTTCCTTCCATAATGACAAGGCTACAATCCATTGTAGTAACAAAAATCACGACGACAACTACCTTCCATAATGACAAGGCTACCATCCATTGGAGTAACAAAAATCTCGACAACAGACTACCTTCCGTAATGACAAGGCTACCATCCATTGGAGTAACAAAAATCTCGAAAACAAACTACCTTCCATAATGACTTGGCTACAATCCATTGGAATAACAAAAATCTCGACAACAGACTACCTTTCATAATGACAAGGCTACTATCCAATGTTGTAACAAAAATCTCGACAACAGACTACCTTCCATAATGACAAGGCTAACATACACTGTAGTAACAAAAATTTGAACAACAGACTACCTTCCATAATGAGATGGCTACCATCCATTGGAGTAATAAAAATAACAACGACAGACTACCTTCCATAATGATAAGGAAACAATCCATTGTAGTAACAAAAATCACGACAACATACTACCTTATATGAAAAGGTTACCATCCATTGGAATAACAAAAATATCGACAACATACTACCTTCCATAATGATAAGGCTACCATCCAATGGAGTAACAAAAATTTCGACAACAAACAACCTTCCATAATGACAAAGCTACCGTCCATTAGAATAACAAAAATCTGGACAACAAACTACCTTTCATAATGACAAGGCTACTATCCATTAAAGTAACAAAAATATCAACAAGAGTCTACCTTCAATAATGTCAAGGCTACCATACATTGGAGTATAAATTTTTTTGACAAATGACTACCTTCCACATTTACAAGGCTACCATCCATTGGAGTAACAAAAATCTAGACAACAGACTACATTCCATAATGAATAGGCTACTTCCAATGGAGTAACAAAGATATCGACACCAGACTACCTTCCATAATGACAAGGCTACCACCCATTGGAGTTCCAAAAATCTCGACAACAGACTACTTTCCATATTGAATAGGCTACTTCCATTGGAGTAACAAAGATATCAACACCAGACTACCTTCCATAATAAGAAGGCTACCATCCATTGGAGTAACAAAAATTTCGACAAAAGACTACCTTCCATAATGACAAGTCTCGAATCCATTGGAGTAATAAAAATCTCGACAACAGATTACCTTTCATAATGACAAGGCTACCATCCATTGGAGTATAAATTTTTTTGACAACAGACTACCTTCCATAATGACAAGGTTACCATCCGTTGGAGTTCCAAAAATCTCGACAACAGACTACATTCCATATTGAATAGGCTACTTCCATTGGAGTAACAAAGATATCAACACCAGACTACCTTCCATAATGTCAAGGCTACCATCCATTGTATTAAAAAAAATCTCGACAACAGACTACCATCCATAATAAGAAGGCTACCATCCATTGGAGTAAAAAAAATTTCGACAAAAGACTACCTTCCATAATGACAAGGCTACAATCCATTGGAGTAACAAAATTCTCGACAATAGATTACCTTTCATAATGACAAGGCTACCATCCATTGGAATAACAAAAATTTCTACGACAGACTACCTTCCATAATGACAAGGCTACCATCCATTGGAGTAACAAAAATATCGACAATAGACTACCTTCCATAATGACAAGGCTACCATCCATTGGAATAACAAAAATCAAAACAACATACTACCTTTCATATTGACAATGCTGCTATCCAATGGAGTAACAAAAATCTTGACAATAGACTACCTTCCATAATGATAAGGCTAACACACATTGTAGTAAGAAAAATATGAACAATAGACTACCTCCTATAATAACAAGGTTACCATCCATTGGAGTAACAAAAATCATAACGACAGACTACCTTCCATAATGACAAGGCTACCATCCATTGGAGTAACAAAAATCTCGACAACACACTACATTCCATAATCAATAGGCTACCATCTAATGGAGTAACAAAGATATCGACAACAGACAACCTTCCATAATGACAAGGCTACAATCCATTGTAGTAACGAAAATCTCGTAAACAGACTACCTTCCATAATGAAAAGGCTACAATCCATTGTAGTAAGAAAAATCTCGACAACAGACTACCTTCCATAATAAGAAGGCTACCATCCATTGGAGTAACAAAAATTTCGACAAAAGACTACCTTCCATAATGACAAGGCTACAATCCATTGGAGTAACAAAAATATCAACAATAGACTACCTTTCATAATGACAAGGCTACCATCCATTAGAACAACACAAATTTCTACGACAGACTACCTCCCATAATGACAAGGCTACCATCCATTGGAGTAACAAAAATCTCGACAACATATAACATTCCATATTGACTAGGCTACCATCCATTGGAATAATAAAAATCACAACAACAGATAAACTTTCATATTGACAATGCTACTATCCAATGGAGTAACAAAAATCTTGACAATAAACTACCTTCCATAATGATAAGGCTAACACACATTGTAGTAAGAAAAATATGAACAATAGACTACCTTCCATAATGACAAGGCTACCATCCATTGGAGTCACAAAAATCATAACAATAGATTACCTTCCATAATGACAAGGCTACCATCCATTGGAGTAACAAAAATCTCGACAACAGACTACCTTTCATAATGATAAGGCTACCATCCATTGGAGTAACAAAAATCTCGACAATAGACTTCCTTCCATAATGACAAGGCTACAATCCATTGTAGTAACAAAAATCACGACGACAACTACCTTCCATAATGACAAGGCTACCATCCATTTGAGTAACAAAAATCTCGACAACAGACTACCTTCCGTAATGACAAGGCTACCATCCATTGGAGTAACAAAAATCTCGAAAACAAACTACCTTCCATAATGACTTGGCTACAATCCATTGGAATAACAAAAATCTCGACAACAGACTACCTTTCATAATGACAAGGCTACTATCCAATGTTGTAACAAAAATCTCGACAACAGACTACCTTCCATAATGACAAGGCTAACATACACTGTAGTAACAAAAATTTGAACAACAGACTACCTTCCATAATGAGATGGCTACCATCCATTGGAGTAATAAAAATAACAACGACAAACTACCTTCCATAATGATAAGGCAACAATCCATTGTAGTAACAAAAATCACGACAACATACTACCTTATATGAAAAGGTTACGATCCATTGGAATAACAAAAATATCGACAACATACTACCTTCCATAATGATAAGGCTACCATCCAATGGAGTAACAAAAATTTCGACAACAAACAACCTTCCATAATGACAAAGCTACCGTCCATTAGAATAACAAAAATCTGGACAACAAACTACCTTTCATAATGACAAGGCTACTATCCATTAAAGTAACAAAAATATCAACAAGAGTCTACCTTCAATAATGTCAAGGCTACCATACATTGGAGTATAAAATTTTTTGACAAATGACTACCTTCCACATTTACAAGGCTACCATCCATTGGAGTAACAAAAATCTAGACAACAGACTACATTCCATAATGAATAGGCTACTTCCAATGGAGTAACAAAGATATCGACACCAGACTACCTTCCATAATGACAAGGCTACCACCCATTGGAGTAACAAAAATCTCGACAACAGACTACCTTCCATAATGATAAGGCTACCATCCATTGGAGTAACAAAAATCTCGACAATAGACTTCCTTCCATAATGACAAGGCTACAATCCATTGTAGTAACAAAAATCACGACGACAAACTACCTTCCACAATGACAAGGCTACCATCCATTGGAGTAACAAAAATCTGGACAACAGACTACTTTCCGTAATGACAAAGCTACCATCCATTGGAGTAACAAAAATCTCGACAACAAACTACCTTCCATAATGACAAGGATATAATCCATTATAGTAACAAAAATCTTGACAATAGACTACCTTTCATAATGACATGGCTATCATCCATTGGAATAAGAAAAATATCAACGACAGACTACCTTCCATAATGACAAGGCTACCATCCATTGGAGTAACAAAAATCTCGACAACAGACTACCTTCCATAATGACAGGGCTACCATCCATTGGAGTAAAAAAAATCTCGAAAACAAACTACCTTCCATAATGACTTGGCTACCATCCATTGGAATAACAAAAATCTAGACAACAGACTACCTTTCATAATGACAAGGCTACTATCCAATGTTGTAACAAAAATCTTGACAACAGACTACCTTCCATAATGACAAGGCTAACATACACTGTAGTAACAAAAATTTGAACAACAGACTACCTTCCATAATGAGATGGCTACTATCCATTGGAGTAATAAAAATCACAACGAAAGACTACCTTCCATAATGACAAGGAAACAATCCATTGTAGTAACAAAAATCACGACAACAGACTACCTTATATGAAAAGGTTACCATCCATTGGAATAACAAAAATATCGACAACATACTACCTTCCATAATGATAAGGCTACCATCCAATGGAGTAACAAAAATCTCGACAACAAACAACCTTCCATAATGACTAAGTCACCGTCCATTAGAGTAACAAAAATCTGGACAACAAACTACCTTCCATAATGACAAGGCTACCGTCCATTGGAGTAACAAAAATATCAACAAGAGACTACCTTCCATATTGACAAGGCTACCATCCATTGGAGTAACAAAAATCTCGACAACAGACTACCTTCCATAATGAATAGGCTACTTCCATTTGAGTAACAAAGATATCGACACCAGACTACCTTCCATATTGACAAGGCTACCACCCATTGGAGTAACAAAAATCTCGACAACAAACAACCTTCCATAATGACAAAGCTACCGTCCATTAGAGTAACAAAAATCTGGACAACAAACTACCTTCCATAATGACAAGGCTATTATCCATTGGAGTAACAAAAATATCAACAAGAGTCTTCCATCAATAATGACAAGGCTACAATCCATTAGAGAAACAAAAATATCGACAATAGATTACCTTTCATAATGACAAGGCTACCATCCATTGGAATAACATAAATTTCTACGACAGATTACCTTCCATAATGACAAGGCTACCATCCATTGGAGTTACAAAAATCTTGACAATAGACTACCTTCCATAATGACAAGGCTACCATCCATTAGAATAACAAAAATCTCAACAACAGACTACCTTCCATATTGACAATGCTACTATCCAATGGAGTAACAAAAATCTCGACAATAGACTACCTTCCATAATGATAAGGCTAACACACATTGTATTAAGAAAAATCTGAACAATAGACTACCTTCCATAATGACAAGGCTACCATCCATTGGAGTAACAAAAATCATAACGACAGACTACCTTCCATCATGATAAGGCTACCATCCATTGGAGTAACAAAAATCTCGACAACAGACTACCTTCCATAATGATAAGGCTATCATCCATTAGAGTAACAAAAATCTCGATAATAGACTACCTTCCATAATGATAAGGCTACAATCCATTGTAGTAACAAAAATCACGATGACAGACTACCTTCCATAATGACAAGGCTACCATCCATTGGAATAACAAAGATTTCTACGACATACTACCTTCCATAATGACAAGGCTACCATCCATTGGAGTAACAAAAATATCGACAATAGACTACCTTCCATAATGACAAGGCTACCATCCATTGGAGTAACAAAAATCTCGAAAACATACTACCTTCCATATTGACTAGGCTACCATCCATTGGAATAAAAAAAATCACAACAACAGACTACCTTTCATATTGACAATGCTACTATCCAATGGAGTAACAAAAATCTTGACAATAGACTACCTTCCATAATGATAAGGCTAACACACATTGTAGTAAGAAAAATATGAACAATAGAATACCTTTCATAATAACAAGGCTACCATCCATTGGAGTAACAAAAATAATAACGATAGACTACCTTCCATAATGACAAGGCTACCATTCATTGGAGTAACAAAAATCTCGACAACAGACTACATTTCATAATGAATAGGCTACCATCCAATGGAGTAACAAAGATATCGACAACAGACAACCTTCCATAATGACAAGGCTATAATCCATTGAAGTAACGAAAATCTCGCAAACAAACTACCTTCCACAATGAAAAGGCTACCATCCATTGTAGTAAGAAAAATCTCGACAACAGACTACCTACTATAATAAGGCTGCCATCCATTGGAGTAACAAAAATTTCGACAAAAGACTACCTTCCATAATTACAAGGCTACAATCCATTGGAGTAACAAAAATATCGACAATAGACTACCTTTCATAATGACAAGGCTACCATCCATTAGAACAACAAAAATTTCTACGACAAACTACCTTCCATAATGACAAGGCTACCATCCATTGGAGTAACAAAAATCTCGAAAACATACTACATTCCATATTGACTAGGCTACCATCCATAGGAATAACAAAAATCACAACAACAGACTACCTTTCATATTGACAATGCTACTATCCAATGGAGTAACAAAAATATTGACAATAGACTACCTTCCATAATGATAAGGCTAACACACATTGTAATAAGAAAAATATAAACAATAGACTACCTTCCATAATGACAAGGCTACCATCCATTGGAGTAACAAAAATCATAACGACAGACTACCTTCCATATTGACAAGGCTACCATCCATTGGAGTAACAAAAATCTCGACAACAGACTACCTTCCATAATGATTAGGCTACCATCCATTGGAATAACAAAAATCTCGACAATAGACTACCTTCCATAATGACAAGGCTACAGTCCATTGTAGTAACAAAAATCACGACGACAAACTACCTTCCATAATGACAAGGCTACCATCCATTGTAGTAATAAAAATCTCGACAACAGACTACCTTCCGTAATGACAAAGATACCATCCATTGGAGTAAAAAAAATCTCGACAACAAACTACCTTCCATAATGACAAGGATATAATCCATTAGAGTAACAAAAATCTTGACAATAGACTACCTTTCATAATGACAAGGCTATCATCCATTGGAATAAGAAAAATATCAACGACAGACTACCTTCCATAATGACAAGGCTACCATCCATTGGAGTAACAAAAATCTCGGCAACAGACTACCTTCCATAATGACAAGGCTACCATCCATTGGAGTAACAAAAATCTCGAAAACAAACTACCTTCAATAATGACTTGGCTACCATCCATTGGAATAACTAAAATCTCGACAACAGACTACCTTTCATAATGACAAGGCTACTATCCAATGTTGTAACAAAAATCTCGACAACAGACTACCTTCCATAATGACAAGGCTAACATACACTGTAGTAACAAAAATTTGAACAACAGACTACCTTCCATAATGATAAGACTACCATCCATTGGAGTAACAAAAATCTCGACAACAGACTACCTTCCATAATGATAAGGCTACCATCCATTGGAGTAACAAAAATATCGATAACAGACTACCTTCCATAATGACAAGGTTACCATCCATTGGAGTAACAAAAATCTCGAAAACAAACTACCTTCCATAATTACTTGGCTACCATCCATTGGAATAACAAAAATCTCGACAACAGACTACCTTCCATAATGACAAGGCTACTATCCAATGGAGTAACAAAAATCTCGACAACTGACTACCTTCCATAATGACAAGGATACAATCCATTGGAGTACCAAAAATCTCGACAATAGATTACCTTTCATAATGACAAGGCTACCATCCATTGGAGTATAAAATTTTTTGACAACAGACTACCTTCAATAATGACAAGGATACCATCCATTGGAGTTCCAAAAATCTCGACAACAGACTACATTCCATAATGAATAGGCTACTTCCATTGGAGTAACAAAGATATCGACACCAGACTACCTTCCATAATGACAAGGCTACCACCCATTGGAGTAACAAAAATCACGATAACAGACTACCTTCCCTAATGATAAGGCTACCATCCATTGTATTAAAAAAATCTCGACAACAGACTACCTTCCATAATAAGAAGGCTACCATCCATTGGAGTAACAAAAATACTACCTTCCATAATGACAAGGCTACAATCCATTGGAGTAACAAAAATCTCGACAAGAGATTACCTTTCATAATGACAAGGCTACCATCCATTGGAATAACAAAAATTTCTACGACAGACTACCTTCCATAATGACAAGGCTACAGTCCATTGTAGTAACAAAAATCACGACGACAAACTACCTTCCATAATGACAAGGCTACCATCCATTGTAGTAACAAAAATCTCGACAACAGACTACCTTCCGTAATGACAAAGATACCATCCATTGGAGTAAAAAAAATCTCGACAACAAACTACCTTCCATAATGACAAGGATATAATCCATTAGAGTAACAAAAATCTTGACAATAGACTACCTTTCATAATGACAAGGCTATCATCCATTGGAATAAGAAAAATATCAACGACAAACTACCTTCCATAATGACAAGGCTACCATCCATTGGAGTAACAAAAATCTCGGCAACAGACTACCTTCCATAATGACAAGGCTACCATCCATTGGAGTAACAAAAATCTCGAAAACAAACTACCTTCAATAATGACTTGGCTACCATCCATTGGAATAACAAAAATCTCGACAACAGACTACCTTTCATAATGACAAGGCTACTATCCAATGTTGTAACAAAAATCTCGACAACAGACTACCTTCCATAATGACAAGGCTAACATACACTGTAGTAACAAAAATTTGAACAACAGACTACCTTCCATAATGATAAGACTACCATCCATTGGAGTAACAAAAATCTCGACAACAGACTACCTTCCATAATGATAAGGCTACCATCCATTGGAGTAACAAAAATATCGATAACAGACTACCTTCCATAATGACAAGGTTACCATCCATTGGAGTAACAAAAATCTCGAAAACAAACTACCTTCCATAATTACTTGGCTACCATCCATTGGAATAACAAAAATCTCGACAGCAGACTACCTTCCATAATGACAAGGCTACTATCCAATGGAGTAACAAAAATCTCGACAACTGACTACCTTCCATAATGACAAGGATACAATCCATTGGAGTAACAGAAATCTTGACAATAGATTACCTTTCATAATGACAAGGCTACCATCCATTGGAGTATAAAATTTTTTGACAACAGACTACCTTCAATAATGACAAGGATACCATCCATTGGAGTTCCAAAAATCTCGACAACAGACTACATTCCATAATGAATAGGCTACTTCCATTGGAGTAACAAAGATATCGATACCAGACTACCTTCCATAATGACAAGGCTACCACCCATTGGAGTAACAAAAATCACGATAACAGACTACCTTCCATAATGATAAGGCTACCATCCATTGTATTAAAAAAATCTCGACAACAGACTACCTTCCATAATAAGAAGGCTACCATCCATTGGAGTAACAAAAAGACTACCTTCCATAATGACAAGGCTACAATCCATTGGAGTAACAAAAATCTCGACAAGAGATTACCTTTCATAATGACAAGGCTACCATCCATTGGAATAACAAAAATTTCTACGACAAACTACCTTCCATAATGACAAGGCTACCATCCATTGGAGTAACAAAAATATCGATAATAGACTACCTTCCATAATGACAAGGCTACCATCCATTGGAGTAACAAAAATCTCGAAAACATACTACCTTCCATATTCACTAGGCTACCATCCATTGGAATAACAAAAATCACAACAACATACTACCTTTCATATTGATAATGCTACTATCCAATAGAGTAACAAAAATCTTGACAATAGACTACCTTCCATAATGATAAGGCTAACACACATTGTAGTAAGAAAAATATGAACAATAGACTACCTTCAATAATAACAAGGCTACCATCCATTGGAGTAACAAAAATCATAACGACAGACTACCTTCCATAATGACAAGGCTACCATGCATTGGAGTAATAAAAATCTCGACAACAGAATACCTTCCATAATGATAAGGCTACCATCCATTGGAGTA
Organism: Vicia faba; assembly: GCA_948472305.1. NCBI lineage: Eukaryota > Viridiplantae > Streptophyta > Magnoliopsida > Fabales > Fabaceae > Vicia > Vicia faba. Next base: position 654,060,884 of record OX451741.1, read on the forward strand.
ACAAAAATCTCGACAATAGACTACCTTCCATAATGACAAGGCTACAATCCATTGTAGTAACGGAAATGTCGCAAACAGACTACCTTCCATAATGAAAAGGCTACCATCCATTGTAGTAAAAAAATCTCGACAACAGACTACCTGCCATAATAAGAAGGCTACCATCCATTGGAGTAACAAAAATTTCGACAAAAGACTACCTTCCATAATGACAAGGCTACAATCCATTGGACTAACAGAAATATCGACAATAGACTACCTTTCATAATGACAAGGCTACCATCCATTAGAACAACAAAAATTTCTACGACAAACTACCTCCCATAATGACAAGGCTACCATCCATTGGAGTAACAAAAATATCGACAATAGACTACCTTCCATAATGACAAGGCTACCATCCATTGGAGTAAGAAAAATCTCGAAAACATACTACATTCCATTTTAACTAGGCTACCATCCATAGGAATAACAAAAATCACAACAACAGACTACCTTTCATATTGACAATGCTACTATCCAATGGAGTAACAAAAATCAAGACAATAGACTACCTTCCATAATGATAAGGCTAACACACATTGTAGTAAGAAAAATATGAACAATAGACTACCTTCCATAATGACAAGGCTACCAACCATTGGAGTAACAAAAATCATAACGACAGACTACCTTCCATAATGACAAGGCTACCGTCCATTGGAGTAACAAAGATATCGACAACATACTACCTTCCATAATGACAAGGCTACCATCCATTGGAGTAACAAAAATCACGACAATAGACTACCTTCCATAATGACAAGGCTACCATGCAATGGAGTAAAGAAAATCTCGACAACAGACTACCTTCCATAATGACAAGGGTACCATCATTGGAGTAACCAAAATATCAACAAGAGACTACCTTCCATAATTACAAGGCTACAATCCTTTGGAGTATAAAAAATCTCGACAACAGACTACCTTCCATAATGACAAGGCTACCATCCATTGGAGTAACTAAAATCTCATACACAAACTACCTTCCATAATGACTAAGCTACCATCCATTGGAGTAACAAAGATATGGACAACAAACTACCTTCCATAACGACAAGGCTACAATCCATTGTAGTAACAAAAATCTCGACAACAGACTACCTTCCATAATGACAAGGCTACCATCCATTGTAGTGGCAAAAATATCGATAATATACTACCTTCTATAATGACAATGCTACCATCTATTAGAATAACAAACATCTCGACAACACACTACCTTCCATAATGACAAGGCTACCATCCATTGGAGTAACAAAGATATCGACAACATACTACCTTCAATAATGACAAGGCTACCATCCCTTAGAGTAACGAAAATCATGACAATAGACTACCTTTCATAATGACAAGGCTACCATCCATTGGAATAACAAAAATATCATACACAAACTACCTTCCATAATGACTAGGCTACCATCCATTGGAGTAACAAAGATATCGACAACATACTACCTTCCATAACAACAAGGCTACAATCCATTCTAGTAACAAAAATCTCGACAACAGACTACCTTACATAATGACAAGGCTACCATCCATTGTAGTGACAAAAATATCGATAATATACTACTTTCTATAATGACAATGCTACCATCCATTGGAATAACAAAAATCTCGACAACATACTATGTTCCATAATGACAAGGCTACCATCCCTTAGAGTAACAAATATCTCGACAACAGACCACCTTCCATAATGACAAGGCTACCATCCATTAGAGTAACAAAGATATCGACAACATACTACCTTCCATAATGACAAGGCTACCATCCATTGGAGTAACAAAAATCACGACAACAGACTACCTTCCATAATGACAAGGCTACCATCCATTGGAATAACAAAAATATCGACAACACACTACCTTCCATAATGATAAGGCTACCATACAATGGAGTAACGAAAATCTCGGCAATAGACTACCTTCCATAATGACAAGGGTACTATCATTGGAGTAACCAAAATATCAAGAAGAGACTACCTTCCATAATTACAAGGCTACAATTCATTCGAGTATAAAAAATATCGACAACAGACTACCTTCCATAATGACAAGGCTACCATCCATTGGAGTAACAAAGATCTCGACAACAGACTACCTTCCATAACGACAAGGCTACAATCCATTGTAGTAACAAAAATATCGACAACAGACTACATCGCATAATGACAATGCTACCATCCATTATAGTGACAAAAATATCGATAATATACAACCTTCTATAATGATAACGCAACCATCCATTGGAATAACAAAAATCTCGACAACAGACTACATTCCATAAAGACAAGGCTACAATCCCTTAGAGTAACAAAAATCTAGACAACAGACTACCGTCCATAATGTTAAGGCTACCATCCATTGGAGTAACAAAGATATCGACAACATACTACCTTCCATAATGACAAGGCTACCATCCCTTAGATTAACAAAAATCACGACAATAGACTACCTTTCATAATGACAAGGCTACCATCCATTGGAATTACAAAAATATCGTACAAAAACTACCTTCCATAATTACTAGGCTACCATCCATTCGAGTAACAAAGATATCGACAACAAACTACCTTCCATAACGACAAGGCTACAATCCATTGTAGTAACAAAAATCTCGACAACAGACTACCTTCCATAATGACAAGGCTACCATCCATTATAATTACAAAAATCTCGATAATATACTACCTTCTATAATGACAACATCACCATCCATTAGAATAACAAAAATATCGACAACAGACTACGTTCCATAATGACAAGGCTACCATCCCTTAGAGAAACTTAAACCTCGACAATAGACTACCTTCCATAATGACAAGGCTACCATCCATTGGAGTAACAAAGATATCAACAACATACTACCTTCCATAATGACAAGGCTACCATCCCTTAGAGTAACAAAAATCAGGACAATAGAATTCCTTTCATAATGGCAGGGCTACCATCCATTGGAATAACAAAAATATCATACACAAACTACCTTCCATAATGACTAGGCTACCATCTATTGGAGTAACAAAGATATAGACAACAGACTACCTTCCATAACGACAAGGCTACAATCCATTCTAGTAACAAAAATCTCGACAATAGACTACCTTACATAATGACAAGGCTACCATCCATTATAGTGACAAAAATCTCGACAATATACTACCTTCTATAATGACAACGCTACCATCCATATGGATAACAAAAATCTCGTCAACAGACTACCTTCCATATGGATAAGGCTACCATCCGTTAGAGTAACAAAAATATCGACAACAAACTACCTTCCATAATGACAAGGCTATCATCCATTGGAATAACAAACTTATCGACAACATACTACCTTCCATAATGACAAGGCTACCATGCAATGGAGTAACAAAAATCTCGACAAAAGACTACCTTCCATAATGACAAGGGTACCATCATTGGAGTAACCAAAATATCAACAAGAGACTACCTTCCATAATTACAAGGCTACAATCCATTGGAGTATAAAAAATCTTGACAACATACTACCTTCCATAATGACAAGGCTACCATTCATTGGAGTAACTAAAATCTCGTACACAAACTACCTTCCATAATGACTAAGCTACCATCCATTGGAGTAACAAAGATATGGACAACAAACTACCTTCCATAACGACAAGGCTACAATCCATTGTAGTAACAAACATCTCGACAACAGACTACCTTCCATAATGACAAGGCTACCATCCATTATAGTGACAAAAATATCGATAATATACTACCTTCTATAATGACAATGCTACCATCTATTGGAATAACAAACATCTCGGCAATAGACTACGTTCCATAATGACAAGGCTACCATCACTTAGAGTAACAAAAATCTCGACAACAAACTACCTTCCATAATGACAAGGCTACCATCCATTGGAGTAACAAAGATATCAACAACATACTACCTTCAATAATGACAAGGCTACCATCCCTTAGAGTAAAAAAAATCACGACAATAGACTACCTTTCATAATGAAAAGGCTACCATCCATTGGAATAACAAAAATATCATACACAAAGTACCTTCCATAATGACTAGGCTACCATCCATTGGAGTAACAAAGATATCGACAACATACTACCTTCCATAACGACAAGGCTACAATCCATTCTAGTAACAAAAATCTCGACAACAGACTACCTTACATAATGACAAGACTACCATCCCTTAGAGTAACAAATATCTCGACAACAGACTACCTTACATAATGACAAGACTACCGTCCATTAGAGTAACAAAGATATCGACAACATACTACCTTCCATAATGACAAGGCTACCATCCATTGGAGTAACAAAAATCACGACAACAGACTACCTTCTATAATGACAAGGCTACCATCCATTGGAATAACAAAAATATCGACAACACACTACCTTCCATAATGACAAGGCTTCCATGCAATGGAGTAACAAAAATCTCGGCAATAGACTACCTTCCATAATGACAAGGGTACTATCATTGGAGTAACCAAAATATCAAGAAGAGACTACCTTCCATAATTACAAGGCTACAATTCATTCGAGTATAAAATATATCGACAACACACTACCTTCCATAATGAGAAGGCTACCGTCCATTGGAGTAACTAACATCTCGTACACAAACTACCTTCCATAATGACTAGGCTACCATCCATTGGAGTAACAAAGATATCGACAACAGACTACCTTCCATAACGACAAGGCTACAATCCATTGTAGTAACAAAAATATCGACAACAGACTACATCCCATAATGACAAGGCCACCATCCATTGTAGTGACAAAAATATCGATAATATACTACCTTCTATAATGACAACGCTACCATCCATTGGAATAACAAAAATCACGACAACAGACTACCTTCCATAATGACAATGCTATCATCCATTGGAATAACAAACATATCGACAACACAATACCTTCCATAATGACAAGGCTCTCATGCAATGGAGTAAAAAAAATCTAGGCAATAGACTACCTTCCATAATGACAAGGGTAACATCATTGGAGTAACCAAAATATCAACAAGAGACTACCTTCCATAATTATAAGGCTACCATCCATTAAAGTAACTAAAATCTCGTACACAAACCACCTTCCATAATGACTAGGCTACCATCCATTGGACTAACAAAGATATCGACAACAAACTACATTCCATAACGACAAGGCTACAATCCATTATAGTAACAAAAATCTTGACAACAGACTACCTTCCATAATGACAAGGCTACCATCTATTGTAGTGAGAAAAATCTCGATAATATACTACCTTCTATAATGACAACGCTATCATCCATTGGAATAACAAAAATCTCGACAACAGACTACGTTCCATAATGACAAGGCTACCATCCCTTAGAGTAACAAAAATTTGGACAATAGACTACCTTCCATAATGACAAGGCTACCATCCATTGGAGTAACAAAGATATCGACAACATACTACCTTCCATAATGACAAGGCTACCATCCCTTAGAGTAACAAAAATCAGGACAATAGACTTCCTTTCATAATGACAAGGCTACCAGCCATTGGAATAACAAAAATATCGTACACAAACTACCTTCCATAATGGCTAGGCTACCATCCATTGGAGTAACAAAGATATAGACAACATACTACCTTCCATAACGACAAGGCTACAATCCATTCTAGTAACAAAAATCTCGACAACAGGCTACCTTACATAATGACAAGGCTACCATCCATTGTAGTGACAAAAATCTCGACAATATACTACCTTCTATAATGACAACGCTACCATCCATTGGAATAACAAAAATATCGTCAATAGACTACCCTCCATATGGATAAGGCTACCATCCTTTAGAGTAACAAAAATCTCCACAATAGACTACCTTCCATAATGACAAGGCTACCATCCATTGGAGTAACAAAGATATCGACAACATACTACCTTCCATAATGACAAGGCTACCATCCATTGGAGTGACAAAAATCACGACAACATACTACCTTCCATAATGACAAGGCTATCATCCATTGGAATAACAAACATATCGACAAAACACTACCTTCCATAATGACAAGGCTACCATGCAATGGAGTATCAAAAATCTCGGCAATAGACTACCTTCCATAATGACAAGGGTACCATTATTGGAGTAACCAAAATATCAACAAGAGACTACCTTCCATAATTATAAGGCTACCATCCATTAAAGTAACTAAAATCTCCTACACAAACCACCTTCCATAATGACTAGGCTACCATCCATTGGACTAACAAAGATATCGACAACAAACTACATTCTATAACGACAAGGCTACAATCCATTGTAGTAACAAAAATCTTGACAACAGACTACCTTCCATAATGACAAGGCTATCATCCATTGTAGTGACAAAAATCTCGATAATATACTACATTCTATAATGACAACGCTACCATCCATTGGAATAACAAAAATCTCAACAACAGACTATGTTCCCTAATGACAAGGCTACCATCCCTTAGAGTAACAAAAATTTGGACAACAGACTACCTTCCATAATGACAAGGCTACCATCCATTGGAGTAACAAAGATATTGACAACATACTACCTTCCATAATGACAAGGCTACCATCCCTTAGAGTAACAAAAATCAGGACAATAGACTTCCTTTCATAATGACAAGGCTACCATCCATTGGAATAACAAAAATATCATACACAAACTACCTTCCATAATGACTAGGCTACCATCCATTGGAGTAACAAAGATATAGACAACATACTACCTTCCATAACGACAAGGCTACAATCCATTCTAGTAACAAAAATCTCGACAACAGGCTACCTTACATAATGCCAAGGCTACCATCCATTGTAGTGACAAAAATCTCGACAATATACTACCTTCTATAATGACAACGCTACCATCCATTGGAATAACAAAAATATCGTCAATAGACTACCTTCCATATGGATAAGGCTACCATCCGTTAGAGTAACAAAAATCTCGACAATAGACTACCTTCCATAATGACAAGGCTACCATCCATTGGAGTAACAAAGATATCGACAACATACTACCTTCCATAATGACAAGGCTACCATCCATTGGAGTGACAAAAATCACGACAACAGACTACCTTCCATAATGACAAGGCTATCATCCATTGGAATAACAAACATATCGACAAAACACTACCCTCCATAATGACAAGGCTACCATGCAATGGAGTAACAAACATCTCGGCAATAGGCTACCTTCCATAATGACAAGGGTAAAATGATTGGAGTAACCAAAATATCAACAAGAGACTACCTTCCATAATTATAAGGCTACCATCCATTAAAGTAACTAAAATCTCGTACACAAACCACCTTCCATAATGACTAGGCTACCATCCATTGGACTAACAAAGATATCGACAACAAACTACATTCTATAATGACAAGGCTACAATCCATTGTAGTAACAAAAATCTTGACAACAGACTACCTTCCATAATGACAAGGCTATCATCCATTGTAGTGACAAAAATCTCGATAATATACAACATTCTATAATGACAACGCTACCATCCATTGGAATAACAAAAATCTCGACAACAGACTACGTTCCCTAATGACAAGGCTACCATCCCTTAGAGTAACAAAAATTTGGACAACAGACTACCTTCCATCATTACAAGGCTACCATCCATTGGAGTAACAAAGATATCGACAACATACTACCTTCCATAATGACAAGGCTACCATCCCTTAGAGTAACAAAAATCAGGACAATAGACTTCCTTTCATAATGACAAGGCTACCAGCCATTGGAATAACAAAAATATCATACACAAACTACCTTCCATAATGACTAGGCTACCATCCATTGGAGTAACAAAGATATAGACAACATACTACCTTCTATAACGACAAGGCTACAATCTCTTCTAGTAACAAAAATCTAGACAACAGGCTACCTTACATAATGACAAGGCTACCATCCATTGCAGTGACAAAAATCTCGACAATATACTACCTTCTATAATGACAATGCTACCATCCATTGGAATAACAAAAATATCGTCAATAGACTACCTTCCATATGGATAAGGCTACCATCCGTTAGAGTAACAAAAATCTCGACAATAGACTACCTTCCATAATGACAAGGCTACCATCCATTGGAGTAACAAAGATATCGACAACATACTACCTTCCATAATGACAAGGCTACCATCCATTGGAGTGACAAAAATCACGACAACAGACTACCTTCCATAATGACAAGGCTATCATCCATTCGAATAACAAACATATCGACAAAACACTACCTTCCATAATGACAAGGCTACCATGCAATGGAGTAACAAAAATCTCGGCAATAGACTACTTTCCATAATAACAAAGGTACCATCATTGGAGTAACCAAAATATGAACAAGCGACTACCTTCCATAATTACAAAGCTACAATTTATTGGAGTATAAAAAATCTCGACAACAGACTACCTTCCATAATGACAAGGCTACCATCCATTGTAGTGACAAAAATCTCGATAAAACACTACCTTCTATAATGACAACGCTACCATCCATTAGAATAACAAAAATCTCGACAACAAACTATGTTCCATAATGACAAGGCTACCATCCCTTAGAGTAACAAAAATCTGGACAACATACTACCTTCCATAATGACAAGGCTACAATCCATTTGAGTAACAAAGATATCGACAACATACTACCTTCCATAATGACAAGGCTACCATCCCTTAGAGTAACAAAAATCAGGACAATAGACTTCCTTTCATAATGACAAGGCTACCATCCATTGGAATAATAAATATATCGTACACAAACTACCTTCCATAATGACTAGGCTACCATCCATTGGAGTAACAAAGATATAGACAACATACTACCTTCCATAACGACAAGGCTACAATCCATTCTAGTAACAAAAATCTCGACAATAGACTACCTTACATAATGACAAGGCTACCATCCATTGCAGTGACAAAAATCTCGACAATATACTACCTTCTATAATGACAACGCTACCATCCATTCGAATAACAAAAATCTCGTCAATAGACTACCTTCCATATGGATAAGGCTACCATCCGTTAGAGTAACAAAAATATCGACAATAGACTACCTTCCATAATGACAAGGCTACCATCCATTGGAGTAACAAAGATATCGACAACATACTACCTTCCATAATGACAAGGCTACCATTTATTGGAGTGACAAAAATCACGACAACAGACTACCTTCCATAATGACAATGCTATCATCCATTGGAATAACAAACATATCGACAACACACTACCTTCCATAATGAGAAGGCTACCATGCAATGGAGTAAAAAAAATCTAGGCAATAGACTACTTTCCATAATGACAAGGGTACCATCATTGGAGTAACCAAAATATCAACAAGAGACTACCTTCCATAATTATAAGGCTACCATAAATTAAAGTAACTAAAATCTCGTACACAAACCACCTTCCATAATGACTAGGCTACTATCCATTGGACTAACAAAGATATCGACAACAAACTACATTCCATAACGACAAGGCTACAATCCATTATAGTAACAAAAATCTTGACAACAGACTACCTTCCATAATGACAAGGCTACCATCTATTGTAGTGACAAAAATCTCGATAATATACTACCTTCTATAATGACAACGCTACCATCCATTGGAATAACAAAAATCTCGACAACAGACTACGTTCCATAATGACTAGGCTACCATCCCTTAGAGTAACAAAAATTTGGACAACAGACTACCTTCCATAATGACAAGGCTACCATCCATTGGAGTAACAAAGATATCAACAACATACTACCTTCCATAATGACAAGGCTACCATCCCTTAGAGTAACAAAAACCAGGACAATAGACTTCTTTTCATAATGACAAGGCTACCAGCCATTGGAATAACAAAAATATCGTACACAAACTACCTTCCGTAATGACTAGGCTACCATCCATTGGTGTAACAAAGATATAGACAACATACTACCTTCCATAACGACAAGGCTACAATCCATTCTAGTAACAAAAATCTCGACAACAGGCTACCTTACATAATGACAAGGCTACCATCCATTACAGTGACAAAAATCTCGACAATATACTACCTTCTATAATGACAACGCTACCATCCATTGGAATAACAAAAATATCGTCAATAGACTACGTTCCATATGGATAAGGCTACCATCCGTTAGAGTAACAAAAATCTCGACAATAGACTACCTTCCATAATGACAAGGCGACCATCCATTGGAGTAACAAAGATATCGACAACATACTACCTTCCATAATGACAAGGCTACCATCCATTGGAGTGACAAAAATCACGACAACATACTACCTTCCATAATGACAAGGCTATCATCCATTGGAATAACAAACATATCGACAAAACACTACCTTCCATAATGACAAGGCTACCATGCAATGGAGTAACAAAAATCTAGGCAATAGACTACCTTCCATAATGACAAGGGTACCATCATTGGAGTAACCAAAATATCAACAAGAGACTACCTTCCATAATTACAAGGCTACAATTTATTGGAGTATAAAAAATCTCGACAACAGACTACCTTCCATAATGATAAGGCTACCATCCATTAAAGTAACTAAAATCTCGTACACAAACTACCTTCCATAATGACTAGGCTACCATCCATGGGACTAACAAAGATATCGAAAACAAACTACATTCCATAACGACAAGGCTACAATCCATTGTAGTAACAAAAATCTTGACAACAGACTACCTTCCATAATGACAAGGCTACCATCCATTGTAGTGACAAAAATCTCGATAATATACTACCTTCTATAATTACAACGCTACCATCCATTGGAATAACAAAAATCTCGACAACAGACTACGTTCCATAATAACAAGGCTACCATCCCTTAGAGTAACAAAAATCTGGACAACAGACTACCTTCCATAATGACAAGGCTACCATCCATTGGAGTAACAAAGATATCGACAACATACTACCTTCCATAATGACAAGGCTACCATCCCTTAGAGTAATAAAAATCAAGACAATAGACTTCCTTTCATAATGACAACGCTACCATCCATTGGAATAACAAAAATATCGTACACAAACTACCTTCCATAATGACTAGGCTACCATCCATTGGAGTAACAAAGAAATTAACAACATAGTACCTTCCATAACGACAAGGCTACAATCCATTCTAGTAACAAAAATCTCGACAAAAGACTACCTTAAATAATGACAAGGCTACCATCCATTGTAGTGACAAAAATCTCGACAATATACTACCTTCTATAATGACAATGCTACCATTCATTGGAATAACAAAAATCTCGACAACAGACTACCTTCCATATGGACAAGGCTACCAACCCTTAGAGTAACAAAAATATCAACAATAGACTACCTTCCATAATGACAAGGCTACCATCCTTTGCAGTAACAAAGATATCGACAACATACTACCTTCCATAATGACAAGGCTACAATCCATTTGTGTAACAAAAATCAAGAAAACAGACTACCTTCCATAATGACAAGGCTACCATCCATTTGAATAACAAAAATATCGACAACACACTACCTTGCATAATGACAAGGCTACCATGCAATGGAGTAACAAAAATCTCGGCAATAGACTACCTTCCATAATAAAAAGGGTACCATCATTGGAGTAACCAAAATATCAACAAGAGACTACCTTCCATAATTACAAGGCTACAATTTATTGGAGTATAAAAAATCTCGACAACAGACTACCTTCAATAATGACAAGGCTACCAACCATTGTAGTGACAAAAATCTCGATAATATACTACCTTCTATAATGACAACGCTACCATCCATTGGAATAACAAAAATCTCGACAACAGACTATGTTCCATAATGACAAGGCTACCATCCCTTAGAGTAACAAAAATCTGGACAACGGACTACCTTCCATAATGACAAGGCTACTATCCATTAGAGTAACAAAGATATCGACAACATTCTACCTTCCATAATGACAAGGCTACCATCCCTTAGAGTAATAAAAACCAGGACAATAGACTTCCTTTCATAATGACAAGGCTACCATCCATTGGAATAATAAAAATATCATACACAAACTACCTTCCATAATGACTAGGCTACCATCCATTGGAGTAACAAAGATATAGACAACATACTACCTTCTATAACGACAAGGCTACCATCCATTCTAGTAACAAAAATCTCGACAACATACTACCTTACATAATGACAAGGCTACCATCCATTATAGTGACAAAAATCTCGACAATATACTACCTTCTATAATGACAACGCTACCATCATTTGGAATAACAAAAATCTCGTTAATAGACTACCTTCCATATGGATAAGGCTACCATCCGTTAGAGTAACAAAAATCTCGACAATAGACTCCCTTCCATAATAAAAAGGGTACCATCATTGGAGTAACCAAAATATCAACAAGAGACTACCTTCCATAATTACAAGGCTACAATTTATTGGAGTATAAAAAATCTCGACAACAGACTACCTTCCATAATGACAAGGCTACCAACCATTGTAGTGACAAAAATCTCGATAATATACTACCTTCTATAATGACAATGCTACCATCCATTAGAATAACAAAAATCTCGACAACAGACTATGTTCCATAATGACAAGGCTACCATCCCTTAGAGTAACAAAACTCTGGACAACGGACTACCTTCCATAATGACAAGGCTACAATCCATTAGAGTAACAAAGATATCGACAACATTCTACCTTCCATAATGACAAGGCTACCATCCCTTAGAGTAACAAAAATCAGGACAATAGACTTCCTTTCATAATGACAAGGCTACCATCCATTGGAATAATAAAAATATCATACACAAACTACCTTCCATAATGACTAGGCTACCATCCATTGGAGTAACAAAGATATAGACAACATACTACCTTCCATAACGACAAGGCTACAATCCATTCTAGTAACAAAAATCTCGACAACATACTACCTTACATAATGACAAGGCTACCATCCATTGTAGTGACAAAAATATTGACAATATACTACCTTCTATAATGACAACGCTACCATCCATTGGAATAACAAAAATCTCGTCAATAGACTACCTTCCATATGGATAAGGCTACCATCCGTTAGAGTAACAAAAATCTCGACAATAGACTACCTTCGATAATGACAAGGCTACCATCCATTGGAGTAACAAAGATATCGACAACATACTACCTTCCATAATGACAAGGCTACCATCCATTGGAGTGACAAAAATCACGACAACAGACTACCTTCCATAATGACAAGGCTATCATCAATTGGAATAACAAACATATCGACGACACACTACCTTCCATAATGACAAGGCTACCATGCAATGGAGTAACAAAAATCTCGGCAATAGACTACCTTCCATAATGACAAGGGTACCATCATTGGAGTAACCAAAATATCAACAAGAGACTACCTTCTATACTGACAACACTACCATCCATTGGAATAACAAAAATCTCGATAACAGACTACGTTCCATAATGGCAAGGATTGCACCCTTAGAGTAACAAATATCTGGACAACAAACCACCTTCCATAATGACAAGGCTACCATCCATTGGAGTAACAAAAATCACGACAATAGACTACCTTCCATAATAATAAATCTACCATGCAATGAAGTAAAAAAAATCTCGGCAATAGACTACCTTTTATAATGACAAGGCTACCATCCCTTAGAGTAAAAAAAATATCGACAACAGACTACCTTCCATAATGACAAGGCTACCATCCATTGGAGTAACAAAGATATCGACAACATACTACCTTCCATAATGACAAGGCTACCATCCCTTGTAGTGACAAAAATCTCGATAATATACTACCTTCTATAATGACAACGCTACCATCCAATGGAATAACAAAAATCTCGACAACAGACTACGTTCCATAATGACAAGGCTACCATCCAATATAGTGACAAAAATCTCAACAATATATTACCTTCTATAATGACAAGGCTACCATCCATTGGAGTAACAAAAATCTCGACAACAGACTACCTTCCATAATGACAAGGCTACCATCCATTGGAGTAACTAAAATCTCGTACACAAACTACCTTCCATAATGACTAGGCTACCATCCATTGGAGTAACAAAGATATCGACAACAGACTATCTTCTATAACTACAAGGCTACAATCCATTGTTGTAACAAAAATCTCGACAACAGACTACCTTCCATAATGACAACGCTACCATCCATTGTAGTGACAAAAATATCGATAATATACTACCTTCTATAATGACAACACTACCATTCATTGGAATAACAAAAATCTCGATTACAGACTACATTCTATAATGGCAAGGCTACCATCCCTTAGAGTAACAAATATCTCGACAACAGACCACCTTCCATAATGATAAGGCTACCATCCATTGGAGTAACAAAAATCACGACAATAGACTACCTTCCATAATGACAGGGCTACCATCCATTGGAATAACAAAAATATCGACAACACACTACCTTCCATAATGACAAGGCTACCATCCATTGGAGTAACAAAGATATAGACAACATACTACCTTCTATAACGACAAGGCTACCATCCATTCTAGTAACAAAAATCTCGACAACATACTACCTTACATAATGACAAGGCTACCATCCAATATAGTGACAAAAATCTCGACAATATACTACCTTCTATAATGACAACGCTACCATCATTTGGAATAACAAAAATCTCGTTAATAGACTACCTTCCATATGGATAAGGCTACCATCCGTTAGATTAACAAAAATCTCGACAATAGACTCCCTTCCATAATAAAAAGGGTACCATCATTGGAGTAACCAAAATATCAACAAGAGACTACCTTCCATAATTACAAGGCTACAATTTAATAGAGTATAAAAAATCTCGACAACAGACTACCTTCCATAATGACAAGGCTACCAACCATTGTAGTGACAAAAATCTCGATAATATACTACCTTCTATAATGACAATGCTACCATCCATTAGAATAACAAAAATCTCGACAACAGACTATGTTCCATAATGACAAGGCTACCATCCCTTAGAGTAACAAAAATTTGGACAACGGACTACCTTCCATAATGACAAGGCTACAATCCATTAGAGTAACAAAGATATCGACAACATTCTACCTTCCATAATGACAAGGCTACCATCCCTTAGAGTAACAAAAATTAGGACAATAGACTTCCTTTCATAATGACAAGGCTACCATACATTGGAATAATAAAAATATCATACACAAACTACTTTCCACAATGACTAGGCTACCATCCATTGGAGTAACAAAGATATAGACAACATACTACCTTCCATAACGACAAGGCTACAATCCATTCTAGTAACAAAAATCTCGACAACATACTACCTTACATAATGACAAGGCTACCATCCATTGTAGTGACAAAAATATTGACAATATACTACCTTCTATAATGACAACGCTACCATCCATTGGAATAACAAAAATCTCGTCAATAGACTACCTTCCATATGGATAAGGCTACCATCCGTTAGAGTAACAAAAATCTCGACAATAGACTACCTTCGATAATGACAAGGCTACCATCCATTGGAGTAAAAAAGATATCGACAACATACTACCTTCCATAATGACAAGGCTACCATCCATTGGAGTGACAAAAATCACGACAACAGACTACCTTCCATAATGACAAGGCTATCATCAATTGGAATAACAAACATATCGACGACACACTACCTTCCATAATGACAAGGCTACCATGCAATGGAGAAACAAAAATCTCGGCAATAGACTACCTTCCATAATGACAAGGGTACCATCATTGGAGTAACCAAAATATCAACAAGAGACTACCTTCTATACTGACAACACTACCATCCATTGGAATAACAAAAATCTCGACAACAGACTATGTTCCATAATGACAAGGCTACCATCCCTTAGAGTAACAAAAATCTGGACAACGGACTACCTTCCATAATGACAAGGCTACTATCCATTAGAGTAACAAAGATATCGACAACATTCTACCTTCCATAATGACAAGGCTACCATCCCTTAGAGTAATAAAAACCAGGACAATAGACTTCCTTTCATAATGACAAGGCTACCATCCATTGGAATAATAAAAATATCATACACAAACTACCTTCCATAATGACTAGGCTACCATCCATTGGAGTAACAAAGATATAGACAACATACTACCTTCTATAACGACAAGGCTACCATCCATTATAGTAACAAAAATCTCGACAACATACTACCTTACATAATGACAAGGCTACCATCCATTATAGTGACAAAAATCTCGACAATATACTACCTTCTATAATGACAACGCTACCATCATTTGGAATAACAAAAATCTCGTTAATAGACTACCTTCCATATGGATAAGGCTACCATCCGTTAGAGTAACAAAAATCTCGACAATAGACTCCCTTCCATAATAAAAAGGGTACCATCATTGGAGTAACCAAAATATCAACAAGAGACTACCTTCCATAATTACAAGGCTACAATTTATTGGAGTATAAAAAATCTCGAAACCAGACTACCTTCCATAATGACAAGGCTACCAACCATTGTAGTGACAAAAATCTCGATAATATACGACCTTCCATAATGACAATGCTACCATCCATTAGAATAACAAAAATCTCGACAACAGACTATGTTCCATAATGACAAGGCTACCATCCCTTAGAGTAACAAAAATCTGGACAACGGACTACCTTCCATAATGACAAGGCTACAATCCATTAGAGTAACAAAGATATCGACAACATTCTACCTTCCATAATGACAAGGCTACCATCCCTTAGAGTAACAAAAATCAGGACAATAGACTTCCTTTCATAATGACAAGGCTACCATCCATTGGAATAATAAAAATATCATACACAAACTACCTTCCATAATGACTAGGCTACCATCCATTGGAGTAACAAAGATATAGACAACATACTACCTTCCATAACGACAAGGCTACAATCCATTCTAGTAACAAAAATCTCGACAACATACTACCTTACATAATGACAAGGCTACCATCCATTGTAGTGACAAAAATATTGACAATATACTACCTTCTATAATGACAACGCTACCATCCATTGGAATAACAAAAATCTCGTCACTAGACTACCTTCCATATGGATAAGGCTACCATCCGTTAGAGTAACAAAAATCTCGACAATAGACTACCTTCGATAATGACAAGGCTACCATCCATTGGAGTAACAAAGATATCGACAACATACTACCTTCCATAATGACAAGGCTACCATCCATTGGAGTGACAAAAATCACGACAACAGACTACCTTCCATAATGACAAGGCTATCATCAATTGGAATAACAAACATATCGACGACACACTACCTTCCATAATGACAAGGCTACCATGCAATGGAGTAACAAAAATCTCGGCAATAGACTACCTTCCATAATGACAAGGGTACCATCATTGGAGTAACCAAAATATCAACAAGAGACTACCTTCTATACTGACAACACTACCATCCATTGGAATAACAAAAATCTCGATAACAGACTACGTTCCATAATGGCAAGGATTCCACCCTTAGAGTAACAAATATCTGGACAACAAACCACCTTCCATAATGACAAGGCTACCATCCATTGGAGTAACAAAAATCACGACAATAGACTACCTTCCATAATAATAAGTCTACCATGCAATGAAGTAAAAAAAATCTCGGCAATAGACTACCTTCCATAATGACAAGGCTACCATCCCTTAGAGTAAAAAAAATATCGACAACAGACTACCTTCCATAATGACAAGGCTACCATCCATTGGAGTAACAAAGATATCGACAACATACTACCTTCCATAATGACAAGGCTACCATCCCTTGTAGTGACAAAAATCTCGATAATATACTACCTTCTATAATGACAACGCTACCATCCAATGGAATAACAAAAATCTCGACAACAGACTACGTTCCATAATGACAAGGCTACCATCCAATATAGTGACAAAAATCTCAACAATATATTACCTTCTATAATGACAAGGCTACCATCCATTGGAGTAACAAAAATCTCGACAACAGACTACCTTCCATAATGACAAGGCTACCATCCATTGGAGTAACTAAAATCTCGTACACAAACTACCTTCCATAATGACTAGGCTACCATCCATTGGAGTAACAAAGATATCGACAACAGACTATCTTCTATAACTACAAGGCTACAATCCATTGTTGTAACAAAAATATCGACAACAGACTACCTTCCATAATGACAACGCTACCATCCATTGTAGTGACAAAAATATCGATAATATACTACCTTCTATAATGACAACACTACCATTCATTGGAATAACAAAAATCTCGATTACAGACTACATTCTATAATGGCAAGGCTACCATCCCTTAGAGTAACAAATATCTCGACAACAGACCACCTTCCATAATGATAAGGCTACCATCCATTGGAGTAACAAAAATCACGACAATAGACTACCTTCCATAATGACAGGGCTACCATCCATTGGAATAACAAAAATATCGACAACACACTACCTTCCATAATGACAAGGCTACCATGCAATGGAGTAACAAAAATCTCGGTAATAGACTACCTTCCATAATGACAAGGCTACCATCCCTTAGAGTAAAAAAAATATCGACAACATACTACCTTCCATAATGACAAGGCTACCATCCCTTAGAGTAATAAAAATCACGACAATAGACTACCTTTCATAATGACAAGGCTATCATCCATTGGAATAACAAAAATATAGTACACAAACTACCTTCCATAATGACTAGGATACCATCCATTGGAGTAACAAAGATATCGACAACAGACTACCTTCCATAACGACAAGGCTACAATCCATTCTAGTAACAAAAATCTCGACACCAGACTACCTTACCTAATGACAAGGCTACCATCCATTGTAGTGACAAAAATCTCGACAATACACTACCTTCTATAATGACAATGCTACCATCCATTGGAATAACAAAAATCTCGACAACAGACTACCTTCCATATGGACAAGGCTACCATCCCTTAGAGTAACAAAAATCTCGACAATAGACTACCTTCTATAATGACAAGGCTACCATCCATTGGAGAAACAAAGATATCGACAACATACTACCTTCCATAATGACTAGGCTACCATCCATTGGAGTAACAAAGATATCGACAACAAACTACCTTCCATAACGACAAGGCTACAATCAATTCTAGTAACAAAAATCTCGACAACAGAATACCTTACCTAATGACAAGGCTACCATCCATTGTAGTGACAAAAATCTCGACAATATACTACCTTCTATAATGACAATGCTACCATCCATTGGAATAACAAAAATCTCGATAACAGACTACGTTCCATAATGGCAAGGCTACCATCCCTTAGAGTAACAAATATCTCTACAACCGACCACCTTCCATAATGACAAGGCTACCATCCATTGGAGTAACAAAAATCACGACAAGAGACTACCTTCCATAATGACAGGGCTACCATCCATTGGAATAACAAAAATATCGACAACACACTACCTTCCATAATGACAAGGCTACCATGCAATGGAGTAACAAAAATCTCGGCAATAGACTACCTTCCATAATGCAAGGCTACCATCCCTTAGAGTAAAAAATATCGACAACAGACTACCTTCCATAATGACAAGGCTACCATCCATTGGAGTAACAAAGATATCGACAACATACTACCTTCCATAATGACAAGGCTACCATCCCTTAGAGTAATAAAAATCACGACAATAGAATACCTTTCATAATGACAAGGCTATCATCCATTGGAATAACAAAAATATCGTACACAAACTACCTTCCATAATGACTAGGCTACCATCCATTGGAGTAACAAAGATATAGACAACATACTACCTTCCATAACGACAAGGCTACAATCCATTCTAGTAACAAAAATCTCGACAACAGGCTACCTTACATAATGACAAGGCTACCATCCATTACAGTGACAAAAATCTCGACAATATACTACCTTCTATAATGACAACGCTACCATCCATTGGAATAACAAAAATATCGTCAATAGACTACCTTCCATATGGATAAGGCTACCATCCGTTAGAGTAACAAAAATCTCGACAATAGACTACCTTCCATAATGACAAGGCTACCATCCATTGGAGTAACAAAGATATCGACAACATACTACCTTCCATAATGACAAGGCTACCATCCATTGGAGTGACAAAAATCACGACAACAGACTACCTTCCATAATGACAAGGCTATCATCCATTGGAATAACAAACATATCGACAAAACACTACCTTCCATAATGACAAGGCTACCATGCAATGGAGTAACAAAAATCTCGGCAATAGACTACCTTCCATAATGACAAGGGTACCATCATTGGAGTAACCAAAATATCAACAAGAGACTACCTTCCATAATTACAAGGCTACAATTTATTGGAGTATAAAAAATCTCGACAACAGACTACCTTCCATAATGATAAGGCTACCATCCATTAAAGTAACTAAAATCTCGTACACAAACTACCTTCCATAATGACTAGGCTACCATCCATGGGACTAACAAAGATATCGAAAACAAACTACATTCCATAACGACAAGGCTACAATCCATTGTAGTAACAAAAATCTTGACAACAGACTACCTTCCATAATGACAAGGCTACCATCCATTGTAGTGACAAAAATCTCGATAATATACTACCTTCTATAATTACAACGCTACCATCCATTGGAATAACAAAAATCTCGACAACAGACTACGTTCCATAATAACAAGGCTACCATCCCTTAGAGTAACAAAAATCTGGACAACAGACTACCTTCCATAATGACAAGGCTACCATCCATTGGAGTAACAAAGATATCGACAACATACTACCTTCCATAATGACAAGGCTACCATCCCTTAGAATAACAAAAATCAAGACAATAGACTTCCTTTCATAATGACAACGCTACCATCCATTGGAATAACAAAAATATCGTACACAAACTACCTTC
Source organism: Vicia faba (assembly GCA_948472305.1). Lineage (NCBI taxonomy): Eukaryota > Viridiplantae > Streptophyta > Magnoliopsida > Fabales > Fabaceae > Vicia > Vicia faba. The sequence continues at coordinate 654,082,010 of OX451741.1, forward strand.
CATAATGACTAGGCTACCATCCATTGGAGTAACAAAGAAATTGACAACATAGTACCTTCCATAACGACAAGGCTACAATCCATTCTAGTAACAAAAATCTCGACAAAAGACTACCTTAAATAATGACAAGGCTACCATCCATTGTAGTGACAAAAATCTCGACAATATACTACCTTCTATAATGACAATGCTACCATTCATTGGAATAACAAAAATCTCGACAACAGACTACCTTCCATATGGACAAGGCTACCAACCCTTAGAGTAACAAAAATATCAACAATAGACTACCTTCCATAATGACAAGGCTACCATCCTTTGCAGTAACAAAGATATCGACAACATACTACCTTCCATAATGACAAGGCTACAATCCATTTGTGTAACAAAAATCAAGAAAACAGACTACCTTCCATAATGACAAGGCTACCATCCATTGGAATAACAAAAATATCGACAACACACTACCTTGCATAATGACAAGGCTACCATGCAATGGAGTAACAAAAATCTCGGCAATAGACTACCTTCCATAATAAAAAGGGTACCATCATTGGAGTAACCAAAATATCAACAAGAGACTACCTTCCATAATTACAAGGCTACAATTTATTGGAGTATAAAAAATCTCGACAACAGACTACCTTCCATAATGACAAGGCTACCAACCATTGTAGTGACAAAAATCTCGATAATATACTACCTTCTATAATGACAACGCTACCATCCATTGGAATAACAAAAATCTCGACAACAGACTATGTTCCATAATGACAAGGCTACCATCCCTTAGAGTAACAAAAATCTGGACAACGGACTACCTTCCATAATGACAAGGCTACTATCCATTAGAGTAACAAAGATATCGACAACATTCTACCTTCCATAATGACAAGGCTACCATCCCTTAGAGTAACAAAAACCAGGACAATAGACTTCCTTTCATAATGACAAGGCTACCATCCATTGGAATAATAAAAATATCATACACAAACTACCTTCCATAATGACTAGGCTACCATCCATTGGAGTAACAAAGATATAGACAACATACTACCTTCTATAACGACAAGGCTACCATCCATTCTAGTAACAAAAATCTCGACAACATACTACCTTACATAATGACAAGGCTACCATCCATTATAGTGACAAAAATCTCGACAATATACTACCTTCTATAATGACAACGCTACCATCATTTGGAATAACAAAAATCTCGTTAATAGACTACCTTCCATATGGATAAGGCTACCATCCGTTAGAGTAACAAAAATCTCGACAATAGACTCCCTTCCATAATAAAAAGGGTACCATCATTGGAGTAACCAAAATATCAACAAGAGACTACCTTCCATAATTACAAGGCTACAATTTATTGGAGTATAAAAAATCTCGACAACAGACTACCTTCCATAATGACAAGGCTACCAACCATTGTAGTGACAAAAATCTCGATAATATACTACCTTCTATAATGACAATGCTACCATCCATTAGAATAACAAAAATCTCGACAACAGACTATGTTCCATAATGACAAGGCTACCATCCCTTAGAGTAACAAAAATCTGGACAACGAACTACCTTCCATAATGACAAGGCTACAATCCATTAGAGTAACAAAGATATCGACAACATTCTACCTTCCATAATGACAAGGCTACCATCCCTTAGAGTAACAAAAATCAGGACAATAGACTTTCTTTCATAATGACAAGGCTACCATCCATTGGAATAATAAAAATATCATACACAAACTACCTTCCATAATGACTAGGCTACCATCCATTGGAGTAACAAAGATATAGACAACATACTACCTTCCATAACGACAAGGCTACAATCCATTCTAGTAACAAAAATCTCGACAACATACTACCTTACATAATGACAAGGCTACCATCCATTGTAGTGACAAAAATATTGACAATATACTACCTTCTATAATGACAACGCTACCATCCATTGGAATAACAAAAATCTCGTCAATAGACTACCTTCCATATGGATAAGGCTACCATCCGTTAGAGTAACAAAAATCTCAACAATAGACTACCTTCGATAATGACAAGGCTACCATCCATTGGAGTAACAAAGATATCGACAACATACTACCTTCCATAATGACAAGGCTACCATCCATTGGAGTGACAAAAATCACGACAACAGACTACCTTCCATAATGACAAGGCTATCATCAATTGGAATAACAAACATATCGACGACACACTACCTTCCATAATGACAAGGCTACCATGCAATGGAGTAACAAAAATCTCGGCAATAGACTACCTTCCATAATGACAAGGGTACCATCATTGGAGTAACCAAAATATCAACAAGAGACTACCTTCTATACTGACAACACTACCATCCATTGGAATAATAAAAATCTCGATAACAGACTACGTTCCATAATGGCAAGGCTACCACCCTTAGAGTAACAAATATCTGGACAACAAACCACCTTCCATAATGACAAGGCTACCATCCATTGGAGTAACAAAAATCACGACAATAGACTACCTTCCATAATAATAAGGCTACCATGCAATGAAGTAAAAAAAATCTCGGCAATAGACTACCTTCCATAATGACAAGGCTACCATCCCTTAGAGTAAAAAAAATATCGACAACAGACTACCTTCCATAATGACAAGGCTACCATCCATTGGAGTAACAAAGATATCGACAACATACTACCTTCCATAATGACAAGGCTACCATCCCTTGTAGTGACAAAAATCTCGATAATATACTACCTTCTATAATGACAACGCTACCATCCAATGGAATAACAAAAATCTCGACAACAGACTACGTTCCATAATGACAAGGCTACCATCCAATATAGTGACAAAAATCTCAACAATATATTACCTTCTATAATGACAAGGCTACCATCCATTGGAGTAACAAAAATCTCGACAACAGACTACCTTCCATAATGACAAGGCTACCATCCATTGGAGTAACAAAGATATCGACAACAAACTATCTTCTATAACTACAAGGCTACAATCCATCATTGTAACAAAAATCTCGACAACAGACTACCTTCCATAATGACAACGCTACCATCCATTGTAGTGACAAAAATATCGATAATATACTACCTTCTATAATGACAACACTACCATTCATTGGAATAACAAAAATCTCGATTACAGACTACATTCTATAATGGCAAGGCTACCATCCCTTAGAGTAACAAATATCTCGACAACAGACCACCTTCCATAATGATAAGGCTACCATCCATTGGAGTAACAAAAATCACGACAATAGACTACCTTCCATAATGACAGGGCTACCATCCATTGGAATAACAAAAATATCGACAACACACTACCTTCCATAATGACAAGGCTACCATGCAATGGAGTAACAAAAATCTCGGTAATAGAGTACCTTCCCTAATGACAAGGCTACCATCCCTTAGAGTAAAAAAAATATCGACAACTTACTACCTTCCATAATGACAAGGCTACCATCCCTTAGAGTAATAAAAATCACGACAATAGACTACCTTTCATAATGAAAAGGCTATCATCCATTGGAATAACAAAAATATAGTACACAAACTACCTTCCATAATGACTAGGATACCATCCATTGGAGTAACAAAGATATCGACAACAGACTACCTTCCATAACGACAAGGCTACAATCCATTCTAGTAACAAAAATCTCGACACCAGACTACCTTACCTAATGACAAGGCTACCATCCATTGTAGTGACAAAAATCTCGACAATACACTACCTTCTATAATGACAATGCTACCATCCATTGGAATAACAAAAATCTCGACAACAGACTACCTTCCATATGGACAAGGCTACCATCCCTTAGAGTAACAAAAATCTCGACAATAGACTACCTTCTATAATGACAAGGCTACCATCCATTGGAGAAACAAAGATATCGACAACATACTACCTTCCATAATGACTAGGCTACCATACATTGGAGTAACAAAGATATCGACAACAAACTACCTTCCATAACGACAAGGCTACAATCCATTCTAGTAACAAAAATCTCGACAACAGACTACCTTACCTAATGACAAGGCTACCATCCATTGTAGTGACAAAAATCTCGACAATATACTACCTTCAATAATGACAATGCTACCATCCATTTGAATAACAAAAATCTCGACAACAGACTACCTTCCATATGGACAAGGCTACCATCCATTGGAGTAACAAAAATCACGACAATAGACTACCTTCCATAATAATAAGGCTACCATCCATTGGAATAACAACGATATCGAAAACAGACTATCTTCCATAACGACAAGGCTACAGTCCATTATAGTAACAAAAATCTCGACAACAGACTACCTTCCATAATGACAAGGCTACCATCCATTGTAGTGACAAAAATTTCAATAATATACTACCTTCTATAATGACAATGCTACCATCCATTGGAATAACAAAAATCTCGATAACAGACTACGTTCCATAATGGCCAGGCTACCATCCCTTAGAGTAACAAATATCTATACAATAGACCACCTTCCATAATGACAAGGCTACCATCCATTGGAGTAACAAAAATCACGACAAGAGACTACCTTCCATAATGACAGGGCTACCATCCATTGGAATAACAAAAATATCGACAACACACTACCTTCCATAATGACAAGGCTACCATCCCTTAGAGTAAAAAAAATATCGACAACAGAATACCTTCCATAATGACAAGGCTACCATCCATTGGAGTAACAAAGATATCGACAACATACTACCTTCCATAATGACAAGGCTACCATCCCTTAGAGTAATAAAAATCACGACAATAGAATACCTTTCATAATGACAAGGCTATCATCCATTGGAATAACAAAAATATCGTACACAAACTACCTTCCATAATGACTAGGCTACCATCCATTGGAGTAACAAAGATATCGACAACATACTACCTTCCATAACGACAAGGCTACAATCCATTCTAGTAACAAAAATCTCGACAACAGACTACCTTACCTAATGACAAGGCTACCATCCATTATAGTGACAAAAATCTCGACAATATACTACCTTCTATAATGACAATGCTACCATCCATTGGAATAATAAAAATCTCGACAACAGACTACCTTCCATATGGACAAGGCTACCATCCCTTAGAGTAACAAAAATCTCGACAATAGACTACCTTCTATAATGACAAGGCTACCATCCATTGGAGAAACAAAGATATAGATAACATTCTACCTTCCATAATGGCAAGGCTACCATCCATTGGAGTAACAAAAATCATGACAACAAACTACCTTCCATAATGACAAGGCTACCATCTATTGGAATAACAAAAATATCGACGACACACTACCTTCCATAATGACAAGGCTACCATGCAATGGAGTAACAAAAATCTCGGCAATAGACTACCTTCCATAATGACAAGGGTACCATCATTGGAGTAACCAAAATATCAACAAGAGACTACCTTCCATAATTACAAGGCTACAATCCATTGGAGTATAAAAAATCTCGACAACAAACTACCTTTCATAATGACAAGGCTACCATCCATTAAAGTAACTAAAATCTCGTACACAAACTACCTTCCATAATGACTAGGCTACCATCCATTGGACTAACAAAGATATCGACAACAAACTACCTTCCATAATGACAAGGCTACAATCCATTGTAGTAACGAAAATCTTGACAACAGACTACCTTCCATAATGATAAGGCTACCATCCATTGTAGTGACAAAAATCTCCATAATATACTACCTTCTATAATGACAACGCTACCATCCAATGGAATAACAAAAATCTCGACAACAGACTACGTTCCATAATGACAAGGCTACCATCCAATATAGTGAAAAAAATCTCGACAATATATTACCTTCTATAATGACAAGCCTACCATCCATTGGAGTAACAAAAATCTCGACAACAGACTACCTTCCATAATGACAAGGCTACCATCCATTGGAGTAACTAAAATCTCGTACACAAACTACCTTCCATAATGACTAGGCTACCATCCATTGGAGTAACAAAGATATCGACAACAGACTATCTTCTATAACGACAAGGCTACAATCCATTGTAGTAACAAAAATCTCGACAACAGACTACCTTCCATAATGACAAGGCTACCATCCATTGGAGTAACAAAAATCACGACAATAGACTACCTTCCATAATAATAAGGCTACCATCCATTGGAATAACAAAGATATCGACAACAGACTATCTTCCATAACGACAAGGCTACAATCTATTGTAGTAACAAAAATCTCGACAACAGACTACCTTCCATAATGACAAGGCTACCATCCATTGTAATAAAAAGAATATCGATAATATACTACCTTCTATAATGACAACGCTACCATCCATTGGAATAACAAAAATCTCGATAACAGACTACGTTCCATAATGGCAAGGCTACCATCCCTTAGAGTAACAAATATCTCGACAACAGACAACCTTACATAATGACAAGGCTACCATCCATTGGAGTAACAAAAATCACGACATAAGACTACCTTCCATAATGACAGGGCTACCATCCATTGGAATAACAAAAATATCGACAACACACTACTTTCCATAATGACAAGGCTACCATGAAATGGAGTAACAAAAATCTCGGCAATAGACTACCTTCCATAATGACAAGGCTACCATCCCTTAGAGTAAAAAAAATATCGACAACAGACTACCTTCCATAATGACAAGGCTACCATCCCTTAGAGTAATAAGTATCACGACAATAGACTACCTTTCATAATGACAAGGCTATCATCCATTGGAATAACAAAAATATCGCACACAAACTACCTTCCATAATGACTAGGCTACCATCCATTGGAGTAACAAAGATATCGACAATAGACTACCTTCTATAACGACAAGGCTACAATCCATTCTAGTTACAAAAATCTCGACAACAGACTACATTACCTAATGACAAGGCTACCATCCATTGTAGTGACAAAAATCTCGACAATATACTACCTTCTATAATGACAATGCTACCATCCATTGGAATAACAAAAATCTCGACAATAGACTACCTTCCATATGGACAAGGCTACCATCCCTTAGAGTAACAAAAATCTCGACAATAGACTACCTTCGATAATGACAAGGCTACCATCCATTGGAGTAACAAAGATATCGACAACATACTACCTTCCATAATGACAAGGCTACCATCCATTGGAGTGACAAAAATCACGACAACAGACTACCTTCCATAATGACAAGGCTATCATCAATTGGAATAACAAACATATCGACGACACACTACCTTCCATAATGACAAGGTTACCATGCAATGGAGTAACAAAAATCTCAGCAATAGACTACCTTCCATAATGATAAGGGTACCATCATTGGAGTAACCAAAATATCAACAAGAGACTACCTTCCATAATTACAAGGCTACAATCCATTGGAGTATAAAAAATATCGACAATAGACTACCTTTCATAATGACAAGGCTACCATCCATTAAAGTAACTAAAATCTCGTACACAAACTACCTTCCATAACGATTGGCTACAATCCATTGTAGTAACAAAAATCTTGACAACAGACTACCTTCCATAATGACAAGGCTACCATCCATTGTAGTGAAAAAAATCTAGATAATATACTACCTTCTATAATGACAACGCTACCATCCAATGGAATAACAAAAATCTCGACAACAGACTACGTTCCATAATGACAAGGCTACCATCCAATATTGTGACAAAAATCTCGACAATATATTACCTTCTATAATGACAAGGCTACCATCCATTGGAGTAACAAAAATCTCGACAACAGACTACCTTCCATAATGACAAGGCTACCATCCATTGGAGTAACTAAAATCTCGTACACAAACTACCTTCCATAATGACTAGGCTACCATCCATTGGAGTAACAAAGATATCGACAACAGTCTATCTTCTATAACGACAAGGCTACAATCCATTATAGTAACAAAAATCTCGACAACAGACTACCTTCCATAATGACAAGGCTACCATCCATCGGAGTAACAAAAATCACGACGATAGACTACCTTCCATAATAATAAGGCTACCATCCATTGGAATAACAAAGATATCGACAACAGACTATCTTCCATAACGACAAGGCTACAATCCATTGTAGTAACAAAAATCTCGACAACAGACTACCTTCCATAATGACAAGGCTACCATCCATTGTAGTGACAAAAATATCGATAATATACTACCTTCTATAATGACAACGCTACCATCCATTGGAATAACAAAAATCTCGATAACAGACTACGTTCCATAATGGCAAGGCTACCATCCCTTATAGTAACAAATATCTCGACAACAGACCACCTTCCATAATAACAAGGCTACCATCCATTGGAGTAACAAAAATCTCGACAATAGACTACCTTCTATAATGACAAGGCTACCATCCATTGGAGAAACAAAGATATCGATAACATACTACCTTCCATAATGACTAGGCTACCATCCATTGGAGTAACAAAGATATCGACAACAAACTACCTTCCATAACGAAAAGGCTACAATCCATTCTAGTAACAAAAATCTCGATAACAGACTACCTTACCTAATGACAAGGCTACCATCCATTGTAGTGACAAAAATCTCGACAATATACTACCTTCTATAATGACAATGCTACCATCCATTGGAATAACAAAAATCTCGACAACAGACTACCTTCCATATGGACAAGGCTACCATCCCTTAGAGTAACAAAAATCTCGACAATAGACTACCTTTTATAATGACAAGGCTACCATCCATTGGAGAAACAAAGATATCGATAACATACTACCTTCCATAATGGCAAGGCTACCATCCATTGGAGTAACAAAAATCATGACAACAGACTACCTTCCTTAATGACAACGCAACCATCTATTGGAATAATAAAAATATCGATAACACACTACCTTCCATAATGACAAGGCTACCATGCAATGGAGTAACAAAAATCTCGGCAATAGACTACCTTCCATAATGACAAGGGTACCATCATTGGAGTAACCAAAATATCAACAAGAGACTACCTTCCATAACTACAAGGCTATAATCCATTGGAGTATAAAAAATCTCGAAAACAGACTACCTTTCATAATGACAAGGCTACCATCCATTAAAGTAACTAAAATCTCGTACACAAACTACCTTCCACAATGACTAGGCTTCCATCCATTGGACTAACAAACATATCGACAACAAATTACCTTCCATAATGACAAGGCTACAATCCATTGTAGTAACAAAAATCTTGACAACAGACTACCTTCCATAATGACAAGGCTACCATCCATTGTAGTGACAAAAATCTTGATAATATACGAACTTCTATAATGACAACGCTACCATCCAATGAAATAACAAAAATCTCGACAACAAACTACGTTCCATAATGACAATGCTACCATCCAATATAGTGACAAAAATCTCGACAATATATTACCTTCTATAATGACAAGGCTAACATCCATTGGAGTAACAAAAATCTCGACAACAGACTACCTTCCATAATCACAAGGCTACCATCCATTGGAGTAACTAAAACCTCGTACACAAACTACCTTCCATAATGACTAGGCTTCCATCCATTGGAGTAACAAAGATATCGACAACAGACTATCTTTTATAACGACAAGGCTACAATCCATTGTAGTAAAAAAAATCTCGACAACAGACTACCTTCCATAATGACAAGGCTACCATCCATTGGAGTAACAAAAATCACGACAATAAACTACCTTCCATAATAATAAGGCTACCATCCATTGGAATAACAAAGATATCGACAACAAACTATCTTCCATAACGACAAGGCTACAATCCATTATAGTAACAAAAATCTCGACAACAGACTACCTTCCATAATGACAAGGCTACCATCCATTGTAGTGACAAAAATATCGATAATATACTACCTTCTATAATGACAATGCTACCATCCATTGGAATAACAAAAATCTCGATAACAGACTACGTTCCATAATGGCAAGGCTACCATCCCTTAGAGTAACAAATATCTCGACAACATACCACCTTCCATAATTACAAGGCTACCATCCATTGGAGTAACAAAAATCACGACAATAGACTACCTTCCATAATGACAGGTCTACCATCCATTGGAATAACAAAAATATCGACAACACAGTACCTTCAATAATGACAAGGCTACCATGCAATGGAGTAACAAAAATCTCGGCAATAGACTACCTTCCATAATGACAAGGCTACCATCCCTTAGAGTAAAAAAAATATCGACAACAGACTACCTTCCACAATGACAAGGCTACCATCCATTGGAGTAACAAAGATATCAACAACATACTACCTTCCATAATGACAAGGCTACCATCCCTTAGAGTAATAAAAATCACGACAATAGACTACCTTTCATAATGACAAGGCTATCATCCATTGGAATAATAAAAATATCGTACACAAACTACCTTCCATAATGACTAGGCTACCATCCATTGGAGTAACAAAGATATCGACAACAGACTACCTTCTATAACGACAAGGCTACAATCCATTCTAGTAACAAAAATCTCGACAACAGACTACCTTACCTAATGACAAGGCTACCATCCATTTTAGTGACAAAAATCTCGACAATATACTACCTTCTATAATGACAATGCTACCATCCATTGGAATAACAAAAATCTCGACAACAGACTACCTTCCATATGGACAAGGCTACCATCCCTTAGAGTAACAAAAATCTCGACAATAGACTACCTTCTATAATGACAAGGCTACCATCCATTGGAGAAACAAAGATATCGATAACATACTACCTTCCAAAATGGCAAGGCTACCATCCATTGGAGTAACAAAAATCATGACAACAGACTACCTTCCATAATGACAACGCTACCATATATTGGAATAACAAAAATATCGACAACACACTACCATCCATAATGACAAGGCTACCATGCAATGGAGTATCAAAAATCTCGACAATAGACTACCTTCCATAATGACAAGGGTACCATCATTGGAGTAACCAAAATATCAACAAGAGACTACCTTCCATAATTACAAGGCTACAATCCATTGGAGTATAAAAAATCTCGACAACAGACTACCTTTCATAATGACAAGGCTACCATCCATTAAAGTAACTAAAATCTCGTACACAAACTACCTTCCATAATGACTAGGCTACCATCCATTGGACTAAAAAACATATCGACAACAAACTACCTTCCATAACGACAAGGCTACAATCCATTGTCGTAACAAAAATCTTGACAACAGACTACCTTCCATAATGACAAGGCTACCATCCATTGTAGTGACAAAAATCTCGACAATATATTACCTTCTATAATGACAAGGCTACCATCCATTGGAGTAACAAAAATCTCGACAATAGACTACCTTCCATAATGACAAGGCTACCATCCATTGGAGTAACTAAAATCTCGTACACAAACTACCTTCCATAATGACTAGGCTACCATCCAGTGGAGTAACAAAGATATCGACAACAGACTATCTTCTATAACGATAAGGCTACAATCCATTGTAGTAACAAAAATCTCGACAACAGACTACCTTCCATAATGACAAGGCTACCATCCATTGGAGTAACAAAAATCACGACAATAGACTACTTTCCATAATAATAAGGCTACCATCCATTGGAATAACAAAGATATCGACAACAGACTATCTTCCATAACGACAAGGCTACAATCCATTGTAGTAACAAAAATCTCGACAACAGACTACCTTCCATAATGACAAGACTACCATCCATTGTAGTGACAAAAATATCGATAATATACTACCTTCTATAATGACAACGCTACCATCCATTGGAATAACAAAAATCTCGATAAGAGTCTACGTTCCATAATAGCAAGGCTACCATCCCTTAGAGTAACAAATATCTCGACAACAGACCACCTTCCATAATGACAACGCTACCATCCATTGGAGTAACAAAAATCACGACAAGAGACTACCTTCCATAATGACAGGTCTACCATCCATTGGAATAACAAAAATATCGATAACACAGTACCTTCAATAATGACAAGGCTACCATGCAATGGAGTAACAAAAATCTCGGCAATAGACTACCTTCCATAATGACAAGGCTACCATCCCTTAGAGTAAAAAAAATATCGACAACAGACTACCTTCCACAATGACAAGGCTACCATCCATTGGAGTAACAAAGATATCAACAACATACTACCTTCCATAATGACAAGGCTACCATCCCTTAGAGTAATAAAAATCACGACAATAGACTACCTTTCATAATGACAAGGCTATCATCCATTGGAATAATAAAAATATCGTACACAAACTACCTTCCATAATGACTAGGCTACCATCCATTGGAGTAACAAAGATATCGACAACAGACTACCTTCTATAACGACAAGGCTACAATCCATTCTAGTAACAAAAATCTCGACAACAGACTACCTTACCTAATGACAAGGCTACCATCCATTTTAGTGACAAAAATCTCGACAATATACTACCTTCTATAATGACAATGCTACCATCCATTGGAATAACAAAAATCTCGACAACAGACTACCTTCCATATGGACAAGGCTACCATCCCTTAGAGTAACAAAAATCTCGACAATAGACTACCTTCTATAATGACAAGGCTACCATCCATTGGAGAAACAAAGATATCGATAACATACTACCTTCCAAAATGGCAAGGCTACCATCCATTGGAGTAACAAAAATCATGACAACAGACTACCTTCCATAATGACAACGCTACCATATATTGGAATAACAAAAATATCGACAACACACTACCATCCATAATGACAAGGCTACCATGCAATGGAGTATCAAAAATCTCGACAATAGACTACCTTCCATAATGACAAGGGTACCATCATTGGAGTAACCAAAATATCAACAAGAGACTACCTTCCATAATTACAAGGCTACAATCCATTGGAGTATAAAAAATCTCGACAACAGACTACCTTTCATAATGACAAGGCTACCATCCATTAAAGTAACTAAAATCTCGTACACAAACTACCTTCCATAATGACTAGGCTACCATCCATTGGACTAAAAAACATATCGACAACAAACTACCTTCCATAACGACAAGGCTACAATCCATTGTCGTAACAAAAATCTTGACAACAGACTACCTTCCATAATGACAAGGCTACCATCCATTGTAGTGACAAAAATCTCGACAATATATTACCTTCTATAATGACAAGGCTACCATCCATTGGAGTAACAAAAATCTCGACAATAGACTACCTTCCATAATGACAAGGCTACCATCCATTGGAGTAACTAAAATCTCGTACACAAACTACCTTCCATAATGACTAGGCTACCATCCAGTGGAGTAACAAAGATATCGACAACAGACTATCTTCTATAACGATAAGGCTACAATCCATTGTAGTAACAAAAATCTCGACAACAGACTACCTTCCATAATGACAAGGCTACCATCCATTGGAGTAACAAAAATCACGACAATAGACTACTTTCCATAATAATAAGGCTACCATCCATTGGAATAACAAAGATATCGACAACAGACTATCTTCCATAACGACAAGGCTACAATCCATTGTAGTAACAAAAATCTCGACAACAGACTACCTTCCATAATGACAAGACTACCATCCATTGTAGTGACAAAAATATCGATAATATACTACCTTCTATAATGACAACGCTACCATCCATTGGAATAACAAAAATCTCGATAAGAGTCTACGTTCCATAATAGCAAGGCTACCATCCCTTAGAGTAACAAATATCTCGACAACAGACCACCTTCCATAATGACAACGCTACCATCCATTGGAGTAACAAAAATCACGACAAGAGACTACCTTCCATAATGACAGGTCTACCATCCATTGGAATAACAAAAATATCGACAACACACTACCTTCCATAATGACAAGGCTACCATGCAATGGAGTAACAAAAATCTCGGCAATAGACTACCTTCCATAATGACAAGGCTACCATCCCTTAGAGTAAAAAAAATATCGACAACAGACTACCTTCCATAATGACAAGGCTACCATCCATTGGAGTAACAAAGATATCGACAACATACTACCTTGCTTAATGACAAGGCTACCATCCCTTAGAGTAATAAAAATCACGACAATAGACTACCTTTCATAATGACAAGGCTATCATCCATTGGAATAACAAAAATATCGTACACAAACTACCTTCCATAATGACTAGGCTACCATCCATTGGAGTAACAAAGATATCGACAACAGACTACCTTCTATAACGACAAGACTACAATCCATTCTAGTAACAAAAATCTCGACAACAGACTACCTTACCTAATGACAAGGCTACCATCCATTGTAGTGACAAAAATCTCGACAATATACTACCTTCTATAATGACAATGCTACCATCCATTGGAATAACAAAAATCTCGACAACAGACTACCTTCCATATGGACAAGGCTACCATCCCTTAGAGTAACAAAAATCTCGACAATAGACTACCTTCTATAATGACAAGGCTACCATCCATTGGAGAAACAAAGATATCGATAACATACTACCTTCCATAATGGCAAGGCTACCATCCATTGGAGTAACAAAAATCATGACAACAGACTACCTTCCATAATGACAACGCTACCATCTATTGGAATAACAAAAATATCGACAACACACTACCTTCCATAATGACAAGGCTCCCATGCAATGGAGTAACAAAAATCTCGGCAATAGACTACCTTCCATAATGACAAGGGTACCATCATTGGAGTAACCAAAATATCAACAAGAGACTACCTTCCATAATTACAAGGCTACAATCCATTGGAGTATAAAAAATCTCGACAACAGACTACCTTTCATAATGACAAGGCTACCATCCATTAAAGTAACTAAAATCTCGTACACAAACTACCTTCCATAATGACTAGGCTACCATCCATTGGACTAACAAACATATCGACAACAAACTACCTTCCATAACGACAAGGCTATAATCCATTGTAGTAACAAAAATCTTGACAACAGACTACCTTCCATAATGACAAGGCTACCATCCATTGTAGTGACAAAACTCTCGACAATATATTACCTTCTATAATGACAAGGCTACCATCTATTGGAGTAACACAAATCTCGACAATAGAATACCTTCCATAATGACAAGGCTACCATCCATTGGAGTAACTAAAATCTCGTACACAAACTACCTTCCATAATGACTAGGCTACCATCCATTGGAGTAACAAAGATATCGACAACAGACTATCTTCTATAACGACAAGGCTACAATCCATTGTAGTAACAAAAATCTCGACAACAGACTACCTTCCATAATGACAAGGCTACCATCCATTGGAGTAATAAAGATATCGACAACATACTACCTTCCATAATGACAAGGCTACCATCCCTTAGAGTAATAAAAATCACGACAATAGACTACCTTTCATAATGACAAGGCTATCATCCATTGGAATAACAAAAATATCCTACACAAACTACCTTCCATAATGACTAGGCTACCATCCATTGGAGTAACAAAGATATCGACAACAGACTACCTTCTATAACGACAAGACTACAATCCATTCTAGTAACAAAAATCTCGACAACAGACTACCTTACCTAATGACAAGGCTACCATCCATTGTAGTGACAAAAATCTCGACAATATACGACCTTCTATAATGACAATGCTACCATCCATTGGAATAACAAAAATCTCGACAACAGACTACCTTCCATATGGACAAGGCTACCATCCCTTAGAGTAACAAAAATCTCGACAATAGACTACCTTCTATAATGACAAGGCTACCATCCATTAGAGAAACAAAGATATCGATAACATACTACCTTCCATAATGGCAAGGCTACCATCCATTGGAGTAACAAAAATCATGACAACAGACTACCTTCCATAATGACAACGCTACCATCTATTGGAATAACAAAAATATCGACAACACACTACCTTCCATAATGACAAGGCTACCATGCAATGGAGTAACAAAAATCTCGGCAATAGACTACCTTCCATAATGACAAGGGTACCATCATTGAAGTAACCAAAATATCAACAAGAGACTACCTTCCATAATTACAAGGCTACAATCCATTGGAGTATAAAAAATCTCGACAACAGACTACCTTTCATAATGACAAGGCTACCATCCATTAAAGTAACTAAAATCTCGTACACAAACTACCTTCCATAATGACTAGGCTACCATCCATTGGACTAACAAACATATCGACAACAAACTACCTTCCATAACGACAAGGCTATAATCCATTGTAGTAACAAAAATCTTGACAACAGACTACCTTCCATAATGACAAGGCTACCATCCATTGTAGTGACAAAACTCTCGACAATATATTACCTTCTATAATGACAAGGCTACCATCCATTGGAGTAACACAAATCTCGACAATAGAATACCTTCCATAATGACAAGGCTACCATCCATTGGAGTAACTAAAATCTCGTACACAAACTACCTTCCATAATGACTAGGCTACCATCCATTGGAGTAACAAAGATATCGACAACAGACTATCTTCTATAACGACAAGGCTACAATCCATTGTAGTAACAAAAATCTCGACAACAGACTACCTTCCATAATGACAAGGCTACCATCCATTGGAGTAATAAAGATATCGACAACATACTACCTTCCATAATGACAAGGCTACCATCCCTTAGAGTAATAAAAATCACGACAATAGACTACCTTTCATAATGACAAGGCTATCATCCATTGGAATAACAAAAATATCGTACACAAACTACCTTCCATAATGACTAGGCTACCATCCATTGGAGTAACAAAGATATCGACAACAGACTACCTTCTATAACGACAAGACTACAATCCATTCTAGTAACAAAAATCTCGACAACAGACTACCTTACCTAATGACAAGGCTACCATCCATTGTAGTGACAAAAATCTCGACAATATACGACCTTCTATAATGACAATGCTACCATCCATTGGAATAACAAAAATCTCGACAACAGACTACCTTCCATATGGACAAGGCTACCATCCCTTAGAGTAACAAAAATCTCGACAATAGACTACCTTCTATAATGACAAGGCTACCATCCATTGGAGAAACAAAGATATCGATAACATACTACCTTCCATAATGGCAAGGCTACCATCCATTGGAGTAACAAAAATCATGACAACAGACTACCTTCCATAATGACAACGCTACCATCTATTGGAATAACAAAAATATCGACAACACACTACCTTCCATAATGACAAGGCTACCATGCAATGGAGTAACAAAAATCTCGGCAATAGACTACCTTCCATAATGACAAGGGTACCATCATTGAAGTAACCAAAATATCAACAAGAGACTACCTTCCATAATTACAAGGCTACAATCCATTGGAGTATAAAAAATCTCGACAACAGACTACCTTTCATAATGACAAGGCTACCATCCATTAAAGTAACTAAAATCTCGTACACAAACTACCTTCCATAATGACTAGGCTACCATCCATTGGACTAACAAACATATCGACAACAAACTACCTTCCATAACGACAAGGCTACAATCCATTGTAGTAACAAAAATCTTGACAACAGACTACCTTCCATAATGACAAGGCTACCATCCATTGTAGTGACAAAAATCTCGACAATATATTACCTTCTATAATGACAAGGCTACCATCCATTGGAGTAAAAAAAATCTCGACAATAGACTACCTTCCATAATGACAAGGCTACCATCCATTGGAGTAACTATAATCTCGTACACAAACTACCTTCCATAATGACTAGGCTACCATCCATTGGAGTAACAAAGATATCGACAACAGACTATCTTCTATAACGACAAGGCTACAATCCATTGTAGTAACAAAAATCTCGACAACAGACTACCTTCCATAATGACAAGGCTACCATCCATTGGAGTAACAAAAATCACGACAATAGACTACTTTCCATAATAATAAGGCTACCATCCATTGGAATAACAAAGATATCGACAACAGACTCTCTTCCATAACGATAAGGCTACAATCCATTGTAGTAACAAAAATCTCGACAACAGACTACCTTCCATAATGACAAGACTACCATCCATTGTAGTGACAAAAATATCCATAATATACTACCTTCTATAATGACAACGCTACCATCCATTGGAATAACAAAAATCTCGATAAAATACTACGTTCCATAATAGCAAGGCTACCATCCCTTAGAGTAACAAATATCTCGACAACAGACCACCTTACATAATGACAAGGCTACCATCCATTGGAGTAACAAAAATCACGACAAGAGACTACCTTCCATAATGACAGGGCTACCATCCATTGGAATAACAAAAATATCGACAACACACTACCTTCCATAATGACAAGGCTACCATGCAATGGAGTAACAAAAATCTCGGCAATAGACTACCTTCCATAATGACAAGGCTACCATCCCTTAGAGTAAAAAAATTATCGACAACAGACTACCTTCCATAATGACAAGTCTACCATCCATTGGAGTAACAAAGATATCGACAACATACTACCTTCCATAATGACAAGGCTACCATCCCTTAGAGTAATAAAAATCACGACAATAGACTACCTTTCATAATGACAAGGCTATCATCCATTGGAATAACAAAAATATCGTACACAAACTACCTTCCATAATGACTAGGCTACCATCCATTGGAGTAACAAAGATATCGACAACAGACTACCTTCTATAACGACAAGACTACAATCCATTCTAGTAACAAAAATCTCGACAACAGACTACCTTACCTAATGACAAGGCTACCATCCATTGTAGTGACAAAAATCTCGACAATATACTACCTTCTATAATGACAATGCTACCATCCATTGGAATAACAAAAATCTCGACAACAGACTACCTTCCATATGGACAAGGCTACCATCCCTTAGAGTAACAAAAATCTCGACAATAGACTACCTTCTATAATGACAAGGCTACCATCCATTGGAGAAACAAAGATATCGATAACATACTACCTTCCATAATGGCAAGGCTACCATCCATTGGAGTAACAAAAATCATGACAACAGACTACCTTCCATAATGACAACGCTACCATCTATTGGAATAACAAAAATATCGACAACACACTACCTTCCATAATGACAAGGCTACCATGCAATGGAGTAACAAAAATCTCGGCAATAGACTACCTTCCATAATGACAAGGGTACCATCATTGGAGTAACCAAAATATCAACAAGAGACTACCTTCCATAATTACAAGGCTACAATCCATTGGAGTATAAAAAATCTCGACAACAGACTACCTTTCATAATGACAAGGCTCCCATCCATTAAAGTAACTAAAATCTCGTACACAAACTACCTTCCATAATGACTAGGCTACCACCCATTGGACTAACAAACATATCGACAACAAACTACCTTCCATAACGACAAGGCTACAATCCATTGTAGTAACAAAAATCTTGACAACAGAGTACCTTCCATAATGACAAGGCTACCATCCATTGTAGTGACAAAAATCTCGACACTATATTACCTTCTATAATGACAAGGCTACCATCCATTGGAGTAACAAAAATCTCGACAATAGACTACCTTCCATAATGACAAAGCTACCATCCACTGGAGTAACTAAAATCTCGTACACAAACTACCTTCCATAATGACTAGGCTACCATCCATTGGAGTAACAAAGATATCGACAACAGACTATCTTCTATAACGACAAGGCTACAATCCATTGTAGTAACAAAAATATCGACAACAGACTACCTTCCATAATGACAAGGCTACCATCCATTGGAGTAACAAAAATCACGACAATAGACTACTTTCCATAATAATAAGGCTACCATCCATTGGAATAACAAAGATATCGACAACAGACTATCTTCCATAACGACAAGGCTACAACCCATTGTAGTAACAAAAATCTCAACAACAGACTACCTTCCATAATGACAAGACTACCATCCATTGTAGTGACAAAAATATCGATAATATACTACCTTCTATAATGACAACACTACCATCCATTGGAATAACAAAAATCTCGATAAAATACTACGTTCCATAATAGCAAGGCTACCATCCCTTAGAGTAACAAATATCTCGACAACAGACCACCTTACATAATGACAAGGCTACCATCCATTGGAGTAACAAAAATCACGACAAGAGACTACCTTCCATAATGACAGGGCTACCATCCATTGGAATAACAAATATCTCGACAACAGACTACCTCCAATATGGACAAGGCTACCATCCCTTAGAGTAACAAAAATCTCGACAACACACTACCTTCCATAATGACAAGGCTACCATGCAATGGAGTAACAAAAATCTCGGCAATAGACTACCTTCCATAATGACAAGGCTACCATCCCTTAGAGTAAAAAAAATATCGACAATAGACTACCTTCCATAATGACAAGGCTACCATCCATTGGAGTAACAAAGATATTGACAACATACTACCTTCCATAATGTCAAGGCTACCATCCATTGGAGTAACTAAAATCTCGTACACAAACTACCTTCCATAATGACTAGGCTACCATCCATTGGAGTAACAAAGATCGACAACAGACTATCTTCTATAACGACAAGGCTACAATCCATTGTAGTAACAAAAATCTCGACAACAGACTACCTTCCATAATGACAAGGCTACCATCCATTGGAGTAACAAAAATCACGACGATAGACTACCTTCCAAAATAATAAGGCTACCATCCATTGGAATAACAAAGATATCGACAATAGACAATCTACCATAACGACAAGGCTACAATCCATTGTAGTAACAAAAATCTCGACAACAGACTACCTTCCATAATGACAAGGCTACCATCCATTGTAGTGACAAAAATATCGATAATATACTACCTTCTATAATGACAACGCTACCATCCATTGGAATAACAAAAATCTCCATAACAGACTACGTTCCATAATGGCAAGGCTACCATCCCTTAGAGTAACAAATATCTCGACAACAGACCACCTTCCATAATGACAAGGCTACCATCCATTGGAGTAACAAAAATCACGACAATAGACAACCTTCCATAATGACAGGGCTACCATCCATTGGAATAACAAAAATATCGACAACACACTACCTTCCATAATGACAAGGCTACCATGCAATGGAGTAACAAAAATCTCGGCAATAGACTACCTTCCATAATGACAAGGTTACCATCCCTTAGAGTAAAAAAAATATCGACAACAGACTACCTTCCATAATGACAAGGCTACCATCCATTGGAGTAACAAAGATATCGACAACATACTACTCCATAATGACAAGGCTACCATCCCTTAGAGTAATAAAAATCACGGCAATAGACTACCTTTCATAATGACAAGGCTATCATCCATTGGAATAACAAAAATATAGTACACAAACTACCTTCCATAAAGACTAGGCTACCATCCATTGGAGTAACAAAGATATCGACAACAGACTACCTTCCATAACGACAAGGCTACAATCAATTCTAGTAACAAAAATCTCGACAACAGACTACCTTACCTAATGACAAGGCTACCATCCATTGTAGTGACAAAAATCTCGACAATATACTACCTTCTATAATGACAAGGGTACCATCATTGGAGTAACCAAAATATCAACAAGAGACTACCTTCCATAATTACAAGGCTACAATCCATTGGAGTATAAAAAATCTCGACAAAAGACTACCTTCCATAATGACAAGGCTACCATCCATTGGAGTAACTAAAATCTCACACACAAACTACCTTCCATAATGACTAGGCTACCTTCCATTGGAGTAACAAAGATATCGACAACAGACTATCTTCCATAACGACAAGGCTACAATCCATTGTAGTAACAAAAATCTCGACAATAGACTACCTTCCATAATGACAAGGCTACCATCCATTGTAGTGACAAAAATATTGATAATATACTACCTTCTATAATGACAACGCTACCATCCATTGGAATAATATAAATCTCGACAACAGACTACCTTCCATAATGACAAGGCTACCATCCATTGGAGTAACAAAGATATCGATAACAAACTACCTTCAATAATGACAAGGCTACCATCCCTTAGAGTAACAAACATCTCGACAATAGACTACCTTCTATAATGACAAGGCTACCATCCATTGGAGAAACAAAGATATCGATAACATACTACCTTCCATAATGGCAAGGCTACCATCCATTGGAGTAACAAAAATCATGACAACAGACTACCTTCCATAATGACAACGCTACCATCTATTGGAATAACAAAAATATCGACAACACACTACCTTCCATAATGACAAGGCTACCATGCAATGGAGTAACAAAAATCTCGGCAATAGACTACCTTCCATAATGACAAGGGTACCATCATTGAAGTAACCAAAATATCAACAAGAGACTACCTTCCATAATTACAAGGCTACAATCCATTGGAGTATAAAAAATCTCGACAACAGACTACCTTTCATAATGACAAGGCTACCATCCATTAAAGTAACTAAAATCTCGTACACAAACTACCTTCCATAATGACTAGGCTACCATCCATTGGACTAACAAACATATCGACAACAAACTACCTTCCATAACGACAAGGCTACAATCCATTGTAGTAACAAAAATCTTGACAACAGACTACCTTCCATAATGACAAGGCTACCATCCATTGTAGTGACAAAAATCTCGACAATATATTACCTTCTATAATGACAAGGCTACCATCCATTGGAGTAAAAAAAATCTCGACAATAGACTACCTTCCATAATGACAAGGCTACCATCCATTGGAGTAACTATAATCTCGTACACAAACTACCTTCCATAATGACTAGGCTACCATCCATTGGAGTAACAAAGATATCGACAACAGACTATCTTCTATAACGACAAGGCTACAATCCATTGTAGTAACAAAAATCTCGACAACAGACTACCTTCCATAATGACAAGGCTACCATCCATTGGAGTAACAAAAATCACGACAATAGACTACTTTCCATAATAATAAGGCTACCATCCATTGGAATAACAAAGATATCGACAACAGACTCTCTTCCATAACGATAAGGCTACAATCCATTGTAGTAACAAAAATCTCGACAACAGACTACCTTCCATAATGACAAGACTACCATCCATTGTAGTGACAAAAATATCCATAATATACTACCTTCTATAATGACAACGCTACCATCCATTGGAATAACAAAAATCTCGATAAAATACTACGTTCCATAATAGCAAGGCTACCATCCCTTAGAGTAACAAATATCTCGACAACAGACCACCTTACATAATGACAAGGCTACCATCCATTGGAGTAACAAAAATCACGACAAGAGACTACCTTCCATAATGACAGGGCTACCATCCATTGGAATAACAAAAATATCGACAACACACTACCTTCCATAATGACAAGGCTACCATGCAATGGAGTAACAAAAATCTCGGCAATAGACTACCTTCCATAATGACAAGGCTACCATCCCTTAGAGTAAAAAAAATATCGACAACAGACTACCTTCCATAATGACAAGTCTACCATCCATTGGAGTAACAAAGATATCGACAACATACTACCTTCCATAATGACAAGGCTACCATCCCTTAGAGTAATAAAAATCACGACAATAGACTACCTTTCATAATGACAAGGCTATCATCCATTGGAATAACAAAAATATCGTACACAAACTACCTTCCATAATGACTAGGCTACCATCCATTGGAGTAACAAAGATATCGACAACAGACTACCTTCTATAACGACAAGACTACAATCCATTCTAGTAACAAAAATCTCGACAACAGACTACCTTACCTAATGACAAGGCTACCATCCATTGTAGTGACAAAAATCTCGACAATATACTACCTTCTATAATGACAATGCTACCATCCATTGGAATAACAAAAATCTCGACAACAGACTACCTTCCATATGGACAAGGCTACCATCCCTTAGAGTAACAAAAATCTCGACAATAGACTACCTTCTATAATGACAAGGCTACCATCCATTGGAGAAACAAAGATATCGATAACATACTACCTTCCATAATGGCAAGGCTACCATCCATTGGAGTAACAAAAATCATGACAACAGACTACCTTCCATAATGACAACGCTACCATCTATTGGAATAACAAAAATATCGACAACACACTACCTTCCATAATGACAAGGCTACCATGCAATGGAGTAACAAAAATCTCGGCAATAGACTACCTTCCATAATGACAAGGGTACCATCATTGGAGTAACCAAAATATCAACAAGAGACTACCTTCCATAATTACAAGGCTACAATCCATTGGAGTATAAAAAATCTCGACAACAGACTACCTTTCATAATGACAAGGCTCCCATCCATTAAAGTAACTAAAATCTCGTACACAAACTACCTTCCATAATGACTAGGCTACCATCCATTGGACTAACAAACATATCGACAACAAACTACCTTCCATAACGACAAGGCTACAATCCATTGTAGTAACAAAAATCTTGACAACAGAGTACCTTCCATAATGACAAGGCTACCATCCATTGTAGTGACAAAAATCTCGACACTATATTACCTTCTATAATGACAAGGCTACCATCCATTGGAGTAACAAAAATCTCGACAATAGACTACCTTCCATAATGACAAAGCTACCATCCACTGGAGTAACTAAAATCTCGTACACAAACTACCTTCCATAATGACTAGGCTACCATCCATTGGAGTAACAAAGATATCGACAACAGACTATCTTCTATAACGACAAGGCTACAATCCATTGTAGTAACAAAAATATCGACAACAGACTACCTTCCATAATGACAAGGCTACCATCCATTGGAGTAACAAAAATCACGACAATAGACTACTTTCCATAATAATAAGGCTACCATCCATTGGAATAACAAAGATATCGACAACAGACTATCTTCCATAACGACAAGGCTACAATCCATTGTAGTAACAAAAATCTCAACAACAGACTACCTTCCATAATGACAAGACTACCATCCATTGTAGTGACAAAAATATCGATAATATACTACCTTCTATAATGACAACACTACCATCCATTGGAATAACAAAAATCTCGATAAAATACTACGTTCCATAATAGCAAGGCTACCATCCCTTAGAGTAACAAATATCTCGACAACAGACCACCTTACATAATGACAAGGCTACCATCCATTGGAGTAACAAAAATCACGACAAGAGACTACCTTCCATAATGACAGGGCTACCATCCATTGGAATAACAAATATCTCGACAACAGACTACCTCCAATATGGACAAGGCTACCATCCCTTAGAGTAACAAAAATCTCGACAACACACTACCTTCCATAATGACAAGGCTACCATGCAATGGAGTAACAAAAATCTCGGCAATAGACTACCTTCCATAATGACAAGGCTACCATCCCTTAGAGTAAAAAAAATATCGACAATAGACTACCTTCCATAATGACAAGGCTACCATCCATTGGAGTAACAAAGATATTGACAACATACTACCTTCCATAATGTCAAGGCTACCATCCATTGGAGTAACTAAAATCTCGTACACAAACTACCTTCCATAATGACTAGGCTACCATCCATTGGAGTAACAAAGATCGACAACAGACTATCTTCTATAACGACAAGGCTACAATCCATTGTAGTAACAAAAATCTCGACAACAGACTACCTTCCATAATGACAAGGCTACCATCCATTGGAGTAACAAAAATCACGACGATAGACTACCTTCCAAAATAATAAGGCTACCATCCATTGGAATAACAAAGATATCGACAATAGACAATCTACCATAACGACAAGGCTACAATCCATTGTAGTAACAAAAATCTCGACAACAGACTACCTTCCATAATGACAAGGCTACCATCCATTGTAGTGACAAAAATATCGATAATATACTACCTTCTATAATGACAACGCTACCATCCATTGGAATAACAAAAATCTCCATAACAGACTACGTTCCATAATGGCAAGGCTACCATCCCTTAGAGTAACAAATATCTCTACAACAGACCACCTTCCATAATGACAAGGCTACCATCCATTGGAGTAACAAAAATCACGACAATAGACAACCTTCCATAATGACAGGGCTACCAACCATTGGAATAACAAAAATATCGATAACACACTACCTTCCATAATGACAAGGCTACCATGCAATGGAGTAACAAAAATCTCGGCAATAGACTACCTTCCATAATGACAAGGTTACCATCCCTTAGAGTAAAAAAAATATCGACAACAGACTACCTTCCATAATGACAAGGCTACCATCCATTGGAGTAACAAAGATATCGACAACATACTACTCCATAATGACAAGGCTACCATCCCTTAGAGTAATAAAAATCACGGCAATAGACTACCTTTCATAATGACAAGGCTATCATCCATTGGAATAACAAAAATATAGTACACAAACTACCTTCCATAAAGACTAGGCTACCATCCATTGGAGTAACAAAGATATCGACAACAGACTACCTTCCATAACGACAAGGCTACAATCAATTCTAGTAACAAAAATCTCGACAACAGACTACCTTACCTAATGACAAGGCTACCATCCATTGTAGTGACAAAAATCTCGACAATATACTACCTTCTATAATGACAAGGGTACCATCATTGGAGTAACCAAAATATCAACAAGAGACTACCTTCCATAATTACAAGGCTACAATCCATTGGAGTATAAAAAATCTCGACAAAAGACTACCTTCCATAATGACAAGGCTACCATCCATTGGAGTAACTAAAATCTCACACACAAACTACCTTCCATAATGACTAGGCTACCTTCCATTGGAGTAACAAAGATATCGACAACAGACTATCTTCCATAACGACAAGGCTACAATCCATTGTAGTAACAAAAATCTCGACAATAGACTACCTTCCATAATGACAAGGCTACCATCCATTGTAGTGACAAAAATATTGATAATATACTACCTTCTATAATGACAACGCTACCATCCATTGGAATAATATAAATCTCGACAACAGACTACCTTCCATAATGACAAGGCTACCATCCATTGGAGTAACAAAGATATCGATAACAAACTACCTTCAATAATGACAAGGCTACCATCCCTTAGAGTAACAAACATCACGACAATAGACTACCTTTCATAATGACAAGGCTACCATCCATTGGAATAACAAAAATATCGTACACAAACTACCTTCCATAATGACTAGGCTACCATCCATTGGAGTAACAAAGATATCGATAATAGACTACCTTCCATAACGACAAGGCTACAATCCATTCTAGTAACAAAAATCTCGACAACAGACTACCTTACCTAATGACAAGGCTACCGTCCATTGTAGTGACAAAAATCTCGACAATATACTACCTTCTATAATGACAATGCTACCATCCATTGGAATAACAAAAATCTCGACAACAGACTACCTTCCATATGGACAAGGCTACCATCCCTTAGAGTAACAAAAATCTCGACAATAGACTACCTTCTATAATGACAAGGCTACCATCCATTGGAGAAACAAAGATATTGATAACATACTACCTTCCATAATGGCAAGGCTACCATCCATTGGAGTAACAAAAATCATGACAACAGACTACCTTCCATAATGACAAGGCTACCATCTATTGGAATAACAAAAATATCGACAACACATTACCTTCCTTAATGACAAGGTTACCATGAAACGGAGTAACAAAAATCTCAGCAATAGACTACCTTCCATAATGATAAGGGTACCATCATTGGAGTAACCAAAATATCAACAAGAGACTACCTTCCATAATTACAAGGCTACAATCCATTGGAGTATAAAAAATCTCGACAACAGACTACCTTTCATAATGACAAGGCTACCATCCATTAAAGTAACTAAAATCTCGTACACAAACTACCTTCCATAATGACTAGGCTACCATCCATTGGACTAACAAAGATATCGACAACAAACTACCTTCCATAACGACAAGGCTACAATCCATTGTAGTAACAAAAATCTTGACAACAGACTACCTTCCATAATGACAAGGCTACCATCCATTGTAGTGACAAAAACGTCGATAATATATTACCTTCTATAATGACAAGGCTACCATCCATTGGAGTAACAAAAATCTCGACAACAGACTACCTTTCATAATGACAAGGCTATCATCCATTGGAATAACAAAAATATAGTACACAAACTACCTTCCATAATGACTAGGCTACCATCCATTGGAGTAACAAAGATATCGACAACAGACTACCTTCCATAACGACAAGGCTACAATCAATTCTAGTAACAAAAATCTCGACAACAGACTACCTTACCTAATGACAAGGCTACCATCCATTGTAGTGACAAAAATCTCGACAATATACTACCTTCTATAATGACAATGCTACCATCCATTGGAATAACAAAAATCTCGACAACAGACTACCTTCCATATGGACAAGGCTACCATCCCTTAGAGTAACAAAAATCTTGACAAAAGACTACCTTCTATAATGACAAGGCTACCATCCATTGGAGAAACAAAAATCATGACAACAGACTACCTTCCATATGGACAACGCTACCATCTATTGGAATAACAAAAATATCGACAACACACTACCTTCCATAATGACAAGGCTACTATCCATTGGAGTAAGAAAAATATCGACAACAGACTACCTTCCATAATGACAAGGCTACCATCCATTGGAGTAACTAAAATATCAACAAGAGACTACCTTCCATAATTACAAGGCTACAATCCATTGGAGTATAAAAAATCCTGACAACAGACTACCTTTCATAATGTAAAGGCTACCATCCATTAAAGTAACTAAAATCTCGTACACAAACTACCTTCCATAATGACTAGGCTACTATCCATTGGACTAACAAACATATCGACAACAAACTACCTTCCATAATGACAAGGCTACAATCCATTGTAGTAACAAAAATCTTGACAACAGACTACCTTCCATAATGACAAGGCTACCATCCATTGTAGTGACAAAAATCACGATAATATACTACCTTCTATAATGACAACGCTACCATCCAATGGAATAACAAAAATCTCGACAACAGACTACGTTCCATAATGAAAAGGCTACCATCCAATATAGTGACAAAAATCTCGACAATATATTACCTTCTATAATGACAAGGCTACCATCCATTGGAGTAACTAAAATCTCGACAACAGACTACCTTCCATAATGACAAGGCTACCATCCATTGGAGTAACTAAAATCTCGTACACAAACTACCTTCCATAATGACTAGGCTACCATCCATTGGAGTAACAAAGATATCGACAACAGACTATCTTCTATATCGACAAGGCTACAATCCATTGTAGTAACAAAAATCTAGACAACAGACTACCTTCCATAATGACAAGGCTACCATCCATTGGAGTAAAAAAAATCACAACAATAGACTACCTTCCATAATAATAAGGCTACCATCCATTGGAATAACAAAGATATCGACAACAGACTATCTTCCATAACGACAAGGCTACAATCCATTGTAGTAACAAAAATCTCGACAACAGACTACCTTCCATAATGACAAGGCTACCATCCATTGTAGTGAAAAAAATATCGATAATATACTACCTTCTATAATGACAACGCTACCATCCATTGGAATAACAAAAATCTCGATAACAGACTACGTTCCATAATGGCAAGGCTACCATCCCTTAGAGTAACAAATATCTCGACAACAGACCACCTTACATAGTGACAAGGCTACCATCCATTGGAGTAACAAAAATCACGACAAGAGACTACCTTCCATAATGACAGGGCTACCATCCATTGGAATAACAAAAATATCGACAACACACTACCTTCCATAATGACAAGGCTACCATGCAATGGAGTAACAAAAATCTCGGCAATAGACTACCTTCCATAATGACAAGGCTACCATCCCTTAGAGTAAAAAAAATATCGACAACAGACTACCTTCCATAATGACAAGGCTACCATCCATTGGAGTAACAAAGATATCGACAACATACTACCTTCCATAATGACAAGGCTACCATCCCTTAGAGTAATACAAATCACGACAATAGACTACCTTTCATAATGACAAGGCTATCATCCATTAGAATAACAAAAATATCATACACAAACTACCTTCCATAATTACTAGGCTACAATCCATTGGAGTAACAAAGATATCGACAATAGACTACCTTCCATAACGACAAGGCTACAATCCATTCTAGTAACAAAAATCTCGACAACAGACTACCTTACCTAATGACAAGGCTACCATCCATTGTAGTGACAAAAATCTCGACAATATACTACCTTTTATAATGACAATGCTACCATCCATTGGAATAACAAAAATCTCGACAACAGACTACCTTCCATATGGACAAGGCTACCATCCCTTAGAGTAACAAAAATCTCAACAATAGACTACCTTCTATAATGACAAGGCTACCATCAATTGGAGAAACAAAGATATTGATAACATACTACCTTCCATAATGGCAAGGCTACCATCCATTGGAGTAACAAAAATCATGACAACAAACTACCTTCCATAATGACAAGGCTACCATCTATTGGAATAACAAAAATATCGACAACACATTACCTTCCTTAATGACAAGGTTACCATGCAATGGAGTAACAAAAATCTCAGCAATAGACTACCTTCCATAATGATAAGGGTACTATCATTGGAGTAACCAAAATATCAACAAGAGACTACCTTCCATAACTACAAGGCTACAATCCATTTGAGTATAAAAAATCTTGACAACAGACTACCTTTTATAATGACAAGGCTACCATCCATTAAAGTAACTAAAATCTCGTACACAAACTACCTTCCATAATGACTAGGGTACCATCCATTGGACTAACAAAGATATCGACAACAAACTACCTTCCATAACGACAAGGCTACAATCCATTGTAGTAACAAAAATCTTGACAACAGACTACCTTCCATAATGACAAGGCTACCATCCATTATAGTGACAAAAATCTCGATAATATACTACCTTCTATAATGACAACGCTACCATCCAATGGAATAACAAAAATCTCGAGAACAGACTACGTTCCATAATGACAAGGCTACCATCCAATATAGTGACAAAAATCTCGACAATATATTACCTTCTATAATGACAAGGCTACCATCCATTGGAGTAACAAAAATCTCGACAACAGACTACCTTCCATAATGACAAGGCTACCATCCATTGGAGTAACTAAAATCTCGTACACAAACTACCATCCATAATGACTAGGCTACCATCCATTGGAGTAACAAAGATATCGACAACAGACTATCTTCTATAAAGACAAGGCTACAATCCATTGTAGTAACAAAAATCTCGACAACAGACTACCTTCCATAATGACAAGGCTACCATCCATTGGAGTAACAAAAATCACGACAATAGACTACCTTCCATAATAATAAGGCTACCATCCATTGGAATAACAAAGATATCAACAACAGACTATCTTCCATAACGACAAGGCTACAATCCATTGTAGTAACAAAAATCTCGACAACAGACTACCTTCGATAATGACAAGGCTACCATCCATTGTAGTGAAAAAAATATCGATAATATACTACCTTCTATAATGACAACGGTACCATCCATTGGAATAACAAAAATCTCGATAACAGACTACGTTCCATAATGGCAAGGCTACCATCCCTTAGAGTAACAAATATCTCGACAACAGACCACCTTACATAATGACAAGGCTACCATCCATTGGAGTAACAAAAATCACGACAAGAGACTACCTTCCATCATGACAGGTCTACCATCCATTGGAATAACAAAAATATCGATAATACACTACCTTCCATAATGACAAGGCTACCATGCAATGGAGTAACAAAAAATCTCGGCAATAGACTACCTTCCATAATGGCAAGGCTATAATCCCTTAGAGTAAAAAAATATCGACAACAGACTACCTTCCATAATGACAAGGCTACCATCCATTGGAGTAACAAAGATATCGACAACATACTACCTTCCATAATGACAAGGCTACCATCCCTTAGAGTAATAAAAATAACGACAATAGACTACCTTTCATAATGACAAGGCTATCATCCATTGGAATAACAAAAATATCATACACAAACTACCTTCCATAATGACTCGGCTACCATCCATTGGAGTAACAAAGATATCGACAATAGACTACCTTCCATAATGACAAGGCTACAATCCATTCTAGTAACAAAAATCTCGACAACAGACTACCTTACCTAATGACAAGGCTACCATCCATTGTAGTGACAAAAATCTCGACAATATACTACCTTCTATAATGACAATGCTACCATCCATTGGAATAACAAAAATCTCGACAATAGACTACCTTCCATATGGACAAGGCTACCATCCCTTAGAGTAACAAAAATCTCGACAATAGACTACCTTCTATAATGACAAGGCTACTATCCATTGGAGAAACAAAGATATTGATAACATACTACCTTCCATAATGGCAAGGCTACCATCCATTGGAGTAAAAAAAATCATGACAACAGACTACCTTCCATAATGACAAGGCTACCATCTATTGGAATAACAAAAATATCGACAACACATTACCTTCCTTAATCACAAGGTTACCATGCAATGGAGTAACAAAAATCTCAACAATAGACTACCTTCCATAATGATAAGGGTACCATCATTGGAGTAACCAAAATATCAACAAGAGACTACCTTCCATAATTACAAGGCTACAATCCTTTGGAGTATAAAAAATCTCGACAACAGACTACCTTTCATAATGACAAGGCTTCCATCCATTAAAGTAACTAAAATATCGTACACAAACTACCTTCAATAATGACTAGGCTACCATCCATTGGACTAACAAAGATATCAGTAACAAACTACCTTCCATAACGACAAGGCTACAATCCATTGTAGTAACAAAAATCTTGACAACAGACTACCTTCCATAATGACAAGGCTACCATCCATTGTACTGACAAAAATATCGATAATATACTACCTTATATAATGACAACGCTACCATCAAATGGAATAACAAAAATCTCGACAACAGACTACGTTCCATAATGACAAGGCTACCATCCAATATAGTGACAAAAATCTCGACAATTTATTACCTTCTATAATGACAAGGCTACCATCCATTGGAGTAACAAAAATCTCGATAACAGACTACCTTCCATAATGACAAGGCTACCATCCATTGGAGTAACTAAAATCTCGTACACAAACTACCTTCCATAATGACTAGGCTACCATCCATTGGAGTAACAAAGATATCGACAACAAAATATCTTCTAAAACGACAAGGCTACAATCCATTGTAGTAACAAAAATCTCGACAACAAACTACCTTCCATAATGACATGGCTACCATCCATTGGAGTAACAAAAATCACGACAATATACTACATTCCATAATAATATGGCTACCATCCATTGGAATAAAAAAATATCGACAACACACTACCTTCCATAATGATAAGGCTACCATGCCATGGAGTAACAAAAATCTCGGCAATAAACCACCTTCCATAATGACAAGGGTACCATCATTGGAGTAACCAAAATATCAACAAGAGACTACCTTCCATAATTACAAGGCTACAATCCATTGGAGTATAAAAAATCTCGACAACAGACTACCTTCCATAATGACAAGGCTACCATCCATTGGAGTAACTAAAATCTCACACACAAACTACCTTCCATAATGACTAGGCTACCTTCCATTGGAGTAACAAAGATATCGACAACAGACTATCTTCCATAACGACAAGGCTACAATCCATTGTAGTAACAAAAATCTCGACAATAGACTACCTTCCATAATGACAAGGCTACCATCCATTGTAATGACAAAATTATTGATAATATACTACCTTCTATAATGACAACGCTACCATCCATTGGAATAATATAAATCTCGACAACAGACTACCTTCCATAATGACAAGGCTACCATCCATTGGAGTAACAAAGATATCGATAACAAACTTCCTTCAATAATGACAAGGCTACCATCCCTTAGAGTAACAAACATCACGACAATAGACTACCTTTCATAATGACAAGGCTACCATCCATTGGAATAACAAAAATATCGTACACAAACTACCTTCCATAATGACTAGGCTACCATCCATTGGAGTAACAAAGATATCGATAATAGACTACCTTCCATAACGAAAAGGCTACAATCCATTCTAGTAACAAAAATCTCGACAACAGACTACCTTACCTAATGACAAGGCTACCATCCATTGTAGTGACAAAAATCTGGACAATATACTACCTTCTATAATGACAATGCTACCATCCATTGGAATAACAAAAATCTCGACAACAGACTACCTTCCATATGGACAAGGCTACCATCCCTTAGAGTAACAAAAATCTCGACAATAGACTACCTTCTATAATGACAAGGCTACCATCCATTGGAGAAACAAAGATATTGATAACATACTACCTTCCATAATGGCAAGGCTACCATCCATTGGAGTAACAAAAGTCATGACAACAGACTACCTTCCATAATGACAAGGCTACCATCTATTGGAATAACAAAAATATCGACAACACACTACCTTCCATAATGATAAGGCTACCATGCCATGGAGTAACAAAAATCTCAGCAATAGACTACCTTCCATAATGATAAGGGTACCATCATTGGAGTAACCAAAATATCAACAAGAGACTACCTTCCATAATTACAAGGCTACAATCCATTGGAGTATAAAAAATCTCGACAACAGACTACCTTTCATAATGACAAGGCTACCATCCATTAAAGTAACTAAAATCTCGTACACAAACTACCTTCCATAATGACTAGGCTACCATCCATTGGACTAACAAAGATATCGACAACAAACTACCTTCCATAACGACAAGGCTACAATCCATTGTAGTAACAAAAATCTTGACAACAGACTACCTTCCATAATGACAAGGCTACCATCCATTGTAGTGACAAAAACGTCGATAATATATTACCTTCTATAATGACAAGGCTACCATCCATTGGAGTAACAAAAATCTCGACGACATACTACCTTCCATAATGACAAGGCTACCATCCATTGGAGTAACTAAAATCTCGTACACAAACTACCTTCCATAATGACTAGGCAACCATCCATTGGAGTAACAAAGATATCGACAACAGACTATCTTCTATAACGACAAGGCTACAATCCATTGTAGTAACAAAAATCTCGAAAATAGACTACCTTCCATAATGTCAAGGCTACCATCCATTGGAGTAACAAAAATCACGACAATAGACTACCTTCCATAATAATAAGTCAATAATCCATATACCCTAACTTCTTCTGTCAAGTCAAATCCATTTTCTTTTAGACTGGAGAAGTCAATAATCAGTTCAGACAACACTTCCAAATTCTTCTCTGGTGTAAGGAGTGTTCTGAATGGAACTTGGTACTGTTCAGCAGAAGCCTTCTTCTGAGAACCTGCAGAAGCATTGCTACAGGTTGCCATGTTCACACTTAGGGTTTTTTCTGAGAAAACTGAAAAATGGGTTTCTTTTGAGAGAGATGAACACACAGAAAATGCAGAAAAATATTTGTGAGATTGTAAGAAACGGTAAAGGATTATTGAAAGATGTTAAAGTGCTTAAATAGATTTCAAAATACTTTTTGAAAGTGTAAACAGTTTCAAGAAAAAGAAATAAAATCATGATTACGTTTTAAAACATGATTACTTGAAACAGTTACCAGACATGTGTCTCAATGCACCCAATCAGCGTTTTGCCTTCTCAGAAGCATGCACGTGTTCTGCTTCAGAGATTTGCTGATGATTGGATGACACTTGTTTGATTTAGTGAGCAGCACGTCTATCCTTTAGTTGAAATGCTCAGAACTTTAAGAATAGCATCTGATATAATTTGCATGTTCTATCTTTCTGAAAAGAGATTGATCAGAAGTTCACAGTAAAACAAATACATTCTGAAGATAAATATATAAACTTAAAACATTTTCATTCTGGGCATATTTTCATGCTGAGATGTTTCAGAATGAAATTGAATCTATCTTCAGAAATGGGTTTAGTGAAGATATCAACCCATTGATGGTCTGTATCAATAAATTTTAAGTTCAAAATTCCTTTCTGAATATAGTCCCTAATGAAATGATGTTTTATTTCTATATGCTTAGCTCTAGAATGTAAAACGAGATTCTTACTTAAACAAATAACAGAAGTATTGTCACAGAGTATAGGGATGTTACTCTCAAAAATCTGGAAGTCTTCAAGCTGACTTTTCATCTAAAGCATTTGTGTGCTGCATCCTGCTGCTGCTATGTACTCAGCTTCTGCTGTTGATAGCGCAATTGTGGATTGCCTTTTGCTGGACCAAGAGATCAGATTTTCTCCAAGAAACTGGCAGCTTCCAGAAGTACTTTTACTCTCTACTCTGTCTCCAGCAAAGTCAGCATCGCAGTAGCCTACTAAGCTGTAATCACTAGATTTTCTATAAAATAAACCCAGATTAGTAGTACCTTTCAGATACTTGAAAATTCGCTTAACAGCTGTTAAGTGAGATTCTCTAGGATCTGATTGGAATCTAGCACAAATACAAGCGCTGAATAAGATATCAGGCCTTGAAGCTATCAGATAAAGGAGAGAACCAATCATACCTCTGTAGACCTTCTGTTCTACCTTTTTGCTTACCTCTTCTCTTTCCAGAATGCATGTGGGATGCATTGGAATCTTTGATGGCTTACATTCTGAGAAGTTAAATTTCTTCAGAAGATCTCTGACATATTTGCTCTGATGAATGTAAGTTCCCTCTGGAGTTTGATTGATCTGAATTCCTAGAAAGAATTTTAGTTCCCCCATGAGGCTCATCTCAAATTCTGCTTGCATACACTTTGCAAATTTTCTTCCAAGAGAAGGATTAGTAGATCAAAAAATAATATCATCAACATAAATTTGACAGACTAAGATGTCATTCTTAACTGACTTACAAAATAAGGTAGTGTCCACCTTCCCTCTGGTGAATTCATTTTCTAACAGAAAGTTACTTAGTCTTTCATACCAAGCTCTGGGAGCTTGTTTCAGACCTTATAGTGACTTCTTTAGTTTGAAAACATGTTCTGGATGTTTTGTATTTTCAAAATCAGGGGGTTGGTGCACATAAACCTCTTCTTCTATATAACCATTTAAGAATGCACTCTTGACATCCATCTGATACAGAGTGATGCCTCTATTAACAACAAATGAAATTAAAAGTCGGATAGATTCTATCCTGGCGACTGGAGCAAAGGTTTCTGTATAGTCTATTCCCTCTTGCTGACTATAACCTTGTGCTACCAGTCGTGCCTTGTTTCTGATGACTTCACCTTGTTCATTTAGCTTGTTTCTGAACACCAATCTTGTTCCAATGATGTTGAATCCTTTTGGTCTGGGAACAAGATCCAATACGTCATTTCTGGTGAATTGATTCAGCTCTTCTTGCATTGCTAGAATCCAGTCGTTGTCCAGAAGTGCTTCATCAATAGAAGAAGGTTCAATCAGAGGTACAAGTCCCATTAGGGATTCTTCAGAGTTTCTGAAGCTTGCTCTTGTTCTGATTGGATCTTCCTTTCTTCCTAAGATAGTTTCTTCTAGATGATCCAAGCTGCTTCTGAGTAGTCTCTTCTGAGGTTGATCAGAAGCTGTTGTAGGATTGCTAGTAGTGCTCCTTTCAGATGTTGAACGGGTGTCTGTGTTGGGAGCTTCTGATGACTTGTCTTAAGAACCTATAAATTCAATTTCCATACCTGCAAAAACTTCATTCTGCTTTGACTTTTCAGAGTCAAGCTTATCATCAAAACAAACATTGATTGATTCTTCCATAATCTGTGTTTCTATATTGTATACTCTGTACCCTCTTGAGCGTTCAGAGTATCCTAACATAATACACTTCTGTGTTTTAGAGTCAAACTTGTTCAAATAATTTTTTGTATTTAACATAAAGCAAGTACATCCAAAAGGATGAAAATATGAAATGTTGGGCTTTCTGTTCTTCCACAATTCATATGGAGTCTTTTCCAGAATAGGTCTTATTGAGATTCTATTCTGAATGTAGCACACTGTGTTTATTGCCTCTGCCCAGAAGATCTTAGCAACGTTTGTCTCATTGATCATGGTTCTGGCCATTTCTTGCAATGTTCTGTACTTTCGTTCTACAACTAAATTTTGTTGGGGAGTTCTAGGACAAGAGAAATCATGCAGAATGCCTCTGTCATTAAAGAATGACTCAAAATCTTTGTTTTCAAACTCTCCACCATGATCACTTCTGACTTTAACGATTCTAAGATCCTTTTCATTCTGAACTTGGTTACAGAAGGTAACAAACACAAAGTGTGACTCGTCCTTGTTTCTTAAGAACTTTACCCATGTCCATCTGCTATAGTCATCTATGATTACTAACCCATACTTCTTGCCACTGACTGAAGCAGTTTTAATTGGTCCAAATAAGTCAATGTGCAGAAGTTCTAATGTCTTAGAGGTAGAAACAACATTTTTAGATTTGAAAGAAGGTTTTGAAAACTTGCCTTTCTGACATGCTTCACACAGAGCATCTGAATTGAACTTCAAATTAGGAAGTCCTCTGACCAGATTGAGTTTGTTAATCTGAGATATTCTTCTCATACTAACATGCCCCAATCTTCTGTGCCAGATCCACTGCTCGTTGTTAACAGACAGAAGACACTTTACATTCTGACTTTTCTGTTCAGAAAGTTTGATTTTTTAAATGTTGTTTTTCCTCTTTCCATTAAACAGGATAGTCCCATCTTTCTGACTAACAACTTTACATGATTTTTTATTAAAGATTATATCATAACCGTTATCACTTAATTGACTTATGGATAACAGATTATGCATTAATCCATCTACTAGCAGAAAATTATTAATAGAGGAAAGATTTCCATTACCTACAGTTCCAGAGCCAATGATCTTTCCCCTCTAATTGCCTCCAAAGCCAACATGGCCTCCAGGTTTAAGTTTCAGGCTTTGGAACATATGCCTTCTTCCTGTCATGTGTCGCGAGCAGCCAGAGTCCAGGTACCATGACTGGTGTTTCTGATTTGCTGCTAAAGATATCTGCAACATGTATTATTTTATCCTTAGGTACCCAGATTTTCTTGGGTCCTGATTTGTTAGATTTACCAAAACTCTGGTTGAATTTTGGTTTCACATAATACTTACTGCTAGTGTATTTTATATCATGTGTGTGACCATACACAAAATGTGAGTTCAGAGGAGTGTGTTTAATGGTTAAATCCATTACATTCTTTGGTGTAGGAACCTTACCTTGGTATCCTATTCCCTTCCTGCCGTTTATGCTAACTCCATAGATCATTGAAGCCATTTTGCTTCTATCTATGCTTTTAGCAAAGAACTTCTGGAAACTGTGATCATACTCCTTGATGATCTCATCAGCGCTGCTGGGAGTTTCAGAAATTGGTTCCTTCTGAGAGTTTTGTAAAACATTTTCTAATTTTGAAATTTTATTTCTCAGCTCAGAATTTTCCAATTTAAGACTCTCAGTCTTATCAGAGTCAGATTCAAGATTCCTTTTCAGGTTTCTGAATTTAATTCTAATCTGCTGGTACCTTTCCAGAATTTCATTAAGGCTTTCAGCAAGTTCAGCCTTAGTAAAATTAATTGCAAAGTCAGGAAATACCTCTTCAGTATCTGATTCTGAGTCTGATTCAGAAGCTTCACTATCTTCTGAAATGTTGGCCATGAGAGCTATGTTTGCTCTCTCATTATCTGATTCTGAGTCAGCTTCAGACGAGTCAGAGTCATCCCATGTATCCATGAGACTTTTCTTCTTTTCTCTTCCAAACTTCTTTTTGGGCTTTTCCCTCTGAATCTTTGGGAAGTCACTCTTGTAGTGTCCTTGCTCATTACACTCATAGCAGATGATGTCCTTGGTGTTTGGCTTTCTGCTTCCTGAGGAGCCTTCAGATCTTTTGTATCCAGAGTAAGAATTTGTCCTTATGTATCTGGAAGAGGACTCGTTCTGATCAGATCTTCTGGGATTCCTGAACTTCCTTTGCCTCTGCTTCCACAGTTGATTCACTCTTCTGGAGAGGATAGAAAGTTCGTGTTCTTCTGATGAGGATCCATCAGATGTTTCTTCAACTGCCTGCAAAACTTTAGACTCAGATTTTTTGTTAGATTTTAATGCTAAAGGCTTACCTTGCTTCTGAGGTTCATCAGCTTCTAGCTCTATCTCATGACTTCTGAGGGAGCTGATAAGTTCCTCCAGAGAAATTTTGTTGAGATCTTTTGCTAGCTTCACTGCTGTAACCATTGGCCTCCACTGCTTTGGTAAGCTTCTGATGATCTTCTTGACGTGATCAGCAGTAGAGTATCCTTTGTCCAGAACCTTGAGACCAGCTACCAGAATTTGGAATCTTGAGAACATTGTTTCAATGGATTCACTTTCTTCCATTTTGAATGCCTCATACTTCTGAATGAGCGCAAGAGCTTTAGTTTCTTTGACCTGAACGTTGCCCTCCTGCGTCATTCTGAGTGAGTCAAACATGTTCTTTGTTGTGTCTCTGTTAGAGATCTTTTCATATTCAGCATAAGAGATGGCGCTGAGAAGGATGGTTCTGGCCTTGTGGTATTTTTTGAAGTCACACTTTTGTTGGTCAGTCATTGCTTTCCTATCAATCTTCTGACCGCTTGCATTCACAGGGTGCATGTATCCATCTGTCACCATGTGCCACAGATCAGCATCATGTGCCAGAAAGAAGCTTTCAATTTTGTCTTTCCACTAATCAAAATTTTCTCCATCAAAGACTGGAGGTTTGCCGCTGAATCTGTCTCTGTCTTCATTGTTGTCATTGCTGGTGTGATGATAAGTTCCTGCCATTGTGTTTTTCTGACGTTGGATCTTGTACTGACACAGTTAAGTGTTTTAGCTCAGAACCAGGCGCTGATACCAATTGAAGAAGTGAAAAACACAAGAAGGGAGGTTGAATTGTAAAACTGAAAATCAATGCAATGAACACGATATTTTTATCCTGGTTCGTTTGATCTCAAACTACTCCAGTGCACCCGTCAAGGTGATTTCGCCTCTCTCCAACGAGGTCTTAATCCACTATATTCAACTGAATATTACAATCTTCTTTAACAACTGTTAAAGCCTTCTTGAAGCAAACCACAAACTGGTTTCTCAAGGAATTACTTTCTTACAAAGAATTGAAATCTAGGTGTGTTAATGTTTTCTACAAAACTTTTTATCACAACTGTGATACTACACAAATTAAGCTTATGGAAACTAGATTGCTAAAATAATTGAGTAAGGAATTTTGGATCTCTTAGCAAACTGAGAGTGAGGAAGATGATGATTAGCTTTTTGGCGTGTAGATTGTTGTACAGCATTAGCCAATTCAATCTTCATTGACTTGTTTATATAGCATTGGAATTAGTGAACATTGGAGCAATAATTCTGATTCAATGCCAATAACAATCTTTCCTTATTAAGCAGATCTTGTCTGGAATGATGTCGTTGGTAATAACTCATATTGAATGCACAGAACCGTAGCCACTTACGCGTGTTCTGGCTTTGGCTCATTCTGACGCTGCTTAAATGCTGATGAACTATTGTTGTCTTTATCAATGTTTAGAGTGTTAAGCGCATATCTGTTCTTCAAGCTTCAGCATATGCGTGATTTGTTCTTCTGATTCTGGTATCTGATATAGCATCTTCTGATGCTGATGTTGATATCCAATTTTCTGATGCTGATTATGATGTACTCTTGCTGATACCCATCAGAGTTTCTGTAAAACAGAAAGTAATTTTTAGGTAGCAAATAGTTCTTACATGAATCACATAATTAATATATCATTTCATTTTGTTATCATCAAAACTTAAACTTAGGGTAGTAGATTCAAACTTTGTTCTAACACAGACTACCTTTCATAATGATAAGGCTTCCATCCAATAAAGTAACTAAAATCTCGTACACAAACTACCTTCCATATTGACTAGGCTACCATCCATTGGACTAACAAAGATATCAACAACAAACTACCTTCCATAACGACAAGGCTACAATCCATTGTAGTAACAAAAATCTTGAAAATTGACTACCTTCCATAAAGACAAGGCTACCATCCATTGTACTGACAAAAATCTCGATAATATACTACCTTATATAATGACAACGCTACCATCCAATGGAATAACAAAAATCGCGACAATAAACTACATTCCATAATGACAAGGGTACCATCCAATATAGTGACAAAAATCTCGACAACATATATCCTTTTATAATGACAAGGCTACCATCCATTGGAGTAACAAAAATCTCGACAATAGACTACCTTCCATAATGACAAGGCTACCACCCATTGGAGTAACTAAAATCTCGTACACAAACTACCTTCCATAATGACTAGGCTACCATCCATTGGAGTAACAAAGATATCGACAATAGACTATCTTCTATAACGACAAGGCTACAATCCATTGTAGTAACAAAAATCTCGACAACAGACTACCTTCCATAATGACAAGGCTACCATCCATTGGAGTAACAAAAATCCCGACAATAGACTACCTTCCATAATAATAAGGCTACCATCCATTGGAATAACAAAAATATCGACAACACACTACCTTCCATAATGACAAGGCTACCATGCAATGAAGTAACAAAAATATCGGCAATAAACTACCTTCCATAATGACAAGGCTACCATCATTGGAGTAACCAAAATATCAACAAGAGACTACCTTCCATAATTACAAGGCTATATTCCATTGGAGTATAAAAAATCTCGACAACAGACTACCTTCCATAATGACAAGGCTACCATCCATTGGAGTAACTAAAATCTCGTACACAAACTACCTTCCATAATGACTAGGCTACCTTCCATTGGAGTAACAAAGATATCGACAACAGACTATCTTCCATAACGACAAGGCTACAATCCATTGTAGTAACAAAAATCTCGACAATAGACTACCTTCCATAATGACAAGGCTACCATCTATTGTATTGACAAAAATATTGATAATATACTACCTTCTATAATGACAATGCTACCATCCATTGGAATAACAA
This sequence comes from Vicia faba, assembly GCA_948472305.1. Lineage (NCBI taxonomy): Eukaryota > Viridiplantae > Streptophyta > Magnoliopsida > Fabales > Fabaceae > Vicia > Vicia faba. Next base: position 654,125,299 of record OX451741.1, read on the forward strand.
AAATCTCGACAACAGACTACCTTCCCTAATGACAAGGCTACCATCCATTGGAGTAACAAAGATATCGATAACATACTACCTTCCATAATGACAAGGCTACCATCCCTTAGAGTTACAACAATCACGACAATAGACTACCTTTCATAATGACAAGGCTACCATCCATTGGAATAACAAAAATATCGTTCACAAACTACCTTCCATAATGACTAGGCTACCATCCATTGGAGTAACAAAGATATCGACAATAGACTACCTTCCCTAACGACAAGGCTACAATCCATTCTAGTAACAAAAATATCGACAACAAACTTCCTTACATAATGACAAGGCTACCATCCATTATAGTGACAAAACTCTCAACAATATACTACCTTCTATAATGACAATGCTACCATCCATTAGAATAACAAAAATCTCGACAACAGACTACCTTCCATATGGACAAGGCAACCATCACTTAGAGTAACAAAAATCTCGACAATCGACTACCTTCCATAATGACAAGGCTACCATCCATTGGAGTAACAAAGATATCGACAACATAGTACCTTCCATAATGACAAGGCTACCATCCATTGGAGTAACAAAAATCACGACAACAGACTACGTTCCATAATGACAAGGCTACCATACATTGGAATAACAAAAATATCTACAACACACTACCTTCCATAATGACAAGGGTACCATCATTGGAGTAGCCAAAATATCAACAAGAGACTACCTTCCATAATTACAAGGCTACAATCCATTGGAGTATAAAAAATCTCGACAACAGACTACCTTCCATAATGACAAGGCTACCATCCATTAAAGTAACTTAAATCTCGTACACAAACTACCTTCCATAATGACTAGGCTACCATCCATTGGACTAACAAAGATATCGACAACAAACTACCTTCCATAACGACAAGGCTACAATCCATTATAGTAACAAAAATCTTAACAACAGACTACCTTCCATAATGACAAGGCTACCATCCATTGTAGTGACAAAAATCTCGATAATATACTACCTTCTATATTGACAATGCTACCATCCATTGGAATAACAAAAATCTCGACAACAGACTACGTTCCATAATGACAAGGCTACCATCCCTAAGAGTAACAAAAATCTGGACAACAGACTACCTTCCATAATGACAAGGCTACCATCCATTGGAGTAACAAAGATATCGACAACATACTACCTTCAATAATGACAAGGCTACCATCCCTTAGAGTAACAAAAATCACGACAATAGACTACCTTTCATAATGACAAGGCTACCATCCATTGGAATAACAAAAATATCATTCACAAACTACCTTCCATAATGACTAGGCTACCATCTATTGGAGTAACAAAGATATCGACAATAGACTACCTTCCCTAACGACAAGGCTACAATCCATTCTAGTAACAAAAATCTCGACAACAGACTACCTTACATAATGACAAGGATACCATCCATTGTAGTGACAAAAATCCCAACAATATACTACCTTCTATAATGACAATGCTACCATCCATTGGAATAACAAAAATCTCTACAACAGACTACCTGCCATATGAACAAGGCAACCATCACTTAGAGTAACAAAAATCTCGACAATAGACTACCTTCCATAATGACAAGGCTACCATCCATTGGAGTAACAAAGATATCGACAACATAGTATCTTCCATAATGACAAGGCTACCATCCATTGGAGTAACAAAAATCACGACAACAGACTACCTTTCATAATGACAAGGCTACCATCCATTGGAATAACAAAAATATCTACAACACACTACCTTCCATAATGACAAGGCTACCATGCAATGGAGTAACAAAAATCTCGGCAATAGACTACCTTCCATAATGACAAGGGTACCATCATTGGAGTAGCCAAAATATCAACAAGAGACTACCTTCCATAATTACAAGGCTACAATCCATTGGAGTATAAAAAATCTCGACAACAGACTACCTTCCATAATGACAAGGCTACCTACCATTAAAGTAACTTAAATCTCGTACACAAACTACCTTCCATAATGACTAGGCTACCATCCATTGGACTAACAAAGATATCGACAACAAACTACCTTCCATAACGACAAGGCTAAAATCCATTATAGTAACAAAAATCTTAACAACAGACTACCTTCCATAATGACAAGGCTACCATCCATTGTAGTGACAAAAATCTCGATAATATACTACCTTCTATATTGACAACGCTACCATCCATTGGAATAACAAAAATCACGACAACAGACTACGTTCCATAATGACAAGGCTACCATCCCTAAGAGTAACAAAAATCTGGACAACAGACTACCTTCCATAATGACAAGGCTACCATCCATTGGAGTAACAAAGATATCGACAACATACTACCTTCAATAATGACAAGGCTACCATCCCTTAGAGTAACAAAAATCACGACAATAGACTACCTTTCATAATGACAAGGCTACCAACCATTGGAATAACAAAAATATCGTTCACAAACTACCTTCCATAATGACTAGGCTACCATCCATTGGAGTAACAAAGATATCGACAATAGACTACCTTCCCTAACGACAAGGCTATAATCCATTCTAGTAACAAAAATCTCGACAACAGACTACCTTACATAATGACAAGGCTACCATCCATTGTAGTGACAAAACTCTCAACAATATACTACCTTCTATAATGACAATGCTACCATCCATTAGAATAACAAAAATCTCGACAACAGACTACCTTCCATATGGACAAGGCAACCATCACTTAGAGTAACAAAAATCTCGACAATCGACTACCTTCCATAATGACAAGGCTACCATCCATTGGAGTAACAAAGATATCGACAACATAGTACCTTCCATAATGACAAGGCTACCATCCATTGGAGTAACAAAAATCACGACAACAGACTGCCTTCCATAATGACAAGGCTACCATACATTGGAATAACAAAAATATCTACAACACACTACCTTCCATAATGACAAGGCTACCATGCAATGGAGTAACAAAAATCTCGGCAATAGACTACCTTCCATAATGACAAGGGTACCATCATTGGAGTAGCCAAAATATCAACAAGAGACTACCTTCCATAATTACAAGGCTACAATCCATTGGAGTATAAAAAATCTCGACAACAGACTACCTTCCATAATGACAAGGCTACCATCCATTAAAGTAACTTAAATCTCGTACACAAACTACCTTCCATAATGACTAGGCTACCATCCATTGGACTAACAAAGATATCGACAACAAACTACCTTCCATAACGACAAGGCTACAATCCATTATAGTAACAAAAATCTTAACAACAGACTACCTTCCATAATGACAAGGCTACCATCCATTGTAGTGACAAAAATCTCGATAATATACTACCTTCTATATTGACAACACTACCATCCATTGGAATAACAAAAATCTCGACAACAGACTACGTTCCATAATGACAAGGCTACCATCCCTAAGAGTAACAAAAATCTCGACAACAGACTGCCTTCCATAATGACAAGGCTACCATCCATTGGAGTAACAAAGATATCGAAAACATACTACATTCAATAATGACAAGGCTACCATCCCTTAGAGTAACAAAAATCACGACAATAGACTACCTTTCATAATGACAAGGCTACCAACCATTGGAATAACAAAAATATCGTTCACAAACTACCTTCCATAATGACTAGGCTACCATCTATTGGAGTAACAAAGATATCGACAATAGACTACCTTCCCTAACGACAAGGCTACAATCCACTATATTCAACTGAATATTACAATCTTCTTTAACAACTGTTAAAGCCTTCTTGAAGCAAACCACAAACCGGTTTCTCAAGGAATTACTTTCTTACAAAGAATTGAAATCTAGGTGTGTTAATGTTTTCTACAAAACTTTTTATCACAACTGTGATACTACACAAATTAAGCTTATGGAAACTAGATTGCTAAAATAATTGAGTAAGGAATTTTGGATCTCTTAGCAAACTGAGAGTGAGGAAGATGATGATTAGCTTTTTGGCGTGTAGATTGTTGTACAGCATTAGCCAATTCAATCTTCATTGACTTGTTTATATAGCATTGGAATTAGTGAACATTGGAGCAATAATTCTGATTCAATGCCAATAACAATCTTTCCTTATTAAGCAGATCTTGTCTGGAATGATGTCGTATGTAATAACTCATATTGAATGCACAGAACCGTAGCCACTTACGCGTGTTCTGGCTTTGGCTCATTCTGACGCTGCTTAAATGCTGATGAACTATTGTTGTCTTTATCAATGTTTAGAGTGTTAAGCGCAGATCTGTTCTTCAAGCTTCAGCATATGCGTGATTTGTTCTTCTGATTCTGGTATCTGATATAGCATCTTCTGATGCTGATGTTGATATCCAATTTTCTGATGCTGATTATGATGTACTCTTGCTGATACCCATCAGAGTTTCTGTAAAACAGAAAGTAATTTTTAGGTAGCAAATAGTTCTTACATGAATCACATAATTAATATATCATTTCATTTTGTTATCATCAAAACTTAAACTTAGGGTAGTAGATTCAAACTTTGTTCTAACACAGACTACCTTTCATAATGATAAGGCTTCCATCCAATAAAGTAACTAAAATCTCGTACACAAACTACCTTCCATAATGACTAGGCTACCATCCATTGGACTAACAAAGATATCAACAACAAACTACCTTCCATAACGACAAGGCTACAATCCATTGTAGTAACAAAAATCTTGAAAATTGACTACCTTCCATAAAGACAAGGCTACCATCCATTGTACTGACAAAAATCTCGATAATATACTACCTTATATAATGACAACGCTACCATCCAATGGAATAACAAAAATCGCGACAATAAACTACATTCCATAATGACAAGGGTACCATCCAATATAGTGACAAAAATCTCGACAACATATATCCTTTTATAATGACAAGGCTACCATCCATTGGAGTAACAAAAATCTCGACAATAGACTACCTTCCATAATGACAAGGCTACCACCCATTGGAGTAACTAAAATCTCGTACACAAACTACCTTCCATAATGACTAGGCTACCATCCATTGGAGTAACAAAGATATCGACAATAGACTATCTTCTATAACGACAAGGCTACAATCCATTGTAGTAACAAAAATCTCGACAACAGACTACCTTCCATAATGAAAAGGCTACCATCCATTGGAGTAACAAAAATCCCGACAATAGACTACCTTCCATAATAATAAGGCTAACATCCATTGGAATAACAAAAATATCGACAACACACTACCTTCCATAATGACAAGGCTACCATGCAATGAAGTAACAAAAATATCGGCAATAAACTACCTTCCATAATGACAAGGCTACCATCATTGGAGTAACCAAAATATCAACAAGAGACTACCTTCCATAATTACAAGGCTACAATCCATTGGAGTATAAAAAATCTCGACAACAGACTACCTTCCATAATGACAAGGCTACCATCCATTGGAGTAACTAAAATCTCGTACACAAACTACCTTCCATAATGACTAGGCTACCTTCCATTGGAGTAACAAAGATATCGACAACAGACTATCTTCCATAACGACAAGGCTACAATCCATTGTAGTAACAAAAATCTCGACAATAGACTACCTTCCATAATGACAAGGCTAGCATCTATTGTAGTGACAAAAATATTGATAATATACTACCTTCTATAATGACAATGCTACCATCCATTGGAATAACAAAAATCTCGACAACAGACTACCTTCCCTAATGACAAGGCTACCATCCATTGGAGTAACAAAGATATCGATAACATACTACCTTCCATAATGACAAGGCTACCATCCCTTAGAGTTACAAAAATCACGACAATAGACTACCTTTCATAATGACAAGGCTACCATCCATTGGAATAACAAAAATATCGTTCACAAACTACCTTCCATAATGACTAGGCTACCATCCATTGGAGTAACAAAGATATCGACAATAGACTACCTTCCCTAACGACAAGGCTACAATCCATTCTAGTAACAAAAATATCGACAACAAACTACCTTACATAATGACAAGGCTACCATCCATTGTAGTGACAAAACTCTCAACAATATACTACCTTCTATAATGACAATGCTACCATCCATTAGAATAACAAAAATCTCGACAACAGACTACCTTCCATATGGACAAGGCAACCATCACTTAGAGTAACAAAAATCTCGACAATCGACTACCTTCCATAATGACAAGGCTACCATCCATTGGAGTAACAAAGATATCGACAACATAGTACCTTCCATAATGACAAGGCTACCATCCATTGGAGTAACAAAAATCACGACAACAGACTACGTTCCATAATGACAAGGCTACCATACATTGGAATAACAAAAATATCTACAACACACTACCTTCCATAATGACAAGGGTACCATCATTGGAGTAGCCAAAATATCAACAAGAGACTACCTTCCATAATTACAAGGCTACAATCCATTGGAGTATAAAAAATCTTGACAACAGACTACCTTCCATAATGACAAGGCTACCATCCATTAAAGTAACTTAAATCTCGTACACAAACTACCTTCCATAATGACTAGGCTACCATCCATTGGACTAACAAAGATATCGACAACAAACTACCTTCCATAACGACAAGGCTACAATCCATTATAGTAACAAAAATCTTAACAATAGACTACCTTCCATAATGACAAGGCTACCATCCATTGTAGTGACAAAAATCTCGATAATATACTACCTTCTATATTGACAATGCTACCATCCATTGGAATAACAAAAATCTTGACAACAGACTACGTTCCATAATGACAAGGCTACCATCCCTAAGAGTAACAAAAATCTGGACAACAGACTACCTTCCATAATGACAAGGCTACCATCCATTGGAGTAACAAAGATATCGACAACATACTACCTTCAATAATGACAAGGCTACCATCCCTTAGAGTAACAAAAATCACGACAATAGACTACCTTTCATAATGACAAGGCTACCATCCATTAGAATAACAAAAATATCATTCACAAACTACCTTCCATAATGACTAGGCTACCATCTATTGGAGTAACAAAGATATCGACAATAGACTACCTTCCCTAACGACAAGGCTACAATCCATTGTAGTAACAAAAATCTCGACAATAGACTACCTTCCATAATGACAAGGCTAGCATCTATTGTAGTGACAAAAATATTGATAATATACTACCTTCTATAATGACAATGCTACCATCCATTGGAATAACAAAAATCTCGACAACAGACTACCTTCCCTAATGACAAGGCTACCATCCATTGGAGTAACAAAGATATCGATAACATACTACCTTCCATAATGACAAGGCTACCATCCCTTAGAGTTACAAAAATCACGACAATAGACTACCTTTCATAATGACAAGGCTACCATCCATTGGAATAACAAAAATATCGTTCACAAACTACCTTCCATAATGACTAGGCTACCATCCATTGGAGTAACAAAGATATCGACAATAGACTACCTTCCCTAACGACAAGGCTACAATCCATTCTAGTAACAAAAATATCGACAACAAACTACCTTACATAATGACAAGGCTACCATCCATTGTAGTGACAAAACTCTCAACAATATACTACCTTCTATAATGACAATGCTACCATCCATTAGAATAACAAAAATCTCGACAACAGACTACCTTCCATATGGACAAGGCAACCATCACTTAGAGTAACAAAAATCTCGACAATCGACTACCTTCCATAATGACAAGGCTACCATCCATTGGAGTAACAAAGATATCGACAACATAGTACCTTCCATAATGACAAGGCTACCATCCATTGGAGTAACAAAAATCACGACAACAGACTACGTTCCATAATGACAAGGCTACCATACATTGGAATAACAAAAATATCTACAACACACTACCTTCCATAATGACAAGGGTACCATCATTGGAGTAGCCAAAATATCAACAAGAGACTACCTTCCATAATTACAAGGCTACAATCCATTGGAGTATAAAAAATCTCGACAACAGACTACCTTCCATAATGACAAGGCTACCATCCATTAAAGTAACTTAAATCTCGTACACAAACTACCTTCCATAATGACTAGGCTACCATCCATTGGACTAACAAAGATATCGACAACAAACTACCTTCCATAACGACAAGGCTACAATCCATTATAGTAACAAAAATCTTAACAATAGACTACCTTCCATAATGACAAGGCTACCATCCATTGTAGTGACAAAAATCTCGATAATATACTACCTTCTATATTGACAATGCTACCATCCATTGGAATAACAAAAATCTTGACAACAGACTACGTTCCATAATGACAAGGCTACCATCCCTAAGAGTAACAAAAATCTGGACAACAGACTACCTTCCATAATGACAAGGCTACCATCCATTGGAGTAACAAAGATATCGACAACATACTACCTTCAATAATGACAAGGCTACCATCCCTTAGAGTAACAAAAATCACGACAATAGACTACCTTTCATAATGACAAGGCTACCATCCATTAGAATAACAAAAATATCATTCACAAACTACCTTCCATAATGACTAGGCTACCATCTATTGGAGTAACAAAGATATCGACAATAGACTACCTTCCCTAACGACAAGGCTACAATCCATTCTAGTAACAAAAATCTCGACAACAGACTACCTTACATAATGACAAGGATACCATCCATTGTAGTGACAAAAATCCCAACAATATACTACCTTCTATAATTACAATGCTACCATCCATTGGAATAACAAAAATCTCTACAACAGACTACCTGCCATATGGACAAGGCAACCATCACTTAGAGTAACAAAAATCTCGACAATCGACTACCTTCCATAATGACAAGGCTACCATCCATTGGAGTAACAAAGATATCGACAACATAGTACCTTCCATAATGACAAGGCTACCATCCATTGGAGTAACAAAAATCACGACAACAGACTGCCTTCCATAATGACAAGGCTACCATACATTGGAATAACAAAAATATCTACAACACACTACCTTCCATAATGACAAGGCTACCATGCAATGGAGTAACAAAAATCTCGGCAATAGACTACCTTCCATAATGACAAGGGTACCATCATTGGAGTAGCCAAAATATCAACAAGAGACTACCTTCCATAATTACAAGGCTACAATCCATTGGAGTATAAAAAATCTCGACAACAGACTACCTTCCATAATGACAAGGCTACCATCCATTAAAGTAACTTAAATCTCGTACACAAACTACCTTCCATAATGACTAGGCTACCATCCATTGGACTAACAATGATATCGACAACAAACTACCTTCCATAACGACAAGGCTACAATCCATTATAGTAACAAAAATCTTAACAACAGACTACCTTCCATAATGACAAGGCTACAATCCATTGTAGTGACAAAAATCTCGATAATATACTACCTTCTATATTGACAACGCTACCATCCATTTGAATAACAAAAATCTCGACAACAGACTACGTTCCATAATGACAAGGCTACCATCCCTAAGAGTAACAAAAATCTGGACAACAGACTGCCTTCCATAATGACAAGGCTACCATTCATTGGAGTAACAAAGATATCGACAACATACTACCTTCAATAATGACAAGGCTACCATCCCTTAGAGTAACAAAAATCACGACAATAGACTACCTTTCATAATGACAAGGCTACCATCCATTGGAATAACAAAAATATCATTCACAAACTACCTTCCATAATGACTAGGCTACCATCTATTGGAGTAACAAAGATATCGACAATAGACTACCTTCCCTAACGACAAGGCTACAATCCATTCTAGTAACAAAAATCTCGACAACAGACTACCTTACATAATGACAAGGATACCATCCATTGTAGTGACAAAAATCCCAACAATATACTACCTTCTATAATTACAATGCTACCATCCATTGGAATAACAAAAATCTCTACAACAGACTACCTGCCATATGGACAAGGCAACCATCACTTAGAGTAACAAAAATCTCGACAATCGACTACCTTCCATAATGACAAGGCTACCATCCATTGGAGTAACAAAGATATCGACAACATAGTACCTTCCATAATGACAAGGCTACCATCCATTGGAGTAACAAAAATCACGACAACAGACTGCCTTCCATAATGACAAGGCTACCATACATTGGAATAACAAAAATATCTACAACACACTACCTTCCATAATGACAAGGCTACCATGCAATGGAGTAACAAAAATCTCGGCAATAGACTACCTTCCATAATGACAAGGGTACCATCATTGGAGTAGCCAAAATATCAACAAGAGACTACCTTCCATAATTACAAGGCTACAATCCATTGGAGTATAAAAAATCTCGACAACAGACTACCTTCCATAATGACAAGGCTACCATCCATTAAAGTAACTTAAATCTCGTACACAAACTACCTTCCATAATGACTAGGCTACCATCCATTGGACTAACAAAGATATCGACAACAAACTACCTTCCATAACGACAAGGCTACAATCCATTATAGTAACAAAAATCTTAACAACAGACTACCTTCCATAATGACAAGGCTACAATCCATTGTAGTGACAAAAATCTCGATAATATACTACCTTCTATATTGACAACGCTACCATCCATTTGAATAACAAAAATCTCGACAACAAACTACGTTCCATAATGAAAAGGCTACCATCCCTAAGAGTAACAAAAATCTGGACAACAGACTGCCTTCCATAATGACAAGGCTACCATTCATTGGAGTAACAAAGATATCGACAACATACTACCTTCAATAATGACAAGGCTACCATCCCTTAGAGTAACAAAAATCACGACAATAGACTACCTTTCATAATGACAAGGCTACCATCCATTGGAATAACAAAAATATCATTCACAAACTACCTTCCATAATGACTAGGCTACCATCTATTGGAGTAACAAAGATATCGACAATAGACTACCTTCACTAACGACAAGGCTACAATCCATTCTAGTAACAAAAATCTCGACAACAGACTACCTTACATAATGACAAGGATACCATCCATTGTAGTGACAAAAATCCCAACAATATACTACCTTCTATAATGACAATGCTACCATCCATTGGAATAACAAAAATCTCTACAACAGACTACCTGCCATATGGACAAGGCAACCATCACTTAGAGTAACAAAAATCTCGACAATAGACTACCTTCCATAATGACAAGGCTACCATCCATTGGAGTAACAAAGATATCGACAACATAGTACCTTCCATAATGACAAGGCTACCATCCATTGGAGTAACAAAAATCACGACAACAGACTACCTTTCATAATGACAAGGCTACCATCCATTGGAATAAAAAAAATATCTACAACACACTACCTTCCATAATGACAAGGCTACCATGCAATGGAGTAACAAAAATCTCGGCAATAGACTACCTTCCATAATGACAAGGGTACCATCATTGGAGTAGCCAAAATATCAACAAGAGACTACCTTCCATAATTACAAGGCTACAATCCGTTGGAGTATAAAAAATCTCGACAACAGACTACCTTCCATAATGATAAGGCTACCATCCATTAAAGTAACTTAAATCTCGTACACAAACTACCTTCCATAATGACTAGGCTACCATCCATTGGACTAACAAAGATATCGACAACAAACTACCTTCCATAACGACAAGGCTACAATCCATTATAGTAACAAAAATCTTAACAACAGACTACCTTCCATAATGACAAGGCTACCATCCATTGTAGTGACAAAAATCTCGATAATATACTACCTTCTATATTGACAACACTACCATCCATTGGAATAACAAAAATCTCGACAACAGACTACGTTCCATAATGACAAGGCTACCATCCCTAAGAGTAACAAAAATCTCGACAACAGACTACCTTCCATAATGACAAGGCTACCATCCATTGGAGTAACAAATATATCGACAACATACTACCTTCAATAATGACAAGGCTACCATCCCTTAGAGTATCAAAAATCACGACAACATACTACTTTTCATAATGACAAGGCTACCATCCATTGGAATAACAAAAATATCGTACACAAACTACCTTCCATAATGACTAGGCTACCATCCATTGGAGTAACAAAGATATCGACAACATACTACCTTCCATAATGACAAGGCTACCATCCCTTAGAGTCACAAAAATCACGACAACAGACTACCTTTCATAATGACAAGGCTACCATCCATTGGAATAACAAAAATATCGTACACAAATACCTTCAATAATGACTAGTCTTCCATCCATTGGAGTGACAAAGATATCGACAACAGACTTCCTTCTATAATGACAATGCTACAATCCATTATAGTAACAAAAAACTCGACAACAGATTACCTTCCATAATGACAAGGCTACCATTGATTGTAGTGACAAAAATCTCAACAATATACTACCTTCTATAATGACAAGTCCCCCATCCATTGGAGTAACAAAAATCTCGACAACAGACTACCTTCCATAATGACAAGGCTACAATCTATTATAGTAACAAAAATATCGACAATAGACTACCTATCATAATGACAAGGCTACCATCCATTGGAATAACAAAAATCTCGACAATAGACTACATTCCATAATGACAAGGCTACCATCCCTTATTGTAACAAAAATCTCGACAACAGACTGCCTTCCATAATGACAAGGCTATAATCCATTGGAGTATAAATTATCTTGACAACATACTACCTTCCATAATGACAAGGCTAACATCCATTGGAGTTACTAAAATCTCGTACACAATCTACCTTCCATAATGACTAGGCTACCATCCATTAGAGTAATAAAGATATCGACAATAGACTACCTTCCACAACGACAAGGATACAATCCATTATAGTAACAAAAATCTCGACAACATACTACCTTCCATAATGACAAGGCTACCATCCATTAAAGTAACTTAAATCTCGTACACAAACTACCTTCCATAATGACTAGGCTACCATCCATTGGACTAACAAAGATATCGACAACAAACTACCTTCCAAAACGACAAGGCTACAATCCATTATAGTAACAAAAATCTTAACAATAGATTACCTTCCATAATGACTAGGCTACCATCCATTGGAGTAACAAAAATCACGACAACAGACTACCTTCCATAATGACAAGGCTACCATCCATTGGAATAACAAAAATATCTACAACACACTACCTTCCATAATGACAAGGCTACCATGCAATGGAGTAACAAAAATCTCGGCAATAGACTACCTTCCATAATGACAAGGGTACCATCTATGGAGTAGCCAAAATATCAACAAGAGAATACCTTCCATAATTACAAGGCTACAATCCATTGGAGTATAAAAAATCTCGACAATAGACTACCTTCCATAATGACAAGGCTACCATCCATTAAAGTAACTAAAATCTCGTACACAAACTACCTTCCATAATGACTAGGCTACCATCCATTGGACTAACATAGATATCGACAACAAACTACCTTCCATAACGACAAGGCTACAATCCATTATAGTAACCAAAATCTTAACAACAGACTACCTTCCATAATGACAAGGCTACCATCCATTGTAGTGACAAAAATCTCTATAATATACTACCTTCTATATTGACAATGCTACCATCCATTGGAATAACAAAAATCTCGACAACAGACTACGTTCCATAATGACAAGGCTACCATCCCTAAGAGTAACAAAAATCTGGACAACAGACTACCTTCCATAATGACAAGGCTACCATCCATTGGAGTAACAAAGATATCGACAACATACTACCTTCAATAATGACAAGGCTACCATCCCTTAGAGTAACAAAAATCACGACAACATACTACTTTTCATAATGACAAGGCTACCATCCAATATAGTGACAAAAATCTCGACAAGAGACTACCTTCTATACTTACATGGCTACAATCCATTGGAGTAACAAAAATCTCGACAATAGACTACCTTCCATAATGACAAGGCTACCATCCATTGGAGTAACTAAAATCTCGACAATAGACTACCTTCCATAGTGACAAGGCTACCATCCATTGGAGTAACGAAGATATCGACAACATAGTACCTTCCATAATGACAAGGCTACCATACATTGGAGTAACAAAATTCACGACAACAGACTACATACCATAATGACAAGGCTACCATCCATTGGAATAACAAAAATATCTACAACACACTACCTTCAATAATGACAACGCTACCATGCAATGTAGTAACAAAAATCTCGGCAATAGACTACCTTCCATAATGACAAGGCTACCATCCAATATAGTGACAAAAATCTCGACAAGAGACTACCTTCTATAATTACATGGCTACAATCCATTGGAGTAACAAAAATCTCGACAATAGACTACCTTCCATAATGACAAGGCTACCATCCATTGGAGTAACTAAAATCTCGACAATAGACTACCTTCCATAGTGACAAGGCTACCATCCATTGGAGTAACGAAGATATCGACAACATAGTACCTTCCATAATGACAAGGCTACCATACATTGGAGTAACAAAATTCACGACAACAGACTACATACCATAATGACAAGGCTACCATCCATTGGAATAACAAAAATATCTACAACACACTACCTTCAATAATGACAAGGCTACCATGCAATGTAGTAACAAAAATCTCGGCAATAGACTACCTTCCATAATGACAAGGGTACCATCATTGGAGTAACCAAAATATCAACAAGAGACTACCTTCCATAATTACAAGGCTACAATCCATTGGAGTATAAAAAATCTCGACAACAGACTACCTTCCATAATGACAAGGCTACCATCCATTAATGTAACTTAAATCTCGTACACAAACTACCTTCCATAATGACTAGGCTACCATCCATTGGACTAACAAAGATATCGACAACAAACTACCTTCCATAACGACAAGGCTACAATCCATTATAGTAACAAAAATCTTAACAACAGACTACCTTCCATAATGACAAGGCTACAATCCATTGTAGTGACAAAAATCTCGATAATATACTACCTTCTATATTGACAACGCTACCATCCATTTGAATAACAAAAATCTCGACAACAGACTACGTTCCATAATGACAAGGCTACCATCCCTAAGAGTAACAAAAATCTGGACAACAGACTGCCTTCCATAATGACAAGGCTACCATTCATTGGAGTAACAAAGATATCGACAACATACAACCTTCAATAATGACAAGGCTACCATCCCTTAGAGTAACAAAAATCACGACAATAGACTACCTTTCATAATGACAAGGCTACCATCCATTGGAATAACAAAAATATCATTCACAAACTACATTCCATAATGACTAGGCTACCATCTATTGGAGTAACAAAGATATCGACAATAGACTACCTTCACTAACGACAAGGCTACAATCCATTCTAGTAACAAAAATCTCGACAACAGACTACCTTACATAATGACAAGGATACCATCCATTGTAGTGACAAAAATCCCAACAATATACTACCTTCTATAATGACAATGCTACCATCCATTGGAATAACAAAAATCTCTACAACAGACTACCTGCCATATGGACAAGGCAACCATCACTTAGAGTAACAAAAATCTCGACAATAGACTACCTTCCATAATGACAAGGCTACCATCCATTGGAGTAACAAAGATATCGACAACATAGTACCTTCCATAATGACAAGGCTACCATCCATTGGAGTAACAAAAATCACGACAACAGACTACCTTTCATAATGACAAGGCTACCATCCATTGGAATAACAAAAATATCTACAACACACTACCTTCCATAATGACAAGGCTACCATGCAATGGAGTAACAAAAATCTCGGCAATAAACTACCTTCCATAATGACAAGGGTACCATCATTGGAGTAGCCAAAATATCAACAAGAGACTACCTTCCATAATTACAAGGCTACAATCCGTTGGAGTATAAAAAATCTCGACAACAGACTACCTTCCATAATGATAAGGCTACCATCCATTAAAGTAACTTAAATCTCGTACACAAACGACCTTCCATAATGACTAGGCTACCATCCATTGGACTAACAAAGATATCGACAACAAACTACCTTCCATAACGACAAGGCTACAATCCATTATAGTAACAAAAATCTTAACAACAGACTACCTTCCATAATGACAAGGCTACCATCCATTGTAGTGACAAAAATCTCGATAATATACTACCTTCTATATTGACAACACTACCATCCATTGGAATAACAAAAATCTCGACAACAGACTACGTTCCATAATGACAAGGCTACCATCCCTAAGAGTAACAAAAATCTCGACAACAGACTACCTTCCATAATGACAAGGCTACCATCCATTGGAGTAACAAAGATATCAAAAACATACTACCTTCAATAATGACAAGGCTACCATCCCTTAGAGTAACAAAAATCACGACAATAGACTACCTTTCATAATGACAAGGCTACCAACCATTGGAATAACAAAAATATCGTTCACAAACTACCTTCCATAATGACTAGGCTACCATCTATTGGAGTAACAAAGATATCGACAATAGACTACCTTCCCTAACGACAAGGCTACAATCCATTCTAGTAACAAAAATCTCGACAATAGACTACCTTACATAATGACAAGGATACCATCCATTGTAGTGACAAAAATCTGAACAATATACTACCTTCTATAATGACAATGCTCCCATCCATTGGAATAACAAAAATCTCGACAACAGAATACCTTCCATATGGACAAGGCAACCATCCCTTAGATTAACAAAAATCTCGACAATAGACTACCTTCCATAATGACAAGGCTACCGTCCATTGGAGTAACAAAGATATCGATAACATAGTACCTTCCATAATGACTAGGCTACCATCCATTGGAGTAACAAAAATCACGACAACAGACTACCTCCCATAATGACAAGGCTACCATCCATTGGAATAACAAAAATATCTACAACACACTACCTTCCATAATGACAAGGCTACCATGCAATGGAGTAACGAAAATCTCGGCAATAGACTACCTTCCATAATGACAAGGGTACCATCATTGGAGTAGCCAAAATATCAACAAGAGACTACCTTCCGTAATTACAAGGCTACAATCCATTGGAGTATAATAAATCTCGACAACAGATAACCTTCCATAATGACAAGGCTACCATCCATTAAAGTAACTTAAATCTCGTACACAAACTACCTTCCATAATGACTAGGCTACCATCCATTGGACTAACAAAGATATCGACAACAAACTACCTTCCATAACGACAAGGCTACAATCCATTATAGTAACAAAAATCTTAACAACAGACTACCTTCCATAATGACAAAGCTACCGTCCATTGTAGTGACAAAAATCTCGATAATATACTACCTTCTATATTGACAACGCTTCCATCCATTGGAATAACAAAAATCTCGACAATAGACTACGTTCCATAATGACAAGGCTACCATCCCTGAGAGTAACAAAAATCTGGACAACAGACTACCTTCCATAATGACAAGGCTACCATCCATTGGAGTAACAAATATATCGACAACATACTACCTTCAATAATGACAAGGCTACCATCCCTTAGAGTATCAAAAATCACGACAACATACTACTTTTCATAATGACAAGGCTACCATCCATTGGAATAACAAAAATATCGTAAACAAACTACCTTCCATAATGACTAGGCTACCATCCATTGGAGTAACAAAGATATCGACAACATACTACCTTCCATAATGACAAGGCTACCATCCCTTAGAGTCACAAAAATCACGACAACAGACTACCTTTCATAATGACAAGGCTACCATCCATTGGAATAACAAAAATATCGTACACAAATACCTTCAATAATGACTAGTCTTCCATCCATTGGAGTGACAAAGATATCGACAACAGACTTCCTTCTATAATGACAATGCTACAATCCATTGTAGTAACAAAAAACTCGACAACAGATTACCTTCCATAATGACAAGGCTACTATTGATTGTAGTGACAAAAATCTCAACAATATACTACCTTCTATAATGACAAGTCCCCCATCCATTGGAGTAACAAAAATCTCGACAACAGACTACCTTCCATAATGACAAGGCTACAATCTATTATAGTAACAAAAATATCGACAATAGACTACCTTTCATAATGACAAGGCTACCATCCATTGGAATAACAAAAATCTCGACAACAGACTGCCTTCCATAATGACAAGGCTATAATCCATTGGAGTATAAATTATCTTGACAACAGACTACCTTCCATAATGACAAGGCTAACATCCATTGGAGTTACTAAAATCTCGTACACAATCTACCTTCCATAATGACTAGGCTACCATCCATTAGAGTAATAAAGATATCGACAATAGACTACCTTCCACAACGACAAGGATACAATCCATTATAGTAACAAAAATCTCGACAACAGACTACCTTCCATAATGACAAGGCTACCATCCATTAAAGTAACTTAAATCTCGTACACAAACTACCTTCCATAATGACTAGGCTACCATCCATTGGACTAACAAAGATATCGACAACAAACTACATTCCAAAACGACAAGGCTACAATCCATTATAGTAACAAAAATCTTAACAATAGATTACCTTCCATAATGACTAGGCTACCATCCATTGGAGTAACAAAAATCACGACAACAGACTACCTTCCATAATGACAAGGCTACCATCCATTGGAATAACAAAAATATCTACAACACACTACCTTCCATAATGACAAGGCTACCATGCAATGGAGTAACAAAAATCTCGGCAATAGACTACCTTCCATAATGACAAGGGTACCATCTATGGAGTAGCCAAAATATCAACAAGAGAATACCTTCCATAATTACAAGGCTACAATCCATTGGAGTATAAAAAATCTCGACAATAGACTACCTTCCATAATGACAAGGCTACCATCCATTAAAGTAACTAAAATCTCGTACACAAACTACCTTCCATAATGACTAGGCTACCATCCATTGGACTAACATAGATATCGACAACAAACTACCTTCCATAACGACAAGGCTACAATCCATTATAGTAACCAAAATCTTAACAACAGACTACCTTCCATAATGACAAGGCTACCATCCATTGTAGTGACAAAAATCTCTATAATATACTACCTTCTATATTGACAATGCTACCATCCATTGGAATAACAAAAATCTCAACAACAGACTACGTTCCATAATGACAAGGCTACCATCCCTAAGAGTAACAAAAATCTGGACAACAGACTACCTTCCATAATGACAAGGCTACCATCCATTGGAGTAACAAAGATATCGACAACATACTACCTTCAATAATGACAAGGCTACCATCCCTTAGAGTAACAAAAATCACGACAACATACTACTTTTCATAATGACAAGGCTATCATCCAATATAGTGACAAAAATCTCGACAAGAGACTACCTTCTATAATTACATGGCTACAATCCATTGGAGTAACAAAAATCTCAACAATAGACTACCTTCCATAATGACAAGGCTACCATCCATTGGAGTAACTAAAATCTCGACAATAGACTACCTTCCATAGTGACAAGGCTACCATCCATTGGAGTAACGAAGATATCGACAACATAGTACCTTCCATAATGACAAGGCTACCATACATTGGAGTAACAAAATTCACGACAACAAACTACATACCATAATGACAAGGCTACCATCCATTGGAATAACAAAAATATCTACAACACACTACCTTCAATAATGACAACGCTACCATGCAATGTAGTAACAAAAATCTCGGCAATAGACTACCTTCCATAATGACAAGGCTACCATCCAATATAGTGACAAAAATCTCGACAAGAGACTACCTTCTATAATTACATGGCTACAATCCATTGGAGTAACAAAAATCTCGACAATAGACTACCTTCCATAATGACAAGGCTACCATCCATTGGAGTAACTAAAATCTCGACAATAGACTACCTTCCATAGTGACAAGGCTACCATCCATTGGAGTAACGAAGATATCGACAACATAGTACCTTCCATAATGACAAGGCTACCATACATTGGAGTAACAAAATTCACGACAACAGACTACATACCATAATGACAAGGCTACCATCCATTGGAATAACAAAAATATCTACAACACACTACCTTCAATAATGACAAGGCTACCATGCAATGTAGTAACAAAAATCTCGGCAATAGACTACCTTCCATAATGACAAGGGTACCATCATTGGAGTAACCAAAATATCAACAAGAGAATACCTTCCATAATTACAAGGCTACAATCCATTGGAGTATAAAAAATCTCGACAACAGACTACCTTCAATAATGACAAGGCTACCATCCATTAAAGTAACTAAAATCTCGTACACAAACTACCTTCCATAATGACTAGGCTACCATCCATTGGACTAACATAGATATCGACAACAAACTACCTTCCATAACGACAAGGCTACAATCCATTATAGTAACCAAAATCTTAACAACAGACTACCTTCCATAATGACAAGGCTACCATCCATTGTAGTGACAAAAATCTCGATAATATACTACCTTCTATAATGACAACTCTACCATCCATTGGAATAACAATAATCTTGACAACATACTACGTTCCATAATGACAAGGCTACCATCCCTTAGAGTAACAAAAATCACGACAACAGACTACCTTTATAATGACAAGGCTACCATCCATTGGAATAACAAAAATATCGTACACAAACTACCTTCCATAATGACTAGGCTACCATCCATTAAAGTATCAAAGATATCGACAACAGACTACCTTCCATAACGACAAGGCTACCATCCATTGGAGTAACAAAGATATCGACAACATACTATCTTCCATAATGAAAAGGCTACCATCCCTTAGAGTAACAAAAATCACGATAAAAGACTACCTTTCATAATGACAAGGCTACCATCCATTGGAATAACAAAAATATCGTACACAAACTACCTTCAATAATGACTAGTCTACCATCCATTGGAGTAACAAAGATATCGACAACAGACTACCTTTTATAATGACAAGGCTACAATCCATTGTAGTAACAAAAATCTCAACAACAGATTACCTTCCATAATGACAAGGCTACCATTCATTGTAGTGACAAAAATATCAACAATATACTACCTTCTATAATTACAAGGATACCATCCATTGGAGTAACAAAAATCTCGAGAACAGACTACCTTCCATAATGACAAGGCTACAATCTATTATAGTAACAAAAATCTCGACTATAGACTACCTTTCATAATGACAAGGCTACCATCCATTGGAATATCAAAAATCTCGACAACAGACTACATTCCATAATGACAAGGCTACCATCCCTTAGAGTAACAAAAATCTCGACAACAGACTACCTTCCATAATGACAAGGCTTCAATCCTTTGGAGTAACTAAAATCTCATACACAAACTACCTTCCATAATGACTAGGCTACCATCCATTAGAGTAACAAAGATATCGAAAATAGACTACCTTCCACAACGACAAGGCTACAATCCACTATAGTAACAAAAATCTCGACAACAGGCTACCTTCCATAATGACAAGGCTACCATCCATTGGAGTAAAAAAAATCTCGACAACGGACTACCTTCCATAATGACAAGGCTACCATCCATTGGAGTAACTAAAATCTCGTACACAAACTACCTACCATAATGACTAGGCTACCATCCATTGGAGTAACAAAGATATCGACAACAGACTATCTTCCATAACAACAAGGCTACAATCCATTGTAGTTACAAATATATCGACAACAGACTACCTTCCATAATGACAAGGCTACCATCCATTGTAGTGAAAAAAATCTCGATAATAAACTACCTTCTATAATGACAACGCTACCATCCATTGGAATATTAAAAATCTCGACAACATAGTATGTTCCATAATGACAAGGCTACCATCCCTTAATGTAACAAATATCTCGACAACAGAACACCTACCATAATGACAAGGCAACCATCCATTGGAGTAACAAAGATATCGACAACATACTACCTTCCATAATGACAAGGCTACCATCCCTTAGAGTAACAAAAATCATGACAATAGACTACCTTTCATAATGACAAGGCTACCATCCATTGGAATAACAAAAATATGGTATACAAACTACCTTCCATATTGACTAGGCTACCATCCATTGGAGTAACAAAGATATTGACAATAGACTACCTTCCATAACAACAAGGCTACAATCCATTCTAGTAACAAAAATCTCGACAACAGACTACCTTACATAATGACAAGGCTACCATCCATTGTAGTGACAAAAATCTCGACAATATACTACCTTCTATAATGACAACACTACCATCCATTGGAATAAAAAATATCTCGACAACAGACTACCTTCCATATGAACAAGGCTAACATCCGTTAGAGTAACAAAAATATCGACAATAGACTACCTTCCATAATGACAAGGCTACCATCCATTGCAGTAACAAAGATATCGACAACGTAGTACCTTCCATAATGACAAGGCCACCCTCCATTGGAGTAACAAAAATCTTGACAATAGACTACCTTCCATAATGACAAGGCTACCATCCATTGGAATAACAAAAATATCTACAAAACACTACCTTCCATAATGACAAGGCTACCATGCAGCGGAGTAACAAAAATCTCGACAACAGACTACCTTCCATAATGACAAGGCTACCTTCCATTAGAGTAACTAAAATCTCGTACACAAACTACCTTCCTTAATGACTAGGATACCATCCATTGGAGTAACGATGATATTGACAACAGACTATCTTCCATAACGACAAGGCTACAATCCATTGTAGTAACAAATATCTCGACAACAGACTACCTTCCATAATGACAAGGCTACCATCCATTGGAATAACAAAAATATCATACACAAACTACCTTCAATAATGACTAGTCTACCATCCATTGGAGTAACAAAGATATCGACAACAGACTACCTTCCATAATGACAAGGCTATAATCCATTGTAGTAACAAAAATATCGACAACAGATTACCTTCCATAATGACAAGGCTACCATTCATTGTAGTGACAAAAATCTCAACAATATACTACCTTCTATAATTACAAGGCTACCATCCATTGGAGTAACAAAAATCTCGACAATAGACTACCTTTCATAATGACAAGGCTACAATCTATTATAGTAACAAAAATCTCGACAATAGACTACCTTTCATAATGACAAGGCTACCATCCATTAGAATAACAAAAATCTAGAGAACAGACTACATTCTATAATGACAAGGCTACCATCCATTGTAGTGACAAAAATATCGATATTATACTACCTTCTATAATGACAATGCTACCATCCATTGGAATAACAAAAATCTCGACAACAGACTATGTTCCATAATGACAAGGCTATCATCCGTTAGAGTAACAAATATCTCGACAACAAACCACCTTCCATAATGACAAGGCTACCATCCATTGGAGTAACAAAGATATCGAGAACATACTACCTTCCATAATGACAAGGCTACCATCCCTTAGAGTAACAAAAATCATGACAATAGACTACTTTTCATAATGACAAGGCTACCATCCATTGGAATAACAAAAATATCGTACACAAACTACCTTCCATAATGACTAGGCTACCATCCATTGGAGTAATAAAGATATCGACAATAGACTACCCTCCATAACGACAAGGCTACAATCCATTCTAGTAACAAAAATCTCGACAAAAGACTACCTTACATAACGACAAGGCTACCATCCGTTGTAGTGACAAAAATATCGACAATATACTACCTTCTATAATGACAACGCTATGATCCATTGGAATAACAAAAATCTCGACAACAGACTACCTTCCATATGGACAAGGCTATCATCCCTTAGAGTAACAAAAATCTCGACAATAGACTACCTTCCATAATGACAAGGCTACCATCCATTGGAGTAACAAAGATATCGACAACATAGTACCTTCCATAATGACAAGGCTACCATCCATTGGAGTAACAAAAATCACGACAATAGACTACCTTCCATAATGACAAGGCTACTATCCATTGAAATAACAAAAATATCTACAACACACTACCTACCATAATGACAAGGCTACCATGCAATGGATTAACAAAAATCTCGGCAATAGATTACCTTCCATAATGACAAGGGTATCATCATTGGAGTAAGAAAAATATCAACAAGAGACTACCTTCCATAATTACAAGGCTACAATCCATTGGAGTATAAAAAATCTCGACAACAGACTACCTTCCATAATGACAAGGCTACCATCCATTAAAGTAACTAAAATCTCGTACACAAACTACCTTCCATAATGACTAGGCTACCATCCATTGGACTAACAAAGATATCGACAACAAACTACCTTCCATAACGACAAGGCTACAATCCATTATAGTAACAAAAATCTTAACAACAGACTACCTTCCATAATGACAAGGCTATCATCCATTGTAGTGACAAAAATCTCGATAATATACTACCTTCTATAATGACAATGCTACCATCCATTGGAATAACAAAAATCTCGACAACAAACTACGTTCCATAATGACAAGGCTACCATCCCTAAGAGTAACAAAAATCACGACAATAGATTACCTTTCATAATGACAAGGCTACCATCCGTTGGAATAACAAAAATATCATACACAAATTACCTTCCATAATGACTAGGCTACCATCCATTGGAGTAACAAAGATATCGACAACAGACTACCTTCCATAACGACAAGGCTACCATCCATTGGAGTAATAAAGATATCGACAACATACTACCTTCCATAATGACAAGGCAACCATCCCTTAGAGTAACAAAAATCACGACAACAAACTACCTTTAATAATTACAAGGCTACCAGCCATTGGAATAACAAAAATATTGTACACAAACTACCTTCAATAATGACTAGTCTACCATCCATTGGAGTAACAAAGATATCGACAACAGACTACCTTCCATAACGACAAGGCTATAATCCATTGTAGTAACAAAAATCTCGACAACAGATTACCTTCCATAATGACAAGGATACCATTCATTGTAGTGACAAAAATCTCAACAATATACTACCTTCTATAATTACAAGGCTACCATCCATTGGAGTAACCAAAATTCTCGACAACAGACTACCTTCCATAATGACAAGGCTACAATCTATTATAGTAACAAAAATCTTGACAATAGACTACCTTTCATAATGACAAGGCTACCATCCATTGGAATAACAAAAATTTCGACAACAGACTACATTCCATAATGACAAGGCTACCATCCATTATAGTGACAAAAATCTCGATAATATACTACCTTCTATAATGAGAACGCTACCATCCATTGGAATAACAAAAATATCGACAACAAACTATGTTCCATAATGACAAGGCTATCATCCCTTAGAGTAACAAATATCTCGACAATAAACCACCTTCCATAATGACAAGGCTACCATCCATTGGAATAACAAAGATATCGACAACATACTACCTTCCATAATGACAAGGCTACCATCCCTTCGAGTAACAAAAACCACGACAATAGACTACCTTTCATAATGAAAAGGCTACCATCCATTGGAATATTAAAAATATCGTACACAAACGAGCTTCAAAAATGACTAGTCTACCATCCATTGGAGTAACAAAGATATCGATAACAGACTACCTTCCATAATGACAAGGCTATAATCCATTGTAGTAACAAAAATCTCGACAACATATTACCTTCCATAATGACAAGGCTACCATTCATTGTAGTGACAAAAATCTCAACAATATACTACCTTCTATAATTACAAGGCTACCATCCATTGGAGTAACAAAAATCTCGACAACAGACTACCTTCCATAATGACAAGGCTACAATCTATTATAGTAACAAAAATCTTGACAATAGAATACCTTTCATAATGAGAAGGCTACCATCCATTGGAATAACAAAAACCTCGACAACAGACTATGTTCCGTAATGACAAGGCTACCATCCATTGTAATGACAAAAATATCGATAATATACTACCTTCTATAATGACAACGCTACCATCCATTGGAATAACAAAAATCTCGACAACAGACTATGTTCCATAATGACAAGCTATCATCCCTTAGACTAACAAATATCTCGACAACAAACCACCTTCCATAATGACAAGGCTACCATCCATTGGAGTAACAAAGATATCGACAACATACTACCTTCCATAATGACAAGGCTACCATCCCTTAGAGTAACAAAAATCACGTCAATAGACTACATTTCATAATGACAAGGCTACCATCCATTGGAATAACAAAAATATCGTACACAAACTACCTTCCATAATGACAAGGCTACCATCCATTGTAGTGACAAAAATCTCGATAATATACTACCTTCTATAATGACAATGCTACCATCCATTGGAATAACAAAAATCTCGACAACAAACTACGTTCCATAATGACAAGGCTACCATCCCTAAGAGTAACAAAAATAACGACAATAGACTACCTTTCATAATGACAAGGCTACCATCCGTTGGAATAACAAAAATATCGTACACAAACTACCTTCTCTAATGACTAGGCTACCATCCATTGGAGTAAGAAAGATATCGACAACATACTACCTTCCATAATGACAAGGCTACCATCCCTTAGAGTAACAAAAATCCTGACAACAAACTAACTTTAATAATGACAAGGCTACCATCCATTGGAATAACAAAAATATCGTACACAAACGAGCTTCAAAAATGACTAGTCTACCATCCATTGGAGTAACAAAGATATCGACAACAGACTACCTTCCATAATGACAAGGCTATAATCCATTGTAGTAACAAAAATATCGACAACATATTACCTTCCATAATGACAAGGATACCATTCATTGTAGTGACAAAAATCTCAACAATATACTACCTTCTATAATTACAAGGCTACCATCCATTGGAGTAACAAAAATCTCGACAACAGACTACCTTCCATAATGACAAGGCTACAATCTATTATAGTAACAAAAATCTTGACAATAGAATACCTTTCATAATGAGAAGGCTACCATCCATTGGAATAACAAAAACCTCGACAACAGACTATGTTCCGTAATGACAAGGCTACCATCCATTGTAGTGACAAAAATATCGATAATATAATACCTTCTATAATGACAACCCTACCATCCATTGGAATAACAAAAATCTCGACAACAGACTATGTTCCATAATGACAAGCTATCATCCCTTAGAGTAACAAATATCTCGACAACAAACCACCTTCCATAATGACAAGGCTACCATCCATTGGAGTAACAAAGATATCGACAACATACTACCTTCCATAATGACAAGGCTACCATCCCTTAGAGTAACAAAAATCACGTCAATAGACTACATTTCATAATGACAAGGCTACCATCCATTGGAATAACAAAAATATCGTACACAAACTACCTTCCATAATGACAAGGCTACCATCCATTGTAGTGACAAATATCTCGATAATATACTACCTTCTATAATGACAATGCTACCATCCATTGGAATAACAAAAATCTCGACAACAAACTACGTTCCATAATGACAAGGCTACCATCCCTAAGAGTAACAAAAATAACGACAATAGACTACCTTTCATAATGACAAGGCTACCATCCGTTGGAATAACAAAAATATCGTACACAAACTACCTTCCATAATGACTAGGCTACCATCCATTGGAGTAACAAAGATATCGACAACAGACTACCTTCCATAACGACAAGGCTACCATCCCTTAGAGTAACAAAAATCACGACAACAAACTACCTTTAATAATTACAAGGCTACCATCCATTGGAATAACAAAAATATGGTACACAAACTACCTTCAATAATGACTAGTCTACCATCCATTGGAGTAACAAAGATATCGACAACAGACTACCTTCCATAACGACAAGGCTATAATCCATTGTAGAAACAAAAATATCGACAACAGATTACCTTCCATAATGACAAGGATACCATTCATTGTAGTGACAAAAATCTCAACAATATACTACCTTCTATAATTACAAGGCTACCATCCATTGAAGTAACAAAAATCTCGACAACAGACTACTTTCCATAATGACAAGGCTACAATCTATTATAGTAACAAAAATCTTGACAATAGACTACCTTTCATAATGACAAGGCTACCATCCATTGGAATAACAAAAATCTCGACAACAGACTACATTCCATAATGACAAGGCTACCATCCATTGTAGTGATAAAAATCTCGATAATATACTACCTTCTATAATGAGAACGCTACCATCCATTAGAATAACAAAAATCTCGATAACAAACTATGTTCCATAATGACAAGGCTATCATCCCTTAGAGTAACAAATATCTCGACAACAAACCACCTTCCATAATGACAAGGCTACCATCCATTGGAGTAACAATGATATCGACAACATACTACCTTCCATAATGACAAGGCTACCATCCCTTCGAGTAACAAAAACCACGACAATAGACTACCTTTCATAATGACAAGGCTACCATCCATTGGAATATCAAAAATATCATACACAAACGAGCTTCAAAAATGACTAGTCTACCATCCATTGGAGTAACAAAGATATCGACAACAGACTACCTTCCATAATGACAAGGCTATAATCCATTGTAGTACCAAAAATCTCGACAACATATTACCTTCCATAATGACAAGGCTACCATTCATTGTAGTGACAAAAATCACAACAATATACTACCTTCTATAATTACAAGGCTACCATCTATTGGAGTAACAAAATTCTCGACAACAGACTACCTTCCATAATGACAAGGATACAATCTATTATAGTAACAAAAATCATGACAATAGAATACCTTTCATAATGACAAGGCTATCATCCATTGGAATAATAAAAATCTCAACAACAGACTATGTTCTGTAATGACAAGGCTACCATCCATTGTAGTGACAAAAATATCGATAATATACTACCTTCTATAATGACAACGCTACCATCCATTGGAATAACAAAAATCTCGACAACAAACTATGTTCCATAATGACAAGCTATCATCCCTTAGAGTAACAAACATCTCGACAACAAACCACCTTCTATAATGACAAGGCTACCATCCATTGGAGTAATAAAGATATCGACAACATACTACCTTCCATAATGACAAGGCTACCATCCCTTAGAGTAACAAAAATCACGTCAATAGACTACATTTCATAATGACAAGGCTACCATCCATTGGAATAACAAAAATACCATACACAAACTATCTTCCATAATGACTAGGCTACCATCCATTGGAGTAAAAAAGATATCGACAATAGACTACCTTTCATAACGACAAGGCTACAATCCATTCTAGTAACAAAAATATCGACAACAGATTACCTTCCATAATGACAAGGATACCATTCATTGTAGGGACAAAAATCTCAACAATATACTAACTTCTATAATTACAAGGATACCATCCATTGGAGTAACCAAAATCTCGACAACAGACTACCTTCCATAATGACAAGGCTACAATCTATTATAGTAACAAAAATCTTGACAATAGACTACCTTTCATAATGACAAGGCTACCATCCATTGGAATAACAAAAATATCGACAATAGACTACATTCCATAATGACAAGGCTACCATCCATTGTAGTGACAAAAATCTCGATAATATACTACCTTCTATAATGAGAACGCTACCATCCATTGGAATAACAAAAATCTCGACAACAAACTATGTTCCATAATGACAAGGCTATCATCCCTTAGAGTAACAAATATCTCGACAACAAACCACCTTCCATAATGACAAGGCTACCATCCATTGGAGTAACAAAGATATCGACAACATACTACCTTCCATAATGACAAGGCTACCATCCCTTCGAGTAACAAAAATCACGACAATAGACTACCTTTCATAATGACAAGGCTACCATCCATTGGAATATCAAAAATATCGTACACAAACGAGCTTCAAAAATGACTAGTCTACCATCCATTGGAGTAACAAAGATATCGACAACAGACTACCTTCCATAATGACAAGGCTATAATCCATTGTAGTAACAAAAATCTCGACAACATATTACCTTCCATAATGACAAGGCTACCATTCATTGTAGTGACAAAAATCTCAACAATATACTACCTTCTATAATTACAAGGCTACCATCCATTGGAGTAACAAAAATCTCGACAACAGACTACCTTCCATAATGACAAGGCTACAATCTATTATAGTAACAAAAATCTTGACAATAGAATACCTTTCATAATGACAAGGCTACCATCCATTGGAATAACAAAAACCTCGACAACAGACTATGTTCCGTAATGACAAGGCTACCATCCATTGTAGTGACAAAAATATCGATAATATACTACCTTCTATAATGACAACGCTACCATCCATTGGAATAACAAAAA
This sequence comes from Vicia faba, assembly GCA_948472305.1. NCBI lineage: Eukaryota > Viridiplantae > Streptophyta > Magnoliopsida > Fabales > Fabaceae > Vicia > Vicia faba. Next base: position 654,155,804 of record OX451741.1, read on the forward strand.
TCTCGACAACAGACTATGTTCCATAATGACAAGCTATCATCCCTTAGAGTAACAAATATCTCGAAAACAAACCACCTTCCATAATGACAAGGCTACCATCCATTGGAGTAACAAAGATATCGACAACATACTACCTTCCATAATGACAAGGCTACCATCCCTTAGAGTAACAAAAATCACGTCAATAGACTACATTTCATAATGACAAGGCTACCATCCATTGGAATAACTAAAATATCGTACACAAACTACCTTCCATAATGACAAGGCTACCATCCATTGTAGTGACAAAAATCTCGATAATATACTACCTTCTATAATGACAATGCTACCATCCATTGGAATAACAAAAATCTCGACAACAAACTACGTTCCATAATGACAAGGCTACCATCCCTAAGAGTAACAAAAATCACGACAATAGACTACCATTCATAATGACAAGGCTACTATCCGTTGGAATAACAAAAATATCGTACACAAACTACCTTCCATAATGACTAGGCTACCATCCATTGGAGTAACAAAGATATCGACAACATACTACCTTCCATAATGACAAGGCTACCATCCCTTAGAGTAACAAAAATCACGACAACAAACTACCTTTAATAATGACAAGGCTACCATCCATTGGAATAACAAAAATATTGTACACAAACTACCTTCAATAATGACTAGTCTACCATCCATTGGAGTAACAAAGATATCGACAACAGACTACCTTCCATAATGACAAGGCTATAATCCATTGTAGTAACAAAAATCTCGACAACAGATTACCTTCCATAATGACAAGGATACCATTCATTGTAGTGACAAAAACCTCAACAATATACTACCTTCTATAATTACAAGGCTACCATCCATTGGAGTAACAAAAATCTCGACAACAGACTACCTTCCATAATGACAAGGCTACAATCTATTATAGTAACAAAAATCTTGACAATAGAATACCTTTCATAATGACAAGGCTATCATCCATTGGAATAACAAAAATCTCGACAATAGACTATGTTCCGTAATGACAAGGCTACCATCCATTGTAGTGACAAAAATATCGATAATATACTACCTTCTATAATGACAACGCTACCATCCATTGGAATAACAAAAATCTCGACAACAAACCACCTTCTATAATGACAAGGCTACCATCCATTAGAGTAACAAAGATATGGATAACATACTACCTTCCATAATGACAAGGCTACCATCCCTTAGAGTAACAAAAATCACGTCAATAGACTACATTTCAAAATGACAAGGCTACCATCCATTGGAATAACAAAAATATCATACACAAACTACCTTCCATAATGACTAGGCTACCATCCATTGGAGTAACAAAGATATCGACAATAGACTACCTTCCATAACGACAAGGCTACAATCCATTCTAGTAACAAAAATCTCGACAACAGATTACCTTCCATAATGACAAGGATACCATTCATTGTAGTGACAAAAATCTCAACAATATACTACCTTCTATAATTACAAGGCTACCATCCATTGGAGTAACCCAAATCTCGACAACAGACTACCTTCCATAATTACAAGGCTACAATCTATTATAGTAACAAAAATCTTGACAATAGACTACCTTTCATAATGACAAGGCTACCATCCATTGGAATAACAAAAATCTCGACAACAAACTATGTTCCATAATGACAAGGCTATCATCCCTTAGAGTAACAAATATCTCGACAACAAACCACCTTCCATAATGACAAGGCTACCATCCATTGGAGTAACAAATATATCGACAACATACTACCTTCCATAATGACAAGGCTACCATCCCTTCGAGTAACAAAAATCACGACAATAGACTACCTTTCATAATGACAAGGCTACCATCCATTGGAATAAAAAAAATATCGTACATAAATGACCTTCAAAAATGACTAGTCTACCATCCATTGGAGTAACAAAGATATCGACAACAGACTACCTTCCATAATGACAAGGCTATAATCCATTGTAGTAAAAAAAATCTCGACAACAGATTACCTTCCATAATGACAAGGATACCATTCATTGTAGTGACAAAAATCTCAACAATATACTACCTTCTATAATTACAAGGCTACCATCCATTGGAGTAACCAAAATCTCGACAACAGACTACCTTCCATAATGACAAGGCTACAATCTATTATAGTAACAAAAATATTGACAATAGACTACCTTTCATAATGACAAGGCTACCATCCATTGGAATAACAAAAATCTCGACAACAGACTACATTCCATAATGACAAGGCTACCATCCATTGTAGTGACAAAAATCTCGATAATATACTACCTTCTATCATGAGAACGCTACCATCCATTGGAATAACAAAAATCTCGACAACAAACTATGTTCCATAATGACAAGGCTATCATCCCTTAGAGTAACAAATATCTCGACAACAAACCACCTTCCATAATGACAAGGCTACAATCCATTGGAGTAACAATGATATCGACAACATACTACCTTCCATAATTACAAGGCTACCATCCCTTCGAGTAACAAAAACCACGACAATAGACTACCTTTCATAATGACAAGGCTACCATACATTGGAATATCAAAAATATCATACACAAACGAGCTTCAAAAATGACTAGTCTACCATCCATTGGAGTAACAAAGATATCGACAACAAACTACCTTCCATAATGACAAGGCTATTATCCATTGTAGTAACAAAAATCTCGACAACATATTACCTTCCATAATGACAAGGCTACCATTCATTGTAGTGACAAAAATCTCAACAATATACTACCTTCTATAATTACAAGGCTACCATCCATTGGAGTAACAAAAATCTCGACAACAGACTACCTTCCATAATGACAAGGCTACAATCTATTATAGTAACAAAAATCTTGACAATAGAATACCTTTCATAATGACAAGGCTATCATCCATTGGAATATCAAAAATCTCGACAACAGACTATGTTCCGTAATGACAAGGCTACCATCCATTGTAGTGACAAAAATATCGATAATATACTACCTTCTATAATGACAACGCTACCATCCATTGGAATAACAAAAATCTCGACAACAGACTATGTTCCATAATGACAAGCTATCATCCCTTAGAGTAACAAATATCTCGACAACAAACCACCTTCCATAATGACAAGGCTACCATCCATTGGAGTAACAAAGATATCGACAACATACTACCTTCCATAATGACAAGGCTACCATCCCTTAGAGTAACAAAAATCACGTCAATAGACTACCTTTCATAATGACAAGGCTACCATCCATTGGAATAACAAAAATATCGTACACAAACTACCTTCAAAAATGACTAGGCTACCATCCATTGGAGTAACAAAGATATCGACAATAGACTACCTTCCATAACGACAAGGCTACAATCCATTCTAGTAACAAAATCTCGACAACATATTACCTTCCATAATGACAAGGCTACCATTCATTGTAGTGACAAAAATCTCAACAATATACTACCTTCTATAATTACAAGGCTACCATCCATTGGAGTAACAAAAATCTCGACAACAAACTACCTTCCATAATGACAAGGCTACAATCTATTATAGTAACAAAAATCTTGACAATAGAATACCTTTCATAATGACAAGGCTACCATCCATTGGAATAACAAAAATCTCGACAACAGACTATGTTCCGTAATGACAAGGCTACCATCCATTGTAGTGACAAAAATATCGATAATATACTACCTTCTATAATGACAATGCTACCATCCATTGGAATAACAAAAATCTCGACAACAGACTATGTTCCATAATGACAAGCTATCATCCCTTAGAGTAACAAATATCTCGACAACATACCACCTTACATAATGACAAGGCTACCATCCATTGGAGTAACAAATATATCGACAACATACTACCTTCCATAATGACAAGGCTACCATCCCTTCGAGTAACAAAAATCACGACAATAGACTACCTTTCATAATGACAAGGCTACCATCCATTGGAATAAAAAAAATATCGTACATAAATGACCTTCAAAAATGACTAGTCTACCATCCATTGGAGTAACAAAGATATCGACAACAGACTACCTTCCATAATGACAAGGCTATAATCCATTGTAGTAAAAAAAATCTCGACAACAGATTACCTTCCATAATGACAAGGATACCATTCATTGTAGTGACAAAAATCTCAACAATATACTACCTTCTATAATTACAAGGCTACCATCCATTGGAGTAACCAAAATCTCGACAACAGACTACCTTCCATAATGACAAGGCTACAATCTATTATAGTAACAAAAATATTGACAATAGACTACCTTTCATAATGACAAGGCTACCATCCATTGGAATAACAAAAATCTCGACAACAGACTACATTCCATAATCACAAGGCTACCATCCATTGTAGTGACAAAAATCTCGATAATATACTACCTTCTATCATGAGAACGCTACCATCCATTGGAATAACAAAAATCTCGACAACAAACTATGTTCCATAATGACAAGGCTATCATCCCTTAGAGTAACAAATATCTCGACAACAAACCACCTTCCATAATGACAAGGCTACAATCCATTGGAGTAACAATGATATCGACAACATACTACCTTCCATAATTACAAGGCTACCATCCCTTCGAGTAACAAAAACCACGACAATAGACTACCTTTCATAATGACAAGGCTACCATACATTGGAATATCAAAAATATCATACACAAACGAGCTTCAAAAATGACTAGTCTACCATCCATTGGAGTAACAAAGATATCGACAACAAACTACCTTCCATAATGACAAGGCTATTATCCATTGTAGTAACAAAAATCTCGACAACATATTACCTTCCATAATGACAAGGCTACCATTCATTGTAGTGACAAAAATCTCAACAATATACTACCTTCTATAATTACAAGGCTACCATCCATTGGAGTAACAAAAATCTCGACAACAGACTACCTTCCATAATGACAAGGCTACAATCTATTATAGTAACAAAAATCTTGACAATAGAATACCTTTCATAATGACAAGGCTATCATCCATTGGAATATCAAAAATCTCGACAACAGACTATGTTCCGTAATGACAAGGCTACCATCCATTGTAGTGACAAAAATATCGATAATATACTACCTTCTATAATGACAACGCTACCATCCATTGGAATAACAAAAATCTCGACAACAGACTATGTTCCATAATGACAAGCTATCATCCCTTAGAGTAACAAATATCTCGACAACAAACCACCTTCCATAATGACAAGGCTACCATCCATTGGAGTAACAAAGATATCGACAACATACTACCTTCCATAATGACAAGGCTACCATCCCTTAGAGTAACAAAAATCACGTCAATAGACTACCTTTCATAATGACAAGGCTACCATCCATTGGAATAACAAAAATATCGTACACAAACTACCTTCAAAAATGACTAGGCTACCATCCATTGGAGTAACAAAGATATCGACAATAGACTACCTTCCATAACGACAAGGCTACAATCCATTCTAGTAACAAAATCTCGACAACATATTACCTTCCATAATGACAAGGCTACCATTCATTGTAGTGACAAAAATCTCAACAATATACTACCTTCTATAATTACAAGGCTACCATCCATTGGAGTAACAAAAATCTCGACAACAAACTACCTTCCATAATGACAAGGCTACAATCTATTATAGTAACAAAAATCTTGACAATAGAATACCTTTCATAATGACAAGGCTACCATCCATTGGAATAACAAAAATCTCGACAACAGACTATGTTCCGTAATGACAAGGCTACCATCCATTGTAGTGACAAAAATATCGATAATATACTACCTTCTATAATGACAATGCTACCATCCATTGGAATAACAAAAATCTCGACAACAGACTATGTTCCATAATGACAAGCTATCATCCCTTAGAGTAACAAATATCTCGACAACAAACCACCTTCCATAATGACAAGGCTACAATCCATTGGAGTAACAATGATATCGACAACATACTACCTTCCATAATTACAAGGCTACCATCCCTTCGAGTAACAAAAATCACGACAATAGACTACCTTTCATAATGACAAGGCTACCATCCATTGGAATATCAAAAATATCGTACACAAACGAGCTTCAAAAATGACTAGTCTACCATCCATTGGAGTAACAAAGATATCGACAACAGACTACCTTCCATAATGACAAGGCTATAATCCATTGTAGTAACAAAAATCTCGACAACATATTACCTTCCATAATGACAAGGCTACCATTCATTGTAGTGACAAAAATCTCAACAATATACTACCTTCTATAATTACAAGGCTACCATCCATTGGAGTAACAAAAATCTCGACAACAGACTACCTTCCATAATGACAAGGCTACAATCTATTATAGTAACAAAAATCTTGACAATAGAATACCTTTCATAATGACAAGGCTACCATCCATTGGAATAACAAAAACCTCGACAACAGACTATGTTCCGTAATGACAAGGCTACCATCCATTGTAGTGACAAAAATATCGATAATATACTACCTTCTATAATGACAACGCTACCATCCATTGGAATAACAAAAATCTCGACAACAGACTATGTTCCATAATGACAAGCTATCATCCCTTAGAGTAACAAATATCTCGAAAACAAACCACCTTCCATAATGACAAGGCTACCATCCATTGGAGTAACAAAGATATCGACAACATACTACCTTCCATAATGACAAGGCTACCATCCCTTAGAGTAACAAAAATCACGTCAATAGACTACATTTCATAATGACAAGGCTACCATCCATTGGAATAACTAAAATATCGTACACAAACTACCTTCCATAATGACAAGGCTACCATCCATTGTAGTGACAAAAATCTCGATAATATACTACCTTCTATAATGACAATGCTACCATCCATTGGAATAACAAAAATCTCGACAACAAACTACGTTCCATAATGACAAGGCTACCATCCCTAAGAGTAACAAAAATCACGACAATAGACTACCATTCATAATGACAAGGCTACTATCCGTTGGAATAACAAAAATATCGTACACAAACTACCTTCCATAATGACTAGGCTACCATCCATTGGAGTAACAAAGATATCGACAACATACTACCTTCCATAATGACAAGGCTACCATCCCTTAGAGTAACAAAAATCACGACAACAAACTACCTTTAATAATGACAAGGCTACCATCCATTGGAATAACAAAAATATTGTACACAAACTACCTTCAATAATGACTAGTCTACCATCCATTGGAGTAACAAAGATATCGACAACAGACTACCTTCCATAATGACAAGGCTATAATCCATTGTAGTAACAAAAATCTCGACAACAGATTACCTTCCATAATGACAAGGATACCATTCATTGTAGTGACAAAAACCTCAACAATATACTACCTTCTATAATTACAAGGCTACCATCCATTGGAGTAACAAAAATCTCGACAACAGACTACCTTCCATAATGACAAGGCTACAATCTATTATAGTAACAAAAATCTTGACAATAGAATACCTTTCATAATGACAAGGCTATCATCCATTGGAATAACAAAAATCTCGACAATAGACTATGTTCCGTAATGACAAGGCTACCATCCATTGTAGTGACAAAAATATCGATAATATACTACCTTCTATAATGACAACGCTACCATCCATTGGAATAACAAAAATCTCGACAACAAACCACCTTCTATAATGACAAGGCTACCATCCATTAGAGTAACAAAGATATGGATAACATACTACCTTCCATAATGACAAGGCTACCATCCCTTAGAGTAACAAAAATCACGTCAATAGACTACATTTCAAAATGACAAGGCTACCATCCATTGGAATAACAAAAATATCATACACAAACTACCTTCCATAATGACTAGGCTACCATCCATTGGAGTAACAAAGATATCGACAATAGACTACCTTCCATAACGACAAGGCTACAATCCATTCTAGTAACAAAAATCTCGACAACAGATTACCTTCCATAATGACAAGGATACCATTCATTGTAGTGACAAAAATCTCAACAATATACTACCTTCTATAATTACAAGGCTACCATCCATTGGAGTAACCCAAATCTCGACAACAGACTACCTTCCATAATTACAAGGCTACAATCTATTATAGTAACAAAAATCTTGACAATAGACTACCTTTCATAATGACAAGGCTACCATCCATTGGAATAACAAAAATCTCGACAACAAACTATGTTCCATAATGACAAGGCTATCATCCCTTAGAGTAACAAATATCTCGACAACAAACCACCTTCCATAATGACAAGGCTACCATCCATTGGAGTAACAAATATATCGACAACATACTACCTTCCATAATGACAAGGCTACCATCCCTTCGAGTAACAAAAATCACGACAATAGACTACCTTTCATAATGACAAGGCTACCATCCATTGGAATAAAAAAAATATCGTACATAAATGACCTTCAAAAATGACTAGTCTACCATCCATTGGAGTAACAAAGATATCGACAACAGACTACCTTCCATAATGACAAGGCTATAATCCATTGTAGTAAAAAAAATCTCGACAACAGATTACCTTCCATAATGACAAGGATACCATTCATTGTAGTGACAAAAATCTCAACAATATACTACCTTCTATAATTACAAGGCTACCATCCATTGGAGTAACCAAAATCTCGACAACAGACTACCTTCCATAATGACAAGGCTACAATCTATTATAGTAACAAAAATATTGACAATAGACTACCTTTCATAATGACAAGGCTACCATCCATTGGAATAACAAAAATCTCGACAACAGACTACATTCCATAATGACAAGGCTACCATCCATTGTAGTGACAAAAATCTCGATAATATACTACCTTCTATCATGAGAACGCTACCATCCATTGGAATAACAAAAATCTCGACAACAAACTATGTTCCATAATGACAAGGCTATCATCCCTTAGAGTAACAAATATCTCGACAACAAACCACCTTCCATAATGACAAGGCTACAATCCATTGGAGTAACAATGATATCGACAACATACTACCTTCCATAATTACAAGGCTACCATCCCTTCGAGTAACAAAAACCACGACAATAGACTACCTTTCATAATGACAAGGCTACCATACATTGGAATATCAAAAATATCATACACAAACGAGCTTCAAAAATGACTAGTCTACCATCCATTGGAGTAACAAAGATATCGACAACAAACTACCTTCCATAATGACAAGGCTATTATCCATTGTAGTAACAAAAATCTCGACAACATATTACCTTCCATAATGACAAGGCTACCATTCATTGTAGTGACAAAAATCTCAACAATATACTACCTTCTATAATTACAAGGCTACCATCCATTGGAGTAACAAAAATCTCGACAACAGACTACCTTCCATAATGACAAGGCTACAATCTATTATAGTAACAAAAATCTTGACAATAGAATACCTTTCATAATGACAAGGCTATCATCCATTGGAATATCAAAAATCTCGACAACAGACTATGTTCCGTAATGACAAGGCTACCATCCATTGTAGTGACAAAAATATCGATAATATACTACCTTCTATAATGACAACGCTACCATCCATTGGAATAACAAAAATCTCGACAACAGACTATGTTCCATAATGACAAGCTATCATCCCTTAGAGTAACAAATATCTCGACAACAAACCACCTTCCATAATGACAAGGCTACCATCCATTGGAGTAACAAAGATATCGACAACATACTACCTTCCATAATGACAAGGCTACCATCCCTTAGAGTAACAAAAATCACGTCAATAGACTACCTTTCATAATGACAAGGCTACCATCCATTGGAATAACAAAAATATCGTACACAAACTACCTTCAAAAATGACTAGGCTACCATCCATTGGAGTAACAAAGATATCGACAATAGACTACCTTCCATAACGACAAGGCTACAATCCATTCTAGTAACAAAATCTCGACAACATATTACCTTCCATAATGACAAGGCTACCATTCATTGTAGTGACAAAAATCTCAACAATATACTACCTTCTATAATTACAAGGCTACCATCCATTGGAGTAACAAAAATCTCGACAACAAACTACCTTCCATAATGACAAGGCTACAATCTATTATAGTAACAAAAATCTTGACAATAGAATACCTTTCATAATGACAAGGCTACCATCCATTGGAATAACAAAAATCTCGACAACAGACTATGTTCCGTAATGACAAGGCTACCATCCATTGTAGTGACAAAAATATCGATAATATACTACCTTCTATAATGACAATGCTACCATCCATTGGAATAACAAAAATCTCGACAACAGACTATGTTCCATAATGACAAGCTATCATCCCTTAGAGTAACAAATATCTCGACAACATACCACCTTACATAATGACAAGGCTACCATCCATTGGAGTAACAAAGATATCGACAACATACTACCTTCCATAATGACAAGGCTACCATCCCTTAGAGTAACAAAAATCACGTCAATAGACTACCTTTCATAATGACAAGGCTACCATCCATTGGAATAACAAAAATATCGTACACAAACGACCTTCAAAAATAACTAGGCTACCATCCATTGGAGTAACAAAGATATCTACAACATACTACCTTCCATAATGACAAGGCTATAATCCATTGTAGTAACAAAAATCTCGACAACATATTACCTTCCATAATGACAAGGCTACCATTCATTGTAGTGACAAAAATCTCAACAATATACTACCTTCTATAATTACAAGGCTACCATCCATTGGAGTAACAAAAATCTCGACAACAGACTACCTTCAATAATGACAAGGCTACAATCTATTATAGTAACAAAAATCTTGACAATAGAGTACCTTTCATAATGACAAGGCTACCATCCATTGGAATAACAAAAATCTCGACAACAAACTATGTTCCGTAATGACAAGGCTACCATCCATTGTAGTGACAAAAATATCGATAATATACTACGTTCTATAATGAGAAAGCTACCATCCATTGGAATAACAAAAATCTCGACAACAAACTATGTTCCATAATGATAAGGCTATCATCCCTTAGAGTAACAAATATCTCGACAACAAACCACCTTCCATAATGACAAGGCTACCATCCATTGGAGTAACAAAGATATCGACAACATACTACCTTCCATAATGACAAGGCTACCATCCCTTCGAGTAACAAAAACTACGACAATAGACTACCTTTCATAATGACAAGGCTACCATCCATTGGAATAACAAAAATATCATACACAAACGACCTTCAAAAATGACTAGTCTACCATCCATTGGAGTAACAAAGATATCGACAACAGACTACCTTCCATAATGACAAGGCTATAATCCATTGTAGTAACAAAAATCTCGACAACATATTACCTTCCATAATGACAAGGCTACCATTCATTGTAGTGACAATAATCTCAACAATATACTACCTTCTAAAATTACAAGGCTACCATCCATTGGAGTAACAAAAATCTCGACAACAGACTACCTTCCATAATGACAAGGCTACAATCTATTATAGTAACAAAAATCTTGACAATAGAATACCTTTCATAATGACAAGGCTACCATCCATTGGAATAACCAAAATCTCGACAACAAACTATGTTCCGTAATGACAAGGCTACCATCCATTGTAGTGACAAAAATATCGATAATATACTACCTTCTATAATGACAACACTACCATCCATTGGAATAACAAAAATCTCGACAACAGACTATGTTCCATAATGACAAGCTATCATCCCTTAGAGTAACAAATATCTCGACAACATACCACCTTACATAATGACAAGGCTACCATCCATTGGAGTAACAAAGATATCGACAACATACTACCTTCCATAATGACAAGGCTACCATCCCTTAGAGTAACAAAAATCACGTCAATAGACTACCTTTCATAATGACAAGGCTACCATCCATTGGAATAACAAAAATATCGTACACAAACGACCTTCAAAAATAACTAGGCTACCATCCATTGGAGTAACAAAGATATCTACAACATACTACCTTCCATAATGACAAGGCTATAATCCATTGTAGTAACAAAAATCTTGACAACATATTACCTTCCATAATGACAAGGCTACCATTCATTGTAGTGACAAAAATCTCAACAATATACTACCTTCTATAATTACAAGGCTACCATCCATTGGAGTAACAAAAATCTCGACAACAGACTACCTTCAATAATGACAAGGCTACAATCTATTATAGTAACAAAAATCTTGACAATAGAGTACCTTTCATAATGACAAGGCTACCATCCATTGGAATAACAAAAATCTCGACAACAAACTATGTTCCGTAATGACAAGGCTACCATCCATTGTAGTGACAAAAATATCGATAATATACTACGTTCTATAATGAGAAAGCTACCATCCATTGGAATAACAAAAATCTCGACAACAAACTATGTTCCATAATGATAAGGCTATCATCCCTTAGAGTAACAAATATCTCGACAACAAACCACCTTCCATAATGACAAGGCTACCATCCATTGGAGTAACAAAGATATCGACAACATACTACCTTCCATAATGACAAGGCTACCATCCCTTCGAGTAACAAAAACCACGACAATAGACTACCTTTCATAATGACAAGGCTACCATCCATTGGAATAACAAAAATATCATACACAAACGACCTTCAAAAATGACTAGTCTACCATCCATTGGAGTAACAAAGATATCGACAACAGACTACCTTCCATAATGACAAGGCTATAATCCATTGTAGTAACAAAAATCTCGACAACATATTACCTTCCATAATGACAAGGCTACCATTCATTGTAGTGACAATAATCTCAACAATATACTACCTTCTAAAATTACAAGGCTACCATCCATTGGAGTAACAAAAATCTCGACAACAGACTACCTTCCATAATGACAAGGCTACAATCTATTATAGTAACAAAAATCTTGACAATAGAATACCTTTCATAATGACAAGGCTACCATCCATTGGAATAACCAAAATCTCGACAACAAACTATGTTCCGTAATGACAAGGCTACCATCCATTGTAGTGACAAAAATATCGATAATATACTACCTTCTATAATGACAACACTACCATCCATTGGAATAACAAAAATCTCGACAACAGACTATGTTCCATAATGACAAGCTATCATCCCTTAGAGTAATAAATATCTCGACAACAAACCACCTTCCATAATGACAAGGCTACCATCCATTGGAGTAACAAAGATATCGACAACATACTACCTTCCATAATGACAAGGCTACCATCCCTTAGAGTAACAAAAATCACGTCAATAGACTACCTTTCATAATGACAAGGCTACCATCCATTGGAATAACAAAAATATCGTACACAAACTACCTTCCATAATGACTAGGCTACCATCCATTGGAGTAACAAAGATATCGACAATAGACTACCTTCCATAACGACAAGGCTATAATCCATTCTAGTAACAAAAATATCGACAACAGATTACCTTCCATAATGACAAGGATACCATTCATTGTAGTGACAAAAATCTCAACAATATACTACCTTCTATAATTACAAGGCTACCATCCATTGGAGTAACCAAAATCTCGACAATAGACTACCTTCCATAATGACAAGGCTACAATCTATTATAGTAACAAAAATCTTGACAATAGACTACCTTTCATAATTACGAGGCTACCATACATTGGAATAACAAAAATATCGACAACAAACTACATTCCATAATGACAAGGCTACCATCCATTGTAGTGACAAAAATCTCGACAACAGAATACCTTCCATAATGACAAGGCTACAATCCATTGGAGTATAAAAAATCTCGACAACAAACTACCTTCCATAATGACAAGGCTACCATCCATTGGAGTAACTAAAATCTCATACACAAACTACCTTCCATAATGACTAGGCTACAATCCATTAGAGTAACAAAGATATCGATAACAGACTACCTTCCACAACGACAAGGATACAATCCATTATAGTAACAAAAATCTCGACAATAGACTACCTTCCATAATGACAAGGCTACCATCCATTATAGTGACAAAAATCTCGACAATGTATTACCTTCTATAATGACAAGGCTACCATCCATTGGAGTAACAAAAATCTCGACAACAGACTACCTTCCATAATGACAAGGCTACCATGCATTGGAGTAACTAAAATCTCGTACACAAACTACCTTCCATAATGACTAGGCTACCATACATTGGAGTAACAAAGATATCGACAACAGACTATCTTCCATAACGACAAGGCTACAATCCATTGTAGTAACAAATATCTCGACAACAGACTACCTTCCATAATGACAAGGATACCATCCATTGTAGTGACAAAAATCTCGATAATATACTACCTTCTATAATGACAACACTACCATCCATTGGAATAACAAAAATCTCGACAACAGACTACCTTCCATATGGACAAGGCTACCATCCCTTAGAGTAACAAAAATCTCGACAACAGCCTACCATCCATTGAAGTAACAAAGATATCGACAACATACTACCTTCCATAATTACAAGGCTACCATCCCTTAGAGTAACAAAAATCTCGACAACAGATTACCTTCCATAATGACAAGGCTACAATCCATTAGAGTAACAAAAATGTCGACAACAGACTACCTTCCATAATGACAAGGCTATCATCCATTGGAGTAACAAAAATATCGACATCAGACTACCTTCCACAATGACAAGGCTACTATCCGTTGTAGTAAAAAAAATCTCGACAACAGACTTCCTTCCATAATGACAAGGCTACCATCCACAGCAGTAAAAAAAATCTCGACAACAGACTACCTTCCATATGACAAGGCTACCATCCGTTGGTGTAAAAAAAATATTGACAATAGACTACCTTCCATAATGACAAGGCTATAATCTATTGGAATAAAAAAAATCTCAACAACAGACCACCTTCCATAACGACAAGGCTACATTCCATTGGAGTAACAAAAATATCGACAGCAGACTACCTTCCATAATGATAAGGCTACCATCCACTGGAGTAACAAAAATCTCGACAATAGACTACCTTCCATAATTACAAGGATACCATCCATTGGAGTAAAAAAAATGTCGACAATAGACCACGGTCCATAATGACTAGGCTACCATCCATTGGAGTAACAAAAATCTCGACAAAAGACTACCTTCCATTATGGTAAGGCTACCATCCATTAGAGTAACAAAAATATCTACAACAGACTACCTTCCATAATTATAAGGCTACCATCCATATGAGTAACAAAAATATCGACAATAGACTACCTTCCATAAAGGCAAGGCTACCATCCATTGGAGTAACAAAAATCTCTACAATAGACTACCTTCCATAATGACAAGGCTATCATCCATTGGAGTAACAAAAATCTAGACAACAAACTACCTTCCATAATGACAAGGCTACCATCCATTGGAGTAACAAAAATATCGACAACAGACTACCTTCCATAATGACAAGGCTAACATCAATTGGGGTAACAAAAATATCGATAATAGACTACCTTCCATAATGACAAGGTTACCATCCATTGGTACAACAAAAATATCGACAACAGACTACCTTGCATAATGACAAGGATACCATCCATTGTAGTAAAAAAAATCTCGACAACAGACTACCTTACATATGACAAGGCTACCATCCATTGGAGTAAAAAAAGTCTCCACAACAGACTACCATCCATAATGACTAGGCTACCATCCATTGGAGTAACAAAAATCTCGACAATAGACTATCTTCAAAAATGAAAAGGCTACCATCCATTGGAGTAACAAAAATATCAACAACACATTACGTTCCATAATGACAAGGCTACCATCCATTGTAGTAAAAAAACTCTCGACAACAGAGTACCTTCCATAATGATAAGGCTTCCATCCATTGTAGTAATAAAAATCTCGACAACAGACTACCTTCCATAATGACAACGCTACCATCCATTGGAGTAATAAAAATCTCGACAAAAGACATCCTTCCATAATGGCAAGGCTACTATCCATTAGAGTAACAAAAATCTTAACAACAGACTACCTTCCATAATGACAAGGCTACCATAAATTGAGTAACAAAGATCTCGGAAATAGACTACCTTCCATAATGACAAGGCCACAATCCATATGAGTAACAAAAATATCGACATAGACTACCTTCCATAAAGACAAGGCTACCATCCATTGGAGTAACAAAAATATCGACAACAAACTACCTTCTATAAAGACAAAGCTACCATCCATTGCAGTAACAAAAATATCGACAACAGACTACCTTCCATAATGACAAGGCTATCATCCATTGGAGTAACAAAAATATCGACAACAGACTACCTTCCACAATGACAAGGCTACCATCCTTTGTAGTAAATAAAATCTCGACAAGAAACTACCATCCATAATGACAAGGCTACCATCCATTGGAGTAACAAAAATATCAACAACACACTACGTTCCATAGTGACAAGGCTACCATCCATTGAGTAACAAAGATATTGACAACAGACAACCTTCCATAATGACAAGGCTACCATCCACTACAGTAAAAAAAATCTCGACAACAGACTACCTTCCATATGACAAGGCTACCATCCGTTGTAGTAAAAAAAACTTGTCAATAGACTACCTTCCATAATGAAAAGGCTACAATCCATTCGAATAAAAAAAATCTCGACAACAGACTACCTTCCATAATGGCAAGGCTACAATCCATTGGAGTAACAAAAATATCGACAGCAAACTACCTTCCATAATGATAAGGCTACAATCCATTGGAGTAAAAAAAATCTCGAAAAAAGACTACCTTCCATAATTCCAAGGATACCATCCATTGGAGTAAAAAAAATGTCGACAATAGACCACGGTCCATAATGACTAGGCTACCATCCATTGGATTAACAAAAATCTCGACAAAAGACTTCTTTCCATAATGGTAAGGCTACCATCCATTAGAGTAACAAAAATCTCTATAACAGACTACCTTCCATAATGACAAGGCTACCATCCATTGAGTAATAAAGATCTCAAAAATAGACTAGCTTCAATAATTACAAGGCTAACATCCATATGAGTAACAAAAATATCGACAATAGACTACCTTCCATAAAGGCAAGGCTACCATCCATTGGAGTAACAAAAATATCAATAACAAACTACCTTCTATAAAGACAAAGCTACCATCCATTGCAGTAACAAAAATCTCAACAACAGACTACCTTCCATAATGACTAGGCTACCATACATTGGAGTAACAAAGATATCGACAACAGACTATCTTCCATAACGACAAGGCTACAATCCATTGTAGTAACAAATATCTCGACAACAGACTACCTTCCATAATGACAAGGATAGCATCCATTGTAGTGACAAAAATATCGATGATATACTACCTTCTATAATGACAACACTACCATCATTTGGAATAACAAAAATCTCGACAACAGACTACCTTCCATATGGACGAGGCTACCATCCCTTAGAGTAACAAAAATCTCGACAACAGACTAGCTTCCATAATGAAGAGGCTACCATCCATTGGAGTAACAAAGATATCGACAACATACTACCTTCCATAATTACAAGGCTACCATCCCTTAGAGTAACAAAAATCTCGACAACAGATTACCTTCCATAATGACAAGGCTACAATCCATTAGAGTAACAAAAATCTCGACAACACACTACCTTCCATAATGACAAGGCTATCATCCATTGGAGTAACAAAAATATCGACATCAGACTACCTTCCACAATGACAAGGCTACTATCTATTGTAGTAAAAAAAATCTCGACAACAGACTTCCTTCCATAATGACAAGGCTACCATCCACTGCAGTAAAAAAAATCTCGACAACAGACTACCTTCCATATGACAAGGCTACCATCCGTTGGAGTAAAAAAAATATTGACAATAGACTAACTTCCATAATGACAAGGCTATAATCTATTGGAATAAAAAAAATCTCAACAATAGACTACCTTCCATAATGACAAGGCTACATTCAATTGGAGTAACAAAAATATCGACAGCAGACTACCTTCCATAATGATAAGGCTACCATCCATTGGAGTAACAAAAATCTCGACAATAGACTACCTTCCATAATTCCAAGGATACCATCCATTGGAGTAAAAAAAATGTCGACAATAGACCACTGTCCATAATGACTAGGCTACCATCCATTGGATTAACAAAAATCTCGACAAAAGACTTCTTTCCATAATGGTAAGGCTACCATCCATTAGAGTAACAAAAATCTCTATAACAGACTACCTTCCATAATGACAAGGCTACCATCCATTGAGTAATAAAGATCTCAAAAATAGACTAGCTTCAATAATTACAAGGCTAACATCCATATGAGTAACAAAAATATCGACAATAGACTACCTTCCATAAAGGCAAGGCTACCATCCATTGGAGTAACAAAAATATCAATAACAAACTACCTTCTATAAAGACAAAGCTACCATCCATTGCAGTAACAAAAATCTCAACAACAGACTACCTTCCATAATGACTAGGCTACCATACATTGGAGTAACAAAGATATCGACAACAGACTATCTTCCATAACGACAAGGCTACAATCCATTGTAGTAACAAATATCTCGACAACAGACTACCTTCCATAATGACAAGGATACCATCCATTGTAGTGACCAAAATATCGATGATATACTACCTTCTATAATGACAACACTACCATCATTTGGAATAACAAAAATCTCGACAACAGACTACCTTCCATATGGACGAGGCTACCATCCCTTAGAGTAACAAAAATCTCGACAACAGACTACCTTCCATAATGAAGAGGCTACCATCCATTGGAGTAACAAAGATATCGACAACATACTACCTTCCATAATTACAAGGCTACCATCCCTTAGAGTAACAAAAATCTCGACAACAGATTACCTTCCATAATGACAAGGCTACAATCCATTAGAGTAACAAAAATCTCGACAACAGACTACCTTCCATAATGACAAGGCTATCATCCATTGGAGTAACAAAAATATCGACATCAGACTACCTTCCACAATGACAAGGCTACTATCTATTGTAGTAAAAAAAATCTCGACAACAGACTTCCTTCCATAATGACAAGGCTACCATCCACTGCAGTAAAAAAAATCTCGACAACAGACTACCTTCCATATGACAAGGCTACCATCCGTTGGAGTAAAAAAAATATTGACAATAGACTACCTTCCATAATGACAAGGCTATAATCTATTGGAATAAAAAAAATCTCAACAACAGACTACCTTCCATAATGACAAGGCTACATTCAATTGGAGTAACAAAAATATCGACAGCAGACTACCTTCCATAATGATAAGGCTACCATCCATTGGAGTAACAAAAATCTCGACAATAGACTACCTTCCATAATTCCAAGGATACCATCCATTGGAGTAAAAAAAATGTCGACAATAGACCACGGTCCATAATGACTAGGCTACCATCCATTGGATTAACAAAAATCTCGACAAAAGACTTCTTTCCATAATGGTAAGGCTACCATCCATTAGAGTAACAAAAATCTCTATAACAGACTACCTTCCATAATGACAAGGCTACCATCCATTGAGTAATAAAGATCTCAAAAATAGACTAGCTTCAATAATTACAAGGCTAACATCCATATGAGTAACAAAAATATCGACAATAGACTACCTTCCATAAAGGCAAGGCTACCATCCATTGGAGTAACAAAAATATCAATAACAAACTACCTTCTATAAAGACAAAGCTACCATCCATTGCAGTAACAAAAATCTCAACAACAGACTACCTTCCATAATGACTAGGCTACCATACATTGGAGTAACAAAGATATCGACAACAGACTATCTTCCATAACGACAAGGCTACAATCCATTGTAGTAACAAATATCTCGACAACAGACTACCTTCCATAATGACAAGGATACCATCCATTGTAGTGACAAAAATATCGATGATATACTACCTTCTATAATGACAACACTACCATCATTTGGAATAACAAAAATCTCGACAACAGACTACCTTCCATATGGACAAAACTACCATCCCTTAGAGTAACAAAAATCTCGACAACAGACTACCTTCCATAATGAAGAGGCTACCATCCATTGGAGTAACAAAGATATCGACAACATACTACCTTCCATAATTACAAGGCTACCATCCCTTAGAGTAACAAAAATCTCGACAACATATTACCTTCCATAATGACAAGGCTACAATCCATTAGAGTAACAAAAATCTCGACAACAGACTACCTTCCATAATGACAAGGCTATCATCCATTGGAGTAACAAAAATATCGACATCAGACTACCTTCCACAATGACAAGGCTACTATCTATTGTAGTAAAAAAAATCTCGACAACAGACTTCCTTCCATAATGACAAGGCTACCATCCACTGCAGTAAAAAAAATCTCGACAACAGACTACCTTCCATATGACAAGGCTACCATCCGTTGGAGTAAAAAAAATATTGACAATAGACTACCTTCCATAATGACAAGGCTATAATCTATTGGAATAAAAAAAATCTCAACAACAGACTACCTTCCATAATGACAAGGCTACATTCAATTGGAGTAACAAAAATATCGACAGCAGACTACCTTCCATAATGATAAGGCTACCATCCATTGGAGTAACAAAAATCTCGACAATAGACTACCTTCCATAATTACAAGGATACCATCCATTGGAGTAAAAAAAATGTCGACAATAGACCACGGTCCATAATGACTAGGCTACCATCCATTGGAGTAACAAAAATCTCGACAAAAGACTACCTTCCATTATGGTAAGGCTACCATCCATTAGAGTAACAAAAATCTCTACAACAGACTACCTTCCATAATACAGATCTTGAAAATAGACTACCTTCCATAATTATAAGGCTACCATCCATATGAGTAACAAAAATATCGACAATAGACTACCTTCCATAAAGGCAAGGCTACCATCCATTGGAGTAACAAAAATCTCTACAATAGACTACCTTCCATAATGACAAGGCTATCATCCATTGGAGTAACAAAAATCTAGACAACAAACTACCTTCTATAATGACAAGGCTACCATCCATTGGAGTAACAAAAATATTGACCACATACTACCTTCCATAATGACAAGGCTAACATCCATTGGGGTAACAAAAATATCGATAATAGACTACCTTCCATAATGACAAGGTTACCATCCATTGGTACAACAAAAATATCGACAACAGACTACCTTGCATAATGACAAGGATACCATCCATTGGAGTAAAAAAAGTCTCCACAACAGACTACCATCCATAATGACTAGGCTACCATCCATTGGAGTAACAAAAATCTCGACAATAGACTATCTTCAAAAATGAAAAGGCTACCATCCATTGGAGTAACAAAAATATCAACAACACATTACGTTCCATAATGACAAGGCTACCATCCATTGGAGTAACAAAAATCTCGACAATAGACTACGTTCCATAAAGACAAGGCCAACATCCATTAGAGTAACAAAAATCTTGACAAAAGACTACCTTCCATAATGAAAAGGCTACCATCCATAGGGTAACAAAGATATCGACAATAAACTACTTGGCATAATGAAAAGGCTACCATCCATTGAGTAACAAAGATATCGACAACATACTACCTTCCATAATGACAAAGCTACCATCCATTGTAGTAAAAAAACTCTCGACAATAGAGTACCTACCATAATGATAAGGCTTCCATCCATTGTAGTAATAAAAATCTCGACAACAGACTACCTTCCATAATGACAACGCTACCATCCATTGGAGTAATAAAAATCTCGACAAAAGACATCCTTCCATAATGGCAAGGCTACCATCCATTAGAGTAACAAAAATCTCTACAACAGACTACCTTCCATAATGACAAGGCTACCATAAATTGAGTAACAAATATCTCGGAAATAGACTACCTTCCATAATGACAAGGCCACCATCCATATGAGTAACAAAAATATCGATAATAGACTACCTTCCATAAAGACAAGGCTACCATCCATTGGAGTAACAAAAATATCGACAACAGACTACCTTCTATAAAGACAAAGCTACCATCCATTGCAGTAACAAAAATCTCGACAACAGACTACCTTCCATAATGACAAGGCTATCATCCATTAGAGTAACAAAAATATCGACAGTAGACTACCTTCCACAATGACAAGGCTACAATCCTTTGTAGTAAAAAAAATCTCGACAAGAAACTACCTTCCATAATGACAAGGCTACCATCCATTGGAGTAACAAAAATATCAACAACACACTATGTTCCATAGTGACAAGGCTACCATCCATTGAGTAACAAAGGTATTGACAACAGACAACCTTCCATAATGACAAGGCTACCATCCACTACAGTAAAAAAAATCTCGACAACAGACTACCTTCCATATGACAAGGCTACCATCCGTTGTAGTAAAAAAAACTTGTCAATAGACTACCTTCCATAATGACAAGGCTACAATCCATTCGAATAAAAAAAATCTCGACAACAGACTACCTTCCATAATGGCAAGGCTACAATCCATTGGAGTAACAAAAATATCGACAGCAAACTACCTTCCATAATGATAAGGCTACCATCCATTGGAGTAAAAAAAATCTCGAAAAAAGACTACCTTCCATAATTACAAGGATACCATCCATTGGAGTAAAAAAAATGTCGACAATAGACCTCGGTCCATAATGACTAGGCTACCATCCATTGGATTAACAAAAATCTCGACAAAAGACTTCCTTCCATAATGGTAAGGCTACCATCCATTAGAGTAACAAAAATCTCTACAACAGACTACCTTCCATAATGACAAGGCTACCATCCATTGAGTAATAAAGATCTCGAAAATAGACTAGCTTCAATAATTACAAGGATAACATCCATATGAGTAACAAAAATATCGACAATAGACTACATTCCATAAAGGCAAGGCTACCATCCATTGGAGTAACAAAAATATCAATAACAAACTACCTTCTATAAAGACAAAGCTACCATCCATTGCAGTAACAAAAATCTCGACAACAGACTACCTTCCATAATGATAAGGCTAGCATCCATTGGAGTAACAAAAATCTCTACAATAAACTACCTTCCATAATGACAAGGCTATCATCCATTGGAGTAACAAAAATCTAGACAACAAACTACCTTCCATAATGACAAGGCTACCGTCCATTGGAGTAACAAAAATATCGACAACAGAATACCTTCCATAATGGCAAGGCTACCATCCATTAGAGTAACAAAAATCTCTACAACAGACTACCTTCCATAATGACAAGGCTACCATCCATTGAGTAAAAAAGATCTCAGAAATAGACTACCTTCCATAATGACAAGGCCACCATCCATATGAGTAACAAAAATATCGACAATAGACTACCTTCCATAAAGACAAGGCTACCATCCATTGGAGTAACAAAAATATCAACAAGAGACAACCTTCTATAAAGACAAGGCTACCATCCATTGCAGTAACCAAAATCTCGACAACAGACTACCTTCCATAATGACATGGCTACCATACATTGGAGTAACAAAAATCTCTATAACAGACTACCTTCCATAATGACAAGGCTAACATCCATTGGGGTAACAAAAATATCGACAACAAACTACCTTCCATAATGACAAGGCTACCATCCATTGGTGTAACAAAAATATCAACAACACACTACGTTCCATAGTGACAAGGCTACCATCCATTGGAGTAACAAAAATCTCGACAACAGACTACCTTCCATAAAGAAAAGGCTACCATCCTTTAGAGTAACAAAAATCTCGATATTACACTACCTTCCATAATGACAAGGCTACCATCCATTGGTGTTACAAAAAACTATACAACAGACTTCCTTCCATAATGACAAGGCTACCATCCATTAGAGTAACAAAAATATCGTCAACAAACTACGTCCCATAAAGACAAGGCTACCATCCATTAGAGTAACAAAAATCTCGACAATAGACTACCTTCCATAATGACAAGGCTACCATCCATTGGAGTAACAAAAATATCTACAATAGACTACCTTCCATAATGACAAGGCTACCATCCATTGGAGTAAAACAAATCTTGACAATAGACTACCTTCCATAATGACAAGGCTAGTATCCATTGAGTAACAAGGATATCGACAATAGACTACCTTCCATAATGACAAGGCTACCATCCATTGAGTAAAAAAGATATCGACAACAGACTACCTTCCATAATGACAAGGCAACCATCCATTGAGTAAAAAAGATATCGACAACAGACTACTTTCCATAATGACAAGGATATCATCCATTGGAGTAAAAAAAATCTCGACAACAGACTACCTTACATATGACAAGGCTACCATCCATTGGAGTAAAAAAAGTCTCGACAACGGCTACCATCCATTGGAGTAACAAAAATCTCGATAATAGACTATCTTCAAAAATGAAAAGTCTACCATCCATTGGAGTAACAAAAATCTCGACAATAGACTACCTTCCATAATGACAAGGCTACCATCCATTGGAGTAACAAAAATATCTACAATAGACTACCTTCCATAATGACAAGGCTACCATCCATTGGAGTAACAAAAATATCGACAACAGACTACGTTCCATAAAGACAAGGCTGCCATCCATTAGAGTAACAAAAATATCGACAACAGACTACCTTCCATAATGACAAGGCTACCATCCATTAGAGTAACAAAAATATCGACAATAAACTACCTTCCATAATGACAAGGCTACCATCATTGGAGTAACAAAAATCTTGACAACAGACTACCTTCCATAATGACAAGGCTAGCTTGCATTGAGTAACAAAGATATCGACAACAGACTACCTTCCATAATGACAAGGCTACCATCCATTGAGTAACAAAGATATCGACAACCGACTACATTCCATAATGACAAGGATACCATCCATTGGAGTAAAAAAAATCTCGACAACAGACTACCTTACATATGACAAGGCTACCATCCATTGGATTAATAAAAATCTGAACAACTGATTACCTTCCATAATGACAAGGCTACAATCCATTAGAGTAACAAAAATCTCGACAACAGACTACCTTCCATAATGACAAGGCTATCATCCATTGGAGTAACAAAAATATCGACATCAGACTACCTTCCACAATGACAAGGCTACTATCCATTGTAGTAAAAAAAATCTCGACAACAGACTTCCTTCCATAATGACAAGGCTACCATCCATTGAGTAACAAAGATATCGACAACAGACTACCTGCCATAATGACAAGGCTACCATCCATTGAGTAACAAAGATATCGACAATAAACTACCTTCCATAATGACAAGGCTACCATCCACTGCAGTAAAAAAAATCTCGACAACAGACTACCTGCCATAATGACAAGGCTACCATCCATTGAGTAACAAAGATATCGACAATAGACTACCTTCCATAATGACAAGGCTACAATCCATTGGAGTAACAAAAATATCGACAGCAGACTACCTTCTATAATGATAAGGCTACCATCCATTGGAGTAACAAAAATCTCGACAACAGACTACCTTCCATAATTACAAGGATACCATCCATTGGAGTAAAAAAAATGTCGACAATAGACCACGGTCCATAATGACTAGGCTACCATCCATTTGAGTAACAAAAATCTCGACAAAAGACTACCTTCCATTATGGTAAGGCTACCATTCATTAGAGTAACAAAAATCTCTACAACAGACTACCTTCCATAATAAAGATCTCGAAAATAGACTACCTTCCATAATTACAAGGCTACCATCCATATGAGTAACAAAAATATCGACAATAGACTACCTTCCATAAAGGCAAGGCTACCATCCATTGGAGTAACAAAAATCTCTACAATAGACTACCTTCCATAATGACAAGGCTATCATCCATTGGAGTAACAAAAATCTAGACAACAAACTACCTTCCATAATGACAAGGCTACCATCCATTGGATTAACAAAAATATCGACAACAGACTACCTTCCATAATGACAAGGCTAACATCCATTGGGGTAACAAAAATATGGATAATAGACTACCTTCCATAATGACAAGGTTACCATCCATTGGTACAACAAAAATATCGACAACAGACTACCTTGCATAATGACAAGGATACCATCCATTGTAGTAAAAAAAATCTCGACAACAGACTACCTTACATATGACAAGGCTACCATCCATTGGAGTAAAAAAAGTCTCCACAACAGACTACCATCCATAATGACTAGGCTACCATCCATTGGAGTAACAAAAATCTCGACAATAGACTATCTTCAAAAATGAAAAGGCTACCATCCATTGGAGTAACAAAAATATCAACAACACATTACGTTCAATAATGACAAGGCTACCATCCATTGGAGTAACAAAAATCTCGACAATAGACTACGTTCCATAAAGACAAGGCCAACATCCATTAGAGTAACAAAAATCTCGACAAAAGACTACCTTCCATAATGACAAGGCTACCATCCATAGGGTAACAAAGATATCGACAATAGACTACTTGGCATAATGACAAGGCTACCATCCATTGAGTAACAAAGATATCGACAACATACTACCTTCCATAATGACAAGGCTACCATCAATTGCAGTAAAAAAACTCTCGACAACAGAGTACCTTCCATAATGACAAAGCTTCCATCCATTGTAGTAATAAAAATATCGACAACAAACTACCTTCCATAATGACAAGGCTACCATCCATTGGAGTAATAAAAAATTCGACAAAAGACATTCGTCCATAATGGCAAGGCTACCATCCATTAGAGTAACAAAAATCTCTACAACATACTACCTTCCATAATGACAAGGCTACCATCCATTGAGTAACAAAGATCTCAGAAATAGACTACCTTCCATAATGACAAGGCCACCATCCATATGAGTAACAAAAATATCGACAATAGACTACCTTCCATAAAGACAAGGCTACCATCCATTGGAGTAACAAAAATATCGACAACAGACTACCTTCTATAAAGACAAAGCTACCATCCATTGCAGTAACAAAAATCTCGACAACAGACTACCTTCCATAATGACAAGGCTATCATCCATTGGAGTAACAAAAATATTGACAGCAGACTACCTTCCACAATGACAAGGCTACCATCCATTGGAGTAACAAAAATATCAACAACACACTACGTTCCATAGTGACAAGGCTACCATCCATTGAGTAACAAAGATATTGACAACAGACAACCTTCCATAATGACAAGGCTACCATCCACTGCAGTAAAAAAAATCTCGACAGCAGACTACCTTCCATATGACAAGGCTACCATCCGTTGTAGTAAAAAAAATCTTGTCAATAGACTACCTTCCATAATGGCAAGGCTACAATCCATTGGAGTAAAAAAAATATCGACAGCAAACTACCTTCCATAATGATAAGGCTACCATCCATAGGAGTAACAAAAATCTCGAAAAAAGACTACCTTCAATAATTACAAGGATACCATCCATTGGAGTAAAAAAAATGTCGACAATAGACCACGGTCCATAATGGTCAGGCAACCATCCATTAGAGTAACAAAAATCTCTACAACAGATTACCTTCCATAATGACAAGGCTACCATCCATTGAGTAATAAAGATCTCGAAAATAGACTAGCTTCCATAATTACAAGGCTAACATCCATATGAGTAACAAAAATATCGACAATAGACTACCTTCCATAAAGGCAAGGCTACCATCCATTGGAGTAACAAAAATATCAATAACAAACTACCTTCTATAAAGTCAAAGCTACCATCCATTGCAGTAATAAAAATCTCGAAACAGACTACCTTCCATAAAGATAAGGCTAGCATCCATTGGAGTAACAAAAATCTCTACAATAGACTACCTTCCATAATGACAAGGCTATCATCCATTGGAGTAACAAAAATCTAGACAACAAACTACCTTCCATATTGACAAGGCTACCGTCCATTGGAGTAACAAAAATATCGACAACAGACTACCTTCCATAATGACAAGGCTAACATCCATTGGGGTAACAAAAATATTGACAATAGACTACCTTCCATAATGACAAGGTTACCGTCCATTGGTATAAAAAAAATATCGACAACAGACTACCTTGCATAATGACAAGGATACCATCCATTGGAGTAAAAAAAATTTCGACAATAGACTACCTTACATATAACAAGGCTACCATCCATTGGAGTAAAAAAAGTCTCGACAACAGACTACCATCCATAATGACAAGGCTACCATCCATTGGAGTAACAAAAATCTCGACAATAGACTATCTTCAAAAATGAAAAGGCTACCATCCATTGGAGTAACAAAAATATCAACAACACACTACGTTCCATAATGACAAGGCTACCATCCTTTGGAGTAACAAAAATCTCGACAATAGACTATGTTCCATAAAGACAAGGCCACCATCCATTAGAGTAACAAAAATCTCGACAACATACTACCTTCCATAATGACATGGCTACCATCCATTGGGTAACAAAGATATGGACAACAGACTACCTGGCATAATGACAAGGCTACCATCCATTGAGTAACAAAGATATCGACAACAGACTACCTGCCATAATGACAAGGCTACCATCGATTGAGAAACAAAGATATCGACAACATACTACCTTCCATAATGACAAGGCTACCATCCATTGTAGTAAAAGAAATCTCGACAATGGACTACCTTCCATAATGACAAGGCTACCATCCATTGGAGTAACAAAAATCTCGACAAAAGACTTCCTTCCATAATGGAAAGGCTACCATCCATTAGAGTAACAAAAATCTCTACAACAGACTACCTTCCATAATGACACGCCTACCATCCATTGCGGTAACAAAAATCTCGGAACCAGACTACTTTTCATAATGTCAAGTCTACCATCCATTAGAGTAACAAAAATATCGACAACAGACTACCTTCCATAAAGACAAGGCTACCATCCATTGGAGTAACAAAAATATAGACAAGAGACAACCTTCTATAAAGACAAAGCTACCATCCATTGCATTAACAAAAATCTCGACAACAGACTACCTTCCATAATGACATGGCTACCATACATTGGAGTAACAAAAATCTCTATAACAGACTACCTTCCATAATGACAAGGCTAAAATCCATTGGGGTAACAAAAATATCGACAACAAACTACCTTCCATAATGACAAGGCTACCATCCATTGGAGTAACAAAAATATCAACAACACACTACGTTCCATAGTGACAAGGCTACCATCCATTGGAGTAACAAAAATCTCGACAACAGACTACGTTCCATAAAGAAAAGGCTACCATCCTTTAGAGTAACAAAAATCTCGATATTACACTACCTTCCATAATGACAAGGCTACCATCCATTGGTGTTACAAAAAACTATACAACAGACTTCCTTCCATAATGACAAGGCTACCATCCATTGGAGTAACAAAAATATCGTCAACAAACTACGTCCCATAAAGACAAGGCTACCATCCATTAGAGTAACAAAAATCTCAACATTAGACTACCTTCCATAATGACAAGGCTACCATCCATTGGAGTAACAAAAATATCTACAATAGACTACCTTCCATAATTACAAGGCTACCATCCATTGGAGTAACAAAAATCTTGACAACAGACTACCTTCCATAATGACAAGGCTAGCATCCATTGAGTAACAAAGATATCGACAATAGACTACCTTCCATAATGACAAGGCTACCATCCATTGAGAAACAAAGATATCGACAATAGACTACCTTCCATAATGACAAGGCAACCATCCATTGAGTAACAAAGATATCGATAACAGACTACTTTCCATAATGACAAGGATATCATCCATTGGAGTAAAAAAAATCTCGACAACAGACTTACTTACATATGACAAGGCTACCATCCATTGGAGTAAAAAAAGTCTCGACAACAGCTACCATCCATTGGAGTAACAAAAATCTCGACAATAGACTATCTTCAAAAATGAAAAGTCTACCATCCATTGGAGTAACAAAAATATCAACAACACACTACGTTCCATAATGACAAGGCTACCATCCATTGGAGTTACAAAAATCTCGACAATAGACTATGTTCCATAAAGACAAGGCCACCATCCATTAGAGTAACAAAAATCTCGACAGCAGACTACCTTCCATATTGACAAGGCTAGAATCCATTGGGTAACAAAGATATCAACAACAGACTACCTGCCATAATGATAAGGCTACCATCCATTGAGTAACAAAGATATTGACAACAGACTACCTTCCATAATGACAAGGCTACCATCCATTGCGGTAACAAAAATTTCGAAACCAGACTACTTTCCATAATGTCAAGACTACCATCCATTGGAGTAACAAAAAGATCGACAACAGACTACCTTCTATAATGACAAGGATACAACCCATTGGAGTAACAAAAATCTATACAACAAACTTCCTTCCATAATGACAAGGCTACCATCCATTGGAGTAACAAAAATCTCTACAACAGACTACCTTCCATAATGACAAGGCTATCATCCATTGGAGTAACAAAAATCTCCTCAACAGACTACCTTCCATAACGACAAGGCTACCATCTATTGGAGTAACAAAAATATCGACAACAAACTTTGATGCATAATGACACGACTACCATCCATTGCGGTAACAAAAATCTCGAAACCAGACTACTTTCCATAATGTCAAGTCTACCATCCATTGGAGTAACAAAAATATCGATAACAGACTACCTTCCATAAAGATAATGCTAAAATCCATTGCGGTAACAAAAATCTCAACGACATACTACCTTCCATAATAACTTGGCTACCATCCATAGGAGTACCAAAAATATCGACAACAGACTACCTTCAATAAAGACAAGGTTGCCATCCATTGGAGTAACAAAAATAACGACAACAGACTACCTTCCATAAAGAAAAGGCTACCATTCATTGCAATAACAAAAATCTCCTCAATAGACTACCTTCCATAATGACAAGGCTACCATCCATTGAAGTAAAAAAAATCATGAAACAGACTACCTTCCATAATTATAAGGTTACCATCCATTGGAGTAACAAAAATCTCGACAACAGACAACCTTCCATAATGACAAGGCTACTATCCAATAAAATAACAAAAATCTCGACAATAGACTACCTTTCATAATAACAAGGCTACCATCCATTGGAGTAACAAAAATATGAACAATAGACTACCTTCCATAATGACAAGGCTACAATCCATTAGAGTAACAAATATCTTGAAAACATACTACCTTCCATAAAGACAAAGCTACACTCCATTGCATTAAAAAATATATCGACAACACACTACCTTCCATAATGACCAGGCTACCATCCATTGGAGTTACAAAAAACTATACAACAAACTGCCTTCCATAATGACAAGGCTACCATCCATTGGAGTAACAAAAATATCGACAACAGACTACCTTCCATTAAGCCAAAGCTACCATCCATTGCAGTAACAAAAATGTTGACAACAAACTACCTTCCATAATGACAAGGATACCATCCAATGGAGTTACAAAAATCTATACAACAGACTTCCGTCCATAATGAGAAGGCTACCATCCATTGGAGTAACAAAAATCTAGACAAGAAACTACCTTCCATAACGACAAGGCAACCATCCATTGGAGTAACAAAAATATCGACAACAAACTAAGTTCCATAATGACACGCCTACCATCCATTGCAGTAACAAAAATATCGACAACGGACTACCTTCCATAATGGCAAGGCTACCATCCATTGGAGTTACAAAAATCTATACAACAGACTTCCTTCCATAATGACAAGGCTACCATCCATTGGAGTAACAAAAATCTCTACAAAATACTACCTTCCATAATGACAAGGCTATCATCCATTGGAGTAACAAAAATATCGACAAAAGACTTCCTTCCATAACGACAAGGATACCATTCATTAAAGTAACAAAAATCTCTACAACATACTACCTTGCATAATGACAAGGCTTCCATCCATTGAGTAACAAAGATCTCGACAACAGAGTACCTTCCATAATGACAAGGCTACCATCCATAGGAGTACCAAAAATATAGACAATAGACTACCTTCCATAAAGACAAGGCTACCATCCATTACAATAACAAAAATTTGAACAACAGACTACCTTCCATAATGACAAGGATACAATCCATTGGCGTAACAAAAATCTCAACGACATACTACCTTCCATAATGACAAGGCTACCATCCATTGGAGTAACAAAAATTTCGACAACAGACTACCTTCCATAATGACAAGGCTACCATCCATTGGAGTAACAAAAATATCGACAACAGACTACCTTCCATAATGACAAGGCTACCATACATTGGAGTAAAAAACATCTCGACAATAGACTACCTTTCATAATGACAAGGCTACCATCCATTGGAGTAACGAAAATATGAACAACAGACTACCTTCCATAATGACAAGGATACAATCCATTGGAGTAACAAAAATCTCAACGACATACTACCTTCCATAAAGACAAGGCTATCATCCATTAGAGTAACAAAAATCTCGACAATAGACTACCTTCCATAATGACAAG
Organism: Vicia faba; assembly: GCA_948472305.1. NCBI lineage: Eukaryota > Viridiplantae > Streptophyta > Magnoliopsida > Fabales > Fabaceae > Vicia > Vicia faba. The sequence continues at coordinate 654,188,516 of OX451741.1, forward strand.
GCTACCATCAATTGGAGTAACAAAAATATCGACAGCAGACTACCTTCCATAATGGCATGGCTACCATCCATTGGAGTAACAAAAATATCGATAACAGACTACCTTCCATAATGACAAGGCTAGCATCCATTGGGTAACAAAGATCTCGACAACAGAGTACCTTCCATAATAACAAGGCTACCATCTATTGAGTGACAAAGATATCGACAACAGACTACCTTCCATAATGATAAAGATACCACCCATTGGAGTAAAAAAAATCTCGACAAAAGACTACCTTACATATGACAAGGCTACCATCCATTGGAGTAAAAAAAATCTCGACAACAGACTACCTTCCATAACGACAAGGCTAGCATCATTTGGAGTAACAAAAATCTCGACAATAGACTATCTTTAATAATGAAAAGGCTACCATCCATTGGAGTAACAAAAATATCAACAACACACTACGTTCCATAATGACAAGGATACCATCCATTGGAGTAACAAAAATGTCGACAACAGACTACGTTCCATAAAGACAAGGCTACCATCCATTAGAGTAACAAAAATCTCGATAACAGACTAACTTCCATAATGACAAGGCTACCATCCATTGGATTAACAAAAATATCGACAACAGACTACCTTCCATAATGACAAGGCTACCATCCATTGAGTAACAAAGATATCGACAACAGACTACCTACCATAATGACAAGGCTACCATCCATTGAGTAACAAAGATATCGACAACAGACTACCTTCCATAATGACAAGGCTACCATCCATTGCAGTAAAAAAAATATCGACAACAGACTACCTTCCATATAACAAGGCTACCATCCATTGGAGAATAAAAAATATCGACAACAGACTACCTTCCATATGACAAGGCTACCATCCATTGGAGTAAAAAAAATCTCGACAACAGTCTACCTTCCATAATGACAAGGCTACCATCCATTGGAGTAAAAAAAATCTCGACAACAGACTACCTTCCATAATGACAAGGCTACCATCAATTGGAGTAACAAAAATATCGACAGCAAACTACCTTCCATAATGACAAGGCTACCATCCATAGGAGTACCAAAAATATCGACAATAGACTACCTTCCATTAAGACAAGGCTACCATCCATTACAGTAACAAAGATCTCGACAACAGACTACCTTCTATAATGACAAGGCTACCATCCATTGGAGTTACAAAAATCTATACAACATACTTCCTTCCATAATGACAAGGCTACCATCCATTGCAGTAACAAAAATCTCGACAAAGACTACCTTCCATAATGACAAGGCCACCATCCATTGGAGTTACAAATATCTATACAACAGACTTCCTTCCATAATGACAAGGCTACCATCCATTGGAGTAACAAAAATCTCTACAACAGACTACCTTCCATAATTTTAAGTCTACCATCCATTGGAGTAACAAAAATCTCGACAATAGACTACCTTCCATAATGACAAGGCTACCATCCATTTGAATAACAAAAATCTCGACAAAAGACTTCCTTCCATAATGACAAGGCTACCATTCATTAGATTACCAAAAATCTCTACCACAGACTACCTTCCATAATGACAAGGCTACCATCCATTGAGTAACAAAGATCTCGACAATAAACTACCTTCCATAATGACAAGGCTACCATCCATAGGAGTAACAAAAATATCGACAACAGACTACCTTCCATAAAGACAAGTCTACCATTCATTTTAGGAACAAAAAAAAAGATAGTAGACTACCATCCATAATGACAAGGCTACCATCCATTGTAGTAATAAAAATCTCGACAACAGACTACCTTCCATAATGACAAGGCTACCATCCATTGAATAACAAAGATATCGACAACAGACTACCTTCCATAATAACTACGTTACCATCCATTGAGTAACAAAGATATCAAAAACAGACTACCTTCCATAATGACAAGGATACCATCCATTGGAGTAAAAAATCTCGACAACAGACTACCTTACATATGACAAGGCTACCATCCATTGGAGTAAAAAAAATCTCGACAACAGACTACCTTCCATAATTACAAGGATACCATTCATTGGAGTAACAAAAATCTTGACAATAGACCACAATCCATAATGACAAGGCTACCATCCATTGGAGTAACAACAATCTCGTCAAAAGACTTCCTTCCATAATGACAAGGCTATCATCCATTAGAGTAACAATAATCTCTACCACAGACTACCTTCCATAATGACAAGGCTACCATCCATTGAGTAACAAAGATCTCGACAATTGACTACCTTCCATAATGACAAGGCTACCATCCATAGGAGTAATAAAAATATCGACAACAGACTACCTTCCATAAAGACAAAGCTACCATCCATTGGAGTAATAAAAATATTGACAAAAAACTACCTTCCATAAAGACAATTCTACCATCCATTGCAGTAACAAAAATCTCGACAGTAGACTACCTTCCATAATGACAAGGCTACCATCCATTGGAGTAAAAAAAATCTCGACAACAGACTACCTTCCATAATGACAAGGTTACCATCCATTGGGATAACAAAAATTTCGACAACAGACTACCTTCCATAATGACAAGGCTGCCATCCATTGGAGTTACAAATATCTATACAACAGACTTCCTTCCATAATGACAAGGCTACCATCCATTGGAGTAACAAAAATCTCTACAATAGACTACCTTCTATAATGACAAGGCTATCATCCATTGGAGTAACAAAAATCTAGACAACAGTCTACCTTCCATAACGACAACAAACTACGTTCCATAATGACACGCCTACATCCATTGTGGTAACAAAAATCTCGAAACCAGAATTATTTCCATAATTTTAAGTCTACCATCCATTAGAGTAACAAAAATCTCGACAATAGACTACCTTCCATAATGACAAGGCTACCATCCATTGGAGTAACAAAAATCTTGACAACAGACTACCTTCCGTAATTACAAGGCTACCACCCACTGCAGTAACAAAAATCTCGACAATAGACCACGGTCCATAATGACAAGGCTACTATCCATTGGAGTAACAAAAATATCGACAAAAGACTTCCTTTCATAATAACAAGGCTACAATCCATTACAGTAACAAAAATCTCTCCAACAGACTAACTTGCATAATGACAAGGCTTCCATCCATTGAGTAACAAAGATCTCGACAACAGACTACCTTCCATAATGACAAGGCTACCATTCATAGGAGTACCAAAAATATCGACAATAGACTAACTTCCATAAAGTCAAGGCTACCATCCATTGGAGTAACAAAAATATCGACAATAGACCACAGTCCATAATGACAAGGCTACCATGCATTGGAGTAACAAAAATCTCGAAAAAAGACTTCCTTCCATAATGACAAGGCTACCATCCATTAGAGTAACAAAAATCTCTACAACAGACTACCTTCCATAATGACAAGGCTACCATCCATTGAGTAACAAAGATCTCCACAATAGACGACCTTCCATAATGACAAGGCTACCATCCATACGAGTAACAAAAATATCGACAATAGACTACCTTCCATAAAGACAAGGCTACCATCCATTGGAGTAACAAAAATATCGACAACAAACTACCTTCCATAAAGACAAGGCTACCATCCATTGGAGTAAAAAAAATATTGACAAAAGACTACCTTCCATAAAGACAAAGCTACCATCCATTGCAGTAACAAATATCTCGACAGCAGACTACCTTCCATAATGACAAGTCTACCATCCATTGGAGTAAAAAAAATCTCGACAATAGACTACCTTCCATAATGACAAGGCTACCATCCATTGGAGTAACAAAAATACCGACAGCAGACTACCTTCCATAATGATAAGGCTACCATCCATTGGATTAACAAAAATATCGACAATAGACTACCTTCAATAATTATAAGGATACCATCCATTGGAGTAACAAAGATCTCGACAATATACTACCTTCCATAATGACAAGGATACCATCCATATGAGTAACAAAAATATCAACAATAGACTACCTTCCATAAAGACAAGGCTACCATCCATTGGAGTAACAAAATTATCGATAACAGACTACCTTCCATTAAGACAAAGCTACCATCCGTTGCAGTAACAAAAATCTCGACAACATACTACCTTCCATAATGACAAGGCTACCATCCATTGGAGTTACAAATATATATATACAACAGACTTCCTTCCATAATGACAAGGCTACCATCCATTGGAGTAACAAAAATATCTATAACAGACTACCTTCCATAATGACAAGGCTATCATCCATTGGAGTAACAAAAATTTAGACAACAGACTACCATCCATAACGACAAGGCTACCATCCATTGGTGTAACAAAAATTTCGACAACAAACTACGTTTCATAATGACACGCCTACCATCCATTGCGGTAACAAAAATCTTGAAACCAAACTACTTTCCATAATGTCAAGTCTACCATCCATTAGAGTAACAAAAATCTCGACAATAGACTACCTTCCATAATGACAAGTCTACCATCCATTGGAGTAACAAAAATCTCTACAACAGACTACCTTCCATAATGACAAGGCTATCATCCATTGGAGTAACAAAAATCTAGACAACAGACTACTTTCCATAACGACCAGGCTACCATCCATTGGTGTAACAAAAATATCGACAACAAACTACGTTCCATAATGACACGCCTACCATCCATTGCGGTAACAAAAATATTGAAACCAAACTACTTTCCATAATGTCAATTCTACCATCCATTGAGTAACAAAAATCTTGACAATAGAATACCTTCCATAATGACAAGGCTACATTCCATTGGAGTAACAAAAATCTTGACAACAGACTACCTTCCATAATTACAAGGCTACCACCCATTAGAGTAACAAAAATATCGACAATAGACTTCCTTTCATAATGAAAAGGCAACCATCCATTACAGTAACAAAAATATCTATAACAGACTACCTTGCATAATGACAAGGCTGCCATCTATTAAGTAACAAAGATCTTGACAACAGACTACCTTCCATAATGACAAGGCTACAATCCATAGGAGTACCAAAATTATCGACAATAGACTAACTTCTATAAAGACATGGCTACCATCCATTGGAGTAACAAAAATATCGACAACAGACTACCTTCCATAATGACAAGGCTACCATCCATTGGAGTAAAACAAATCTTGAAACATACTACCTTCCATAATGGCAAGGTTACCATTCATTGGTATAACAAAAATCTCGACAACAGACAACCTTCCATAATGACAAGGCTACTATCCAATGGAATAACAAAAATCTCAACAATAGACTTCCTTTCATTATGACAAGGCGACCATCCATTGAAGTAACAAAAATACGAAGAATAAACTACTTTCCATAATGACAAGGCTACAATCCATTGGTGTAACAAAAATCTCCACAATAGACTATGTTCCATAAAGACAAGGCCACCATCCATTCGAGTAACAAAAATATCGACAACAGACTACCTTCCATAATGACAAGGCTACCATCCATTGGGTAACAAAGATATCGACAACAGACTAGGTTCCATAAAGACAAGGCTACCATCCATTAGAGTAACAAAAATGTCGACAATAGACTACCTTCCATAATGAAAAGGCTACCATCCACTGGAGTAATAAAAATCTTGACAACAGACTACCTTCCATAATTACAAGGCTACCACCCATTGCAGTAACAAAAATCTCGACAATAGACCACGGTCCATAATGAGAAGGCTACTATCCATTGGAGTAACAAAAATATCGACAAAAGACTTACTTTCATAATAACAAGGCTACCATCCATTACAGTAACAAAAATATCTACAATAGACTACCTTGCATAATGACAAGGCTGCCATCCATTGAGTAACAAAGATCTCGACAACAGACTACCTTCCATAATTACAAGGCTACCATCTATAGGAGTACCAAAAATATCGACAATAGACTAACTTCTATAAAGACAAGGCTACCATCCATTGGAGTAAAAAAAATCTCGACAATAGGCCACAGTCCATAATGACAAGGCTACCATCCATTGGAGTAACAAAAATCTCGAAAAAAGACTTCCTTCAATAATGACAAGGCTTTCATCAATTAGAGTAACAAAAATCTCTACAATAGACTACCTTCCATAATGACAAGGCTACCATACATTGAGTAACAAAGATCTCGATAACAGACTACCTTCCATAATGACAAGGTTACCATCCATAGGAGTGTTGGTGTAAGCCCTACAATGGTTTATTGGTTTAATGAAATGTTAAGTGTGACTTAATCATGAGATCCCATTAAACATAAGAAACTATTCTTAAAGAATCCGTAGTTAAGCTTTAATGTGAAGTGGGATAACAATAAAGCATTAAGATTATTATGAAGATAGATTGATGATCACATCTCATGGATCATAGATAAGGAGTTATCAAGTCTTGACATAGGTATGAATATTAGGAGTAATATTTATACTGGATTGACCCGCTATGAGAATACTACATAGAATATTATGCAAAGTGTCATAAGTTATTTTCATGATGATAATGGTGTATACCACCATTCGACCTGAAACCACTATGGACCCTAGATGTAGAATCAAGTACTTTATTGCTGATCAAACGTCATTCGTAACTGGATGACTATAAAGACGGTTGATGGGTACTTCACAAAGCATGCTAAGGGACACGAGTGACCTAGATGGAATTTGCTCATCCTGCATAACAGGATAAATGTCTAAGGGCCCAATATTGAACTGGACAAGGGTGACACAGTGTATGCCTTGTGTTCAATATAGACATGAGGGCAAAAGGGTAATTGTACAACACATATATTATCACGGAAAAGGTTTGGTCAGATCACATGACATTTTTGTGACTTGGGTAACAGTGATGTGTTGCTAGATACCGCTCACTGTTTATTATATTAAATGTGTGATTTAATATAATTGCCAACGTCACGAAAACCTACAGGGTAACACACATAAGGACAGGTTGATGAGAGATAGAATAAATAAGGAACACCGTAAGGTACGGTGCACTTAAGTGTAATACGGAAAGTGGTAAGGTACCACGTGGATAAGTGATATATGGTACATCCTAAGGTATGATGTCCATAAGCTTAATTGGGCTTTTAGCTTATAGCCTTAATTGGGCTTTTAGCTTGTATCCCACACGAGTGATTCTATAAATAGATCCCTTGTGATTAAGCAATTTCACTTGATGCAATTTCGTTTTTGATTCTCTCTCTCACTCAAGGTTTCCGTTCGTGATCAGCTAGCACTGTGACCGGAAGCGATCTATTCGTGTGGACTGAGTAGAGGCGTTGTTCTTCATCAACGCTCGTGATCACGACATCAAAGGTCTCAATCGCCACAAGAGGTAAATATTTCTATCACTGACCATGCTTATTCGTAAGGATCTCTAAAGGAAAATTCTATATTCTGCTGCATTTTTTATCGCAATTTTCCTTCAAGGAGTACCAAAAATATCGACAATAGACTAACTTCCATAAAGACAAGGCTACCATCCATTAGAGTAACAAAAATATCAACAATAGACCACAGTCCATAATGACAAGGCTACCATGCATTGGAGTAACAAAAATGTCGAAAAAAGACTCTGTTCCATAATGACAAGGCTACCAACCATTAGAGTAACAAAAATCTCTAAAATAGACTACCTTCCATAATGACAAGGCTACCATTCGTTGAGTAACAAAGATCTCGACAATAGACTACCTTCCATAATGACAAGGCTACCATCAATATGAGTAACAAAAAAATCGACAATAGACAACCTTCCATAAAGACAAGGCTACCATCCATTGCAGTAACAAAAATCTCGGCAACAGAATACCTTCTATAATGACAAGGCTACCATCCATTGGAGTTACAAATATCTATACAACAAACTACCTTCCATAATGACAAGGGTATCATCCATTGGAGTAACAAAAATCTAGACAACTGACTACCTTCCAAAACGACAAGGCTACCATCCATTGGTGTAACAAAAATATCGATAGCAAACTACGTTCGATAATGACACGCCTACCTTCCATTGCGGTAACAAAAATCTCGAAACCAGACTACTTTCCATAATGTCAAGTCTACCATCCATTAGAGTAACAAAAATCTCCACAATAGACTACCTTCCATAATGACAGGGCTACCATCCATTGGACTAAAAAAAATCTCGACAACAGACTACCTTCCATAATTACAAGTATACCATCCATTGGAGTAACAAAAATCTTGACAATAGACCACGGTCCATAATGACAACGCTACCATCCATTGGAGTAACAAAAATCTCGAAAAAAGACTTCCTTCCATAATGACAAGGCTACCATCCATTAGAGTAACAAAAATCTCTACCACAGACTACCTTCCATAATGACAAGGCTACCATCCAATGAGTAACAAAGATCTCGACAATAGACTACCTTCCATAATGATAAGGCTACCATCCATAGGAGTAACAAAAATATCGACAACTGACTACCTTCCATAAAGACAAGGCTACCCTCCATTGCAGTAAAAAAAATATTGACAAAAGACTACCTTCCATAAAGACAAAGCTACCATCCATTGCAGTAACAAATATCTCGACAGCAGACTACCTTCCATAATGACAAGGCTACCATCCATTGGAGTAAAAAAAATCTTGACAACAGACTACCTTCCATATGACAAGGCTACCATCCATTGGAGTAAAAGAAATACCGACAGCAGACTACCTTCCATAATGATAAGGCTACCATCCATTGGATTAACAAAAATATCAACAATAGACTACCTTCAATAATTATAAGGATACCATCCATTGGAGTAACAAAGATCTCGACAATAGACTACCTTCCATAATGACAAGGATACCATCCATATGAGTAACAAAAATATCGACAATAGACTACCTTCCATAAAGACAAGGCTACCATCCATTGGAGTAACAAAATTATCGACAACAGACTACCTTCCATTAAGACAAAGCTACCATCCATTGCAGTAACAAAAATCTCGACAACAAACTTCCTTCCATAATGACAAGGCTACCATCCATTGGAGTAACAAAAATATCTACAACAGACTACCTTCCATAATGACAAGGCTATCATCCATTGGAGTAACAAAAATTTAAACAATAGTCTACCATCCATAACGACAAGGCTACCCTCCATTGGTGTAATAAAAATTTCGACAACAAACTACTTTCCATAATGTCAAGTCTACCATCCATTGTAGTAACAAAAATCTCGACAACAGACTACCTTCCATAATGACAAGGCTAACATCCATTGGAGTTACAAATATCTATACAACAGACTTCCTTCCATAATGACAAGGCTACCATCCATTGGAGTAACAAAAACATCTACAACAAACTACCTTCCCTAATGACAAGGCTATCATCCATTGGAGTAACAAAAATATCGACAAAAGACTACCATCCATAACGACAATGCTACCATCCATTGGTGTAACAAAAATTTGAACAAAAGACTACCTTCCATAATGACAACGCTACCATCCATTGGAGTTACAAATATCTATAAAACAAACTTCCTTCCATAATGACAAGGCTACCATCCATTGGAGTAACTAAAATCTCTACAATAGACTACCTTCCATAATGACAAGGCTATCATTCATTGTAGTAACAAAAATCTAGACAACAGAGTACTATCCATAATGACAAGGCTATCATTCATTGGTGTAAAAAAAATTTCAACAACAAACTACGTTCCATAATGACACGCCTACCATCCATTGCGGTAAAAAAAATCTCGAAACCAGACTACTTTCCATAATGTCAAGTCTACCATCCATTAGAGTAACAAAAATCTCGACAATAGACTACCTTCCATAATGACAAGGCTACCATCCATTGGAGTAACAAAAATCTTGACAACAGACTACCTTCGATATTTACAAGGCTACCACCCATTGTAGTAAAAAAAATCTCGACAATAGACCACGGTCCATAATGACAAGGCTACCATCCATTGGAGTAACAAAAATATCGACAACAAACTACATTCCATAATGACACGCCTAACATCCATTGCGGTAACAAAAATCTCGAAACCAAACTACTTTCCATAATGTCAATTCTACCATCCATTGAGTAACAAAAATCTCGACAACAGACTACCTTCCATAATTACAAGGCTACCACCCATTGTAGTAACAAAAATTTCGACAATAGACCATGGTCCATAATGACAAGGCTACCATCCATTGGACTAACAAAAATATCGACAATAGACTTCCTTTCATAATGAAAAGGCAACCATCCATTACAGTAACAAAAATCTCTATAACAGACTACCTTGCATAATGACAAGGCTGCCATCCATTGAGTAACAAATATCTCGACAATAGTCTACCTTCCGTAATGACAAGGCTACCATCCATATGAGTACCAAAAATATCGACAATTGACTAACTTCCATAAAGACAAGGCTACCATCCATTGGAGTAACAAAAATATCAACAACAGACTACCTTCCATAAAGACAAGGCTACCATCCATTGCAGCAACAAAAATCTCCTCAACAGACTACCTTCCATAATGACAAGGCTACCATTCATTGGAGTAAAAAAAATCTTGAAACATACTACCTTCCATAATGGCAAGGTTACCATTCATTGGGATAACAAAAATCTGGACAACAGACTACCTTCCATAATGACAAGGCTACTATCCAATGGAATAACAAAAATCTCGACAATAGACTATCTTTCATTATGACAAGGCTACCATCCATTGAAGCAATAAAAATATGAAGAACAAACTACTTTCCATAATGACAAGTCTACAATCCATTGGTGTTACAAAAATATCAACGACATACTACCTTCCATAATGACAAGGCTACCATCCATTGGAGTAACCAAAATTTCGACAACATACTATGTTCCATAAAGACAAGTCTACTATCCATTACAGTAACAAAAATGTCGACAACAGACTACCTTCCATAATGAAAAGGCTACCATCCATTGGAGTAACAAAAATATCGACAACAGACTGCCTTCCATAATGACAAGGCTACCATCCATTGTAGTAACACAAATCTCGACAACAGACTACCTTCCATAATGACAAGGCTAACATCCATTGAGTAACAAAGATGTCAACAACAGACTAACTTCCATAATAACAAGGCTACCAACCATTGAGTAACAAAGATATCAAAAACAGACTACCTTCCATAATGACAAGGATACCATCCATTGGAGTAAAAAATCTCGACAATAGACTACCTTACATATGACAAGGCTACCATCCATTGGAGTAAAAAAAATCTTGACAACAGACTACCTTCCATAATTACAAGTATACCATCCATTGGAGTAACAAAAATCTTGACAATAGACCACGGTCCATAATGACAAGGCTACCATCCATTGGAGTAACAAAAATCTCCACAAAAGACTTCCTTCCATAATGACAAGGCTACCATCCATTAGAGTAACAAAAATCTCTACCATAGACTACCTTCCATAATGACAAGGCTACCATCCATTGAGTAACAAAGATCTCGACAATAGACTACCTTCCATAATGACAAGGCTACCATCCATAGGAGTAACAAAAATATCGACAACAAAATACCTTCCATAAAGACAAGGCTACCATCCATTAGAGTAAAAAAATATTGACAAAAGACTACCATCCATAAAGGCAAAGCTACCATCCATTGCAGTAACAAAAATCTCGACAGCAGACTACCTTCCATAATGACAAGTCTACCATCCATTGGAGTAACAAAAATCTGAACAACAAACTACCTTCCATAATGACAAGGCTACCATCCATTGGAGTAACAAAAATATCGACAACAGACTACGTTCCATAATGACAAGCCTACCATCCATTGGAGTAACAAAAATCTCGACAACAGACTATGTTCCATAATGTCAAGGCTACCATCCATTAGAGTAACAAAAATCTCGACAACAGACTACCTTCCATAATGACAAGGCTACCATCCATTAGAGTAAAAAAAAATCTCAACAACAGACTACCTTCCATAATGACAAGGCTACCATCCATTGAGTAACAAAGATATCGATAACAAACTACCTTCCATAATGACAAGGCTACCATCCATTACAGTAAAAAAAATCTCGACAACAAACTACCTTCCATATGACAAGGCTATGATCCATTGGAGTAAAAAAAATCTTGACAATATACTACCTTCCATAATGACAAGGATAACATTCATTGAAGTAAAAAAAGTATCGACAGCAGACTACCTTCCATAATGACAAGGCTACCATCCATTGGAGTAACAAAAATCTCGACAACAGACTAACTTCCATAATTACAAGGATACCATCCATTGGAGTAACTAAAATCTCAACAAAAGACTTCCTTCCATAATGACAAGGCTACCATTGATCAGAGTAACAAAATTCTCTACCAAAGATTACCTTCCATAATGACAAGGCTACCATCCATTAAGTAACAAAGATCTCGACAATAGACTACCTTCCATAATGACAAGGCTACCATCCATTGTAGTAACAAAAATCTCGACAACAGACTACCTTCAATAATGACAAGGCTAGCATCCATTGAGTAACAAAGATATCGACAACAGACTACCTTCCATAATAACAAGGCTACCATCCATTGAGTAACAAAGATATCAAAAACAGACTACCTTCCATAATGACAAGGATACCATCTATTGGAGTATCAAAAATCTCGACAACAGACTACCTTCCATAATGGCAAGGCTACCATCCATTAGAGTAACAAAAATCTCTACCACATAGTACCTTCCATAATGACAAGGCTACCATCCATTGAGTAACAAAGGTCTCGACAATAGACTACCTTCCATAATGACAAGGCTACCATCCATAGGAGTAACAAAAATATCGACAACAGACTACCTACCACAAAGACAAGGCTACCATCCATTGGAGTAACAAAAATATTGACAAAAGAGTACCTTCCATAAAGACAAAGTTACCATCCATTGCAGTAACAAAAATCTCGACAGTAAACTACCTTCCAAAAAGACAAGGCTACCATCCATTGAAGTAAAAAAAATATCGACAAAAGACTACCTTCCATAATAACGAGCCTACCATCCATTGGAGTAACAAAGATCTGAACAACAAACTACCTTCCATAATGATAAGGCTACCATCCATTGGAGTAACGAAAATATCGACAACAGACTACGTTCCATAATGTCAAGGCTACCATCCATTAGAGTAACAAAAATGTCGACAACAGACTACCTTCCATAATGACAAGGCTACCATCCATTGGAGTAAAAAAAATCTTGACAACAAACTCCCTTCCATAATGACAAGGCTACTATCCATTGAGTAACAAAGATATCAACAACAGACTACCTTCAATAATGACAAGGCTACCATCCATTGTAGTAAAAAAAATATCGACAACAAACTACCTTCCATATGACAAGTCTACCATCCATTGGAGTAACAAAAATCTCGACAACAGACTACCTTCCATAATTACAAGGATACCATCCATTGGAGTAACAAAAATCTCGACAATAGACCATGGTCCATAATGACAAGGCTACAATCAATTGGACTGACAAAAATCTCAACAAAAGGCTTCCTTCCATAATGACAAAGCTACCATCCATTAGAGTAACAAAAATCTCTACCACAGACTACCTTCCATAATGACAAGGCTACCATCCATTGAGTAACAAAGATCTCGACAATAGACTACCTTCCATAATGACAAGGATACCATCCATAAGAGTAACAAAAATATTGACAACATACTACCTTCCATAAAGACAAGGCTACCATCCATTGGAGTAACAAAAATATTGACAAAAGACTACCTTCCATAAAGAAAAAGCTACCATCCATTGCAGTAACAAAAATCTCGACAACAGACTACCTTCCATAATGACAAAGCTACCAGCCATTGGGGTAAAAAAAATCTCGACAATAGACTACCTTCCATAATGACAAGGTTACCATCCATTGGGATAACAAAAATCTCGACAACAAAATACCTTCCATAATAACAAGGCTATTATCCAATGGAATAACAAAAATCTCGACAATAGACTACCTTTCATAATGACAAGGCTACCATCCATTGGAGTAACAAAAATCTGAACAACAAACTACCTTCCATAATGACAAGACTATCATCCATTGGAGTAACAAAAATATTGACAACAGACTACTTTTCATAATGCCAAGCCTACCATCCATTGTAGTAACAATAATCTCGACAACAGACTACGTTCCATAATGTCAAGGCTACCATCCATTAGAGTAACAAAAATGTCGACAACAGACTACCTTCCATAATGACAAGGCTACCATCCATTGGAGTAAAAAAAATCTCGACAACAAACTACCTTCTATAATGACAAGGCTACCATCCATTGCAGTAAAAAAAATCTCGACGACAAACTACGTTCCATATGACAAGGCTACCATCCATTGGAGTAAAAATAATCTTGACAATATACTACCTTCCATAATGATAAGGCTTGCATCCATTGGAGTAAAAAAAATATCGACAACAGACTACCTTCCATAATGACAAGGCTACCATCCATTGGAGTAACAAAAATATCGACAATAGACTACCTTCCATAATGACAAGGCTACCATCCATTGAGTAACAAAGATCTCGACAATAGACTACCTTCCATAATGACAAGGCTACCATCCATAGGAGTAACAAAAATATCGACAACAGACTACCTTCCATAAAGACATGGCTACCATCCAATGGAGTAACAAAAATATTGACAAAAGACTACCTTCCATAATGACAAGGCTACCATCCATTACAGTAACAAAAATCTCGACAACAGACTACCTTCCATAAAGACAAAGGTACCATCCATTGGAGTAAAAAAAATCTCGACAACAAACTACCTTCCATAATGAAAAGTTTACCATCCATTGGGATAAAAAAATATCTCGACAATAGACTACCTTTCATAATGACAAGGTTACCATCCATTGTAGTAACAAAAATATGAACAACAAACTACCTTCCATAATGACAAGGCTACCATCCATTGGAGTAACAAAAATATTCACAACAAACTACTTTCCATAATGACAAGCCTACCATCCATTGAAGTAACAAAAATCTCGACAACAAACTACGTTCCATAATGTCAAGGCTACCATCCATTAGAGTAACAAAAATGTCGACAACAGACTACCTTCCATAATGACAAGGCTACCATCCATTTGAGTAAAAAAAATCTCAACAACAGACTACCTTCCATAATGATAAGGTAACTATCCATTGAGTAACAAAGAAATCGACAACAAACTGCCTTCCATAATGACAAGGCTACCATCCATTGCAGTAAAAAAAATCTCGACAACAGGCTACCTTCAATAATGACAAGGCTACCATCCATTGGAGTAAAAAAACTCTCGACAATAGACCATGGTCCATAATGACAAGGCTACCATCCATTGGAGTAACAAAAATCTCGACAAAAGACTTCCTTCCTTAATGACAAGGCTACCATCCAATAGAGTAACAAAAATCTCTACCACAGACTACCTTCCATAATGATAAGTCTACCATCCATTGAGTAACAAAGATCTCGACAATAGACTACCTTCCATAATGACAAGGCTACCATCCATAGGAGTAACAAAAATATTGACAACAGACTACATTCCATAAAGTCAAGGCTACCATCCATTGGAGTAATAAAAATATTGACAAAAGACTACCTTCCATAAAGACAAAGTTACCATCCATTGCAGTAACAAAAATCTCGACAACAGACTACCTTCCATATTGACAAGGTTACCATCCATTGGGATAACAAAAATCTCGACAATAGAATACCTTCCATAATAACAAGGCTACTATCCAATGGAATAACAAAAATCTCGACAATAGACTACCTTTCATAATGACAAGGCTACCATCCATTGGAGTAACAAAAATCTGAATAACAAACTACCTTCCATAATGACAAGACTATAATCCATTGGAGTAACAAAATTATTGACAACAGACTACTTTTCATAATGCCAAGCCTACCATCCATTGAAGTAACCATAATCTCGACAACAGACTACGTTCCATAATGTCAAGGCTACCATCCATTAGAGTAACAAAAATGTCAACAACAGACTACCTTCCATAATGACAAGACTACCATCCATTGGAGTAAAAAAAATCTCGACAACAAACTACCTTCTATAATAACAAGGCTACTATCCATTGAGTAACAAAGATATCGACAACAAACTACCTTCCATAATGACAAGGCTACCATCCATTGCAGTAAAAAAAATCTCGACGACAAACTACCTTCCATATGAAAAGGCTACCATCCATTGTAGTAAAAATAATCTTGACAATATACTACCTTCCATAATGACAAGGCTTGCATCCATTGAAGTAAAAAAAATCTCGACAACAGACTACCTTCCATAATGACAAGGCTACCATCCATTGGAGTAACAAAAATATCGACAGTAGACTACCTTCCATAATGACAAGGCTACCATCCATTGAGTAACAAAGATCTCGACAATAGACTACCTTCCATAATGACAAGGCTACCATCCATAGGAGTAACAAAAATATCGACAACAGACTACCTTCCATAAAGACAAGGCTACCATCCAATGGAGTAACAAAAATATTGACAAAAGACTACCTTCCATAATGACAAGGCTACCATCCATTGCAGTAACAAAAATCTCAACAACAGACTACCTTCCATAATGATAAGGTAACTATCCATTGAGTAACAAAGAAATCGACAACAAACTGCCTTCCATAATGACAAGGCTACCATCCATTGCAGTAAAAAAAATCTCGACAACAGACTACCTTCCATAATGACAAGGCTACCATCCATTGGAGTAAAAAAACTCTCGACAATAGACCATGGTCCATAATGACAAGGCTACCATCCATTGGAGTAACAAAAATCTCGACAAAAGACTTCCTTCCTTAATGACAAGGCTACCATCCAATAGAGTAACAAAAATCTCTACCACAGACTACCTTCCATAATGACAAGTCTACCATCCATTGAGTAATAAAGATCTCGACAATAGACTATCTTCCATAATGACAAGGCTACCATCCATAGGAGTAACAAAAATATTGACAACAGACTACATTCCATAAAGTCAAGGCTACCATCCATTGGAGTAATAAAAATATTGACAAAAGACTACCTTCCATAAAGACAAAGTTACCATCCATTGCAGTAACAAAAATCTCGACAACAGACTACCTTCCATATTGACAAGGTTACCATCCATTGGGATAACAAAAATCTCGACAATAGAATACCTTCCATAATAACAAGGCTACTATCCAATGGAATAACAAAAATCTCGACAATAGACTACCTTTCATAATGACAAGGCTACCATCCATTGGAGTAACAAAAATCTGAACAACAAACTACCTTCCATAATGACAAGACTATAATCCATTGGAGTAACAAAATTATTGACAACAGACTACTTTTCATAATGCCAAGCCTACCATCCATTGAAGTAACCATAATCTCGACAACAGACTACGTTCCATAATGTCAAGGCTACCATCCATTAGAGTAACAAAAATGTCGACAACAAACTACCTTCTATAATGACAAGGCTACTATCCATTGAGTAACAAAGATATCGACAACAAACTACCTTCCATAATGACAAGGCTACCATCCATTGCAGTAAAAAAAATCTCGACGACAAACTACGTTCCATATGACAAGGCTACCATCCATTGGAGTAAAAATAATCTTGACAATATACTACCTTCCATAATGATAAGGCTTGCATCCATTGGAGTAAAAAAAATATCGACAACAGACTACCTTCCATAATGACAAGGCTACCATCCATTGGAGTAACAAAAATATCGACAATAGACTACCGTCCATAATGACAAGGCTACCATCCATTGAGTAACAAAGATCTCGACAATAGACTACCTTCCATAATGACAAGGCTACCATCCATAGGAGTAACAAAAATATCGACAACAAACTACCTTCCATAAAGACATGGCTACCATCCAATGGAGTAACAAAAATATTGACAAAAGACTACCTTCCATAATGACAAGGCTACCATCCATTACAGTAACAAAAATCTCGACAACAGACTACCTTCCATAAAGACAAAGGTACCATCCATTGGAGTAAAAAAAATCTCGACAACAGACTACCTTCCATAATGAAAAGTTTACCATCCATTGGGATAAAAAAAATCTCGACAATAGACTACCTTTCATAATGACAAGGTTACCATCCATTGTAGTAACAAAAATATGAACAACAAACTACCTTCCATAATGACAAGGCTACCATCCATTGGAGTAACAAAAATATTGACAACAAACTACTTTCCATAATGACAAGCCTACCATCCATTGAAGTAACAAAAATCTCGACAACAAACTACGTTCCATAATGTCAAGGCTACCATCCATTAGAGTAACAAAAATGTCGACAACAGACTACCTTCCATAATGACAAGGCTACCATCCATTTGAGTAAAAAAAATATCAACAACAGACTACCTTCCATAATGATAAGGTAACTATCCATTGAGTAACAAAGAAATCGACAACAAACTGCCTTCCATAATGACAAGGCTACCATCCATTGCGGTAAAAAAAATCTCGACAACAGACTACCTTCCATAATGACAAGGCTACCATCCATTGGAGTAAAAAAACTCTCGACAATAGACCATGGTCCATAATGACAAGGCTACCATCCATTGGAGTAACAAAAATCTCGACAAAAGACTTCCTTCCTTAATGACAAGGCTACCATCCAATAGAGTAACAAAAATCTCTACCACAGACTACCTTCCATAATGACAAGTCTACCATCCATTGAGTAACAAAGATCTCGACAATAGACTACCTTCCATAATGACAAGGCTACCATCCATAGGAGTAACAAAAATATTGACAACAAACTACATTCCATAAAGTCAAGGCTACCATCCATTGGAGTAATAAAAATATTGACAAAAGACTACCTTCCATAAAGACAAAGTTACCATCCATTGCAGTAACAAAAATCTCGACAACAGACTACCTTCCATATTGACAAGGTTACCATCCATTGGGATAACAAAAATCTCGACAATAGAATACCTTCCATAATAACAAGGCTACTATCCAATGGAATAACAAAAATCTCGACAATAGACTACCTTTCATAATGACAAGGCTACCATCCATTGGAGTAACAAAAATCTGAACAACAAACTACCTTCCATAATGACAAGACTATAATCCATTGGAGTAACAAAATTATTGACAACAGACTACTTTTCATAATGCCAAGCCTACCATCCATTGAAGTAACCATAATCTCGACAACAGACTACGTTCCATAATGTCAAGGCTACCATCCATTAGAGTAACAAAAATGTCGACAACAGACTACCTTCCATAATGACAAGACTACCATCCATTGGAGTAAAAAAAATCTCGACAACAAACTACCTTCTATAATAACAAGGCTACTATCCATTGAGTAACAAAGATATCGACAACAAACTACCTTCCATAATGACAAGGCTACCATCCATTGCAGTAAAAAAAATCTCGACGACAAACTACCTTCCATATGAAAAGGCTACCATCCATTGTAGTAAAAATAATCTTGACAATATACTACCTTCCATAATGACAAGGCTTGCATCCATTGAAGTAAAAAAAATCTCGACAACAGACTACCTTCCATAATGACAAGGCTACCATCCATTGGAGTAACAAAAATATCGACAGTAGACTACCTTCCATAATGACAAGGCTACCATCCATTGAGTAACAAAGATCTCGACAATAGACTACCTTCCATAATGACAAGCTACCATCCATAGGAGTAACAAAAATATCGACAACAGACTACCTTCCATAAAGACAAGGCTACCATCCAATGGAGTAACAAAAATATTGACAAAAGACTACCTTCCATAATGACAAGGCTACCATCCATTGCAGTAACAAAAATCTCAACAACAGACTACCTTCCATAATGATAAGGTAACTATCCATTGAGTAACAAAGAAATCGACAACAAACTGCCTTCCATAATGACAAGGCTACCATCCATTGCAGTAAAAAAAATCTCGACAACAGACTACCTTCCATAATGACAAGGCTACCATCCATTGGAGTAAAAAAACTCTCGACAATAGACCATGGTCCATAATGACAAGGCTACCATCCATTGGAGTAACAAAAATCTCGACAAAAGACTTCCTTCCTTAATGACAAGGCTACCATCCAATAGAGTAACAAAAATCTCTACCACAGACTACCTTCCATAATGACAAGTCTACCATCCATTGAGTAATAAAGATCTCGACAATAGACTACCTTCCATAATGACAAGGCTACCATCCATAGGAGTAACAAAAATATTGACAACAGACTACATTCCATAAAGTCAAGGCTACCATCCATTGGAGTAATAAAAATATTGACAAAAGACTACCTTCCATAAAGACAAAGTTACCATCCATTGCAGTAACAAAAATCTCGACAACAGACTACCTTCCATATTGACAAGGTTACCATCCATTGGGATAACAAAAATCTCGACAATAGAATACCTTCCATAATAACAAGGCTACTATCCAATGGAATAACAAAAATCTCGACAATAGACTACCTTTCATAATGACAAGGCTACCATCCATTGGAGTAACAAAAATCTGAACAACAAACTACCTTCCATAATGACAAGATTATAATCCATTGGAGTAACAAAATTATTGACAACAGACTACTTTTCATAATGCCAAGCCTACCATCCATTGAAGTAACCATAATCTCGACAACAGACTACGTTCCATAATGTCAAGGCTACCATCCATTAGAGTAACAAAAATGTCGACAACAGACTACCTTCCATAATGACAAGACTACCATCCATTGGAGTAAAAAAAATCTCGACAACAAACTACCTTCTATAATAACAAGGCTACTATCCATTGAGTAACAAAGATATCGACAACAAACTACCTTCCATAATGACAAGGCTACCATCCATTGCAGTAAAAAAAATCTCGACGACAAACTACCTTCCATATGAAAAGGCTACCATCCATTGTAGTAAAAATAATCTTGACAATATACTACCTTCCATAATGACAAGGCTTGCATCCATTGAAGTAAAAAAAATCTCGACAACAGACTACCTTCCATAATGACAAGGCTACCATCCATTGGAGTAACAAAAATATCGACAGTAGACTACCTTCCATAATGACAAGGCTACCATCCATTGAGTAACAAAGATCTCGACAATAGACTACCTTCCATAATGACAAGGCTACCATCCATAGGAGTAACAAAAATATCGACAACAGACTACCTTCCATAAAGACAAGGCTACCATCCAATGGAGTAACAAAAATATTGACAAAAGACTACCTTCCATAATGACAAGGCTACCATCCATTGCAGTAACAAAAATCTCAACAACAGACTACCTTCCATAATGATAAGGTAACTATCCATTGAGTAACAAAGAAATCGACAACAAATTGCCTTCCATAATGACAAGGCTACCATCCATTGCAGTAAAAAAAATCTCGACAACAGACTACCTTCCATAATGACAAGGCTACCATCCATTGGAGTAAAAAAACTCTCGACAATAGACCATGGTCCATAATGACAAGGCTACCATCCATTGGAGTAACAAAAATCTCGACAAAAGACTTCCTTCCTTAATGACAAGGCTACCATCCAATAGAGTAACAAAAATCTCTACCACAGACTACCTTCCATAATGACAAGTCTACCATCCATTGAGTAACAAAGATCTCGACAATAGACTACCTTCCATAATGACAAGGCTACCATCCATAAGAGTAACAAAAATATTGACAACAGACTACATTCCATAAAGTCAAGGCTACCATCCATTGGAGTAATAAAAATATTGACAAAAGACTACCTTCCATAAAGACAAAGTTACCATCCATTGCAGTAACAAAAATCTCGACAACAGACTACCTTCCATATTGACAAGGTTACCATCCATTGGGATAACAAAAATCTCGACAATAGAATACCTTCCATAATAACAAGGCTACTATCCAATGGAATAACAAAAATCTCGACAATAGACTACCTTTCATAATGACAAGGCTACCATCCATTGGAGTAACAAAAATCTGAACAACAAACTACCTTCCATAATGACAAGACTAGAATCCATTGGAGTAACAAAATTATTGACAACAGACTACTTTTCATAATGCCAAGCCTACCATCCATTGAAGTAACCATAATCTCGACAACAGACTACGTTCCATAATGTCAAGGCTACCATCCATTAGAGTAACAAAAATGTCGACAACAGACTACCTTCCATAATGACAAGACTACCATCCATTGGAGTAAAAAAAATCTCGACAACAAACTACCTTCTATAATAACAAGGCTACTATCCATTGAGTAACAAAGACATCGACAACAAACTACCTTCCATAATGACAAGGCTACCATCCATTGCAGTAAAAAAAATCTCGACGACAAACTACCTTCCATATGAAAAGGCTACCATCCATTGTAGTAAAAATAATCTTGACAATATACTACCTTCCATAATGACAAGGCTTGCATCCATTGAAGTAAAAAAAATCTCGACAACAGACTACCTTCCATAATGACAAGGCTACCATCCATTGGAGTAAGAAAAATATCGACAGTAGACTACCTTCCATAATGACAAGGCTACCATCCATTGAGTAACAAAGATCTCGACAATAGACTACCTTCCATAATGACAAGGCTACCATCCATAGGAGTAACAAAAATATCGACAACAGACTACCTTCCATAAAGACAAGGCTACCATCCAATGGAGTAACAAAAATATTGACAAAAGACTACCTTCCATAATGACAAGGCTACCATCCATTGCAGTAACAAAAATCTCGACAACAGACTACCTTCCATAATGACAAAGCTACCATCCATTGGAGTAAAAAAAATCTCGACAACAGACTACCTTCCATAATGACAAGTTTACCATCCATTGGGATAAAACAAAATCTCGACAATAGACTACCTTTCATAATGACAAGGTTACCATCCATTGTAGTAACAAAAATATGAACAACAAACTACCTTCCATAATGACAAGGCTACCATCCATTGGAGTAACAAAAATATTGACAACAAACTACTTTCCATAAAGACAAGCCTACCATCCATTGAAGTAACAAAAATCTCGAAAACAAACTACGTTCCATAATGTCAAGGCTACCATCCATTAGAGTAACAAAAATGTCGACAACAGACTACCTTCCATAATGACAAGGCTACCATCCATTGGAGTAAAAAAAATCTCAACAACAGACTACCTTCCATAATGATAAGGTAACTATCCATTGAGTAACAAAGAAATCGACAACAAACTACCTTCCATAATGACAAGGCTACCATCCATTGCAGTAAAAAAAATCTCGACAACAGACTACCTTCCATAATGACAAGGCTACCATCCATTGGAGTAAAAAAAATCTCGACAATAGACCATGGTCCATAATGACAAGGCTACCATCCATTGGAGTAACAAAAATCTCGACAAAAGACTTCCTTCCTTAATGACAAGGCTACCATCCATTAGAGTAACAAAAATTTCTACCACAGACTACCTTCCATAATGACAAGGCTACCATCCATAGGAGTAACAAAAATATTGACAACAGACTACATTCCATAAAGTCAAGGCTACCATCCATTGGAGTAATAAAAATATTGACAAAAGACTACCTTCCATAAAGACAAAGTTACCATCCATTGCAGTAACAAAAATCTCGACAACAGACTACCTTCCATAATGACAAAGCTACCATCCATTGGAGTTAAAAAAATCTCGACAACAGACTACCTTCCATAATGACAAGGTTAAGATCCATTGGGATAACAAAAATCTCGACAACAGACTACCTTCCATAATAACAAGGCTACTATCCAATGGAATAACAAAAATATGGACAATAGACTACCTTCCATAATTAGAAGGCTACCACACATTATAGTAACAAAAATCTCGACAATAGACCATGGTCCATAATGACAAGGATACCATCCATAAGAGTAACAAAAATATTGACAACAGACTACCTTCCATAAAGACAAGGCTACCATCCATTGGAGTAACAAAAATATTGACAAAAGACTACCTTGCATAATGACAAGGCTGCCATCCATTGAGTAACAAAGATCTCGACAACAGACTACCTTGCATAATGACAAGGCTACCATCCATAGAAGTACCAAAAATATCGATAATAGACTAACTTCTATAAAGATAAGGCTACCATCCATTGGAGTAACAAAAATATCGACAATAGACTACTTTCCATAAAGACAAGGCTACCATCCATTGCAGTAACAAAATTCTCCTCAACAGACTACCTTCCATAATGATAAGGCTACCATCCATTGGAGTAAAAAAAATCTCGAAATATACTACCTTCCATAATGACAAGGTTACCATCCATTGGGATAACAAAAATCTCGACAACAAACTACCTTCCATAATGACAAGGCTAGTATCCAATGGAATAACAAAAATCTCGACAATAGACTACCTTTCATTATGACAAGGCTACCATCCATTGGAGTAACAAAAATATCGACAACAGACTACCTTCCATAAATACAAGGCTACCATCTATTGCAGTAACAAAAATCTCCTAAACAGACTACCTTCCATAATGACAAGGCTACCATTCATTGGAGTAAAAAAAATCTCGAAACATACTACCTTCCATAATGACAAGGCTACCATCCATTGGAGTAACAAAAATCTCGACAACAGACT
Source organism: Vicia faba (assembly GCA_948472305.1). Lineage (NCBI taxonomy): Eukaryota > Viridiplantae > Streptophyta > Magnoliopsida > Fabales > Fabaceae > Vicia > Vicia faba. The sequence continues at coordinate 654,213,356 of OX451741.1, forward strand.
AACTTCCATAATTACAAGGATACCATACATTGGTGTAACAAAAATCTCGACAATAGACCACGGTCCATAATGACAAGGCTACCATCCATTGGAGAAACAAAAATCCCAATAAAAGACTTCCTTCCATAATGACAAGGCTACCATCCATTAGAGTAACAAAAATCTCTACCACAGACTACCTTCCATAATGACAAGGCTACCATCCATTGAGTAACAAAGATCTCGACAATAGACTACCTTCCATAATGACAAGGCTACCATCCATAGGAGTAACAAAAATATCGACAACAGACTACCTTCCATAAAGACAAGGCTACCATCCATTGGAGTAACAAAAATATTGACAAAAGACTACCATCCATAAATACAAAGCTACCATCCATTGGAGTAAAAAAAATCTCGACAACAAACTACCTTCCATAATGACAAGGTTACCATCCATTGGGATAACAAAAATCTCGACAACAGACTACCTTCCATAATAACAAGGCTATTATCCAATGGAATAACAAAAATCTTGACAATAGACTACCTTCCATAATTACAAGGCTAACACCCATTGTAGTAACAAAAATCTCGACAATAGACCATGGTCCATAATGACAAGGCTACCATCCATTGGAGTAACAAAAATATCGATAATAGACTTCCTTTCATAATGAAAAGGCAACCATTCATTACAGTAACAAAAATCTCTACAACAGACTACCTTGCATAATGACAAGGCTGCCATCCATTGAGTAACAAAGATCTCGACAACAGACGACCTTCCATAATGACAAGGCTACCATCCATTGAGTAACAAAGATCTCGACAATAGACTACCTTCCATAATGACAAGGCTACCATCCATAGGAGTAACAAAAATATCGACAACAGACTACCTTCCATAAAGACAAGGCTACCATCCATTGGAGTAACAAAAATATCGACAACAGACTACCTTCCATAAAGACAAGGCTACCATCCATTGCAGTAACAAAAATCTCCTCAACAGACTACCTTCCATAATGACAAGGCTACCATCCATTGGAGTAAAAAAACTCTTGAAACATACTACCTTCCATAATGAAAAGGTTACCATCCATTGGGATAACAAAAATCTCGACAACAGACTATCTTCCATAAAGACAAGGCTACTATCCAATGGAATAACAAAAATTTCGACAATAGACTACCTTTCATTATGACAAGGCTACCATCCATTGGAGTAAAAAATATCTTGACAACAGACTACCTTCCGTAATTACAAGTATACCATCCATTGGAGTAACAAAAATATCGACAACAGACTACCTTCCATAATGACAAGGCTACCATCCATTGGAGTAACAAAAATCTCGACAACAGACTACCTTCCATAATTACAAGGATAACATCCATTGGAGTAACAAAAATCTCTACAATAGACCACGGTCCATAATGACAAGGCTACCATCCATTGGAGTAAAAAAAATCTCGACAAAAGACTTCCTTCCATAATGACAAGCCTACCATCCATTAGAGTAACAAAAATCTCTACCACAGACTACCTTCCATAATGACAAGGCTACCATCCATTGAGTAACAAAGATCTCGACAATAGACTACCTTCCATAATGACAAGGCTACCATCTATAGGAGTAACAAAAAAATCGACAACAGACTACCTTCCATAAAGACAAGGCTACCATCCATTGGAGTAACAAAAATATTTACAAAAGACTACCTTCCATAAAGACAAAGTTACCATCCATTGCAGTAACAAAAATCTCGACAGCAGACTACCTTCCATAATGACAAGGCTACCATCCATTTGAGTAAAAAAAATATCGACAACAGACTACCTTCCATAATGACAAGGTTACCATCCATTGGGATAACAAAAATCTCGACAACAGACTACCTTCCATAATAACAAGGCTACTATCCAATGGAATAACAAAAATCTCGACAATAGACTACCTTTCATAATGACAAGGCTACCATCCATTGGAGTAACAAAAATCTGAACAAGAAACTAACTTCCATAATGACAAGGCTACCATCCATTGGAGTAACAAAAATATAGACAACAGACTACGTCCCATAATGAAAAGCCTACCATCCCATGAAGTAACAAAAATCTCGACAACAGAGTATGTTCCATAATGTCAAGGCTACCATCCATTAGACTAACAAAAATCTCCATAACAGACTACCTTCCATAATGACAAGGCTACCATCCATTGGAGTAAAAAAATCTCGACAACAGACTACCTTCCATAATGACTAGGCTACCATCAATTGAGTAACAAAGATATCGACAACAAACTACCTTCCATAATGACAAGGCTACCATCCATTGCAGTAAAAAAAATCTCGACAACAAACTACCTTCCATATGACAACGCTACCATCCATTGGAGTAACAAAAATCTCAACAACAGACTACCTTCCATAATTACAAGGATACAATCCATTGGAGTAACAAAAATCTCGAGAATAGACCACGGTCCATAATGACAAGGCTACCATCCATTAGAGTAACAAAAATCTCGGCAAAAGATTACATTCCATAATTACAAGGATACCATCCATTGGAGTAACAAAAATCTCGACAATAGACCACGGTCCATAATGATAAGGCTACCATCCATTGGAGTAACAAAAATCTCGACAAAAGACTTCCTTTCATAATGATAAGGCTACCATCGATTAGAGTAACAAAAATCTCTACCACAGACTACCTTCCATAATGACAAGGCTGCCATCCATTAGGTAACAAAGATCTAGACAATAGACTACCTTCCATAATGACAAGGCTACCATCCATAGGAGTAACAAAAATATCGACAACAGACTACCTTCCATAAAGACAAGGCTACCATCCATTGGAGTAACAAAAATATCGACAGCAGACTACCTTTCATAACGACAAGGCTACCATCCATTGTAGTAACAAAAATATCTACAACAGACTACCTACCATAATAACAAGGCTACCATCCATTGTGTAACAAAGATATCAAAAACAGACTACCTTCCATAATGACAAGGATACGTTCCATTGGAGTAAAAAATCTCGACAACAGACTACCTTACATATGACAAGGCTACCATCCATTGGAGTAAAAAAAATGTCGACAACACACTACCTTCCATAATTACAAGGATACCATCCATTGGAGTAACAAAAATCTTGACAATAGACCACGGTCCATAATGACAAGGCTACCATCCATTGGAGTAACAAAAATCTCGACAAAAGACTTCCTTCCATAATGACAAGGCTACTATCCATTAGAGTAACAAAAATCTCTACCACAGACTACCTTCCATAATGACAAGGCTACCATCCATTGAGTAACAAAGATCTCGACAATAGACTACCTTCCATAATGAAAAGGCTACCATCCATATGAGTAACAAAAATATCGACAACAGACTACCTACCATAAAGACAAGGCTACCATCCATTGGGGTAACAAAAATATTGACAAAAGACTACCTTCCATAAAGGCAAAGCTACCATCCATTGCAGTAACAAAAATCTCGACAGCAGACTACCTTCCATAATGACAAGGCTACCATCCATTGGAGTAAAAAAAATCTCGACCACAAACTACCTTCCATAATGACAAGGTTACCATCCAATGGAATAACAAAAATCTCGACAATAGACTACCTTTCATAATGACAAGGCTACCATCCATTGGAGTAACAAAAATCCTAATAGCAAACTACCTTCCATAATGACAAGGCTACCATCCATTGGAGTAACAAAAATATCCACAACAGACTACCTTCCATAAAGACAAGGTTACCATCCATGGTAGTAACAAAAATCTCCTCAACAGACTACCTTCCATAATGACAAGGCTACCATCCATTGGAGTAAAAAAAATCTCGAAACATACTACCTTTCATAATGACAAGGTTACCATCCATTGGGATAACCAAAATCTCGACAACAGACTACCTTCCATAATGACAAGGCTACTATTCAATGGAATAACAAAAATCTCGACAATAGACTACCTTTCATTATGACAAGGCTACCATCCATTGGAGTAACAAAAATCTCGACAGCAGACTACCTTCCATAATGACAAGGCTACCATCCATTTGAGTAAAAAAAATATCGACAACAGACTACCTTCCATAATGACAAGGTTACCATCCATTGGGATAACAAAAATCTCGACAACAGACTACCTTCCATAATAACAAGGCTACTATCCAATGGAATAACAAAAATCTCGACAATAGACTACCTTTCATAATGACAAGGCTACCATCCATTGGAGTAACAAAAATCTGAACAAGAAACTAACTTCCATAATGACAAGGCTACCATCCATTGGAGTAACAAAAATATAGACAACAGACTACGTCCCATAATGAAAAGCCTACCATCCCATGAAGTAACAAAAATCTCGACAACAGAGTATGTTCCATAATGTCAAGGCTACCATCCATTAGACTAACAAAAATCTCCATAACAGACTACCTTCCATAATGACAAGGCTACCATCCATTGGAGTAAAAAAATCTCGACAACAGACTACCTTCCATAATGACTAGGCTACCATCAATTGAGTAACAAAGATATCGACAACAAACTACCTTCCATAATGACAAGGCTACCATCCATTGCAGTAAAAAAAATCTCGACAACAAACTACCTTCCATATGACAACGCTACCATCCATTGGAGTAACAAAAATCTCAACAACAGACTACCTTCCATAATTACAAGGATACAATCCATTGGAGTAACAAAAATCTCGAGAATAGACCACGGTCCATAATGACAAGGCTACCATCCATTAGAGTAACAAAAATCTCGGCAAAAGATTACATTCCATAATTACAAGGATACCATCCATTGGAGTAACAAAAATCTCGACAATAGACCACGGTCCATAATGATAAGGCTACCATCCATTGGAGTAACAAAAATCTCGACAAAAGACTTCCTTTCATAATGATAAGGCTACCATCGATTAGAGTAACAAAAATCTCTACCACAGACTACCTTCCATAATGACAAGGCTGCCATCCATTAGGTAACAAAGATCTAGACAATAGACTACCTTCCATAATGACAAGGCTACCATCCATAGGAGTAACAAAAATATCGACAACAGACTACCTTCCATAAAGACAAGGCTACCATCCATTGGAGTAACAAAAATATCGACAGCAGACTACCTTTCATAACGACAAGGCTACCATCCATTGTAGTAACAAAAATATCTACAACAGACTACCTACCATAATAACAAGGCTACCATCCATTGTGTAACAAAGATATCAAAAACAGACTACCTTCCATAATGACAAGGATACGTTCCATTGGAGTAAAAAATCTCGACAACAGACTACCTTACATATGACAAGGCTACCATCCATTGGAGTAAAAAAAATGTCGACAACACACTACCTTCCATAATTACAAGGATACCATCCATTGGAGTAACAAAAATCTTGACAATAGACCACGGTCCATAATGACAAGGCTACCATCCATTGGAGTAACAAAAATCTCGACAAAAGACTTCCTTCCATAATGACAAGGCTACTATCCATTAGAGTAACAAAAATCTCTACCACAGACTACCTTCCATAATGACAAGGCTACCATCCATTGAGTAACAAAGATCTCGACAATAGACTACCTTCCATAATGAAAAGGCTACCATCCATATGAGTAACAAAAATATCGACAACAGACTACCTACCATAAAGACAAGGCTACCATCCATTGGGGTAACAAAAATATTGACAAAAGACTACCTTCCATAAAGGCAAAGCTACCATCCATTGCAGTAACAAAAATCTCGACAGCAGACTACCTTCCATAATGACAAGGCTACCATCCATTGGAGTAAAAAAAATCTCGACCACAAACTACCTTCCATAATGACAAGGTTACCATCCAATGGAATAACAAAAATCTCGACAATAGACTACCTTTCATAATGACAAGGCTACCATCCATTGGAGTAACAAAAATCCTAATAGCAAACTACCTTCCATAATGACAAGGCTACCATCCATTGGAGTAACAAAAATATCCACAACAGACTACCTTCCATAAAGACAAGGTTACCATCCATGGTAGTAACAAAAATCTCCTCAACAGACTACCTTCCATAATGACAAGGCTACCATCCATTGGAGTAAAAAAAATCTCGAAACATACTACCTTTCATAATGACAAGGTTACCATCCATTGGGATAACCAAAATCTCGACAACAGACTACCTTCCATAATGACAAGGCTACTATTCAATGGAATAACAAAAATCTCGACAATAGACTACCTTTCATTATGACAAGGCTACCATCCATTGGAGTAACAAAAATATCGACAATAGACTACTTTCCATAATGAAAAGGCTACAATCCATTGGTGTAACAATAATCTCAACGACATACTACCTTCCATAATGACAAGGCTACCATCCATTGGAATAAAAAAAATATCGACAACAGACTACCTTCCATAAAGACAAGGCTACCATCCTTTGGAGTTACAAAAATATCGACAACAGACTACCTTTCATAACGACAAGGCTACCATCCATTGTAGTAACAAAAATATCGACAACAGACTACCTTCCATAATGACAAGGTTTGCATCCATTGAGTAACAAAGATGTCGACAACAGCCTACCTTCCATAATAACAAGGCTACCATCCATTGAGTAACAAAGATATCAAAAACAGACTACCTTCCATAATGAAAAGGATACCTTCCATTGGAGTAAAAAATCTCGACAACAGACTACCTTACATATGACAAGGCTACCATCCATTGGAGTAAAAAAAATCTTGACAACACACTACCTTCCATAATTACAAGGATACCATCCATTGGAGTAACAAAAATCTTGACAATAGACACGGTCCATAATGACAAGGCTACCATCCATTGGAGTAACAAAAATCTCGACAAAAGACTTACTTCCATAATGACAAGGCTACCATCCATTAGAGTAACAAAAATCTCTACCACAGACTACATTCCATAATGACAAGGCTACCATCCATTGAGTAACAAAAATCTCGACAACAGACTACCTTCCATAATAACAAGGCTACTATTCAATGGAATAACAAAAATCTCGACAATAGACTACCTTTCATAATGACAAGGCTACCATCCATTGGAGTAACAAAAATATCGACAGCAGACTACCTTTCATAACGACAAGGCTACCATCCATTGTAGTAACAAAAATATCGACAACAGACTACCTTCCATAATGGCAAGGTTTGCATCCATTGAGTAACAAAGATGTCGACAACAACCTACCTTCCATAATAACAAGGCTACCATCCATTGAGTAACAAAGATATCAAAAACAGACTACCTTCCATAATGAAAAGGATACCTTCCATTGGAGTAAAAAATCTCGACAACAGACTACCTTACATATGACAAGGCTACCATCCATTGGAGTAAAAAAAATCTTGACAACACACTACCTTCCATAATTACAAGGATACCATCCATTGGAGTAACAAAAATCTTGACAATAGACACGGTCCATAATGACAAGGCTACCATCCATTGGAGTAACAAAAATCTCGACAAAAGACTTACTTCCATAATGACAAGGCTACCATCCATTAGAGTAACAAAAATCTCTACCACAGACTACATTCCATAATGACAAGGCTACCATCCATTGAGTAACAAAGATCACGACAATAGACTACCTTTTATAATGACAAGGCTACCATCTATAGGAGTAACAAAAAAATCGATAACAGACTACCTTCCATAAAGACAAGGCTACCATCCATTGGAGTAACAAAAATATTTACAAAAGACTACCTTCCATAAAGACAAAGTTACCATCCATTGCAGTAACAAAAATCTCGACAGCAGACTACCTTCAATAATGACAAGGCTACCATCCATTGGAGTAAAAAAAATCTCGACAACAGACTACCTTCCATAATGACAATGTTACCATCCATTGGGATAACAAAAATCTCGACAACAGACTACCTTCCATAATAACAAGGCTACTATCCAATGAAATAACAAAAATCTCGACAATAGACTACCTTTCATAATGACAAGGCTACCATCCATTGGAGTAACAAAAATTTGAACAAGAAACTAACTTCCATAATGACAAGGCTACCATCCATTGGAGTAACAAAAATATAGACAACAGACTACGTTCCATAATGAAAAGCCTACCATCCATTGAAGTAATAAAAATCTCGACAACAGAGTATGTTCCATAATGTCAAGGCTACCATCCATTAGACTAAGAAAAATCTCCACAACAGACTACCTTCCATAATGACAAGGCTACCATCCATTGGAGTAAAAAAATCTCGAGAACATACTACCTTCCATAATGACAAGGCTACCATCAATTGAGTAACAAAGATATCGACAACAAACTACCTTCCATAATGACAAGGCTACCATCCATTGCAGTAAAAAAAATCTCGACAACAAACTACCTTCCATATGACAAGGCTACCATCCATTGGAGTAACAAAAATCTCGACAACAGACTACCTTCCATAATTACAAGGATACCATCCACTGGAGTAACAAAAATCTCGACAAAAGACTTTCTTTCATAATGATAAGGCTACCATCGATTAGAGTAAAAAAAATCTCTACCACAAACTACCTTCCATAATGACAAGGCTGCCATCCATTAGGTAACAAAGATCTCGACAATAGACTACCTTCCATAATGACAAGGCTACCATCCATAGGAGTAACAAAAATATCGACAACAGACTACCTTCCATAAAGACAAGGCTACCATCCATTGGAGTAACAAAAATATCGACAGCAGACTACCTTTCATAACGACAAGGCTACCATCCATTGTAGTAACAAAAATATCGACAACAGACTACCTTCCATAATGACAAGGTTTGCATCCATTGAGTAACAAAGATGTCGACAACAGACTACCTTCCATAATAACAAGGCTACCATCCATTGAGTAACAAAGATATCAAAAACAGACTACCTTCCTTAATGACAAGGATACCTTCCATTGGAGTAAAAAATCTCGACAACAGACTACCTTACATATGACAAGGCTACCATCCATTGGAGTAAAAAAAATCTCGACAACACACTACCTTCCATAATTACAAGGATACCATCCATTGGAGTAACAAAAATCTTGACAATAGACCACGGTCCATAATGACAAGGCTACCATCCATTGGAGTAACAAAAATCTTGACAAAAGACTTCCTTCCATAATGACAAGGCTACCATCCATTAGAGTAACAAAAATCTCTACCACAGACTACCTTCCATAATGACAAGGCTACCATCCATTGAGTAACAAAGATCTCGACAATAGACTACCTTCCATAATGAAAAGGCTACCATCCATAGGAGTAACAAAAATATCGACAACAGACTACCTACCATAAAGACAAGGCTACCATCCATTGGGGTAACAAAAATATTGACAAAAGACTACCTTCCATAAAGGCAAAGCTACCATCCATTGCAGTAACAAAAATATCGACAGCAGACTACCTTCCATAATGACAAGGCTACCATCCATTGGAGTAAAAAAAATCTCGACCACAGACTACCTTCCATAATGACAAGGTTACCATCCATTGGGATAATAAAAATCTCGACAATAGACTACCTTCCCTAATAACAAGGTTACTATCCAATGGAATAACAAAAATCTCGACAATAGACTACCTTTCATAATGACAAGGCTACCATCCATTGGAGTAACAAAAATCTTAATAGCAAACTACCTTCCATAATGACAAGGCTACCATCCTTTGGAGTAACAAAAATATCCACAACAGACTACCTTCCATAAAGACAAGGTTACCATCCATTGTAGTAACAAAAATATCCTCAACAGACTACCTTCCATAATGACAAGGCTACCATCCATTGGAGTAAAAAAAATCTCGAAACATACTACCTTTCATAATGACAAGGTTACCATCCATTGGGATAACCAAAATCTCGACATCAGACTACCTTCCATAATGACAAGGCTACTATCCAATGGAATAACAAAAATCTCGACAATAGACTACCTTTCATTATGACAAGGCTACCATCTATTGGAGTAACAAAAATATCGACAATAGACTACTTTCCATAATGAAAAGGCTACAAACCATTGGTGTAACAAAAATCTCAACGACATACTACCTTCCATAATGACAAGGCTACCATCCATTGGAATAACAAAAATATCGACAACAGACTACCTTCCATAAAGACAAGGCTACCATCCATTGGAGTAACAAAAATATCGACAGCAGACTACCTTTCATAACGACAAGGCTACTATCCATTGTAGTAACAAAAATATCGACAACAAACTACCTTCCATAATGACAAGGTTTGCATCCATTGAGTAGCAAAGATGTCGACAACAGACTACCTTCCATAATAACAAGGCTACCATCCATTGAGTAACAAAGATATCAAAAACAGACTACCTTCCATAATGACAAGGATACCTTCCATTGGAGTAAAAAATCACGACAACAGACTACCTTACATATGACAAGGCTACCATCCATTGGAGTAAAAAAAATCTCGACAACACACTTCCTTCCATAATTACAAGGATACCATCCATTGGAGTAACAAAAATCTTGACAATAGACCACGGTCCATAATGACAAGGCTACCATCCATTGGAGTAACAAAAATCTCGACAAAAGACTTCCTTCCATAATGACAAGGCTACCATCCATTAGAGTAACAAAAATCTCTACCACAGACTACCTTCCATAATGACAAGGCTACCATCCATTGAGTAACAAAGATCTCGACAATAGACTACCTTCCATAATGAAAAGGCTACCATCCATAGGAGTAACAAAAATATCGACAACAGACTACCTACCATAAAGACAAGGCTACCATCCATTGGGGTAACAAAAATATTGACAAAAGACTACCTTCCATAAAGGCAAAGCTACCATCCATTGCAGTAACAAAAATCTCGACAGCAGACCACCTTCCATAATGACAAGGCTACCATCCATTGGAGTAAAAAAAATCTCGACAATAGACTACCTTCCATAATGAAAAGGTTACCATCCATTGGGATAACAAAAATGTTGACAACAGACTACCTTCCATAATAACAAGGCTACTATCCAATGGAATAAAAAAAATCTCGACAATAGACTACCTTTCATAATGACAAGGCTACCATCCATTGGAGTAACAAAAATCTAAACAACAAACTACCTTCCATAATGACTAGGCTACCATCCATTGGAATAACAAAAATATCGACAACAGACTACGTTCCATAAAGACAAGGCTACCATCCATTAGAGTAACAAAAATCTCGACAACAGACTACCTTCCATAATGAAAAGGCTACCATCCATTGGAGTAACAAAAATATCGACAGCAGACTACCTTCCATAATGACAAGCCTACCATCCATTGTAGTAACAAAAATATCAACAACAGACTACCTTCCATAATGACAAGGCTAGCATCCATTGAGTAACAAAGATATCGACAACAAACTACCTTCTATAATAACAAGGCTACCTTCCATTGAGTAACAAAGATATCAAAAATAGACTACCTTCCATAATGACAAGGATACCATCCATTGGAGTAAAAAATCTCGACAACAGACTACCTTACATATGACAAGGCTACCATCCATTAGAGTAAAAAATATCTTGACAGCAGACTACCTTCCATAATTACAAGTATACCATCCATTGGAGTAACAAAAATATCGACAACAGACTACCTTCCATAATGACAAGGCTACCATCTATTGGAGTAACAAAAATCTCGACAACAGACTACCTTCCATAATTACAAGGATACCATCCATTGGAGTAACAAAAATCTCGACAATAGACCACGATCCATAATGACAAGGCTACCATCCATTGGAGTAACAAAAATCTCGACAAAAGACTTCCTTCCATAATGACAAGGCTACCATCCATTAGAGTAACAAAAATCTCTACCACAGACTACCTTCGATAATGACAAGGCTACCATCCATTGAGTAACAAAGATCTCGACAACAGACTACCTTCCATAAAGAAAAAGCTACCATCCATTGGAGTAACAAAAATATTGACAAAAGACTACCTTCCATAAAGACAAAGTTACCATCCATTGTAGTAACAAAAATCTCGACAGCAGACCACCTTCCATAATTACAAGGCTACCATCCATTGGAGTAAAAAAAATCTCGACAATAGACTACCTTCCATAATGAAAAGGTTACCATCCATTGGGATAACAAAAATCTTGACAACAGACTACCTTCCATAATAACAAGGCTACTATCCAATGGAATAACAAAAATCTCGACAATAGACTACCTTTCATAATGACAAGGCTACCATCCATTGGAGTAACAAAAATCTGAACAGCAAACTACCATCCAAAATGATAATGCTACCATCCATTGGAGTAACAAAAATATACACAACAGACTACGTTCCATAATGAAAAGCCTACCATCCATTGAAGTAACAAAAATCTCGACAACAGAGTATGTTCCATAATGTCAAGGCTACCAACCATTAGAGTAACAAAAATCTCCACAACACACTACCTTCCATAATGACAAGCCTACCATCCATTGGAGTAAAAAAAATCTCGACCACAAACTAACTTCCATAATGACAAGGCTACCATCCATTGGAGTAAAAAAAATCTCGACCACAGACTACCTTCCATAATGACAAGGTTACCATCCATTGGGATAATAAAAATCTCGACAATAGACTACCTTCCCTAATAACAAGGCTACTATCCAATGGAATAACAAAAATATCGACAATAGACTACCTTTCATAATGACAAGGCTACCATCCATTGGAGTAACAAAAATCTTAATAGCAAACTACCTTCCATAATGACAAGGCTACCATCCATTGGAGTAACAAAAATATCCACAACAGACTACCTTCCATAAAGACAAGGTTACCATCCATTGTAGTAACAAAAATCTCCTCAACAGACTACCTTCCACAATGACAAGGCTACCATCCATTGGAGTAAAAAAAATCTCGAAACATACTACCTTTCATAATGACAAGGTTACCATCCATTGGGATAACCAAAATCTCGACAACAGACTACCTTCCCTAATGACAAGGCTACTATCCAATGGAATAACAAAAATCTCGACAATAGACTACCTTTCATTATGACAAGGCTACCATCCATTGGAGTAACAAAAATATCGAAAATAGACTACTTTCCATAATGAAAAGGCTACAATCCATTGGTGTAACAAAAATCTCAACGACATACTACCTTCCATAATGACAAGGCTACCATCCATTGGAATAACAAAAATATCGACAACAGACTACGTTCCATAAAGACAAGGCTACCATCCATTAGAGTAACAAAAATCTCGACAACAGACTACCTTCCATAATGAAAAGGCTACCATCCATTGGAGTAACAAAAATATCGACAGCAGACTACCTTCCATAATGACAAGCCTACCATCCATTGTTGTAACAAAAATATCAACAACAGACTACCTTCCATAATGACAAGGCTAGCATCCATTGAGTAACAAAGATATCGATAACAAACTACCTTCTATAATAACAAGGCTACCATCCATTGAGTAACAAAAATATCAAAAATAGACTACCTTCCATAATGACAAGGATACCATCCATTGGAGTAAAAAATCTCGACAACAGACTACCTTACATATGACAAGGCTACCATCCATTAGAGTAAAAAATATCTTGACAACAGACTACCTTCCATAATTACAAGTATACCATCCATTGGAGTAACAAAAATATCGACAGCGGACTACCTTCCATAATGACAAGGCTACCATCTATTGGATTAACAAAAATCTCGACTACAGACTACCTTCCATAATTACAAGGATACCATCCATTGGAGTAACAAAAATCTCGACAATAGACCACGGTCCATAATGACAAGGCTACCATCCATTGGAGTAACAAAAATCTCGACAAAAGACTTCCTTCCATAATGACAAGGCTACCATCCATTAGAGTAACAAAAATCTCTACCACAGACTACCTTCCATAATGACAAGGCTACCATCCATTGAGTAACAAAGATCTCGACAATAGACTACCTTCCATAATGACAAGGCTACCATCCATAGGAGTAACAAAAATATCGACAACAGACTACCTTCCATAAAGACAAAGCTACCATCCATTGGAGTAATAAAAATATTGACAAAAGACTACCTTCCATAAAGAAAAAGTTACCATCCATTGTAGTAACAAAAATCTCGACAGCAGACCACCTTCCATAATGACAAGGCTACCATCCATTCGAGTAAAAAAAATCTCGACAATAGACTACCTTCCATAATGAAAAGGTTACCATCCATTGGGATAACAAAAATCTTGACAACAGACTACCTTCCATAATAACAAGGCTACTATCCAATGGAATAACAAAAATCTCGACAATAGACTACCTTTCATAATGACAAGGCTACCATCCATTGGAGTAACAAAAATCTGAACAACAAACTACCTTCCATAATGACTAGGCTACCATCCATTGGAATAACAAAAATATCCACAAAAGACTACGTTCCATAATGAAAAGCCTACCATCCATTGAAGTAACAAAAATCTCGACAATAGAGTATGTTCCATAATGTCAAGGCTACCAACCATTAGAGTAACAAAAATCTCCACAACAGACTACCTTCCATAATGACAAGCCTACCATCCATTGGAGTAAAAAAAATCTCGACAACAGACTACCTTCCATAATGAAAAGGATACCATCCATTGAGTAACAAAGATATCGACAACAAACTACCTTCCATAATGACAAGGCTACCATCCATTGCAGTAAAAAAAATCTCGAGAACAAACTACCTTCCATATGACAAGGCTACCATCCATTGAAGTAACAAAAATCTCGACAGCAGACTACCTTCCATAATTACAAGGATACCATCCATTGGAGTAACAAAAATCTCGACAATAGACCATGGTCCATAATGACAAGGCTACCATCAATTGGAGTAACAAAAATCTCGACAAAAGAATTCCTTCCATAATTACAAGGATACCATCCATTGGAGTAACAAAAATCTCGACAATAGACCACTGTCCATAATGACAAGGCTACTATCCATTGGAGTAACAAAAATCTCGACAAAAGACTTCCTTCCATAATGATAAGGCTACCATCCATTAGAGTAACAAAAATCTCTACCACAGACTACCTTCCATAATGACAAGGCTGTCATCCATTGAGTAACAAAGATCTCAACAATAGACTACCTTCCATAATGACAAGGCTACCATCCATAGGAGTTACAAAAATATCGACAATAGACTACCTTCCATAAAGACAAGGCTACCATCCATTGGAGTAACAAAAATATCGACAGCAGACTACCTTCCATAACGACAAGGCTACCATCCATTGTAGTAACAAAAATCTCGACAACTGACTACCTTCCATTGAGTAACATAGATATCGATAACAGACTACCTTCCATAATAACAAGGCTACCATCCATTGAGTAACAAAGATATCAAAAACAGACTACCTTCCATAATGACAAGGATACCTTCCATTGGAGTAAAAAATCTCGACAACAGACTACCTTACATATGACAAGGCTGCCATCTATTGGAGTAAAAAAAATCTCGACAACAGACTACCTTCCATAATTTCAAGGATACCATCCATTGGAGTAAATAAAACCTTGACAATAGACCACGGTCCATAATGACAAGGCTAACATCCATTGGAGTAACAAAAATCTAGACAAATGACTTACTTCCATAATGACAAGGCAACCATCCATTAGAGTAACAAAAATCTCTACCACAGACTACCTTCCATAATGACAAGGCTACCATCCATTGAGTAACAAAGATCTCGACAATAGACTACCTTCCATAATGACAAGGCTACCATCCATAGGAGTAACAAAAATATCGACAACAGACTACCTACCATAAAGACAAGGTTACCATCCATTGGAGTAACAAAAATATTGATAAAAGACTACCTTCCATAAAGACAAAGCTACCATCCATTGCAGTGACAAAAATCTCGACAGCAGACTACCTTCCATAATGACAAGGCTACCATCCATTGGAGTAAAAAAAATTTCGACCACATACTACCTTCCATAATGACAAGGTTACCATCCATTGGGATAACAAAAATCTCGACAACAGACTACCTTCCCTAATAACAAGGCTACTATCCAATGGAATAAAAAAAATCTCGACAATAGACTACCTTTCATAATGACAAGGCTACCATCCATTGGAGTAAAAAAAATCTCGAAACATACTACCTTCCATAATGACAAGGTTACCATCCATTGGGATAACAAAACTCTCGACAACAGACTACCTTCCATAATGACAAGGCTACTATCCAATGGAATAACAAAAATCTCGACAATAGACTACCTTCCATAATGACAAGGCTACCATCCATTGGAGTAAAAAAAATCTCGAAACATACTACCTTCCATAATGACAAGGTTACCATCCATTGGGATAACAAAAATCTCGACAACAGACTACCTTCCATAATGACAAGCTACTATCCAATGGAATAACAAAAATCTCAACAATAGACTACCTTCCATAATGACAAGGCTACCATCCATTGGAGTAAAAAAAATCTCGACAACAGATTACCTTCCATAATGACAAGGCTACCATCCATTGAGTAAAAAAGATATCGACAACAAACTACCTTCCATAATGACAAGGATACCATCCATTGCAGTAAAAAAAATCTCGACAACAAACTACCTTCCATATGACAAGGCTACCATCCATTGGAGTAACAAAAATCTCGACAACAGACTACCTTCCATAATTACAAGGATACCATCCATTGGAGTAACAAAAATCTCGACAATAGACCATGAACCATAATGACAAGGCTACCATCCATTGGAGTAACAAATATCTCGACAAAAGACTTCCTTCCATAATTACAAGGATACCATCCATTGGAGTAACAAAAATCTCGACAATAGACCACAGTCCATAATGACAAGGCTACCATCCATTGGAGTAACAAAAATCTTGACAAAAGACTTCCTTCCATAATGATAAGGCTATCATCCATTAGAGTAACAAAAATCTCTACCACAGACTACCTTCCATAAAGACAAGGCTGTCATCCATTGAGTAACAAAGATCTCGACAATAGACTTCCTTCCATAATGATAAGGCTACCATCCATTAGAGTAACAAAAATCTCTACCACAGACTACCTTCCATAATGACAAGGCTGTCATCCATTGAGTAACAAAGATCTCGACAATAGACTACCTTCCATAATGACAAGGCTACCATCCATAGGAGTAACAAAAATATCGACAATAGACTACCTTCCATAAAGACAAGGATACCATCCATTGTAGTAACAAAAATATCAACAATAGACTACCTTCCATAACGACAAGGCTACCATCCATTGTAGTAACAAAAATATCGACAACAGACTACCTTCCATAATTATAAGGTTTGCATCCATTGAGTAACAAAGATATCGACAACAGACTACCTTCCATAATAACAAGGCTACCATCCATTGAGGAACAAAGATATCAAAAACAGACTACCTTCCATAATGACAAGGATACCTTCCATTGGAGTAAAAAATCTCGACAACAGACTACCTTACATATGACAAAGCTGCCATCCATTGGAGTAAAAAAAATCTCGACAACAGACTACCTTCCATAATTACAAGGATACCATCCATTGGAGTAACAAAAATCTTGACAATAGACCACGGTCCATAATGACAAGGCTACCATCCATTGGAGTAACAAAAATCTAGACAAATGACTTCCTTCCATAATGACAAGGCTACCATCCATTAGAGTAACAAAAATCTCTACCACATACTACCTTCCATAATGACAAGGCTACCATCCATAGGAGTACCAAAAATATCGACAACAGACTACCTACCATAAAGACAAGGTTACCATCCATTGGAGTAACAAAAATATTGACAAAAGACTACCTTCCATAATGACAAAGCTACCATCCATTGCAGTAACAAAAATCTCGACAGCAGACTACCTTCCATAATGACAAGGCTACCATCCATTGGAGTAAAAAAAATCTCGACCACGGACTACCTTCCATAATGATAAGGTTACCATCCATTGGGATAACAAAAACCTCGACAACAGACTACCTTCCCTAATAACAAGGCTACTATCCAATGGAATTACAAAAATATCGACAATAGACTACCTTTCATAATGACAAGGCTACCATCCATTGGAGTAACAAAAATCTGAACAGCAAACTACCTTCCATAATGACAAGGCTACCATCCATTGGAGTAACAAAAATATCCACAACAGACTACCTTCCATAAAGACAAGGCAACCATCCATTGCAGTAACAAAAATCTCCTCAACAGACTACCTTCCATAATGACAAGGCTACCATCCATTGGAGTAACAAAAATCTCGAAACATACTACCTTCCATAATGACAAGGTTACCATTCATTGGGATAACAAAAATCTCGATAACAGACTACCTTCCATAATGACAAGGCTACTATCCAATGGAATAACAAAAATCTCGACAATAGACTACCTTTCATTATGACAAGGCTACCATCCATTGGAGTAACAAAAATATCGACAACAGACTACTTTCCATAATGAAAAGGCTACAATCCATTGGTGTAACAAAAATCTCAATGACATACTACCTTCCATAATGACAAGGCTACCATCCATTGGAGTAACAAAAATATCGACAACAGACTACGTTCCATAAAGACAAGGCTACCATCCATTAGAGTAACAAAAATCTCGACAACAGACTACCTTCCATAATGAAAAGGCTACCATCCATTGGAGTAACAAAAATATCGACAGCAGACTACCTTCCATAATGACAAGGCTACCATCTATTGTAGTAACAAAAATTTCAACAACAGACTACCTTCCATAATGACAAGGCTACCATCCATTGAGTAACAAAGATATCGACAACAGACTACCTTCCATAATAGGCTACATTCCATAATGACAAGGATACCATCCATTGGAGTAAAAAATCTCGAATACAGACTACCTTACATATGAAAAGGCTACCATCCATTGGAGTAAAAAATATCTTGACAACAGACTACCTTCCATAATTACAAGTATACCATCCATTGGAGTAACAAAAATATCGACAGCAGACTACCTTCCATAATGACAAGGCTACCATCCATTGGAGTAACAAAAATCTCGACAACATACTACCTTCCATAATTACAAGGATACCATCCATTGGAGTAACAAAAATCTCGACAATAGACCACGGTCCATAATGACAAGGCTACCATCCATTGGGGTAACAAAAATCTCTACCACAGACTACCTTCCATAATGACAAGGCTACCATCCATTGAGTAACAATGATCTCGACAATAGACTACCTTCCATAATGACAAGGCTACCATCCATAGGAGTAACAAAAATCTCGACAGCAGACTACCTTCCATAATGACAAGGCTACCATCCATTGGAGTAAAAAAAATCTCGACAACAGACTACCTTCCATAATGACAAGGTTACCATCCATTGGGATAACAAAAATTTTGACAACAGACTACCTTCCATAATAACAAGGCTACTATCCAATGGAATAACAAAAATCTCGACAATAGACTACCTTTCATAATGACAAGGCTACCATCCATTGGAGTAACAAAAATATGAACAAGAAACTACCTTCCATAATGACAAGGCTACCATCCATTGGAGTAACAAAAATATAGACAAGAGACTACGTTCCATAAAGACAAGGCTACCATCCGTTAGAGTAACTAAAATCTCGACAACAGACTACCTTCCATAATGAAAAGGCTACCATCCATTGGAGTAACAAAAATATCGACAGCAGACTACCTTCCATAATGACAAGGCTACCATCTATTGTAGTAACAAAAATTTCAACAACAGACTACCTTCCATAATGACAAGGCTACCATCCATTGAGTAACAAAGATATCGACAACAGACTACCTTCCATAATAACAAGGCTACCATCCATTGAGTAACAAAGATATCAAAAATAGATTACCTTCCATAATGACAAGGATACCATCCATTGGAGTAAAAAATCTCGATAACAGACTACCTTACATATGACAAGGCTACCATCCATTGGAGTAAAAAATATCTTGACAAAAGACTACCTTCCATAATTACAAGTATACCATCCATTGGAGTAACAAAAATATCGACAACAGACTACCTTCCATAATGACAAGGCTACCATCCATTGGAGTAACAAAAATCTCGATAACAGACTACCTTCCATAATTACAAGGATACCATCCATTGGAGTAACAAAAATCTCGACAATAGACCACGGTCCATAATGACAAGGCTACCATCCATTGGAGTAACAAAAATCTCTACCACAGACTACCTTCCATAATGACAAGGTTACCATCCATTGAGTAACAAAGATCTCAACAATAGACTACCTTCCATAATGACAAGGCTACCATCCATAGGAGTAACAAAAATATCGACAACAGACTACCTTCCGTAAAGACAAGGCTACCATCCATTGGTGTAACAAAAATATTGACAAAAGACTACCTTCCATAAAGACAAAGCTACCATCCATTGCAGTAACAAAAATCTCGCCAGCAGACTACCTTCCATAATGACAAGGCTACCATCCATTGGAGTAAAAGAAATCTCGACAACAGACTACCTTCCATAATGACAAGGTTACCATCCATTGGGATAACAAAAATCTTGACAACAGACTACCTTCCATAATAACAAGGCTACTATCCAATGGAATAACAAAAATCTCGACAATAGACTACCTTTCATAATGACAAGGCTACCATCCATTGGAGTAACAAAAATATGAACAAGAAACTACCTTCCATAATGACAAGGCTACCATCCATTGGAGTAACAAAAATATAGACAACAGACTACGTTCCATAATGAAAAGCCTAACATCCATTTAAGTAACAAAAATCTCGACAATAGACTATGTTCCATAATATCAAGGCTACCATCCATTAGAGTAACAAAAATCTCCACAACAGACTACCTTCCATAATGACAAGGCTACCATCCATTGGAGTAAAAAAAATCTCGACAACAGACTACCTTCCATAATGACAAGGCTACCATCCATTGAGTAACAAAGATATCGATAACAAACTACCTTCCATAATGACAAGGCTACCATCCATTGCAGTAAAAAAAAATCTCGATAACAAACTACCTTCCATATGACAAGGCTACCATCCATTGGAGTAACAAAAATCTCGACAACAGACTACCTTCCATAATTGCAAGGATACCATCCATTGGAGTAACAAAAATCTCGACAATAGCCCACGGTCCATAATGACAAGGCTATCATCCAGTGGAGTAACAAAAATCTCGACAAAAGACTTCCTTCCATAATTACAAGGATACCATCCATTGGAGTAACCAAAATCTCGACAATAGACCCTGGTCCATAATGACAAGGCTACCATCCATTGGAGTAACAAAAATCTCGACAATAGACTTCCTTCCATAATGATAAGGCTACCATCCATTAGAGTAACAAAAATCTCTACCACAGACTACATTCCATAATGACAAGGCTGCCATCCATTGAGTAACAAAGATCTCGACAATAGACTACCTTCCATAATGACAAGGCTACCATCCATAGGAGTAACAAAAATATCGACAACAGACTACCTTCCATAAAGAGAAGGCTACCATCCATTGGAGTAACAAAAATATCGACATCACGCTACCTTCCATAACGACAAGGCTACCATCCATTGTAGTAACAAAAATCTCGACAACAAACTACCTTTCATAATGACAAGGCTACCATCCATTGGAGTAACAAAAATCTGAACAGCAAACTACCTTCCATAATGACAAGGCTACCATCCATTGGAGTAACAAAAATCTCGACAACAGACTACCTTCCATAATTACAAGGATACCATCCATTGGAGTAACAAAAATCTCGACAATAGGCCATTGTCCATAATAACAAGGCTACCATCGATTGGAGTAACAAAAATCTCTACCACAGACTACCTTCCATAATGACAAGGCTACCATCCATTGAGTAACAAAGATCTCGACAATAGACTACCTTCCATAATGACAAGGATACCATCCATAGGAGTAACAAATATATCGACAACAGACTACCTTCCGTAAAGACAAGGCTACCATCCATTGGTGTAACAAAAATATTGACAAAAGACTACCTTCCATAAAGACAAAGCTACCATCCATTGAAGTAACAAAAATCTCGACAGCAGACTACCTTCCATAATGACAAGGCTACCATCCATTGGAGTAAAAAAAATCTCGACAACAGACTACCTTCCATAATGACAAGGTTACCATCCATTGGGATAACAAAAATCTTGACAACAGACTACCTTCCATAATAACAAGGCTACTATCCAATGGAATAACAAAAATCTCGACAATAGACTACCTTTCATAATGACAAGGCTACCATCCATTGGAGTAACAAAAATATGAACAAGAAACTACCTTCCATAATGACAAGGCTACCATCCATTGGAGTAACAAAAATATAGACAACAGACTACGTTCCATAATGAAAAGCCTAACATCCATTTAAGTAACAAAAATCTCGACAATAGACTATGTTCCATAATGTCAAGGCTACCATCCATTAGAGTAACAAAAATATCCACAACAGACTAGCTTCCATAATGACAAGGCTACCATCCATTGGAGTAAAAAAATCTCGACAACAGACTACCTTCCATAATGACAAGGCTACCATCCATTGAGTAACAAAGATATCGACAACAAACTACCTTCCATAATGACAAGGCTACCATCCATTGCAGTAAAAAAATCTCGATAACAAACTACCTTCCATATGACAAGGCTACCATCCATTGGAGTAACAAAAATATCGACAACAGACTACCTTCCATAATTACAAGGATACCATCCATTGGAGTAACAAAAATCTCGACAATAGCCCACGGTCCATAATGACAAGGCTATCATCCAGTGGAGTAACAAAAATCTCGACAAAAGACTTCCTTCCATAATTACAAGGATACCATCCATTGGAGTAACAAAAATCTCGACAATAGACCACGGTCCATAATGACAAGGCTACCATCCATTGGAGTAACAAAAATCTCGACAATAGACTTCCTTCCATAATGATAAGGCTACCATCCATTAGAGTAACAAAAATCTCTACCACGGACTACCTTCCATAATGACAAGGCTGCCATCCATTGAGTAACAAAGATCTCGACAATAGACTACCTTCCATAATGACAAGGCTACCATCCATAGGAGTAACAAAAATATCGACAACATACTACCTTCCATAAAGAGAAGGCTACCATCCATTGGAGTAACAAAAATATCGACAGCAGACTACCTTCCATAATGACAAGGCTACCATCCATTGGTGTAACAAAAATATTGACAAAAGACTACCTTCCATAAAGACAAAGCTACCATCCATTGCAGTAACAAAAATCTCGACAGCAGACTACCTTCCATAATGACAAGGCTACCATCCATTGGAGTAAAAAAAATCTCGACAATAGACTACCTTCCATAATGACAAGGTTACCATCCATTGGGATAACAAAAATCTTGACAACAGACTACCTTCCATAATAACAAGGCTACTATCCAATGGAATAACAAAAATCTCGACAACAGACTATCTTCCATAATGACAAGGCTACCATCCATTGAGTAATAAAGATATCGACAACAAACTACCTTCCATAATGACAAGGCCACCACCCATTGCAGTAAAAAAAAATCTCGATAACAAACTACCTTCCATATGACAAGGCTACCATCCATTGGAGTAACAAAAATCTCGACAACAGACTACCTTCCATAATTACAAGGATACCATCCATTGGAGTAACAAAAATCTCGACAATAGCCCACGGTCCATAATGACAAGGCTATCATCCAGTGGAGTAACAAAAATCTCGACAAAAGACTTCCTTCCATAATTACAAGGATACCATCCATTGGAGTAACAAAAATCTCGACAATAGACCACGGTCCATAATGACAAGGCTACCATCCATTGGAGTAACAAAAATCTCGACAATAGACTTCCTTCCATAATGATAAGGCTATCATCCATTAGAGTAACAAAAATCTCTACCACAGACTACATTCCATAATGACAAGGCTGCCATCCATTGAGTAACAAAGATCTCGACAATAGACTACCTTCCATAATGACAAGGCTACCATCCATAGGAGTAACAAAAATATCGACAACAGACTACCTTCCATAAAGAGAAGGCTACCATCCATTGGAGTAACAAAAATATCGACAACAGACTACCTTTCATAACGACAAGGCTACCATCCATTGTAGTAACAAAAATCTCGACAACAAACTACCTTTCATAATGACAAGGCTACCATCCATTGGAGTAACAAAAATCTGAACATCAAACTACCTTCCATAATGACAAGGCTACCATCCATTGAAGTAACAAAAATCTCGACAACAGACTACCTTCCATAATTACAAGGATACCATCCATTGGAGTAACAAAAATCTCGACAATAGACCACGGTCCATAATGACAAGGCTACCATCCATTGGAGTAACAAAAATCTCTACCACAGACTACCTTCCATAATCACAAGGCTACCATCCATTGAGTAACAAAGATCTCGACAATAGACTACCTTCCATAATGACAAGGCTACCATCCATAGGAGTAACAAAAATATCGACAATAGACTACCTTCCGTAAAGACAAGGCTACCATCCATTGGTGTAACAAAAATATTGACAAAAGACTACCTTCCATAAAGACAAAGCTACCATCCATTGCAGTAACAAAAATCTCGACAGCAGACTACCTTCCATAATGACAAGGCTACCATCCATTGGAGTAAAAAAAATCTCGACAATAGACTACCTTCCATAATGACAAGGTTACCATCCATTGGGATAACAAAAATCTTGACAACAGACTACCTTCCATAATAACAAGGCTACTATCCAATGGAATAACAAAAATCTCGACAATAGACTACCTTTCATAATGACAAGGCTACCATCCATTGGAGTAACAAAAATATGAACAAGAAACTACCTTCCATAATGACAAGGCTACCATCCATTGGAGTAACAAAAATATAGACAATAGACTATGTTCCATAATGTCAAGGCTACCATCCATTAGAGTAACAAAAATCTCCACAACAGACTACCTTCCATAATGACAAGGCTACCATCCATTGGAGTAAAATAAATCTCGACAACAGACTACCTTCCATAATGACAAGGCTACAATCCATTGAGTAACAAAGATATCGACAACAAACTACCTTCCATAATGACAAGGCTACCAACCATTGCAGTAAAAAAATCTCGATAACAAACTACTTTCCATATAACAAGGCTACCATCCATTGGAGTAACAAAAATCTCGACAACAGACTACCTTCCATAATTATTGGGATACCATCCATTGGAGTAACAAAAATCTCGACAATAGCCCACGGTCCATAATGACAAGGCTATCATCCAGTGGAGTAACAAAAATCTCGAAAAAAGACTTCCTTCCATAATTACAAGGATACCATCCATTGGAGTAACAAAAATCTCGACAATAGACCACAGTCCATAATGACAAGGCTACCATCCATTGGAGTTACAAAAATCTCGACAATATACTTCCTTCCATAATGATAAGGCT
This sequence comes from Vicia faba, assembly GCA_948472305.1. NCBI lineage: Eukaryota > Viridiplantae > Streptophyta > Magnoliopsida > Fabales > Fabaceae > Vicia > Vicia faba. The sequence continues at coordinate 654,239,099 of OX451741.1, forward strand.
ACCATCCATTAGAGTAACAAAAATCTCTACCACAGACTACCTTCCATAATGACAAGGCTGCCATCCATTGAGTTACAAAGATATCGACAATAGACTACCTTCCATAATGACAAGGCTACCATCCATAGGAGTAACAAAAATATCGACAACAAACTACCTTCCATAAAGAGAAGGCTACCATCCATTGGAGTAACAAAAATATCGACAGCAGACTACATTCCATAACGACAAGGCTACCATCCATTGTAGTAACAAAAATCTTGACAACAAACTACCTTTCATAATGACAAGGCTACCATCCATTGGAGTAACAAATATCTGAACAGCAAACTACCTTGCATAATGAAAAGCCTACCATCCATTGAAGTAACAAAAATCTCGACAATAGACTATGTTCCATAATGTCAAGGCTACCATCCATTAGAGTAACAAAAATCTCCACAACAGACTACCTTCCATAATGACAAGGCTACCATCCATTGGAGTAAAAAAAATCTCGACAATAGACTTCCTTCCATAATGATAAGGCTACCATCCATTAGAGTAACAAAAATCTCTACCACAGACTACATTCTATAATGACAAGGCTGCCATCCATTGAGTAACAAAGATCTCGACAATAGACTACCTTCCATAACGACAAGGCTACCATCCATTGTAGTAACAAAAATCTCGACAACAAACTACCTTTCATAATGACAAGGCTACCATCCATTGGAGTAACAAAAATCTGAACAGCAAACTACTTTCCATAATGACAAGGCTACCATCCATTGGAGTAACAAAAATATCCACAACAGACTACTTTCCATAATGACAAGCCTACCATCCATTGAAGTAACAAAAATCTCGACAACAAACTATGTTCCATAATGTCAAGGCTACCATCCATTAGAGTAACAAAGATATCGACAACAAACTACCTTCCATAATGACAAGGCTACCATCCATTGCAGTAAAAAAAAATCTCGATAACAAACTACCTTCCATATGACAAGGCTACCATCCATTGGAGTAACAAAAATCTCGACATAAGACTACCTTCCATAATTACAAGGATACCATCCATTGGAGTAACAAAAATCTCGACAATAGCCCACGGTCCATAATGACAAGGCTATCAGCCAGTGGAGTAACAAAAATCTCGACAAAAGACTTCCCTCCATAATTACAAGGATACCATCCATTGGAGTAACAAAAATCTCGACAATAGACCACGGTCCATAATGACAAGGCTACCATCCATTGGAGTAACAAAAATCTCGACAATAGACTTCCTTCCATAATGATAAGGCTACCATCCATTAGAGTAACAAAAATCTCTACCACAGACTACCTTCCATAATGACAAGGCTGCCATCCATTGAGTAACAAAGATCTCAACAATAGACTACCTTCCATAATGACAAGGCTACCATCCATAGGAATAACAAAAATATCGACAACAGACTACCTTCCATAAAGAGAAGGCTACCATCCATTGGAGTAACAAAAATATCGACAGCAGACTACCTTCCATAAAGACAAGGCTACCATCCATTGTAGTAACAAAAATCTCGACAATAAACTACCTTTCATAATGACAAGGCTACCATCCATTGGAGTAACAAAAATCTGAAAGCAAACTACCTTCCATAATGAAAAGCCTACCATCCATTGAAGTAACAAAAATCTCGACAATAGACTATGTTCCATAATGTCAAGGCTATCATCCATTAGAGTAACAAAAATCTCCACAACAGACTACCTTCCATAATGACAAAGCTACCATCCATTGGAGTAAAAAAAATATCGACAACAGACTACCTTCCATAATGACAAGGCTACCATCCATTGAGTAACAAAGATATCGACAACAAACTACCTTCCATAATGACAAGGCTCCATCCATTGCAGTAAAAAAAAATCTCGATAACAAACTACCTTCCATATGACAAGGCTACCATCCATTGGAGTAACAAAAATCTCGACAACAGACTACCTTCCATAATTACAAGGATACCATCCATTGGAGTAACAAAAATCTCGACAAAAGACTTCCTTCCATAATTACAAGGCTACCATCCATTGGAGTAACAAAAATCTCGACAATAGACTTCCTTCCATAATGATAAGGCTACCATCCATTAGAGTAACAAAAATCTCTACCACAGACTACATTCTATAATGATAAGGCTGCCATCCATTGAGTAACAAAGATCTCGACAATAGACTACCTTCCATAATGACAAGGCTACCATCCATAGGAGTAACAAAAATATCGACAACAGACTACCTTCCATAAAGAGAAGGCTACCATCCATTGGAGTAACAAAAATATCGATAGCAGACTACCTTCCATAACGACAAGGCTACCATCCATTGTAGTAACAAAAATCTCGACAACAAACTACCTTTCATAATGACAAGGCTACCATCCATTGGAGTAAAAAAAATCTCGACAACAGACTACCTTCCATAATGACAAGGCTACCATCCATTGGAGTAAAAAATATCTCGACAACAGACTACCTTCCATAATGACAAGGCTACCATCCATTGAGTAACAAAGATATCGACAACAAACTACCTTCCATAATGACAAGGCAACCATCCATTGGAGTAAAAAAAATCTCTACAACAAACTACCTTCCATAATGACAAGGCTACCATCCATTGAGTAACAAAGATATCGACAACAAACTACCTTCCATAATGACAAGGCTACCATCCATTGCAGTAAAAAAAAATCTCGATAAAAAACTACCTTCCATATGACAAGGCTACCATCCATTGGAGTAACAAAAATCTCGACAAGAGACTACCTTCCATAATTACAAGGATACCATCCATTGGAGTAACAAAAATCTCGACAATAGCCCACGTTCCATAATGACAAGGCTATCATCCAGTGGGGTAACAAAAATCTCGACAAAAGACTTCCTTCCATAATTACAAGGATACCATCCATTGGAGTAACAAAAATCTCGACAATAGACATCGGTCCATAATGACAAGGCTACCATCCATTGGAGTAACAAAAATCTCGACAATAGACTTCCTTCCATAATGATAAGGCTATCATCCATTAGAGTAACAAAAATCTCTACCACAGACTACATTCTATAATGACAAGGCTACCATCCATTGAGTAACAAAGATCTCGACAATAGACTACCTTCCATAATGACAAGGCTACCATCCATAGGAGTAACAAAAATATCGCAACAGACTACCTTCCATAAAGAGAAGGCTACCATCCATTGGAATAACAAAAATATCGACAGCAGACTACCTTCCATAACGACAAGGCTACCATCTATTGTAGTAACAAAAATATCGACAACAAAATACCTTTCATAATGACAAGGCTACCATCCATTGAAGTAACAAAAATCTGAACAGCAAACTACCTTCCAAAATGACAAGGCTACCATCCATTGGAGTAACAAAAATATCCACAACAGACTACTTTCCATAATGACAAGCCTACCATCCATTGAAGTAACAAAAATCTCGACAACAAACTATGTTCCATAATGTCAAGGCTACCATCCATTAGAGTAACAAAAATGTCGACAACAGACTACCTTCCATAATGACAAGGCTACCATCCATTGGAGTAAAAAAATTCTCGACAACAAACTACCTTCAATAATGACAAGGCTACTATCCATTGAGTAACAAAGATATCGACAACAGACTACCTTCCATAATGACAAGGCTACCATCCATTGCAGTAAAAAAAATCTCGACAACAAACTACCTTCCATATGACAAGGCTACCATCCATTGGAGTAAAACAAATCTTGATAGTATACTACCTTCCATAATGACAAGGCTAGCATCCATTGGAGTAAAAAAATTCTCGACAACAGACTACCTTCCATAATGACAAGGATACCATCCATTGGAGTAACAAAATTATCGATAACAGACTACCTTCCATAATGACAAGGCTACCATCCATTGGAGTAAAAACATATAAACAACAAACTACCTTCCATAATGACAAGGATACCATCCATTGGAGTAACAAAAATATTGACAACAGACTACGTTCCATAATGACAAGCCTACCATCCATTGAAGTAATAAAACTTTCGACAACAGACTACATTCCATAATATCAAGGCTACCATCCATTAGAGTAACAAAAATCTCGACAACAGACTACCTTCCATGATGACAAGGCTACCATCCATTGGAGTAAAAAAAATCTCGACAACAAACTACCTTCCATAATGACAAGGCTACCATCCATTGAGTAACAAAGATATCGACAATAGACTACCTTCCATAATGACAAGGCTACCATCCATTGCAGTAAAAAAAATCTCGACAATAAACTACCTTCCATATGACAAGGCTACCATCCATTGGAGTAAAAAAAATCTTGACAATATACTACCTTCCATAATGACAAGGCTAGTATCCATTGGAGTAAAAAAAATATCGACAACAGACTACCTTCCATAATGACAAGGCTACCATCCATTGGAGTAACAGAAATCTCGACAATAGACTACCTTCCATAATGACAAGGCTACCATCCATTGGAGTAACAAAAATATCGACAGCAGACTACCTTCCATAATGACAAGGCTACCATCCATTGGAGTAACAAAAATCTCGACAATAGACTACCTTCCATAATTACAAGGATACCATCCATTGGAGTAACAAAAATCTCGACAATAGACCACGGTCCATAATGAAAAGGCTACCATCCATTGGAGTAACAAAAATATCGACAAAATACTTCCTTCCATAATGACAAGGCTACCATCCATTAGAGTAACAAAAATCTCTACCACAGACTACATTCTATAATGACAAGGCTACCATCCATTGAGTAACAAAGATCTCGACAATAGACTACCTTCCATAATGACAAGGCTACCATCCATAGGAGTAACAAAAATATCGACAACAGACTACCTTCCATAAAGAGAAGGCTACCATCCATTGGAATAACAAAAATATCGACAGCAGACTACCTTCCATAACGACAAGGCTACCATCTATTGTAGTAACAAAAATCTCGACAACAAAATACCTTTCATAATGACAAGGCTACCATCCATTGAAGTAACAAAAATCTGAACAGCAAACTACCTTCCAAAATGACAAGGCTACCATCCATTGGAGTAACAAAAATATCCACAACATACTACTTTCCATAATGACAAGCCTACCATCCATTGAAGTAACAAAAATCTCGACAACAAACTATGTTCCATAATGTCAAGGCTACCATCCATTAGAGTAACAAAAATGTCGACAACAGACTACCTTCCATAATGACAAGGCTACCATCCATTGGAGTAAAAAAATTCTCGACAACAAACTCCCTTCAATAATGACAATGCTACTATCCATTGAGTAACAAAGATATCGACAACAGACTACCTTCCATAATGACAAGGCTACCATCCATTGCAGTAAAAAAAATCTCGACAACAAACTACCTTACATATGACAAGGCTACCATCCATTGGAGTAAAACAAATCTTGATAGTATACTACCTTCCATAATGACAAGGCTAGCATCCATTGGAGTAAAAAAATTCTCGACAACAGACTACCTTCCATAATGACAAGGATACCATCCATTGGAGTAACAAAATTATCGATAACAGACTACCTTCCATAATGACAAGGCTACCATCCATTGGAGTAAAAAAATATAAACAACAAACTACCTTCCATAATGACAAGGATACCATCCATTGGAGTAACAAAAATATTGACAACAGACTACGTTCCATAATTACAAGCCTACCATCCATTGAAGTAATAAAATTCTCGACAACAGACTACATTCCATAATATCAAGGCTACCATCCATTAGAGTAACAAAAATCTCGACAACAGACTACCTTCCATGATGACAAGGCTACCATCCATTGGAGTAAAAAAAATCTCGACAACAAACTACCTTCCATAATGACAAGGCTACCATCCATTGAGTAACAAAGATATCGACAATAGACTACCTTCCATAATGACAAGGCTACCATCCATTGCAGTAAAAAAAATCTCGACAATAAACTACCTTCCATATGACAAGGCTACCATCCATTGGAGTAAAAAAAATCTTGACAATATACTACCTTCCATAATGACAAGGCTAGCATCCATTGGAGTAAAAAAAATATCGACAACAGACTACCTTCCATAATGACAAGGCTACCATCCATTGGAGTAACAGAAATCTCGACAATAGACTACCTTCCATAATGACAAGGCTACCATCCATTGGAGTAACAAAAATATCGACAGCAGACTACCTTCCATAATGACAAGGCTACCATCCATTGGAGTAACAAAAATCTCGACAATAGACTACCTTCCATAATTACAAGGATACCATCCATTGGAGTAACAAAAATCTCGACAATAGACCACGGTCCATAATGAAAAGGCTACCATCCATTGGAGTAACAAAAATATCGACAAAATACTTCCTTCCATAATGACAAGGCTACCATCCATTAGAGTAACAAAAATCTCTACCACAGACTACCTTCCATAATGAGAAGGCTACCATCCATTGAGTAATAAAGATCTCGACAATAGACTACCTTCCATAATGACAAGGCTACCATCCATAGGAGTAATAAAAATATCGACAACAGACTACCCTCCATAAAGACAAGGCTACCATCCATTGGAGTAACAAAAATATCGACAACAGAATACCTTCCATAAAGACAAGGCTACCATCCATTGTAGTAAAAAAAATCTCAACAAAAGACTACCTTCCATAATGACAAGGCTAACATCCATTGAGTAAGAAAGATATCGACAACAAACTACCTTCCAAAATAACAAGGCTACCATCCATTGAGTAACAAAGATATCAAAAACAGACTACCTTCCATAATGACAAGGATACCATCCATCGGAGTAAAAAATCTCGACAAGAGACTACCTTACATATGAAAAGGCTACAATCCATTGGAGTAAAAAAAATCTCGACAACAGACTACCTTCCATAATTATAAGGATACCATCCATTGGAGTAACAAAAATCTTGACAATAGACCACGATCCATAATGACAAGGCTACCATCCATTGGAGTAACAAAAATCTCGACAAAAGACTTGCTTCCATAATGACAAGGCTATCATCCCTTGGAGTAACAAAAATCTCGACAAAAGACTTCCTTCCATAATGACAAGGCTACCATCCATTAGAGTAACAAAAATCTCTACCACATAACACCTTCCATAATGACAAGGCTACCATCCATTGAGTAACAAAGATCTCGACAATAGACCATGGTCCATAATGACAAGGCTACCATCCATTGGAGTAACAAAAATCTCAACAAAAGACTTCCTTCCATAATGACAAGGCTACCATCCATTATAGTAACAAAAATCTCTACCACAGACTACCTTCCATAATGACAAGGCTACCATCCATTGAGTAACAAAGATCTCGACAACAGACTACCTTCCATAATGACAAGGCTACCATCCATAGGAGTAACAAAAATATCAACAATAGACTACCTTCCATAAAGACAAGGCTACCATCCATTGGAGTAACAAAAATATTGACAAAAGACTACCTTCCATAAAGACAAAGCTACCATCCATTGCAGTAACAAAAATCTCGACAGCACACTACCTTCCATAATGACAAGGCTACTATCCAATGGAATAACAAAAATCTCAACAATAGACTACCTTTCATAATGAAAAGGCTACCATCCATTGGAGTAACAAAAATCTGAACAACAAACTACGTTCCATAATGACAAGGCTACCATCCATTGGAGTAACAAAAATATCGACAACGGAATACTTTCCATAATGACAAGCCTTCCATCCATTGAAGTAACAAAAATCTCGACAACAGACTACGTTCCATAATGTCAAGGCTACCATCCATTAGAATAACAAAAATGTCGACAACAGACTACCTTCCATAATAACAAGGCTACCATCCATTGGAGTAAAAAAAATCTCGACAACAGACTACCTTCCATAATGACAAGGCTACTATCCATTGAGTAACAAAGATATCGACAACAGACTACCTTCCATAATGACAAGGCTACCATCCATTGCAGTAAAAAAAATCTCGACAACAAACTACCTTCCATATGACAAGGCTACCATCCATTGGAGTAAAACAAATCTGGACAGTATACTACCTTCCATAATGACAAGGCTATCATCCATTTGAGTAAAAAAATTCTCGACAACAGACTACCTTCCATAATGACAAGGATACCATCCATTGGAGTAACAAAATTATCGACAAGAGACTACCTTCCATAATGACAAGGCTACCATCCATTGGAGTAAAAAAATATAAACAACAAACTACCTTCCATAATGACAAGGCTACCATCCATTGGAGTAACAAAAATATTGACAACAGACTACGTTCCATAATGACAAGCCTACCATCCATTGAAGTAACAAAAATCTCGACAACAGACTACATTCCATAATATCAAGGCTACCATCCATTAGAGTAACAAAAATCTCAACAACAGACTACCTTCCATAATGACAAGGCTACCATCCATTGGAGTAAAAAAAATCTCGACAACAAACTACCTTCCATAATGACAAGGCTACCATCCATTGAGTAACAAAGATATCGACAATAGACTACCTTCCATAATGACAAGGCTACCATCCATTGCAGTAAAAAAAATCTCGACAATAAACTACCTTCCATATGACAAGGCTACCATCCATTGGAGTAAAAAAAATCTTGACAATATACTACCTTCCATAATGACAAGGCTAGCATCCATTGGAGTAAAAAAAATCTCGACAATAGACTACCTTCCATAATGACAAGGCTACCATCCATTGGAGTAACAAAAATATCGACAGCAGACTACCTTCCATAATGACAAGGCTACCATCCATTGGAGTAACAAAAATCTCGACAATAGACTACCTTCCATAATTACAAGGATACCATCCATTGGAGTAACAAAAATCTCGACAATAGACCACGGTCCATAATGAAAAGGCTACCATCCATTGGAGTAACAAAAATCTCGACAAAAGACTTCCTTCCATAATGACAAGGCTTCCATCCATTAGAGTAACAAAAATTTCTACCACAGACTACCTTCCATAATGAGAAGGCTACCATCCATTGAGTAATAAAGATCTCGACAATAGACTACCTTCCATAATGACAAGGCTACCATCCATAGGAGTAAAAAAAATATCGACAACAGACTACCCTCCATAAAGACAAGGCTACCATCCATTGGAGTAACAAAAATATCGACAACAGAATACCTTCCATAAAGACAAGGCTACCATCCATTGTAGTAAAAAAAATCTCGACAAAAGACTACCTTCCATAATGACAAGGCTAGCATCCATTGAGTAACAAAGATATCTACAACAGACTACCTTCCATAATAACAAGGCTACCATCCATTGAGTAACAAAGATATCAAAAACAGACTACCTTCCATAATGACAAGGATACCATCCATTGGAGTAAAAAATCTCGACAACAGACTACCTTACATATGAAAAGGCTACCATCCATTGGAGTAAAAAAAATCTCGACAACAGACTACCTTCCATAATTATAAGGATACCATCCATTGGAGTAACAAAAATCTCTACAAAAGACTTGCTTCCATAATGACAAGGCTATCATCCCTTGGAGTAACAAAAATCTCGACAAAAGACTTCCTTCCATAATGACAAGGCTACCATCCATTAGAGTAACAAAAATCTCTACCACAGACAACCTTCCATAATGACAAGGCTACCATCCATTGAGTAACAAAGATCTCGACAATAGACCATGGTCCATAATGACAAGGCTACTATCCATTGGAGTAACAAAAATCTCGACAAAAGACTTCCTTCCATAATGACAAGGCTACCATCCATTATAGTAACAAAAATCTCTACCACAGACTACCTTCCATAATGACAAGGCTACGATCCATTGAGTAACAAAGATCTCGACAACAGACTACCTTTTATAATGACAAGGCTACCATCCATAGGAGTAAAAAATATCAACAATAGACTACCTTCCATAAAGACAAGGCTACCATCCATTGGAGTAACAAAAATATTGACAAAAGACTACCTTCCATAAAGACAAAGCTACCATCCATTGCAGTAACAAAAATCTCGACAGCACACTAACTTCCATAATGACAAGGCTAGCATCCATTGGAGTAAAAAAAATCTAGACAACAGACTACCTTCCATAATGACAAGGCTACTATCCATTGGAGTAACAAAAATCTGAACAACAAACTACCTTCCATAATGACAAGGCTACCATCCATTGGAGTAACAAAAATATCGACAACAGACTACTTTCCATAATGACAAGCCTACCATCCATTGAAGAAACAAAAATCTCGACAACAGACTAGGTTCCATAATGTCAAGGCTACCATCCATTAGAATAACAAAAATGTCGACAATATACTACCTTACATAATGACAAGGCTAGCATCCATTGGAGTAAAAAAAATCTCGACAACAGACTACCTTCCATAAAGACAAGGCTACCATCCATTAGAGTAAGAAAAATATCGATAGCAGATTACCTTCCATAATGACAAGGCTAACATCCATTGGAGTAACAAAAATCTCGACAACAGACTACCTTCCATAATTACAAGGATACCATCCATTGGAGTAAAAAAAATCTCGACAGTAGACCATGGTCCATAATGACAAGGCTACCATCCATTGGAGTAACAAAAATCTCAACAAAATACTTCCTTCCATAATGACAAGGCTACCATCCATTAGAGTAACAAAAATCTCTACCACAGACTACCTTCCATAATGACAAGGCTACCATCCATTGAGTAAAAAAGATCTCGACAATAGACTACCTTCCATAATGACAAGGCTACCATCCATAGGAGTAACAAAAATATCGACAACAGACTACCTTCCATAAAGACAGGGCTACCATCCATTGGAGTAACAAAAATATTGACAAAAGACTACCTTCCATAAAGACAAAGCTACCACCATTGCAGTAACAAAAATCTCGACAACAGACTACCTTCCATAATGACAAAGCTACCATCCATTGGAGTAAAAAAAATCTCGACAACAAACTACCTTCCATAATGACAAAATTACCATCTATTGGGATAACAAAAATCTCGACAACAGACTACCTTCCATAATAACAAGGCTACTATCCAATGGAATAACGAAAATCTCGAAAATAGACTACCTTTCATAATGACAAGGCTACCATCCATTGGAGTAACAAAAATCTGAACAACAAACTACCTTCCAGAATGACAAGGCTACCATCCATTGGAGTAACAAAAATATTGACAACACACTACTTTTCATAATGACAAGCCTACCATCCATTGAAGTAACAAAAATCTCGACAACAGAATATGTTCCATAATGTCAAGGCTACCATCCATTAGAGTAACAAAAATGTCGACAACAAACTACCTTCCATAATGACAAGGCTACTATCCATTGCAGTAAAAAAAATCTCGACAACAGAATACCTTCCATAATGACAAGGTTACTATCCATTTAGTAACAAAGATATCGACAACAAACTACATTCCATATTACAAGGCAACCATCAATTGGAGTAAAAAAAATCTTGACAATATACTACCTTCCATAATGACAAGGCTAGCATCCATTGGAGTAAAAAAAATCTCGACAACGAACTACCTTCCATAATGACAAGGCTACCATCCATTGGACTAACAAAAATATCGACAACAGACTACCTTCCATAATGACAAGGCTACCATCCATTGGAGTAAAAAAAATCTTGACAATATACTACCTTCCATAATGACAAGGCTAGCATCCATTGGTGTAAAATAAATCTCGACAAGAGACTACCTTCCATAATGACAAGGCTACCATCCATTGGAGTAACAAAAATATCGACAGCAGACTACCTTCCATAATGACAAGGCTACCATCCATTGGAGTAACAAAAATCTCGACAACATACTACCTTCCATAATAACAAGGATACCATCCATTGGAGTAACAAAAATCTCGACAATAGACCATGTTCCATAATGACAAGGCTACCATCCACTGGAGTAACAAAAATCTCGAAAAAAGACTTTCTTCCATAATGACAAGGCTACCATCCATTAGAGTAACAAAAATCCCTACCACAGACTACCTTCCATAAAGACAAGGCTACCATCCATTGAGTAACAAAGATCTCGACAATAGACTACCTTCCATAATGACAAGGCTACCATCCATAGGAGTAACAAAAATATCGACAACAGACTACCTTCCATAAAGACAAGGCTACCATCCATTGGAGTAACAAAAATATTGACAAAAGACTACCTTCCATAAAGACAAAGCTACCATCCATTGCAGTAACAAAAATCTCGACAACAGACTACCTTCCATAATGACAAAGCTACCATCCATTGGAATAAAAAAAATCTCGACAACAGACTGCCTTCCACAATAACAAGGCTATTATCCAATGGAATAACAAAAATCTCGACAATAGACTACCTTTCATAATGACAAGGCTACTATCCATTGGAGTAACAAAAATCTGAACAACAAACTACGTTCCATAATGACAAGGCTACCATCCATTGGAGAAACAAAAATATCGATAACAGACTACGTTCCATAATGTCAAGGCTACCATCCATTAGAGTAACAAAAATGTCGACAACAAACTACCTTGCATAATGACAAGGCTACCATCCATTGAATTAAAGAAAATCTCGACACCAGACTACCTTCCATAATGACAAGGCTACCATCCATTGGAGTAAAAAAAATCTTGACAATATACTACCTTCCATAATGACAAGGCTAGCATCCATTGGAGTAAAAAAAATCTCGACAACAGACTACCTTCCATAATGACAAGGCTTCCATCCATTGGAGTAACAAAAATATCGACAGCAGACTACCTTCCATAATGACAAGGCTACCATCCATTGGAGTAAAAAAATATCTTGACAATATACTACCTTCCATAATGACAAGGCTAGCATCCATTGGAGTAAAAAAAATCTCGACAAGAGACTACCTTCCTTAATGACAAGGCTACTATCCATTGGAGTAACAAAAATATCGACAGCAGACTACCTTCCATAATGACAAGGCTACCATCCATTGGAGTAACAAAAATCTCGACAACAGACTACCTTCCATAATTACAAGGATACCATCAATTGGAGTAACAAAAATCTCGACAATAGACCATGGTCCATAATGAAAAGGCTACCATCCATTGGAGTAACAAAAATCTTGTCAAAAGACTTCCTTCCATAATGACAAGGCTACCATCCATTAGAGTAACAAAAATCTCTACCACGGACTACCTTCCATAATGACAAGGCTAGCATCCATTGGAGTAAAAAAAATCTCGACAAGAGACTACCTTCCTTAATGACAAGGCTACTATCCATTGGAGTAACAAAAATATCGACAGCAGACTACCTTGCATAATGACAAGGCTACCATCGATTGGAGTAACAAAAATCTCGACAACAGACTACCTTCCATAATTACAAGGATACCATCAATTGGAGTAACAAAAATCTCGACAATAGACCATGGTCCATAATGACAAGGCTACCATCCATTGGAGTAACAAAAATCTTGTCAAAAGACTTCCTTCCATAATGACAAGGCTACCATCCATTAGAGTAACAAAAATCTCTACCACGGACTACCTTCCATAATGACAAGGCTACCATCCATTGAGTAACAAAGATCTCGACAATAGACTACCTTCCATAATGACAAGGCTACCATCCATAGGAGTAACAAAAATATCGACAACAGACTACCTTCCATAAAGACAAGGCTACCATCCATTGGAGTAACAAAAATATTGAGAAAAGACTACCTTCCATAAAGACAAAGTTACCATCCACTGCAGTAATAAAAATCTCGACAACAGACTACCTTCCATAATGACAAAGCTACCATCCATTGGAGTAAAAAAATTCTCGACAATAGACTACCTTCCATAATGACAAGGTTACCATCCATTGGGATAACAAAAATCTCGACAACAGACTACCTTCCATAATAACAAGGCTACTATCCAATGGAATAACAAAAATCTCTACAATAGACTACCTTTCATAATGACAAGGCTACCATCCATTGGAGTAATAAAAATCTGAACAACAAACTACCTTCCATAATGACAAGGCTACCATCCATTGGAGTAACAAAAATATCGAAAACAGACTACCTTCCATAAAGACAAGGCTACCATCCATTGGAGTAACAAAAATATTGACAAAAGACTACCTTCCATAAAGACAAAGCTACCATCCATTGCAGTAACAAAAATCTTGACAACAGACTACCTTCCATAATGACAAAGCTACCATCCATTGGAGTAAAAAAAATATCGACAACAGACTACCTTCCTTAATTACAAGGTTACCATCCATTGGGATAACTAAAATCTCGACAACAGACTACCTTCCATAATAACAAGGGTACTATCCAATGGAATAACAAAAATCTCGACAATAGACTACCTTTCATAATGATAAGACTACCATCCATTGGAGTAACAAAAATCTGAACAACAAACTACCTTCAATAATGACAAGGATACCATCCATTGGAGTAACAAAAATATCGATAACAAACTACTTTCCATAATGACAAGCCCACCATCGATTGAAGTAACAAAAATCTCGACAACAGACTACATTCCATTATGACAAGGCTACCATCCATTAGAATAAAAAAATCTCGACAACAGACTACCTTCCATAATTACAATGCTATTATCCATTGAGTAACAAAGATATCGACAACAAACTACCTTGCATAATGACAAGGCTACCATCCATTGAATTAAAAAAAATCTCGACAACAAACTACCTTCCATATGACAAGGCTACCATCCATTGGAGTAAAAAAAATCTTGACAATATACTACCTTCCATAATGACAAGGCTAGCATCCATTGGAGTAAAAAAAATCTCGACAAGAGACTACCTTCCTTAATGACAAGGCTACTATCCATTGGAGTAACAAAAATATCGACAGCAGACTACCTTCCATAATGACAAGGCTACCATCCATTGGAGTAACAAAAATCTCGACAACAGACTACCTTCCATAATTACAAGGATACCATCAATTGGAGTAACAAAAATCTCGACAATAGACCATGGTCCATAATGACAAGGCTACCATCCATTGGAATAACAAAACTCTTGTCAAAAGACTTCCTTCCATAATGACAAGGCTACCATCCATTAGAGTAACAAAAATCTCTACCACGGACTACCTTCCATAATGACAAGGCTACCATCCATTGAGTAACAAGGATCTCGATAATAGACTACCTTCCATAATGACAAGGCTACCATCCATAGGAGTAACAAAAATATCGACAACAGACTACCTTCCACAAAGACAAGGCTACCATCCATTGGAGTAACAAAAATATTGAGAAAAGACTACCTTCCATAAAGACAAAGCTACCATCCACTGCAGTAATAAAAATCTCGACAACAGACTACCTTCCATAATGACAAAGCTACCATCCATTGGAGTAAAAAAATTCTCGACAATAGACTACCTTCCATAATGACAAGGTTACCATCCATTGGGATAACAAAAATCTCGACAACAGACTACCTTCCATAATAACAAGGCTACTATCCAATGGAATAACAAAAATATCTACAATAGACTACCTTTCATAATGACAAGGCTACCATCCATTGGAGTAATAAAAATCTGAACAACAAACTACCTTCCATAATGACAAGGCTACCATCCATTGGAGTAACAAAAATATCGAAAACAGACTACCTTCCATAAAGACAAGGCTACCATCCATTGGAGTAACAAAAATATTGACAAAAGACTACCTTCCATAAAGACAAAGCTACCATCCATTGCAGTAACAAAAATCTTGACAACATACTACCTTCCATAATGACAAAGCTACCATCCATTGGAGTAAAAAAAATATCGACAACAGACTACCTTCCATAATGACAAGGTTACCATCCATTGGGCTAACTAAAATCTCGACAACAGATTACCTTCCATAATAACAAGGGTACTATCCAATGGAATAACAAAAATCTCGACAATAGACTACCTTTCATAATGATAAGGCTACCATCCATTGGAGTAACAAAAATCTGAACAACAAACTACCTTCAATAATGACAAGGATACCATCCATTGGAGTAACAAAAATATCGATAACAAACTACTTTCCATAATGACAAGCCCACCATCGATTGAAGTAACAAAAATCTCGACAACAGACTACATTCCATAATGAAAAGGCTACCATCCATTGGAATAAAAAAATCTCGACAACAGACTACCTTCCATAATTACAATGCTATTATCCATTGAGTAACAAAGATATCGACAACAAACTACCTTGCATAATGACAAGGCTACCATCCATTGAATTAAAAAAAAATTTGACAACAAACTACCTTCCATTGGAGTAAAAAAAATCTTGACAATATACTACCATCCATAATGACAAGGCTAGCATCCATTGGAGTAAAAAAAATCTCGACAACAGACTACCTTCCATAATGACAAGGCTTCCATCCATTGGAGTAAACAAAATATCGACAGCAGACTACCTTCCATAATGACAAGGCTACCATCCATTGGAGTAAAAAAAAATCTTGACAATATACTACCTTCCATAATGACAAGGCTAGCATCCATTGGAGTAAAAAAAATCTCGACAAGAGACTACCTTCCATAATGACAAGGCTACTATCCATTGGAGTAACAAAAATATCGACAACAGTCTACCTTCCATAATGACAAGGCTACCATCCATTGGAGTAACAAAAATCTCGACAACAGACTACCTTCCATAATTACAAGGATACCATCCATTGGAGTAACACAAATCTCGACAATAGACCATGGTCCATAATGACAAGGCTACCATCCATTGGAGTAACAAAAATCTCGTCAAAAGACTTCCTTCCAGAATGACAAGGCTACCATCCATTAGAGTAACAAAAATCTATACCACGGACTACCTTCCATAATGACAAGGCTTCCATCCATTGAGTAACAAAGATCTCGACAATAGACTACCTTCCATAATGACAAGGCTACCATCCATTGGAGTAAAAAAAATTCTTGACAATATACTACCTTCCATAATGACAAGGCTAGCATCCATTGGAGTAAAAAAAATCTCGACAAGAGACTACCTTCCATAATGACAAGGCTACTATCCATTGGAGTAACAAAAATATAGACAACAGTCAACCTTCCATAATGACAAGGCTACCATCCATTGGAGTAACAAAAATCTCGACAACAGACTACCTTCCATAATTACAAGGATACCATCCATTGGAGTAACACAAATCTCGACAATAGACCATGGTCCATAATGACAAGGCTACCATCCATTGGAGTAACAAAAATCTCGTCAAAAGACTTCCTTCCAGAATGACAAGGCTACCATCCATTAGAGTAACAAAAATCTCTACCACGGACTACCTTCCATAATGACAAGGCTTCCATCCATTGAGTAACAAAGATCTCGACAATAGACTACCTTCCATAATGACAAGGCTACCATCCATAGGAGTAACAAAAATATGGACAACAGACTACCTTCCATAAAGACAAGGCTACCATCCATTGGAGTAACAAAAATATTGAGAAAAGACTACCTTCCATAAAGACAAAGCTACCATCCACTGCAGTAACAAAAATCTCGACAACAGACTACCTTCCATAATGACAAAGCTACCATCCATTGGAGTAAAAAAATTCTCGACAACAGACTACCTTCCATAATGACAAGGTTACCATCCATTGGGATAACAAAAATCTCGACAACAGACTACCTACCATAATAACAAGGCTACTATCCAATGGAATAACAAAAATCTCTACAATAGACTACCTTTCATAATGACAAGGCTACCATCCATTAGAGTAATAAAAATCTGAACAACAAACTACCTTCCATAATGACAAGGCTACCATCCATTGGAGTAACAAAAATATCGAAAACAGACTACGTTCCATAATGTCAAGGCTACCATCCATTAGAGTAAAAAAAATGTCGACAACAGACTACCTTCCACAATGACAAGGCTACCATCCATTGGAGTAAAAAAAATCTCGACAACAGACTACCTTCCATAATGACAAGGCTACCATCCATTGAGTAACAAAGATATCGACAACAGACTACCTTCCATAATCACAAGGCTACCATCCATTGCAGTAAAAAAAATCTCGACAATAAACTACCTTCCATATGACAAGGCTACCATCCATTGGAGTAAAAAAATGTTGACAATATACTACCTTCGATAATGACAAGGCTACTATCCATTGGGATAACAAAAATCTCGACAACTGACTTCCTTCCATAATAACAAGGCTATTATCCAATGGAATAAAAAAAATCTCGACAACAGACTACCTTCCATAATAACAAGGCTACTATCCAATGGAATAAAAAAAATCTCGACAACAGACTACCTTCCATATGACAAGGTTACCATCCATTGGAGTAAAAAAAATCTTGAGAATATACTACCTTCCATAATGACAAGGCTAGCATCCATTGGAGTAAAAAAAATCTCGACAACAAACTACCTTCTATAATGACAAGGCTACCATCCATTGGAGTAACAAAAATATCAACAGCAGACTACCTTCCATAATGACAAGGCTACCATCCATTGGAGTAAAAAAAATATCGACAACAGACTACTTTCCATAATGACAAGCCTAACATCCATTGGAGTAAAAAAATCTCGACAAGAGACTACCTTCCATAATGACAAGGCTACCATCCATTGGAGTAACAAAAATATCGACAGCAGACTACCTTCCATAATGATAAGGCTACCATCCATTGGAGTAACAAAAATCTCGACAACAGACTACCTTTCATAATTACAAGGATACCATCCATTTGAGTAAAAAAAATCTCGACAATAGACAATGGTCCATAATGACAAGGCTACAATCCATTGGAGTAACAAAAATCTCGACAAAAGACTTCCTTCCATAATGACAAGGCTACCATCCATTAGAGTAACAAAAATCTCTACCACAGACTACCTTCCATAATGACAAGGCTACCTTCCATTGAGTGACAAAGATCTCGAAAATAGACTACCTTCCATAATGAAAAGGCTACCATCCATAGGAGTAACAAAAATATTGACAACAGACTACCTTCCATAAAGACAAGGCCACCATCCATTGGAGTAACAAAAATATTGACAAAAGACTACCTTCAATAAAGACAACGCTATTATCCATTGCAGTAACAAAAATCTCGACAACAGACTGCCTTCCATAATGACAAGGTTACAATCCATTGGGATAACAAAAATCTCGACAACACACTACCTTCCATAATAACAAGGCTACTATCCAATGTAATAACAAAAATCTCGACAATAGACTACCTTTCATAATGACAAGGCTACCATCCATTGGAGTAACAAAAATCTGAACAACAAACTTCCTTCCATAATGACAAGGCTACCATCCATTAGAGTAACAAAAATATCGAAAACAGACTACTTTCCATAATGACAAGCCTACCATCCATTGAAGTAACAAAAATCTCGACAACAGACTACGTTCCATAATGTCAAGGCTACCATCAATTAGAGTAACAAAAATTTCGACAACAGACAACCTTCCATAATGACAAGGCTACTATCCATTGAGTAACAAAGATATCGACAACAAACTACCTTCCATAATGACAAGGCTACCATCCATTGCAGTAAAAAAAATCTCGACAACAAACTACTTTCCATATGACAAGGCTACCATCTATTGGAGTAAAAAAAATCTTGACAATATACTACCTTCCATAATGACAAGGCTAGCATCCATTGGAGTAAAAAAAATCTCGACAACAGAGTACCTTCCATAATGACAAGGCTACCATCCATTGGAATAACAAAAATATCGACAACAGACTACCTTCCATAATGACAAGGCTACCATCCATTGGAGTAGAAAAAATCTTGACAATATACTACCTTCCATAATTACAAGGCTAGCATCCATTGGAGTAAAAAAAATCTCGACAAGAGACTACCTTCCATAATGACAAGGCTAGCATCCATTGGAGTAACAAAAATATCGACAGCAGACTACCTTCCATAATGACAAGGCTACCATCCATTGGAGTAACAAAAATCTCGACAACAGACTACCTTCCATAATTACAAGGATACCATCCATTGGAGTAACAAATATATCGACAACAGACTACGTTCCATAATGAAAAGCCTACCATCCATTGAAGTAACAAAAATCTCGACAACAGAGTATGTTCCATATTGTTAAGGCTACCATCCATTAGAGTAACAAAAATCTCGACAACAGACTACCTTCCATAATGACAAGGCTACCATCCATTGGACTAAAAAAAATCTCGACAACAGACTACCTTCCATAATGACAAGGCTACCATCCATTGAGTAACAAAGATATCGACAACAAACTACCTTCCATAATGACAAGACTACCATCCATTGGAGTAACAAAAATCTCGACAACAGACTACCTTCCATAATTACAAGGATACCATCCATTGAAGTAAAACAAATCTCGACAATATACCATGGTCCATAATGACAAGGCTACCATCCATTGGAGTAACAAAAATCTCGACAAAAGACATCCTTCTATAATGACAAGGCTACCATCCATTAGAGTAACAAAAATCTGTACCACAGACTACCTTCCAATATGACAAGGCTACCTTGCATTGAGTAACAAAGATCTCGAAAACAGACTACCTTCTATAATGACAAGGCTACCATCCATAGGAGTAACAAAAATATCGACAACAGACTACCTTCCATAAAGACAAGGCTACCATCCATTGGAGTAAAAAAAATATTGTCAAAAGACTACCTTCCATAAAGACAAAGCTACCATCCATTGCAGTAACAAAAATCTCGGCAACAGACTACCTTCCATAATGACAAAGCTACCATCCATTGGAGTAAAAAAAATCTCGACAACAGACTACCTTCCATAATGACAAGGTTACCATCCATTTAGATAACAAAAATCCCGACAACAAACTACCTTCCATAATAACAAGGCTACTATCCAATGGAATAACAAAAATCTCCACAATAGACAACCTTTCATAATGACAAAGCTACCATCCATTGGAGTAACAAAAATCTGAACAACAAACTACCTTCCATAATGACAAGGCTACCATCCATTGGAGTAACAAAAATATCGACAACAAACTACTTTTCATAATGACAAGCCTACCATCCATTGAAGTAACAAAAATCTCGACAACAGACTACGTTCCATAATGTCAAGGATACCATCCATTAGAGTAACAAAAATGTCGACAACAGACTACCTTCCATAATGACAAGGCTACCATCCATTGGAGTAAAAAAAATCTCGACAACAGACTACCTTCCATAATGAGAAGGCTACTATCCATTAAGTAACAAAGATATCAACAACAAACTACCTTCCATAATTACAAGGCTAGCATCCATTGGAGTAAAAAAAATCTCGACAACAGACTACCTTCCATAATGACAAGGCTACCATCCATTGGAGTAACAAAAATATCGACAGCAGACTACCTTCCATAATGACAAGGCTACCATCCATTGGAGTAACAAAAATATCGACAGCAGACTACCTTCCATAATGACAAGGCTACTATCCAATGGAATAACAAAAATATCTACAATAGACTACCTTTCATAATGACAAGGCTACCATCCATTGGAGTAATAAAAATCTGAACAACAAACTACCTTCCATAATGACAAGGCTACCATCCATTGGAGTAACAAAAATATCGAAAACAGACTACCTTCCATAAAGACAAGGCTACCATCCATTGGAGTAACAAAAATATTGACAAAAGACTACCTTCCATAAAGACAAAGCTACCATCCATTGCAGTAACAAAAATCTTGACAACATACTACCTTCCATAATGACAAAGCTACCATCCATTGGAGTAAAAAAAATATCGACAACAGGCTACCTTCCATAATGACAAGGTTACAATCCATTGGGCTAACTAAAATCTCGACAACAGATTACCTTCCATAATAACAAGGGTACTATCCAATGGAATAACAAAAATCTCGACAATAGACTACCTTTCATAATGATAAGGCTACCATCCATTGGAGTAACAAAAATCTGAACAACAAACTACCTTCAATAATGACAAGGATACCATCCATTGGAGTAACAAAAATATCGATAACAAACTACTTTCCATAATGACAAGCCCACCATCGATTGAAGTAACAAAAATCTCGACAACAGACTACATTCCATAATGAAAAGGCTACCATCCATTGGAATAAAAAAATCTCGACAACAGACTACCTTCCATAATTACAATGCTATTATCCATTGAGTAACAAAGATATCGACAACAAACTACCTTGCATAATGACAAGGCTACCATCCATTGAATTAAAAAAAATTTTGACAACAAACTACCTTCCATTGGAGTAAAAAAAATCTTGACAATATACTACCTTCCATAATGACAAGGCTAGCATCCATTGGAGTAAAAAAAATCTCGACAACAGACTACCTTCCATAATGACAAGGCTTCCATCCATTGGAGTAAACAAAATATCGACAGCAGACTACCTTCCATAATGACAAGGCTACCATCCATTGGAGT
This sequence comes from Vicia faba, assembly GCA_948472305.1. NCBI lineage: Eukaryota > Viridiplantae > Streptophyta > Magnoliopsida > Fabales > Fabaceae > Vicia > Vicia faba. The sequence goes on from OX451741.1 coordinate 654,261,777, forward strand.
AAAAAAAAATCTTGACAATATACTACCTTCCATAATGACAAGGCTAGCATCCATTGGAGTAAAAAAAATCTCGACAAGAGACTACCTTCCATAATGACAAGGCTACTATCCATTGGAGTAACAAAAATATCGACAACAGTCTACCTTCCATAATGACAAGGCTACCATCCATTGGAGTAACAAAAATCTCGACAACAGACTACCTTCCATAATTACAAGGTTACCATCCATTGGAGTAACACAAATCTCGACAATAGACCATGGTCCATAATGACAAGGCTACCATCCATTGGAGTAACAAAAATCTCGTCAAAAGACTTCCTTCCAGAATGACAAGGCTACCATCCATTAGAGTAACAAAAATCTCTACCACGGACTACCTTCCATAATGACAAGGCTTCCATCCATTGAGTAACAAAGATCTCGACAATAGACTACCTTCCATAATGACAAGGCTACCATCCATTGGAGTAAAAAAAACTCTTGACAATATACTACCTTCCATAATGACAAGGCTAGCATCCATTGGAGTAAAAAAAATCTCGACAAGAGACTACCTTCCATAATGACAAGGCTACTATCCATTGGAGTAACAAAAATATCGACAACAGTCTACCTTCCATAATGACAAGGCTACCATCCATTGGAGTAACAAAAATCTCGACAACAGACTACCTTCCATAATTACAAGGATACCATCCATTGGAGTAACACAAATATCGACAATAGACCATGGTCCATAATGACAAGGCTACCATCCATTGGAGTAACAAAAATCTCGTCAAAAGACTTCCTTCCAGAATGACAAGGCTACCATCCATTAGAGTAACAAAAATCTCTACCACGGACTACCTTCCATAATGACAAGGCTTCCATCCATTGAGTAACAAAGATCTCGACAATAGACTACCTTCCATAATGACAAGGCTACCATCCATAGGAGTAACAAAAATATGGACAACAGACTACCTTCCATAAAGACAAGGCTACCATCCATTGGAGTAACAAAAATATTGAGAAAAGACTACCTTCCATAAAGACAAAGCTACCATCCACTGCAGTAACAAAAATCTCGACAACAGACTACCTTCCATAATGACAAAGCTACCATCCATTGGAGTAAAAAAATTCTCGACAACAGACTACCTTCCATAATGACAAGGTTACCATCCATTGGGATAACAAAAATCTCGACAACAGACTACCTTCCATAATAACAAGGCTACTATCCAATGGAATAACAAAAATCTCTACAATAGACTACCTTTCATAATGACAAGGCTACCATCCATTAGAGTAATAAAAATCTGAACAACAAACTACCTTCCATAATGACAAGGCTACCATCCATTGGAGTAACAAAAATATCGAAAACAGACTACGTTCCATAATGTCAAGGCTACCATCCATTAGAGTAAAAAAAATGTCGACAACAGACTACCTTCCACAATGACAAGGCTACCATCCATTGGAGTAAAAAAAATCTCGACAACAGACTACCTTCCATAATGACAAGGCTACCATCCATTGAGTAACAAAGATATCGACAACAGACTACCTTCCATAATCACAAGGCTACCATCCATTGCAGTAAAAAAAATCTCGACAATAAACTACCTTCCATATGACAAGGCTACCATCCATTGGAGTAAAAAAATGTTGACAATATACTACCTTCGATAATGACAAGGCTACTATCCATTGGGATAACAAAAATCTCGACAACTGACTTCCTTCCATAATAACAAGGCTATTATCCAATGGAATAAAAAAAATCTCGACAACAGACTACCTTCCATAATAACAAGGCTACTATCCAATGGAATAAAAAAAATCTCGACAACAGACTACCTTCCATATGACAAGGTTACCATCCATTGGAGTAAAAAAAATCTTGAGAATATACTACCTTCCATAATGACAAGGCTAGCATCCATTGGAGTAAAAAAAATCTCGACAACAGACTACCTTCTATAATGACAAGGCTACCATCCATTGGAGTAACAAAAATATTGACAGCAGACTACCTTCCATAATGACAAGGCTACCATCCATTGGAGTAAAAAAAATATCGACAACAGACTACTTTCCATAATGACAAGCCTAACATCCATTGGAGTAAAAAAATCTCGACAAGAGACTACCTTCCATAATGACAAGGCTACCATCCATTGGAGTAACAAAAATATCGACAGCAGACTACCTTCCATAATGATAAGGCTACCATCCATTGGAGTAACAAAAATCTCGACAACAGACTACCTTTCATAATTACAAGGATACCATCCATTTGAGTAAAAAAAATCTCGACAATAGACCATGGTCCATAATGACAAGGCTACAATCCATTGGAGTAACAAAAATCTCGACAAAAGACTTCCTTCCATAATGACAAGGCTACCATCCATTAGAGTAACAAAAATCTCTACCACAGACTACCTTCCATAATGACAAGGCTACCTTCCATTGAGTGACAAAGATCTCGAAAATAGACTACCTTCCATAATGAAAAGGCTACCATCCATAGGAGTAACAAAAATATTGACAACAGACTACCTTCCATAAAGACAAGGCCACCATCCATTGGAGTAACAAAAATATTGACAAAAGACTACCTTCAATAAAGACAACGCTATTATCCATTGCAGTAACAAAAATCTCGACAACAGACTGCCTTCCATAATGACAAGGTTACAATCCATTGGGATAACAAAAATCTCGACAACACACTACCTTCCATAATAACAAGGCTACTATCCAATGTAATAACAAAAATCTCGACAATAGACTACCTTTCATAATGACAAGGCTACCATCCATTGGAGTAACAAAAATCTGAACAACAAACTTCCTTCCATAATGACAAGGCTACCATCCATTAGAGTAACAAAAATATCGAAAACAGACTACTTTCCATAATGACAAGCCTACCATCCATTGAAGTAACAAAAATCTCGACAACAGACTACGTTCCATAATGTCAAGGCTACCATCCATTAGAGTAACAAAATTTTCGACAACAGACTACCTTCCATAATGACAAGGCTACTATCCATTGAGTAACAAAGATATCGACAACAAACTACCTTCCATAATGACAAGGCTACCATCCATTGCAGTAAAAAAAATCTCGACAACAAACTACTTTCCATATGACAAGGCTACCATCTATTGGAGTAAAAAAAATCTTGACAATATACTACCTTCCATAATGACAAGGCTAGCATCCATTGGAGTAAAAAAAATCTCGACAACAGAGTACCTTCCATAATGACAAGGCTACCATCCATTGGAATAACAAAAATATCGACAACAGACTACCTTCCATAATGACAAGGCTACCATCCATTGGAGTAGAAAAAATCTTGACAATAAACTACCTTCCATAATTACAAGGCTAGCATCCATTGGAGTAAAAAAAATATCGACAAGAGACTACCTTCCATAATGACAAGGCTAGCATCCATTGGAGTAACAAAAATATCGACAGCAGACTACCTTCCATAATGACAAGGCTACCATCCATTGGAGTAACAAAAATCTCGACAACAGACTACCTTCCATAATTACAAGGATACCATCCATTGGAGTAACAAATATATCGACAACAGACTACGTTCCATAATGAAAAGCCTACCATCCATTGAAGTAACAAAAATCTCGACAACAGAGTATGTTCCATATTGTTAAGGCTACCATCCATTAGAGTAACAAAAATCTCGACAACAGACTACCTTCCATAATGACAAGGCTACCATCCATTGGACTAAAAAAAATCTCGACAACAGACTACCTTCCACAATGACAAGGCTACCATCCATTGAGTAACAAAGATATCGACAACAAACTACCTTCCATAATGACAAGACTACCATCCATTGGAGTAACAAAAATCTCGACAACAGACTACCTTCCATAATTACAAGGATACCATCCATTGAAGTAAAACAAATCTCGACAATATACCATGGTCCATAATGACAAGGCTACCATCCATTGGAGTAACAAAAATCTCGACAAAAGACATCCTTCTATAATGACAAGGCTACCATCCATTAGAGTAACAAAAATCTGTACCACAGACTACCTTCCAATATGACAAGGCTACCTTGCATTGAGTAACAAAGATCTCGAAAACAGACTACCTTCTATAATGACAAGGCTACCATCCATAGGAGTAACAAAAATATCGACAACAGACTACCTTCCATAAAGACAAGGCTACCATCCATTGGAGTAAAAAAAATATTGACAAAAGACTACCTTCCATAAAGACAAAGCTACCATCCATTGCAGTAACAAAAATCTCGGCAACAGACTACCTTCCATAATGACAAAGCTACCATCCATTGGAGTAAAAAAAATCTCGACAACAGACTACCTTCCATAATGACAAGGTTACCATCCATTTAGATAACAAAAATCCCGACAACAAACTACCTTCCATAATAACAAGGCTACTATCCAATGGAATAACAAAAATCTCGGCAATAGACAACCTTTCATAATGACAAGGCTACCATCCATTGGAGTAACAAAAATCTGAACAACAAACTACCTTCCATAATGACAAGGCTACCATCCATTGGAGTAACAAAAATATCGACAACAAACTACTTTTCATAATGACAAGCCTACCATCCATTGAAGTAACAAAAATCTCGACAACAGACTACGTTCCATAATGTCAAGGATACCATCCATTAGAGTAACAAAAATGTCGACAACAGACTACCTTCCATAATGACAAGGCTACCATCCATTGGAGTAAAAAAAATCTCGACAACAGACTACCTTCCATAATGAGAAGGCTACTATCCATTAAGTAACAAAGATATCAACAACAAACTACCTTCCATAATTACAAGGCTAGCATCCATTGGAGTAAAAAAAATCTCGACAACAGACTACCTTCCATAATGACAAGGCTACCATCCATTGGAGTAACAAAAATATCGACAGCAGACTACCTTCCATAATGACAAGGCTACCATCCATTGGAGTAACAAAAATATCGACAGCAGACTACCTTCCATAATGACAAGGCTACCATCCATTGGAGTAACAAAAATCTCGACAATAGACTACCTTCCATAATTACAAGGATACCATCCATTGGAGTAACAAAAATCTCGACAATAGACCATGGTCCATAATGACAAGGCTACCATCCATTGGAGTAACAAAAATCTCGACAAAAGACTTCCTTCCATAATGACAAGGCTACCATCCATTAGAGTAACAAAAATCTCTACCATAGACTACCTTCCATAATGAAAAGGCTACCTTCCATTGAGTAACAAAGATCTCGAAAATAGACTACCTTCCATAATGACAAGGCTACTATCCATAGGAGTAACAAAAATATCGACAATAAACTACCTTCCATAAAGACAAGGCTACCATCCTATGGAGTAACAAAAATATTGACAAAAGACTACCTTCCATAAAGACAAAGCTACCATCCATTGCAGTAACAAAAATCTCGACAACAGACTACCTTCCATAATGACAAAGCTACCATCCATTGGAGTAAAAAAAATCTCGACAACAGACTACCTTCCATAATGACAAGGTTACCATCCATGGGGATAACAAAAATCTCGACAACAGACTACCTTTCATAATAACAAGGCTATTATCCCATGGAATAACAAAAATCTCGATAATAGACTACCTTTCATAATGACAAGGCTACCATCCATTGCAGTAACAAAAATCTGAACAACAAACCACCTTATATAATGACAAGGCTACCGTCCATTGGAGTAACAAAAATATCGACAACAGGCTACTTTCCATAATGACAAGCCTACCATCCATTGAAGTAACAAAAATCTCGATAACAGACTACGTTCCATAATGTCAAGGCTACCATCCATTAGAGTAACAAAAATGTCGACAACAGACTACCTTCCATAATGACAAGGCTACCATCTATTGGAGTAAAAAAAATCTCGACAACAGACTACCTTCTATAATGACAAGGCTACTATCCATTAAGTAACAAAGATATTGACAACAAACTACCTTCCATAATGACAAGGCTACCGTCCATTGGAGTAAAAAAATTCTCGACAACAAACTACCTTCCATATGACAAAGCTACCATCCATTGGAGTAAAAAAAATATTGACAATATACTACCTTCCATAATGACAAGTCTAGCATCCATTGGAGTAAAACAATCTCGACAACAGACTACCTTCCATAATGACAAGGCTACCATCCATTGGAGTAACAAAAATCTCGACAATAGACTACCTTTCATAATGACAAGGCTACCATCCATTGGAGTAACAAAAATCTGAACAACAAACTTCCTTCCATAATGACAAGGCTACCATCCATTGGAGTAACAAAAATCTCGACAACAGACTACCTTCCATAATTACAAGGATACCATCCATTCGAGTAAAACAAATCTCGACAATAGACCATGGTCCATAATGTCAAGGCTACCATCCATTGAGTAACAAAGATCTCGAAAATAGACTACCTTCCATAATGGCAAGGCTACCATCCATAGGAGTAACAAAAATATCAACAATAGACTACCTTCCATAAAGACAAGGCTACCATCCATTGGAGTAACAAAAATATTGACCAAAGACTACATTCCATAAAGACAAAGCTACCATCCATTGCAGTTACAAAAATCTCGACAACAGACTACCTTCCATAATGACAAGGTTACCATCCATTGGGATAAAAAAAACTCGACAACAAACTACCTTCCATAATAACAAGGCTACTATCCAATGGAATAACAAAAATCTCGACAATAGACAACCTTTCATAATGACAAGGCTACGATCCATTGGAGTAACAAAAATCTGAACAACAAACTACCTTCCATAATGACAAGCCTACCATCCATTGGAGTAACAAAAATATCGACAACATACTACTTTCCATAATGACAAGCCTAACATCCATTGAAGTAACAAAAATCTCGACAACAGACTACGTTCCATAATGTCAAGGCTACCATCCATTAGAGTAACAAAAATTTCGACAACAGACTACCTTCCATAATGACAAGGCTACCATCCATTGGAGTAAAAAAAATCTCGACAACAGACTACCTTCCATAATGACAAGGCTACTATCCATTAGGTAAAAAAAATCTCGACAACAAACTACCTTCCATATGACAAGGCTACCATCCATTGGAGTAAAAAAATCTTGACAATATACTACCTTCCATAATGACAAGGCTACCATCCATTGGAGTAACAAAAATCTCGACAACAGACTACCTTCCATAATTAAAAGGATACCATCCATTGTAGTAAAAAAAATCTCGACAATAGACCATGGTCCATAATGACAAGGCTACCATCCATTAGAGTAACAAAAATCTCGACAAAAGACTTCCTTCCATAATGACAAGGCTTCCATCTATTAGAGTAACAAAAATCTCTACCACAGACTACCTTCCATAATGACAAGGCAACCTTCCATTGGAGTAAAACAAATCTTGACAATATACTACCTTCCATAATTACAAGGCTAGCATCCATTGGAGTAAAAAAAATCTCCACAAGAGACTACCTTCCATAAGGACAAGGCTACCATCCATTGGAGTAACAAAAATATCGACAGCAGACTACGTTCCATAATGACAAGGCTACCATTCATTGGAGTAACAAAAATCTCGACAATAGACCATGGTCCATAATGACAAGGCTACCATCCATTGGAGTAACAAAAATCTCGACAAAAGACTTCCTTCCATAATGACAAGGATACCATCCATTAGAGTAACAAAAATCTCTACCACAGACTACCTTTCATAATGACAAGGCTACCGTCCATTGAGTAACAGAGATCTCGACAATAGAATACCTTCCATAATGACAAGGCTACCATCTATAGGAGTAACAAAAATATCGACAATAGACTACCTTCCATAAAGACAAGGATACCATCCATTGGAGTAATAAAAATATTGACAAAAGACTACCTTCCATAAAGACAAAGCTACCATCCATTGCAGTAACAAAAATCTCGACAACAAACTACCTTCCATAATGACAAAGCTACCATCCATTGGAGTAAAAAAAATCTCGACAACAGACTACCTTCCATAATGACAAGGTTACCATCCATGGGGATAACAAAAATCTCGACAAAAGACTACCTTTCATAATAACAAGGCTATTATCCCGTGGAATAACAAAAATCTCGATAATAGACTATCTTTCATAATGACAAGGCTACCATCCATTGGAGTAACAAAAATCTGAACAACAAACTACCATCCATAATGACAAGGCTACCATCCATTTGAGTAACAAAAATATCGACAACAGACTACTTTCCATAATGACAAGCCTACCATCCATTGAAGTAACAAAAATCTCGACAATAGACTACGTTCCATAATGTCAAGGCTACCATCCATTAGAGTAACAAAAATATCGACAACAGACTACCTTCCATAATGACAAGGCTACCATCCATTGGAGTAAAAAAAATCTCGACAACATACTACCTTCCATAATGACAAGGCTATTATCCATTAAGTAACAAAGATATCGACAACAAACTACCTTCCATAATGACAAGGCTACCGTCCATTAAAGTAAAAAAAATATCGACAACAAACTACCTTCCATATGACAATGCTACCATCCATTGGAGTAAAAAAAATCTTGACAATATACTACCTTCCATAATGACAAGGCTAGCATCCATTGGAGTAAAAAAAATCTCGACAACAAACTACTTTCCATAATGACAAGGCTACCATCCATTGGAGTAACAAAAATATCGACAGCAGACTACCTTCCATAATGACAAGGCTACCATCCATTGGAGTAAAAAAAATCATGACAATATACTACCTTCCATAATTACAAGGCTAGCATCCATTGGATTAAAAAAAATCTCGACAAGAGACTACCTTTCATAATGACAAGGCTACCATCCATTGGAGTAACAAAAATATCGACAGCAGACTACCTTCCATAATGACAAGGCTACCATCCATTGGAGCAATAAAAATCTCGACAGCAGACTACCTTCCATAATTACAAGGATACCATCCTTTGGAGTAACAAAAATCTCGACAATAGACCATGGTCCATAATGACAAGGCTACCAACCATTGGAGTAACAAAAATCACGACAAAAGACTTCCTTCCATAATGACAAGGCTACCATCCATTAGAGTAACGAAAATCTCTACCACATACTACCTTCCATAATGACAAGGCTACCTTCCATTGAGTAACAAAGATCTCGAAAATAGACTACATTCCATAATGACAAGGCTACCATCCATAGGAGTAACAAAAATATCGACAACAGACTACCTTCCATAAAGACAAGGCTACCATCCATTGGAGTAACAAAAATATTGACAAAAGACTACCTTCCATAAAGACAAAGCTACCATCCATTGCAGTAACAAAAATCTCGACAACAGAATAACTTCCATAATGACAAAGCTAACATCCATTGGAGTAACAATAATCTCAACAATAGACTACCTTTCATAATGACAAGGCTACCATCCATTGGAGTAACAAAAATCTCAACAACAAACTTCCTTCCATAATGACAAGGCTACCATCCATTGGAGTAACAAAAATATCGACAACAGACTACTTTCCATAATGACAAGCCTACCATTCATTGAAGTAACAAAAATCTCGACAACAGACTATGTTCCATAATATCAAGGCTACCATCCATTAGAGTAACAAATATGTCGACAAAATACTACCTTCCATAATGACAGGGCTACCATCCATTGGAGTAAAAAAAATCTCGATACCAGGCTACCTTCCATAATGACAAGGCTACTATCCATTAAGTAACAAAGATATCAACAACAAACTACCTTCCATAATGACAAGGCTACCATCCATTGCAGTAAAAAAAATCTCGACAACAAACTACCTTGCATATGACAAAGCTACCATCCATTGGAGTAAAAAAAATCTTGACAATATACTACCTTCCATAATGACAAGGCAAGCATCCATTGGAGTAAAAAAAATCTCAACAACAGACTACCTTCCATAATGACAAGGCTACCATCCATTGGAATAACGAAAATATCGACAGCTGACTACCTTCCATAATGACAAGGCTACCATCCATTGGAGTAACAAAAATCTGAACAACAGACTACCTTCCATAATGAAAAGGCTACCATCCATTAGAGTAACAAATATATCGACAACAGACTACGTTCCATAATGAAAAGCCTACCATCCATTGGAGTAACAAAAATCTCGACAACATACTACGTTCCATAATGTCAAGGCTACCATCCATTTGAGTAACAAAAATCTCGACAACAAACTATCTTCCATAATGACAAGGCTACCATCCATTCCAGTAAAACAAAATCTCGACAACAGACTACCTTCCATAATGACAAGGCTACCATTCATTGAGTAACAAAGATATCGACAACAGACTACCTTCCATAATGACAAGGCTACCATCCATTGCAGTAAAAAAAATCTCGACAACAAACTACCTTCCATATGACAAGGCTACCATCCATTGGAGTAAAAAAAATGTTGACAATATAATACCTTCCATAATGACAAGGCTAACATCCATTGGAGTAAAATCAATCTCGACAACAGACTACCTTCCATAATGGCAAGGCTACCATCCATTAGAGTAACAAAAATATCGACAGTTGACTACCTTCCATAATGACAAGGCTACCATCCATTGGAGTAACAAAAATCTCGACAACAGACTACGTTCCATAATTACAAGGCTACCATCCATAAAGTAGCAAAGATCTCGACAATAGACTACCTTCCATAATGACAAGGCTACCATCCATAGGAGTAACAAAAATATCGACAACAGACTACCTTCCATAAAGACAAGGCTACCATCCATTGGAGTAACAAAAATATTGACAAAAGACTACCTTCCTTAAAGACAAAGTTACCATCCATTGTAGTAACAAAAATCATGACAGCAGACTACCTTCCATAATGACAAGGCTACCATCCATTGGAGTAAAAAAATCTAGACAACAGACTACCTTCCATAATGACAAGGTTACCATCCATTGGGATAACAAAAATCTCGACAACAGACTACCTTCCATAATAACAAGGCTACTATCCAATGGAATAACAAAAATCTCGACGATAGACTACCTTTCATAATGACAAGGCTACCATCCATTGGAGTAACAAAAATATGAAAAACAAACTACCTTCCATAATGACAAGGCTACCATCCATTGGAGTAACAAAAATATCGACAACAGACTACTTTCCATAATGACAAGCCTACCATCCATTGAAGTAACAAAAATCTCGACAACAGACTACGTTCCATAATGTCAAGGCTACCATCCATTAGAGTAACAAAAATCTCGACAACAGACTACCTTCCATAATTACAAGGCTACCATCCATTGGAGTAACAAAATTATCGAAAGCAGACTACCTTCCATAATGATAAGGCTACCATCCATTGGAGTAACAAAAATCTCGACAACAAACTACCTTCCATAATTTCAAGGATACCATCCATTGGAGTAACAAAAATCTCGACAATAGACCATGGTCCATAATGACAAGGCTACCATCCATTGGAGTAACAAAAATCTCGACAAAAGACTTCCTTCAATAATGACAAGGCTACCATCCATTAGAGTAACAAAAATCTCTACCACAGACTACCTTCTATAATGACAAGGCTACCATCCATTGAGTAACAAAGATCTCGACAATAGACTACCTTCTATAATGACAAGGCAAGCATCCAATTGAGTAACAAAAATATCGACAAAAGACTACATTACATAATGACAAGGCTACCATCCATTGGAGTAATAAAAATATTGACAAAAGACTACCTTCTTTAAAGACAAAGTTACCATCCATTGTAGTAACAAAAATCTTGACAGTAGACTACCTTCCATAATGACAAGGCTACCATCCATTGGAGTAAAAAAAATCTAGACAACAGACTACCTTCCATAATGACAAGGTTACCATCCATTGGGATAACAAAAATCTCGACAACAGACTACCTTCCATAATAACAAGGCTACTATCCAATGGAATAACAAAAGTCTCGACGATAGACTACCTTTCATAATGACAAGGCTACCATCCATTGGAGTAACAAAAATATGAACAACAAACTACCTTCCATAATGACAAGGCTACCATCCATTGGAGTAACAAAATTATTGACAACAGACTACTTTCCATAATGACAAGCCTACCATCCATTGAAGTAACAAAAATCTCGACAATAGGCTATGTTCCATAATGTCAAGGCTACCATCCATTAGAGTAACAAAAATGTCGACAACAGACTACCTTCCATAATGACAAGGCTACCATCCATTGGAGTAAATAAAATCTCGACAACAGACTACCTTCCATAATGACAAGGCTACTATCCATTGAGTAACAAAGATGTCAACAACAAAGTACCTTCCATAATGACAAGGCTACTATCCATTGCAATAAAAAATATCTCGACAACAAACTACCTTCCATATGACAAGGCTACCATCCATTAGAGTAAAAAAATCTTGACAATATACTACCTTCCATAATGACAAGGCTAGCATCCATTGCAGTAAAAAAATATTGACAGCAGACTACCTTCCATAATGACAAGGCTACCATCCATTGGAGTAAGAAAAATATCGACAACAGACTACCTTACATAATGACAAGGCTACCATCCATTGGAGTAACAAAAATTTGAACAACAAACTACCTTCCATAATGACAAGGCTACCATCCATTGGAGTAACAAATATATCGACAACAGACTACGTTCCATAATGAAAAGCCTACCATCCATTGAAGTAACAAAAATCTCGACAACAGACTACGTTCCATAATGTCAAGGCTACCATCCATTAGAGTAACAAAAATCTCGACAACTGACTACCTTCCATAATGACAAGGCTACCATCCATTGGAGTAAAAAAAATCTCGACAACAGACTACCTTCCATAATGACAAGGCTACCATGCATTGAGTAACAAAGATATCGACAACAGACTACCTTCCATAATGACAAGGCTACCATCCATTGCAGTAAAAAAAATCTCGACAACAAACTACCTTCCATATGACAAGGCTCCCATCCATTGGAGTAAAAAAAATATTCACAATATACTACCTTCCATAATGACAAGGCTAGCATCCATTGGAGTAAAAAAAATCTCGACAACAGACTACCTTCCATAATGGCAAGGCTACCATCCATTGGAGTAACAAAAATATCGACAGCTGACTACCTTCCATAATGACAAGGCTACCATCCATTGGATTAACAAAAATCTCGACAACAGACTACCTTCCATAATTACAAGGATACCATCCATTGGAGTAACAAAAATCTCGATAATAGACCACAGTCCATAATGACAAGGCTACCATCCATTGGAGTAACAAAAATCTCGACAAAAGAATTCCTTCCATAATGAGAAGGCTACCATCCATTAGAGTAACAAAAATCTCGACAACAGACTACCTTCCGTAATGACAAGGCTACCATCCATTGAGTAACAAAGATCTCGACAATAGACCACCTTCCATAATGAGAAGGCTACCATCCATAAGAGTAACAAAAATATCGACAACAGACTACCTTCCATAAAGACAAGGATACCATCCATTGGAGTAACAAAAATATCGACAGCAGACTACCTTCCAAAATGACATGGCTACCATCCATTGTAGTAACAAAAATCTCGACAACAGACTACCTTCCATAATGATAAGGCTAGCATCCATTGAGTAACAAAGATATCGACAACAGACTACCTTCCATAATAACAAGGCTACCATCCATTGAGTAACAAAGATATCAAAAACAGACTACCTTCCATAATGACAAGGATACCATCCATTGGAGTAAAAAATATCGACAACAGACTACCTTACATATGACAAGGCTACCATCCATTGGAGTAAAAAAAATCTCGACAACAGACTACCTTCCATAATTACAAGGTGACCATCCATTAGAGTAACAAAAATATTGACAATAGACCATGGTCCATAATGACAAGGCAACCATCCATTGGAGTAACAAAAATCTCGACTAAAGACTTCCTTCCATAATGACAAGGCTACCATCCATTAGAGTAACAAAAATATCTACCACATACTACCTTCCATAATGACAAGGCTACCATCCATTGAGTAACAAAATATCGACAACAAACTACCTTCCATAAATACAAGGCTACCATCCATTGGAGTAACTAAAATATTGACAAAAGACTACCTTCCATAAAGACAAAGCTAACATCCATTGCAGTAACAAAAATCTAGACAGCAGACTAGCTTCCATAATGATAAGGCTACCATCCATTGGAGTAAAAAAAATCTAGACAACAGACTACCTTCCATAATGACAAGGTTACCATCCATTGGGATAACAAAAATCTCGACAATAGACTACCTTCCATAATAACAAGGCTACTATCCAATGGAATAACAAAAATCTCGACAATAGACTACCTTTTATAATGACAAGGCTACCATCCATTGGAGTAACAAAAATATCGACAACAGACTACTTTCCATAATGACAAGCCTACCATCCATTGAAGTTATAAAAATCTCGACAATAGAATACTTTCCATAATGTCAAGCCTACCATCCATTAGAGTAACAAAAATGTAGACAACAGACTACCTTCCATAATGACAAGGCTACCATCCATTAGAGTAAAAAAAATCTCGACAACAGACTACCTTCCATAATGACAAGGCTATTATCCATTGAGTAACAAAGATATCGACAACAGACTACCTTCCATAATGACAAGGCTACCATCCATTGTAGTAAAACAAATCTCGACAACAAATTACCTTCCATATGACAAGGCTACCATCCATTGGAGTAAAAAAAATCTTGACAATATACTACCTTCCATAATGACAAGGCTACCATCCATTGGAGTAAAAAAAATATCGACAGCTGACTACCTTCCATAATGACAAGGCTACCATCCATTGGAGTAACAAAAATATCGACAGCTGACTACCTTCCATAATGACAAGGCTACCATCCATTGGAGTAACAAAAATCTCGACAAAAGACTTCCTTCCATAATGACAAGGCTACCATCCATTAGAGTAACCAAATTCTCTACCACAGACTACCTTCCATAATGACAAGGCTACCATCCATTGAGTAACAAAGATCTCGACAATACACTACCTTCAATAATGACAAGGCTACCATCCATAGGAGTAACAAAAATATCAACAATAGGCTACCTTCCATAAAGACAAGGCTACCATCCATTGGAGTAACAAAAATATTGACAAAAGACTACCTTCCATAAAGACAAAGCTACCATCCATTGCAGTAACAAAAATCTCGACAATAGACTACCTTCCATATAGAAAAAGCTACCATCCATCGGAGTAAAAAAAATCTCGACAATAGACTACCTTCCATAATGACAAGGTTACCATCCATTGGGATAACAAAAATCTCGACAACAGACTACCTTCCATAATAACAAGGCTACTATCCAATGGAATAACAAAAATCTCGATAATAGACTACCTTTCATAATCACAAGGCTACCATACATTGGAGTAACAAAAATCTGAACAACAAACTACCTTCCATAATGACAAGGCTACCATCCATTGAGTAACAAAGATATCGACAACAGACTACCTTCCATAATGACAAGGATACCATCCATTGGAGTAAAAAAATATCGACAACAGACTACCTTACATATGATAAGGCTACCATCCATTGGAGTAAAAAAAATCTCGACAACAGACTACCTTCCATAATTACAAGGATACCATCCATTGGAGTAACAAAAATCTCAACAATAGACCACGGTCCATAATGAAAAGGCTACCATCCATTGGAATAACAAAAATCTCGACACAAGACTTCCTTCCATAATGACAAGGGTACCATCCATTAGAGTAACAAAAATCTCTACCACAGACTACCTTCCATATTGACAAGGCTACCATCCATTGAGTAGCAAAGATCTCGACAATAGACTACCTTCCATAATGACAAGGCTACCATCCATAGGAGTAACAAAAATATCGACAACAGACTACCTTCCATAAAGACAAGGTTACCATCCATTGTAGTAACAAAAATCTTGACAGCAGACTACCTTCCATAATGACAAGGCTACCATCCATTGGAGTAAAAAAAATCTAGACAACAGACTACCTTCCATAATGAAAAGGTTACCATCCATTGGGATAACAAAAATCTCGACAACAGACTACCTTCCATAATGACAAGGCTACTATCCAATGGAATAACAAAAATCTCGACGATAGACTACCTTTCATAATGATAAGGCTACCATCCATTGGAGTAACAAAAATGTGAACAACAAACTACCTTCCATAATGACAAGGCTACCATCCATTGGAGTAACAAAAATATCGACAACAGACTACTTTCCATAATGACAAGCCTACCATCCATTGAAGTAACAAAAATCTCGACAACATACTACGTTCCAAAATGTCAAGGCTACCATCCATTAAAGTAACAAAAATCTCGACAACAGACTACCTTCCATAATTACAAGGCTACCATCCATTGGAGTAACAAAATTATCGAAAGCAGACTACCTTCCATAATGATAAGGCTACCATCCATTGGAGTAACAAAAATCTCGACAACAAACTACCTTCCATAATTTCAAGGATACCATCCATTGGAGTAACAAAAATCTCGACAATAGACCATGGTCCATAATGACAAGGCTACCATCCATTGGAGTAACAAAAATCTCGACAAAAGACTTCCTTCCATCATGACAAGGCTACCATCCATTAGAGTAACAAAAATATCTACCACAGACTACCTTCCATAATGACAAGGCTACCATCCATTGAGTAACAAAGATCTCGACAATAGACTACCTTCTATAATGACAAGGCTACCATCCAATTGAGTAACAAAAATATTGACAAAAGACTACCTTCCTTAAAGACAAAGTTACCATCCATTGTAGTAACAAAAATCTTGACAACAAACTACCTTCCATAATGACAAGGCTACCATCCATTGGAGTAAAAAAAATCTAGACAACAGACTACCTTCCATAATGACAAGGTTACCATCCATTGGAATAACAAAAATCTCGACAACAGACTACCTTCCATAATAACAAGGCTACTATCCAATGGAATAACAAAAATCTCGATGATAGACTACCTTTCATAATGACAAGGCTACCATCCATTGGAATAATAAAAATATGAACAACAAACTACCTTCCATAATGACAAGGCTACCATCCATTGGAGTAACAAAAATATCGAAAACAAACTACTTTCCATAATGACAGGCCTACCATCCATTGAAGTAACAAAAATCTCGACAATAGGCTATGTTCCATAATGTCAAGGCTACCATCCATTAGAGTAACAAAAATGTCGACAACAGACTACCTTCCATAATGACAAGGCTACCATCCATTGGAGTAAATAAAATCTCGACAACAGACTACCTTCCATAATGACAAGGCTACTATCCATTGAGTAACAAAGATGCCGACAACAAAGTACCTTCCATAATGACAAGGCTACCATCCATTGCAATAAAAAATATCTCGACAACAAACTACCTTCCATATGACAAGGCTACCATCCATTGGAGAAAAAAAAATCTTGACAATATACTACCTTCCATAATGACAAGGCTAGCATCCATTGGAGTAAAAAAAATATTGACAGCAGACTACCTTCCATAATGACAAGGCTACCATCCATTGGAGTAAGAAAAATATCGACAGCAGACTACCTTACATAATGACAAGGCTACCATCCATTGGAGTAACAAAAATCTGAACAACAAACTACCTTCCATAATGACAAGGCTACCATCCATTGGAGTAACAAATATATCGACAACAGACTACGTTCCATAATGAAAAGCCTACCATCCATTGAAGTAACAAAAATCTCGACAACAGACTACGTTCCATAATGTCAAGGCTACCATCCATTAGAGTAACAAAAATCTCGACAACTGACTACCTTCCATAATGACAAGGCTACCATCCATTGGAGTAAAAAAAATCTCGACAACAGACTACCTTCCATAATGACAAGGCTACCATCCATTGAGTAACAAAGATATCGACAACAGACTACCTTCCATAATGACAAGGCTACCATCCATTGCAGTAAAAAAAATATCGACAACAAACTACCTTCCATATGACAAGGCTCCCATCCATTGGAGTAAAAAAAATATTGACAATATACTACCTTCCATAATGACAAGGCTAGCATCCATTGGAGTAAAAAAAATTTCGACAACAGACTACCTTCCATAATGGCAAGGCTACCATCCATTGGAGTAACAAAAATATCGACAGCTGACTACCTTCCATAATGGCAAGGCTACCATCCATTGGATTAACAAAAATCTCGACAACAGACTACCTTCCATAATTACAAGGATACCATCCATTGGAGTAACAAAAATCTCGATAATAGACCACGGTCCATAATGACAAGGCTACCATCCATTGGAGTAACAAAAATCTCGACAAAAGAATTCCTTTTATAATGAGAAGGCTACCATCCATTAGAGTAACAAAAATCTCGACAACAGACTACCTTCCGTAATGACAAGGCTACCATCCATTGAGTAACAAAGATCTCGACAATAGACCACCTTCCATAATGAGAAGGCTACCATCCATTGGAGTAACAAAAATATCGACAGCAGACTACCTTCCAAAATGACATGGCTACCATCCATTGTAGTAACAAAAATCTCGACAACAGACTACCTTCCATAATGATAAGGCTAGCATCCATTGAGTAACAAAGATATCGACAACAGACTACCTTCCATAATAACAAGGCTACCATCCATTGAGTAACAAAGATATTAAAAACAGACTACCTTCCATAATGACAAGGATACCATCCATTGGAGTAAAAAATATCGACAACAGACTACCTTACATATGACAAGGCTACCATCCATTGGAGTAAAAAAAATCTCGACAACAGACTACCTTCCATAATCTCAAGGATACCATCCATTAGAGTAACAAAAATATTGACAATAGACCATGGTCCATAATGACAAGGCCACCATCCATTGGAGTAACAAAAATCTCGACAAAAGACTTCCTTCCATAATGACAAGGCTACCATCCATTAGAGTAACAAAAATATCTACCACATACTACCTTCCATAATGACAAGGCTACCATCCATTGAGTAACAAAATATCGACAACAGACTACCTTCCAAAAAATACAAGGCTACCATCCATTAGAGTAATTAAGATATTGACAAAAGACTACCTTCCATAAAGACAAAGCTAACATCCATTGCAGTAACAAAAATCTCGACAGCAGACTACCTTCCATAATGATAAGGCTACCATCCATTGGAGTAAAAAAAATCTAGACAACAGACTACCTTCCATAATGACAAGGTTACCATCCATTGGGATAACAAAAATCTCGACAATAGACTACCTTCCATAATAACAAGGCTACTATCCAATGGAATAACAAAAATCTCGACAATAGACTACCTTTCATAATGACAAGGCTACCATCCATTGGAGTAACAAAAATATCGACAACAGACTACTTTCCATAATGACAAGCCTACCATCCATTGAAGTTATAAAAATCTCGACAATAGAAAACGTTCCATAATGTCAAGCCTACCATCCATTAGACTAACAAAAATGTAGAAAACAGACTACCTTCCATAATGACAAGGCTACCATCCATTAGAGTAAAAAAAATCTCGACAACAGACTACCTTCCATAATGACAAGGCTATTATCCATTGAGTAACAAAGATATCGACAATAGACTACCTTCCATAATGACAAGGCTACCATCCATTGTAGTAAAACAAATCTCGACAATAAAATTACCTTCCATATGACAAGGCTTCCATCCATTGGAGTAAAAACAATCTTGACAATATACTACCTTCCATAATGACAAGGCTAGCATCCATTGGAGTAAAAAAAATCTCAAAAACAGACTACCTTCCATAATGACAAGGCTACCATCCATTGGAGTAACAAAAATATCGACAGCTGACTACCTTCCATAATGACAAGGCTACCATCCATTGGAGTAACAAAAATCTCGACAAAAGACTTCCTTCCATAATGACAAGGCTACCATCCATTAGAGTAACAAAATTCTCTACCACAGACTACCTTCCATAATGACAAGGCTACCATCCATTGAGTAACAAAGATCTCGACAATAGACTACCTTCAATAATGACAAGGCTACCATCCATAGGAGTAACAAAAATATCGACAACAGGCTACCTTCCATAAAGACAAGGCTACCATCCATTGGAGTAACAAAAATATTGACAAAAGACTACCTTCCATAAAGACAAAGCTACCATCCACTGCAGTAACAAAAATCTCGACAATAGACTACCTTCCATAATGAAAAAGCTACCATCCATTGGAGTAAAAAAAATCTCGACAATAGACTACCTTCCATAAAGACAAGGTTACCATCCATTGGGATAACAAAAATCTCGACAACAGACTACCTTCCATAATAACAAGGCTACTATCCAATGGAATAACAAAAATCTCGATAATAGACTACCTTTCATAATGACAAGGCTACCATACATTGGAGTAACAAAAATCTGAACAACAAACTACCTTCCATAATGACAAGGCTACCATCCATTGAGTAACAAAGAGATCGACAATAGACTACCTTCCATAATGACAAGGATACCATCCATTGGAGTAAAAAATTATCGACAACAGACTACCTTACATATGACAAGGCTACCATCCATTGGAGTAAAAAAAATCTCGACAACAGACTACCTTCCATAATTACAAGGATACCATCCAGTGGAGTAACAAATATCTCAACAATAGACCACGGTCCATAATGACAAGGCTACCATCCATTGGAATAACAAAAATCTCGACATAAGACTTCCTTCCATAATGACAAGGGTACCATCCATTAGAGTAACAAAAATCTCTACCACAGACTACCTTCCATAATGACAAGGCTACCATCCATTGGAGTAAAAAAAATCTAGACAAAAGACTACCTTCCATAATGACAAGGTTACCATCCATTGGGATAACAAAACTCTTGACAACAGACTACCTTCCTTAATAACAAGGCTACTATCCAATGGAATAACAAAATTCTCGACAATAGACTACCTTTCATAATGACAAGGCTACCATCCATTGGAGTTACAAAAATATCGACAACAGACTACTTTCCATAATGACAAGCCTACCATCCATTGAAGTAACAAAAATCTCGACAACAAACTACGTTCCATAATGACAAGGCTACCATCCATTGGAGTAAAAAAAATCTCGACAACAAACTACCTTCTATATGACAAGGCTACCATCCATTGGAGTAAAAAAAATCTTGACAATATACTACTTTCCATAATGATAAGGCTAGCATCTATTGGAGTATAAAAAATCTCGAAAACAGACTACCTTCCATAATGACAAGGCTACCATCCATTGGAGTAACAAAAATATCGACAGCTGACTACCTTCCATAATGACAAGGCTACCATCCATTGGAGTAACAAAAATCTCGACAACAGACTACCTTCCATAATTACAAGGATACCATCCATTGGAGTAACAAAAATCTCGACAATAGACCATGGTCCATAATGACAAGGCAACCATCCATTATAGTTACAAAAATCACGACAAAAGACTTCCTTCCATAATGGCAAGGATACCATCCATTAGAGTAACAAAAATCTCTACCACAGACTACCTTCCGTAATGACAAGGCTACCATCCATTGAGTAACAAAGATCTCGACAATAGACTACCTTCCATAATGACAAGGCTACAATCCATAGGAGTAACAAAAATTTTGAAAACAGACTACCTTCCATAAAGACAAGGCTACCATCCATTGGAGTAACAAAAATATCGACAGCAGACTACCTTCCATAAAGACATGGCTACTATCCATTGTAGTAACAAAAATCTCGACAATAGACTACCTTTCATAATGACAAGGCTAGCATCCATTGAGTAACAAAGATATCGACAACAGACTACCTTCAATAATAACAAGGCTACCATCCATTTAGTAACAAAGATATCAAAAACAGAATACCTTCCATAATGACAAGGATACCATCCATTGGAATAAAAAATCTCGACAACAGACTACCTTACATATGACAAGGCTACCATCCATTGGATTAAAAAAAATCCCGACAACAGACTACCTTCCATAATTACAAGGATACAATCCATTGGAGTAACAAATATCTTGACAATAGACCACGGTCCATAATGACAAGGCTACCATCCATTGGATTAACAAAAATCTCGACAAAAGACTTCCTTCCATAATGACAAGGATACCATCCATTAGAGTAACAAAAATCTCTACCACAGACTACCTTCCATAATGACAAGGCTACCTTCCATTGAGTAAAAAATATCTCGACAATAGACTACCATCCGTAATGACAAGGCTGCCATCCATAGGAGTAACAAAAATATCGACAACAGACTACCTTCCATAAAGACAAGGCTACCATCCATTGGAGTAACAAAAATATTGACAAAAGACTACCTTCCATAAAGACAAAGCTACCATCCATTGTAGTAACAAAAATCTTGACAGCAGACTACCTTCTAGAATAACAACGCTACCATCCATTGCAGTAAAAAAAATCACGACAACAAACTACCTTCCATATGACAAGGCTACCATCAATTCGAGTAAAAAAAATCTTGACAATATACTACCTTTCATAATGACAAAGCTAGCATCCATTGGATTAAAACAAATATCGACAACAGACTACCTTCCATAATGACAAGGCTACCATCCATTGGAGAAAAAAAAATATCGACAGCAGACTACCTTCCATAATGACAAGGTTACCATCCATAGGAGTAACAAAAATATCGACAGCAGACTACCTTCCATAAAGACAAGGCTATCATCCATTGGAGTAACAAAATTATTAAAAAAAGACTACCTTCCATAAAGACAAAGCTACCATCCATTGGAGTAAAAAAAATCTCGACAACAGACTATCTTCCATAATGACAAGGTTACCATCCATTGGGATAACAAAAATCTCGACAATAGACTATGTTCCATAATAACAAGGCTACTATCCAATGGAATAACAAAAATCTCAATAATAGACTACCTTTCATAATGACAAGGCTACCATACATTGGAGTAACAAAAATCTGAACAACAAACTACCTTCCATAATGACAAGGCTACCATCCATTGAGTAACAGAGATATCGACAACAAACTACCTTCCATAATGACAAGGATACCATCCATTGGAGTAAAAAAATCTCGACAATAGACTACCTTACATATGACAAGGCTACCATCCATTGGAGTAAAAAAAAATCTCGACAACAGACTACCTTCCATAATTACAAGGATACCATCCATTGGAGTAACAAAAATCACAACAATAGACCACGGTCCATAATGACAAGGCTACCATCCATTGGAATAACAAAAATATCGACAAAAGACTACCTTCCATAATGACAAGGGTACCATCCATTAGAGTAACAAAAATCTCTACCACAGACTACCTTCCATAATGACAAGGCTACCATCCATTGACTAAAAAAGATATCGACAATAAACTCCCTTCCATAATAAAAAGGCTACCATCCATAACGACAAGGCTACCATCCATTGGAGTAACAAAAATATTGACAAAAGACTACCTTCCATAAAGACAAAGCTACAATCCATTGCATTTACAAAAATCTCGACAACAGACTTCCTTCCATAATGACAAGACTACCATCCATTGGAGTAAAAAAATTCTCGACAACAGAGTACCTTCCATAATAACAAGGTTACCATCCATTGGGATAACAAAAATCTGGACAACAGACTACCTTCCATAATAACAAGGCTACTATCCAATGGAGTAACAAAAATCTCGACAACAGACTACGTTCCATAAAGACAAGGCTACCAACCATTAAAGTAAAAAAAATCTGGACAACAAACTACCTTCCATAATGACAAGGCTACCATCCATTGGATAAACAAAAATATCGACAGCAGATTACCTTCCATAATAACAAGCCTACAACCCATTGAAGTAACAAAAATCTCGACAACAGACTACGTTCCATAATGTCAAGGCTACCATCCATTAGAGTAACAAAAATCTCGATAACAGACTAACTTCCATAATGAGAAGGTTAACATCCATTGGAGTAACAAAAATATCGACAATAGACTACCTTCCATAATGACAAGGCTACAATCCATTGGAGTAAAAAAAATCTCGACAACAGACTACCTTCCATAATGACAAGACTACCTTCCATAATAACAAGGCTACCATCCATTGAATAACAAAGATATCGATAACAGACTACCTTCCATAATGACAAGGATACCATCCATTGGAGTAAAAAAATCTCGACAACAGACTACCTTACATATGACAAGGCTACCATCCATTGGAGTAAAAAAAATCTCGACAACGGACTACCTTCCATAATGGCAAGGTTACCATCCATTGGGATAACAAAAATCTTGACTACAGACTACCTTCCATAATGACAAGGCTACTATCCAATGGAATAACAAAAATCTCGACAATAGACTACCTTTCATAATGACAAGGCTACCATCCATTGGAGTAACAAAAATATGAACAACAGGCTACCTTCCATAATGACAAGGCTACAATCCATTGGAGTAACAAAAATCTCAACGACATACTACCTTCCATAATGACAAGGCTACCATCCATTGGAGTAACAAAAATATCGACAACAATCTTTGTTCCATAAAGATAAGGCTACCATCCATTAGCGTAACAAAAATCTCGACAACAGACTACCTTCCATAATGACAAGGATACCGTCCATTGGAGTAAAAAAAATCTCGACAACAGACAGACTTACATATGACAAGGCTACCATCCATTGGGGTAAAAAAAATCTCGACAACAGACTACCATCCATAATGACAAGGATGCCATCCATTGGAGTAACAAAAATCTCGACAATAGACTATCTTCAATAATGAAAAGGCTACCATCCATTGGAGTAACAAAAATATCAACAACACACGACGTTCCATAATGACAAGGATACCATCCATTGGAGTAACAAAAATCTCGACAACAGACTACGTTCCATAAAGACAAGGCTACCAACCATTAAAGTAACAAAAATCTCGACAACAGACTACCTTCCATAATGATAAGGCTACAATCCATTGAGTAACAAAGATATCGACAACAAACTACCTTCCATAATGACAAGGCTACCATCCATTGCAGTAAAAAAAACTCGACAATAGACTACCTTCCATATGACAAGGCTAAAATCCATTGGAGTAAAAAAAATCTCGATAACAGACTACCTTCCATAATGACAAGACTGCCATCCATTGAGTAACAAAGATATCGACAACAGAATACCTTCCATAATGACAAGGATACCATCCATTGGAGTAAAAAAATCTCGACAACAGACTAACTTCCATAATGACAAGTTTACCATCCATTGGGATAACAAAAATCTTGACAACAGACTACCTTCCATAATGACAAGGCACCTATCCAATGGAATAACAAAAATATGAACAACAGGCTACCTTTCATAATGACAAGGCTACAATCCATTGGAGTAACAAAAATCACAATGACATACTACCTTCCATAATGAAAAGGCTACCATCCATTGGAGTAACTAAAATATCCTCAACAGACTACGTTCCATAAAGAGAAGGCTACCATCCATTAGAGTAACAAAAATCTCGACAACAGACTACCTTCAATAAGGACAAGGCTACCATCCATTGGAGTAACAAAAATATCGACAGCAGATTACCGTCCATAATGACAAGGCTACCATCCATTGTAGTAAAAAGAATCTCGACAACAGACTACCTTCCATAATGACAAGGCTATCATCCATTGAGTAACGAATATATCGACAACATACTAACTTCCATAATAACAAGGCTACCATCCATTGAGTAACAAAGATATCGACAACACACGACGTTCCATAATGACAAGGCTACCATCCATTGGAGTAACAAAAATCTCGACAACGGACTACCTTCCATAATGACATGGCTACCATCCATTGGATTAACAAAAATATCGATAAAAGACTACCTTCCATAATGACAAGGCTACCATCCATTGGAGTAAAAAAAATCTCGACAATAGACTACCTTCCATAATGACAAGGCTACCATCCATTGAGTAACAATGATATCGACAATAGACTACCTTCCATAATGACAAGGCTACCATCCATTGCAGTAAAAAAATCTCTACAACAAACTTCCTTCCATATGACAAGGCTACCATCCATTGGAGTAAAAAAATCTCGACAATATACTACCCTCCATAATGACAAGACTGCCTTCCATAATGACAAGGCTACCATCCATTAGGTAACAAAGATATCGACAACAAACTACCTTCCATAATGACAAGCCTACCATCCATTGGAGTAAAAAAAATCGCGACAACAGACTACCTTCCATAATGACAAGGTTACCATCCATTGGGATAACAAAAATCTCGACAACAGACTACCTTCCATAATGACAAGGCTACTATCCAATGGAATAACAAAAATCTCGATAATAGACTACCTTTCATAATGACAAGGCAACCATCCATTGGAGTAACATAAATATCGATAACAGACTACTTTCCATAATGACAAGCCTACCATCCATTGAAGTAACAAAACTCTCGACAACAAACTACGTTCCATAATGTCAAGGCTACCATCCATTAGAGTAACAAAAATGTCGACAACAGACTACCTTCCATAATGACAAGGCTACCATCCATTGGAGTAAAAAAAATCTCGACAACAGACTACCTTCCATAATGACAAGGCTAACATCCATTGGAGTAACAAAGATATCGACAACAGACTACCTTCAATAATGACAACGCTACCATCCATTGCAGTAAAAAAAATCACGACAACAAACTACCTTCCATAATGATAAGGCTAGCATCCATTGAGTAACAAAGATATCGACAACAAACTACCTTCCATAATAACAAGGCTACTATCTAATGGAGTAACAAAAATCTCGACAACAAACTACGTTCCATAAAGACAAGGCTACCAACCATTAAAGTAACAAAAATATGAACAACAAACTACCTTCCATAATGACAAGGCTACCATCCATTGGATTAACAAAAATATCGACATCAGATTACCTTCCATAATGACAAGCCTACAACCCATTGAAGTAACAAAAATCTCGACAACAGACTACGTTCCATAATGTCAAGGCTACCATCCATTAGAGTAACAAAAATGTCGATAACAGACTAACTTCCATAATGACAAGGTTAACATCCATTGGAGTAACAAAAATATCGACAGCAGACTACCTTCCATAATGACAAGGCTACAATCCATTCGAGTAAAAAAAATCTCGACAACAGACTACCTTCCATAATGACAAGACTACCTTCCATAATAACAAGGCTACTATACATTGAGTAACAAAGATATCGACAACAGACTACCTTCCATAATGACAAGGATACCATCCATTGGAGTAAAAAATTCTCGACAACAGACTACCTTACATATGACAAGGCTACCATCCATTGGAGTAAAAAAAATCTCGACAAGAGACTACCTTCCATAATGACAAGACTACCTTCCATAATGACAAGGCTACTATCCAATGGAATAACAAAAATCTCGACAATAGACTACCTTTCATAATGAGAAGGCTACCATCCATTGGAGTAACAAAAATATGAACAACAGGCTACCTTTCATAATGACAAGGCTACAATCCATTGGAGTAACAAAAATCACAATGACATACTACCTTCCATAATGAAAAGGCTACCATCCATTGGAGTAACAAAAATATCGACAACAGACTACGTTCCATAAAGAGAAGGCTACCATCCATTAGCGTAACAAAAATCTCGACAACAGACTACCTTCCATAATGACAAGGCTACCATCCATTGGAGTAACAAAAATATCGACAACAGACTACCTTCAATAATGACAAGGCTACCATCCATTGTAGTAACAAAAATCTCGACAACAGACTACCTTCCATAATGACAAGGCTAGCATCCATTGAGTAACAAAGATATCGACAACAGACTACATTCCATAATAACAAGGCTACCATCCATCGAGTAACAAAGATATCGACAACAGACTACCTTCCATAATGACAAGGATACCATCCATTGGAGTAAAAAAAATCTCGACAACAGACAGACTAACATATGACAAGGCTACCATCCATTGGAGTAAAAAAAATCTCGACAACAGACTACCATCCATAATGACAAGGATACCATCCATTGGAGTAACACAAATCTCGACAATAGACTATCTTTAATAATGAAAAGGCTACCATCCATTGGAGTAACAAAAATATCAACAACACATGACGTTCCATAATGACAAGGCAACCATCCATTGGAGTAATAAAAATCTCGACAACAGACTACGTTCCATAAAGACAAGGCTACCATCCATTGGATTAACAAAAATATCGACAACAGACTACCTTCCATGATTACAAGGATACCATCCATTGGAGTAAAAAAAATCTCGACAACAGAATACCTTCCATAATGATAAGGCTACAATCCATTGAGTAACAAAGATATCGACAACAAACTACCTTCCATAATGACAAGGCTACCATCCATTGCAGTAAAAAAAACTCGACAACAGACTACCTTCCATATGACAAGGCTACAATCCATTGGAGTAAAAAAAATCTCGATAACAGACTATCTTCCATAATGACAAGACTGCCTTCCATAATAACAAGGCTACAATCCATTGAATAACAAAGATATCGACAATAGAATACCTTCCATAATGACAAGGATACCATCCATTGGAGTAACAAAAACATGAACAACAGACTACCTTCCATAATGACAAGGCTACAATCCATTGGAGTAACAAAAATCTCAACGACATACTACCTTTCCATAATGACAAGGCTACCATCCATTGGAGTAACAAAAATATGGACAACAGACTATGTTCAATAAAGACAAGGCTACCATCCATTAGAGTAACAAAAATCTCGACAACAGACTACCTTCAATAAGGACAAGGCTACCATCCATTGTAGTAACAAAAATCTCGACAACAGACTACCTTCCATAATGATAACGCTAGCATCCATTGAGTAACAAAGATATCGACATCATACTACCTTCCATAATAACAAGGCTACCATCCATTGAGTAACAAAGATATCGACAACACACGATGTTCCATAATGACAAGGCTACCATCCATTGGAGTAACAAAAATCTCGACAACATACTATGTCCCATAAAGACAAGGCTACCATCCATTAGAGTAACAAAAATCTCGACAACGGACTACCTTCCATAATGACATGGCTACCATCCATTGGATTAACAAAAATATCGACAGCAGACTACCTTCCATAATGACAAGGCTACCATCCATTGGGGTAAAAAATATCTCGATACCAGACTACCTTCCATAATGACAAGGCTACCATCCATTGAGTAACAATGATATCGACAATAGACTACCTTCCATAATGACAAGGCTATCATCCATTGCAGTAAAAAAAATCTCTACAACAAACTTCCTTCCATATGACAAGGCTACCATCCATTGGAGTAAAAAAAATCTCGACAATATACTACCTTCCATAATGACAAGACTGCCTTCCATAATAACAAGGCTACCATCCATTGAGTAACAAAGATATCGACAACAGACTACCCTCCATAATGACAAGGATACCATCCATTGTAGTAAAACAATTCTCGACAACAGACATACTTACATATGACAAGGCTACCTTCCATTGGAGTAAAAAAATTCTCGACAACAGACTACCATCTATAATGACAGGTATACCATCCATTGGAGTTACAAAAATCTCGACAATAGACTATCTTCAATAATGAAAAGGCTACCATCCATTGGAGTAACAAAAATATCAACAACACACGATGTTCCATAATGGCAAGGCTACCATCCATGGGAGTAACAAAAATCTCGACAACAGACTACGTTCCATAAAGACAAGGCTATCATCCATTAGAGTAACAAAAATCTCGACAACAGACTACCTTCCATAATGACATGGCTACCATCAATTGGATTAACAAAAATATCGACAGCAGACTACCTTCCATAATGACAAGGCTACCATCCAATGGAGTAAAAAAAATCTCGACAACAAACTAGCTTCCATATGACAAGGCTACCATCCATTGGATTAAAAAAAATCTCGACAATATACTACCTTCCATAATGACAAGACTGCCTTCTAGAATAACAAGGCTACCATCCATTAGGTAACAAAGATATCGACAATAGACTACCTTCCATAATGACAAGGCTCCCATCCATTGGAGTAAAAAAAATCTCGACAACAAACTACCTTCCATAATGACAAGGTTACCATCCATTGGGATAACAAAAATCTCGACAACAAACTACCTTCCATAATGACAAGGCTACTATCCAATGGAATAACAAAAATCTCGACAATAGACTACCTTTCATAATGATAAGGCTACCATGTAATTGCAAGCTTCTCAAGTCATATTTAAAGCATGTGTTTTGATGAAGACAACATGGACATCAACATTCAAAGGATGTGAAAAAAGCTTATCAACATCAAATAAAAGTCTTGAAGATTATTGAAGAATTATTGAAGAATCATCAAATGTCAAATGGTATAAATAATTCTTAAAATCTTGAATATAGATGTTCAGAATATGCATTCATCAACATATACATATTCCATAACTTTAACATCAAGAAAAAAATTGTTTGAAATATCTTTCAAAAAGTATTTTTGAAAATAACCCTTTAGGAACCGGTTCCTCCCTAACAGGGAACCGGGTTCCAGAATTTCTCAAAAAACATGTCCCTGGTTTTTGTACCAGGAACCGGGTTGTACCAATAGGGGAACCGGTTCTTGCGTGATATTTTTGAATTTCAACTTATAGCGTTCACTATGAACCGTGTTCTGTCAGTGTCGGAACCAGTTCCTAGCGAACCAATGCAGCTTTTATTTTGTTTTTTGAACATTTTTTAAGTGGTATCTTTTCATGAATGCATTGCAACTTTTCATATGAATTGGCATGAATGAAGAGGTTCTTATGACTTTATAAAATGCTGCAAATTTTATTATTTCAAAAACAATGCTTCAAGTTTCAAATTAACAAAAAACCTTCTTCAATAAACAATTTTTCATCATTCACATTTTGAACATAAACATTCATGTGTTCATAATTTTGTGAAACTTGCCATATACACTTTCATTATCATTACAAGTTTCATACATACATTGTGAACATTTATATACATTATTGAGAATTGTTTTTATCTTGAAGAAGAAGATCAATTGAAGATTGATAAAGCTCTCCATATACTTCAAACTAAATCATTGTATTACTTAAAGAAATTATTCCCTTACTATCCAGGATTGTTGGAAGTAAGTGTTGTGATTTGAAGAGGATTGTTCTTCATTCACATTAGTGTTTGCTTGGTCTTAAAGGTGTTAAGAACCTTTGATCACCCTATAGGTTAGATAGTAAGCATAGGCTGTTCTATCATTCTAACTATAGTGAAATCTCTTTCGTGTTGGAAAGGGGACTGGAGTACTCTCAGATTGTGAGGGGAACCAGGATATATCACCGTGTTCTTTACTTTTCCGCAATTATCGCTTTCATTACCATAATCAGGAAAAGATAAAGATATAATCAAAACCTTCAAACCTTAACCAAAAATTACTACCAAATATTCTCATAAAACCGAATAAATTTTTATAAGACCTAATTCACCCCCCCCCCCCTGTTAGGCACTCTGAGACTTACATACCATCCATTGGAGTAACAAAAATATGAACAACAAACTACCTTCCATAATGACAAGGCTACAATCCATTGGAGTAACAAAAATCTCAACGACATACTACCTTCCATAATGACAAGGCTACCATCCATTGGAGTAACAAAAATATCGACAACAGACTACGTTCCATAAAGACAAGGCTACAATCCATTAGAGTAACAAAAATCTCGACAATAGACTACCTTCAATAAGGAAATGGCTATCATCCATTGGAGTAACAAAAATATCGACAGGAGATTACCTTCCATAATGACAAGGCTACCATCCATTGTAGTAACAAAAATCTCGACAAGAGACTACCTTCCATAATAACAAGGCTACCATCCATTGAGTAACAAAGATATCGACAACAGACTACCTTCCATAATGACAAGGATACCATCCATTGGGTAAAACAATTCTCGACAACAGACATACTTACATATGACAAGGCTACCATCCATAGGAGTAAAAAAAATCTCGACAACAGACTACCATCCATAATGACAGGGATACCATCCATTGGAGTAACAAAAATCACGACAATAGACTATCTTCAATAATTAAAAGGCTACCATCCATTGGAGTAAAAAAAATATCAACAACACACGACGTTCCATAATGACAAGGCTACCATCCATTGGAGTAACAAAAATCTCGACAACAGACTACGTTCCATAAAGACAAGGCTACCATCCATTAGATTAACAAAAATCTCGACAACAGACTACCTTCCATAATGACATGGCTACCATCCATTGGTTTAACAAAAATATCGACGGCAGACTACCTTCCATAATGATAAGGCTACTATCCATTAGAGTAAAAAAAATCTCGACAACAGACTACCTTCCATAAGGACAAGGCTACCATCCATTGAGTAACAAAGATATCGACAATAGACTACCTTCCAAAATGGCAAGTCTACCATCCATTGCAGTAAAAAAAATCTCGACAACAAACTTCCTTCCATATGACAAGGATACCATCCATTGGAGTAAAAAAAATCTCGACAATATACTACCTTCCATAATGACAATACTGCCTTCCATAATACCAAGGCTACCATCCATTGAGTAACAAAGTTATCGACAACAAACTACCTTCCGTAATGACAAGGATACCATCCATTGGAGTAAAACAATTCTTGACAACAGACATACTTACATATGACAAGGCTACCATCCATTGGAGTAAAAAAAATCTCGACAACAGACTACTATCCATAATGACAGGGATACCATCCATTGGAGTAACAAAAAGCTCGACAATAGACTATATTCAATAATGAAAAGGCTACCATCCATTGGAGTAACAAAAATATCAATACCATACGAAGTTCCATAATGACAACGCTACCATCCATTGGAGTAACAAAAATCTCGACAACAGACTACGTTCCATAAAGACAAGGCTACCATCCATTAGAGTAACAAAAATTTCGACAACAGACTACCTTCCATAATGACATGGCTACCATCCATTAGATTAACAAAAATATCAACAGCAGACTACCTTCCATAATGACAAGGCTACCATCCATTGGAGTAAAAAAAATCTCGACAACAGACTAGCTTCCATAATGATAAGGCTACCATCCATTGAGTAACAAAGATATCGACAATAGACTACCTTCCATAATTACAAGGCTACCATCCATTGCAGTAAAAAAAATCTCGACAACAGACTACCTTTCATATGACTAGGCTACCATCCATTGGAGTAAAAAAAATCTCAACAATATACTACCTTCCATAATGACAAAGCTAGCATCCATTGGAGTAACAAAAATATCGACAACAGACTTCCTTCCATAATGACAAGGCTACCATCCATTGGAGTAAAAAAAAATCTCACAACAGACTACCTTTCATAATTACAAGGATACCATCCATTGGAGTAACAAAAATCTTGACAATAGACCACGGTCCAAAATGACAAGGCTACCATCCATTGGAGTTACAAAAATATTGACAAAAGACTTCCTTCCATAATGATAAGGCTACCATCCATTAGAGTAACAAAAACTCTACCACAGACTACCTTCCATAATGACAAGTCTACCATCCATTGAGTAACAAAGATCTCGATAATAGACAACCATCCATAATGACAAGGCTAGCATCCATAGGATTAACAAAAATAACAACAACAAACTATCTTCCATAAAGACAAGGCTACCATCCATTGGAGTAAAAAAAATATTGACAAAAGACTACCTTCCATAAAGACAAAGCTACCGTCCATTGCAGTAACAAAAATCTAGACAATAGACTACCTTCCATAATGACAAGGCTACCATCCATTGGAGTAAAAAAATTCTCGACAACAAACTACCTTCCATAATGACAAGGTTACCATCCATTGGGATAACAAAAATCTCGACAACAGACTACCTTCCATAATAACAAGGCTACTATCCAATGGAATAACAAAAATCCTGACAATAGACTACCTTTCATAATGACAAGGCTACCATCCAATGGAGTAACAAAAATCTGAACAACATACTACCTTCCAAAATGACAAGGCTACCATCCATTGGAGTAACAAAAATATCGACAACAGACTACGTTCCATAATGACAAGCCTACCATCCATTGAAGTAACAAAAATCTCGACAACAGACTATGTTCCATAATGTCAAGGATACCATCCATTGGAGTAACAAAAATCTCGACAACAGACTACCTTCCATAATGACAAGGCTACCATCCATTGGAGTAAAAAAAATATCGACAACAGAATACCTTCCATAATGACAAGGATACCAACCATTTTAGTAACAAAAATCTCGACAACATACTACCTTCCATAATAACAAGGCTACCATCCATTGAGTAACAACGATATCGACAACAGACTACCTTCCATAATGACAAGGATACCATCCATTGGATTAAAAAAGTCTCGACAACAGACTACCTTGCATATGACAAGGCTACCATCAATTGGAGTAAAATAAATCTCGACAATAGACTACCATCAATAATGACAAGGCTACCATCCATTGGAGTAACAAAAATCTCGACAACAGACTACCTTTCATATGACAAGGCTACCATCCATTGGAGTAAAAAAAATCTCGACAATATACTACCTTCCATAATGACAAGGCTAGCATCCATTGGAGTAAAAAAAATCTCGACAACAGACTACCTTCCATAATGACAAGGCTACCATCCATTAGTAACAAAAATATCGACAGCAGACTTCCTTCCATAATGACAAGGCTACCGTCCATTGGAGTAAAAAAATCTCACAACAGACTACCTTTCATAATTACAAGGATACCATCCATTGGAGTTACAAAAATCTCGATAAAAGACTTCCTTCCATAATGAAAAGGCTACCATCCATTAGAGTAACAAAAATCTCTACCACAGACTACCTTCCATAATGACAAGGCTACCATCCATTGAGTAACAAAGATCTCGACAATAGACAACCATCCATAATGACAAGGCTAGCATCCATAGGATTAACAAAAATAACAACAACAGACTACCTTCCATAAAGACCAGGCTACCATCCATTGGAGTAACAAAAATATTGATAAAAGACTACATTCCATAAAGACAAAGCTACCGTCCATTGCAATAACAAAAATCTCGACAACAGACTACCTTCCATAATAACAAGGTTACCATCAATTGGGATAACAAAAATCTCGACAACAGACTACCTTCCATAATGACAAGGCTACTATCCAATGGAATAACAAAAATCTTGACAATAGACTACCTTTCATAATGACAAGGCTACCATCCAATGGAGTAACAAATATCTGAACAATAAACTACCTTCCATAATGACAAGGCTACCATCCATTGGAGTATCAAAAATATCGACAACAGACTATGTTCCATAATGACAAGCCTACCATCCATTGAAGTAACAAAAATCTCGACAACAGACTATGTTCCATAATGTCAAGGCTACCATCCATTGGAGTAACAAAAATCTCGACAACTAACTACCTTCCATAATGACAAGGCTACCATCCAGTGGAGTAAAAAAAATATCGACAACAGAATACCATCCATAATTACAAGGATACCAACCATTGTAGTAACAAAAATCTCGACAACAGACTACCTTCCATAATACCTTCCATAATGACAAGGCTACCATCCATTGAGTAAAAAAGATATCGACAACATACTACCTTCCATAATAACAAGGCTACCATCCATAGATTAACAACGATATCGACAACAGACTACCTTCCATAATGACAAGGATACCATCCATTGGATTAAAAAAAATCTCGACAACAGACTACCTTGCATATGACAAGGCTACCATCAATTGGAGTAAAATAAATCCCGACAACAGACTACCATCAATAATGAAAAGGCTACCATCCATTGGAGTAACAAAAATGTCAAGAACACATGACGTTCCGTAATGACAAGGCTACAATCCATTGGAGTAACAAAAATCTCCACAACAGACTACGTTCCATAAAGACAAGGCTACCATCCATTAGAGTAACAAAAATCTGGACAACAGAATACCTTCCATAATGACAAGGATACCATCCATTGGAGTAATAAAAAATATCGACAATATACTACCTTCCATAAAGACAAGGCTACCATCCATTGGTGTAACAAAAATCGGGACAACAGAATACCTTCCATAATGACAAGGATACCATCCATTGGAGTAACAAAAATATCGACAACAGACTACCTTCCATAATGACAAGGCTACCATCCATTGGAGTAACAAAAATCTTGGAAACTGACTACCTTCCATAGTGAAAAGGTTACCATCCATTGGGATAACAAAAATCTCAGCAACAGACTACATTCCATAATGACAAGGCTACTATCCAATGGAATAACAAAAATCTCGACAATAGACTACCTTTCATAATGACAAGGCTACCATCCATTGGAGTAACAAAAATATGAACAACAGACTACCTTCCATAATGACAAGGCTACAATCCATTGGAGTAACAAAAATCTCACCGACATACTACCTTCCATAATGACAAGGCTACAATCCATTGGAGTAACAAAAATATCGACAACAGACTACGTTGCATAAAGACAAGGCTAGCATCAATTAGATTAACAAAAATCTTGACAACAAACTACATTCAATAAGGAAAAGGCCACCATCCATTGGAGTAACAAAAATATCGACAACAAATTACCTTCCATAATGACAAGGCTACCATCCATTGTAGTAACAAAAATCTCGACAACAGACTACCTTCCATAATGACAAGGCTAGCATCCATTGAGTAACAAAGATATCGACAACATACTACCTTCCATAATAACAAGGCTACCATCCATTGAGTAACAAAGACATCGACAACAGACTACCTTCCATAATGACAAGGATACCATCCATTGGAGTAAAACAATTCTCGACAACAGACATACTTACATATGACAAGGCTACCATCCATTGGAGTAAAAAAAATCTCGACAATAGACTACCATCCATAATGACAGGGATACCATCCATTGGAGTAACAAAAATCTCGACAATAGACTATCTTCAATAATGAAAAGGCTACCATCCATTGGAGTAAAAAAAATATCAACAACACACGACGTTCCATAATGACAAGGCTACCATCCATTGGAGTAACAAAAATCTCGACAACAGACTACGTTCCATAAAGACAAGGCTACCATCCATTAGAGTAACAAAAATCTCGACAATGGACTACCTTCCATAATTACATGGCTACCATCCATTGGATTAACAAAAATATCGACGGCAGACTACCTTCCATAATGATAAGGCTACTATCCATTAGAGTAAAAAAATCTCGACAACAGACTACCTTCCATAATGACAAGGCTACCATCAATTGAGTAACAAAGATATCGCGAATAGACTACCTTCCATAATGGCAAGGCTACCATCCATTGCAGTAAAAAAAATCTCGACAACAAACTTCCTTCCATATGACAAGGGTACCATCCGTTGGAGTAAAAAAAATCTGATAAAAAACTACATTTCATATGACAAGGCTACCATCCATTGGAGTAAAAAAAATCTCGACAATATACTACCTTCCATAATGACAAGGCTACCATCCATTAGTAACAAAAATATCGACAGCAGACCTCCTTCCATAATGACAAGGCTACCATCCATTGGAGTAAAAAAAATCACACAACAGACTACCTTTCATAATTACAAGGATACCATCCATTGGAGTAACATAAATCTTGACAATAGACCACGATCCATAATGACAAGGCTACCATCCATTGTAGTTACAAAAATCTCGACAAAAGACTTCCTTCCATAATGACAAGGCTACCATCCATTAGAGTAACAAAAATCTCTACCACAGACTACCTTCCATAATGACAAGGCTACCATCCATTGAGTAACAAAGATCTCGACAATAGACAACCATCCATAATGACAAGGCTAGCATCCATAGGATTAACAAAAATAAAGACAACAGACTACCTTCCATAAAGACAAGGCTACCATCCATTAGAGTAAAAAAAATATTGATAAAAGACTACATTCCATAAAGACAAAGCTACCGTCCATTGCAGTAACAAAAATCTCGACAACAGACTACCTTCCATAATGACAAGGCTACCATCCATTGGAGTAAAAAAAATCTCGACAACAGACTACCTTCCATAATGACAAGGTTACCATCAATTGGGATAACAAAAATCTCAACAACAGACTAGCTTCCATTATAACAAGGCTACTATCCAATGGAATAACAAAAATCTTGACAATAGACTACCTTTCATAATGACAAGGCTACCATCCAATGGAGTAACAAATATCTGAACAACAAACTAACTTCCATAATGACAAGGCTACCATCCATTGGTGTAACAAAAATATCGACAACAGACTACGTTCCATAATGACAAGCCTACCATCCATTGGAGTAACAAAAATCTCGACAACTAACTACCTTCCATAATGATAAGGCTACCATCCATTGGAGTAAAAAAAATATCGACAACAGAATACCTTCCATAATGACAAGGATACCAACCATTGTAGTAACAAAAATCTCGACAACAGACTACCTTCCATAATAACATACTACCTTCCATAATAACAAGGCTACCATCCATTGAGTAACAACGATATCCACAACAGACTACCTTCCGTAATGACAAGGATACCATCAATTGGATTAAAAAAAATCTCGACAACAGACTACCTTGCATATGACAAGGCTACCATCAATTGGAGTAAAATAAATCTCGACAACAGACTACCATCAATATTGAGAAGGCTACAATCCACTGGAGTAACAAAAATTTAGACAACAGACTATCTTCCATAATGACATGGCTACCATCCATTGGATTAACAAAAATATCGACAGCAAACTACCTTCCATAATGACAAGGCTACCATCCATTGGAGTAAAAAAATTCTCGACAACAGACTACCTTCCATAATGACAAGGCTACCGTCCATTGAGTAATAAAGATATCGACAATAGACTACCTTCCATAATGACAAGGCAACAATCCATTGCAGTAAAAAAAATCTCGACAATAGACTACCTTCCATAATGACAAGGCTACCATCCATTGGAGTAAAGAAAATCTCACAACAGAATACATTTCATAATTACAAGGATACCATCCATTGGAGTAACAAAAATCTTGACAATAGACCACGGTCCATAATGACAAGGCTACCATCCTATGGAGTTACAAAAATCTCGACAAAAGACTTCCCTCCATAATGACAAGGCTACCATCCATTAGAGTAACAAAAATCTCTACCACAGACTACCTTCCATAATGACAAGGCTACCATCCATTAAGTAACAAAGATCTCGACAATAGACAACCATCCATAATGAAAAAGGCAAGCATCCATAGGACTAACAAAAATAACGACAACAGACTACCTTCCATAAAGACAAGGCTACCATCCATTGGAGTAACAAAAATATTGACAAAAGACTACGTTCCATAAATACAAAGCTACCGTCCATTGCAGAAACAAAAATATCGACAACAAACTACCTTCCATAATGAAAAGGCTACCATCCATTGGATTAAAAAAAATCTCAACAATAGACTACCTTCCATAATGACAAGGTTACCATCCATTGGGATAACAAAAATCTCGACAACAGACTACCTTCCATAATAACAAGGCTATTATCCAATGGAATAACAAAAATCTTGACAATAGACTACCTTTCATAATGACAAGGCTACCATCCAATGGAGTACCAAATATCTGAACAACAAACTACCTTCCATAATGACAAGGCTACCATCCATTGGAGTAACAAAAATATCGACAACAGACTACGTTCCATAATGACAAGCCTACCATCCATTGAAGTAACAAAAATCTCGACAACAGACTATGTTCCATAATGTCAAGGCTACCATCCATTGGAGTAACAAAAATCTCGACAACAGACTACCTTCCATAATGACAAGGCTACAATCCATTAGAGTAAAAAAATTTCGACAACAGAATACCTTCCATAATGACAAGGATACCGACCATTGTAGTAACAAAAATCTCGACAACAGACTACCTTCCATAATACCTTCCATAATGAGAAGGCTACCATCCATTGAGTAACAAAGATATCGACAACATACTACCTTCCATAATAACAAGGCTACCATCCATTGAGTAACAACGATATCGACAACAGACTACCTTCCATAATGACAAGGATACCATCCATTGGATTAAAAAAAATCTCGACAATAGACTACCTTGCATATGACAAGGCTACCATCAATTAGAGTAAAATAAATATCGACAACAGACTACCATCAATAATGAAAAGGCTACCATCCATTGGAGTAACAAAAATGTCAACAACACATGACGTTCTATAATGACAAGGCTATAATCCATTGGAGTAACAAAAATCTCCACAACAGACTATGTTCCATAAAGACAAGGCTACCATCCATTTGAGTAACAAAAATCTCCACAACAGACTACCTTCCATTGGAGTAACAAAAATGTCGACAACAGACTACCTTCCATAATGACAAGGCTACCATCCATTGGAGTGAAAAAAATCTCAACAATAGACTACCTTCCATAATGACAAGGCTACCATCCATTGAGTAACAAAGATATCGACAACAGACTACCTTCATTAATGACAAGGCTACCATCCATTGCAGTAAAAAAAATCTCGACAACAGACTACCTTCCATATGACCAGGCTACCATCCATTGGAGTAAAAAAAAGCTCGACAATATACTACATTCCATAATGACAAGGCTACCATCCATTGGAGTAACAAAAATCTCGACAAAAGACTTCCTTCCAGAATGACAAGGCTACCATCCATTAGAGTAACAAAAATCTCTACCATAGACTACCTTCCATAATGACAAGGCTACCATCACTTGAGTAACAAAGATTTCGACAATAGACTACCTTCCATAATGACAAGGCTACCATCCATAAATACAAGGCTAACATCCATTGGAGTAACAAAAATATCGACAACAGACTACGTTCCATAAAGACAAGGCTACCATCCATTGGAGTAACAAAAATCTCGACCATAGACTACCTTCCATAATGACAAGGCTACCATCCATTGGAGTAACAAAAATCTGGACAACAAACTACCTTCCATAATTACAGGGCTACCATCCATTGGAGTAACAAAAATCTCGACAACAGACTACCTTCCATAATGACAACGCTACCATCCATTGAAGTAACAAAAATCTCGACAATAGACCATGTTCCATAATGACAAGGCTACCATCCATTGGAGTAACAAAAATATCGACAACAAACTACCTTCCATAATGACAAGGCTACCATCCATTTGAGTAAAAAAAATCTCGACAACAGACTGCCTTCCATATGAGAAGGCTACCATCCATTGTAGTAAAAAAAATCTCGACAACAGACTACCTTCCATAATGACAAGGTTACTATCCATTGGAATGACAAAAATTTCGACAACAGACTACCTTTCATAATGACAAGGCTACCATCCATTGGAGTATCAAAAATCAGAACATCAAACTACTTTCCATAATGACAAGGCTACCATCCATTGAAGTAACAAAAATCTTAACGACAAATTATATTTTTATAATGACAAGGCTACCATCCATTGGTGTAACAAAAATCGGGACAACAGGATACCTTCCATAATGACAAGGATACCATCCATTGGAGTAACAAAAATATCGACAATAGACTACCTTCCATAATGACAAGGCTACCATCAATTGGAGCAACAAGAATCTTGGAAACTGACTACCTTCCATTGTGAAAAGGTTACCATCCATTGGAGTAACAAAAATCTCAGCAATAGACAATCTTCAATAATGACAAGGCTATCATCAAATGGAGTAACCAAAATATCAACAACACATTATGTTCCATAATGAGAAGGGTACCATCCATTTGAGTAAAAAAATCTTGACAAAAGACTATGGTCCATAAAGACAAAGCTATTATCCATTAGGGAAACAAAAATCTCGACAACAGACTACCTTCCATAATGACAAGTCTACCATCCATTGGAGTAACAAAAATAACGGCAACAAACTACCTTCCATAATGACAAGGCTACCATCCATTGGAGTAACAAAAATCTCGACAAAAGACAACCTTCCATAATGACAAGGCTACCATCCATTGAGTGACAAAGATATCGACAACAGACTACCTTCCATAATGACAAGGATAGCATCCATTGCGTAACAAAGATATCGACAACAGACTACCTTCCATAATGACAAGGCTACCATCCATTGCAGAAAAAATCTCGACAACAGACTACCTTCTATATGACAAGGCTACCATCCATTGGAGTAAAAAGAATCTCGACAACAGACTACCTTCCATAATGACAAGGCTGTCATCCATTGAAGTTAAAAAAATCTCGACAACAGACTACCTTCCATATTGACAAGGCTACCATCCATTGGAGTAACAAAAATATCGTCAGCAGATTACCTTCCATAATGACAAGGCTACCATCCATTGGAGTAACAAAAATCTCGACAACAGACTACTTTCCATAATTACAAGGCTACCATCCATTGGAGTATCAAAAATCTCGACAATAGACCACGGTCCATAATAACAAGGCTACCATCCATTAGAGTAAAAAAAATCTCGACAAAAGACTTCCTTCCATAATGACAAGGCTACCATCCATTAGAGTAAAAAAATTCTCTACAACAGACTACCTTCCATAATGACAAGGCTACCATCCATTGAGTAACAATGATCTTGTCAATAGACTACCTTCCATAATGACAAGTTTACCATCCATCGGAGTAACAAAAATATCGACAACATACTACCTTCCATAAAGACAAGGCTACCATCCATTGCATTAACAAAAATATCGATAACAGACTACCTTCCAAAAAGACAAGGCTACCATCCATTGTAGTAAAAAAAATCTCGACAACATACTACCTTCCATAATGAAAATTTTACCATCCATTGGAGTAAAAAAAATCTCGATAACAGACTATCTTCAATAATGAAAAGGCTACCATCCATTGCAGTAACCAAAATATCAACAACACACTACGTTCCATAATGACAAGGCTACCATCCATATGAGTAACAAAAATATCGACAACAGACTACCTTCCATAAAGACAAGGCTACCATCCATTGGAGTAACAAAAATATTGACAAAAGACTACCTTCCATAAAGACAAAGCTACCATCCATTGGTGTAACAAAAATCTCGACAAAAGACTACCTTCCATAATGACAAGGCTACCATCCATTGGGATAACAAAAATCTCGACAACAGACTACCTTCCATAAAGACAAGGCTACCATCCATTGGAGTAACAAAAATATCGACAACAGACTACCTTCCATAAAGACAAGGCTACCATCCATTGGAGTACAAAAATCTCGACAATAGACTACCTTCCATAATGACAAGGCTACCATCCATTGGAGTAAAAAAATATCCATAGTAGACTACCTTCCATCATGAAAAGGTTAACATCCATTGGGATAACGAAAATCTCGACAACAGAATACCTTCTTTAATGTAAAG
Source organism: Vicia faba (assembly GCA_948472305.1). NCBI lineage: Eukaryota > Viridiplantae > Streptophyta > Magnoliopsida > Fabales > Fabaceae > Vicia > Vicia faba. The sequence goes on from OX451741.1 coordinate 654,305,730, forward strand.
GCTACCATCCAATGGAATAAAAAAAATCTAGACAATAGACTACCTTTCATAATGACAAGGTTACCATCCATTGGAGTAAGAAAAATCTGAACAACAGACTACCTTCCATATTGACAAGGCTAGCATCCATTGGAGTAACAAAAATCTCTACAACAGACTACCTTCAATAATGACAAGGCTACCATCCATTGAGTAACATAGATCTCGACAACAGACTACCTTCTATAATGACAAGGCTACCATCCATAGGAGTAACAAAAATCTCGACAACAAACTACCTTCCATAATGACAAGGCTACCATCCATATGAGTAACAAAAATATCGGCAACAGACTACCTTTTATAAAGACAAGGCTACCATCCATTGGAGTAACAAAAATATTAACAAAAGACTACCTTCCATAAAGACAAAGCTACCATCCATTGGTGTAACAAAAATCTCGACAACAGGCTACCTTCCATAATGACAAGGCTACCATCCATTGGATTAAAAAAAATCTCGACAATAGACTACTTTACATAATGACAAGGTTACCATCCATTGGGATGACAAAAATCTCGACAACAGACTACCTTCCATAAAGACAAGGCTACCATCCATTGGAGTAACAAAAATCTCGACAAATAGACTACCTTCCATAATGACAAGGCTACCATCGATTGGAGTAAAAAAATATCGACAGTAGACTACCTTCCATAATGACAAGGTTACCATCCATTGGGATAACGAAAATCTCGACAACAAACTACCTTCCATAATGACAAGGCTACTATCCAATGGAATAAAAAAAATCTCCACAATGGACTACCTTTCATAATGACAAGGCTACCATCCATTGGAGTAACAAAAATCTGAACAACAGACTACCTTCCATATTGACAAGGCTACCATCCATTGGAGTAACAAAAATATCGACAAATGAATACCTTCCATAATGACATAGCTACTATCCATTGGAGTAACAAAAATCACGACAATAGACTACCTTCCATAATGACAAGGCTACCATCCATTGGGGTAACAAAAATATCAACAACAGACTACCTTCTGTAATGACAAGGCTGCCACCCATTGGAGTAATAAAAATCTCGACAACCGACTACCTTCCATAAAGACATGGCTACCATCCATTGGGAAATAAAGATATCGACAACAAACTACCTTCCATAATGACAAGGTTACCATCCAATGGAATAACAAAACTCTCGAAAACAGACTACCTTCCATATGAGAAGGCTACAATTCATTGGAGTAAAAAAAATCTCGACAACAAACTACCTTCCATAATGACAAGGTTACCATCCATTGTAATGACAAAAATCTCGATAACAAACTACCTTCCATAATGATAAGGCTACCATCCATAGGAGTAACAAAAATATCGACAACATACTACCTTGCATAAAGACAAGGCTACCATCCATTGGAGTAACAAAAATATCGACAACAGACTACATTTCATAAAGACAAGGCTACCATCCATTGCAGTAAAAAAAATCTCGATAAAAGACTACCTTCCATAATGACAAGGCTACCATCCATTGGAGTAAAAAAAATCTCGACAACAGACTACCTTCCATAATGACAAGGCTACCATCCATTGAGTAACAAAGATATCGACAATAGACTACCTTCCATAATGACAAGGCTACCATCCATTTGAGTAAAAAAAATCTCGACAACAGACTACCTTCCATATGAGAAGGCTACCATCCAATGGAATAACAAAAATCTCGACAACAGACTACCTTCTATATGAGAAGGCTACCATCCATTTGAGTAAAAAAAATCTCGACAAAAGACTACCTTCAATAATGACAAGGTTACCATCCATTGCAATGACAAAAATGTCGACAACAAACAACCTTCCATAATGACAAGGCTACCATCCATAGGAGTAACAAAAATATCGACAACATACTACCTTCCATAAAGACAAGGATACCATCCATTGGAGTAATAAAAATATCGACAACAGACTACATTTCATAAAGACAAGGCTATCATCCATTGCAGTAACAAAAATCTCAATAACAGACTACCTTCCATAATGACAAGGCTACCATCCATTGGAGTAAAAAAAATCTAGACAACAAACTACCTTTCATAATGACAAGGCTACCATCCATTGAGTAACAAAGATATCGACAATAGGCTACCTTCCATAATGACAAGGATACCATCCATTTAAATAAAAAAATCTCGACAACAGACTACCTTCCATATGAGAAGGCTACCATCCATTGGAGTAAAAAAAATCTCGACAACACACTACGTTCCATGATGTCAAGGATACCATCCATTGGAGTAACAAAAATATCGAGAACAGACTAACTTCCATAATGACAAGGCTACCATCCATAGGAGTAACAAAAATATCGACAATAGACTTCCTTCTTTAATGACAAGGATACCATCCATTGGAGTAACAAAAATCTATACAACACACTACGTTCCATAATGAGAAGGCTATCATCCATTGAGTAAAAAAGATCTCGACAATAGACTACCTTCCATAATGAAAAGGCTACCATCCATTGGAGTAACAAAAATCTCAAAAATAGACTACCTTACATAATGAGAAGGCTACCATCCATTGGAGTAAAAAAATCTCGATAGTAGACTACCTTCCATAATGACAAGGCTACCATCAAATGGAATAACAAAAAGCTCGACAATAGACTACCTTTCATAATGACAAGGCTACCATCCATTGGAGTAACAAAAATCTGAACAACAGACTACCTTCCATATTGACAAGGCCACCATCCATTGGAGTAACAAAAATATCGACAACTGACTATGTTCCATAATGACAAGGCTACCATCCATTGGAGTAACAAAAATCTCGACAACAGAATACCTTCCATAATGACAAGGCTACCATCCAATGGAATAACAAAAATCTCGACAACAGACTACCTTCCATATGAGAAGGCTACCATCCATTTGAGTAAAAAAATCTCGACAAAAGACTACCTTTAATAATGACAAGGTTACCATCCATTGCAATGACAAAAATCTCCAAAACAAACTACCTTCCATAATGACAAGGCTACCATCCATAGGAGTAACAAAAATATCGACAACATACTACCTTCCATAAAGACAAGTCAACCATCCATTGGAGTAACAAAAATATCGACAACAAACTACATTTCATAAAGACAAGGCTTCCATCCATTGCAGTAACAAAAATCTCGATAACAGACTACCTTCCATAATGACAAGGCTTCCATCCATTGGAGTAAAAAAAATCTCGACAACAGACTACCTTTCATAATGACAAGGCTACCATCCATTTAGTAACAAAGATATCGTCAATAGACTATCTTCCATAATGACAAGGCTACCATCCATTTGAGTAAAAAAAAATCTCGACAACAGACTACCTTCCATATGAGAAGGCTACCGTCCATTGGAGTATAAAAATCTCGACAACAGACTACATTCCATAATGACAAGGTTACCATCCATTGGAATGAAAAAAATCTCGACAACAAACTACCTTCCATAATGACAAGGCTACCATCCATTGAAGTATCAAAAACCAGAACAACAGACTACCTTCTATAATGACAAGGCTACCATCCATTGAAGTAACATAAATCATAAAGACAAACTACATTTTTATAATGACCAGGCTACCATCCATTGGTGTAACAAAAATTTGGACAACAAACTACCTTCCATAATGACAACACTACCATCCATTGGAGTAACAGAAATATCGACAACCGACTACCTTCAATAATGACAAGGCTACCATCAATTGGAGTAACAAAAATCTCGGCAACTAACTACCTTCCATAATGAAAAGGTTACCATACAATGGAGTAACAAAAATATTGACAACTGACTACGTTCCATAATGACAAGGCTACCATCCATTGGAGTAACAAAAATCCTGACAACAGACTACCTTCCATAGTGAAAAGGCTACCATCCAATGGAATAACAAAAATCTCAACAACACACTACCTTCCATTATGACAAGGCTACCATCCATTTGAGTAACAAAAATATCGACAACAGACTACGTTCCATAATGACAAGCCTACCATCCATTGGAGTAACAAAAATCTCGACAACACACTACGTTCCATAATGTCAAGGCTACCATCCATTGGAGTAACAAAAATATCGACAACACACTACCTTCCATAATTACAAGGCTACCATCCATTGGAGTAACAAAAATCTCGACAACAGACGACCATCTATTATGACAAGGCTACCATCCATTGGAGTAACAAAAATCTCGACAATAGACCACGTTCCATAATGAGAAGGATATCATCCATTGGAGTAACAAAAATCTCGACAACAAACTTCCTTCCTTAATGACAAGGATACCGTCCATTGGAGTAACAAAAATATCTACAACACACTACGTTCCATAATGACAACGCTATCATCCATTGAGTAACAATAATCTCGACAATAGACTACCTTCCATAATGACAAGGCTACCATACATTGGAGTAACAAAAATATCGACAACAGACTACCTTCCATAAAGACAAGGATATCATCCATTGGAGTAACAAAAATCTAGAGAATAGACTACCTTCCATAATGACAAGGCTATAATAGATTGGAGTAAAAAAACCTCGATAGTAGACTACCTTCCATAATAACGAGGTTACCATCCATTGGGATAACAAAAATCTCGACAACAAACTACCTTCCATAATGACAAGGCTACCATCCATTGGAGTAACAGAAATATCGACAACAGACTACCTTCCATAATGACAAGGCTACCATCAATTGGAGTAATAAAATTCTCAACAAATAACTACCTTCCATAATGAAAAGGTTATGATACAATGGAGTAACAAAAATATTGACAACTGACTATGTTCCATAATGACAAGGCTACCATCCATTAGAGTAACAAAAATCCCTACAAAATACTACCTTCTATAATGAAAAGGCTACCATCCAATGGAATAACAAAAATATTAACAACAGACTACCTTCCATTATTACAAGGCTACCATCAATTTGAGTATCAAAAATATCGACAACAGACTATGTTCCATAATGACAAGCCTACCATCCATTGGAGTAAAAAAAATCTTGACAACACACTACGTTCCATTATGTCAAGGCTACCATCCATTGGGGTAACAAAAATCTGAAGAACAGACTACCTCCCATAATGAAAAGGCTATCATCCATTGGAGTAACAAAAATCTCGACAACAGACTACCTTCTATTATTAGAAGGCTACCATCCATTGGAGTAAAAAGAATATCGACAATAGACCATGTTCCATAATGAGAAGGATACCATCCATTCGAGTAACAAAAATCTAGACAACAGACTTCCTTCCTTAATGACAAGGCTACCATCCAATGGAGTAACAAAAATCTCTACAACACTCTCCGTTCCATAATGACAAGGCCATCATCCATTGAGTAAGAAAGATCCCAACAATAGACTACCTTTCATAATGACAAGGCTACCATACATTGGAGTAACAAAACTTTCGACAACAGACTACCTTCCATAAAGACAAGGCTACCATCCATTGGAGTAACAAAAATATCGACAACACACTACCTTCCATAAAGACAAGGATATCATCCATTGTAGTAACAAAAATCTAGAGAATAGACTACCTTCCATAATGAAAAGGCTACAATCCATTGGAGTAAAAAAAGCTCGACAGTAGACTACCTTCCTTAATAACGAGGTTTCCATCCATTGGGATAACAAAAATCTCGACAACAGACTACCTTCCATAATGACAAGGCTACCATCCATTGGAGTAATAGAAATATCGACAACATACTACCTTCCATAATGACAAGGCTACCATCAATTGGAGTAAAAAAAAATCTCGGCAACTAACCACCTTCCATAATGAAAAGGTTATGATACAATGGAGTAACAAAAATATTGACAACTGACTACGTTCCATAATGACAAGGCTACCATCCATTGGAGTAACAAAAATCCTGACAATAGACTACCTTCCATAATGAAAAGGCTACCATCCAATGGAATAACAAAAATCTCAACAACAGACTACCTTCCATTATTACAAGGCTACCATCCATTTGAGTAACAAAAATATCGACAACAGACTATGTTCCATAATGATAAGCCTACCATACAACGGATTAACAAAAATATTGTCAACTAATTACGTTCCATAATGTCAAGGCTACCATCCATTGGAGTAATAAAAATCTCGAGAACATAATACCTTCCATAATGACAAGGCTACCATCCATTGGAGTAACAAAAATATCGGCAACAGACTATGTTCCATAATGACAAGGATACCATCCATTGGAGTAACATAAATCTCGACAACAGACTTCCTTCCATAATGACAGGGAAACCATCCATTTAGTAACAAAGATATCAACAACAAACTACCTTCCATAATGACAATGATACCATCCATTTGAGTAAAAAAATTCTCGACAACAGACTACCTTCCATATGAGAAGGATACCATCCATTTGAGTAAAAAAAATCTCGACAAAAGACTACCTTCAATAATGACAAGGGTACCATCCATTGCAATGATAAAAATCTCGATAACAAACTACCTTCCATAATGACAAGGCTACCATCCATAGGAGTAACAAAAATATCGATAACATACTACCTTCCATAAAGACAAGGCTACCATCCATTGGAGTAACAAAAATATCGACAACAGACTACATTTCATAAAGACAAGGCTACCATCCATTGCAGTAACAAAAATCTCGACAACAGACTACCTTCAATATGAGAAGGCTACCATCCATTGGAGTAAAAAATATATCGACAACAGACTACCTTCCATAGTGACAAGGTTACCATCCATTGGAATGACAAAAATCTTGACAACAAACTACCTTCCATAATGACAAGGCTAGCATCCAATGGAATAATAAAAATCTCGACAACAAACTAGCTTTCATACTGACAAGGCTACCATCCATTGAAGTATCAAAAATCTGAATAACAGACTACCTTCCATAATGACAAAGGCTACCATCCATTGGAGTAACAGAAATATCGACAACAGACTACCTTCCATAATGACAAGGCTACCATCAATTGGAGTAACAAAAATCTCGGCAACTAACTACCTTCCATAATGAAAAGGTTACCATACAATGGAGTAACAAAAATATTAACAACTGACTACGTTCCATAATGACAAGACTACCATCCATTGGAGTAACAAAAATCCCGACAACAGACTACCTTCCATAATGAAAAGGCTACCATCCAATGGAATAACAAAATTCTCAACAACAAACTACCTTCCATTATGACAAGGCTACCATCCACTTGAGTAACAAAAAAATCGACAACAGACTACGTTCCATAATAACAAGCCTACCATCCATTGGTGTAACAAAAATCTCGACAACACACTACATTCCATAATGTCAAGGCTACCATCCAATGGAGTAACAAAAATCTCGAGAACACACTACCTTCCATAATGACAAGGCTACCATCCATTGGAGTAACAAAAATCTCGACAACAGACTACCTTCTATTATGACAAGGCTACCATCCATTGGAGTAACAAAGATATCGACAATAGACTACCTTCCATAAAGACAAGGCTACCATCCATTGGAGTTACAAAAATCTAGAGAATAAACTATCTTCTATAATGACAAGGCTACAATCCATTGGAATAAAAAAAGCTCGACAGTAAACTACCTTCCATAATGACGAGGTTACCATCCATTGGGATAACAAAAATCTCGACAACAGACTACCTTCCATAATGACAAGGCTACCATCAATGGGAGTAACAAAAATCTCGACAATAGACTACCTTCCATAATGAAAACGCTACCATCCATTGGAGTAAAAAAATCTCGACAGTAGACTACCTTCCATAATGACAAGCTTACCATCCATTGGGATAATGAAAATCTCGACAATAGACTACATTCCATAATGACATGGGTACCATCCAATGGAATAACAGAAATCTCGACAATAGACTACCTTTCATCATGACAAGGCTACCATCTATTGGAGTAACAAAAATCTGAACAACAGACTTCTTTCCATATTCACAAGGCTACCATCCATTGGAGTAACAAAAATATCGACAACTGACTATGTTCCATAATGACAAGGCTACCATCCATTAAAGTAACAAAAATCTCGACAACTGACTATGTTCCGTAATGACAAGGCTACCATCCATTGGAGTAACAAAAATCTCGACAACAGACTACGTTCCATAATGACAAGGCTACCATCCATTGAGTAACAAAGATATCGGCAACATACTACCTTCCATAATGACAATGATACCATCCATTTGAGTAAAAAAATTCTCGACAACAGATTACCTTCCATATGAGAAGGATACCATCCATTTGAGTAAAAAAAATCTCGACAAAAGACTACCTTCAATAATGACAAGGTTACCATCCATTGCAATGATAAAAATCTCGACAACGAACTACCTTCCATAATGACAAGGCTACCATCCATAGGAGTAACAAAAATATCGAAAAACATACTACCTTCCATAAAGACAAGGCTACCATCCATTGGAGTAACAAAAATGTCGACAACATACTATATTTCATAAACATAAGGCTACCATCTATTGCGGTAACAAAAATCTCGACAACAGACTACCTTCCATATGAGAAGGCTACCATCCATTGGAGTAAAAAATATCTCGACAACAGACTACCTTCCGTAATGACAAGGTTACCATCCATTGGAATGACAAAAATCTTGACAACAAACTACCTTCCATAATGACAAGGCTACCATCCAATGGAATAATAAAAATCTCAACAACAAACTACCTTTCATACTGACAAGGCTACCATCCATTGAAGTTTCAAAAATCAGAACAATAGACTACCTTCCATAATGACAAAGGCTACCATCCATTGGAGTAACAGAAATATAGACAATAGATTACCTTCCATAATGGCAAGGCTACCATCAATTGGAGTAACAAAAATCTCGGCAACTAACTGCCTTCCATAATGAAAAGGTTACCATACAATGGAGTAACAAAAATATTGACAACTGACTACGTTCCATAATGACAAGGCTACCATCCATTGGAGTAACAAAAATCCCGACAACAAACTACCTTCCATAATGAAAAGGCTACCATCCAATGGAATAACAAAATTCTATACAACAGACTACCTTCCATTATGACAAGGCTACCATCCACTTGAGTTACAAAAATATCGACAACAAACTACGTTCCATAATAACAAGCCTACCATCCATTAGAGTAACAAAAATCTAAACAACACACTACATTCCATAATGTCAAGGCTACTATCCAATCGAGCAACAAAAATCTCGAGAACAAACTACCTTCCATAATGACAAGGTTACCAACCATTGGAGTAACAAAAATCTCGACAACAGACTACCTTCTATTATGACAAGGCTACCATCCATTGGAGTAACAAAAATATCGACAATAGACCAGGTTCCATAATGATAAGGATACCATCCATTGGAGTAACAAAAATTTGTACAACACACTATGTTCCATAATGACAAGGCTATCATCCATTGAGTAATAAAGATCTCGTCAATAGACTATCTTCCATAATGACAATGCTACCATCCATTGGAGTAACAAAAATATCGACAATAGATTACCTTCCATAAAGATAGGGCTACCATCCATTGGAGTAAAAAAATATCGACAATAGACTACCTTCCATAAAGACAAGGCTACCATCCATTAGAGTAACAAAAATCTCGAGAATATACTACCTTGCATAATGACAAGGCTACAATCCATTGGATTAAAAAAATATCGACAGTAGACTACCTTTCATAATGACAAGGTTACCATTTATTGAGATAACGGAAATCTCGACAACAGACAACCATCCATAATAACAAGGCTACCATCCAATGGAATAACAAAAATCTCGACTATAGACTACCTTTCATAATGACAATGATACCATCCATTGGAGTAATAAAAATCTGAACAACAGACTACCTTCAATGTTCACAAGGCTACCATCCATTGGAGTAACAAAAATATCAACAACTGAATATGTTCCATAATGACAAGGCTACCATCCATAGGAGTAACAAAAATCTCGATAATAGACTACCTTCCATAATGACAAGGAAACCAGCCATTGGAGTAACAAAAATATCAACAACAGACTACCTTCCATAATGACAAGGCTACCGTCCATTGAGTAACAAAGATATCGACAATAGACTACCTTCCATAATGACAAGGCTTCCATCCATTGGAGTTAAAAAATTCTGGACAACGAACTATCTTCCATATGAGAAGGCTACCATCCATTGGAATGACAAAAATATCGACAACAAACTACATTCCATAATGACAAGGCTACCATCCGTTGGAGTAACAAAAATCTCGACAACAAACTACCTTCCATAATGACAAGGCTACCATCCATGGGAGTAACAAAAATATGAACAATAGACTACCTTCCATAGTGACAAGGCTACCATCCATTGGAGTAAAAAAAATCACGAAAACAGACTACCTACAATAATGACAAGGATACCATCCATAGGAGTAACAAAAAACTCGACAATCGACAACCTTGAATAATGATAATTCTACAATCCATTGGAGTAACAAAAATCTCGACAATAGACTACCTTCCATAATGACAAGGCTACCGTCCATTGGAGTAACAAAAATATGAACAACAGACTACCTTCCATAGTGACAAGGCTACATCCATTGGAGTCACAAAAATCTCAACAACAAACTACCTTCCATAATGACAAGGCTACCATCCATTGAAGTAACAAAAATCTCGAAAACAGACTACCTTCCATAATGACAAGGCTCCCATGCATTGGAGTAACAAAAATATCGACAACAGACTACCTTCCATAATAACAAGGCTACCATCCATTGGAATAACAAAAATCCCGACAACAAACTACCTTCCATAATGACAAGGCTACCATCCATGGGAGTAACAAAAATATGAACAACAGACTACCTTCGAAAGTGACAAGTCTACCATTCATTTGAGTAAGAAAAATATCGACAACAGACTACGTTCCATAATGACAAGCATTCCATCCATTGGAGTAAAAAAAATCTCGACAACACACTACGTTCCATAATGTCAAGGCTACCATCCATTGGAGTAAAAAAAATCTCGAGAACAAACTACCTTCCATAATGACAAGGCTACCATCCATTGGAGTAACAAAAATCTCGACAACAGACTACCTTCTATTATGAGAAGGCTACCATCCATTGGAGTAACAAAAATCTCGACAATACACCATTTTCCATAATGAGAAGGATACCATTCGTTGGAGTAACAAAAATCTCGACAACAGACTTCCTTCCTTAATTTCAAGGCTACCATCCATTGGAGTAACAAAAATCTGTACAACAAACTACGTTCCATAAGGACAAGGCTATCATCCATTGAGTAACAAAGATCTCGTCAATAGACTATCTTCCATAATGACAAGGCTACAATCCATTGGAGTAACAAAAATATCGACAACAGACTACCTTCCATAAAGACAAGGCTACCATCCATTGGAGTAACAAAAATATCGAGAATAGACTACCTTCCATAATGACAAGGCTACAATCCATTGGAGTAAAAAAATCTCGACAGTAGACTACCTTCCATAATGACAAGGTTACCATCCATTGGGATAACCAAAATCTCGACAACAAACAACCTTCCATAATGACAAGGCTACCATCCAATGGAATAACAAAAATCTCGACTATAGACTACCTTTAATAATGACAAGGCTACCATCCATTGGAGTAACAAATATCTGAACAATAGACTACCTTCCATATTGACAAGGCTACCATCCATTGGAGTAAAAAAAATCTCGACAACTGACTATGTTCCATAATGATAATGCTACCATCCATTGGAGTAAAAAAAATCTCGACAATAGACTACCTTCCATAATGACAAGGCTACCATCCATTGGAGTAACAAAAATATCGACAACAAACTACCTTCCATAAAGACATGGCTACCATCCATTGGAGTAACAAAAATATCGACAACAGAATACCTTCCATAAGGACAAGGCTACCATCTATTGGAGTAACAACAATCTCGAGAATAGACTACCTTTCATAATGACAAGGGTATAATCCATTGGAGTAAAAAAATCTCGACATTAGACTACCTTCCATAACGACAAGGTTACCATCCATTGGGATAACAAAAATCTCGACAACAATTTACCTTCCATAATTACAAGGCTACCATCCAATGGAATAACAAAAATCTCGACAATAGACTACCTTTCATAATGACAAAGCTACCATCCATTGGAGTAATAAAAATATGAACAACAGACTACCTTCCATGTTGACAAGGATTCCATCCATTGGAGTAACAAAAATATCGACAACTGACTATGTTCCATAATGACAAGGCTACCATCCATTGGTGTAACAAAAATCTCGATAATAGACTACCTTCCATAATGACAAGGAAACCATCCATTGGAGTAACAAAAATCTCGACAACAGACTACCTTCCATAATGACAAGGCTACCGTCCATTGAGTAACAAAGATATCGACAACAGACTACCTTCCATAATGACAAGGCTACCATCCATTGGAGTAAAAAAATTCTGGACAACAAACTATCTTCCATATGAGAAGGCTACCATCCATTGGAATGACAAAAATCTCGACAAAAAACTACCTTCCATAATGACAAGGCTACCATCCAATGGAATAACGAAAATCTCGACAACAGACTACCTTTCATAATGACAAGGCTACCATCCATTGGAGTAACAAAAATCAGAACAACAAACTACCTTCCATAATGACAAGGCTACCATCCATTGGAGTAACAAATATCATAACGACAAAATACATTTTTATAATGACAAGGCTACCATCCATTGTAGTAATAAATATCAGGACAACAGACTACCTTCCATAATGATAAGGCTACCATCCATTGGAGTAACAAAAATATCGACAACAGACTACCTTCCATAATGACAAGGCTACCATAAATTGGAGTAACAAAAATCTCGACAACTGACTAACTTCCATAATGACAAGGCTACCATCCATTGGAGTAACAAAAATCTACACAACAGACTACCTTCCATAATGACAAGGCTACCATCCAATGGAATAACGGAAATCTCAACAATAGACCACGCTCTATAATGACAAGGCTACCATCCGTTGGAGTAACAAAAATCTCGACAACAGACTACCTTCCATAATGACAAGGCTACAATCCATGGGAGTAACAAAAATATGAACAATAGACTACCTTCCATAGTGGCAAGGCTACCATCCATTGGAGTAAAAAAAATCATGAAAACAGACTACCTTCCATAATGACAAGGCTACCATCCATTGGAGTAACAAAAAACTCGACAATAGACAACCTTCCATAATGATAATGCTACCATCCATTGGAGTAACAAAAATCTCGACAATAGACTACCTTCCATAATGACAAGGATACCATCCATTGGAGTAACAAAAATATGAACAACAGACTACCTTCCATAGTGACAAGGCTACCATTCATTTGAGTGACAAAAATCTCGACAACAAACTACCTTCCATAATGACAAGGCTACCATCCATTGAAGTAACAAAAATCTCGAAAACAGACTACCTTCCATAATGACAAGGCTCCCATGCATTAGAGTAACAAAATATCGAAAACAAACTACCTTCCATAATGACAAGGCAACCATCCAATGGAATAACAAAAATCTCGACAACAAACTACCTTCCATAATGACAAGGCTACCATCCATGGGAGTAACAAAAATATGAACAACAGACTACCTTCCATAGTGATAAGTCTACCATCCATTGGAGTGACATAAATCACAACGACAGACTACCTTCCATAATGACAAGGCTTGCATCCATTGGAGTAATAAAAATCTCGACAACAAACTACCTTCCATAATGACAAGGCTACAATCCATTGGAGTAACAAAGATATCAACAACATACTACCTTCCATAATGACAAGGGTACCATCCATTAGAGTAACAAAAATCTTGACAACAGACTACCTTCCATAATGACATGGCTACCATCCATTGGAGTAACAAAAAAATCGACAATAGACTACCTTCCATAATGACAAGGCTACCATCCGTTGAAGTAACAAAAATATGAACAACAGACTACCTTCCATAGTGATAAGCCTACCATCCATTGGAGTAACAAAAATCACAAAGATAGACTACCTTCCATAATGACAAGGGAAGCATCCATTGGAGTAACAAAAATCTCGACAACAGACTACCTTCGATAATGACAAGCTACCATCCATTAGAGTAACAAAAATCTTGACAACATACAACATTCCACAATGACATTGCTACCATCCATTGGAGTAACAAAAATCTCGACAATAGACTACCTTCCAAAATGACAAGGCTACCATCCATTGATGTAACAAAAATATGAACAACAGACTACCTTCCATAGTGACAAGCCTACCATCCATTGGAGTGACAGAAATCACAAAGACAGGCTACCTTCCATAATGACAAGGGAAGCATCCATTGGAGTAACAAAAATGTCGACAACAAACTACCTTTCATAATGACAAGGCTACCATCCATTGGAGTAACAAAAACATCAACAATAGAATACATTCCATAATGACAAGGATACAATCCATTGGAATAACAAAAATCACGAGAACAGACTACCATTCATAAGGACAACGATAACATCCATTGGAGTACTAAAATTCTCAACAACAGACTACCTTCCATAATGACTAGGCTACCATCCATTGGAGTAACAAAAATCTCGAAAATAGACTAGCTTTCGTAATGACAAAGCTACCATCCATTGGAGTAACAAAAATCTCGACAACAGACATCCTTTCATAATGATAATGCTACCATCCTTTGGAGTAACAAAAATCTCGACAATAGACTTCCTACCATAATGACAAGGCTACCATCCATTGGAGTAACAAATATATGAACAACAGACTACCTTCCATAATGACAAGGCTACCATCCATTGGAGTAACAAAAATCTCAAAAACAAACTACCTTCCATAATGACAAGGCTACCATCCATTGTAGTAACCAAAATCTCGAGAATAGACTATGTTCAATAATGACAAGGCTACCATCCATTGGAGTAACAAAAATATGAACAACATACTACCTTCCATAGTGACAAGGCTAACATGCATTGGTGTAACATAAATCAAAATGACAGACTACCTTCCATAATGACAAGGCTTACATCCATTGGTGTAACAAAAATCTCGACAACAGACTACATTCCATAATGACAAGGCTACAATCCATTGGAGTAACAAAGATATCAACAACATACTACCTTCCATAATGACAAGGCTAGCATCCATTGGAGTAACAAAAATATCGAAAACAAACTACCCTCCATAATGACAAGGCTACCATCCATTAGAATAAAAAAAATCTCGAAAATAGACTACCTTCTATAATGACAAGGCTACAATCCATTAGAGTAACAAAAATCTTGACAACAAACAACCTTCCATAATGAAATGGCTACCATCCATTGGAGTAACAAAAATCTCGACAATAGACGACCTTCCATAATGACAAGGCTACCATCCATTGAAGTAACAAAAATATGAAGAACAGACTACCTTCCATAGTGACAAGGCTACCATCCATTGTAGTGACAGAAATCACAAAGACAGACTACCTTCCATAATGACAAGGCAAGCATCCATTGGAGTAACAAAAATCTCGACAACAGACTACTTTCCATAATGATAATGATATCATCCATTGGAGTAAAAAAATCTCCACAACAGACTACCTTCCATAATGACAAGGCTACCATCCATGGGAGTAACAAAAATATCGACAACAGACTACCTTCCATAGTGGCAAGGATACCATCCATTGGAGTGACAAAAATCTCGAAAACAGAATACCTTCCATAATGACAAGGCTACAATCCATTGGAGTAACAAAGATATCAACAACATACTACCTTCCATAATGACAAGGCTACCATCCATTAGAGTAACAAAAATCTTGACAACAGACAACCTTCCATAATGACATGGGTACCATCCATTGGAGTAACAAAAATCTCGACAATAGACTACCTTCCATAATGACAAGGCTACCATCCATTGAAGTAAAAAAAATATGAAAAACAGACTCTCTTCCATAGTGACAAGCCTACCATCCATTGGAGTGACAAAAATCACAAAGACAGACTAACTTCCATAATGACAAGGGAAGCATCCATTGGAGTAACAAAAATATCGACAACAGACTACCTTCGATAATGACAAGCTACCATCCATTAGTGTAACAAAAATCTTGACAACAGACAACTTTCCATAATGACATGGCTACCATCAATTGGAGTAACAAAAATCTCGACAATAGACTACCTTCCATAATGACAAGGCTACCATCCCTTGATGTAACAAAAATATGAACAACAGACTACCTTCCATAGTGACAAGCCTACCATCCATTGGAGTGACAGAAATCACAAAGACAGACTACCTTCCATAATGACAAGGGAAGCATCCATTGGAGTAACAAAAATGTCGACAACAGACTACATTTCATAATGACAAGGCTACAATCCATTGAACTAACAAAAACATCGACAATAGAATACTTTCCATAATGACAAGGATACAATCCATTGGAATAACAAAAATCACGAGAACAAACTACCATTCATAATGACAACGATAACATCCATTGGAGTACCAAAATTCTCGACAACAGACTACCTTCCATAATGACTAGGCTACCATCCATTGGAGTAACGAAAATCTCGAAAATAGACTAGCTTTCGTAATTACAAAGCTACCATCCATTGGAGTAACAAAAATCTCGACAACAGACAACCTTTCATAATGATAATGCTACCATCCTTTGGAGTAACAAAAATCTCGACAATAGACTTCCTACCATAATGACAAGGCTACCATCCATTGGAGTAACAAATATATGAACAACAGACTACCTTCCATAATGACAAGGCTACCATACATTGGAGTAACAAAAATCTCAAAAACAAACTACCTTCCATAATGACAAGGCTACCATCCATTGTAGTAACCAAAATCTCGACAATAGACTATGTTCAATAATGACAAGGCTACCATCCATGGGAGTAATAAAAATATGAATAACAGACTACCTTCCATAGTGACAAGGCTAACATGCATTGGAGTAACATAAATCAAAATGACAGACTACCTTCCATAATGACAAGGCTTGCATCCATTGGAGTAACAAAAATCTCGACAACAGACTACATTCCATAATGACAAGGCTACAATCCATTAGAGTAACAAAGATATCAACAACATACTACCTTCCATAATGACAAGGCTAGCATCCATTGGAGTAACAAAAATATCAAAAACAAACTACCCTCCATAATGACAAGGCTACCATCCATTAGAATAAAAAAAATCTCGAAAATAGACTACCTTCGATAATGACAAGGCTACCATCCATTAGAGTAACAAAAATCTTGACAACAGACAAACTTCCATAATGAAATGGCTACCATCCATTGGAGTAACAAAAATCTCGACAATAGACGACCTTCCATAATGACAAGGCTACCATCCATTGAAGTAACAAAAATATGAAGAACAAACTACCTTCCATAGTGACAAGGCTACCATCCATTGTAGTGACAGAAATCACAAAGACAGACTACCTTCCATAATGACAAGGCAAGCATCCAATGGAGTAACAAAAATCACGACAACAGACTACTTTCCATAATGATAATGATACCATCCATTGGAGTAAAAAAAATCTCCACAACAGACTACCTTCCATAATGACAAGGCTACCATCCATGGGAGTAACAAAAATATCGACAACAGACTACCTTCCATAGTGGCAAGGATACCATCCATTGGAGTGACAAAAATCTCGAAAGCAGAATACCTTCCATAATGACAAGGCTACAATCCATTGGAGTAACAAAGATATCAACAACATACTACCTTCCATAATGACAAGGCTACCATCCATTAGAGTAACAAAAATCTTGACAACAGACAACCTTCCATAATGACATGGGTACCATCCATTGGAGTAACAAAAATCTCGACAATAGACTACTTTCCATAATGACAAGGCTACCATCCATTGAAGTAAAAAAAATATGAACAACAGACTACCTTCCATAGTGACAAGCCTACCATCCATTGGAGTGACAAAAATCACAAAGACAGACTAACTTCCATAATGACAAGGGAAGCATCCATTGGAGTAACAAAAATCTCGACAACAGACTACCTTCGATAATGACAAGCTACCATCCATTAGAGTAACAAAAATCTTGACAACAGACAACATTCCATAATGACATGGCTACCATCAATTGGAGTAACAAAAATCTCGACAATAGACTACCTTCCATAATGACAAGGCTACCATCCATTGATGTAACAAAAATATGAACAACAGACTACCTTCCATAGTGACAAGCCTACCATCCATTGGAGTGACAGAAATCACAAAGACAGACTACCTTCCATAATGACAAGGGAAGCATCCATTGGAGTAACAAAAATGTCGACAACAGACTACCTTTCATAATGACAAGGCTACCATCCATTGGACTAACAAAAACATCGACAATAGAATACGTTTTATAATGACAAGGATACAATCCATTGGAATAACAAAAATCACGAGAACAAACTACCATTCATAATGACAATGATAACATCTATTGGAGTACCAAAATTCTCGACAACAGACTACCTTCCATAATGACTAGGCTACCATCCATTGGAGTAACGAAAATCTCGAAAATAGACTAGCTTTCGTAATGACAAAGCTACCATCCATTGGAGTAACAAAAATCTCGACAACAGACAACCTTTCATAATGATAATGCTACCATCCTTTGGAGTAACAAAAATCTCGACAATAGACTTCCTACCATAATGACAAGGCTACCATCCATTGGAGTAACAAATATATGAACAACAGACTACCTTCCATAATGGCAAGGCTACCATCCATTGGAGTAACAAAAATCTCAAAAACAAACTACTTTCCATAATGACAAGGCTACCATCCATTGTAGTAACCAAAATCTCGACAATAGACTATGTTCAATAATGACAAGGCTACCATCCATTGGAGTAACAAAAATATGAACAACAGACTACCTTCCATAGTGACAAGGCTAACATGCATTGGAGTAACATAAATCAAAATGACAGACTACCTTCCATAATGACAAGGCTTGCATCCATTGGAGTAACAAAAATCTCGACAACAGACTACATTCCATAATGACAAGGCTACAATCCATTAGAGTAACAAAGATATCAACAACATACTACCTTCCATAATGACAAGGCTAGCATCCATTGGAGTAACAAAAATATCGAAAACAAACTACCCTCCATAATGACAAGGCTACCATCCATTAGAACAAAAAAAATCTCGAAAATAGACTACCTTCGATAATGACAAGGCTACCATCCATTAGAGTAACAAAAATCTTGACAACAGACAACCTTCCATAATGAAATGGCTACCATCCATTGGAGTAACAAAAATCTCGACAATAGACGACCTTCCATAATGACAAGGCTACCATCCATTGAAGTAACAAAAATATGAACAACAAACTACCTTCCATAGTTACAAGGCTACCATTCATTGTAGTGACAGAAATCACAAAGACATACTACCTTCCATAATGACAAGGCAAGCATCCATTGCAGTAACAAAAATCTCGACAATAGACTACCTTCCATAATGATAATGATACCATCCATTGGAGTAAAAAAAATCTCCACAACAGACTACCTTCCATAATGACAAGGCTACCATCCATGGGAGTAACATAAATGTCGACAAGAGACTACCTTCCATAGTGGCAAGGATACCATCCATTGGAGTGACAAAAATCTCAAAAAGCATCACTATCATCTTTCTTTTGAGTTTCTTTTGGTATTTTCACGATACTGTTGGTGCTGATTTTGTTTTAAGGTGTTAATGTTGAATTAGAAATAATGAAAGTAGGTTAATAGTTTAATGTAAGCCATGTTATTTTCCTGAATGAGGACTTGTTGCTAACATTGTTGTTATTGGTGTTAAATATGATTGATACTCGTATCGGTGTTAGTATTTTCTTTTATGGTGGTGTGAATATGAATGAGATTCTGAATAGTAATTGTGTTAATCTGATTTCAAATTGTTTTTGTTTTGTTTTTTATGGTATTTTGTTTGAAATAATCTCCATCTGTGTATGGAAGTTTGTTTCCTATTAGAATGCGGGCTTTAGGTGATATCTTATGATGTCAGCACCATTCTTAGGAGTATTTTGTGTGCTATTTTTCTTATGAGAAATACTACTTGATTTGACTTAATTTGAGTGAGTTTTTTGTTTCAATACCATAAAGTTTGAGTTTAACTCGAGTGATATTTTGATGTCGATGTCACTTTATCCGTATTGATTTTGAATAATAGAGTTTGGCTAATATCGGTGTTCAAATTATGTTGAAGTGTTGATGTTAGTTATGAAATTGAGAACAATTAGTTAATTTTCTGTTAGAGTGAATAGTTGGGCTGTTAGTAGTTAAATTAGCTTTGGCAATAAGTTAAAACTTTGTTAGTAGTTAAATAGTTGGACTGTTAATAGTTGGATTGTTAGTAGTTGGATTGTTAATAATAAATAGCTGGACTGTTAGTAGCTGGACTCTCCCATCAATGATATCCCAGTACCAACAATTTAAACTATAATGACAAGTTTGAATTACATTCATTTTTTAGTTTGGTCATCAAATGCCTGCGGAGATTGTAAGGTAAAAAAACATATGAAAATGGATATAAAAGTCCCTTACATGGCATCTTTTCAAATATCTTTTAGTTATAATTGTTATTTCCCTTTTTTGTAATGCTTTGTATTTATAGAATTATGTATATAGAATTATGTATATTTCCCTTTTTTCAAATATCTTTTAATTATGTATTTACAAATCTAACACTATCCTTTTTCTACTTATTTTTTGTTTATATGTTTCTTATTTGTGGGTTGATGTATGTTTTATTTCTCCGGGTGCATGCTACATAATTTTGGTGGTAACATTGAAATGGTTTGTGTTTTGGATTATATTTGTGGGTTTATGTTGACTTTGTGAATTCACTATTTCTAATATTTGTGTTGTATTATTGTCATAGCTTTCCCAAACATTGAAAATATATATGTGACATTTATTGTGAACCTTTATGTTAAAATAGTATATATCTTTCGACAATCGATCCGAAATATTGAATAACATTCTATGAATTTGCAGCGTTTCTCGGCCTAGTTCGACGTACGACGCTCATTCTCCGCGTTTCTTAAAGTTCGAAACATCTGAGAGGTAAGTTTCTTCCTCAAATTATTGGTATATATTGTGATGAATTTGTCTTAAATTGTCTTTCGTATGTTGCATTTTCTTGATACGGATTCATTCCGTGTATACTTTGCGTTTTGACAGAAACGCAGTATACTACTGTTTTGTGCACTAATTAGTTGATATGGATAAGACATGGATGTATTCCAATCGTTTGTCGAAAGACTACGAGAATGGTGTTTTCGAGTTTGTTAAGTTTGTTGTTCCGCACGCCAAAGACCCCAGTCGTATGACATGTCCCTGTTTGTATTGCTGTTATGGGAACCGGGTTGACGCAGTTCAGTTGGCATCGCATTTAATTCGGTATGGAATTGATAGGAGTTATACATGTTGGAATATGCATGGTGAGAAAAGTAACGGGAATGTTGAATCGGGGTATGCAAGGACCTATGTTTCAAATGATGATTGCACAGATACATACGATTATGATCGAGTCGAAGAAATTGCAGAAGTGCTTGAAGAAGATCTTAACGATTGTCCCAAAATGTTCGAGAGGTTGGTAAGCGATGCAGAGAAACCGTTGTATAATGGTTGTACAAAATTCACAAGATTGTCTGCGGTGTTAAAGTTGTACAACTTAAAAGCCGGAAATGGATGGTCGGATAAAAGTTTCAGAGTTATGAGCCCTTATGAAAGATATGCTACCAGAGGATAATGTTCTTCCCAATCGAACGTATGAGGCCAAAAAGATGTTGTACTCCATTGGCATGAGCTATGATAAGATACATGCGTGTCCAAAAGATTGCGTTTTGTTTCGAAACAAGTATGCATCGTTAAACGAGTGTCCTAAATGCGGTGCCCCTCGATATAAGAAAAAGTTGTCTCCGGCAAAAGTCTTATGGTATTTTCCTATAATCCCGAGATTTAGACGGATGTATCGTAGTGAAACCGATTCAAGACACTTGACTTGGCATTCAGATGAAAGAATTATTGATGGAAAATTTCGACATCCGCAGATTCTCCACAGTGGATGAAAATTGATAATGATTATCCTGAATTTGGAAAAGAAGCAAGAAACCTTCGCTTGGCATTGTCTACTGATGGAATGAACCCACACGGTATTCAAAGTATCTCGCATAGCACATGGCCTGTGATTCTTATGATTTATAACCTACCTCCATGGCTATGTATGAAGCGTAAGTACATGATGCTGTCTATGTTAATTTCTGGGCCTAAACAAACAGGAAATGACATAGACGTATACTTGGAACCACTAATCGAAGATTTGAAGATTTTGTGGGAGAAAGGTGTGGAGGTTTATGATGGTTATAGGAAAGAAAGTTTCAACTTGAGGGCGATGTTGTTTGGAACAATTAACGATTTTCCAGCATACGGCAATCTATCCGGGTATAACATTAAAGGTGAAAAAGTGTGTCCTGTTTGTGAAGACATAACCGATACCATGCGATTGAAACTTTGTCAGAAGAATGTCTTTCTCGGTCATCGTAGATTCTTATCTTCTAAACATCAGTATCGTGGATGGAGAAAAGCGTTCAACGGAGATACCAAACAACGTAGAGCTCCGCCTGGTTTGACAGGTGATCAAATTTTTGAAAAGGTGAAAGATGTGAATATTCAGTTTGGCAAGCCTTTTGCACATAAAGTTGTCACGGGTGGGTGGAAGAAGAGGTCGATTTTTTTTTGAATTCCCATATTGGAAATCTTTGTACATAAGACATTTTCTTGATGTGATGCATATTGAAAAAAATGTATTTGACAGTGTTATTGGTACGTTACTCAATATAAAAGGGAAGTCTAAGGATGGCCTTAAATCAAGGGAGGACATGGTAGACATGGGAATAAGAACTGAACTGGGACCCGTGAAGAAAGGAAGACGGACATACCTACCACCTACTGTTTACACTCTATCTAGAAAGGAGAAAAAAATATTGTGTAAGTTTCTGAGTGAAGTTAAAGTTCCAGAAGGCTACTCATCAGATATTAGAAGACTTTTGTCTATGAAAGACCTCAAGTTAAAGAGTTTAAAGACGCATGATTGTCATGTTATAATGGAACATTTTCTACCGATAGGTATACGTTCTATTCTGCCAGAAAAGGTAAGAAGCGCAATAACTAAATTGTGTTTTTTCTTCAAGTCAATTTGCAGTAAGGTGATCGATCCTGAGATCTTGCCAACATTGCAAAAAGAAATAGTTGTTACTTTGTGTGAGCTTGAAATGTATTTTCCTCCCTCGTTTTTTGACATAATGGTTCATCTTGTCGTTCATCTTGTGAAAGAGACACAATTGTGCGGACCAACTTATATGAGATAGATGTACCCTGTTGAACGTTATATGAAAATATTAAAAGGGTATGTGAAAAATCGGAGTCGACCAGAGGGTTGTATTGCCGAAAGATACATTGTTGAAGAAGCGCTTGAGTTTTGTACTGAATATTTGTCAAATGTTCAATCAATTGGACTCCCCAAATCTCATGTTGTTGAAAAAAAAAGGTAAGAAGCTAATTGGAAATAAAGTTGTGACAGTATCAAGGGTCGAACGGGATCAAGTGCATTTGTATGTTCTGCACAATGAGATATAGGTTGAGCCGTATGTTGAAATACACAAGGGTGTTCTTCGAGGTTTAAATTCGAATAGAAATGAGAATTGGATTGTACGAGAGCACAATCGAAGTTTCATACCATGGTTTAAGGAACATATTTATTCAAAGTATCATTCAGATCCCGCCTCAGTGACAGAAAGGTTGAGATGTTTAGCATATGGTCCAAGTTTGGTTGCGTTTTCTTATAGCGCATACGCAATTAATTGATACACATTTTATACCAAAGAACAAGATGATAAAAGTACTGTGCAAAATAGTGGTGTCACCTTGGTAGCTGAAGCAATGCACATATCTAGTGTGAAGGACTTAAACCCGAAATTTGCAAATCTGTCGTATTTTGGGGTTATCGAGCGCATTTGGGTCTTTGATTACGAGAAATTTCAGATTCCTATATTCGGTTGCAAGTGGGTTGAAAATAATAATGGTATACGGATGGATAAGTCAGGATTTTTGCAAGTGGATCGTAACAGGGCGGGGTACAAAGATGAGCCTTTCATTCTAGCCTCTCAAGCTAAACAAGTGTTCTATGTCACTGATCCGACAAGTACGAAATGGTCTATGGTGCTTTTCTCTAACAAAGTAATTGATGAAAAGATTGGAGACCAAGGCGATACTGGTGTTGACATTGAATCTTTTACCAGAAATGATCAAAATGAGAATGAATCATGCATTAGAAATGATCATAATGAGGGTATTTGGATCAATCCAATCGTCCGCGTTGTTAAGAGACGAGTAGAACATATTCCTACCAAGAAAAGAAAGAGATGTTAGTGAAAAAGGTAATAGTATATATAATTATAGACAATGTCATTCAATAAAATGTATATATATGCCATTTCATTTTTTTCATTATAGTATAATCTTATTTGTTTTTCTATGTAGTGCCCTCAACAACAAAACGACATAGATTGCGGATACTTCCTTTTGAAGTTTATCAAAGAAATCATTCAAATGAATGAAATCGAGATTCCAATCACGGTATGGATTTATACTTTGTTTTATTACTTATCGGATTTTGCATATAATTTATTACATTAAACTAAATCATGCATATATTTTGTTTTGTAATGTAGTATTTTGATCAATACAATTGTCCATATTACTCGCCACATCAATTGGAAGAACTCAAAGAGGAGTTGTGCCAATATTTTATTGAGCTAAGAATCTTATAATAAGGTACGAATACATTGTTGTGTGAAAATTGGTTAATTATGAATATATTGTTTTGTGTATACAACACTGACCGTGTTATTATGTTCATATTGCAGGATCAGGACCTTGGATATATATGTAGATTAGGATTCATTTACTTAGTGTTATATAGCTGATTTCTTAGGGTGTATTTTGTTACGTTTAAAAACATGTTAATATTGAATTACCGTGGTGTATATATATTTTGGATATGAATTGATTATAATGGTATTTGTATATATATATAATATTTGGTATTTGAATTACATTTGGTATTTGGATTAAAACTAATATATATTGGTATTTCTAGATTAGATTGTAAAATACCGGTTTAAGAATTACAGGTTTGCTGCAAAAAAATGCAGGTTTAGAAATTTTTTAAATTTTAGATTTTTCAGTAGAAAACCTATGAAAGCGCTTTTAAGAAAAAAGCGCTCTCGTAGGCCTACTTATGAAAGCACTTTTTGATTAAAAGCGCTTTCATAGGTAGGCCTACAAGAGCGCTTTTTTCTGAACAAAAAGGGCTCTTATAGGCCTACTTTAGATTGCCTGACACACATTCTGAATACACCTACGAAAGCGCTTTTTCAGAAAAAAGCGCTCTCGTAGGCCTACCTATGAAAGCGCTTTTTACCAAAAAGCGCTTTCATAGGTAGGCCTACGAGAGCGTTTTTTTCTGAACAAAAAGCGCTGCTAAAACCTTTAGCAGCGCCACCTACGAGAGCGCTTTTAAGCGCTTTTAAAGCCCAAAAAAAGCGCTTTCGTAGGTTATTTCTGGCATAGTGCTACCTACCATAACGACAAGACTACCATCCATTGGAGTAACAAAAATATGAACAACAGACTACCTTCCATAATGACAAGGCTACCATCCATTGGAGTAACAAAAATCTCAAAAACAAACTACCTTCCATAATGACAAGGCTACCATCCATTGAAGTAACAAAAATATTGAAAATAGACTACCTTCCATAATGACAAGGCTACCATCCACTGGAGTAACAAAAATCTCGACAACAGACAACCTTCCATAATGATAATGCTACTATCCATTTGAGTAACAAAAATATCGACAATAGACTACCTTCCATAATGACGTGGCTACCATCCATTGGAGTAACAAAAATATGAACAATAGACTACCTTCCATAGTGACAAGTCTACCATCCATTAGAGTGACAAAAATCACAACGACATACTACCTTCCATAATGACAATGCTAGCATCCATTGGAGTAACAAAAATCTCGACAACAGACTACCTTCCATAATGACAAGGCTAACATTCATTGGAAAAACAAAAATCTAGACAACAAACTACCTTCCATAATAACAAGGCTACTATC
Organism: Vicia faba; assembly: GCA_948472305.1. Taxonomy (NCBI): domain Eukaryota; kingdom Viridiplantae; phylum Streptophyta; class Magnoliopsida; order Fabales; family Fabaceae; genus Vicia; species Vicia faba. Next base: position 654,332,250 of record OX451741.1, read on the forward strand.
CATTGGAGTAACAAAAACATCGACAAAAAAATACATTCCATAATGAAAAGGCTACAATCCATTGGAATAACAAAAATCTCGACAACAGACTACCATCCATATGGCAAGGCTACCATCCATTGAAATAACAAAAATCTCGAAAACAGACTACCTTCCATAATGACAAGGCTACCATCCATTGGAGTAACAAAAATCTCGACAACAGACAACCTTCCATAATGATAATGCTACCATCCATTGGAGTAACAAAAATCCTGACAATAGACTACCTACCATAATGACAAGGCTACCATCCATTGGAGTAACAAAAATATGAACAACAGACTACCTTCCATAATGACAAGGCTACCATCCATTGGAGTAACAAAAATCTTGGAAACAGACTACCTTCCAAAATGACAAGGCTACCATCCAATGAAGTAACAAAAATCTCGAAAACAGACTACCTTCCATAATGACAAGGCTACCATCCATTAGAGTAACAAAAATCTCGAAAATAGACAACCTTCCATAATAATAATGCTACCATCCATTGGAGTAACAAAAATCTCGACAATAGACTACCTTTCATAATGACAAGGCTACCATCCATTGGAGTAACAAAAATATGAACAACAGACTACCTTCCATAGTGACAAGGCTACCATCCATTGGAGTGACAGAAATCACAACGACATACCACCTTCCATAATGACAATGCTAGCATCCATTGGAGTAACAAAAATTTCGACATTAGACTACCTTCCATATTGACAAGGCTACCATTCATTGGAATAACAAAAATCTAGACAACACACTACCGTCCATAATAACAAGGCTACTAGCCATTGGAGTAACAAAAACATCGACAACAGAATACGTTCCATAATGAAAAGGCTACAATCCATTGGAATAACAAAAATCTCGACAACAAACTACCATCCATAATGAAAAGGTTACCATCCATTGGAGTAACAAAAATCTCGAAAATAGACTACCTTCCGTAAGGACAAGGCTACCATCGGTTGGAGTAATAAAAATCTCGACAAGAGACAACCTTCCATAATGATAATGCTACCATCCATTGGAGTAACAAAAATCTCGACAATAGACTACCTACCATAATGACAAGGCTACCATCCATTGGAGTAACAAAAATATGAACAACATACTGCCTTCCATAATGACAAGGTTACCATCCATTGGAGTAACAAAAATATCGAAAACAGACTACCTTCCATAATGACAACGCTACCATCCATTGAAGTAACAAACATCTCGAAAACAGACTACCTTCCATAATGGCAAGGATACCATCCATTTAACAAAAATCTCGAGAACAGACAACCTTCCATAATGATAATGCTACCATCCATTGGAGTAACAAAAATCTCGACAATAGACTACCTTCCATAATGACGTGGCTACCATCCATTGGAGTAACAAAAATATGAACAATAGACTACCTTCCATAGTGACAAGTCTACCATCCATTAGAGTGACATACATCAAAACGACATACTACCTTCCATAATGACAATGCTAGCATCCATTGGAGTAACAAAAATCTCGACAACAGACTACCTTCCATAATGACAAGGCTACCATTCATTGGAAAAACAAAAATCTAGACAACAGACTACCTTCCATAATAACAAGGCTACTATCCATTGGAGTAACAAAAACATCGACAAAAAAATACATTCCATAATGAAAAGGCTAAAATCCATTGGAATAACAAAAATCTCGACAACAGACTACCATCCATAATGACAAGGCTACCATCCATTGAAGTAACAAAAATCTCGAAAACAGACTACCTTCCGTAATGACAAGGCTACCATCCATTGGAGTAACAAAAATCTCGACAACAGACAACCTTCCATAATGATAATGCTACCATCCATTGGAGTAACAAAAATCCTGACAATAGACTACCTACCATAATGACAACGCTACCATTCATTGGAGTAACCAAAATATGAACAACATACTACCTTCCATAATGACAAGGCTACCATCCATTGGAGTAACAAAAATCTCGAAAATAGACTACCTTCCATAATGACAACGCTACCATCCATTAAAGTAACAAACATCTCGAAAACAAACTACCTTCCATAATGGCAAGGCTACCATCCATTTAACAAAAATCTCGAGAACAGACAACCTTCCATAATGATAATGCTACCATCCATTGGAGTAACAAAAATCTTGAAAATATACTACCTTCCATAATGACGTGGCTACCATCCATTGGAGTAACAAAAATATGAACAATAGACTACCTTCCATAGTGACAAGTCTACCATTCATTAGAGTGACATAAATCACAACGACATACTACCTTCCATAATGACAATGCTAGCATCCATTGGAGTAACAAAAATCTCGACAACAGACGACCATCCATAATGACAAGGCTACCATTCATTGGAAAACAAAAATCTAGACAACAGACTACCTTCCATAATAACAAGGCTACTATCCATTGGAGTAACAAAAACATCGACAAAAAAATACATTCCATAATGAAAAGGCTACAATCCATTGGAATAACAAAAATCTCGACAACAGACTACCATCCATAATGAAAGGGCTACCATCCATTGAAGTAACAAAAATCTCGAAAACAGACTACCTTCCGTAATGACAAGGCTACCATCCATTGGAGTAACAAAAATCTCGACAACAGACAACCTTCCATAATGATAAGGCTACCATCCATTAGAGTAACAAAAATATGAACAACATACTACCTTCCATAGTGACAAGGCTACCATCCATTGGAGTGACAGAAATCACAACGACATACCACCTTCCATAATGACAACGCTAGCATCCATTGGAGTAACAAAAATTTCGACATTAGACTACCTTCCATAATGACAAGGCTACCATTCATTGAAATAACAAAAATCTAGACGACACACTACCTTCCATAATAACAAGGCTACTAGCCATTGGAGTAACAAAATCATCGACAACAGAATACGTTCCATAATGAAAAGGCTACAATCCATTGGAATAACAAAAATCTCGAAAACAAACTACCATCCATAATGAAAAGGCTACCATCCATTGGAGTAACAAAAATCTCGAAAATAGACTACCTTCCGTAATGACAAGGCTACCATCCATTGGAGTAACAAAAATATCGACAACAGACAACCTTCCATAATGATAATGCTACCATCCATTGGAGTAACAAAAATCTCGACAATAGACTTCCTACCATAATGATAAGTCTACCTTCCATTGGAGTAACAAAAATATGAACAACAAACTACCTTCCATAATGACAAGGCTACCATCCATTGGAGTAACAAAAATCTCGAAAATAGACTACCTTCCAAAATGAAAAGGCTACCATCCATTGAAGTAACAAAAATCTCGAAAATAGACTAGTTTCCATAATTACAAGGCTACTATCCATTGGAGTGACAAAAATCTCGACAACAGACAACCTTCCATAATGATAATGCTACCATCCATTGGAGAAACAAAAATCTTGACAATAGACTACCTTCCATAATGACAAGGCTACCATCCATTGGAGTAACAAAAATATGAACAACAGACTACCTTCCATAGTGACAAAGCTACCATCCATTGGAGAGACAGAAATCACAACGACATACTACCTTCCATAATGACAACGCTAGCATCCACTGGAGTAACAAAAATTTCGACATTAGACTACCTTCCATAATGACAAGGCTACCATTCATTGGAATAACAAAAATCTAGATAACACACTACCTTCAATAATAACAAGGCTATTATCCATTGGAGTAATAAAACCATCGACAACAGAATACGTACCATAATGAAATGGCTACAATCCATTGGAATAACAAAAATCTCGACAACAAACTACCATCCATAATGAAAAGGCTACCATCCATTGGAGTAACAAAAATCTCGAAAATATACTACCTTCCGTAATGACAAGGCTACCATCCATTGGAGTAACAAAAATCTCGACAACAGACAACCTTCCATATTGATAATGCTACCATCCATTGGAGTGACAAAAATCTCGACAATAGACTACCTACCATAATGATAAGGCTACCATCCATTGGAGTAACAAAAATATGAACAACAGAATACCTTCCATAATGACAAGGCTACCATCCATTGGAGTAACAAAAATCTCGAAAACTGACTACCTTGCATAAGGACAACGCTACCATCCATTGAAGTAACAAAAATCTCGAAAACAGACTACCTTCCATAATGACAAGGCTACCATCCATTGGAGTAACAAAAATCTCGAGAACAGACAACCTTCCATAATGATAATGCTACCATCCATTGGAGTAACAAAAATCTCGACAATAGACTACCTTCCATAATGACAAGGCTACCATCCATTGGAGTAACAAAAATATGAACAACAGACTACCTTCACTACTTAGAAGGCTACCATACATTGGAGTGACAGAAATCTCAACGACATACTACCTTACATAATGAAAATGCTAGCATCAATTGGAGTAACAAAAATCCCGACAACAGACTACCTTCCATAATGACAAGGCTACCATTCATTGGAATAACCAAAATCTAGACAACAGACTACCTTCCATAATAACAAGGCTACTATCCATTGGAGTAACAAAAACATCGAAAACAGAATACGTTCCATAATGAAAAGGCTACAATCCATTGGAATAACAAAACTCTCGACAACAGACTACCATCCATAATGACAATGCTACCATCCATTGGAGTAACAAAAATCTCGAAAACAGACTACCTTTCGTAATGACAAGGTTACCATCCATTGGAGTAACAAAAATCTCGACAACAAACAACCTTCCATAATGATAATGCTACCATCCATTGGAGTAACAAAAATCTCAATAGACTACCTACCATAATGACAAGGCTACCATCCATTGGAGTAACAAAAATATGAACAACAAACTACCTTCCATAATGACAAGGCTACCATCCATTTGAGTAACAAAAATCTCGAAAATAGACTACATTCCATAATGACAAGGCTACCATCCATTGGAGTAACAAAAATCTCGAAAACAGACTACCATCCATAATGACAATGCTACCATCCATTGGAGTAACAAAAATCTCGAAAACAGACAACCTTCCGTAATGACAAGGTTACCATCCATTGGAGTAACAAAAATCTCGACAACAAACAACCTTCCATAATGATAATGCTACCATCCATTGGAGTAACAAAAATCTCAATAGACTACCTACCATAATGACAAGGCTACCATCCATTGGAGTAACAAAAATATGAACAACAAACTACCTTCCATAATGACAAGGCTACCATCCATTTGAGTAACAAAAATCTCGAAAATAGACTACATTCCATAATGACAAGGCTACCATCCATTGGAGTAACAAAAATCTCGAAAACAGACTACCTTCCATAATGACAAGGCTACCATCCATTGGAGTAACAAAAATCTCGAAAACAGACTACCTTCCATAATGACAACGCTACCATCGATTGAAGTAACAAAAATCTCGAAAATAGACTACCTTCCATAATGACAAGGCTACCATCCATTGGAGTAACAAAAATCTCGAGAACAGACAACCTTCCATAATGATAATGCTACCATCCATTGGAGTAACAAAAATCTCGACAATAGACTACCTTCCATAATGACAAGGCTACCATCCATTGGAGTAACAAAAATATGAACAACAGACTACCTTCCATAATGACAAGGCTACCATCCATTGGAGTAACAAAAATCTCGAAAACAGACTACCTTCCATAATGACAATGCTAGCATCCATTGGAGTAACAAAAATCTCGAAAACAGACTACCTTCCATAATGACAAGGCTACCATTCATTGGAAAAACAAAAATCTAGACAACAGACTACCTTCCATAATAACAAGGCTACTATCCATTGGAGTAACAAAAACATCGACAAAAAAATACATTCCATAATGAAAAGGCTAAAATCCATTGGAATAACAAAAACCTCGACAACAAACTACCATCCATAATGACAAGGCTACCATCCATTGAAGTAACAAAAATCTCGAAAACAGACTACCTTCCGTAATGACAAGGCTACCATCCATTGGAGTAACAAAAATCTCGACAACAGACAACCATCCATAATGATAATGCTACCATCCATTGGAGTAACAAAAATCCTGACAATAGACTACCTACCATAATGACAACGCTACCATTCATTGGAGTAACAAAAATATGAACAACATACTACCTTCAATAATGACAAGGCTACCATCCATTGGAGTAACAAAAATCTCGAAAATAGACTACCTTCCATAATGACAACGCTACCATCCATTGAAGTAACAAACATCTCGAAAACAGACTACCTTCCATAATGGCAAGGCTACCATCCATTTAACAAAAATCTCGAGAACAGACAACCTTCCATAATGATAATGCTACCATCCATTGGAGTAACAAAAATCTCGAAAATAGACTACCTTCCATAATGACGTGGCTACCATCCATTGGAGTAACAAAAATATGAACAATAGACTACCTTCCATAGTGACAAGTCTACCATTCATTAGAGTGACATAAATCACAACGACATACTACCTTCCATAATGACAATGCTAGCATCCATTGGAGTAACAAAAATCTCGACAACAGACGACCTTCCATAATGACAAGGCTACCATTCATTGGAAAAACAAAAATCTAGACAACAGACTACCTTCCATAATAACAAGGCTACTATCCATTGGAGTAACAAAAACATTGACAAAAAAATACATTCCATAATGAAAAGGCTACAATCCATTGGAATAACAAAAATCTCGACAACAGACTACCATCCATAATGACAAGGCTACCATCCATTGAAGTAACAAAAATCTCGAAAACAGACTACCTTCCGTAATGACAAGGCTACCATCCATTGGAGTAACAAAAATCTCGACAACAGACAACCTTCCATAATGATAATGCTACCATCCATTGGAGTAACAAAAATCCTGACAATAGACTACCTACCATAATGACAAGGCTACCATCCATTGGAGTAACAAAAATATGAACAACAGACTACCTTCCATAATGACAAGGCTACCATCCAATGGAGTAACAAAAATCTCGAAAATAGACTACCTTCCAAAATAACAAGGCTACCATCCACTGAAGTAACACAAATCTCGAAAATAGACTACCTTCCATAATGACAAGGCTACCATCCATTAGAGTAACAAAAATCTCGACAATAGACAACCTTCCATAATTATAATGCTACCATCCATTGGAGTAACAAAAATCTCGACAATAGACTACCTTCCATAATGACAAGGCTACCATCCATTGGAGTAACAAAAATATGAACAACATACTACCTTCCATAGTGACAAGGCTACCATCCATTGGAGTGACAGAAATCACAACGACATACCACCTTCCATAATGACAACGCTAGCATCCATTGGAGTAACAAAAATTTTGACATTAGACTACCTTCCATAATGACAAGGCTACCATTCATTGAAATAACAAAAATCTAGACGACACACTACCTTCCATAATAACAAGGCTACTAGCCATTGGAGTAACAAAATCATCGACAACAGAATACATTCCATAATGAAAAGGCTACAATCCATTGGAATAACAAAAATCTCGACAACAAACTACCATCCATAATGAAAAGGCTACCATCCATTGGAGTAACAAAAATCTCGAAAATAGAATACCTTCCGTAATGACAAGGCTACCATCCATTGGAGTAACAAAAATATCGACAACAGACAACCCTCCATTATGATAATTCTACCATCCATTGGAGTAACAAAAATCTCGACAATAGACTTCCTACCATAATGACAAGGCTACCATCCATTGGAGTAACAAAAATATGAACAACAAACTACCTTCCATAATGACAAGGCTACCATCCATTGGAGTAACAAACATCTCGAAAATAGACTACCTTCCAAAATGACAAGGCTACCATCCATTGAAGTAACAAAAATCACGAAAATAGACTAGTTTCCATAATTACAAGGCTACTATCCATTGGAGTGACAAAAATCTCGACAACAGACAACCTTCCATAATGATAATGCTACCATCCATTGGAGAAACAAAACTCTTGACAATAGACTACCTTCCATAATGACAAGGCTACCATCCATTAGAGTAACAAAAATATGAACAACAAACTACCTTCCATAGTGACAAAGCTACCATCCATTGGAGTGACAGAAATCACAACGACATACTACCTTCCATAATGACAACGCTAGCATCCATTGGAGTAACAAAAATTTCGACATTAGACTACCTTCCATAATGACAAGGCTACCATTCATTGGAATAACAAAAATCTAGATAACACACTACCTTCAATAATAACAAGGCTATTATCCATTGGAGTAATAAAACCATCGAAAACAGAATACGTACCATAATGAAATGGCTACAATCCATTGGAATAACAAAAATCTCGACAACAAACTACCATCCATAATGAAAAGGCTACCATCCATTGGAGTAACAAAAATCTCGAAAATATACTACCTTCCGTAATGACAAGGCTACCATCCATTGGAGTAACAAAAATCTCGACAACAGACAACCTTCCATATTGATAATGCTACCATCCATTGGAGTAACAAAAATCTCGACAATAGACTACCTACCATAATGATAAGGCTACCATCCATTGGAGTAACAAAAATATGAACAACAGAATACCTTCCATAATGACAACGTTACCATCCATTGGAGTAACAAAAATCTCGAAAACAGACTACCTTGCATAAGGACAACGCTACCATCCATTGACGTAACAAAAATCTCGAAAACAGACTACCTTCCATAATGACAAGGCTACCATCCATTGGAGTAACAAAAATCTCGAGAACAGACAACCTTCCATAATGATAATGCTACCATCCATTGGAGTAACAAAAATCTCGACAATAGACTACCTTCCATAATGACAAGGCTACCATCCATTGGAGTAACAAAAATATGAACAACAGACTACCTTCCATAATGACAAGGCTACCATCCATTGGAGTAACAAAAATCTCGAAAATAGACTACCTTCCATAATGACAATGCTACCATCCATTGGAGTAACAAAAATCTCGAAAACAGACTACCTTCCATAATGACAAGGCTACCATTCATTAGAAAAACAAAAATCTAGACAACAGACTACCTTCCATAATAACAAGGCTACTATCCATTGGAGTAACAAAAACATCGACAAAAAAATACATTCCATAATGAAAAGGCTAAAATCCATTGGAATAACAAAAATCTCGACAATAGACTACCATCCATAATGACAAGGCTACCATCCATTGAAGTAACAAAAATCTCGAAAACAGACTACCTTCCGTAATGACAAGGCTACCATCCATTGGAGTAACAAAAATCTCGACAACAGACAACCTTCCATAATGATAATGCTACCATCCATTGGAGTAACAAAAATCCTGACAATAGACTACCTACCATAATGACAACGCTACCATTCATTGGAGTAACAAAAATATGAACAACATACTACCTTCAATAATGACAAGGCTACCATCCATTGGAGTAACAAAAATCTCGAAAATAGACTACCTTCCATAATGACAACGCTACCATCCATTGAAGTAACAAACATCTCGAAAACAGACTACCTTCCATAATGGCAAGGCTACCATCCATTTAACAAAAATCTCGAGAACAGACAACCTTCCATAATGATAATGCTACCATCCATTGGAGTAACAAAAATCTCGAAAATAGACTACCTTCCATAATGACGTGGCTACCATCCATTGGAGTAACAAAAATATGAACAATAGACTACCTTCCATAGTGACAAGTCTACCATTCATTAGAGTGACATAAATCACAACGACATACTACCTTCCATAATGACAATGCTAGCATCCATTGGAGTAACAAAAATCTCGACAACAGACGACCTTCCATAATGACAAGGCTACCATTCATTGGAAAAACAAAAATCTAGACAACAGACTACCTTCCATAATAACAAGGCTACTATCCATTGGAGTAACAAAAACATTGACAAAAAAATACATTCCATAATGAAAAGGCTACAATCCATTGGAATAACAAAAATCTCGACAACAGACTACCATCCATAATGACAAGGCTACCATCCATTGAAGTAACAAAAATCTCGAAAACAGACTACCTTCCGTAATGACAAGGCTACCATCCATTGGAGTAACAAAAATCTCGACAACAGACAACCATCCATAATGATAATGCTACCATCCATTGGAGTAACAAAAATCCTGACAATAGACTACCTACCATAATGACAAGGCTACCATCCATTGGAGTAACAAAAATATGAACAACAGACTACCTTCCATAATGACAAGGCTACCATCCAATGGAGTAACAAAAATATCGAAAATAGACTACCTTCCAAAATGACAAGGCTACCATCCATTGAAGTAACAAAAATCTCGAAAATAGACTACCTTCCATAATGACAAGGCTACCATCCATTAGAGTAACAAAAATCTCGACAATAGACAACCTTCCATGATTATAATGCTACCATCCATTGGAGTAACAAAAATCTCGACAATAGACTACCTTCCATAATGACAAGGCTACCATCCATTGGAGTAACAAAAATATGAACAACATACTACCTTCCATAGTGACAAGGCTACCATCCATTGGAGTGACAGAAATCACAACGACATACCACCTTCCATAATGACAACGCTTGCATCCATTGGAGTAACAAAAATTTCGACATTAGACTACCTTCCTTAATGACAAGGCTACCATTCATTGAAATAACAAAAATCTAGACGACACACTACCTTCCATAATAACAAGGCTACTAGCCATTGGAGTAACAAAATCATCGACAACAGAATACATTCCATAATGAAAAGGCTACAATCCATTGGAATAACAAAAATCTCGACAACAAACTACCATCCATAATGAAAAGGCTACCATCCATTGGAGTAACAAAAATCTCGAAAATAGAATACCTTCCGTAATGACAAGGCTACCATCCATTGGAGTAACAAAAATATCGACAACAGACAACCCTCCATTATGATAATTCTACCATCCATTGGAGTAACAAAAATCTCGACAATAGACTTCCTACCATAATGACAAGGCTACCATCCATTGGAGTAACAAAAATATGAACAACAAACTACCTTCCATAATGACAAGGCTACCATCCATTGGAGTAACAAAAATCTCGAAAATAGACTACCTTCCAAAATGACAAGGCTACCATCCATTGAAGTAACAAAAATCACGAAAATAGACTAGTTTCCATAATTACAAGGCTACTATCCATTGGAGTGACAAAAATCTCGACAACAGACAACCTTCCATAATGATAATGCTACCATCCATTGGAGAAACAAAACTCTTGACAATAGACTACCTTCCATAATGACAAGGCTACCATCCATTGGAGTAACAAAAATATGAACAACAAACTACCTTCCATAGTGACAAAGCTACCATCCATTGGAGTGACAGAAATCACAACGACATACTACCTTCCATAATGACAACGCTAGCATCCATTGGAGTAACAAAAATTTCGACATTAGACTACCTTCCATAATGACAAGGCTACCATTCATTGGAATAACAAAAATCTAGATAACACACTACCTTCAATAATAACAAGGCTATTATCCATTGGAGTAATAAAACCATCGAAAACAGAATACGTACCATAATGAAATGGCTACAATCCATTGGAATAACAAAAATCTCGACAACAAACTACCATCCATAATGAAAAGGCTACCATCCATTGGAGTAACAAAAATCTCGAAAATATACTACCTTCCGTAATGACAAGGCTACCATCCATTGGAGTAACAAAAATCTCGACAACAGACAACCTTCCATATTGATAATGCTACCATCCATTGGAGTAACAAAAATCTCGACAATAGACTACCTACCATAATGATAAGGCTACCATCCATTGGAGTAACAAAAATATGAACAACAGAATACCTTCCATAATGACAAGGTTACCATCCATTGGAGTAACAAAAATCTCGAAAACAGACTACCTTGCATAAGGACAACGCTACCATCCATTGACGTAACAAAAATCTCGAAAACAGACTACCTTCCATAATGATAAGGCTACCATCCATTGGAGTAACAAAAATCTCGAGAACAGACAACCTTCCATAATGATAATGCTACCATCCATTGGAGTAACAAAAATCTCGACAATAGACTACCTTCCATAATGACAAGGCTACCATCCATTGGATTAACAAAAATATGAACAACAGACTACCTTCCATAATGACAAGGCTACCATCAATTGGAGTAACAAAAATCTCGAAAACAGACTACCTTCCATAATGACAATGCTAGCATCCATTGGAGTAACAAAAATCTCGACAACAGACGACCTTCCATAATGACAAGGCTACCATTCATTGGAAAAACAAAAATCTAGACAACAGACTACCTTCCATAATAACAAGGCTACTATCCATTGGAGTAACAAAAACATCGACAAAAAAATACATTCCATAATGAAAAGGCTACAATCCATTGGAATAACAAAAATCTCGACAACAGACTACCATCCATAATGACAAGGCTACCATCCATTGAAGTAACAAAAATCTCGAAAACAGACTACCTTCCGTAATGACAAGGCTACCATCCATTGGAGTAACAAAAATCTCGACAACAGACAACCTTCCATAATGATAATGCTACCATCCATTGGAGTAACAAAAATCCTGACAATAGACTACCTACCATAATGACAAGGCTACCATCCATTGGAGTAACAAAAATATGAACAACAGACTACCTTCCATAATGACAAGGCTACCATCCATTGGAGTAACAAAAATCTCGAAAATAGACTACCTTCCATAATGACAACGCTACCATCCATTGAAGTAACAAACATCTCGGAAACAGACTACCTTCCATAATGGCAAGGCTACCATCCATTAGAGTAACAAAAATCTCGACAATAGACAACCTTCCATAATTATAATGCTACCATCCATTGGAGTAACAAAAATCTCGACAATAGACTACCTTCCATAATGACAAGGCTACCATCCATTGGAGTAACAAAAATATGAACAACATACTACCTTCCATAGTGACAAGGCTACCATCCATTGGAGTGACAGAAATAACAACGACATACCACCTTCCATAATGACAACGCTAGCATCCATTGGAGTAACAAAAATTTCGACATTAGACTACCTTCCATAATGACAAGGCTACCATTCATTGAAATAACAAAAATCTAGACGACACACTACCTTCCATAATAACAAGGCTACTAGCCATTGGAGTAACAAAATCATCGACAACAGAATACATTCCATAATGAAAAGGCTACAATCCATTGGAATAACAAAAATCTCGACAACAAACTACCATCCATAATGAAAAGGCTACCATCCATTGGAGTAACAAAAATCTCGAAAATAGAATACCTTCCGTAATGACAAGGCTACCATCCATTGGAGTAACAAAAATATCGACAACAGACAACCCTCCATTATGATAATTCTACCATCCATTGGAGTAACAAAAATCTCGACAATAGACTTCCTACCATAATGACAAGGCTACCATCCATTGGAGTAACAAAAATTTGAACAACAAACTACCTTCCATAATGACAAGGCTACCATCCATTGGAGTAACAAAAATCTCGAAAATAGACTACCTTCCAAAATGACAAGGCTACCATCCATTGAAGTAACAAAAATCACGAAAATAGACTAGTTTCCATAATTACAAGGCTACTATCCATTTGAGTGACAAAAATCTCGACAACAGACAACCTTCCATAATGATAATGCTACCATCCATTGGAGAAACAAAACTCTTGACAATAGACTACCTTCCATAATGACAAGGCTACCATCCATTGGAGTAACAAAAATATGAACAACAAACTACCTTCCATAGTGACAAAGCTACCATCCATTGGAGTGACAGAAATCACAACGACATACTACCTTCCATAATGACAACGCTAGCATCCATTGGAGTAACAAAAATTTCGACATTAGACTACCTTCCATAATGACAAGGCTACCATTCATTGGAATAACAAAAATCTAGATAACACACTACCTTCAATAATAACAAGGCTATTATCCATTGGAGTAATAAAACCATCCAAAACAGAATACGTACCATAATGAAATGGCTACAATCCATTGGAATAACAAAAATCTCGACAACAAACTACCATCCATAATGAAAAGGCTACCATCCATTGGAGTAACAAAAATCTCGAAAATATACTACCTTCCGTAATGACAAGGCTACCATCCATTGGAGTAACAAAAATCTCGACAACAGACAACCTTCCATATTGATAATGCTACCATCCATTGGAGTAACAAAAATCTCGACAATAGACTACCTACCATAATGATAAGGCTACCATCCATTGGAGTAACAAAAATATGAACAACAGAATACCTTCCATAATGACAAGGTTACCATCCATTGGAGTAACAAAAATCTCGAAAACAGACTACCTTGCATAAGGACAACGCTACCATCCATTGACGTAACAAAAATCTCGAAAACAGATTACCTTCCATAATGACAAGGCTACCATCCATTGGAGTAACAAAAATCTCGAGAACAGACAACCTTCCATAATGATAATGCTACCATCCATTGGAGTAACAAAAATCTCGACAATAGACTACCTTCCATAATGACAAGGCTACCATCCATTGGAGTAACAAAAATATGAACAACAGACTACCTTCCCTACTTAGAAGGCTACCATACATTGGAGTGACAGAAATCACAACGACATACTACCTTACATAATGAAAATGCTAGCATCAATTGGAGTAACAAAAATCCTGACAACAGACTACCTTCCATAATGACAAGGCTACCATTCATTGGAATAACCAAAATCTAGACAACAGACTACCTTCTATAATAACAAGGCTACTATCCATTGGAGTAACAAAAACATCGAAAACAGAATACGTTCCATAATGAAAAGGCTACAATCCATTGGAATAACAAAACTCTCGACAACAAACTACCATCCATAATGACAATGCTACCATCCATTGGAGTAACAAAAATCTCCAAAATAGACTACCTTCCGTAATGACAAGGTTACCATCCATTGGAGTAACAAAAATCTCGACAACAAACAACCTTCCATAATGATAATGCTACCATCCATTGGAGTAACAAAAATCTCAATAGACTACCTACCATAATGACAAGGCTACCATCCATTGGAGTAACAAAAATATGAACAACAAACTACCTTCCATAATGACAAGGCTACCATCCATTTGAGTAACAAAAATCTCGAAAATAGACTACATTCCATAATGACAAGGCTACCATCCATTGGAGTAACAAAAATCTCGAAAACAGACTACCTTCCATAATGACAAGGCTACCATCCATTGGAGTAACAAAAATCTCGAAAACAGACTACCTTCCATAATGACAACGCTACCATCCATTGAGGTAACAAAAATCTCGAAAATAGACTACCTTCCATAATGACAAGGCTACCATCCATTGGAGTAACAAAAATCTCGAGAACAGACAACCTTCCATAATGATAATGCTACCATCCATTGGAGTAACAAAAATCTAGACAATAGACTACCTTCCATAATAACAAGGCTACCATCCATTGGAGTAACAAAAATATGAACAACAGACTACCTTCCATAATGACAAGGCTACCATCCATTGGAGTAACAAAAATCTCGAAAACAGACTACCTTCCATAATGACAACGCTACCATCCATTGAAGTAACAAACATCTCGAAAACAGACTACCTTCCATAATGGCAAGGCTACCATCCATTTAACAAAAATCTCGAGAACAGACAACCTTCCATAATGATAATGCTACCATCCATTGGAGTAACAAAAATCTCGACAATAGACTACCTTCCATAATGACGTGGCTACCATCCATTGGAGTAACAAAAATATGAACAATAGACTACCTTCCATAGTGACAAGTCTACCATCCATTAGAGTGACATACATCAAAACGACATACTACCTTCCATAATGACAATGCTAGCATCCATTGGAGTAACAAAAATCTCGACAACAGACTACCTTCCATAATGACAAGGCTACCATTCATTGGAAAAACAAAAATCTAGACAACAGACTACCTTCCATAATAACAAGGCTACTATCCATTGGAGTAACAAAAACATCGACAAAAAAATACATTTCATAATGAAAAGGCTAAAATCCATTGGAATAACAAAAATCTCGACAACAGACTACCATCCATAATGACAAGGCTACCATCCATTGAAGTAACAAAAATCTCGAAAACAGACTACCTTCCATAATAAAAAGGCTACCATCCATTGGAGTAACAAAAATCTCGACAACAGACAACCTTCCATAATGATAATGCTACCATCCATTGGAGTAACAAAAATCCTGACAATAGACTACCTACCATAATGACAAGGCTACCATTCATTGGAGTAACAAAAATATGAACAACATACTACCTTCCATAATGACAAGGCTACCATCCATTGGAGTAACAAAAATCTCGAAAATAGACTACCTTCCATAATGACAACGCTACCATCCATTGAAGTAACAAACATCTCGAAAACAGACTACCTTCCATAATGGCAAGGCTACCATCCATTAGAGTAACAAAAATATCGACAATAGACAACCTTCCATAATTATAATGCTACCATCCATTGGAGTAACAAAAATCTCGACAATAGACTACCTTCCATAATGACAAGGCTACCATCCATTGGAGTAACAAAAATATGAACAACATACTACCTTCCACAGTGACAAGGCTACCATCCATTGGAGTGACATAAATCACAACGACATACCACCTTCCATAATGACAACGCTAGCATCCATTGGAGTAACAAAAATTTCGACATTAGACTACCTTCCATAATGACAAGGCTACCATTCATTGAAATAACAAAAATCTAGACAACACACTACCTTCCATAATAACAAGGCTACTAGCCATTGGAGTAACAAAATCATCGACGACAGAATACGTTCCATAATGAAAAGGCTACAATCCATTGGAATAACAAAAATCTCGACAACAAACTACCATCCATAATGAAAAGGCTACCATCCATTGGAGTAACAAATATCTCGAAAATAGACTACCTTCCGTAATGACAAGGCTACCATCCATTGGAGTAACAAAAATATCGACAACAGACAACCTTCCATAATGATAATGCAACCATCCATTGGAGTAACAAAAATCTCGACAATAGACTTCCTACCATAATGACAAGGCTACCATCCATTGGAGTAACAAAAATATGAACAACAAACTACCTTCCATAATGACAAGGCTACCATCCATTGGAGTAACAAAAATCTCGAAAATAGACTACCTTCCAAAATGACAAGGCTACCATCCATTGAAGTAACAAAAATCTTGAAAATAGACTAGTTTCCATAATTACAAGGCTACTATCCATTGGAGTGACAAAAATCTCGACAACAGACAACCTTCCATAATGATAATGCTACCATCCATTGGAGAAACAAAAATCTTGACAATAGACTACCTTCCATAATGACAAGGCTACCATCCATTGGAGTAACAAAAATATGAACAATAGACTACCTTCCATAGTGACAAAGCTACCATCCATTGGAGTGACAGAAATCACAACGACATACTACCTTCCATAATGAAAACGCTAGCATCCATTGGAGTAACAAAAATTTCGACATTAGACTACCTTCCATAATGACAAGGCTACCATTCATTGGAATAACAAAATCTAGATAACACACTACCTTCAATAATAACAAGGCTATTATCCATTGGAGTAATAAAACCATGGACAACAGAATACGTACCATAATGAAATGGCTACAATCCATTGGAATAACAAAAATCTCGACAACAAACTACCATCCATAATGAAAAGGCTACCATCCATTGGAGTAACAAAAATCTCGAAAATATACTACCTTCCGTAATGACAAGGCTACCATCCATTGGAGTAACAAAAATCTCGACAACAGACAACCTTCCATATTGATAATGCTACCATCCATTGAAGTAACAAAAATCTCGACAATAGACTACCTACCATAATGATAAGGCTACCATCCATTGGAGTAACAAAAATATGAACAACAAACTACCTTCCATAATGACAAGGCTACCATCCATTTGAGTAACAAAAATCTCGAAAATAGACTACATTCCATAATGACAAGGCTACCATCCATTGGAGTAACAAAAATCTCGAAAACAGACTACCTTCCATAATGACAAGGCTACCATCCATTGGAGTAACAAAAATCTCGAAAACAGACTACCTTCCATAATGACAAGGCTACCATCCATTGGAGTAACAAAAATCTCGAGAACAGACAACCTTCCATAATGATAATGCTACCATCCATTGGAGTAACAAAAATCTCGACAATAGACTACCTTCCATAATGACAAGGCTACCATCCATTGGAGTAACAAAAATATGAACAACAGACTACCTTCCCTACTTAGAAGGCTACCATACATTGGAGTGACAGAAATCACAACGACATACTACCTTACATAATGAAAATGCTAACATCAATTGGAGTAACAAAAATCCTGACAACAGACTACCTTCCATAATGACAAGGCTACCATTCATTGGAATAACCAAAATATAGACAACAGACTACCTTCCATAATAACAAGGCTACTATCCATTGGAGTAACAAAAACATCAAAAACAAAATACGTTCCATAATGAAAAGGCTACAATCCATTGGAATAATAAAACTCTCGACAACAGACTACCATCCATAATGACAATGCTACCATCCATTGGAGTAACAAAAATCTCGAAAACAGACTACCTTCCGTAATGACAAGGTTACCATCCATTGGAGTAACAAAAATCTCGACAACAAACAACCTTCCATAATGATAATGCTACCATCCATTGGAGTAACAAAAATCTCAATAGACTACCTACCATAATGACAAGGCTACCATCCATTGGAGTAACAAAAATATGAACAACAAACTACCTTCCATAATGACAAGGCTACCATCCATTGGAGTAACAAAAATCTCGAAAATAGACTACCTTCCAAAATGACAAGGCTACCATCCATTGAAGTAACAAAAATCTCGAAAATAGACTAGTTTCCATAATTACAAGGCTACTATCCATTGGAGTGACAAAAATCTCGACTACAGACAACCTTCCATAATGATAATGCTACCATCCATTGAAGTAACAAAAATCTTGACAATAGACTACCTTCCATAATGACAAGGCTACCATCCATTGGAGTAACAAAAATATGAACAATAGACTACCTTCCATAGTGACAAAGCTACCATCCATTGGAGTGACAGAAATCACAACGACATACTACCTTCCATAATGAAAACGCTAGCATCCATTGGAGTAACAAAAATTTCGACATTAGACTACCTTCCATAATGACAAGGCTACCATTCATTGGAATAACAAAATCTAGATAACACACTACCTTCCATAATAACAAAGCTACTATCCATTGGAGTAACAAAAACATCAAAAACAGAATACGTTCCATAATGAAAAGGCTACAATCCATTGGAATAACAAAACTCTCGACAACAGACTACCATCCATAATGACAATGCTACCATCCATTGGAGTAACAAAAATCTCGAAAACAGACTACCTTCCGTAATGACAAGGTTACCATCCATTGGAGTAACAAAAATCTCGACAACAAACAACCTTCCATAATTATAATGCTACCATCCATTGGAGTAACAAAAATCTCAATAGACTACCTACCATAATGACAAGGCTACCATCCATTGGAGTAACAAAAATATGAACAACAGACTACCTTCCATAATGACAAGGCTACTATCCATTGGAGTAACAAAAACATCAAAAACAGAATACCTTCCATAATGACAAGGCTACCATCCATTGGAGTAACAAAAATCTCGAAAGCAAACTACCTTCCAAAATGACAAGGCTACCATCCATTGAAGTAACAAAAATCTCGAATACAGACTACCTTCCATAATGACAAGGCTACCATCCATTAGAGTAACAAAAATCTCGACAATAGACAACCTTCCATAATTATAATGCTACCATCCATTGGAGTAACAAAAATCTCGACAATAGACTACCTTCCATAATGAAAAGGCTACCATCCATTGGAGTAACAAAAATATGAACAACATACTACCTTCCACAGTGACAAGGCTACCATCCATTGGAGTGACATAAATCACAACGACATACCACCTTCCATAATGACAACGCTAGCATCCATTGGAGTAACAAAAATTTCGACATTAGACTACCTTCCATAATGACAAGGCTACCATTCATTGAAATAACAAAAATCTAGACAACACACTACCTTCCATAATAACAAGGCTACTAGCCATTGGAGTAACAAAATCATCGACGACAGAATACGTTCCATAATGAAAAGGCTACAATCCATTGGAATAACAAAAATCTCGACAACAAACTACCATCCATAATGAAAAGGCTACCATCCATTGGAGTTACAAAAATCTCGAAAATAGACTACCTTCCGTAATGACAAGGCTACCATCCATTGGAGTAACAAAAATATCGACAACAGACAACCTTCCATAATGATAATGCTACCATCCATTGGAGTAACAAAAATCTCGACAATAGACTTCCTACCATAATGACAAGGCTACCATCCATTGGAGTAACAAAAATATGAACAACAAACTACCTTCCATAATGACAAGGCTACCATCCATTGGAGTAACAAAAATCTCGAAAATAGACTACCTTCCAAAATGACAAGGCTACCATCCATTGAAGTAACAAAAATCTCGAAAATAGACTAGTTTCCATAATTACAAGGCTACTATCCATTGGAGTGACAAAAATCTCGACTACAGACAACCTTCCATAATGATAATGCTACCATCCATTGAAGTAACAAAAATCTTGACAATAGACTACCTTCCATAATGACAAGGCTACCATCCATTGGAGTAACAAAAATATGAACAATAGACTACCTTCCATAGTGACAAAGCTACCATCCATTGGAGTGACAGAAATCACAACGACATACTACCTTCCATAATGAAAACGCTAGCATCCATTGGAGTAACAAAAATTTCGACATTAGACTACCTTCCATAATGACAAGGCTACCATTCATTGGAATAACAAAATCTAGATAACACACTACCTTCAATAATAACAAGGCTATTATCCATTGGAGTAATAAAACCATCGACAACAGAATACGTACCATAATGAAATGGCTACAATCCATTGGAATAACAAAAATCTCGACAACAAACTACCATCCATAATGAAAAGGCTACCATCCATTGGAGTAACAAAAATCTCGAAAATATACTACCTTCCGTAATGACAAGGCTACCATCCATTGGAGTAACAAAAATCTCGACAACAGACAACCTTCCATATTGATAATGCTACCATCCATTGAAGTAACAAAAATCTCGACAATAAACTACCTACCTTAATGATAAGGCTACCATCCATTGGAGTAACAAAAATATGAACAACAAACTACCTTCCATAATGACAAGGCTACCATCCATTTGAGTAATAAAAATCTCGAAAATAGACTACATTCCATAATGACAAGGCTACCATCCATTGGAGTAACAAAAATCTCGAAAACAGACTACCTTCCATAATGACAAGGCTACCATCCATTGGAGTAACAAAAATCTCGAAAACAGACTACCTTCCATAATGACAAGGCTACCATCCATTGGAGTAACAAAAATCTCGAGAACAGACAACCTTCCATAATGATAATGCTACCATCCATTGGAGTAAAAAAAATCTCGACAATAGATTACCTTCCATAATGACAAGGCTACCATCCATTGGAGTAACAAAAAAATGAACAACAGACTACCTTCCCTACTTAGAAGGCTACCATACATTGGAGTGACAGAAATCACAACGACATACTACCTTACATAATGAAAATGCTAGCATCAATTGGAGTAACAAAAATCCTGACAACAGACTACCTTCCATAATGACAAGGCTACCATTCATTGGAATAACCAAAATATAGACAACAGACTACCTTCCATAATAACAAGGCTACTATCCATTGGAGTAACAAAAACATCAAAAACAGAATACGTTCCATAATGAAAAGGCTACAAACTATTGGAATAACAAAACTCTCGACAACAGACTACCATCCATAATGACAATGCTACCATCCATTGGAGTAACAAAAATCTCGAAAACAGACTACCTTCCGTAATGACAAGGTTACCATCCATTGGAGTAACAAAAATCTCGACAACAAACAACCTTCCATAATGATAATGCTACCATCCATTGGAGTAACAAAAATCTCAATAGACTACCTACCATAATGACAAGGCTACCATCCATTGGAGTAACAAAAATATGAACAACAGACTACCTTCCATAATGACAAGACTACCATCCATTGGAGTAACAAAAATCTAGAAAACATACTACCTTCCATAATGACAAGGCTACCATCCATTGGAGTAACAAAAATCTCGAAAGCAGACTACCTTCCAAAATGACAAGGCTACCATCCATTGAAGTAACAAAAATCTCGAATACAGACTACCTTCCGTAATGACAAGGTTACCATCCATTGGAGTAACAAAAATCTCGACAACAAACAACCTTCCATAATGATAATGCTACCATCCATTGGAGTAACAAAAATCTCAATAGACTACCTACCATAATGACAAGGCTACCATCCGTTGGAGTAACAAAAATATGAACAACAGACTACCTTCCATAATGACAAGGCTACTATCCATTGGAGTAACAAAAACATCAAAAACAGAATACCTTCCATAATGACAAGGCTACCATCCATTGGAGTAACAAAAATCTCGAAAGCAGACTACCTTCCAAAATGACAAGGCTACCATCCATTGAAGTAACAAAAATCTCGAATACAGACTACCTTCCATAATGACAAGGCTACCATCCATTAGAGTAACAAAAATCTCGACAATAGACAACCTTCCATAATTATAATGCTACCATCCATTGGAGTAACAAAAATCTCGACAATAGACTACCTTCCATAATGACAAGGCTACCATCCTTTGGAGTAACAAAAATATGAACAACATACTACCTTCCACAGTGACAAGGCTACCATCCATTGGAGTGACATAAATCACAACGACATACCACCTTCCATAATGACAACGCTAGCATCCATTGGAGTAACAAAAATTTCGACATTAGACTACCTTCCATAATGACAAGGCTACCATTCATTGAAATAACAAAAATCTAGACAACACACTACCTTCCATAATAACAAGGCTACTAGCCATTGGAGTAACAAAATCATCGACGACAGAATACGTTCCATAATGAAAAGGCTACAATCCATTGGAATAACAAAAATCTCGACAACAAACTACCATCCATAATAAAAAGGCTACCATCCATTGGAGTAACAAAAATCTCGAAAATAGACTACCTTCCGTAATGACAAGGCTACCATCCATTGGAGTAACAAAAATATCGACAACAGACAACCTTCCATAATGATAATGCTACCATCCATTGGAGTAACAAAAATCTCGACAATAGACTTCCTACCACAATGACAAGGCTACCATGCATTGGAGTAACAAAAATATGAACAACAAACTACCTTCCATAATGACAAGGCTACCATCCATTGGAGTAACAAAAATCTCGAAAATAGACTACCTTCCAAAATGACAAGGCTACCATCCATTGAAGTAACAAAAATCTCGAAAATAGACTAGTTTCCATAATTACAAGGCTACTATCCATTGGAGTGACAAAAATATCGACAACAGACAACCTTCCATAATGATAATGCTACCATCCATTGGAGAAACAAAAATCTTGACAATAGACTACCTTCCATAATGACAAGGCTACCATCCATTGGAGTAACAAAAATATGAACAATAGACTACCTTCCATAGTGACAAAGTTACCATCCATTGGAGTGACAGAAATCACAACGACATACTACCTTCCATAATGAAAACGCTAGCATCCATTGGAGTAACAAAAATTTCGACATTAGACTACCTTCCATAATGACAAGGCTACCATTCATTGGAATAACAAAATCTAGATAACACACTACCTTCAATAATAACAAGGCTATTATCCATTGGAGTAATAAAACCATCGACAACAGAATACGTACCATAATGAAATGGCTACAATCCATTGGAATAACAAAAATCTCGACAACAAACTACCATCCATAATGAAAAGGCTACCATCCATTGGAGTAACAAAAATCTCGAAAATATACTACCTTCTGTAATGACAAGGCTACCATCCATTGGAGTAACAAAAATCTCGACAACAGACAACCTTCCATATTGATAATGCTACCATCCATTGAAGTAACAAAAATCTCGACAATAGACTACCTACCTTAATGATAAGGCTACCATCCATTGGAGTAACAAAAATATGAACAACAAACTACCTTCCATAATGACAAGGCTACCATCCATTTGAGTAACAAAAATCTCGAAAATAGACTACATTCCATAATGACAAGGCTACCATCCATTGGAGTAACAAAAATCTCGAAAATAGACTACATTCCATAATGACAAGGCTACCATCCATTGGAGTAACAAAAATCTCGAAAACAGACTACCTTCCATAATGACAAGGCTACCATCCATTGGAGTAACAAAAATCTCGAAAACAGACTACCTTCCATAATGACAAGGCTACCATCCATTGGAGTAACAAAAATCTCGAGAACAGACAACCTTCCATAATGATAATGCTACCATCCATTGGAGTAACAAAAATCTCGACAATAAACTACCTTCCATAATGACAAGGCTACCATCCATTGGAGTAACAAAAATATGAACAACAGACTACCTTCCCTACTTAGAAGGCTACCATACATTGGAGTGACAGAAATCACAACGACATACTACCTTACATAATGAAAATGCTAGCATCAATTGGAGTAACAAAAATCCTGACAACAGACTACCTTCCATAATGACAAGGCTACCATTCATTGGAATAACCAAAATATAGACAACAAACTACCTTCCATAATAACAAGGCTACTATCCATTGGAGTAACAAAAACATCAAAAACAGAATACGTTCCATAATGAAAAGGCTACAATCCATTGGAATAACAAAACTCTCGACAACAGACTACCATCCATAATGACAATGCTACCATCCATTGGAGTAACAAAAATCTCGAAAACAGACTACCTTCCGTAATGACAAGGTTACCATCCATTGGAGTAACAAAAATCTCGACAACAAACAACCTTCCATAATGATAATGCTACCATCCATTGGAGTAACAAAAATCTCAATAGACTACCTACCATAATGACAAGGCTACCATCCATTGGAGTAACAAAAATATGAACAACAGACTACCTTCCATAATGACAAGGCTACCATCCATTGGAGTAACAAAAATCTCGAAAACAGACTACCTTCCATAATGACAACGCTACCATCCATTGAAGTAACAAACATCTCGAAAACAGACTACCTTCCATAATGGCAAGGCTACCATCCATTTAACAAAAATCTCGAGAACATACAACCTTCCATAATGATAATGCTACCATCCATTGGAGTAACAAAAATCTCGACAATAGACTACCTTCCATAATGACGTGGCTACCATCCATTGGAGTAACAAAAATATGAACAATAGACTACCTTCCATAGTGACAAGTCTACCATCCATTAGAGTGACATACATCAAAACGACATACTACCTTCCATAATGACAATGCTAGCATCCATTGGAGTAACAAAAATCTCGACAACAGACTACCTTCCATAATGACAAGGCTACCATTCATTGGAAAAACAAAAATCTAGACAACAGACTACCTTCCATAATAACAAGGCTACTATCCATTGGAGTAACAAAAACATCGACAAAAAAATACATTCCATAATGAAAAGGCTAAAATCCATTGGAATAACAAAAATCTCGACAACAGACTACCATCCATAATGACAAGGCTACCATCCATTGAAGTAACAAAAATCTCGAAAACAGACTACCTTCTGTAATGACAAGGCTACCATCCATTGGAGTAACAAAAATCTCGACAATAGACAACCTTCCATAATGATAATGCTACCATCCATTGGAGTAACAAAAATCCTGACAATAGACTACCTACCATAATGACAAGGCTACCATCCATTGGAGTAACAAAAATATGAACAACAGACTACCTTCCATAATGACAAAGCTACCATCCATTGGAGTAACAAAAATCTCGAAAACAGACTACCTTCCAAAATGACAAGGCTACCATCCATTGAAGTAACAAAAATCTCGAAAACAGACTACCTTCCATAATGACAAGGCTACCATCCATTAGAGTAACAAAAATCTCGACAATAGACAACCTTCCATAATTATAATGCTACCATCCATTGGAGTAACAAAAATCTCGACAATAGACTACCTTTCATAATGACAAGGCTACCATCCATTGGAGTAACAAAAATATGAACAACATACTACCTTCCATAGTGACAAGGCTACCATCCATTGGAGTGACATAAATCACAACGACATACCACCTTCCATAATGACAATGCTAGCATCCATTGGAGTAACAAAAATTTCGACATTAGACTACCTTCCATAATGACAAGGCTACCATTCATTGAAATAACAAAAATCTAGACAACACACTACCTTCCATAATAACAAGGCTACTAGCCATTGGAGTAACAAAATCATCGACAACAGAATACGTTCCATAATGAAAAGGCTACAATCCATTGGAATAACAAAAATCTCGACAACAAACTACCATCCATAATTAAAAGGCTACCATCCATTGGAGTAACAAAAATCTCGAAAATAGACTACCTTCCGTAATGACAAGGCTACCATCCATTGGAGTAACAAAAATCTCGACAACAGACAACCTTCCATAATGATAATGCTACCATCCATTGGAGTAACAAAAATCCTGACAATAGACTACCTACCATAATGACAAGGCTACCATCCATTGGAGTAACAAAAATCTCGACAATAGACTACGTTCCATAATGACAAGGCTACCATCCATTGGAGTAACAAAAATATGAACAACATACTACCTTCCCTACTTAGAAGGCTACCATACATTGGAGTGACAAAAATCACAACGACATACTACCTTACATAATGAAAATGCTAGCATCAATTGGAGTAACAAAAATCCTGACAACAGACTACCTTCCATAATGACAAGGCTACCATTCATTGGAATAACCAAAATATAGACAACAGACTACCTTCCATAATAACAAGGCTACTATCCATTGGAGTAACAAAAACATCAAAAACAGAATACGTTCCATAATGAAAAGGCTACAATCCATTGGAATAACAAAACTCTCGACAACAGACTACCATCCATAATGACAATGCTACCATCCATTGGAGTAACAAAAATCTCGAAAACAGACTACCTTCCGTAATGACAAGGTTACCATCCATTGGAGTAACAAAAATCTCGACAACAAACAACCTTCCATAATGATAATGCTACCATCCATTGGAGTAACAAAAATCTCAATAGACTACCTACCATAATGACAAGGCTACCATCCATTGGAGTAACAAAAATATGAACAACAGACTACCTTCCATAATGACAAGGCTACCATCCATTGGAGTAACAAAAATCTCGAAAACAGACTACCTTCCATAATGACAACGCTACCATCCATTGAAGTAACAAACATCTCGAAAACAGACTACCTTCCATAATGGCAAGGCTACCATCCATTTAACAAAAATCTCGAGAACATACAACCTTCCATAATGATAATGCTACCATCCATTGGAGTAACAAAAATCTCGACAATAGACTACCTTCCATAATGACGTGGCTACCATCCATTGGAGTAACAAAAATAAGAACAATAGACTACCTTCCATAGTGACAAGTCTACCATCCATTAGAGTGACATACATCAAAACGACATACTACCTTCCATAATGACAATGCTAGCATCCATTGGAGTAACAAAAATCTCGACAACAGACTACCTTCCATAATGACAAGGCTACCATTCATTGGAAAAAGAAAAATCTAGACAACAGACTACCTTCCATAATAACAAGGCTACTATCCATTGGAGTAACAAAAACATCGACAAAAAAATACATTCCATAATGAAAAGGCTAAAATCCATTGGAATAACAAAAATCTCGACAACAGACTACCATCCATTATGACAAGGCTACCATCCATTGAAGTAACAAAAATCTCGAAAACAGACTACCTTCCGTAATGACAAGGCTACCATCCATTGGAGTAACAAAAATATCGACAATAGACAACCTTCCATAATGATAATGCTACCATCCATTGGAGTAACAAAAATCTCGACAATAGACTTCCTACCATAATGACAAGGCTACCATCCATTGGAGTAACAAAAATATGAACAACAAACTACCTTCCATAATGACAAGGCTACCATCCATTGGAGTAACAAAAATCTCGAAAACAGACTACCTTCCAAAATGACAAGGCTACCATCCATTGAAGTAACAAAAATCTCGAAAATAGACTACCTTCCATAATGACAAGGCTACTATCCATTGGAGTAACAAAAATCTCGACAATAGACAACCTTCCATAATGATAATGCTACCATCCATTGGAGTAACAAAAATCTCGACAATAGACTACCTTCCATAATGACAAGGCTACCATCCATTGGAGTAACAAAAATATGAACAATAGACTACCTTCCATAGTGACAAAGCTACCATCCATTGGAGTGACAGAAATCACAACGACATACTACCTTCCATAATGACAACGCTAGCATCCATTGGAGTAACAAAAATTTCGACATTAGACTACCTTCCATAATGACAAGGCTACCATTCATTGGAATAACAAAAATCTAGATAACACACTACCTTCAATAATAACAAGGCTATTATCCATTGGAGTAATAAAACCATCGACAACAGAATACGTACCATAATGAAATGGCTACAATCCATTGGAATAACAAAAATCTCGACAACAAACTACCATCCATAATTAAAAGGCTACCATCCATTGGAGTAACAAAAATCTCAAAAATATACTACCTTCCGTAATGACAAGGCTACCATCCATTGGAGTAACAAAAATCTCGACAACAGACAACCTTCCATAATGACAACGCTACCATCCATTAAAGTAACAAAAATCTCAAAAAAAGACTACCTTCCATAATGACAAGGCTACCATTTATTGGAGTAACAAAAATCTCGAGAACAGACAACCTTCCATAATGATAATGCTACCATCCATTGGAGTAACAAAAATCTCGACAATAGACTACCTTCCATAATAACAAGGCTACCATCCATTGGAGTAACAAAAATATGAACAACAGACTACCTTCCATAGTTACAAGGCTACCATCCATTGGAGTGACAGAAATCACAACGACATGCTACCTTCCATAATGACAACGCTAGCATCAATTGGAGTAACAAAAATCTAGACAATAGACTACCTTCCATAATAACAAGGCTACTATCCATTAGAGTAACAAAAACATTGAAAACAGAATAGGTTCCATAATGAAAAGGCTACAATCCATTGGAATAAAAAAAATCTCGACAACAAACTACCATCCATAATGACAAGGCTACCATCCATTGAAGTAACAAAAATCTCGAAAACAGACTACCTTCCGTAATGACAAGGCTACCATCCATTGGAGTAACAAAAATCTTGACAACAGACAATCTTCAATAATGATAATGCTACCATCCATTGGAGTAACAAAAATCTCGACAATAGACTACCTACCATAATGATAAGGCTACCATCCATTGGAGTAACAAAAATATGAACAACAAAATACCTTCCATAATGACAAGGCTACCATCCATTGGAGTAACAAAAATCTCGAAAACAGACTACCTTGCATAATGACAACGCTACCATCCATTGAAGTAACTAAAATCTCGAAAACAAACTACCTTCCATAATGACAAGGCTACCATCCATTGGAGTAACAAAAATCTCGAGAACAGACAACCTTCCATAATGATGATGCTACCATCTATTGGAGTAACAAAAATCTCGACAATAGACTACCTTCCATAATGACAAGGCTACCATCCATTGGAGTAACAAAAATATGAACAACAGACTACCTTCCCTACTTAGAAGGCTACCATCCATTGGAGTGACAGAAATCACAACGACATACTACATTCCATAATGAAAACGCTAGCATCAATTGGAATAACAAAAATCCCGAGAACAGACAACCTTCCATAATGATAATGCTACCATCCATTGGAGTAACAAAAATCTCGACAATAGACTACCTTCCATAATAACAAGGCTACCATCCATTGGAGTAACAAAAATATGAACAACAGACTACCTTCCATAATGACAAGGCTACCATCCATTGGAGTAACAAAAATCTCGAAAACAGACTACCTTCCATAATGACAACGCTACCATCCATTGAAGTAACAAACATCTCGAAAACAGACTACCTTCCATAATGGCAAGGCTACCATCCATTTAACAAAAATCTCGAGAACATACAACCTTCCATAATGATAATGCTACCATCCATTGGAGTAACAAAAATCTCGACAATAGACTACCTTCCATAATGACGTGGCTACCATCCATTGGAGTAACAAAAATATGAACAATAGACTACCTTCCATAGTGACAAGTCTACCATCCATTAGAGTGACATACATCAAAACGACATACTACCTTCCATAATGACAATGCTAGCATCCATTGGAGTAACAAAAATCTCGACAACAGACTACCTTCCATAATGACAAGGCTACCATTCATTGGAAAAACAAAAATCTAGACAACAGACTACCTTCCATAATAACAAGGCTACTATCCATTGGAGTAACAAAAACATCGACAAGAAAATACATTCCATAATGAAAAGGCTAAAATCCATTGGAATAACAAAAATCTCGACAACATACTACCATCCATAATGACAAGGCTACCATCCATTGAAGTAACAAAAATCTCAAAAATAGACTACCTTCCGTAATGACAAGGCTACCATCCATTGGAGTAACAAAAATCTCGACAACAGACAACCTTCCATAATGATAATGCTACCATCCATTGGAGTAACAAAAATCCTGACAATAGACTACCTACCATAATGACAAGGCTACCATCCATTGGAGTAACAAAAATATGAACAACAGACTACCTTCCATAATGACAAGGCTACCATCCATTGGAGTAACAAAAATCTCGAAAACAGACTACCTACCATAATGATAAGGCTACCATCCATTGGAGTAACAAAAATATGAACAACAAAATACCTTCCATAATGACAAGGCTACCATCCATTGGAGTAACAAAAATCTCGAAAACAGACTACCTTGCATAATGACAACGCTACCATCCATTGAAGTAACTAAAATCTCGAAAACAAACTACCTTCCATAATGACAAGGCTACCATCCATTGGAGTAACAAAAATCTCGAGAACAGACAACCTTCCATAATGATGATGCTACCATCCATTGGAGTAACAAAAATCTCGACAATAGACTACCTTCCATAATGACAAGGCTACCATCCATTGGAGTAACAAAAATATGAACAACAGACTACCTTCCCTACTTAGAAGGCTACCATCCATTGGAGTGACAGAAATCACAACGACATACTACATTCCATAATGAAAACGCTAGCATCAATTGGAGTAACAAAAATCCCGAGAACAGACAACCTTCCATAATGATAATGCTACCATCCATTGGAGTAACAAAAATCTCGACAATAGACTACCTTCCATAATAACAAGGATACCATCCATTGGAGTAACAAAAATATGAACAACAGACTACCTTCCATAATGACAAGGCTACCATCCATTGGAGTAACAAAAATCTCGAAAACAGACTACCTTCCATAATGACAACGCTACCATCCATTGAAGTAACAAACATCTCGAAAACAGACTACCTTCCATAATGGCAAGGCTACCATCCATTTAACAAAAATCTCGAGAACATACAACCTTCCATAATGATAATGCTACCATCCATTGGAGTAACAAAAATCTCGACAATAGACTACCTTCCATAATGACGTGGCTACCATCCATTGGAGTAACAAAAATATGAACAATAGACTACCTTCCATAGTGACAAGTCTACCATCCATTAGAGTGACATACATCAAAACGACATACTACCTTCCATAATGACAAAGCTAGCATCCATTGGAGTAACAAAAATCTCGACAACAGACTACCTTCCATAATGACAAGGCTACCATTCATTGGAAAAACAAAAATCTAGACAACAGACTACCTTCCATAATAACAAGGCTACTATCCATTGGAGTAACAAAAACATCGACAAGAAAATACATTCCATAATGAAAAGGCTAAAATCCATTGGAATAACAAAAATCTCGACAACAGACTACCATCCATAATGACAAGGCTACCATCCATTGAAGTAACAAAAATCTCGAAAATAGACTACCTTCCGTAATGACAAGGCTACCATCCATTGGAGTAACAAAAATCTCGACAACAGACAACCTTCCATAATGGCAAGGCTACCATCCATTTAACAAAAATCTCGAGAACAGACAACCTTCCATAATGATAATGCTACCATCCATTGGAGTAACAAAAATCTCGAAAATAGACTACCTTCCATAATGACTTGGCTACCATTCATTGGAGTAACAAAAATATGAACAATAGACTACCTTCCATAGTGACAAGTCTACCATCCATTAGAGTGACATAAATCACAACGACATACTACCTTCCATAATGACAATGCTAGCATCCATTGGAGTAACAAAAATCTCGACAACAGACGACCTTCCATAATGACAAGGCTACCATTCATTGGAAAAACAAAAATCTAGACAACAGACTACCTTCCATAATAACAAGGCTACTATCCATTGGAGTAACAAAAACATCGACAAAAAAATACATTCCATAATGAAAAGGCTACAATCCATTGGAATAACAAAAATCTCGACAATAGACTACCATCCATAATGACAAGGCTACCATCCATTGAAGTAAC
The DNA here is from genome assembly GCA_948472305.1 of Vicia faba. NCBI lineage: Eukaryota > Viridiplantae > Streptophyta > Magnoliopsida > Fabales > Fabaceae > Vicia > Vicia faba. Next base: position 654,365,406 of record OX451741.1, read on the forward strand.
AAAAATCTCGAAAACAGACTACCTTCCGTAATGACAAGGCTACCATCCATTGGAGTAACAAAAATCTCGACAACAGACAACCTTCCATAATGAAAATGCTACCATCCATTGGAGTAACAAAAATCCTGACAATAGACTACCTACAATAATGACAAGGCTACCATCCATTGGAGTAACAAAAATATGAACAACAGACTACCTTCCATAATGACAAGGCTACCATCCATTGGAGTAACAAAAATCTCGAAAACAGACTACCTTCCAAAATGACAAGGCTACCATCCATTGAAGTAACAAAAATCTCCAAAACAGACTACCTTCCTTAATGACAAGGCTACCATCCATTAGAGTAACAAAAATCTCGACAATAGACAACCTTCCATAATTATAATGCTACCATCCATTGGAGTAACAAAAATCTCGACAATAGACTACCTTCCATAATGACAAGGCTACCATCCATTGGAGTAACAAAAATATGAACAACATACTACCTTCCATAGTGACAAGGCTACCATCCATTGGAGTGACATAAATCACAACGACATACCACCTTCCATAATGACAACGCTAGCATCCATTGGAGTAACAAAAATTTCGACATTAGACTACCTTCCATAATGACAAAGCTACCATTCATTGAAATAACAAAAATCTAGACAACACACTACCTTCCATAATAACAAGGCTACTAGCCATTGGAGTAACAAAATCATCGACAACAGAATACGTTCCATAATGAAAAGGCTACAATCCATTGGAATAACAAAAATCTCGATAACAAACTACCATCCATAATGAAAAGGCTACCATCCATTGGAGTAACAAAAATCTCGAAAATAGACTACCTTCCGTAATGACAAGGCTACCATCCATTGGAGTAACAAAAATATCGACAACAGACAACCTTCCATAATGATAATGCTACCATCCATTGGAGTAACAAAAATCTCGACAATAGACTTCCTACCATAATGACAAGGCTACCATCCATTGGAGTAAAAAAATATGAACAACAAACTACCTTCCATAATGACAAGGCTACCATCCATTGGAGTAACAAAAATCTCGAAAATAGACTACCTTCAAAAATGACAAGGCTACCATCCATTGAAGTAACAAAAATCTCGAAAATAGACTAGTTTCCATAATTACAAGGCTACTATCCATTTGAGTGACAAAAATCTCGACAACAGACAACCTTCCATAATGATAATGCTACCATCCATTGGAGAAACAAAAATCTTGACAATAGACTACCTTCCACAATGACAAGGCTACCATCCATTGGAGTAACAAAAATATGAACAATAGACTACCTTCCATAGTGACAAAGCTACCATCCATTGGAGTGACATAAATCACAACGACATACTACCTTCCATAATGACAAAGCTAGCATCCATTGGAGTAACACAAATTTCGACATTAGACTACCTTCCATAATGACAAGGCTACCATTCATTGGAATAACAAAAATCTAGATAACACACTACCTTCAACAATAACAAGGCTCTTATCCATTGGAGAAATAAAACCATCGACAACAGAATACGTACCATAATGAAATGGCTACAATCCATTGGAATAACAAAAATCTCGACAACAAACTACCATCCATAATGAAAAGGCTACCGTCCATTGGAGTAACAAAAATCTCGAAAATATACTACCTTCCGTAATGACAAGGCTACCATCCATTGGAGTAACAAAAATCTCGACAACAGACAACCTTCCATATTGATAATGCTACCATCCATTGAAGTAACAAAAATCTCGACAATAGACTACCTACCATAATGATAAGGCTACCATCCATTGGAGTAACAAAAATATGAACAACAGAATACCTTCCATAATGACAAGGCTACCATCCATTGGAGTAACAAAAATCTCGAAACAAGACTACCTTGCATAATGACAAGGCTACCATCCATTGAAGTAACAAAAATCTCGAAAACAGACTACCTTCCATAATGACAAGGCTACCATCCATTGGAGTAACAAAAATCTCGAGAACAAACAACCTTCCATAATGATAATGCTACCATCCATTGGAGTAACAAAAATCTCGACAATAGACTACCTTCCATAATGACAAGGCTACCATCCATTGGAGTAACAAAAACATGAACAACAAACTACCTTCCCTACTTAGAAGGCTACCATCCATTGGAGTGACAGAAATCACAACGACATACTACCTTACATAATGAAAACGCTAGCATCAATTGGAGTAACAAATATCCCGACAACAGACTACCTTCCATAATGACAAGGCTACCATTTATTGGAATAACCAAAATCTAGACAATAGACTACCTTCCATAATAACAAGGCTACTATCCATTGGAGTAATAAAAACATCGAAAACATAATACGTTCCATAATGAAAAGGCTACAATCCATTGGAATAACAAAACTCTCGACAACAGACTACCATCCATAATGACAATGCTACCATCCATTGGAGTAACAAAAATCTTGAAAACAGACTACCTTCCGTAATGACAAGGTTACCATCCATTGGAGTAACAAAAATCTCGACAACAAACAACCTTCCATAATGATAATGCTACCATCCATTGGAGTAACAAAAATCTCAATAGACTACCTACCATAATGACAAGGCTACCATCCATTGGAGTAACAAAAATATGAACAACAAACTACCTTCCATAATGACAAGGCTACCATCCATTTGAGTAACAAAAATCTCGAAAATAGACTACATTCCATAATGACAATGCTACCATCCATTGGAATAACAAAAATCTCGACAACAAACTACCATCCATAATGAAAAGGCTACCATCCATTGGAGTAACAAAAATCTCGAAAATAGACTACCTTCCGTAATGACAAGGCTACCATCCATTGGAGTAACAAAAATATCGACAACAGACAACCTTCCATAATGATAATGCTACCATCCATTGGAGTAACAAAAATCTCGACAATAGACTTCCTACCATAATGACAAGGCTACCATCCATTGGAGTAACAAAAATATGAAGAACAAACTACCTTCCATAATGACAAGGCTATCATCCATTGGAGTAACAAAAATCTCGAAAATAGACTACCTTCCAAAATGACAAGGCTACCATCCATTGAAGTAACAAAAATCTCGAAAATAGACTAGTTTCCATAATTACAAGGCTACTATCCATTGGAGTGACAAAAATCTCGACAACAGACAACCTTCCATAATGATAATGCTACCATCCATTGGAGAAACAAAAATCTTGACAATAGACTACCTTCCATAATGATAAGGCTACCATCCATTGAAGTAACAAAAATACGAACAATAGACTACCTTCCATAGTGACAAAGCTACCATCCATTGGAGTGACAGAAATCACAACGACATACTACCTTCCATAAAGACAACGCTAGCATCCATTGGAGTAACAAAAATTTCGACATTAGACTACCTTCCATAATGACAAGGCTACCATTCATTGGAATAACAAAAATCTAGATAACACACTACCTTCAATAATAACAAGGCTATTATCCATTGGAGTAATAAAACCATCGACAACAGAATACGTACCATAATGAAATGGCTACAATCCATTGGAATAACAAAAATCTCGACCACAAACTACCATCCATAATGAAAAGGCTACCATCCATTGGAGTAACAAAAATCTTGACAACAGACTACCATCCATAATGACTATGCTACCATCCATTGGAGTAACAAAAATCTCGAAAACAGACTACCTTCCGTAATGACAAGGTTACCATCCATTGGAGTAACAAAAATCTCGACAACAAACAACCTTCCATATTGATAATGCTACCATCCATTGGAGTATCAAAAATCTTAATAGACTACCTACCATAATGACAAGGCTACCATCCATTGGAGTAACAAAAATATGAACAACAAACTACCTTCCATAATGACAAGGCTACCATCCATTTGAGTAACAAAAATCTCGAAAATAGACTACATTCCATAATGACAAGGCTACCATCCATTGGAGTAACAAAAATCTCCAAAACAGACTACCTTCCATAATGACAAGGCTACCATCCATTGGAGTAACAAAAATCTCGAAAACAGACTACCTTCCATAATGACAACGCTACCATCCATTGAAGTAACAAAAATCTCGAAAATAGACTACCTTCCATAATGACAAGGCTACCATTTATTGGAGTAACAAAAATCTCGAGAACAGACAACCTTCCATAATGATAATGCTACCATCCATTGGAGTAACAAAAATCTCGACAATAGACTACCTTCCATAATAACAAGGCTACCATCCATTGGAGTAACAAAAATATGAACAACAGACTACCTTCCATAGTTACAAGGCTACCATCCATTGGAGTTACAGAAATCACAACGACATGCTACCTTCCATAATGACAACGCTAGCATCAATTGGAGTAACAAAAATCTAGACAATAGACTACCTTCCATAATAACAAGGCTACTATCCATTAGAGTAACAAAAACATTGAAAACAGAATACGTTCCATAATGAAAAGGCTACAATCCATTGGAATAAAAAAAATCTCGACAACAGACTACCATCTATAATGACAAGGCTACCATCCATTGAAGTAACAAAAATCTCGAAAACAGACTACCTTCCGTAATGACAAGGCTACCATCCATTGGAGTAACAAAAATCTCGACAACAGACAATCTTCAGTAATGATAATGCTACCATCCATTGGAGTAACAAAAATCTCGACAATAGACTACCTACCATAATGATAAGGCTACCATCCATTGGAGTAACAAAAATATGAACAACAAAATACCTTCCATAATGACAAGGCTACCATCCATTGGAGTAAAACAAATCTCGAAAAAAGACTACCTTGCATAATGACAACGCTACCATCCATTGAAGTAACTAAAATCTCGAAAACAGACTACCTTCCATAATGACAAGGCTACCATCCATTGGAGTAACAAAAATCTCGAGAACAGAAAACCTTCCATAATGATGATGCTACCATCCATTGGAGTAACAAAAATCTCGACAATAGACTACCTTCCATAATGACAAGGCTAGCATCCATTGGAGTAACAAAAATATGAACAACAGACTACCTTCCCTACTTAGAAGGCTACCATCCATTGGAGTGACAGAAATCACAACGACATACTACCTTACATAATGAAAACGCTAGCATCAATTGGAGTAACAAAAATCCTGACAACAGACTACCTTCCATAATGACAAGGCTACCATTCATTGGAATAACCAAAATCTAGACAACATACTACCTTCCATAATAACAAGGTTACTATCCATTGGAGTAACAAAAACATCGAAAACAAAATACGTTCCATAATGAAAAGGCTACAATCCATTGGAATAACAAAACTCTCGACAACAGACTACCATCCATAATGACAAGGCTACCATCCATTGGAGTAACAAAAATCTCGATAACAGACTACCTTTCGTAATGACAAGGCTACCATCCATTGGAGTAACAAAAATCTCGACAACAAACAACCTTCCATAATGATAATGCTACCATCCATTGGAGTAACAAAAATCTCAATAGACTACCTACCATAATGACAAGGCTACCGTCCATTGGAGTAACAAAAATATGAACAACAAACTACCTTCCATAATGACAAGGCTACCATCCATTTGAGTAACAAAAATCTCGAAAATAGACTACATTCCATAATGACAAGGCTACCATTCATTGGAGTAACAAAAATCTCGAAAACAGACTACCTTCCATAATGACAAGGCTACCATCCATTGGAGTAGCAAAAATCTCGAAAACAGACTACCTTCCATAATGACAACGCTACCATCCATTGAAGTAACAAAAATCTCGAAAATAGACTACCTTCCATAATGACAAGGCTACCATCCATTGGAGTAACAAAAATCTCGAGAACAGACAACCTTCCATAATGATAATGCTACCATCCATTGGAGTAACAAAAATCTCGACAATAGACTACCTTCCATAATAACAAGGCTACCATCCATTGGAGTAACAAAAATATGAACAACAGACTACCTTCCATAGTTACAAGGCTACCATCCATTGGAGTGACAAAAATCACAACGACATGCTACCTTCCATAATGACAACGCTAGCATCAATTGGAGTAACAAAAATCTAGACAATAGACTACCTTCCATAATAACAAGGCTACTATCCATTAGAGTAACAAAAACATTGAAAACAGATTATGTTCCATAATGAAAAGGCTACAATCCATTGGAATAACAAAAATCTGGACAACAGACTACCATCCATAATGACAAGGCTACCATCCATTGGAGTAACAAAAATCTCGAAAATAGACTACCTTCCGTAATGACAAGACTTCTATCCATTGGAGTAACAAAAATCTCGACAACAGACAATCTTCAATAATGATAATGCTACCAACCATTGGAGTAACAAAAATCTCGACAACAGAAGATCTTCAACAATGATAATGCTACCAACCATTGGAGTAACAAAAATCTCGACAATAGACTACCTACAATAATGACAAGGCTACCATCCATCCGAGTAACAAAAATATGAACAGCAAACTACCTTCCATAATGACAAGGCTACCATCCATTGGAGTAACAAAAATCTCGAAAACAGACTACCTTCCGTAATGACAAGGCTACCATCCATTGGAGTAACAAAAATCTCGACAACAAACAACCTTCCATAATGATAATGCTACCATCCATTGGAGTAACAAAAATCTCGACAACAGAAGATCTTCAACAATGATAATGCTACCAACCATTGGAGTAACAAAAATCTCGACAATAGACTACCTACAATAATGACAAGGCTACCATCCATTGGAGTAACAAAAATATGAACAACAAACTACCTTCCATAATGACAAGGCTACCATCCACTGGAGTAACAAAAATCTCGAAAATAGACTACATTCCATAATGACAAGGCTACCATCCATTGGAGTAACAAAAATCTCGAAAACAGACTACCTTCCATAATGACAAGGCTACCATCCATTGGAGTAACAAAAATCTCGAAAAAAGACTACCTTCCATAATGACAATGCTACCATCCATTGAAGTAACAAAAATCTCGAAAATAGACTACCTTCCATAATGACAAGGCTACCATCCATTGGAGTAACAAAAATCTCGAGAACAGACAACCTTCCATAATGATAATGCTACCATCCATTGGAGTAACAAAAATCTAGACAATAGACTACCTTCCATAATGACAAGGCTACCATCCATTGGAGTAACAAAAATATGAACAACAGACTACCTTCCATAGTTACAAGGCTACCATCCATTGGAGTGACAGAAATCACAATGACATACTACCTTCCATAATGACAACGGTAGCATCAATTGGAGTAACAAAAATCTCAACAACAAACTACCTTCCATAATGACAAGGCTACCATTCATTGGAATAACCAAAATCTAGACAACATACTACCTTCCATAATAACAAGGCTACTATCCATTGGAGTAACAAAAACATCGAAAACAGAATACGTTCCATAATGAAAAGGCTACAATCCATTGGAATAACAAAAATCTCGACAACAGACTACCATCCATAATAACAAGGCTACCATCCATTGGAGTAACAAAAATCTCGAAAACAGACTACCTTCCGTAATGACAAGGCTACCATCCATTGGAGTAACAAAAATCTCGACAACAGACAACCTTCTATAATGATAATGCTACCATCCATTGGAGTCACAAAAATCTTGACAATAGACTACCTACCATAATGACAAGGCTACCATCCATTGGAGTAACAAAAATATGAACAGCAAACTACCTTCCATAATGACAAGGCTACCATCCACTGGAGTAACAAAAATCTCGAAAATAGACTACCTTCCATAATGACAAGGCTACCATCCATTGGAGTAACAAAAATCTCGAAAACAGACTACCTTCCATAATGACAAGGCTACCATCCATTGGAGTAACAAAAATCTCGACAACAGACAACCTTCCATAATGATAATGCTACCATCCATTGGAGTAACAAAAATCTCGACAATAGACTTCCTACCATAATGACAAGGCTACCATCCATTGGAGTAACAAAAATATGAACAACAAACTACCTTCCATAATGACAAGGCTACCATCCACTGGAGTAACAAAAATCTCGAAAATAGACTACATTCCATAATGACAAGGCTACCATCCATTGGAGTAACAAAAATCTCGAAAACAGACTACCTTCCATAATGACAAGGCTACCATCCATTGGAGTAACAAAAATCTCGAAAAAAGACTACCTTCCAAAATGACAACGCTACCATCCATTGAAGTAACAAAAATCTCGAAAATAGACTACCTTCCATAATGACAAGGCTACCATCCATTGGAGTAACAAAAATCTCGAGAACAGACAACCTTCCATAATGATAATGCTACCATCCATTGGAGTAACAAAAATCTCGACAATAGACTACCTTCCATAATGACAAGGCTACTATCCATTGGAGTAACAAAAATATGAACAACAGACTACCTTCCATAGTTACAAGGCTACCATCCATTGGAGTGACAGAAATCACAACGACATACTACCTTCCATAATAACAACGCTAGCATCAATTGGAGTAACAAAAATCTCAACAACAAACTACCTTCCATAATGACAAGGCTACCATTCATTGGAATAACCAAAATCTAGACAACATACTACCTTCCATAATAACAAGGCTATTATCCATTGGAGTAACAAAAACATCGAAAACAGAATACGTTCCATAATGAAAAGGCTACAATCCATTGGAATAACAAAAATCTCGACAACATACTACCATCCATAATGACAAGGCTACCATCCATTGGAGTAACAAAAATCTCGAAAACAGACTACCTTCCGTAATGACAAGGCTACCATCCATTGGAGTAACAAAAATCTCGACAATAGACAACCTTCAATAATGATAATGCTACCATCCATTGGAGTAACAAAAATCTTGACAATAGACTACCTACCATAATGACAAGGCTACCATCCATTGGAGTAACAAAAATATGAACGGCAAACTACCTTCCATAATGACAAGGCTACCATCCACTGGAGTAACAAAAATCTCGAAAATAGACTACCTTCCATAATGACAAGGCTACCATCCATTGGAGTAACAAAAATCTCGAAAACAGACTACCTTCCATAATGACAAGGCTACCATCCATTGGAGTAACAAAAATCTCGACAACAGACAACCTTCCATATTGATAATGCTACCATCCATTGGAGTAACAAAAATCTCGACAATAGACTACCTACCATAATGACAAGGCTACCATCCATTGGAGTAACAAAAATATGAACAACAAACTACCTTCCATAATGACAAGGCTACCATCCACTGGAGTAACAAAAATCTCGAAAATAGACTACATTCCATAATGACAAGTCTACCATCCATTGGAGTAACAAAAATCTCGAAAACAGACTACCTTCCATAATGACAAGGCTACCATCCATTGGAGTAACAAAAATCTCGAAAAAAGACTACCTTCCAAAATAACAACGCTACCATCCATTGAAGTAACAAAAATCTCGAAAACAGACTACCTTCCATAATGACAAGGCTACCATCCATTGGAGTAACAAAAATCTCGAGAACAGACAACCTTCCATAATGATAATGCTACCATCCATTGGAGTAAAAAAAATCTCGACAATAGACTACCTTCCATAATGACAAGGCTACCATCAATTGAAGTAACAAAAATATGAACAACAGACTACCTTCCATAGTTACAAGGCTACCATCCATTGGAGTGACAGAAATCACAACGACATACTACCTTCCATAATGACAACGCTAGCATCAATTGGAGTAACAAAAATCTCAACAACAAACTACCTTCCATAATGACAAGGCTACCATCCATTGGAGTAACAAAAATCTCGAAAACAGACTACCTTCCATAATGACAAGGGTACCATCCATTGGAGTAACAAAAACATCGAAAACAGAATACGTTCCATAATAATAAGGCTACAATCCATTGGAATAACAAAAATCTCGACAACAGACTACCATCCATAATGACAAGGCTACCATCCATTGGAGTAACAAAAATCTCGAAAACAGACTACCTTCCGTAATGACAAGGCTACCATCCATTGGAGTAACAAAAATCTCGACAACAGACAACCTTCAATAATGATAATGCTACCATCCATTGGAGTAACAAAAATCTTGACAATATACTACCTACCATAACGACAAGGCTACCATCCATTGGAGTAACAAAAATATGAACAACAGACTACCTTCCATAGTTACAAGGCTACCATCCATTGGAGTGACAGAAATCACAACGACATACTACCTTCCATAATGACAACGGTAGCATCAATTGGAGTAACAAAAATCTAAACAACAAACTACCTTCCATAATGACAAGGCTACCATTCATTGGAATAACCAAAATCTAGACAACATACTACCTTCCATAATAACAAGGCTACTATCCATTGGAGTAACAAAAACATCGAAAACACAATACGTTCCATAATGAAAAGGCTACAATCCATTAGAATAACAAAAATCTCGACAACAGACTACCATCCATAATGACAAGGCTACCATCCATTGGAGTAACAAAAATCTCGAAAACAGACTACCTTCCGTAATGACAAGGCTACCATCCATTGGAGTAACAAAAATCTCGACAACAGACAACCTTCAATAATGATAATGCTACCATCCATTGGAGTAACAAAAATCTTGACAATAGACTACCTACCATAATGACAAGGCTACCATCCATTGGAGTAACAAAAATATGAACAGCAAACTACCTTCCATAATGACAAGGCTACCATCCACTGGAGTAACAAAAATCTCGAAAATAGACTACCTTCCATAATGACAAGGCTACCATCCATTGGAGTAACAAAAATCTCGAAAACAGACTACCTTCCATAATGACAAGGCTACCATCCATTGGAGTAACAAAAATCTCGACAACAAACAACCTTCCAGATTGATAATGCTACCATCCATTGGAGTAACAAAAATCTCGACAATAGACTACCTACCATAATGACAAGGCTACCATCCATTGGAGTAAAAAAAATATGAACAACAAACTACCTTCCATAATGACAAGGCTACCATCCACTGGAGTAACAAAAATCTCGAAAATAGACTACATTCCATAATGATAAGGCTACCATCCATTGGAGTAACAAAACTCTCGAAAACAGACTACCTTCCATAATGACAAGGCTACCATCCATTGGAGTAACAAAAATCTCGAAAAAAGACTACCTTCCAAAATAACAACGCTACCATCCATTGAAGTAACAAAAATCTCGAAAACAGACTACCTTCCATAATGACAAGGCTACCATCCATTGGAGTAACAAAAATCTCGAGAACAGACAACCTTCCATAATGATAATGCTACCATCCATTGGAGTAACAAAAATCTCGACAATAGACTACCTTCCATAATGACAAGGCTACCATCAATTGGAGTAACAAAAATATGAACAACAGACTACCTTCCATAGTTACAAGGCTACCATCCATTGGAGTGACAGAAATCACAACGACATACTACCTTCCATAATGACAACGCTAGCATCAATTGGAGTAACAAAAATCTCAACAACAAACTACCTTCCATAATGACAAGGCTACCATTCATTGGAATAACCAAAATCTAGACAACATACTACCTTCCATAATAACAAGGCTTATATCCATTAGAGTAACAAAAACATCGAAAACAGAATACGTTCCATAATAATAAGGCTACAATCCATTGGAATAACAAAAATCTCGACAACAGGCTACCATCCATAATGCAAGGCTACCATCCATTGGAGTAACAAAAATCTCGAAAACAGACTACCTTCCGTAATGACAAGGCTACCATCCATTGGAGTAACAAAAATCTCGACAACAGACAACCTTCAATAATGATAATACTACCATCCATTGGAGTAACAAAAATCTTGACAATATACTACCTACCATAATGACAAGGCTACCATCCATTGGAGTAACAAAAATATGAACAAAAAACTACCTTCCATAATGACAAGGCTACCATCCACTAGAGTAACAAAAATCTCGAAAATAGACTACATTCCATAATGACAAGGCTACCATCCATTGGAGTAACAAAAATCTCGAAAACAGACTACCTTCCATAATGACAAGGCTACCATCCATTGGAGTAACAAAAATCTCGAGAACAGATAACCTTCCATAATGATAATGCTACCATCCATTGGAGTAACAAAAATCTCGACAATAGACTACCTTCCATAATGACAAGGCTACCATCCATTGGAGTAACAAAAATATGAACAACAGACTACCTTCCATAGTTACAAGGCTACCATCCATTGGAGTGACAGAAATCAAAACGACATACTACCTTCCATAATGACAACGGTAGCATCAATTGGAGTAACAAAAATCTCAACAACAAACTACCTTCCATAATGACAAGGCTACCATTCATTGGAATAACCAAAATCTAGACAACATACTACCTTCCATAATAACAAGGCTACTATCCATTGAAGTAACAAAAACATCGAAAACAGAATACGTTCCATAATGAAAAGGCTACAATCCATTGGAATAACAAAAATCTCGACAACAGACTACCATCCATAATGACAAGGCTACCATCCATTGGAGTAACAAAAATCTCGAAAACAAACTACCTTCCGTAATGACAAGGCTACCATCCATTGGAGTAACAAAAATCTCGACAACAGGCAACCTTCAATAATGATAATGCTACCATCCATTGGAGTAACAAAAATCTTGACAATAGACTACCTACCATAATGACAAGGCTACCATCCATTGGAGTAACAAAAATATGAACAGCAAACTACCTTCCATAATGACAAGGCTACCATCCACTGGAGTAACAAAAATCTCGAAAATAGGCTACCTTCCATAATGACAAGGCTACCATCCATTGGAGTAACAAAAATCTCGAAAACAGACTACCTTCCATAATGACAAGGCTACCATCCATTGGAGTAACAAAAATCTCGACAACAGACAACCTTCCATAATGATAATGCTACCATCCATTGGAGTAACAAAAATCTCGACAATAGACTACCTACCATAATGACAAGGCTACCATCCATTGGAGTAAAAAAAATATGAACAACAAACTACCTTCCATAATGACAAGGCTACCATCCACTGGAGTAACAAAAATGTTGAAAATAGACTAGATTCCATAATGACAAGGCTACCATCCATTGGAGTAACAAAAATCTCGAAAACAGACTACCTTCCATAATGACAAGGCTACCATCCATTGGAGTAACAAAAATCTCGAAAAAAGACTACCTTCCAAAATGACAACGCTACCATCCATTGAAGTAACAAAAATCTCGAAAACAGACTACCTTCCATAATGACAAGGCTACCATCCATTGGAGTAACAAAAATCTCGAGAACAGACAACCTTCCATAATGATAATGCTACCATCCATTGGAGTAACAAAAATCTCGACAATAGACTACCTCCCATAATGACAAGGCTACCATCAATTGGAGTAACAAAAATATGAACAACAGACTACCTTCCATAGTTACAAGGCTACCATCCATTGGAGTGATAGAAATCACAACGACATACTACCTTCCATAATGACAACGCTAGCATCAACTGGTGTAACAAAAATCTCAACAACAAACTACCTTCCATAATGACAAGGCTACCATTCATTGGAATAACCAAAATCTAGACAACATACTACCTTCCATAATAACAAGGCTACTATCCATTGGAGTAACAAAAACATCGAAAACAGAATACGTTCCATAATAATAAGGCTACAATCCATTGGAATAACAAAAATCTCGACAACAGACTACCATCCATAATGACAAGGCTACCATCCATTGGAGTAACAAAAATCTCGAAAACAGACTACCTTCCATAATGACAAGGCTACCATCCATTGGAGTAACAAAAATCTCGACAACAGACAACCTTCAATAATGATAATGCTACCATCCATTGGAGTAACAAAAATCTTGACAACAGACTACCTACCATAATGACAAGGCTACCATCCATTGGAGTAACAAAAATATGAACAAAAAACGACCTTCCATAATGACAAGGCTACCATCCACTAGAGTAACAAAAATCTCGAAAATAGACCACATTCCATAATGACAAGGCTACCATCCATTGGAGTAACAAAAATCTCGAAAAGAGACTACCTTCCATAATGACAAGGGTACCATCCATTGGAGTAACAAAAATCTCGAGAACAGACAACCTTCCATAATGATAATGCTACCATCCATTGGAGTAACAAAAATCTCGACAATAGACTACCTTCCATAATGACAAGGCTACCATCCATTGGAGTAACAAAAATATGAACAACAGACTACCTTCCATAGTTACAAGGCTACCATCCATTGGAGTGACAGAAATCACAACGACATACTACCTTCCATAATGACAACGGTAGCATCAATTGGAGTAACAAAAATCTCAACAACAAACTACCTTCCATAATGACAAGGCTACCATTCATTGGAATAACCAAAATCTAGACAACATACTACCTTCCATAATAACAAGGCTACTATCCATTGGAGTAAAAAAAACATCGAAAACAGCATACGTTCCATAATGAAAAGGCTACAATCCATTGGAATAACAAAAATCTCGACAACAGACTACCATCCATAATGACAAGGCTACCATCCATTGGAGTAACAAAAATCTCGAAAACAGACTACCTTCCGTAATGACAAGGCTACCATCCATTGGAGTAACAAAAATCTCGACAACAGACAACCTTCAATAATGATAATGCTACCATCCATTGGAGTAACAAAAATCTTGACAATAGACTACCTACCATAATGACAAGGCTACCATCCATTGGAGTAACAAAAATATGAACAGCAAACTACCTTCCATAATGACAAGGCTACCATCCATTGGAGTAACAAAAATCTCGAAAATAGACTACCTTCCATAATGACAAGGCTACCATCCATTGGAGTAACAAAAATCTCGAAAACAGACTACCTTCCATAATGACAAGGCTACCATCCATTGGAGTAACAAAAATCTCGACAACAGACAACCTTCCATAATGATAATGCTACCATCCATTGGAGTAAGAAAAATCTCGACAATAGACTACCTACAATAATGACAAGGCTACCATCCATTGGAGTAACAAAAATATGAACAACAAACTACCTTCAATAATGATAATGCTACCATCCATTGGAGTAACAAAAATCTTGACAATAGACTACCTACCATAATGACAAGGCTACCATCCATTGGAGTAACAAAAATATGAACAAAAAACGACCTTCCATAATGACAAGTCTACCATCCACTAGACTAACAAAAATCTCGAAAATAGACCACATTCCATAATGACAAGGCTACCATCCATTGGAGTAACAAAAATCTCGAAAACAGACTACCTTCCATAATGACAAGGGTACCATCCATTGGAGTAACAAAAATCTCGAGAACAGACAACCTTCCATAATGATAATGCTACCATCCATTGGAGTAACAAAAATCTCAACAATAGACTACCTTCCATAATGACAAGGCTACCATCCATTGGAGTAACAAAAATATGAACAACAAACTACCTTCCATAGTTACAAGGCTACCATCCATTGGAGTGACAGAAATCACAACGACATACTACCTTCCATAATGACAACGGTAGCATCAATTGGAGTAACAAAAATCTCAACAACAAACTACCTTCCATAATGACAAGGCTACCATTCATTGGAATAACCAAAATCTAGACAACATACTACCTTCCATAATAACAAGGCTACTATCCATTGGAGTAAAAAAAACATCGAAAACAGAATACGTTCCATAATGAAAAGGCTACAATCCATTGGAATAACAAAAATCTCGACAACAGACTACCATCCATAATGACAAGGCTACCATCCATTGGAGTAACAAAAATCTCGAAAACAGACTACCTTCCATAATGACAAGGCTACCATCCATTGGAGTAACAAAAATCTCGAAAACAGACTACCTTCCATAATGACAAGGCTACCATCCATTGGAGTAACAAAAATCTCGACAACAGACAACCTTCCATAATGATAATGCTACCATCCATTGGAGTAACAAAAATCTCGACAATAGACTACCTACCATAATGACAAGGCTACCATCCATTGGAGTAAAAAAAATATGAACAACAAACTACCTTCCATAATGACAAGGCTACCATCCACTGGAGTAACAAAAATGTTGAAAATAGACTAGATTCCATAATGACAAGGCTACCATCCATTGGAGTAACAAAAATCTCGAAAACAGACTACCTTCCATAATGACAAGGCTACCATCCATTGGAGTAACAAAAATCTCGAAAAAAGACTACCTTCCAAAATGACAACGCTACCATCCATTGAAGTAACAAAAATCTCGAAAACAGACTACCTTCCATAATGACAAGGCTACCATCCATTGGAGTAACAAAAATCTCGAGAACAGACAACCTTCCATAATGATAATGCTACCATCCATTGGAGTAACAAAAATCTCGACAATAGACTACCTCCCATAATGACAAGGCTACCATCAATTGGAGTAACAAAAATATGAACAACAGACTACCTTCCATAGTTACAAGGCTACCATCCATTGGAGTGATAGAAATCACAACGACATACTACCTTCCATAATGACAACGCTAGCATCAACTGGTGTAACAAAAATCTCAACAACAAACTACCTTCCATAATGACAAGGCTACCATTCATTGGAATAACCAAAATCTAGACAACATACTACCTTCCATAATAACAAGGCTACTATCCATTGGAGTAACAAAAACATCGAAAACAGAATACGTTCCATAATAATAAGGCTACAATCCATTGGAATAACAAAAATCTCGACAACAGACTACCATCCATAATGACAAGGCTACCATCCATTGGAGTAACAAAAATCTCGAAAACAGACTACCTTCCATAATGACAAGGCTACCATCCATTGGAGTAACAAAAATCTCGACAACAGACAACCTTCAATAATGATAATGCTACCATCCATTGGAGTAACAAAAATCTTGACAACAGACTACCTACCATAATGACAAGGCTACCATCCATTGGAGTAACAAAAATATGAACAAAAAACGACCTTCCATAATGACAAGGCTACCATCCACTAGAGTAACAAAAATCTCGAAAATAGACCACATTCCATAATGACAAGGCTACCATCCATTGGAGTAACAAAAATCTCGAAAAGAGACTACCTTCCATAATGACAAGGGTACCATCCATTGGAGTAACAAAAATCTCGAGAACAGACAACCTTCCATAATGATAATGCTACCATCCATTGGAGTAACAAAAATCTCGACAATAGACTACCTTCCATAATGACAAGGCTACCATCCATTGGAGTAACAAAAATATGAACAACAGACTACCTTCCATAGTTACAAGGCTACCATCCATTGGAGTGACAGAAATCACAACGACATACTACCTTCCATAATGACAACGGTAGCATCAATTGGAGTAACAAAAATCTCAACAACAAACTACCTTCCATAATGACAAGGCTACCATTCATTGGAATAACCAAAATCTAGACAACATACTACCTTCCATAATAACAAGGCTACTATCCATTGGAGTAAAAAAAACATCGAAAACAGCATACGTTCCATAATGAAAAGGCTACAATCCATTGGAATAACAAAAATCTCGACAACAGACTACCATCCATAATGACAAGGCTACCATCCATTGGAGTAACAAAAATCTCGAAAACAGACTACCTTCCGTAATGACAAGGCTACCATCCATTGGAGTAACAAAAATCTCGACAACAGACAACCTTCAATAATGATAATGCTACCATCCATTGGAGTAACAAAAATCTTGACAATAGACTACCTACCATAATGACAAGGCTACCATCCATTGGAGTAACAAAAATATGAACAGCAAACTACCTTCCATAATGACAAGGCTACCATCCATTGGAGTAACAAAAATCTCGAAAATAGACTACCTTCCATAATGACAAGGCTACCATCCATTGGAGTAACAAAAATCTCGAAAACAGACTACCTTCCATAATGACAAGGCTACCATCCATTGGAGTAACAAAAATCTCGACAACAGACAACCTTCCATAATGATAATGCTACCATCCATTGGAGTAACAAAAATCTCGACAATAGACTACCTACAATAATGACAAGGCTACCATCCATTGGAGTAACAAAAATATGAACAACAAACTACCTTCAATAATGATAATGCTACCATCCATTGGAGTAACAAAAATCTTGACAATAGACTACCTACCATAATGACAAGGCTACCATCCATTGGAGTAACAAAAATATGAACAAAAAACGACCTTCCATAATGACAAGTCTACCATCCACTAGACTAACAAAAATCTCGAAAATAGACCACATTCCATAATGACAAGGCTACCATCCATTGGAGTAACAAAAATCTCGAAAACAGACTACCTTCCATAATGACAAGGGTACCATCCATTGGAGTAACAAAAATCTCGAGAACAGACAACCTTCCATAATGATAATGCTACCATCCATTGGAGTAACAAAAATCTCAACAATAGACTACCTTCCATAATGACAAGGCTACCATCCATTGGAGTAACAAAAATATGAACAACAAACTACCTTCCATAGTTACAAGGCTACCATCCATTGGAGTGACAGAAATCACAACGACATACTACCTTCCATAATGACAACGGTAGCATCAATTGGAGTAACAAAAATCTCAACAACAAACTACCTTCCATAATGACAAGGCTACCATTCATTGGAATAACCAAAATCTAGACAACATACTACCTTCCATAATAACAAGGCTACTATCCATTGGAGTAAAAAAAACATCGAAAACAGAATACGTTCCATAATGAAAAGGCTACAATCCATTGGAATAACAAAAATCTCGACAACAGACTACCATCCATAATGACAAGGCTACCATCCATTGGAGTAACAAAAATCTCGAAAACAGACTACCTTCCGTAATGACAAGGCTACCATCCATTGGAGTAACAAAAATCTCGACAACAGACAACCTTCAATAATGATAATGCTACCATCCATTGGAGTAACAAAAATCTTGACAATAGACTACCTACCATAATGACAAGGCTACCATCCATTGGAGTAACAAAAATATGAACAAAAAACGACCTTCCATAATGACAAGTCTACCATCCACTAGAGTAACAAAAATCTCGAAAATAGACTACATTCCATAATGACAAGGCTACCATCCATTGGAGTAACAAAAATCTCGAAAACAGACTACCTTCCATAATGACAAGGCTACCATCCATTGGAGTAACAAAAATCTCGACAACAGACAACCTTCCATAATGATAATGCTACCATCCATTGGAGTAACAAAAATCTCGACAATAGACTACCTACAATAATGACAAGGCTACCATCCATTGGAGTAACAAAAATATGAACAACAAACTACCTTCCATAATGACAAGGCTACCACCCACTGGAGTAACAAAAATCTCGAAAATAGACTACATTCCATAATGACAAGGCTACCATCCATTGGGGTAACAAAAATCTCGAAAACAGACTACCTTCCATAATGACAAGGCTACCATCCATTGGAGTAACAAAAATCTCGAAAAAAGACTACCTTCCAAAATGACAACGCTACCATCCATTGAAGTAACAAAAATCTCGAAAACAGACTACCTTCCATAATGACAAGGCTACCATCCATTGGAGTAACAAAAATCTCGAGATCGGACAACCTTCCATAATGATAATGCTACCATCCATTGGAGGAACAAAAATCTCGACAATACACTACCTTCCATAATGACAAGGCTACTATCCATTGGAGTAACAAAAATATGAACAACAGACTACCTTCCATAATTACAAGGCTACCATCCATTGGAGTGACAGAAATCACAACGACATACTACCTTCCATAATGACAATGCTAGCATCAATTGGAGTAACAAAAATCTCAACAACAAACTACCTTCCATAATGACAAGGCTACCATTCATTGGAATAACCAAAATCTAGACAACATATTACCTTCCATAATAACAAGGCTACTATCCATTGGAGTAACAAAAACATCGAAAACAGAATACGTTCCATAATAATAAGGCTACAATCCATTGGAATAACAAAAATCTCGACAACAGACTACCATCCATAATGACAAGGCTACCATCCATTGGAGTAACAAAAATCTCGAAAACAGACTACCTTCCGTAATGACAAGGCTACCATCCATTGGAGTAACAAAAATCTCGACAACAGACAACCTTCAATAATGATAATGCTACCATCCATTGGAGTAACAAAAATCTTGACAATAGACTACCTACCATAATGACAAGGCTACCATCCATTGGAGTAACAAAAATATGAACAAAAAACGACCTTCCATAATGACAAGGCTACCATCCACTAGAGTAACAAAAATCTCGAAAATAGACTACATTCCATAATGACAAGGCTACCATCCATTGGAGTAACAAAAATCTCGAAAACAGACTACCTTCCATAATGACAAGGCTACCATCCATTGGAGTAACAAAAATCTCGAGAACAGACAACCTTCCATAATGATAATGCTACCATCCATTGGAGTAACAAAAATCTCGACAATAGACTACCTTCCATAATGACAAGGCTACCATCCATTGGAGTAACAAAAATATGAACAACAGACTACCTTCCATAGTTTCAAGGCTACCATCCATTGGAGTGACAGAAATCACAACGACATACTACCTTCCATAATGACAACGGTAGCATAAATTGGAGTAACATAAATCTCAACAACAAACTACCTTCCATAATGACAAGGCTACCATTCATTGGAATAACCAAAATCTAGACAACATACTACCTTCCATAATAACAAGGCTATTATCCATTGGAGTAACAAAAACATCGAAAACAGAATACGTTCCATAATGAAAAGGCTACAATCCATTGGAATAACAAAAATCTCGACAACAGACTACCATCCATAATGACAAGGCTACCATCCATTGGAGTAACAAAAATCTCGAAAACAGACTACCTTCCGTAATGACAAGGCTACCATCCATTGGAGTAACAAAAATCTCGACAACAGACAACCTTCAATAATGATAATGCTACCATCCATTGGAGTAACAAAAATCTTGACAATAGACTACCTACCATAATGACAAGGCTACCATCCATTGGAGTAACAAAAATATGAACAACAAACTACCTTCCATAATGACAAGGCTACCATCCACTGGAGTAACAGAAATCTCGAAAATAGACTACATTCCATAATGACAAGGCTACCATCCATTGGAGTAACAAAAATCTCGAAAACAGACTACCTTCCATAATGACAAGGCTACCATCCATTGGAGTAACAAAAATCTCGACAACAGACAACCTTCCATAATGATAATGCTACCATCCATTGGAGTAACAAAAATCTCGACAATAGACTACCTACAATAATGACAAGGCTACCATCCATTGGAGTAACAAAAATATGAACAACAAACTACCTTCCATAATGACAAGGCTACCATCCACTGGAGTAACAAAAATCTCGAAAATAGACTACATTCCATAATGACAAGGCTACCATCCATTGGGGTAACAAAAATCTCGAAAACAGACTACCTTCCATAATGACAAGGCTACCATCCATTGGAGTAACAAAAATCTCGAAAAAAGACTACCTTCCAAAATGACAACGCTACCATCCATTGAAGTAACAAAAATCTCGAAAACAGACTACCTTCCATAATGACAAGGCTACCATCCATTGGAGTAACAAAAATCTCGAGATCGGACAACCTTCCATAATGATAATGCTACCATCCATTGGAGGAACAAAAATCTCGACAATAGACTACCTTCCATAATGACAAGGCTACTATCCATTGGAGTAACAAAAATATGAACAACAGACTACCTTCCATAATTACAAGGCTACCATCCATTGGAGTGACAGAAATCACAACGACATACTACCTTCCATAATGACAATGCTAGCATCAATTGGAGTAACAAAAATCTCAACAACAAACTACCTTCCATAATGACAAGGCTACCATTCATTGGAATAACCAAAATCTAGACAACATATTACCTTCCATAATAACAAGGCTACTATCCATTGGAGTAACAAAAACATCGAAAACAGAATACGTTCCATAATAATAAGGCTACAATCCATTGGAATAACAAAAATCTCGACAACAGACTACCATCCATAATGACAAGGCTACCATCCATTGGAGTAACAAAAATCTCGAAAACAGACTACCTTCCGTAATGACAAGGCTACCATCCATTGGAGTAACAAAAATCTCGACAACAGACAACCTTCAATAATGATAATGCTACCATCCATTGGAGTAACAAAAATCTTGACAATAGACTACCTACCATAATGACAAGGCTACCATCCATTGGAGTAACAAAAATATGAACAAAAAACGACCTTCCATAATGACAAGGCTACCATCCACTAGAGTAACAAAAATCTCGAAAATAGACTACATTCCATAATGACAAGGCTACCATCCATTGGAGTAACAAAAATCTCGAAAACAGACTACCTTCCATAATGACAAGGCTACCATCCATTGGAGTAACAAAAATCTCGAGAACAGACAACCTTCCATAATGATAATGCTACCATCCATTGGAGTAACAAAAATCTCGACAATAGACTACCTTCCATAATGACAAGGCTACCATCCATTGGAGTAACAAAAATATGAACAACAGACTACCTTCCATAGTTTCAAGGCTACCATCCATTGGAGTGACAGAAATCACAACGACATACTACCTTCCATAATGACAACGGTAGCATAAATTGGAGTAACATAAATCTCAACAACAAACTACCTTCCATAATGACAAGGCTACCATTCATTGGAATAACCAAAATCTAGACAACATACTACCTTCCATAATAACAAGGCTATTATCCATTGGAGTAACAAAAACATCGAAAACAGAATACGTTCCATAATGAAAAGGCTACAATCCATTGGAATAACAAAAATCTCGACAACAGACTACCATCCATAATGACAAGGCTACCATCCATTGGAGTAACAAAAATCTCGAAAACAGACTACCTTCCGTAATGACAAGGCTACCATCCATTGGAGTAACAAAAATCTCGACAACAGACAACCTTCAATAATGATAATGCTACCATCCATTGGAGTAACAAAAATCTTGACAATAGACTACCTACCATAATGACAAGGCTACCATCCATTGGAGTAACAAAAATATGAACAACAAACTACCTTCCATAATGACAAGGCTACCATCCACTGGAGTAACAGAAATCTCGAAAATAGACTACATTCCATAATGACAAGGCTACCATCCATTGGAGTAACAAAAATCTCGAAAACAGACTACCTTCCATAATGACAAGGCTACCATCCATTGGAGTAACAAAAATCTCGAAAAAAGACTACCTTCCAAAATGACAACGCTACCATCCATTGAAGTAACAAAAATCTCGAAAACAGACTACCTTCCATAATGACAAGGCTACCATCCATTGGAGTAACAAAAATCTCGAGATCGGACAACCTTCCATAATGATAATGCTACCATCCATTGGAGTAACAAAAATCTCGACAATAGACTACCTTCCATAATGACAAGGCTACTATCCATTGGAGTAACAAAAATATGAACAACAGACTACCTTCCATAATTACAAGGCTACCATCCATTGGAGTGACAGAAATCACAACGACATACTACCTTCCATAATGACAATGCTAGCATCAATTGGAGTAACAAAAATCTCAACAACAAACTACCTTCCATAATGACAAGGCTACCATTCATTGGAATTACCAAAATCTAGACAACATATTACCTTCCATAATAACAACGCTACTATCCATTGGAGTAACAAAAATCTCGACAACAGACAACCTTCCATAATGATAATTCTACCATCCATTGGAGTAACAAAAATCTCGACAATAGACTACCTACAATAATGACAAGGCTACCATCCATTGGAGTAACAAAAATATGAACAACAAACTACCTTCCATAATGACAAGGCTACCATCCACTGGAGTAACAAAAATCTCGAAAATAGACTACATTCCATAATGACAAGGCTACCATCCATTGGAGTAACAAAAATCTCGAAAACAGACTACCTTCCATAATGACAAGGCTACCATCCATTGGAGTAACAAAAATCTCGAAAAAAGACTACCTTCCAAAATGACAACGCTACCATTCATTGAAGTAACAAAAATCTCGAAAACAGACTACCTTCCATAATGACAAGGCTACCATCCATTGGAGTAACAAAAATCTCGAGATCGGACAACCTTCCATAATGATAATGCTACCATCCATTGGAGGAACAAAAATCTCGACAATAGACTACCTTCCATAATGACAAGGCTACTATCCATTGGAGTAACAAAAATATGAACAACAGACTACCTTCCATAATTACAAGGCTACCATCCATTGGAGTGACAGAAATCACAACGACATACTACCTTCCATAATGACAATGCTAGCATCAATTGGAGTAACAAAAATCTCAACAACAAACTACCTTCCATAATGACAAGGCTACCATTCATTGGAATAACCAAAATCTAGACAACATATTACCTTCCATAATAACAAGGCTACT
Source organism: Vicia faba (assembly GCA_948472305.1). NCBI lineage: Eukaryota > Viridiplantae > Streptophyta > Magnoliopsida > Fabales > Fabaceae > Vicia > Vicia faba. Next base: position 654,390,160 of record OX451741.1, read on the forward strand.
ATCCATTGGAGTAACAAAAACATCGAAAACAGAATACGTTCCATAATAATAAGGCTACAATCCATTGGAATAACAAAAATCTCGACAACAGACTACCATCCATAATGACAAGGCTACCATCCATTGGAGTAACAAAAATCTCGAAAACAGACTACCTTCCGTAATGACAAGGCTACCATCCATTGGAGTAACAAAAATCTCGACAACAGACAACCTTCAATAATGATAATGCTACCATCCATTGGAGTAACAAAAATCTTGACAATAGACTACCTACCATAATGACAAGGCTACCATCCATTGGAGTAACAAAAATATGAACAAAAAACGACCTTCCATAATGACAAGTCTACCATCCACTAGAGTAACAAAAATCTCGAAAATAGACTACATTCCATAATGACAAGGCTACCATCCATTGGAGTAACAAAAATCTCGAAAACAGACTACCTTCCATAATGACAAGGCTACCATCCATTGGAGTAACAAAAATCTCGACAACAGACAACCTTCCATAATGATAATGCTACCATCCATTGGAGTAACAAAAATCTCGACAATAGACTACCTACAATAATGACAAGGCTACCATCCATTGGAGTAACAAAAATATGAACAACAAACTACCTTCCATAATGACAAGGCTACCATCCACTGGAGTAACAAAAATCTCGAAAATAGACTACATTCCATAATGACAAGGCTACCATCCATTGGAGTAACAAAAATCTCGAAAACAGACTACCTTCCATAATGACAAGGCTACCATCCATTGGAGTAACAAAAATCTCGAAAAAAGACTACCTTCCAAAATGACAACGCTACCATCCATTGAAGTAACAAAAATCTCGAAAACAGACTACCTTCCATAATGACAAGGCTACCATCCATTGGAGTAACAAAAATCTCGAGATCGGACAACCTTCCATAATGATAATGCTACCATCCATTGGAGGAACAAAAATCTCGACAATAGACTACCTTCCATAATGACAAGGCTACTATCCATTGGAGTAACAAAAATATGAACAACAGACTACCTTCCATAATTACAAGGCTACCATCCATTGGAGTGACAGAAATCACAACGACATACTACCTTCCATAATGACAATGCTAGCATCAATTGGAGTAACAAAAATCTCAACAACAAACTACCTTCCATAATGACAAGGCTACCATTCATTGGAATAACCAAAATCTAGACAACATATTACCTTCCATAATAACAAGGCTACTATCCATTGGAGTAACAAAAACATCGAAAACAGAATACGTTCCATAATAATAAGGCTACAATCCATTGGAATAACAAAAATCTCGACAACAGACTACCATCCATAATGACAAGGCTACCATCCATTGGAGTAACAAAAATCTCGAAAACAGACTACCTTCCGTAATGACAAGGCTACCATCCATTGGAGTAACAAAAATCTCGACAACAGACAACCTTCAATAATGATAATGCTACCATCCATTGGAGTAACAAAAATCTTGACAATAGACTACCTACCATAATGACAAGGCTACCATCCATTGGAGTAACAAAAATATGAACAGCAAACTACCTTCCATAATGACAAGGCTACCATCCACTGGAGTAACAAAAATCTCGAAAACAGACTACCTTCCATAATGACAAGGCTACCATCCATTGGAGTAACAAAAATCTCGAGAACAGACAACCTTCCATAATGATAATGCTACCATCCATTGGAGTAACAAAAATCTCGACAATAGACTACCTTCCATAATGACAAGGCTACCATTCGTTGGAGTAACAAAAATATGAACAACAGACTACCTTCCATAGTTACAAGGCTACCATCCATTGGAGTGACAGAAATCACAACGACATACTACCTTCCATAATGACAACGGTAGCATCAATTGGAGTAACATAAATCTCAACAACAAACTACCTTCCATAATGACAAGGCTACCATTCATTGGAATAACCAAAATCTAGACAACATACTACCTTCCATAATAACAGGGCTATTATCCATTGGAGTAACAAAAACATCGAAAACAGAATACGTTCCATAATGAAAAGGCTACAATCCATTGGAATAACAAAAATCTCGACAACAGACTACCATCCATAATGACAAGGCTACCATCCATTGGAGTAACAAAAATCTCGAAAACAGACTACCTTCCGTAATGACAAGGCTACCATCCATTGGAGTAACAAAAATCTCGACAACAGACAACCTTCAATAATGATAATGCTACCATCCATTGGAGTAACAAAAATCTTGACAATAGACTACCTACCATAATGACAAGGCTACCATCCATTGGAGTAACAAAAATATGAACAGCAAACTACCTTCCATAATGACAAGGCTACCATCCACTGGAGTAACAAAAATCTCGAAAATAGACTACATTCCATAATGACAAGGCTACCATCCATTGGAGTAACAAAAATCTCGAAAACAGACTACCTTCCATAATGACAAGGCTACCATCCATTGGAGTAACAAAAATCTCGAAAAAAGACTACCTTCCAAAATGACAACGCTACCATCCATTGAAGTAACAAAAATCTCGAAAACAGACTACCTTCCATAATGACAAGGCTACCATCCATTGGAGTAACAAAAATCTCGAGATCGGACAACCTTCCATAATGATAATCCTACCATCCATTGGAGTAACAAAAATCTCGACAATAGACTACCTTCCATAATGACAAGGCTACTATCCATTGGAGTAACAAAAATATGAACAACAGACTACCTTCCATAATTACAAGGCTACCATCCATTGGAGTGACAGAAATCACAACGACATACTACCTTCCATAATGACAATGCTAGCATCAATTGGAGTAACAAAAATCTCAACAACAAACTACCTTCCATAATGACAAGGCTACCATTCATTGGAATTACCAAAATCTAGACAACATATTACCTTCCATAATAACAAGGCTACTATCCATTGGAGTAACAAAAACATCGAAAACAGAATACGTTCCATAATAATAAGGCTACAATCCATTGGAATAACAAAAATCTCGACAACAGACTACCATCCATAATGACAAGGCTACCATCCATTGGAGTAACAAAAATCTCGAAAACAGACTACCTTCCGTAATGACAAGGCTACCATCCATTGGAGTAACAAAAATCTCGACAACAGACAACCTTCAATAATGATAATGCTACCATCCATTGGAGTAACAAAAATCTTGACAATAGACTACCTACCATAATGACAAGGCTACCATCCATTGGAGTAACAAAAATATGAACAGCAAACTACCTTCCATAATGACAAGGCTACCATCCACTGGAGTAACAAAAATCTCGAAAACAGACTACCTTCCATAATGACAAGGCTACCATCCATTGGAGTAACAAAAATCTCGAGAACAGACAACCTTCCATAATGATAATGCTACCATCCATTGGAGTAACAAAAATCTCGACAATAGACTACCTTCCATAATGACAAGGCTACCATTCATTGGAGTAACAAAAATATGAACAACAGACTACCTTCCATAGTTACAAGGCTACCCTCCATTGGAGTGACAGAAATCACAACGACATACTACCTTCCATAATGACAACGGTAGCATCAATTGGAGTAACATAAATCTCAACAACAAACTACCTTCCATAATGACAAGGCTACCATTCATTGGAATAACCAAAATCTAGACAACATACTACCTTCCATAATAACAGGGCTATTATCCATTGGAGTAACAAAAACATCGAAAACAGAATACGTTCCATAATGAAAAGGCTACAATCCATTGGAATAACAAAAATCTCGACAACAGACTACCATCCATAATGACAAGGCTACCATCCATTGGAGTAACAAAAATCTCGAAAACAGACTACCTTCCGTAATGACAAGGCTACCATCCATTGGAGTAACAAAAATCTCGACAACAGACAACCTTCAATAATGATAATGCTACCATCCATTGGAGTAACAAAAATCTTGACAATAGACTACCTACCATAATGACAAGGCTACCATCCATTGGAGTAACAAAAATATGAACAGCAAACTACCTTCCATAATGACAAGGCTACCATCCACTGGAGTAACAAAAATCTCGAAAATAGACTACATTCCATAATGACAAGGCTACCATCCATTGGAGTAACAAAAATCTCGAAAACAGACTACCTTCCATAATGACAAGGCTACCATCCATTGGAGTAACAAAAATCTCGAAAAAAGACTACCTTCCAAAATGACAACGCTACCATCCATTGAAGTAACAAAAATCTCGAAAACAGACTACCTTCCATAATGACAAGGCTACCATCCATTGGAGTAACAAAAATCTCGAGATCGGACAACCTTCCATAATGATAATCCTACCATCCATTGGAGTAACAAAAATCTCGACAATAGACTACCTTCCATAATGACAAGGCTACTATCCATTGGAGTAACAAAAATATGAACAACAGACTACCTTCCATAATTACAAGGCTACCATCCATTGGAGTGACAGAAATCACAACGACATACTACCTTCCATAATGACAATGCTAGCATCAATTGGAGTAACAAAAATCTCAACAACAAACTACCTTCCATAATGACAAGGCTACCATTCATTGGAATTACCAAAATCTAGACAACATATTACCTTCCATAATAACAAGCCTACTATCCATTGGAGTAACAAAAACATCGAAAACAAAATACGTTCCATAATAATAAGGCTACAATCCATTGGAATAACAAAAATCTCGACAACAGACTACCATCCATAATGACAAGGCTACCATCCATTGGAGTAACAAAAATCTCGAAAACAGACTACCTTCCGTAATGACAAGGCTACTATCCATTGGAGTAACAAAAATCTCGACAACAGACAACCTTCAATAATGATAATGCTATCATCCATTGGAGTAACAAAAATCTTGACAATAGACTACCTACCATAATGACAAGGCTACCATCCATTGGAGTAACAAAAATATGAACAAAAAACTACCTTCCATAATGACAAGGCTACCATCCACTAGAGTAACAAAAATCTCGAAAATAGACTACATTCCATAATGACAAGGCTACCATCCATTGGAGTAACAAAAATCTCGAAAACAGACTACCTTCCATAATGACAAGGCTACCATCCATTGGAGTAACAAAAATCTCGAAAAAAGACTACCTTCCATAATGACAACGCTACCATCCATTGAAGTAACAAAAATCTCGAAAACAGACTACCTTCCATAATGACAAGGCTACCGTCCATTGGATTAACAAAAATCTCGAGAAGAGACAACCTTCCATAATGATAATGCTACCATCCATTGGAGTAACAAAAATCTCGACAATAGACTACCTTCCATAATGACAAGGCTACCATCAATTGGAGTAACAAAAATATGAACAACAGACTACCTTCCATAGTTACAAGGCTACCATCCATTGGAGTGACAGAAATCACAACGACATACTACCTTCCATAATGACAACGCTAGCATCAATTGGAGTAACAAAAATCTCTACAACAGACTACCTTCCATAATGACAAGGCTACCATTCATTGGATTAACCAACATCTAGACAACAGACTACCTTCCATAATAACAAGGCTATTATCCATTGGAGTAACAAAAACATCGAAAACAGAATACGTTCCATAATGAAAAGGCTACAATCCGTTGGAATAACAAAAATATCGACAATAGACTACCATCCATAATGACAAGGCTACCATCCATTGGAGTAACAAAAATCTCGAAAACAGACTACCTTCCGTAATGACAAGGCTACCATCCATTGGAGTAACAAAAATCTCGACAACAGACAACCTTCCCTAATGATAATGCTACCATCCATTGGAGTAACAAAAATCTCGGCAATAGACTACCTACCATAATGACAAGGCTACCATCCATTGGAGTAACAAAAATATGAACAACAAACTACCTTCCATAATGATAAGGCTACCCTCCATTGGAGTAACAAAAATATCGAAAACAGACTACCTTCCATAATGACAAGGCTACCATCCATTGGAGTAACAAAAATCTCGAAAACAGACTACCTTCCATAATGACAAGGCAAACATCCATTGGAGTAACAAAAATATCGACAACAGACAAACTTCCTTAATGATAATGCTACCACCCATTGGAGTAACAAAAATCTTGACAACAGACAACCTTTCATAATGATAATGCTACCATCCATTGGAGTAACAAAAATCTAGACAATAGACTTCCTTCCATAATGACAAGGCTACCATCCATTGGAGTAAAAAAAATATGAACAACACACTACCTTCCATAGTTACGAGGCTACAATCCATTGGAGTGACAGAAATCACAACGACTACTACCTTCCATAATGACAACGCTAGCATTCATTGGAGTAACAAAAATCTCGGCAACAGACTACCTTCCATAATGACAAGGCTACTATCCATTGGAGTCACAAAAACATCGACAACAGAATACGTTCCATAATGAAAAGGCTACAATCCATTGGAATAACAAAAATCTCAACAATAGACTACCATCCCTAATGACAAGGCTACCATCCATTGGAGTAACAAAAATCTTGAAAACAGACTACCTTCCGTATTGACAAGTCTACCATCCATTGGAGTAACAAAAATATCGACAACAGACAACCTTCCAAAATGATAATGCTACCATCCATTGGAGTAACAAAAATCTCGACAATAGACTACCTACCATAATGATAAGGCTACCATCCATTGGAGTAACAAAAATATGAACAACAAACTACCTTCCATAATGACTAGGCTACCATCCATTGGAGTAACAAAAATCTCGAAAACAGACTACCTTCCATAATGGCAAGGCTACCATCCATTAAAGTAACAAAAATATCGAAAATAGACTACCTTCCATAATGACAAGGCTACCATCCATTGGAGTAACAAAAATCTCGACAACAGATAAACTTCCATAATGATAATGCTACCATCCATTGGAGTAACAAAAATCTCGACAACAGACAACCTTCCATAATGACAATGCTACGATCCATTGAAGTAACAAATATCTCGAAAACGGACTACCTTCCATAATGACAAGGCTACCATCCATTGGAGTAACAAAAATCTCGAGAACAGACAACCTTCTATAATGATAATGCTACCATCCATTGGAATAACAAAAATCTCGACAATAGACTACCTTCCATAATGACAAGGCTACCATCAATTGGAGTAACAAAAATATGAACAACAGACTACCTTCCATAGTTACAAGGCTACCATCCATTGGAGTGACAGAAATCACAACGACACACTACCTTCCATAATGACAACGCTAGCATCAATTGGAGTAACAAAAATCTCAACAACAAACTACCTTCCATAATGACAAGGCTACCATTCATTGGAATAACCAAAATCTAGACAACATACTACCTTCCATAATAACAAGGCTACTATCCATTGGAGTAACAAAAACATCGAAAACAGAATACGTTCCATAATAATAAGGCTACAATCCATTGGAATAACAAAAATCTCGACAACAGACTACCATCCATAATGACAAGGCTACCATCCATTGGAGTAACAAAAATCTCGAAAACAGACTACCTTCCGTAATGACAAGGCTACCATCCATTGGAGTAACAAAAATCTCGACAACAGACAACCTTCAATAATGATAATGCTACCATCCATTGGAGTAACAAAAATCTTGACAATAGACTACCTACCATAATGACAAGGCTACCATCCATTGGAGTAACAAAAATATGAACAAAAAACTACCTTCCATAATGACAAGGCTTCCATCCACTAGAGTAACAAAAATCTCGAAAATAGACTACATTCCATAATGACAAGGCTACCATCCATTGGAGTAACAAAAATCTCGAAAACAGACTACCTTCCATAATGACAAGGCTACCATCCATTGGAGTAACAAAAATCTCGAGAACAGACAACCTTCCATAATGATAATGCTACCATCCATTGGAGTAACAAAAATCTCGACAATAGACTACCTTCCATAATGACAAGGCTACCATCCATTGGAGTAACAAAAATATGAACAACAGACTACCTTCCATAGTTACAAGGCTACCATCCATTGGAGTGACAGAAATCACAACGACATACTACCTTCCATAATGACAACGGTAGCATCAATTGGAGTAACAAAAATCTCAACAACAAACTACCTTCCATAATGACAAGGCTACCATTCATTGGAATAACCAAAATCTAGACAACATACTACCTTACATAATAACAAGGCTACTATCCATTGGAGTAACAAAAACATCGAAAACAGAATACGTTCCATAATGAAAAGGCTACAATCCATTGGAATAACAAAAATCTCGACAACAGACTACCATCCATAATGACAAGGCTACCATCCATTGGAGTAACAAAAATCTCGAAAACAGACTACCTTCCGTAATGACAAGGCTACCATCCATTGGAGTAACAAAAATCTCGACAACAGACAACCTTCAATAATGATAATGCTACCATCCATTGGAGTAACAAAAATCTTGACAATAGACTACCTACCATAATGACAAGGCTACCATCCATTGGAGTAACAAAAATATGAACAAAAAACAACCTTCCATAATGACAAGGCTACCATCCACTAGAGTAACAAAAATCTCGAAAATAGACTACATTCCATAATGACAAGGCTACCATCCATTGGAGTAACAAAAATCTCGAAAACAGACTACCTTCCATAATGACAAGGCTACCATCCATTGGAGTAACAAAAATCTCGAAAAACGACTACCTTCCATAATGACAACGCTACCATCCATTGAAGTAACAAAAATCTCGAAAACAGACTACCTTCCATAATGACAAGGCTACCGTCCATTGGAGTAACAAAAATCTCGAGAACAGACAACCTTCCATAATGATAATGCTACCATCCATTGGAGTAACAAAAATCTCGACAATAGACTACCTTCCATAATGACAAGGCTACCATCAATTGGAGTAACAAAAATATGAACAACAGACTACCTTCCATAGTTACAAGGCTACCATCCATTGGAGTGACAGAAATCACAACGACATACTACCTTCCATAATGACAACGCTAGCATCAATTGGAGTAACAAAAATCTCGACAACAGACTAACTTCCATAATGACAAGTCTACCATTCATTGGATTAACCAACATCTAGACAACAAACTACCTTCCATAATAACAAGGCTATTATCCATTGGAGTAACAAAAACATCGAAAACAGAATACGTTCCATAATGAAAAGGCTACAATCCATTGGAATAACAAAAATATCGACAACAAACTACCATCCATAATGACAAGGCTACCATCCATTGGAGTAACAAAAATCTCGAAAACAGAATACCTTCCGTAATGACAAGGCTACCATCCATTGGAGTAACAAAAATCTTGACAACAGACAACCTTCCCTAATGATAATGCTACCATCCATTGGAGTAACAAAAATCTCGGCAATAGACTACCTACCATAATGACAAGGCTACCATCCTTTGGAGTAACAAAAATATGAACAACAAACTACCTTCCATGATGACAAGGCTACCCTCCATTGGAGTAACAAAAATATCGAAAACAGACTACCTTCCATAATGACAAGTCTACCATCCATTGGAGTAACAAAAATCTCGAAAACAGACTACCTTCCATAATGACAAGGCAAACATCCATTGGAGTAACAAAAATATCGACAACAGACAAACTTCCTTAATGATAATGCTACCACCCATTGGAGTAACAAAAATCTCGACAACAGACAACCTTTCATAATGATAATGCTACCATCCATTGGAGTAACAAAAATCTACACAATAGACTGCCTTCCATAATGACAAGGCTACCATCCATTGAAGTAACAAAAATATGAACAACATACTACCTTCCATAGTTACGAGGCTACAATCCATTGGAGGGACAGAAATCACAACGACATACTACCTTCCATAATGACAACGCTAGCATTCATTGGAGTAACAAAAATCTCGGCAACAGACTACCTTCCATAATGACAAGGCTACTATCCATTGGAGTAACAAAAACATCGAAAATAGAATACGTTCCATAATGAAAAGGCAACAATCCATTGGAATAAGAAAAATCTCGACAATAGACTACCGTCCATAATGACAAGGCTACCATCCATTGGAGTAACAAAAATCTCGAAAATAGACTACCTTCCGTAATGACAAGGCTACCATCCATTGGAGTAACAAAAATCTCGACAACAGACAACCTTCCATAATGATAATGCTACCATCGATTGGAGTAACAAAAATCTAGACAATAGACTACCTACCATAATGACAAGGCTACCATCCATTGGAGTAACAAAAATATGAACAACAAACTACCTTCCATAATGACAAGGCTACCATCCATTGGAGTAACAAAAATCTCGAAAACAGACTACCTTCCATAATGACAAGGCTACCATCCATTAAAGTAACAAAAATATCGAAAATAGACTACCTTCCATAATGACAAGGCTACCATCCATTGGAGTAACAAAAATCCCAACAACAGATAAGCTTCCATAATGATAATGCTACCATCCATTGGAGTAACAAAAATCTCAACAACAGACTACCTTCCATAATGACAAGGCTACCATCCATTGGAGTAACAAAAATATGAAAAACAAACTACCTTCCATAGTGACAAGGCTACCATCCATTGGAGTGACAGAAATCACAATGACTTACTACCTTCCAAAATGACAACGCTAGCATCCATTGGAGTAACAAAAATCTCGATAATAGACTACCTTCCATAATGACAAGGCTACCATCCATTGGAATAACAAAAATATTGACATCAAACTACCTTTCATAATGACAATGATACAATCCATTGGAGTAACGAAAACATCAACAACAGATAAACTTCCATAATGACAATGATACAATCCATTGGAATAACAAAAATCACGACAAAAAACTACCATCCATAATGACAATGATACCATCCATTGGAGTAACCAAAATCTCGACAACAAACTGTCTTCCATAATGACAAGGCTACCATCTATTGGAGTAACAAAAATCTCGAAAATAGACTACCTTTCGTAATGACAAGGCTACCATCCATTGGAGTAACAAAAATCTCGACAACAGACAACCTTCCATAATGATAATGCTACCATCCATTGGAGTAACAAAAATCTCGACAATAGACTACCTACCATAGTGACAAGGCTACCATCCATTGGAGTAACAAAAATATGAACAACAGACTACCTTCCATAATGACAAGGCTACTATCCATTGGAGTAATAAACTTCTCAAAAACAAACTACCTTCCATAATGACAAGGCTACCATCCATTGGAGTAAGAAAAATCTCGAAAACAGACTACCTTCCATAATGACGAGGCTACCATCCATTGGAGTAACAAAAATATGAACAAGAGACTACCTTCCATAGTGACAAGGCTACCATCCATTGGAGTAACAGAAATCACAACGACATACTACCTTCCATAATGACAATGCTAGCATCCATTGCAGTAACAAAAATCTCGACAATAGACTAACTTCCATAATGACAGGGCTACCATTCATTGGAATAACAAAAATCTAGACAACAGATTACCTTCCATTATAACAAGGCTACTATCCATTCGAGTAACAAAAACATCAACAATAGAATATGTTCCCTAATGAAAAGGCTACAATCCATTGGAATAACAAAAATCTCGACAACAGACTACCATCCATAATGACCAGGCTACCATCCATTGAGGTAACAAAAATCTCGAAAACATACTACCTTCCGTAATGACAAGCCTACCATCCATTCGAGTAACAAAAATCTCGAAAACAGACAACCTTCCATAATGATAATGCTACCATCCATTGGAGTAACAAAAATCTCGACAATAGACTACCTACCATAATGGCAAGGCTACCATCCATTGGAATAACAAAAATATGAACAACAGACTACTTTCCATAATGACAAGGCTACCATGCATTGGAGTAACAAAAATCTCGAAAATAGACTACCTTCCAAAATGACAAGGCTACCATCCATTGAAGTAACAAATATCTCGACAACAGACAACCTTCCATAATGATAATGCTACCATCCATTAGGGTAAAAAAAATCTCGGCAATAGACTACCTTCCATAATGACAAGGCTACCATCCATTTGAGTGACAAAAATAGGAAAAACAGACTACCTTCCATAGTGACAAGGCTACCATCCATTGGAGTGACAGAAATCAAAACGATATACTACCTTCCAAAATTACAACGCTAGCATCCATTGGAGTAACAAAAATCTTGACAATAGACTACCTTATATAATGACAAGGCTACCATCCATTGGAATAACAAAAATATCGACAACAAACTACCTTTCATAATGACAAGGCTACCATCCATTGGTGTAACGAAAACATCGACAACAAAATACGTTCGATAATGACAATGATACAATCCATTGGAATAACAAAAATCTCGACAACAGACTACCATCCATAATGACAAGGCCACCATCCATTGGAGTAACAAAAATATCGACAACAGACTACCTTCCGTAATGACAAGGCTACCATCCATTGGAGTAACAAAAATCTCGACAACAGACAACCTTCAATAATGATAATGCTACCATCCATTGGAGTAACAAAAATCTCGACAATAGATTACCTACCATAATGACAAGGCTACCATCCATTGGAGTAACAAAAATATGAACAAAAGACTACCTTCCATAATGACAAGGCTACCATCCATTGGAGTAACAAAAATCGTGAAAACAGACTACCTTCCAAAATGACAAGGCTACCATCCATTGAAATAACAAAAATCTCGAAAACAGACTACCTTCCATAATGACAAGGCTACCATCCATTGGAGTAACAAAAATCTTGACAACAGACCACCTTCCATAATGATAAGGCTACCATCCATTGGAGTAACAAAAATCTCGACAATAGATAAACCTTCCATAATGATAATTCTACCATCCATTAGAGTAACAAAAATCTCGAAAATAGACTACCTTCCATAATGACAAGGCTACCATCCATTGGAGTAACAAAAATATGAACAACATACTACCTTCTATACTTACAAGGCTACCATCCATTGGAGTGACATAAATCACAATGACATACTACTTTCCATAATGACAACGCTAGCATCCATTAGAGTAACAAAAATCTCGACAACAGACTACCTTCCATAATGACAAGGCTACTATTTATTGGAATAACAAAAATCTAGACAACAGACTACCTTCCATAATAACAAGGCTACTATCCATTGGAGTAACAAAAACATCGACAATAGAATACTTTCCATAATGAAAAGGCTACAATCCATTGGAATAACAAAAATCTCGACAACAGACTACCATCCATAATGATAAGGCTACCATCCATTGGAGTAACAAAAATCTCGAAAACAGACTACCTTCCGTAATGACAAGGCTACCATCCATTGGATAAGAAAAATCTCGACAACAGACAACCTTCCATAATGATAATGCTACCATCAATGGGAGTAACAAAAATCTCGACAATAGACTACTTACCATAATGACAAGGCTACCATCCATTGGAGTAACAAAAATATGAATAACAAACTACCTTCCATAATGATAAGGCTACCATCCATTGGAGTAACAAAAATCTCGACAACAGACAACCTTCCATAATGATTATGCTACCATCCATTAGAGTATCAAAAATCTCGAAAATAGACTACGTACCATAATGACAAGGCTACCATCCATTGGAGTAACAAAAATATGAACAATAAACTACCTTCCATAATGAGAAGGCTACCATCCATTGGAGTAACAAAAATCTCGAAAACAGACTACCTTCCAAAATGACAAGGCTACCATCCATTGGAGTAACAAAAATCTCGAAAACAGACTACCTTCCATAATGACAAGGCTACCATCCATTGGAGTAACAAAAATCTCAACAACAGACAACCTTCCATAATGATAAGGCTACCATCCATTGGAGTAACAAAAATCTCGACAACAGATAACCTTCCATAATGATAATGCTACCATCCATTAGAGTAACAAAAATCTCGACAATAGACTACCTTCCATAATGACAAGGCTACCATCCATTGGAGTAACAAAAATATGAACAACATACTACCTTCCATAGTTACAAGGCTACCATCCATTGGAGTGACATAAATCACAACAACATACTACTTTCCATAATGACAATGCTAGCATCCATTGGAGTAACAAAAATATGAACAAGAGACTACCTTGCATAGTGACAAGGCTACCATCCATTGGAGTAACAGAAATCACAACGACATACTACCTTCCATAATGACAATGGTAGCATCCATTGGAGTAACAAAAATCTCGACAATAGACTACCTTCCATAATGGCAGGGCTACCATTCATTGGAATAACAAAAATCTAGACAACAGATTACCTTCCATTATAACAAGGCTACTATCCATTGGAGTAACAAAAACATCAACAATAGAATATGTTCCCTAATGAAAAGGCTACAATCCATTGGAATAACAAAAATCTCGACAACAGACTACCATCCATAATGACCAAGCTACCATCCATTGGGGTAACAAAAATCTCGAAAACATACTACCTTCCGTAATGACAAGCCTACCATCCATTCGAGTAACAAAAATCTCGACAACAGACAACCTTCCATAATGATAATGCTACCATCCATTGGAGTAACAAAAATCTCGACAATAGACTACCTACCATAATGGCAAGGCTACCATCCATTGGAATAACAAAAATATGAACAACAGACTACTTTCCATAATGACAAGGCTACCATGCATTGGAGTAACAAAAATCTCGAAAATAGACTACCTTCAAAAATGACAAGGCTACCATCCATTGAAGTAACAAATATCTCGACAACAGACAACCTTCCATAATGATAATGCTACCATCCATTAGGGTAAAAAAAATCTCTGCAATAGACTACCTTCCATAATGACAAGGCTACCATCCATTTGAGTAACAAAAATATAAAAAAACAGACTACCTTCCATAGTGACAAGGCTACCATCCATTGGAGTGACAGAAATCAAAACGACATACTACCTTCCAAAATGACAACGCTAGCATCCATTGGAGTAACAAAAATCTTGACAATAGACTACCTTATATAATGACAAGGCTACCATCCATTGGAATAACAAAAATCTCGACAACAAACTACCTTTCATAATGACAAGGCTACCATCCATTGGTGTAACGAAAACATCAACAACAAAATACTTTCGATAATGACAATGATACAATCCATTGGAATAATAAAAATCTCGACAACAGACTACCATCCATAATGACAAGGCTACCATCCATTGGAGTAACAAAAATCTCGACAACAGACTACCTTCCGTAATGACAAGGCTACCATCCATTGGAGTAACAAAAATCTCGACAACAAACAACCTTCCATAATGATAATGCTACCATCCATTGGAGTAACAAAAATCTCGACAATAGACTACCTACCATAATGACAAGGCTACCATCCATTGGAGTAACAAAAATATGAACAAAAGACTACCTACCATAATGACAAGGCTACCATCCATTGGAGTAACAAAAATCTCGAAAATAGACTACCTTCCAAAATGACAAGGCTACCATCCATTGAAATAACAAAAATCTCGAAAACAGACTACCTTCCATAATGACAAGGCTACCATCCATTGGAGTAACAAAAATCTTGACAATAGATAAACCTTCCATAATGATAATGCTACCATCCATTAGAGTAACAGAAATCTCGAAAATAGACTACCTTCCATAATGACAAGGCTACCATCCATTGGAGTAACAAAAATATGAACAACATACTACCTTCCATAGTTACAAGGCTACCATCCATTGGAGTGACATAAATCACAATGACATACTACTTTCCATAATGACAACGCTAGCATCCATTAGAGTAACAAAAATCTCGACAACAAACTACCTTCCATAATGACAAGGCTACTATTCATTGGAATAACAAAAATCTAGACAACAGACTACCTTCCATAATAACAAGGCTACTATCCATTGGAGTAACAAAAAAATCGACAATAGAATACGTTCCATAATGAAAAGGCTACAATCCATTGGAATAACAAAAATCTCGACAACAGACTACCATCCATAATGACAAGGCTACCATCCATTGGAGTAACAAAAATATCGAAAACAGACTACCTTCCGTAATGACAAGGCTACCATCCATTGGAGTAACAAAAATCTCGACAACAGACAACCTTCCATAATGATAATGCTACCATCAATTGGAGTAACAAAAATCTCGACAATAGACTACTTACCATAATGACAAGGATACCATCCATTGGAGTAACAAAAATATGAATAACAAACTACCTTCCATAATGATAAGGCTACCATCCATTGGAGTAACAAAAATCTCGACAACAGACAACCTTCCATAATGATAATGCTACCATCCATTAGAGTAACAAAAATCTCGAAAATAGACTACGTACCATAATGACAAGGCTACCATCCATTGGAGTAAAAAAAAAAGAACAATAAACTACCTTCCATAATGAGAAGGCTACCATCCATTGGAGTAACAAAAATCTCGAAAACAGACTACCTTCCAAAATGACAAGGATACCATCCATTGGAGTAACAAAAATCTCGAAAACAGACTACCTTCCATAATGACAAGGCTACCATCCATTGGAGTAACAAAAATCTCGACAACAGACAACCTTCCATAATGATAAGGCTACCATCCATTGGAGTAACAAAAATCTCGACAACAGATAACCTTCCATAATGATAATGCTACCATCCATTAGAGTAACAAAAATCTCGACAATAGACTACCTTCCAAAATGACAAGGCTACCATCCATTGGAGTAACAAAAATATGAACAACATACTACCTTCCATAGTTACAAGGCTACCATCCATTGGAGTGACATAAATCACAACAACATACTAATTTCCATAATGACAATGCTAGCATCAATTGGAGTAACAAAAATCTCGACAACAAACTACCTTCCATAATGACAAGGCTACTATTCATTGCAATAACAAAAATCTAGACAACAGACTACCTTCCATAATAACAAGACTACTATCCATTGGAGTAACAAAAACATCGACAAGAGAATACGTTCCATAATGAAAAGGCTACAATCCATTGGAATAACAAAAATCTCGACAACAGACTACCATCCATAATGACAAGGCTACCATCCATTGGAGTAACAAAAATCTCGAAAACAGACTACCTTCCGTAATGACAAGGCTACCATCCATTGGAGTAACAAAAATCTCGACAACAGACAACCTTCCATAATGATAATGCTACCATCCATTGGAGTAACAAAAATCTCGACAATAGACTACCTACCATAATGACAAGGCTACCATCTATTGGAGTAACAAAAATATGAACAACAAACTACCTTCCATAATGAAAAGGCTACCATCCATTGGAGTAACAAAAATCTCGAAAATAGACTACCTTCCATAATGACAAGGCTACCATCTATTAAAGTATCAAAAATATAGAAAATAGACTACCTTCCATATTGACAAGGCTACCATCCATTGGAGTAACAAAAATCTTGGCAACAAACAAACTTCCATAATGATAATGCTACCATCCATTGGAGTAACAAAAATCTCGACAACAGGCTACCTTCCAAAATGACAAGCCTACCATCCAATGGCGTAACAAAAATATGAACAACAGACTACCATCCATAGTGACAAGGCTACCATCCATTGGAGTGACTGAAATCACAACGACATACTACCTTCCAAAATGACAATGCTAGCATCCATTGGAGTAACAAAAATCTCGAAAATAGACTACCTTCCATAATGACAAGGCTACCATCCATTGGAATAACAAAAAGCTCGACAACAAACTACCTTTCATAATGACAAGGCTACCATCCATTGGAGTAACGAAAACATCGACAACAGAATACGTTCCATAATGACATTGATATAATCCATTGGAATAACAAAAATCACGACAATAGACTACCATCCATAATGACAATGATACCATCCATTGGAGTAACAAAAATCTCGACAATAGACTACCTTCCATAATGACAAGGCTACCAACTATTGGAGTGACAAAAATCTCGAAAATAGACTACCTTTCGTAATGACAAGGCTACCATCCATTTGAGTAACAAAAATATCGACAACAGACAACCTTCCATAATGATAATGCTACCATCCATTGGAGTAACAAAAATCTCGACAATAGACTACCTACCATAATGACAAGGCTACCATCCATTGGAGTAACAAAAATATGAACAACAGACTATCTTCCATAATGACAAGGCTACCATCCATTGGAGTAACAAAAATCTCAAAAACAAACTACCTTCCATAATGACAAGGCTACCATCCATTGGAGTAAAAAAAATCTCGAAAACAGACTACCTTACATTATGGCAAGGCTACCATCCACTGGAGTAACAAAAATCTAGACAACAGACACCTTCCATAATGATAATGCTACCATCCATTGGACTAACAAAAATATCGACAATAGACTACCTTCCATAATGACGAGGCTACCATCCATTGGAGTAACCAAAATATAAACAACAAACTACCTTCCATAGTGACAAGGCTACCATCCATTGGAGTAACAGAAATCACAACGACATACTACCTTCCATAATGACAACGGTAGCATCCATTGGAGTAACAAAAATCTCGACAACAGACTACCTTCCATAATGACAGGGCTACCATTCATTGGAATAAAAAAAATCTAGACAATAGACTACTTTCCATAATGATAATGTTACCATCCATTGGAGTAACAAAAATCTCGACAATAGACTACCTACCATAATGGCAAGGCTACCATCCATTGGAGTAACAAAAATATAGAAAATAGAGTGCCTTCCATATTGACAAGGCTACCATCCATTGGAGTAACAAAAATATGAACAACAGACTACCATCCATAGTGACAAGGCTACCATCCATTGGAGTGACAGAAATCACTTCGACATACTACCTTCCAAAATTACAACGCTAGCATCCATTGGAGTAACAAAAATCTCGACAATAGACTACCTTCCATAATGACAAGGCTACCATCCATTGGAATAACAAAAAGCTCGACAACAAACTACCTTTCATAATGACAAGGCTACCATCCATTGGAGTAACGAAAACATCGACAACAGAATACGTTCCATAATGACATTGATACAATCCATTGGAATAACAAAAATCACGACAATAGACTACCATCCATAATGACAATCATACCATCCATTGGAGTAACAAAAATCTCGATGACAGACTATCTTCCATAATGACAAGGCTACCATCTATTGGAGTAACAAAAATCTCGAAAATAGACTACTTTTCGTAATGACAAGGCTACCATCCATTTGAGTAACAAAAATCTCGACAACAGACAACCTTCCATAATGATAATGCTACCATCCATTGGAGTAACAAAAATCTCGACAATAGACTACCTACCATAATGACAAGGCTACCATCCATTGGAGTAACAAAAATATGAACAACAGACTACCTTCCATAATGACAAGGCTACCATCCATTGGAGTAACAAAAATCTCAAAAACAAACTACCTTCCATAATGACAAGGCTACCATCCATTGGAGTAACAAAAATCTCGAAAATAGACTACCTTACATAATGGCAAGGCTACCATCCATTGGAGTAACAAAAATCTCGACAATAGACACCTTCCATAATTATAATGCTACCATCCATTGGAATTACAAAAATCTTGACAACAGACTACCATCCATAATGACAAGGCTACCATCCATTGGAGTAACAAAAATATCGAAAACATACTACCTTCCGTAATGACAAGGCTACCATCCATTGGAGTAACAAAAATCACGACAATAGACTACCATCCATAATGACAATGATATCATCCATTGGAGTAACAAAAATCTCGACAATAGACTACCTTACATAATGACAAAGCTACCATCTATTGGAGTAACAAAAATCTTGAAAATAGACTACCTTTCGTAATGACAAGGCAACCATCCATTTGAGTAACAAAAATCTCGACAACAGACAACCTTCCATAATGATAATGCTACCATCCATTGGAGTAACAAAAATCTCGACAATAGACTACCTATCATAATGACAAGGCTACCATCCATTGGAGTAACAAAAATATGAACAACAGACTACCTTCCATAATGACAAGGCTACCATCCATTAGAGTAACAAAAATATCAAAAACAAACTACCTTCCAAAATGACAAGGCTACCATCCATTGGAGTAACAAAAATCTCGAAAACAGACTACCTTACATAATGTCAAGGCTACCATCCATTGGAGTAACAAAAATCTCGACAACAGACACCTTCCATAATGATAATGCTACCATCCATTGGAGTAACAAAAATATCGACAATAGACTACCTTCCATAATGACGAGGCTACCATCCATTGGAGTAACCAAAATATAAACAACAGACTACCTTCCATAGTGACAAGGCTACCATCCATTGGAGTAATAGAAATCCCAACGACATACTACCTTCCATAATGACAACGGTAGCATCCATTGGAGTAACAAAAATCTCGACAACAGACTACCTTCCATAATGATAGGGCTACCATTCATTGGAATAACAAAAATCTAGACAACAGACTACTTTCCATAATAACAAGGCTACTATCCATTAGAGTAAGAAAAACATCGACAACAGAATACGTTCCCTAATGAAAAGGCTACAATCTATTGGAATAAAAAAAATCTCGACAACAGACTACCATCCATAATGACAAGGCTACCATCCATTGGAGTAACAAAAATCTCGACAACAGACAACCTTCCATAATGATAATGCTACCATCCATTGGGGTAACAAAAATCTCGACAATAGACTACCTACCATAATGGCAAGGCTACCATCCATTGGAGTAACAATAATATGAACAACATACTACCTTCAATAATGACAAGGCAACCATCCATTGGAGTAACAAAAATCTCGAAAACAGACTGCCTTCCATAATGACAAGGCTACCATCCATTAAAGTAACAAAAATATAGAAAATAGACTACCTTCCATATTGACAAGGCTACCAACCATTGGAGTAAGAAAAATCTCGACAACAAATGAACTTCCATAATGATAATGCTACAATCCATTGGAGTAACAAAAATCTCGACAACAGACTACCTTCCATAATGACAAGGCTACCATCCAATGGAATAACAAAAATATGAACAACAAACTACCTTCCATAGTGACAAGGCTACCATCCATTGGAGTGACAGAAATCAAGACGACATACTACCTTCCAAAATGACAACGCTAGCATCCATTGGAGTAACAAAAATCTCGACAATAGACTACCTTCCATGATGACAAAGCTACCATCCATTGGAATAACAAAAAGCTCGACAACAAACTACCTTTCATAATGACAAGGCTACCATCCATTGGAGTAACGAAAACATCGACAACAGAATACGTTCCATAATGACAATGATACAATCCATTGGAATAACAAAAATCACGACAATAGACTACCATCCATAATGACAATGATACCATCCATTGGAGTAACAAAAATCTCGACAACAGACTACCTTCCATAATGACAAGGCTACCATCTATTGGAGTAACAAAAATCTCGAAAATAGACTACCTTTCGTAATGACAAGGCTACCATCCATTTGAGTAACAAAAATCTCAACAACAGACAACCTTCCATAATGATAATGCTACCATCCATTGGAGTAAAAAAAATCTCGACAATAGACTACCTACCATAATGACAAGGCTACCATCCATTGGAGTAACAAAAATATGAACAACAGACTACCTTCCATTATGACAAGGCTACCATCCATTGGAGTAACAAAAATCTCAAAAAGAAACTACCTTCCATAATGACAAGGCTACCATCCATTGGAGTAACAAAAATCTCGACAACAGCCAACCTTCCATAATGATAATGCTACCATCCATTGGAGTAACAATAATCTCGACAATAAACTACCTACCATAATGACAAGGCTACCATCCATTGGAGTAACAAAAATATGAAAAATAGACTACCTTCCATAGTGACAAGGCTACCATCCATTGGAGTAACAAAAATCTCGACAATAGACTACCTTCCATAATGACAAGGCTACCATCCATTGGAATAACAAAAATCTCGACAACAAACTACCTTTCATAATTACAAGGCTACCATCCATTGGAGTAAAGAAAACATCGACAACAAAATACGTTCCATAATGACAATGATATAATCCATTAGAATAACAAAAATCTGGACAACAGACTACCATGCATAATGACAAGGCTACCATCCATTAGAGTAACAAAAATCTCGAAAACAGACTACCTTCCGTAATGACAAGGCTACCATCCATTGGTGTAACAAAAATCTCGACAACAGACAACCTTACATAATGATAATGCTACCATCCATTGGAGTAACAAAAATCTCGACAATAGACTACCTACCATAATGACAAGGCTACCATCCATTGGAGTAACAAAAATATGAACAACATACTACCTTCCATAGTTACAAGGCTACCATCCATTGGAGTAACAAAAATCTCGAAAACAGACTACCGTCCAAAATGACAAGGCTACCATCCATTGAATTAACAAAAATCTCGAAAACAGACTACCTTCCATAATGACAAGGCTACCATCCATTGGAGTAACAAAAATCTCGACAACAGACAACCTTCCATAATGATAATGCTACCATCCATTGGAGTAACAAAAATCTCGACAATAAACTACCTACCATAATGACAAGGCTACCATCCATTGGAGTAACAAAAATATGAAAAACAGACTACCTTCCTTAGTGACAAGGCTACCATCCATTGGAGTGACAGAAATCACAACGACATACTACCTTCCAAAATGACAATGCTAGCATCCATTGGAGTAACAAAAATCTCGACAATAGACTACCTTCCATAATGACAAGGCTACCATCCATTGGAATAACAAAAATCTCGACAACAAACTACCTTTCATAATGACAAGGCTACCATCCATTGGAGTAACGAAAACATTGACAACAGAATACGTTCCATAATGACAATGATACAATCCATTAGAATAACAAAAATCTCGACAACAGACTACCATCCATTGGAATAACAAAAATCTTGAAAACAGACTACCTTCCGTAATGACAAGGCTACCATCCATTGGAGTAACAAAAATCTCGACAACAGACAACCTTCCATAATGATAATGCTACCATCCATTGGAGTAACAAAAATCTCGACAATAGACTACCTACCATAATGACAAGGCTACCATCCATTGGAGTAACAAAAATATGAACAACAGACTACCTTCCATAATGACAAGGCTACCATCCATTGGAGTAACAAAAATCTCGAAAACAGACTACCTTCCGTAATGACAAGGCTACCATCCATTGGAGTAACAAAAATCTCGACAATAGACAACCTTCTAGAATGATAATGCGACCATCCATTGGAGTAACAAAAATCTCGACAATAGACTACCTACCATAATGACAAGGCTACCATCAATTGGAGTAACAAAAATATGAACAACAGACTAACTTCCATAATGACAAGGCTACAATCCATTGGAGTAACAAAAATCTCGAAAACAGACTACCTTCCAAAATGACAAGGCTACCATCCATTGAATTAACAAAAATCTCGAAAACAGACTACCTTCCATAATGACAAGCCTACCATCCATTGGAGTAACAAAAATCTCGACAACAGACAACCTTCCATAATGATAAGGCTACCATCCGTTGGAGTAACAAAAATCTTGTACAACAGACAACCTTCCATAATGATAATGCTACCATCCATTGGAATAACATAAAATCTAGACAACAGACTACCTTCCATAATAACAAGGCTATTATCCATTGGAGTAACAAAAACATCGACAACAGAATACGTTCCATAATGAAAAGGCTTAAAATCCATTGGAATAACAAAAATCTCGACAACAGACTACCATCCATAATGATAAGGCTACCATCCATTGGAGAAACAAAAATCTCGAAAACAGACTACCTTCCGTAATGACAAGGCTACCATCCATTGGAGTAACAAAAATCTCGACAACAGACAGTCTTCCATAATGATAATGCTACCATCCATTGGAGTATGAAAAATCTCGACAATAGACTACGTACCATAATGGCAAGGCTAGCATCCATTGGAGTAACAAAAATCTTGAAAATAGACTACCTTCCAAAATGATAAGGCTACCATCCATTGAAGTAACAAAAATCTCGAAAACAGACTACCTTCCATAATGAGAAGGCTACCATCCATTGGAGTAACAAAAATCTCGACAACAGACAACCTTCCATAATGATAATGCTACCATCCATTGGAGTAACAAAAATCTCGACAATAGACTACCTTCCATAATAACAAGGCTACCATCCATTGGAGTAACAAAAATATGAAAAACAGACTACCTTACATAGTGACAAGGCTACTATCCATTGGAGTGACAGAAATCAAAACGACATACTACCTTCCAAAATGACAAAGCTAGGATCCATTGGAATAACAAAAATCTCGACAAAAACTACCTTTCATAATGACAAGGATACCATCCATTGGAGTAACGAAAACATCGACAACAGAATACGTTCCATAATGACAATGATACAATCCATTGGAATAACAAAAATCTAGACAACAGACTACTTTCCATAATAACAAGGCTACTATCCATTGGAGTAACAAAAACATCGACAACAGAATACGTTCCCTAATGAAAAGGCTACAATCTATTGGAATAAAAAAAATCTCGACAACAGACTACCATCCATAATGACAAGGCTACCATCCATTGGAGTAACAAAAATCTCATAAACAGACTACCTTCCGTAATGACAAGGCTACCATCCATTGGAGTAACAAAAATCTCGACAACAGACAACCTTCCATAATGATAATGCTACCATCCATTAAAGTAACAAAAATATAGAAAATAGACTACCTTCCATATTGACAAGGCTACCAACCATTGGAGTAAGAAAAATCTCGACAACAAATGAACTTCCATAATGATAATGCTACAATCCATTGGAGTAACAAAAATCTCGACAACAGACTACCTTCCATAATGACAAGGCTACATCCAA
Source organism: Vicia faba (assembly GCA_948472305.1). Taxonomy (NCBI): domain Eukaryota; kingdom Viridiplantae; phylum Streptophyta; class Magnoliopsida; order Fabales; family Fabaceae; genus Vicia; species Vicia faba. Next base: position 654,415,336 of record OX451741.1, read on the forward strand.
TGGAATAACAAAAATATGAACAACAAACTACCTTCCATAGTGACAAGGCTACCATCCATTGGAGTGACAGAAATCAAGACGACATACTACCTTCAAAAATGACAACGCTAGCATCCATTGGAGTAACAAAAATCTCGACAATAGACTACCTTCCATGATGACAAAGCTACCATCCATTGGAATAACAAAAAGCTCGACAACAAACTACCTTTCATAATGACAAGGCTACCATCCATTGGAGTAACGAAAACATCGACAACAGAATACGTTCCATAATGACAATGATACAATCCATTGGAATAACAAAAATCACGACAATAGACTACCATCCATAATGACAATGATACCATCCATTGGAGTAACAAAAATCTCGACAACAGACTACCTTCCATAATGACAAGGCTACAATCTATTGGAGTAACAAAAATCTTGAAAATAGACTACCTTTCGTAATGACAAGGCTGCCATCCATTTGAGTAACAAAAATCTCAACAACAGACAACCTTCCATAATGATAATGCTACCATCCATTGGAGTAAAAAAAATCTCGACAATAGACCACCTACCATATTGACAAGGCTACCATCCATTGGAGTAACAAAAATATGAACAACAGACTACCTTCCATTATGACAAGGCTACCATCCATTGGAGTAACAAAAATCTCAAAAAGAAACTACCTTCCATAATGACAAGGCTACCATCCATTGGAGTAACAAAAATCTCGAAAATAGACTACCTTCAATAATGACAAGGCTACCATCCATTGGAGTAAAAAAAATATCGACAACAGACAACCTTCCATAATGATAATGCTACCATCCATTGGAGTAACAAAAATCTCAACAATAGACTACCTTCCATAATGACAAGGCTACCATCCATTGGAGTAACAAAAATATGAACAACAGACTACCTTCAATAGCTACAAGGCTACCGTCCATTGGAGTAACAAAAATCTCGAAAATAGACTACCTTCCAAAATGGGAAGGCTACCATCCATTGAATTAACAAAAATCTGGAAAACAGACTACCTTCCATAATGACAAGGCTACCATCCATTGGAGTAACAAAAATCTCGACAACAGCCAACCTTCCATAATGATAATGCTACCATCCATTGGAGTAACAATAATCTCGACAATAAACTACCTACCATAATGACAAGGCTACCATCCATTGGAGTAACAAAAATATGAAAAATAGACTACCTTCCATAGTGACAAGGCTACCATCCATTGGAGTGACAGAAATCACAACGACATACTACCTTCCAAAATGACAACGCTAGCATCCATTGGAGTAACAAAAATCTCGACAATAGACTACCTTCCATAATGACAAGGCTACCATCCATTGGAATAACAAAAATCTCGACAACAAACTACCTTTCATAATGACAAGGCTACCATCCATTGGAGTAAAGAAAACATCGACAACAGAATACGTTCCATAATGACAATGATATAATCCATTAGAATAACAAAAATCTGGACAACAGACTACCATCCATAATGACAAGGCTACCATCCATTAGAGTAACAAAAATCTCGAAAACATACTACCTTCCGTAATGACAAGGCTACCATCCATTGGAGTAAAAAAAATCTCGACAACAGACAACCTTACATAATGATAATGCTACCATCCATTGGAGTAACAAAAATCTCGACAATAGACTACCTACCATAATGACAAGGCTACCATCCATTGGAGTAACAAAAATATGAACAATAAACTACCTTCCATAATGACAAGGCTACCATCCATTGGAGTAAAAAAAATATGAACAATAGATTACCTACCATAATGACAAGGCTACCATCCATTGGAGTAACAAAAATATGAACAAAAGACTACCTTCCATAATGACAAGGCTACCATCCATTGGAGTAACAAAAATCTCGAAAATAGAATACCTTCCAAAATGACAAGGCTACCATCCATTGAAGTAACAAAAATCTCGAAAACAGACTACCTTCCATAATGACAAGGCTACCATCCATTGGAGTAACAAAAATCTCGACAACAGACAACCTCACATAATGATAAGGCTAACATCCGTTGGTGTAACAAAAATCTCGACAACAGACAACCTTCCATAATGATAATGCTACCATCCATTAGAGTAACAAAAATCTCGACAATAGACTACCTTCCATAATGACAAGGCTACCATCCATAATGACAAGGCTACCATCCATTGGAGTAACAAAAATATGAACAACATACTACCTTCCATAGTTACAAGGCTACCATCCATTGGAGTAACAAAAATCTCGAAAACAGACTACCTTCCAAAATGACAAGGCTACCATCCATTGAATTAACAAAAATCTCGAAAACAGACTACCTTCCATAATGACAAGGCAACCATCCATTGGAGTAACAAAAATCTCGACAACAGACAACCTTCCATAATGATAATGCTACCATCCATTGGAGTAACAAAAATCTCGACAATAGACTACCTACCATAATGACAAGGCTACCATCCATTGGAGTAACAAAAATATGAAAAACAGACTACCTTCCTTAGTGACAAGGCTACCATCCATTGGAGTGACAGAAATCACAACGACATACTACCTTCCAAAATGACAATGCTAGCATCCATTGGAGTAACAAAAATCTCGACAATAGACTACTTTCCATAATGACAAGGCTACCATCCATTGGAATAACAAAAATCTCGAAAACAAACTACCTTTCATAATGACAAGGCTACCATCCATTGGAGTAACGAAAACATTGACAACAGAATATGTTCCATAATGACAATGATACAATCCATTAGAATAACAAAAATCTCGACAACAGACTACCATCCATAATGACAAGGCTACCATCCATTGGAATAACAAAAATCTTGAAAACAGACTACCTTCCGTAATGACAAGGCTACCATCCATTGGAGTAACAAAAATCTCGACAACAGACAACCTTCCATAATGATAATGCTACCATCCATTGGAGTAACAAAAATCTCGACAATAGACTACCTACCATAATGACAAGGCTACCATCCATTGGAGTAACAAAAATATGAACAACAGACTACCTTCCATAATGACAAGGCTACCATCCATTGGAGTAACAAAAATCTCGAAAACAGACTACCTTCCGTAATGACAAGGCTACCATCCATTGGAGTAACAAAAATCTCGACAATAGACAACCTTCTAGAATGATAATGCGACCATCCATTGGAGTAACAAAAATCTCGACAATAGACTACCTACCATAATGACAAGGCTACCATCAATTGGAGTAACAAAAATATGAACAACAGACTAACTTCCATAATGACAAGGCTACAATCCATTGGAGTAACAAAAATCTCGAAAACAGACTACCTTCCAAAATGGGAAGGCTACCATCCATTGAATTAACAAAAATCTGGAAAACAGACTACCTTCCATAATGACAAGGCTACCATCCATTGGAGTAACAAAAATCTCGACAACAGCCAACCTTCCATAATGATAATGCTACCATCCATTGGAGTAACAATAATCTCGACAATAAACTACCTACCATAATGACAAGGCTACCATCCATTGGAGTAACAAAAATATGAAAAATAGACTACCTTCCATAGTGACAAGGCTACCATCCATTGGAGTGACAGAAATCACAACGACATACTACCTTCCAAAATGACAACGCTAGCATCCATTGGAGTAACAAAAATCTCGACAATAGACTACCTTCCATAATGACAAGGCTACCATCCATTGGAATAACAAAAATCTCGACAACAAACTACCTTTCATAATGGCAAGGCTACCATCCATTGGAGTAAAGAAAACATCGACAACAGAATACGTTCCATAATGACAATGATATAATCCATTAGAATAACAAAAATCTGGACAACAGACTACCATCCATAATGACAAGGCTACCATCCATTAGAGTAACAAAAATCTCGAAAACATACTACCTTCCGTAATGACAAGGCTACCATCCATTGGAGTAACAAAAATCTCGACAACAGACAACCTTACATAATGATAATGCTACCATCCATTGGAGTAACAAAATTCTCGACAATAGACTACCTACCATAATGACAAGGCTACCATCCATTGGAGTAACAAAAATATGAACAACAAACTACCTTCCATAATGACAAGGCTACCATCCATTGGAGTAAAAAAAATATGAACAATAGATTACCTACCATAATGACAAGGCTACCATCCATTGGAGTAACAAAAATATGAACAAAAGACTACCTTCCATAATGACAAGGCTACCATCCATTGGAGTAACAAAAATCTCGAAAATAGACTACCTTCCAAAATGACAAGGCTACCATCCATTGAAGTAACAAAAAGCTCGAAAACAGACTACCTTCCATAATGACAAGGCTACCATCCATTGGAGTAACAAAAATCTCGACAACAGACAACCTCACATAATGATAAGGCTAACATCCGTTGGTGTAACAAAAATCTCGACAACAGACAACCTTCCATAATGATAATGCTACCATCCATTAGAGTAACAAAAATCTCGACAATAGACTACCTTCCATAATGACAAGGCTACCATCCATAATGACAAGGCTACCATCCATTGGAGTAACAAAAATATGAACAACATACTACCTTCCATAGTTACAAGGCTACCATCCATTGGAGTAACAAAAATCTCGAAAACAGACTACCTTCCAAAATGACAAGGCTACCATCCATTGAATTAACAAAAATCTCGAAAACAGACTACCTTCCATAATGACAAGGCAACCATCCATTGGAGTAACAAAAATCTCGACAACAGACAACCTTCCATAATGATAATGCTACCATCCATTGGAGTAACAAAAATCTCGACAATAGACTACCTACCATAATGACAAGGCTACCATCCATTGGAGTAACAAAAATATGAAAAACAGACTACCTTCCTTAGTGACAAGGCTACCATCCATTGGAGTGACAGAAATCACAACGACATACTACCTTCCAAAATGACAATGCTAGCATCCATTGGAGTAACAAAAATCTCGACAATAGACTACTTTCCATAATGACAAGGCTACCATCCATTGGAATAACAAAAATCTCGAAAACAAACTACCTTTCATAATGACAAGGCTACCATCCATTGGAATAACAAAAATCTTGAAAACAGATTACCTTCCGTAATGACAAGGCTACCATCCATTGGAGTAACAAAAATCTCGACAACAGACAACCTTCCATAATGATAATGCTACCATCCATTGGAGTAACAAAAATCTCGACAATAGACTACCTACCATAATGACAAGGCTACCATCCATTGGAGTAACAAAAATATGAACAACAGACTACCTTCCATAATGACAAGGCTACCATCCATTGGAGTAACAAAAATCTCGAAAACAGACTACCTTCCGTAATGACAAGGCTACCATCCATTGGAGTAACAAAAATCTCGACAATAGACAACCTTCTAGAATGATAATGCGACCATCCATTGGAGTAACAAAAATCTCGACAATAGACTACCTACCATAATGACAAGGCTACCATCAATTGGAGTAACAAAAATATGAACAACAGACTAACTTCCATAATGACAAGGCTACAATCCATTGGAGTAACAAAAATCTCGAAAACAGACTACCTTCCAAAATGACAAGGCTACCATCCATTGAATTAACAAAAATCTTGAAAACAGACTACCTTCCATAATGACAAGCCTACCATCCATTGGAGTAACAAAAATCTCGACAACAGACAACCTTCCATAATGATAAGGCTACCATCCGTTGGAGTAACAAAAATCTTGACAACAGACAACCTTCCATAATGATAATGCTACCATCCATTGGAATAACATAAAATCTAGACAACAGACTACCTTTCATAATAACAAGGCTATTATCCATTGGAGTAACAAAAACATCGACAACAGAATATGTTCCATAATGAAAAGGCTTAAAATCCATTGGAATAACAAAAATCTCGACAACAGACTACCATCCATAATGATAAGGCTACCATCCATTGGAGAAACAAAAATCTCGAAAACAGACTACCTTCCGTAATGACAAGGCTACCATCCATTGGAGTAACAAAAATCTCGACAACAGACAGTCTTCCATAATGATAATGCTACCATCCATTGGAGTAAGAAAAATCTCGACAATAGACTACGTACCATAATGGCAAGGCTAGCATCCATTGGAGTAACAAAAATCTTGAAAATAGACTACCTTCCAAAATGATAAGACTACCATCCATTGAAGTAACAAAAATCTCGAAAACAGACTACCTTCCATAATGACAAGGCTACCATCCATTGGAGTAACAAAAATCTCGACAACAGACAACCTTCCATAATAATAATGCTACCATCCATTGGAGTAATAAAAATATGAACAACAGACTACCTTCCATAATGACAAGGCTACCATCCATTAGAGTAACAAAAATATCAAAAACAAACTACCTTCCAAAATGACAAGGCTACCATCCATTGGAGTAACAAAAATCTCGAAAACAGACTACCTTACATAATGTCAAGGCTACCATCCATTGGAGTAACAAAAATCTCGACAACAGACACCTTCCATAATGATAATGCTACCATCCATTGGAGTAAAAAAAATATCGACAATAGACTACCTTCCATAATGACGAGGCTACCATCCATTGGAGTAACCAAAATATAAACAACAGACTACCTTCCATAGTGACAAGGCTACCATCCATTGGAGTAATAGAAATCCCAACGACATACTACCTTCCATAATGACAATGGTAGCATCCATTGGAGTAACAAAAATCTCGACAACAGACTACCTTCCATAATGATAGGGCTTCCATTCATTGGAATAACAAAAATCTAGACAACAGACTACTTTCCATAATAACAAGGCTACTATCCATTAGAGTAACAAAAACATCGACAACAGAATATGTTCCCTAATGAAAAGGCTACAATCTATTGGAATAAAAAAAATCTCGACAACAGACTACCATCCATAATGACAAGGCTACCATCCATTGGAGTAACAAAAATCTCGACAACAGACAACCTTCCATAATGATAATGCTACCATCCATTGGGGTAACAAAAATCTCGACAATAGACTACCTACCATAATGGCAAGGCTACCATCCATTGGAGTAACAAAAATATGAACAACATACTACCTTCCATAATGACAAGGCAACCATCCATTGGAGTAACAAAAATCTCGAAAACAGACTGCCTTCCATAATGACAAGGCTACCATCCATTAAAGTAACAAAAATATAGAAAATAGACTACCTTCCATATTGACAAGGCTACCAACCATTGGAGTAAGAAAAATCTCGACAACAAATGAACTTCCATAATGATAATGCTACAATCCATTGGAGTAACAAAAATCTCGACAACAGACTACCTTCCATAATGACAAGGCTACCATCCAATGGAATAACAAAAATATGAACAACAAACTACCTTCCATAGTGACAAGGCTACCATCCATTGGAGTGACAGAAATCAAGACGACATACTACCTTCCAAAATGACAACGCTAGCATCCATTGGAGTAACAAAAATCTCGACAATAGACTACCTCCCATGATGACAAAGCTACCATCCATTGGAATAACAAAAAGCTCGACAACAAACTACCTTTCATAATGACAAGGCTACCATCCATTGGAGTAACGAAAACATCGACAACAGAATACGTTCCATAATGACAATGATACAATCCATTGGAATAACAAAAATCACGACAATAGACTACCATCCATAATGACAATGATACCATCCATTGGAGTAACAAAAATCTGGACAACAGACTACCTTCCATAATGACAAGGCTACCATCTATTGGAGTAACAAAAATCTCGAAAATAGACTACCTTTCGTAATGACAAGGCTACCATCCATTTGAGTAACAAAAATCTCAACAACAGACAACCTTCCATAATGATAATGCTACCATCCATTGGAGTAAAAAAAATCTCGACAATAGACTACCTACCATAATGACAAGGCTACCATCCATTGGAGTAACAAAAATATGAACAACAGACTACCTTCCATTATGACAAGGCTACCATCCATTGGAGTAACAAAAATCTCAAAAAGAAACTACCTTCCATAATGACAAGGCTACCATCCATTGGAGTAACAAAAATCTCGACAACAGCCAACCTTCCATAATGATAATGCTACCATCCATTGGAGTAACAATAATCTCGACAATAAACTAACTACCATAATGACAAGGCTACCATCCATTGGAGTAACAAAAATATGAAAAATAGACTACCTTCCATAGTGACAAGGCTACCATCCATTGGAGTAACAAAAATCTCGACAATAGACTACCTTCCATAATGACAAGGCTACCATCCATTGGAATAACAAAAATCTCGACAACAAACTACCTTTCATAATTACAAGGCTACCATCCATTGGAGTAAAGAAAACATCGACAACAGAATACGTTCCATAATGACAATGATATAATCCATTAGAATAACAAAAATCTGGACAACAGACTACCATCCATAATGACAAGGCTACCATCCATTAGAGTAACAAAAATCTCGAAAACAGACTACCTTCCGTAATGACAAGGCTACCATCCATTGGAGTAACAAAAATCTCGACAACAGACAACCTTGCATAATGATAATGCTACCATCCATTGGAGTAACAAAAATCTCGACAATAGACTACCTACCATAATGAAAAGGCTACCATCCATTGGAGTAACAAAAATATGAACAACATACTACCTTCCATAGTTACAAGGCTACCATCCATTGGAGTAACAAAAATCTCGAAAGCAGACTACCTTCCAAAATGACAAGGCTACCATCCATTGAATTAACAAAAATCTCGAAAACAGACTACCTTCCATAATGACAAGGCTACCATCCATTGGAGTAACAAAAATCTCGACAACAGACAACCTTCCATAATGATAATGCTACCATCCATTGGAGTAACAAAAATCTCGACAATAAACTACCTACCATAATGACAAGGCTACCATCCATTGGAGTAACAAAAATATGAAAAACAGACTACCTTCCTTAGTGACAAGGCTACCATCCATTGGAGTGACAGAAATCACAACGACATACTACCTTCCAAAATGACAATGCTAGCATCCATTGGAGTAACAAAAATCTCGACAATAGACTACCTTCCATAATGACAAGGCTACCATCCATTGGAATAACAAAAATCTCGACAACAAACTACCTTTCATAATGACAAGGCTACCATCCATTGGAGTAACGAAAACATTGACAACAGAATACGTTCCATAATGACAATGATACAATCCATTAGAATAACAAAAATCTCGACAACAGACTACCATCCATTGGAATAACAAAAATCTTGAAAACAGACTACCTTCCGTAATGACAAGGCTACCATCCATTGGAGTAACAAAAATCTCGACAACAGACAACCTTCCATAATGATAATGCTACCTTCCATTGGAGTAACAAAAATCTCGACAATAGACTACCTACCATAATGACAAGGCTACCATCCATTGGAGTAACAAAAATATGAACAACAGACTACCTTCCATAATGACAAGGCTACCGTCCATTGGAGTAACAAAAATCTCGAAAACAGACTACCTTCCGTAATGACAAGGCTACCATCCATTGGAGTAACAAAAATCTCGACAATAGACAACCTTCTAGAATGATAATGCGACCATCCATTGGAGTAACAAAAATCTCGACAATAGACTACCTACCATAATGACAAGGCTACCATCAATTGGAGTAACAAAAATCTCGAAAACAGACTACCTTCCAAAATGACAAGGCTACCATCCATTGAATTAACAAAAATCTCGAAAACAGACTACCTTCCATAATGACAAGCCTACCATCCATTGGAGTAACAAAAATCTCGACAACAGACAACCTTCCATAATGATAAGGCTACCATCCGTTGGAGTAACAAAAATCTTGACAACAGACAACCTTCCATAATGATAATGCTACCATCCATTGGAATAACATAAAATCTAGACAACAGACTACCTTCCATAATAACAAGGCTATTATCCATTGGAGTAACAAAAACATCGACAACAGAATACGTTCCATAATGAAAAGGCTTAAAATCCATTGGAATAACAAAAATCTCGACAACAGACTACCATCCATAATGATAAGGCTACCATCCATTGGAGAAACAAAAATCTCGAAAACAGACTACCTTCCGTAATGACAAGGCTACCATCCATTGGAGTAACAAAAATCTCGACAACAGACAGTCTTCCATAATGATAATGCTACCATCCATTGGAGTAAGAAAAATCTCGACAATAGACTACGTACCATAATGGCAAGGCTAGCATCCATTGGAGTAACAAAAATCTTGAAAATAGACTACCTTCGAAAATGATAAGGCTACCATCCATTGAAGTAACAAAAATCTCGAAAACAGACTACCTTCCATAATGAGAAGGCTACCATCCATTGGAGTAACAAAAATCTCGACAACAGACAACCTTCCATAATGATAATGCTACCATCCATTGGAGTAACAAAAATCTCGACAATAGACTACCTTCCATAATAACAAGGCTACCATCCATTGGAGTAACAAAAATATGAAAAACAGACTAACTTACATAGTGACAAGGCTACTATCCATTGGAGTGACAGAAATCAAAACGACATACTACCTTCCAAAATGACAAAGCTAGGATCCATTGGAATAACAAAAATCTCGACAAAAACTACCTTTCATAATGACAAGGATACCATCCATTGGAGTAACGAAAACATCGACAACAGAATACGTTCCATAATGACAATGATACAATCCATTGGAATAACAAAAATCTAGACAACAGACTACTTTCCATAATAACAAGGCTACTATCCATTGGAGTAACAAAAACATCGACAACAGAATACGTTCCCTAATGAAAAGGCTACAATCTATTGGAATAAAAAAAAATCTCGACAACAGACTACCATCCATAATGACAAGGCTACCATCCATTGGAGTAACAAAAATCTCATAAACAGACTACCTTCCGTAATGACAAGGCTACCATCCATTGGAGTAACAAAAATCTCGACAACAGACAACCTTCCATAATGATAATGCTACCATCCATTGGGGTAACAAAAATCTCGACAATAGACTACCTACCATAATGGCAAGGCTACCATCCATTGGAGTAACAAAAATATGAACAACATACTACCTTCCATAATGACAAGGCAACCATCCATTGGAGTAACAAAAATCTCGAAAACAGACTGCCTTCCATAATGACAAGGCTACCATCCATTAAAGTAACAAAAATATAGAAAATAGACTACCTTCCATATTGACAAGGCTACCAACCATTGGAGTAAGAAAAATCTCGACAACAAATGAACTTCCATAATGATAATGCTACAATCCATTGGAGTAACAAAAATCTCGACAACAGACTACCTTCCATAATGACAAGGCTACATCCAATGGAATAACAAAAATATGAACAACAAACTACCTTCCATAGTGACAAGGCTACCATCCATTGGAGTGACAGAAATCAAGACGACATACTACCTTCAAAAATGACAACGCTAGCATCCATTGGAGTAACAAAAATCTCGACAATAGACTACCTTCCATGATGACAAAGCTACCATCCATTGGAATAACAAAAAGCTCGACAACAAACTACCTTTCATAATGACAAGGCTACCATCCATTGGAGTAACGAAAACATCGACAACAGAATACGTTCCATAATGACAATGATACAATCCATTGGAATAACAAAAATCACGACAATAAACTACCATCCATAATGACAATGATACCATCCATTGGATTAACAAAAATCTCGACAACAGACTACCTTCCATAATGACAAGGCTACAATCTATTGGAGTAACAAAAATCTCGAAAATAGACTACCTTTCGTAATGACAAGGCTACCATCCATTTGAGTAACAAAAATCTCAACAACAGACAACCTTCCATAATGATAATGCTACCATCCATTGGAGTAAAAAAAATCTCGACAATAGACTACCTACCATAATGACAAGGCTACCATCCATTGGAGTAACAAAAATATGAACAACAGACTACCTTCCATTATGACAAGGCTACCATCCATTGGAGTAACAAAAATCTCAAAAAGAAACTACCTTCCATAATGACTAGGCTACCATCCATTGGAGTAACAAAAATCTCGAAAATAGACTACCTTCAATAATGACAAGGCTACCATCCATTGGAGTAAAAAAAATATCGACAACAGACAACCTTCTATAATGATAATGCTACCATCCATTGGAGTAACAAAAATCTCAACAATAGACTACCTTCCATAATGACAAGGCTACCATCCATTGGAGTAACAAAAATATGAACAACAGACTACCTTCCATAGCTACAAGGCTACCGTCCATTAGAGTAACAAAAATCTCGAAAATAGACTACCTTCCAAAATGGGAACGCTACCATCCATTGAATTAACAAAAATCTGGAAAACAGACTACCTTCCATAATGACAAGGCTACCATCCATTGGAGTAACAAAAATCTCGACAACAGCCAACCTTCCATAATGATAATGCTACCATCCATTGGAGTAACAATAATCTCGACAATAAACTACCTACCATAATGACAAGGCTACCATCCATTTGAGTAACAAAAATATGAAAAATAGACTACCTTCCATAGTGACAAGGCTACCATCCATTGGAGTGACAGAAATCACAACGACATACTACCTTCCAAAATGACAACGCTAGCATCCATTGGAGTAACAAAAATCTCGACAATAGACTACCTTCCATAATGACAAGGCTACCATCCATTGGAATAACAAAAATCTCGACAACAAACTACCTTTCATAATGACAAGGCTACCATCCATTGGAGTAAAGAAAACATCGACAACAGAATACGTTCCATAATGACAATGATATAATCCATTAGAATAACAAAAATCTGGACAACAGACTACCATCCATAATGACAAGGCTACCATCCATTAGAGTAACAAAAATCTCGAAAACATACTACCTTCCGTAATGACAAGGCTACCATCCATTGGAGTAACAAAAATCTCGACAACAGACAACCTTACATAATGATAATGCTACCATCCATTGGAGTAACAAAAATCTCGACAATAGACTACCTACCATAATGACAAGGCTACCATCCATTGGAGTAACAAAAATATGAACAACAAACTACCTTCCATAATGACAAGGCTACCATCCATTGGAGTAAAAAAAATATGAACAATAGATTACCTACCATAATGACAAGGCTACCATCCATTGGAGTAACAAAAATATGAACAAAAGACTACCTTCCATAATGACAAGGCTACCATCCATTGGAGTAACAAAAATCTCGAAAATAGACTACCTTCCAAAATGACAAGGCTACCATCCATTGAAGTAACAAAAATCTCGAAAACAGACTACCTTCCATAATGACAAGGCTACCATCCATTGGAGTAACAAAAATCTCGACAACAGACAACCTCACATAATGATAAGGCTAACATCCGTTGGTGTAACAAAAATCTCGACAACAGACAACCTTCCATAATGATAATGCTACCATCCATTAGAGTAACAAGAATCTCGACAATAGACTACCTTCCATAATGACAAGGCTACCATCCATAATGACAAGGCTACCATCCATTGGAGTAACAAAAATATGAACAACATACTACCTTCCATAGTTACAAGGCTACCATCCATTGGAGTAACAAAAATCTCGAAAACAGACTACCTTCCAAAATGACAAGGCTACCATCCATTGAATTAACAAACATCTCTACCTTCCATAATGACAAGGCAACCATCCATTGGAGTAACAAAAATCTCGACAACAAACAACCTTCCATAATGATAATGCTACCATCAATTGGAGTAACAAAAATCTCGACAATAGACTACCTACCATAATGACAAGGCTACCATCCATTGGAGTAACAAAAATATGAAAAACAGACTACCTTCCTTAGTGACAAGGCTACCATCCATTGGAGTGACAGAAATCACAACGACATACTACCTTCCAAAATGACAATGCTAGCATCCATTGGAGTAACAAAAATCTCGACAATAGACTACTTTCCATAATGACAAGGCTACCATCCATTGGAATAACAAAAATCTCGAAAACAAACTACCTTTCATAATGACAAGGCTACCATCCATTGGAGTAACGAAAACATTGACAACAGAATATGTTCCATAATGACAATGATACAATCCATTAGAATAACAAAAATCTCGACAACAGACTACCATCCATAATGACAAGGCTACCATCCATTGGAATAACAAAAATCTTGAAAACAGACTACCTTCCGTAATGACAAGGCTACCATCCATTGGAGTAACAAAAATCTCGACAACAGACAACCTTCCATAATGATAATGCTACCATCCATTGGAGTAACAAAAATCTCGACAATAGACTACCTACCATAATGACAAGGCTACCATCCATTGGAGTAACAAAAATATGAACAACAGACTACCTTCCATAATGACAAGGCTACCATCCATTGGAGTAACAAAAATCTCGAAAACAGACTACCTTCCGTAATGACAAGGCTACCATCCATTGGAGTAACAAAAATCTCGACAATAGACAACCTTCTAGAATGATAATGCGACCATCCATTGGAGTAACAAAAATCTCGACAATAGACTACCTACCATAATGACAAGGCTACCATCAATTGGAGTAACAAAAATATGAACAACAGACTAACTTCCATAATGACAAGGCTACAATCCATTGGAGTAACAAAAATCTCGAAAACAGACTACCTTCCAAAATGACAAGGCTACCATCCATTGAATTAACAAAAATCTCGAAAACAGACTACCTTCCATAATGACAAGCCTACCATCCATTGGAGTAACAAAAATCTCGACAACAGACAACCTTCCATAATGATAAGGCTACCATCCGTTGGAGTAACAAAAATCTTGACAACAGACAACCTTCCAAAATGATAATGCTACCATCCATTGGAATAACATAAAATCTAGACAACAGACTACCTTCCATAATAACAAGGCTATTATCCATTGGAGTAACAAAAACATCGACAACAGAATACGTTCCATAATGAAAAGGCTTAAAATCCATTGGAATAACAAAAATCTCGACAACAGACTACCATCCATAATGATAAGGCTACCATCCATTGGAGAAACAAAAATCTCGAAAACAGACTACCTTCCGTAATGACAAGGCTACCATCCATTGGAGTAACAAAAATCTCGACAACAGACAGTCTTCCATAATGATAATGCTACCATCCATTGGAGTAAGAAAAATCTCGACAATAGACTACGTACCATAATGGCAAGGCTAGCATCCAATGGAGTAACAAAAATCTTGAAAATAGACTACCTTCCAAAATGATAAGACTACCATCCATTGAAGTAACAAAAATCTCGAAAACAGACTACCTTCCATAATGACAAGGCTACCATCCATTGGAGTAACAAAAATCTCGACAACAGACAACCTTCCATAATGATAATGCTACCATCCATTGGAGTAACAAAAATCTCGACAACAGACTACCTTACATAGTGACAAGGCTACTATCCATTGGAGTAACAGAAATCAAAACGACATACTACCTTCCAAAATGACAAAGCTAGGATCCATTGGAATAACAAAAATCTCGACAAAAACTACCTTTCATAATGACAAGGATACCATCCATTGGAGTAACGAAAACATCGACAACAGAATACGTTCCATAATGACAATGATACAATCCATTGGAATAACAAAAATCTCGACAACAAACTACCATCCATATTGACAAGGCTACCATCCATTGGAGTAACAAAAATCTCGAAAACAGACTACCTTCCGTAATGACAAGGCTACCATCCATTCGAGTAACAAAAATCTCGACAACAGACAACCTTACATAATGATAATGCTACCATCCATTGGAGTAACAAAAATCTCGACAATAAACTACCTACCATAATGACAAGGCTACCATCCATTGGAGTAACAAAAATATGAAAAACAGACTACCTTACATAGTGACAAGGCTACTATCCATTGGAGTGACAGAAATCAAAATGACATACTACCTTCCAAAATGACAAAGCTAGGATCCATTGGAATAACAAAAATCTCGACAAAAACTACCTTTCATAATGACAAGGATACCATCCATTGGAGTAACGAAAACATCGACAACAGAATACGTTCCATAATGACAATGATACAATCCATTGGAATAACAAAAATCTCGACAACAAACTACCATCCATATTGACAAGGCTACCATCCATTGGAGTAACAAAAATCTCGAAAATAGACTACCTTCCGTAATGACAAGGCTACCATCCATTCGAGTAACAAAAATCTCGACAACAGACAACCTTACATAATGATAATGCTACCATCCATTGGAGTAACAAAAATCTCGACAATAAACTACCTACCATAATGACAAGGCTACCATCCATTGGAGTAACAAAAATATGAACAACAAACTACCTTCCATAATGACAAGGCTAACATCCATTGGAGTAACAAAAATCTCGAAAATAGATTACCTTCCAAAATGACAAAGCTACCATCCATTGAAGTAACAAAAATCTCGAAAACAGACTACCTTCCATAATGACAAGGCTACCATCCATTGGAGTAACAAAAATCTCGACAACAGACAACCTTCCATAATTATAATGCTATCATCCATTGGAGTAACAAAAATGTCGACAATAGACTACCTTCCATAATGACAAGGCTACCATCCATTGGAGTAACAAAAATATGAACAACAGACTACCTTCCATAGTTATAAGGCTACCATCCATTGGAGTGACAGAAATCACAACGACATACTACCTTCCATAATGACAACGCTAGCATAAATTGGTGTAAGAAAAATATCGACAACAGACTACCTTCCATAATAACAAGGCTACCATCCATTGAAGTAACAAAAACATTGAAAACAGAATACATTCCATAATGAAAAGGCTACAATCCATTGGAATAACAAAAATCTCGACAACAGATAACCTTCCATAATGATAACGCTACCATCCATTGGAGTAACAAAAATCTCGACAATAGACTACCTACCATAATGACAAGGCTACCATCCATTAGAGTAACAAAAATATGAAAAACAGACTACCTTACATAGTGACAAGGCTACTATCCATTGGAGTGACAGAAATCAAAACGGCATACTACCTTCCAAAATGACAAAGCTAGGATCCATTGGAATAACAAAAATCTCGACAAAAACTACCTTTCATAATGACAAGGATACCATCCATTGGAGTAACGAAAACATCGACAACAGAATACGTTCCATAATGACAATGATACAATCCATTGGAATAACAAAAATCTCGACAACAAACTACCATCCATATTGACAAGGCTACCATCCATTGGAGTAACAAAAATCTCGAAAACAGACTACCTTCCGTAATGACAAGGCTACCATCCATTCGAGTAACAAAAATCTCGACAACAGACAACCTTACATAATGATAATGCTACCATCCATTGGAATAACAAAAATCTCGACAATAAACTACCTACCATAATGACAAAGCTACCATCAATTGGAGTAACAAAAATATGAACAACAGACTACCTTCCATAATGACAAGGCTACCATCCATTGGAGTAACAAAAATCTCGAAAACAGATTACCTTCCAAAATGACAAAGCTACCATCCATTGAAGTAACAAAAATCTCGAAAACAGACTACCTTCCATAATGACAAGGCTACCATCCATTGGAGTAACAAAAATCTCGACAACAGACAACCTTCCATAATGATAATGCTATCATCCATTAGAGTAACAAAAATGTCGACAATAGACTACCTTTCACAATGACAAGGCTACCATCCATTGGAGTAACAAAAATATGAACAATAGACTACCTTCCATAGTTATAAGGCTACCATCCATTGGAGTGACAGAAATCACAACGACATACTACCTTCCATAATGACAACGCTAGCATAAATTGGTGTAAGAAAAATATCGACAACAGACTACCTTCCATAATAACAAGGCTACTATCCATTGGAGTAACAAAAACATTGAAAACAGAATACATTCCATAATGAAAAGGCTACAATCCATTGGAAAAACAAAAATCTTGACAACAGATAACCTTCCATAATGATAATGCTACCATCCATTGGAGTAACAAAAATCTCGACAATAGACTACCTACCATAATGACAAGGATACCATCCATTAGAGTAACAAAAATATGAACAACAAACTACCTTCCATAATGACAAGGCTAGCATCCATTGAAGTAACAAAAATCTCCAAAACAGACTACCTTCCATAATGACAAGGTTACCATCCATTGGAGTAACAAAAATCTCGACAACAGACAACCTTCCATAATGATAATGCTACCATCCATTGGAGTAACAAAAATATCGACAATAGACTACCTTCCATAATGACAAGGCTACCATCCATTGGAGTAACAAAAATATGAACAACAAACTACCTTCAATACTTATAAGGCTACCATCCATTGGAGTGACAGAAATCACAACGACATACTACCTTCCATAATGACAATGC
This sequence comes from Vicia faba, assembly GCA_948472305.1. Lineage (NCBI taxonomy): Eukaryota > Viridiplantae > Streptophyta > Magnoliopsida > Fabales > Fabaceae > Vicia > Vicia faba. The sequence continues at coordinate 654,433,944 of OX451741.1, forward strand.
TAGCATAAATTGGAGTAACAAAAATATCGACAACAAACTAACTTCCATAATGACAAGGCTACCATTCATTGGAATAACAAAAAACTAGACAACAAACTACCTTCCATAATAACAAGGCTATTATCCATTGGAGTAACAAAAACATCGAAAACAGAATACGTTCCATAATGAAAAGGCTACAATCCATTGGAATAACAAAAATCTCGACAACAGACTACCATCCATAATCACAAGGCTACCATCCATTGGAGTAACAAAAATCTCGAAAACAAACTACATTCCGTAATGACAAGGCAACCATCCATTGGAGTAACAAAAATCTCGACAACATATAACCTTCCATAATGATAATGCTACCATCCATTGGAGTAACAAAAATCTCGACAATAGACTACCTACCATAATGACAAGTCTACCATCCATTGGAGTAACAAAAATATAAACAACAAACTACCTTCCATAATGACAAGGCTAGCATCCATTGAAGTAAAAAAAATCTCCAAAACAGACTACCTTCCATAATGACAAGGTTACCATCCATTGGAGTAACAAAAATCTCGACAACAGATAACCTTCCATAATGATAATGCTACCATCCATTGGAGTAACAAAAATCTCGACAATAGACTACCTTCCATAATGACAAGGCTACCATCCATTGGAGTAACAAAAATATGAACAACAAACTACCTACCATAGTTACAAGGCTACAATCCATTGGACGAACAAAAATCTCGACAACAGACTACCATCCTTAATGACAAGGCTACCATCCATTGGAGTAACAAAAATCTCGAAAACAGACTACCTTCCATAATGACAAGGCTACTATTCATTGGAGTAACAAAAATCTAGACAACAGACAACCTTCCATAATGATAATGCTACCATCCATTGGAGTAACAAAAATATCGACAATAGACTACCTACCATAATGACAAGGCTACCATCCATTGGAGTAACAAAAATATGAACAACAAACTACCTTCCATAATGACAAGGCTACCATCCATTGGAGTAACAAAAATCTCAAAAACAGACTACCTTCCATAATGACAAGGCTACCATCCATTAAAATAACAAAAATGTCGAAAACAGACTACCTTCCATAATGACAAGGCTACCATCCATTGGAGTAACAAAAATCTCGACAACAGACAACCTTCCATAATGATAAGGCTACCATCCGTTGGAGTAACAAAAATCTTGACAATAGACAACCGTCCATAATGATAATGCTACCATCCATTGGAATAACATAAAATCTAGACAACAGACTACCTTCCATAATAACAAGGCTATTATCCATTGGAGTAACAAAAACATCGACAACAGAATACGTTCCATAATGAAAAGGCTACAATCCATTGGAATAACAAAAATCTCGACAACAGACAACCATCCATAATGATAAGGCTACCATCCATTGGAGTAACAAAAATCTCGAAAACAGACTACCTTCCGTAATTACAAGGCTACCATCCATTGAAGTAACAAAAATCTCGACAACAGACAGTCTTCCATGATAATAATGCTACCATCCATTGGAGTAAGAAAAATCTCGACAATAGACTACGTACCATAATGGCAAGGCTACCATCCATTGGAGTAACAAAAATATGAACAACAGACTACCTTCCATAATGACAAGGCTACCATCCATTGGAGTAACAAAAATCTCGAAAATAGACTACCTTCCAAAATGATAAGGCTACCATCCATTGAAGTAACAAAAATCTCGAAAACAGACTACCTTCCATAATGACAAGGCTACCATCCATTGGAGTAACAAAAATCTTGACAACAGACAACCTTCCATAATGATAATGCTACCATCCATTGGAGTAACAAAAATCTCGACAATAGACTACCTTCCATAATGACAAGGCTACCATCCATTGGAGTAACAAAAATATGAAAAACAGACTACCTTACATAGTTACAAGGCTACCATCCATTGGAGTGACAGAAATCATAACGACATACTACCTTCCAAAATGACAAAGCTAGGATCCATTGGAATAACAAAAATCTCGACAAAAACTACCTTTCATAATAACAAGGCTACCATCCATTGGAATAACGAAAACATCGACATCAGAATACGTTCCATAATGACAATGATACAATCCATTGGAATAACAAAAATCTCGACAACAAACTACCATCCATATTGACAAGGCTACCATCCATTGGAGTAACAAAAATCTTGAAAACAGACTACCTTCCGTAATGACAAGGCTACCATCCATTCGAGTAACAAAAATCTTGACAACAGACAACCTTCCATAATGATAATGCTACCATCCATTGGAGTAACAAAAATCTCGACAATAAACTACCTACCATAATGTCAAGGCTACCATCCATTGGAGTAACAAAAATATGAACAACAGACTACCTTCCATAATGACAAGGCTACCATCCATTGGAGTAACAAAAATCTCGAAAACAAATTACCTTCCAAAATGAAAAAGCTACCATCCATTGAAGTAACAAAAATCTCGAAAACAGACTACCTTCCATAATGATAAGGCTACCATCCATTGGAGTAACAAAAATCTCGACAACAAACAACCTTCCATAATGATAATGCCATTATCCATTGGAGTAACAAAAATGTCGACAATAGACTACCTTCCATAATGACAAGGCTAACATCCATTGGAGTAACAAAAATATGAACAACAGACTACCTTCCATAGTTATAAGGCTACCATCCCTTGCAGTGATAGAAATCACAACGACATACTACCTTCCATAATGACAATGCTAGCATAAATTGGTGTAAGAAAAATATCCATAACATACTACATTCCGTAATGACAAGGCTACCATTCATTGGAATAACAAAAATCTAGACAACAGACTACCTTCCATAATAACAAGGCTACTATCCATTGGAGTAACAAAAACATTGAAAACAGAATACGTTCCATAATGAAATGGCTACCATCCATTGGAATAACAAAAATCTCGACAACAGACAACCTTCCATAATGATAATGCTACCATCCATTAGAGTAACAAAAATCTCGACAATAGACTACCTACCATAATGACAATGATACAATCCATTGGAATAACAAAAATCACGACAACAGACTACCATCCATAATGACAATGATACCATCCATTGGAGTAACAAAAATCTCGACAACAGACTACCTTCCATAATGACAAGGCTAACATCTATTGGAGTAACAAAAATCTCGAAAATAGACTACCTTTCATATTGACAAGGCTACCATCCATTGGAGTAACAAAAATATCCACAACAGACTACCATCCATAATGACGAGGCTACCATCCATTGGAGTAACAAAAATCTCGACAATAGACTACCTTCCATAATGACAAGGCTACCATCCATTGGAGTAACAAAAATATGAACAACAAACTACCTACCATAGTTACAAGGCTACCATCCACTGGAGTGACAGAAATCACAACGACATACTACCTTCCATGATGACAACGCTAGCATCCATTGGAGTAACAAAAATATCGAAAACAGACTACCTTCCATAATGACAAGGCTACTATTCATTGGAATAACAAAAATCTAGACAACAGACTACCTTCCATAATAACAAGGCTACTATCCATTGGAGTAACAAAAACATCGAGAACAGAATATGTTCCATAATGAAAAGGCTACAATCCATTGGAATAACAAAAATCTCGACAACAGACTACCATCTATAATGACAAGGCTACCATCCATTGGAGTAACAAAAATCTTGAAAACAGACTACCTTCCGTAATGACAAGGCTACCATCCATTGGAGTAACAAAAATCTCGACAACATACAACCTTCCATAATGATAATGCTACCATCCATTGGAGTAACAAAAATATCGACAATAGACTACCTACCATAATGACAAGGCTACCATCCATTGGAGTAACAAAAATATGAACAACAAACTACCTTCCATAATGCCAAGGCTACCATCCATTGGAGTAACAAAAATCTCAAAAACAGACTACCTTCCATAATGACAAGGCTACCATCCATTAAAGTAACAAAAATATCAAAAACAGACTACCTTCCAGAATGACAAGGCTACCATCCATTGGAGTAACAAAAATCTCGACAACAGACAAACTTCCATAATGATAATGCTACCATCCATTGGAGTAACAAAAATCTCAACAACAGACTACCTTCCAAAATTACAAGGCTACAATCCATTGGAGTAACAAAAATATGAACAACAGACTACCTTCCATAGTGACAAGGCTACCATCCATTGGAGTGACAGAAATCACAACGACATACTACCTTCCAAAATGACAACGCTAGCATCCATTGGAGTAACAAATATCTCGACAATATACTACCTTCCATAATGAAAAGGCAACCATCCATTGGAATAACAATAATCTCGAAAACAAACTACCTTTCATAATGACAAGGCTACCATCCATTGGAGTAACGAAAACATGGACAACAGAATACGTTCCATAATGACAATGATACAATCCATTGGAATAACAAAAATCACGACAGCAGACTACCATCCATAATGACAATGATACCATCCATTGGAGTAACAAATATCTCGACAACAGACTACCTTCCATAATGACAAGGCTAACATCTATTGGAGTAACAAAAATCTCGAAAATAGACTACCTTTCGTAATGACAAGGCTACCATCCATTGGAGTAACAAAAATATCCACAACAGACTACCATCCATAATGACGAGGCTACCATCCATTGGAGTAACAAAAATCTCGAAAACATACTACCTTTCGTAATGACAAGGCTACCATCCATTGGAGTAACAAAAATCTCGACAACAGACAACCTTCCATAATGATAATGCTACCATCCATTGGAGTAACAAAAATCTCAACAATAGACTACCTACCATAATGACAAGGCTACCATCCATTGGAGTAACAAAAATATGAACAACAGACTACCTTCCATAATGACAAGGCTACCATCCATTGGAGTAACAAAAATCTCGACAACAGACAAACTTCCATAATGATAATGCTATCATCCATTGGAGTAACAAAAATCTTAACAACAGTCTACCTTCCAAAATGACAAGGCTACCATCCATTGGAGTAACAAAAATATGAACAACAGACTACCTTCCATAGTGACAAGGCTACCATCCATTGGAGTGACAGAAATCACAACGACATACTACCTTCCAAAATGACAACGCTAGCATCCATTGGAGTAACAAAAATCTCGACAATAGACTACCTTCCATAATGACAAGGCAACCATCCATTGGAATAACAAAAATCTCGAAAACAAACTACCTTTCATAATGACAAGGCTACCATCCATTGGAGTAACGAAAACATGGACAACAGAATATGTTCCATAATGACAATGATACAATCCATTGGAATAACAAAAATCACGACAACAGACTACCATCCATAATGACAATGATACCATCCATTGGAGTAACAAAAATCTCGACAACAGACTACCTTCCATAATGACAAGGCAAACATCTATTGGAGTAACAAAAATCTCGAAAATAGACTACCTTTCGTAATGACAAGGCTACCATCCATTGGAGTAACAAAAATATCCACAACAGACTACCATCCATAATGACGAGGCTACCATCCATTGGAGTAACAAAAATCTCGAAAATAGACTACCTTCCGTAATGACAAGGCTACCATCCATTGGAGTAACAAAAATCTCGACAACAGACAACCTTCCATAATGATAATGCTACCATCCATTAGAGTAACAAAAATCTCGACAATAGACTACCTACCATAATGACAAGGATACCATCCATTGGAGTAACAAAAATATGAAAAACAGACTACCTTCAATAGTGACAAGGCTACCATCCATTGGAGTGACAGAAATCACAATGACCTACTACCTTCCAAAATGACAACGCTAGCATCCATTGGAGTAACAAAAATCTCGACAATAGACTACCTCCTATAATGACAAGGCTACCATCCATTGGAATAACAAAAATCTCGACAACAAACTACCTTTCATAATGAGAAGTCTACCATCCATTGGAGTAACGAAAACATCAACAACACAATACGTTCCATAATGACAATGATACAATCCAATGGAATAACAAAAATCTTGACAACAAACTACCATCCAAAATGACAAGGCTAACATCCATTTGAGTAACAAAAATCTCGAAAACAGACTACCTTCCGTAATGACAAGGCTACCATCCATTGGAGTAACAAAAATCTCGACAACAGACAAGCTTCCATAATGATAATGCTACCATCCATTGGAGTAACAAAAATATCGACAATAGACTACCTACCATAATGACAAGGCTACGATCCATTGGAGTAACAAAAATATGAACAACAAACTACCTTCCATAATGACAAGGCTACCATCCATTGGAGTAACAAAAATCTCGACAACAGACAAACTTCCATAATGACAAGGCTACCATGCATTGGAGTAACAAAAATCTCAACAACAGACTACCTTCCAAAATGACAAGGCTACCATCCATTAGAGTAACAAAAATATGAACAACATACTACCTTCCATAGTGACAAGGCTACCATCCATTGGAGTGACAGAAATCACAACGACATACTACCTTCCAAAATGACAACGCTAGCATCCATTGGAGTAACAAATATCTCGACAATAGACTACCTTCCATAATGACAAGGCAACCATCCATTGGAATAACAAAAATCTTGAAAACATACTACCTTTCATAATGACAAGGCTACCATCCATTGGAGTAACGAAAACATGGACAATAGAATACGTTCCATAATGACAATGATACAATCCATTGGAATAACAAAAATCACGACAACAGACTACCATCCATAATGACAAAGATAACATCCATTGGAGTAACAAAAATCTCGACAACAGACTACCTTCCATAATGACTAGGCTAACATCTATTGGAGTAACAAAAATCTCGAAAATAGACTACCTTTCGTAATGACAAGGCTACCATCCATTGGAGTAACAAAAATATCCACAATAGACTACCATCCATAATGACAAGGCTACCATCCATTGGAGTAACAAAAATCTCGAAAACAGATAACCTTCCATAATGACAAGGCTACCATCTATTGGAGTAACAAAAAACTCAACAACAGACAACCTTCCATAATGATAATGCTACCATCCATTAGAGTAACAAAAATCTCGACAATAGACTACCTACCATAATGGCAAGGCTACCATCCATTGGAGTAAAAAAAATATGAACAATAGACTACCTTCCATAATGACAAGGCTACCATCCATTGGAGTAACAAAAATCTCGAAAACAGACTAACTTCCAAAATGACAAGGCTACCATCCATTGAAGTAATAAAAATCTCGAAAACAGACTACCTTCCATAATGACAAGGCTATCATCCATTGGAGTAACAAAAATCTCGACAACAGACAACCTTCCATAATGATAAGGCTACCATCTATTAGAGTAACAAAAATCTCGACAACGGACAACCTTCCATAATGATAATGCTACCATCCATTGGAGTAACAAAAATCTCGACAATAGACTACCTACCATAATGACAAGGCTACCATCAATTGGAGTAACAAAAATATGAACAACAGACTAACTTCCATAATGACAAGGCTACAATCCATTGGAGTAACAAAAATCTCGAAAACAGACTACCTTCCAAAATGACAAGGCTACCATCCATTGAATTAACAAAAATCTCGAAAACAGACTACCTTCCATAACGACAAGGCTACCATCCATTGGAGTAACAAAAAACTCGACAACAGAAAACCTTCCATAACGATAAGGCTACCATCCGTTGGAGTAACAAAAATCTTGACAACAGACAACCTTCCATAATGATAATGCTACCATCCATTGGAATAACATAAAATCTAGACAACAGACTACCTTCCATAATAACAAGGCTATTATACATTGGAGTAACAAAAACATCGACAATAGAATACGTTCCATATTGAAAAGGCTACAATCTATTGGAATAACAAAAATCTCGACAACAGACTACCATCCATAACGATAAGGCTACCATCCATTGAAGTAACAAAAATCTCGAATACATACTACCTTCCGTAATGACAAGGCTACCATCCATTGGAGTAACAAAAATCTCGACAACAGACAGTCTTCCATAATGATAATGCTACCATCCATTGGAGTAAGAAAAATCTCGACAATAGAATACGTTCCATAATGGCAAGGATACCATCCATTGGAGTAACAAAAATATGAACAACAGACTACCTTCCATAATGACAAGGCTACCATCCATTGGAGTAACAAAAATCTCGACAACAGACTACCTTCCAAAATGACAAGGCTACCATCCATTGAAGTAACAAAAATCTCGAAAACAGACTACCTTCCATAATGACAAGGCTACCATCCATTGGAGTAACAAAAATATGAACAACAGACTACCTTCCATAATGACGAGGCTACCATCCATTGGAGTAACAAAAATCTCGAAAACAGACTACCTTCCGTAATGGCAAGGCTACCATCCATTGGAGTAACAAAACTCTCGACAATAGACAACCTTCCATAATGATAATGCTACCATCCATTGGAGTAACAAAAATCTCGACAATAGACTACCTACAATAATGACAAGGCTACCATCCATTGGAGTAACAAAAATATGAAAAACAGACTACCTTCAATAGTGACAAGGCTACCATCCATTGGAGTGACAGAAATCACAACGACATACTACCTTCCAAAATGACAACGCTAGCATCCATTGGAGTAACAAAAATCTCGACAATAGACTACCTCCCATAATGACAAGGCTACCATCCATTGGAATAACAAAAATCTCCACAACAAACTACCTTTCATAATGACAAGTCTACCATCCATTGGAGTAACGAAAACATCGACAACACAATACGTTCCATAATGACAATGATACAATCCAATGGAATAACAAAAATCTCGACAACAAACTACCCTCCAAAATGAAAAGGCTAACATCCATTGGAGTAACAAAAATCTCGAAAACAGACTACCTTCCGTAATGACAAGGCTACCATCCATTGGAGTAACAAAAATCTCGAAAATAGACTACCTTTCGTAATGAAAAGGCTACCATCCATTGGAGTAACAAAAATATCCACAATAGACTACCATCCATAATGACAAGGCTACCATCCATTGGAGTAACAAAAATCTAGAAAATAGACTACCTTCCGTAATGACAAGGCTACCATCTATTGGAGTAACAAAAATCTCAACAACAGACAACCTTCCGTAATGATAATGCTACCATCCATTGGAGTAACAAAAATCTCAACAATAGACTACCTACCATTATGGCAAGGCTACCATCCATTGGAGTAACAAAAATATGAACAACAGACTACCTTCCATAATGACAAGGCTACCATCCATTGGAGTAACAAAAATCTCGAAAACAGACTACCTTCCAAAATGACAAGGCTACCATCCATTTAAGTAACAAAAATCTCGAAAACAGACTACCTTCCATAATGACAAGGCTATCATCCATTGGAGTAACAAAAATCTCGACAACAGACAACCTTCCATAATGATAATGCTACCATCCATTGGAGTAACAAAAATCTCGACAATAGACTACCTACCATAATGACAAGGCTACCATCCATTGGAGTAACAATAATATGAAAAACAGACTACCTTCCATAGTTACAAGGCTACCATCTATTGGAGTGACAGAAATCACAATGACCTACTACCTTCCAAAATGACAACGCTAGCATCCATTGGAGTAACAAAAATCTAGACAATAGACTACCTTCCATAATGACAAGGCTAGCATCCATTGGAATAACAAAAATCTCGACAAAAACTACATTTCATAATGACAAGGCTACCATCCATTGGAGTAACGAAAACGTCGACAACACAATACGTTCCATAATGACAATGATACAATCCATTGGAATAACAAAAATCTCGACAACAAACTACCATCCATAATGACAAGGCTAACATCCATTGGAGTAACAAAAATCTCGAAAACAGACTACCTTCCATAATGACAAGGCTACCATCCATTGGAGTAACAAAAATCTCGACAACAGACAACCTTCCATAATGATAATGCTACCTTCCATTGGAGTAACTAAAATCTCGTCAATAGACTACCTACCATAATGACAAGGCTACCATCCATTGGAGTAACAAAAATATGAACAACAGACTACCTTCCATAATGACAAGGCTACCATCCATTGGAGTAACAAAACTCTCGAAAACAGACTACCTTCCAAAATGACAAGGCTACCATCCATTGAAGTAAAAAAAATCTCGAAAACAGACTACCTTCCATAATGACAAGGCTACCATCCATTGGAGTAACAAAAATCTCGACAACAGACAACCTTCCATAATGTAAATGTTACCATCCATTGGAGTAACAAAAATCTCGACAGTAGACTACCTTCCATAATGAAAAGGTTACCATCCATTGGAGTAAGAAAAATATGAAAAACATTCTACCTTCCATAGTGACAAGGCTACCATCCATTGGAGTGACAGAAATAACAATGACCTACTACCTTCCAAAATGACAATGCTAGCATCCATTGGAGTAACAAAAATCTCGACAATAGACTACCTTCCAATAATGACAAGGCTACACTCCATTGGAATAACAAAAATCTCGACAACAAACTACCTTTCATAATGACAAGGCTACCATCCATTGGAGTAACGAAAACGTCGACAACACAATACGTTCCATAATGACAATGATACAATCCATTGGAATAACAAAAATCTCGACAACAAACTACCATCCAAAATGAAAAGGCTAACATCCATTGGATTAACAAAAATCTCGAAAACAGACTACCTTCCGTAATGACAAGGCTACCATCCATTGGAGTAACAAAAATCTCGAAAAGAGACTACCTTTCGTAATGAAAAGGCTACCATCCATTGGAGTAACAAAAATATCCACAATAGACTACCATCCATAATGACAAGGCTACCATCCATTGGAGTAACAAAAATATGAACAACAGACTACCTTCCATAATGACAAGGCTACCATCCATTGGAGTAACAAAAATCTCGAAAACAGACTACCTTCCAAAATGACAAGGCTACCATCCATTGGAGTAACGAAAATCTCGACAACAGACAACCTTCCATAATGATAATGCTACCTTTCATTGGAGTAACTAAAATCTCGTCAATAGACTACCTACCATAATGACAAGGCTACCATCCATTGGAGTAACAAAAATATGAACAACAGACTACCTTCCATAATGACAAGGCTACCATCCATTGGAGTAACAAAACTCTCGAAAACAGACTACCTTCCAAAATGACAAGGCTACCATCCATTGAAGTAAAAAAAATCTCGAAAACAGACTACCTTCCATAATGACAAGGCTACCATCCATTGGAGTAACAAAAATCTCGACAACAGACAACCTTCCATAATGTTAATGTTACCATCCATTGGAGTAACAAAAATCTCGACAGTAGACTACCTTCCATAATGAAAAGGTTACCATCCATTGGAGTAAGAAAAATATGAAAAACATTCTACCTTCCATAGTGACAAGGCTACCATCCATTGGAGTGACAGAAATAACAATGACCTACTACCTTCCAAAATGACAATGCTAGCATCCATTGGAGTAACCAAAATCTCGACAATAGACTACCTTCCATAATGACAAGGCTACACTCCATTGGAATAACAAAAATCTCGACAACAAACTACCTTTCATAATGACAAGGCTACCATCCATTGGAGTAACGAAAACGTCGAAAACACAATACGTTCCATAATGACAATGATACAATCCATTGGAATAACAAAAATCTCGAAAACAAACTACCATCCATAATGACAAGGCAAACATCCATTGGAGTAACAAAAATCTCGAAAACAGACTACCTTCCATAATGACAAGGCTACCATCCATTGGAGTAACAAAAATCTCGACAACAGACAACCTTCCATAATGATAATGCTACCTTCCATTGGAGTAACTAAAATCTCGACAATAGACTACCTACCATAATGACAAGGCTACCATCCATTGGAGTAACAAAAATATGAACAACAGACTACCTTCCATAATGACAAGGCTACCATCCATTGGAGTAACAAAACTCTCGAAAACAGACTACCTTCCAAAATGACAAGGCTACCATCCATTGAAGTAAAAAAAATCTCGAAAACCGACTACCTTCCATAATGACAAGGCTACCATCCATTGGAGTAACAAAAATCTCGACAACAGACAACCTTCCATAATGTTAATGTTACCATCCATTGGAGTAACAAAAATCTCGACAGTAGACTACCTTCCATAATGACAAGGCTACCATCCATTGGAGTAACAAAACTCTCGAAAACAGACTACCTTCCAAATTGACAAGGCTACCATCCATTGAAGTAAAAAATATCTCGAAAACAGACTACCTTCCATAATGACAAGGCTACCATCCATTGGAGTAACAAAAATCTCGACATAAGACAACCTTCCATAATGTTAATGTTACCATCCATTGGAGTAACAAAAATCTCGACAGTAGACTACCTTCCATAATGAAAAGGTTACCATCCATTGGAGTAAGAAAAATATGAAAAACATTCTACCTTCCATAGTGACAAGGCTACCATCCATTGGAGTGACAGAAATAACAATGACCTACTACCTTCCAAAATGACAATGCTAGCATCCATTGGAGTAACCAAAATCTCGACAATAGACTACCTTCCATAATGACAAGGCTACACTCCATTGGAATAACAAAAATCTCGACAACAAACTACCTTTCATAATGACAAGGCTACCATCCATTGGAGTAACGAAAACGTCGAAAACACAATACGTTCCATAATGACAATGATACAATCCATTGGAATAACAAAAATCTCGAAAACAAACTACCATCCATAATGACAAGGCAAACATCCATTGGAGTAACAAAAATCTCGAAAACAGACTACCTTCCATAATGACAAGGCTACCATCCATTGGAGTAACAAAAATCTCGACAACAGACAACCTTCCATAATGATAATGCTACCTTCCATTGGAGTAACTAAAATCTCGACAATAGACTACCTACCATAATGACAAGGCTACCATCCATTGGAGTAACAAAAATATGAACAACAGACTACCTTCCATAATGACAAGGCTACCATCCATTGGAGTAACAAAACTCTCGAAAACAGACTACCTTCCAAAATGACAAGGCTACCATCCATTGAAGTAAAAAAAATCTCGAAAACCGACTACCTTCCATAATGACAAGGCTACCATCCATTGGAGTAACAAAAATCTCGACAACAGACAACCTTCCATAATGTTAATGTTACCATCCATTGGAGTAACAAAAATCTCGACAGTAGACTACCTTCCATAATGACAAGGCTACCATCCATTGGAGTAACAAAACTCTCGAAAACAGACTACCTTCCAAATTGACAAGGCTACCATCCATTGAAGTAAAAAAAATCTCGAAAACAGACTACCTTCCATAATGACAAGGCTACCATCCATTGGAGTAACAAAAATCTCGACATAAGACAACCTTCCATAATGTTAATGTTACCATCCATTGGAGTAACAAAAATCTCGACAGTAGACTACCTTCCATAATGAAAAGGTTACCATCCATTGGAGTAAGAAAAATATGAAAAACATTCTACCTTCCATAGTGACAAGGCTACCATCCATTGGAGTGACAGAAATAACAATGACCTACTACCTTCCAAAATGACAATGCCAGCATCCATTGGAGTAACAAAAATCTCGACAATAGACTACCTTCCATAATGACAAGGCTACACTCCATTGGAATAACAAAAATCTCGACAACAAACTACCTTTCATAATGACAAGGCTACCATCCATTGGAGTAACGAAAACGTCGACAACACAATACGTTCCATAATGACAATGATACAATCCATTGGAATAACAAAAATCTCGACAACAAACTACCATCCATAATGACAAGGCAAACATCCATTGGAGTAACAAAAATCTCGAAAACAGACTACCTTCCATAATGACAAGGCTACCATCCATTGGAGTAACAAAAATCTCGACAACAGACAACCTTCCATAATGATAATGCTACCTTCCATTGGAGTAACTAAAATCTCGACAATAGACTACCTACCATAATGACAAGGCTACCATCCATTGGAGTAACAAAAATATGAACAACAGACTACCTTCCATAATGACAAGGCTACCATCCATTGGAGTAACAAAACTCTCGAAAACAGACTACCTTCCAAAATGACAAGGCTACCATCCATTGAAGTAAAAAAAATCTCGAAAACCGACTACCTTCCATAATTACAAGGCTACCATCCATTGGAGTAACAAAAATCTCGACAACAGACAACCTTCCATAATGTTAATGTTACCATCCATTGGAGTAACAAAAATCTCGACAGTAGACTACCTTCCATAATGAAAACGTTACCATCCATTGGAGTAAGAAAAATATGAAAAACATTCTACCTTCCATAGTGACAAGGCTACCATCCATTGGAGTGACAGAAATAACAATGACCTACTACCTTCCAAAATGACAATGCTAGCATCCATTGGAGTAACAAAAATCTCGACAATAGACTACCTTCCATAATGATAAGGCTACACTCCATTGGAATAACAAAAATCTCGACAACAAACTACCTTTCATAATGACAAGGCTACCATCCATTGGAGTAACGAAAACATCGACAACACAATACGTTCCATAATGACAATGATACAATCCATTGGAATAACAAAAATCTCGACAACTGACTACCATCTATAATGACAACGCTAGCATCCATTGGAGTAACAAAAATCTCGAAAATAGACTACCTTCCGTAATGACAAGGCTACCATCCATTGGAGTAACAAAAATCTCGACAACAGACAACCTTCCATAATGATAATGATACCATTCGTTGGAGTAACAAAAATCTCGACAATAGACTACCTACCATAATGACAAGGCTACCATCCATTGGAGTAACAAAAATATGAACAACAGACTACCTTCCATAATGACAAGGCTACCATCCATTGGAGTAACAAAACTCTCGAAAACAGACTACCTTCCAAAATAACAAGGCTACCATCCATTGAAGTAACAAAAATCTCGAAAACAGACTACCTTCCATAATGACAAGGCTACCATCCATTGGAGTGACAAAAATCTCGACAACAGACAACCTTCCATAATGATAATGCTACCTTCCATTGGAGTAACTAAAATCTCGACAATAGACTACCTACCATAATGACAAGGCTACCATCCATTGGAGTAACAAAAATATGAACAACAGACTACCTTCCATAATGACAAGGCTACCATCCATTGGAGTAACAAAACTCTCGAAAACAGAGTACCTTCCAAAATAACAAGGCTACCATCCATTGAAGTAACAAAAATCTTGAAAACAGACTACCTTCCATAATGACAAGGCTACCATCCATTGGAGTAACAAAAATCTCGACAACAGACAACCTTCCATAATGTTAATGTTACCATCCATTGGAGTAACAAAAATCTCGACAATAGACTACCTTCCATAATAAAAAGGTTACCATCCATTGGAGTAACAAAAATATGAAAAACATTCTACCTTCCATAGTGACAAGGCTACCATCCATTGGAGTGACAGAAATCACAATGACCTAATACCTTCCAAAATGACAATGCTAGCATCCATTGGAGTAACAAAAATCTCGACAATAGACTACCTTCCATAAAGACAAGGCTACCATCCATTGGAATAACAAAAATCTCGACAACAAACTACCTTTCATAATGACAAGGCTACCATCCATTGGAGTAACGAAAACATCGACAACACAATACGTTCCATAATGACAATGATACAATCCATTGGAATAACAAAAATCTCGACAACTGACTACCATCCATAATGACAACGCTAGCATCCATTGGAGTAACAAAAATCTCGAAAATAGACTACCTTCCGTAATGACAAGGCTACCATCCATTGGAGTAACAAAAATCTCGACAACAGACAACCTTCCATAATGATAATGATACCATTCGTTGGAGTAACAAAAATCTCGACAATAGACTACCTACCATAATGACAAGGCTACCATCCATTGGAGTAACAAAAATATGAACAACAGACTACCTTCCATAATGACAAGGCTACCATCCATTGGAGTAACAAAACTCTCGAAAACAGACTACCTTCCAAAATAACAAGGCTACCATCCATTGAAGTAACAAAAATCTCGAAAACAGACTACCTTCCATAATGACAAGGCTACCATCCATTGGAGTGACAAAAATCTCGACAACAGACAACCTTCCATAATGTTAATGTTACCATCCATTGGAGTAACAAAAATCTCGACAATAGACTACCTTCCATAATGACAAGGTTACCATCCATTGGAGTAACAAAATTATGAAAAACATTCTACCTTCCATAGTGACAAAGCTACCATCCATTGGAGTGACAGAAATCATAATGACCTACTACCTTCCAAAATGACAATGCTAGCATCCATTGGAGTAACAAAAATCTCGACAATAGAGTACCTTCCATAATGACAAGGCTACCATCCATTGGAATAACAAAAATCTCCACAACAAACTACCTTTCATAATGACAAGGCTACCATCCATTGGAGTAACGAAAACATCGACAACACAATATGTTCCATAATGACAATGATACAATCCATTGGAATAACAAAAATCTCGACAACTGACTACAATCCATAATGACAATGCTAGCATACATTGGAGTAACAAAAATCTCGAAAATGGACTACCTTCCGTAATGACAAGGCTACCCTCCATTGGAGTAACAAAAATCTCGACAACAGACAACCTTCCATAATGATAATGATACCATCTGTTGGAGTAACAAAAATCTCGACAATAGACTACCTACCATAATGACAAGGCTACCATCCATTGGAGTAACAAAAATATGAACAACAGACTACCTTCCAGAATGACAAGGCTACCATCCATTGGAGTAACAAAAATCTTGAAAACAGACTACCTTCCAAAATGACAAGGCTACCATCCATTGAAGTAACAAAAATCTTGAAAACAGACTACCTTCCATAATGACAAGGATACCATCCATTGGAGTAACAAAAATCTCGACAAGAGACAACCTTCCATAATGATAATGCTACCATCCAATGGAGTAAAAAAAATCTCAACAATAGACTACCTTCCATAATGACAAGGTTGCCATCCATTGGAGTAACAAAAATATGAACAACAGACTACCTTCCATAGTGACAAGGCTACCATCCATTGGAGTGATAGAAATCACAACGACATACTACCTTGCATAATGACAAGGCTACCATCCATTGTAGTAACAAAAATATCGACAATAGACTACCTTACATAATGACAAGGCTACCATCCATTGGAGTAACAAAGATATCGATAACATACTACCTTCCATAATGACAAGGCTACCATTCATTGGTGTAACAAAAATCACGACAACAGACTACCTTCCATAATGACAAGGCTACCATCCATTGGAATAAGAATAATATCGACAACACACTACCTTCCATAATGAGAAGGCTACCATCCAATGGAGTAACAAAAATCTCGACAACAGACTACCTTCCATAATGACTAGGCTACCATCCATTGGAGTTACAAAGATATCGACAAGAAACTACCTTCCATAACGACAAGGCTACAATCATTTAGAGTAACAAAAATCTCGACAACAGACTACCTTCCATAATGACAAGGCAACCATCCATTGTAGTAACAAAAATCATGACAATAGACTACTTTCCATAATGACAAGGCTACCATCCATTGGAGTAAAAAAATCTCGACAATAGACAACCTTCCATAATGACAAGACTACAACCCATTGTAGTAACAAAAATCTCGACAATAGACTACCTTCTATAATGACTAGGTTACCATCCATTGGAGTAACAAAGATATCTACAACAGACTAACTTCTATAATGACAAGGCTATAATCCATTATAGTAACAAAAATCTCGACAACAAACTACCTTCCATAATGACAAGGCTACCATCCATTGGATTAACAAAAATCTCGACAACAGATAACCTTCCATAATGATAATGCTACCTTCCATTGGAGTAACTAAAATCTCGACAATAGACTGCCTACCATAATGACAAGGCTACCATCCATTGGAGTAACAAAAATATGAACAACAGACTACCTTCCATAATGACAAGGCTACCATCCATTGGAGTAACAAAACTCTCGAAAACAGACTACCTTCCAAAATGACAAGGCTACCATCCATTGAAGTAACAAAAATCTCGAAAACAGACTACCTTCCATAATGACAAGGCTACCATCCATTGGAGTAACAAAAATCTCGACAACAGACAACCTTCCATAATGTTAATGTTACCATCCATTGGAGTAACAAAAATCTCGACAGTAGACTACCTTCCATAATGAAAAGGTTACCATCCATTGGAGTAAGAAAAATATGAAAAACATTCTACCTTCCATAGTAACAAGGCTACCATCCATTGGAGTGACAGAAATCACAATGACCTACTACCTTCCAAAATGACAATGCTAGCATCCATTGGAGTAACAAAAATCTCGACAATAGACTACCTTCCATAATGACAAGGCTACCATCCATTGGAATAACAAAAATCTCGACAACAAACTACCTTTCATAATGACAAGGCTACCATCCATTGGAGTAACGAAAACATCGACAACACAATACGTTCCATAATGACAATGATACAATCCATTGGAATAACAAAAATCTCGACAACTGACTACCATCCATAATGACAACGCTAGCATCCATTGGAGTAACAAAAATCTCGAAAATAGACTACCTTCCGTAATGACAAGGCTACCATCCATTGGAGTAACAAAAATCTCGACAACAGACAACCTTCCATAATGATAATGATACCATTCGTTGGAGTAACAAAAATCTCGACAATAGACTACCTACCATAATGACAAGGCTACCATCCATTGGAGTAACAAAAATATGAACAACAGACTACCTTCCATAATGACAAGGCTACCATCCATTGGAGTAACAAAACTCTCGAAAACAGAGTACCTTCCAAAATAACAAGGCTACCATCCATTGAAGTAACAAAAATCTCGAAAACAGACTACCTTCCATAATGACAACGCTACCATCCATTGGAGTAACAAAAATCTCGACAACAGACAACCTTCCATAATGTTAATGTTACCATCCATTGGAGTAACAAAAATCTCGACAGTAGACTACCTTCCATAATGAAAAGGTTACCATCCATTGGAGTAAGAAAAATATGAAAAACATTCTACCTTCCATAGTGACAAGGCTACCATCCATTGGAGTGACAGAAATCACAATGACCTAATACCTTCCAAAATGACAATGCTAGCATCCATTGGAGTAACAAAAATCTCGACAATAGACTACCTTCCATAAAGACAAGGCTACCATCCATTGGAATAACAAAAATCTCGACAACAAACTACCTTTCATAATGACAAGGCTACCATCCATTGGAGTAACAAAAACATCGACAACACAATACGTTCCATAATGACAATGATACAATCCATTGGAATAACAAAAATCTCGACAACTGACTACCATCCATAATGACAACGCTAGCATCCATTGGAGTAACAAAAATCTCGAAAATAGACTACCTTCCTTAATGACAAGACTACCATCCATTGGAGTAACAAAAATCTCGACAACAGACAACCTTCCATAATGATAATGATACCATTCGTTGGAGTAACAAAAATCTCGACAATAGACTACCTACCATAATGACAAGGCTACCATCCATTGGAGTAACAAAAATATGAACAACAGACTACCTTCCATAATGACAAGGCTACCATCCATTGGAGTAACAAAACTCTCGAAAACAGACTACCTTCCAAAATAACAAGGCTACCATCCATTGAAGTAACAAAAATCTCGAAAACAGACTACCTTCCATAATGACAAGGCTACCATCCATTGGAGTGACAAAAATCTCGACAACAGACAACCTTCCATAATGTTAATGTTACCATCCATTGGAGTAACAAAAATCTCGACAATAGACTACCTTCCATAATGACAAGGTTACCATCCATTGGAGTAACAAAATTATGAAAAACATTCTACCTTCCATAGTGACAAGGCTACCATCCATTGGAGTGACAGAAATCATAATGACCTACTACCTTCCAAAATGACAATGCTAGCATCCATTGGAGTAACAAAAATCTCGACAATAGACTACCTTCCATAATGACAAGGCTACCATCCATTGGAATAACAAAAATCTCCACAACAAACTACCTTTCATAATGACAAGGCTACCATCCATTGGAGTAACGAAAACATCGACAACACAATATGTTCCATAATGACAATGATACAATCCATTGGAATAACAAACATCTCGACAACTGACTACAATCCATAATGACAATGCTAGCATCCATTGGAGTAACAAAAATCTCGAAAATAGACTACCTTCCGTAATGACAAGGCTACCCTCCATTGGAGTAACAAAAATCTCGACAACAGACAACCTTCCATAATGATAATGATACCATCCGTTGGAGTAACAAAAATCTCGACAATAGACTACCTACCATAATGACAAGGCTACCATCCATTGGAGTAACAAAAATATGAACAACAGACTACCTTCCAGAATGACAAGGCTACCATCCATTGGAGTAACAAAAATCTCGAAAACAGACTACCTTCCAAAATGACAAGGCTACCATCCATTGAAGTAACAAAAATCTTGAAAACAGACTACCTTCCATAATGACAAGGATACCATCCATTGGAGTAACAAAAATCTCGACAAGAGACAACCTTCCATAATGATAATGCTACCATCCAATGGAGTAACAAAAATCTCGACAATAGACTACCTTCCATAATGACAAGGTTGCCATCCATTGGAGTAACAAAAATATGAACAACAGACTACCTTCCATAGTGACAAGGCTACCATCCATTGGAGTGATAGAAATCACAACGACATACTACCTTGCATAATGACAAGGCTACCATCCATTGTAGTAACAAAAATATCGACAATAGACTACCTTACATAATGACAAGGCTACCATCCATTGGAGTAACAAAGATATCGATAACATACTACCTTCCATAATGACAAGGCTACCATTCATTGGTGTAACAAAAATCACGACAACAGACTACCTTCCATAATGACAAGGCTACCATCCATTGGAATAAGAATAATATCGACAACACACTACCTTCCATAATGAGAAGGCTACCATCCAATGGAGTAACAAAAATCTCGACAACAGACTACCTTCCATAATGACTAGGCTACCATCCATTGGAGTTACAAAGATATCGACAAGAAACTACCTTCCATAACGACAAGGCTACAATCATTTAGAGTAACAAAAATCTCGACAACAGACTA
Source organism: Vicia faba (assembly GCA_948472305.1). Classification (NCBI taxonomy): domain Eukaryota; kingdom Viridiplantae; phylum Streptophyta; class Magnoliopsida; order Fabales; family Fabaceae; genus Vicia; species Vicia faba. The sequence goes on from OX451741.1 coordinate 654,455,401, forward strand.
CCTTCCATAATGACAAGGCAACCATCCATTGTAGTAACAAAAATCATGACAATAGACTACTTTCCATAATGACAAGGCTACCATCCATTGGAGTAAAAAAATCTCGACAATAGACAACCTTCCATAATGACAAGACTACAACCCATTGTAGTAACAAAAATCTCGACAATAGACTACCTTCCATAATGACTAGGTTACCATCCATTGGAGTAACAAAGATATCGACAACAGACTAACTTCTATAATGACAAGGCTATAATCCATTATAGTAACAAAAATCTCGACAACAAACTACCTTCCATAATGACAAGGCTACCATCCATTGGAGTAACAAAAATCTCTACAACAGATAACCTTCCATAATGATAATGCTACCTTCCATTGGAGTAACTAAAATCTCGACAATAGACTACCTACCATAATGACAAGGCTACCATCCATTGGAGTAAAAAAAATATGAACAACAGACTACCTTCCATAATGACAAGGCTACCATCCATTGGAGTAACAAAACTCTCGAAAACAGACTACCTTCCAAAATGACAAGGCTACCATCCATTGAAGTAACAAAAATCTCGAAAACAGACTACCTTCCATAATGACAAGGCTACCATCCATTGGAGTAACAAAAATCTCGACAACAGACAACCTTCCATAATGTTAATGTTACCATCCATTAGAGTAACAAAAATCTCGACAATAGACTACCTTCCATAATGACAAGGTTACCATCCATTGGAGTAAGAAAAATATGAAAAACATTCTACCTTCCATAGTGACAAGGCTACCATCCATTGGAGTGACAGAAATCACAATGACCTACTACCTTCCAAAATGACAATGCTAGCATCCATTGGAGTAACAAAAATCTCGACAATAGACTACCTTCCATAATGACAAGGCTACCATCCATTGGAGTAACAAAAATCTCGACAACAGACAACCTTCCATAATGTTAATGTTACCATCCATTGGAGTAACAAAAATCTCGACAATAGACTACCTTCCATAATGACAAGGTTACCATCCATTGGAGTAGCAAAAATATGAAAAACATTCTACCTTCCATAGTGACAAGGCTACCATCCATTGGAGTGACAGAAATCACAATGACCTAATACCTTCCAAAATGACAATGCTAGCATCCATTGGAGTAACAAAAATCTCGACAATAGACTACCTTCCATAATGACAAGGCTACCATCCATTGGAATAACAAAAATCTTCACAACAAACTACCTTTCATAATGACAAGGCTACCATCCATTGGAGTAACAAAAACATCGACAACACAATACGTTCCATAATGACAATGATACAATCCATTGGAATAACAAAAATCTCGACAACTGACTACCATCCATAATGACAATGCTAGCATCCATTGGAGTAACAAAAATCTCGAAAATAGACTACCTTCCGTAATGACAAGGCTACCATCCATTGGAGTAACAAAAATCTCGACATCAGACAACCTTCCATAATGATAATGATACCATCCGTTGGAGTAACAAAAATCTCGACAATAGACTACCTACCATAATGACAAGGCTACCATCCATTGGAGTAACAAAAATATGAACAACAGACTACCTTCCATAATGACAAGGCTACCATCCATTGGAGTAACAAAAATCTCGAAAACAGACTACCTTCCAAAATGACAAGGCTACCATCCATTGAAGTAACAAAAATTTTGAAAACAGACTACCTTCCATAATGACAAGGATACCATCCATTGGAGTAACAAAAATCTCGACAAGAGACAACCTTCCATAATGATAATGCAACCATCCAATGGAGTAACAAAAATCTCGACAATAGACTACCTTCCATAATGACAAGGTTGCCATCCATTGGAGTAACAAAAATATGAACAACAGACTACCTTCCATAGTGACAAGGCTACCATCCATTGGAGTGATAGAAATCACAACGACATACTACCTTGCATAATGACAACGCTAGCATCAATTGGAGTAACAAAAATATCGACAACAGACTACCTTCCATAATGATAAGGCTACCATCCATTGGAGTAACAAAACTCTCGAAAACAGACTACCTTCCAAAATAACAAGGCTACCATCCATTGAAGTAACAAAAATCTCGAAAACAGACTACCTTCCATAATGACAAGGCTACCATCCATTGGAGTAACAAAAATCTCGACAACAGACAACCTTCCATAATGTTAATGTTACCATCCATTGGAGTAACAAAAATCTCGACAATAGACTACCTTCCATAATGACAAGGTTACCATCCATTGGAGTAACAAAAATATGAAAAACATTCTACCTTCCATAGTGACAAGGCTACCATCCATTGGAGTGACAGAAATCACAATGACCTACTACCTTCCAAAATGACAATGCTAGCATCCATTGGAGTAACAAAAATCTCGACAATAGACTACCTTCCATAATGACAAGGCTACCATCCATTGGAATAACAAAAATCTCCACAACAAACTACCTTTCATAATGACAAGGCTACCATCCATTGGAGTAACGAAAACATCGACAACACAATACGTTCCATAATGACAATGATACAATCCATTGGAATAACAAAAATCTCGACAACTGACTACCATCCATAATGACAACGCTAGCATCCATTGGAGTAACAAAAATCTCGAAAATAGACTACCTTCCGTAATGACAAGGCTACCCTCCATTGGAGTAACGAATATCTCGACAACAGAAAACCTTCCATAATGATAATGATACCATCCGATGGAGTAACAAAAATCTCGACAATAGACTACCTACCATAATGACAAGGCTACCATCCATTGGAGTAACAAAAATATGAACAACAGACTACCTTCCATAATGACAAGGCTACCATTCATTGGAGTAACAAAAATCTCGAAAACAGACTACCTTCCAAAATGACAAGGCTACCATCCATTGAAGTAACAAAAATCTTGAAAACAGACTACCTTCCATAATGACAAGGATACCATCCATTGGAGTAACAAAAATCTCGACAAGAGACAACCTTCCATAATGATAATGCTACCATCCAATGGAGTAACAAAAATCTCGACAATAGACTACCTTCCATAATGACAAGGTTGCCATCCATTGGAGTAACAAAAATATGAACAACAGACTACCTTCCATAGTGACAAGGCTACAATCCATTGGAGTGATAGAAATCACAACGACATACTACCTTGCATAATGACAACGCTAGCATCAATTGGAGTAACAAAAATATCGACAACAGACTACCTTCCATAATGATAAGGCTACCATCCATTGGAGTAACAAAACTCTCGAAAACAGACTACCTTCCAAAGTAACAAGGCTACCATCCATTGAAGTAACAAAAATCTCGAAAACAGACTACCTTCCATAATGACAAGGCTTCCATCCATTGGAGTAACAAAAATCTCGACAACAGACAACCTTCCATAATGTTAATGTTACCATACATTGGAGTAACAAAAATCTCGACAATAGACTACCTTCCATAATGACAAGGTTACCATCCATTGGAGTAACAAAAATATGAAAAACATTCTACCTTCCATAGTGACAAGGCTACCATCCATTGGAGTGACAGAAATCACAATGACCTACTACCTTCCAAAATGACAATGCTAGCATCCATTGGAGTAACAAAAATCTCGACAATAGACTACCTTCCATAATGACAAGGCTACCATCCATTGGAATAACAAAAATCTCCACAACAAACTACCTTTCATAATGACAAGGCTACCATCCATTGGAGTAACGAAAACATCGACAACACAATACGTTCCATAATGACAATGATACAATCCATTGGAATAACAAAAATCTCGACAACTGACTACCATCCATAATGACTAGCATCCATTGGAGTAACAAAAATCTCGAAAATAGACTACCTTCCGTAATGACAAGGCTACCCTCCATTGGAGTAACGAAAATCTCGACAAAAGACAACCTTCCATAATGATAATGATACCATCCGTTGGAGTAACAAAAATCTCGACAATAGACTACCTACCATAATGACAAGGCTACCATCCATTGGAGTAACAAAAATATGAACAACAGACTACCTTCCATAATGACAAGGCTACCATTCATTGGAGTAACAAAAATCTCGAAAACAGACTACCTTCCAAAATGACAAGGCTACCATCCATTGAAGTAACAAAAATCTTGAAAACAGACTACCTTCCATAATGACAAGGATACCATCCATTGGAGTAACAAAAATCTCGACAAGAGACAACCTTCCATAATGATAATGCTACCATCCAATGGAGTAACAAAAATCTCGACAATAGACTACCTTCCATAATGACAAGGTTGCCATCCATGGGAGTAACAAAAATATGAACAACAGACTACCTTCCATAGTGACAAGGCTACCATCCATTGGAGTGATAGAAATCACAACGACATACTACCTTGCATAATGACAACGCTAGCATCAATTGGAGTAACAAAAATATCGACAACAGACTACCTTCCATAATGATAAGGCTACCATCCATTGGAGTAACAAAACTCTCGAAAACAGACTACCTTCCAAAGTAACAAGGCTACCATCCATTGAAGTAACAAAAATCTCGAAAACAGACTACCTTCCATAATGACAAGGCTACCATCCATTGGAGTAACAAAAATCTCGACAACAGACAACCTTCCATAATGTTAATGTTACCATACATTGGAGTAACAAAAATCTCGACAATAGACTACCTTCCATAATGACAAGGTTACCATCCATTGGAGTAACAAAAATATGAAAAACATTCTACCTTCCATAGTGACAAGGCTACCATCCATTGGAGTGACAGAAATCACAATGACCTACTACCTTCCAAAATGACAATGCTAGCATCCATTGGAGTAACAAAAATCTCGACAATAGACTACCTTCCATAATGACAAGGCTACCATCCATTGGAATAACAAAAATCTCCACAACAAACTACCTTTCATAATGACAAGGCTACCATCCATTGGAGTAACGAAAACATCGACAACACAATACGTTCCATAATGACAATGATACAATCCATTGGAATAACAAAAATCTCGACAACTGACTACCATCCATAATGACTAGCATCCATTGGAGTAACAAAAATCTCGAAAATAGACTACCTTCCGTAATGACAAGGCTACCCTCCATTGGAGTAACGAAAATCTCGACAACAGACAACCTTCCATAATGATAATGATACCATCCGTTGGAGTAACAAAAATCTCGACAATAGACTACCTACCATAATGACAAGGCTACCATCCATTGGAGTAACAAAAATATGAACAACAGACTACCTTCCATAATGACAAGGCTACCATTCATTGGAGTAACAAAAATCTCGAAAACAGACTACCTTCCAAAATGACAAGGCTACCATCCATTGAAGTAACAAAAATCTTGAAAACAGACTACCTTCCATAATGACAAGGATACCATCCATTGGAGTAACAAAAATCTCGACAAGAGACAACCTTCCATAATGATAATGCTACCATCCAATGGAGTAACAAAAATCTCGACAATAGACTACCTTCCATAATGACAAGGTTGCCATCCATGGGAGTAACAAAAATATGAACAACAGACTACCTTCCATAGTGACAAGGCTACCATCCATTGGAGTGATAGAAATCACAACGACATACTACCTTGCATAATGACAACGCTAGCATCAATTGGAGTAACAAAAATATCGACAACAGACTACCTTCCATAATGATAAGGCTACCATCCATTGGAGTAACAAAACTCTCGAAAACAGACTACCTTCCAAAATAACAAGTCTACCATCCATTGAAGTAACAAAAATCTCAAAAACAGACTACCTTCCATAATGACAAGGCTACCATCCATTGGAGTAACAAAAATCTCGACAACAGACAACCTTCCATAATGTTAATGTTACCATCCATTGGAGTAACAAAAATCTCGACAATAGACTACCTTCCATAATGACAAGGTTACCATCCATTGGAGTAACAAAAATATGAAAAACATTCTACCTTCCATAGTGACAAGGCTACCATCCATTGGAGTGACAGAAATCACAATGACCTACTACCTTCCAAAATGACAATGCTAGCATCCATTGGAGTAACAAAAATCTCGACAATAGACTACCTTCCATAATGACAAGGCTACCATCCATTGGAATAACAAAAACTCCACAACAAACTACCTTTCATAATGACAAGGCTACCATCCATTGGAGTAACGAAAACATCGACAACACAATACGTTCCATAATGACAATGATACAATCCATTGGAATAACAAAAATCTCGACAACTGACTACCATCCATAATGACAACGCTAGCATCCATTGGAGTAACAAAAATCTCGAAAATAGACTACCTTCCGTAATGACAAGGCTACCCTCCATTGGAGTAACAAAAATCTCGACAACAGACAACCTTCCATAATGATAATGATACCATCCGTTGGAGTAACAAAAATCTCGACAATAGAATACCTACCATAATGACAAGGCTACCATCCATTGGAGTAACAAAAATATGAACAACAGACTACCTTCCATAATGACAAGGCTACCATCAATTGGAGTAACAAAAATCTCGAAAACAGACTACCTTCCGAAATGACAAGGCTACCATCCATTGAAGTAACAAAAATCTTGAAAACAGACTACCTTCCATAATGACAAGGATACCATCCATTGGAGTAACAAAATTCTCGACAAGAGACAACCTTCCATAATGATAATGCTACCATCCAATGGAGTAACAAAAATCTCGACAATAGACTACCTTCCATAATGACAAGGTTGCCATCCATTGGAGTAACAAAAATATGAACAACAGACTACCTTCCATAGTGCAAGGCTACCATCCATTGGAGTGATAGAAATCACAACGACATACTACCTTGCATAATGACAACACTAGCATCAATTGGAGTAACAAAAATATCGACAACAGACTACCTTCCATAATGACAAAGCTACCATTCATTGGAATAACAAAAATCTAGACAACATACTACCTTCCATAATAACAAGGCTACTATCCATTGGAGTAACAAAAACATCAAAAACAGAATACTTTCCATAATGAAAAGGCTACAATCCATTGGAATAACAAAAATCTCGACAACAGACTACCATCCATAATGACAAGGCTACCATCCATTGGAGTAACAAAAATCTCGAAAACAGACTACCTTCCGTAATGACAAGGCTACCATCCATTGGAGTAACAAAAATATGAATAACAAACTACCTTCCATAATGACAAGGCTACCATCCATTGGAGTAACAATAATCTCGAAAACAGACTACCTTCCATAATGACAAGGCTACCATCCATTAAAGTAACAAAAATCTCGAAAACAGACTACCTTCCATAATGACAAGGTTACCATCCATTAAAGTAACAAAAATCTCGAAAACAGACTACCTTCCATAATGACAAGGCTACCATCCATTGGAGTAACAGAAATCTCGACAACAGACTAACTTCCATAATGATAATGCTATCATCCATTGGAGTAACAAAAATCTCAACAACAGACTACCTTCCATAATGACAAGGCTACCATCCATTGGAGTAACAAAAATCTTGACAATATACTACCTACCATAATGACAAGGCTACCATCCATTGGAGTAATAAAAATATGAACAACAAACTACCTTCCATAATGACAAGGCTACCATCCATTGGAGTAACAAAAATCTCGACAACAGACAACCTTCCATAATGATAATGATACCATCCGTTGGAGTAACAAAAATCTCGACAACACACTACCTACCATAATGACAAGGCTACCATCCATTGGAGTAACAAAAATATGAACAACAGACTACCTTCCATAATGACAAGGCTACCATCCATTGGAGTAACAAAACTCTCGAAAACAGACTACCTTCCGAAATGACAAGGCTACCATCCATTGAAGTAACAAAAATCTTGAAAACAGACTACCTTCCATAATGACAAGGATACCATCCATTGGAGTAACAAAAATCTCGACAAGAGACAACCTTCCATAATGATAATGCTACCATCCAATGGAGTAACAAAAATCTCGACAATAGACTACCTTCCATAATGACAAGGTTGCCATCCATTGGAGTAACAAAAATATGAACAACAGACTACCTTCCATAGTGCAAGGCTACCATCCATTGGAGTGATAGAAATCACAACGACATACTACCTTGCATAATGACAACACTAGCATCAATTGGAGTAACAAAAATATCGACAACAGACTACCTTCCATAATGACAAAGCTACCATTCATTGGAATAACAAAAATCTAGACAACATACTACCTTCCATAATAACAAGGCTACTATCCATTGGAGTAACAAAAACATCAAAAACAGAATACTTTCCATAATGAAAAGGCTACAATCCATTGGAATAACAAAAATCTCGACAACAGACTACCATCCATAATGACAAGGCTACCATCCATTGGAGTAACAAAAATCTCGAAAACAGACTACCTTCCGTAATGACAAGGCTACCATCCATTGGAGTAACAAAAATATGAATAACAAACTACCTTCCATAATGACAAGGCTACCATCCATTGGAGTAACAATAATCTCGAAAACAGACTACCTTCCATAATGACAAGGCTACCATCCATTAAAGTAACAAAAATCTCGAAAACAGACTACCTTCCATAATGACAAGGTTACCATCCATTAAAGTAACAAAAATCTCGAAAACAGACTACCTTCCATAATGACAAGGCTACCATCCATTGGAGTAACAGAAATCTCGACAACAGACTAACTTCCATAATGATAATGCTATCATCCATTGGAGTAACAAAAATCTCAACAACAGACTACCTTCCATAATGACAAGGCTACCATCCATTGGAGTAACAAAAATCTTGACAATATACTACCTACCATAATGACAAGGCTACCATCCATTGGAGTAATAAAAATATGAACAACAAACTACCTTCCATAATGACAAGGCTACCATCCATTGGAGTAACAAAAATCTCGACAACAGACAACCTTCCATAATGATAATGATACCATCCGTTGGAGTAACAAAAATCTCGACAACACACTACCTACCATAATGACAAGGCTACCATCCATTGGAGTAACAAAAATATGAACAACAGACTACCTTCCATAATGACAAGGCTACCATCCATTGGAGTAACAAAACTCTCGAAAACAGACTACCTTCCGAAATGACAAGGCTACCATCCATTGAAGTAACAAAAATCTTGAAAACAGACTACCTTCCATAATGACAAGGATACCATCCATTGGAGTAACAAAAATCTCGACAAGAGACAACCTTCCATAATGATAATGCTACCATCCAATGGAGTAACAAAAATCTCGACAATAGACTACCTTCCATAATGACAAGGTTGCCATCCATTGGAGTAACAAAAATATGAACAACAGACTACCTTCCATAGTGCAAGGCTACCATCCATTGGAGTGATAGAAATCACAACGACATACTACCTTGCATAATGACAACACTAGCATCAATTGGAGTAACAAAAATATCGACAACAGACTACCTTCCATAATGACAAAGCTACCATTCATTGGAATAACAAAAATCTAGACAACATACTACCTTCCATAATAACAAGGCTACTATCCATTGGAGTAACAAAAACATCAAAAACAGAATACTTTCCATAATGAAAAGGCTACAATCCATTGGAATAACAAAAATCTCGACAACAGACTACCATCCATAATGACAAGGCTACCATCCATTGGAGTAACAAAAATCTCGAAAACAGACTACCTTCCGTAATGACAAGGCTACCATCCATTGGAGTAACAAAAATATGAATAACAAACTACCTTCCATAATGACAAGGCTACCATCCATTGGAGTAACAATAATCTCGAAAACAGACTACCTTCCATAATGACAAGGCTACCATCCATTAAAGTAACAAAAATCTCGAAAACAGACTACCTTCCATAATGACAAGGTTACCATCCATTAAAGTAACAAAAATCTCGAAAACAGACTACCTTCCATAATGACAAGGCTACCATCCATTGGAGTAACAGAAATCTCGACAACAGACTAACTTCCATAATGATAATGCTATCATCCATTGGAGTAACAAAAATCTCAACAACAGACTACCTTCCATAATGACAAGGCTACCATCCATTGGAGTAACAAAAATCTTGACAATATACTACCTACCATAATGACAAGGCTACCATCCATTGGAGTAATAAAAATATGAACAACAAACTACCTTCCATAATGACAAGGCTACCATCCATTGGAGTAACAAAAATCTCGACAACAGACAACCTTCCATAATGATAATGATACCATCCGTTGGAGTAACAAAAATCTCGACAATACACTACCTACCATAATGACAAGGCTACCATCCATTGGAGTAACAAAAATATGAACAACAGACTACCTTCCATAATGACAAGGCTACCATCCATTGGAGTAACAAAACTCTCGAAAACAGACTACCTTCAAAAATAACAAGGCTACCATCCATTGAAGTAACAAAAATCTCGAAAACAGACTACCTTCCATAATGACAAGGCTACCATCCATTGGAGTAACAAAAATCTAGACAGCAGACAACCTTCCATAATGTTAATGTTACCATCCATTGGAGTAACAAAAATCTCGACAATAGACTACCTTCCATAATGACAAGGTTACCATCCATTGGAGTAACAAAAATATGAAAAACATTCTACCTTCCATAGTGACAAGGCTACCATCCATTGGAGTGAAAGAAATCACAATGACCTATTACCTTCCAAAATGACAATGCTAGCATCCATTAGAGTAACAAAAATCTCGACAATAGACTACCTTACATAATGACAAGGCTACCATCCATTGGAGTGATAGAAATCACAACGACATACTACCTTGCATAATGACAACGCTGGCATCAATTGGAGTAACAAAAATATCAACAACAGACTACCTTCCATAATGACAAAGCTACCATTCATTGGAATAACAAAAATCTAGACAACAAACTACCTTCCATAATAACAAGGCTACTATCCATTGGAGTAACAAAAACATCGAAAACATAATACATTCCATAATGAAAAGGCTACAATCCATTGGAATAACAAAAATCTCGACAACAGACTACCATCCATAATGACAAGGCTACCATTCTTTGGAGTAACAAAAATCTCGAAAACAGACTACCTTCCGTAATGACAAGGCTACCATTCATTGGAGTAACAAAAATCTCGACAAAAGACAACCTTCCATAATGATAATGCTACCATCAATTGGAGTAACAAAAATCTCGACAATAGACTACCTACCATAATGACAAGGCTACCATCCATTGGAGTAACAAAAATATGAACAACAAACTACCATCCTTAATGACAAGGCTACCATCCATTGGAGTAACAAAAATCTCGAAAACAGACTACCTTCCATAATGACAAGGCTAGCATCAATTGAAGTAACAAAAATCTCCAAAATAGACTACCTTCCATAATGACAAGGCTACCATCCATTGGAGTAAAAAAAATATGAACAACAGACTACCTTCCATAGTTACAAGGCTACCATCCACTGGAGTGACAGAAATCACAACGACATACTACCTTCCATAATGACAACACTAGCATCCATTGGAGTAACAAAACTCTCGACAACAACCTACCTTCCATAATGACAAGGCTACTATTCATTGGAATAACAAAAATCTAGACAACAAACCACCTTCCATAATAACAAGGCTACTATCCATTGGAGTAACAAAAATCTCGAAAACAGACTACCTTCCGTAATGACAAGGCTACCGTCCATTGGAGTAACAAAAATCTCGACAACAGACAACCTTCCATAATGATAATGGTACCATCCATTGGAGTAACAAAAATCTCGACAATAGACTATCTACCATAATGACAAGGCTACCATCCATTGGAGTAACAAAAATATGAACAACAAACTACCTTCCATAATGAAAAGGCTACCATCCATTGGAGTAACAATAATCTCGAAAACAAACTACCTTCCATAATGAAAAGGCTACCATCCATTAAAGTAACAAAAATCTCGAAAACAGACTACCTTCCATAATGACAAGGCTACCATCCATTGGAGTCACAGAAATCTCGACAACAGACTAACTTCCATAATGATAATGCTATCATTCATTGGAGTAACAAAAATCTCAACAACAGACTACCTTCCATAATGACAAGGCTACCATCCATTGGAGTAACAAAAATCTCGACAACAGACTAACTTCCATAATGATAATGCTATCATCCATTTGAGTAACAAAAATCTCAACAACAGACTACCTTCCAAGATGACAAGGCTACCATCCATTGGAATAACAAAAATATGAACAACAGACTACCTTTCATAATGACAAGGCTACCATCCATTGGAGTAACGAAAACATCGACAACAGAATACGTTCCATAATGACAATGATACAATCCATTGGAATAACAAAAATCACGACAATAGACTACCATCCATAATGACAATGATACCATCCATTGGAGTAACAAAAATATCGACAACAGACTACCTTCCATAATGACAAGACTACCATTCATTGAAATAACAAAAATCTAGACAACAGACTACCTTCCATAATAACAAGGCTCCTATCCATTGGAGTAACTAAAACATCGAAAACAGAGTATGTTCCATATTGAAAAGGCTACAATCCATTGGAATTACAAAAATCTCGACAACAGACTACCATCCATAATGACAAGGCTACCATCCACTGGAGTAACAAAAATCTTAAAAACAGACTACCTTACGTAATGACAAGGCTACCATCCATTGGAGTAACAAAAATCTCGACAACAGACAACATTCCATAATGATAATTCTACCATCCATTGGAGTAACAAAAATCTCGACAATAGACTACCTACCATAATGACAAGGCTACCATCCATTGGAGTAACAAAAATATGAACAACAAACTACGTTCCTTAATGACAATGCTACCATCCATTGGAGTAACAAAAATCTCGAAAACATACTACCTTCCATAATAACAAGGCTAGCATCCAGTGAAGTAACAAAAATCTCGAAAATAGACTACCTTCCATAATGACAAGGCTACCATCAATTGGAGTAACAAAAATCTCAACAACAGACTACCTTCCAAAATGACAAGGATACCATCCATTGGAGTAACAAAAATATGAACAACAGACTACCTTCCATAGTGACAAGGCTACCATCCATTGGAGTGACAGAAATCACAACGACATACTACCTTCCAAAATGACAACGCTTGCATCCATTGGAGTTACAAAAATCTCGACAACAGACTACCTTCCATAATGACAAGGCTACTATTCATTGGAATAACAAAAATCTAGACAACAGACTACCTTCCATAATAACAAGGCTACTATCCATTGGAGTAACAAAAACATCGACAACAGAATATGTTCCATAATGAAAAGGCTACAATCCATTGGAATAACAAAAATCTTGACAACAGACTACCATCCATAATGACAAGGCTACCATCCATTGGAGTAACAAAAATCTCGAAAACAGACTACCTTCCGTAATGACAAGGCTACCATCCATTGGAGTAACAAATATCTCGACAACACACAACCTTCCATAATGATAATGGTACCATCCATTGTAGTAACAAAAATCTCGACAATAGACTACCTACCATAATGACAAGGCTACCATCCATTGGAGTAACAAAAATATGAACAACAAACTACGTTCCATAATGACAATGCTACCATCCATTGGAGTAACAAAAATCTCGAAAACAGACTACCTTCCATAATAACAAGGCTAGCATCCAGTGAAGTAACAAAAATCTCGAAAATAGACTACCTTCCATAATGACAAGGCTACCATCAATTGGAGTAACAAAAATCTCAACAACAGACTACCTTCCAAAATGACAAGGATACCATCCATTGGAGTAACAAAAATATGAACAACAGACTACCTTCCATAGTGACAAGGCTACCATCCATTGGAGTGACAGAAATCACAACGACATACTACCTTCCAAAATGACAACGCTTGCATCCATTGGAGTAACAAAAATCTCGACAACAGACTACCTTCCATAATGACAAGGCTACTATTCATTGGAATAACAAAAATCTAGACAACAGACTACCTTCCATAATAACAAGGCTACTATCCATTGGAGTAACAAAAACATCGACAACAGAATACGTTCCATAATGAAAAGGCTACAATCCATTGGAATAACAAAAATCTTGACAACAGACTACCATCCATAATGACAAGGCTACCATCCATTGGAGTAACAAAAATCTCGAAAACAGACTACCTTCCGTAATGACAAGGCTACCATCCATTGGAGTAACAAATATCTCGACAACAGACATCCTTCCATAATGATAATGGTACCATCCATTGTAGTAACAAAAATCTCGACAATAGACTACCTACCATATTGACAAGGCTACCATCCATTGGAGTAACAAAAATATGAACAACAAACTACCTTCCATAATGACAAGGCTACCATTCATTGGAGTAACAATAATCTCGAAAATAGACTACCTTCCATAATGACAAGGCTACCATCCATTAAAGTAACAAAAATCTCGAAAACAGACTACCTTCCATAATGACAAGGCTACCATCCATTGGAGTAACAAAAATCTCAACAACAGACTACCTTCCAAAATGACAAGGCTACCATCCTTTGGAGTAAAGAAAATATGAACAACAGACTACCTTCTATAGTGACAAGGCTACCATCCATTGGAGTGACAGAAATCACAACGACATACTACCTTCCAAAATGACAACGCTTGCATCCATTGAAGTAACAAAAATCTCGACAATAGACTACCTTCCATAATGACAAGGCTACTATTCATTGGAATAACAAAAATCTAGACAACAGACTACCTTCCATAATAACAAGGCTACTATCCATTGGAGTAACAAAAACATCGACAACAGAATACGTTCCATAATGAAAAGGCTACAATCCATTGGAATAACAAAAATCTTGACAACAGACTACCATCCATAATGACAAGGCTACCATCCATTGGAGTAACAAAAATCTCGAAAACAGACTACCTTCCGTAATGACAAGGCTACCATCCATTGGAGTAACAAATATCTCGACAACAGACAACCTTCCATAATGATAATGGTACCATCCATTGTAGTAACAAAAATCTCGACAATAGACTACCTACCATAATGACAAGGCTACCATCCATTGGAGTAACAAAAATATGAACAACAAACTACCTTCCATAATGACAAGGCTACCATCCATTGGAGTAACAATAATCTCGAAAATAGACTACCTTCCACAATGACAAGGCTACCATCCATTAAAGTAACAAAAATCTCGAAAACAGACTACCTTCCATAATGACAAGGCTACCATCCATAGGAGTAACAAAAATCTCAACAACAGACTACCTTCCAAAATGACAAGGCTACCATCCATTGGAGTAAAGAAAATATGAACAACAGACTACCTTCCATAGTGACAAGGCTACCATCCATTGGAGTGACAGAAATCACAACGACATACTACCTTCCAAAATGACAACGCTTGCATCCATTGGAGTAACAAAAATCTCGACAATAGACTACCTTCCATAATGACAAGGCTACTATTCATTGGAATAACAAAAATCTAGACAACAGACTACCTTTCATAATAACAAGGCTACTATCCATTGGAGTAACAAAAACATCGACAACAGAATACGTTCCATAATGAAAAGGCTACAATCCCTTGGAATAACAAAAATCTCGACAACAGACAACCATCCATAATGACAAGGCTACCATCCATTGGAGTAACAAAAATCTCGAAAACAGACTACCTTCCGTAATGACAAGGCTACCATCCATTGGAGTAACAAATATCTCGACAATAGACAACCTTCCATAATGATAATGGTACCATCCATTGGAGTAACAAAAATCTCGACAATAGACTACCTACCATGATGACAAGGCTACCATCCATTGGAGTAACAAAAATATGAACAACAAACTACCTTCCATAATGACAGGGCTACCATCCATTAGAGTAACAATAATCTCGAAACCAGACTACCTTCCATAATGACAAGGCTACCATCCATTAAAGTAACAAAAATCTCGAAAACAGACTACCTTCCATAATGACAAGGCTACCATCCATTGGAGTAACAAAAATCTCGACAACAGACTAACTTCCATAATAATAATGCTATCATCCATTGGAGTAACCAAAATCTCAACAACAGACTACCTTCCAAAATGACAAGGCTACCATCCATTGGAGTAACAAAAATATGAACAACAAACTACCTTCCATATTGACAAGGCTACCATCCATTGGAGTGACAGAAATCACAACGACATACTACCTTCCAAAATGACAACGCTAGAATCCATTGGAGTAACAAAAATCTCGATAATAGACTACCTTCCATAATGAAAAGGCTACCATCCATTGGAATAACAAAAATCTCGACAACAAACTACCTTTCATAATGACAAGGCTACCATCCATTGGAGTAACGAAAACATCGACAACAGAATACGTTCCATAATGAAAATGATACAATCCATTGGAATAACAAAAATCACGACAATTGACTACCATCCATAATGACAATGATACCATCCATTGGAGTAACAAAAATCTCGACAACATACTACCTTCCATAATGACAAGGATACCATCCATTGGAGTAACAAAAATCTCGACAACAGACAACCTTCCATAATGATAATGCTACCATCCATTGGAGTAACAAAAATATCGACAACAGACTACCTTCAATAATGACAAGGCTACCATCCATTGGAGTAAGAAAAATATGAACAACAGACTACCTTCCATAGTGACAAGGCTACCATCCATTGGAGTAACAAAAATCTCGAAAACA
The DNA here is from genome assembly GCA_948472305.1 of Vicia faba. Taxonomy (NCBI): domain Eukaryota; kingdom Viridiplantae; phylum Streptophyta; class Magnoliopsida; order Fabales; family Fabaceae; genus Vicia; species Vicia faba. The sequence goes on from OX451741.1 coordinate 654,472,314, forward strand.
GACTACCTTCCATAATGACAAGGCTACCATCCATTAAAGTAACAAAAATCTCGAAAACAGACTACCTTCCATAATGACAAGGCTACCATCCATTGGAGTAACAAAAATCTCAACAACAGACTACCTTCCAAAATGACAAGGCTACCATCCATTGGAGTAAAGAAAATATGAACAACAGACTACCTTCTATAGTGACAAGGCTACCATCCATTGGAGTGACAGAAATCACAACGACATACTACCTTCCAAAATGACAACGCTTGCATCCATTGGAGTAACAAAAATCTCGACAATAGACTACCTTCCATAATGACAAGGCTACTATTCATTGGAATAACAAAAATCTAGACAACAGACTACCTTCCATAATAACAAGGCTACTATCCATTGGAGTAACAAAAACATCGACAACAGAATACGTTCCATAATGAAAAGGCTACAATCCATTGGAATAACAAAAATCTTGACAACAGACTACCATCCATAATGACAAGGCTACCATCCATTGGAGTAACAAAAATCTCGAAAACAGACTACCTTCCGTAATGACAAGGCTACCATCCATTGGAGTAACAAATATCTCGACAACAGACAACCTTCCATAATGATAATGGTACCATCCATTGTAGTAACAAAAATCTCGACAATAGACTACCTACCATAATGACAAGGCTACCATCCATTGGAGTAACAAAAATATGAACAACAAACTACCTTCCATAATGACAAGGCTACCATCCATTGGAGTAACAATAATCTCGAAAATAGACTACCTTCCATAATGACAAGGCTACCATCCATTAAAGTAACAAAAATCTCGAAAACAGACTACCTTCCATAATGACAAGGCTACCATCCATAGGAGTAACAAAAATCTCAACAACAGACTACCTTCCAAAATGACAAGGCTACCATCCATTGGAGTAAAGAAAATATGAACAACAGACTACCTTCCATAGTGACAAGGCTACCATCCATTGGAGTGACAGAAATCACAACGACATACTACCTTCCAAAATGACAACGCTTGCATCCATTGGAGTAACAAAAATCTCGACAATAGACTACCTTCCATAATGACAAGGCTACTATTCATTGGAATAACAAAAATCTAGACAACAGACTACCTTTCATAATAACAAGGCTACTATCCATTGGAGTAACAAAAACATCGACAACAGAATACGTTCCATAATGAAAAGGCTACAATCCCTTGGAATAACAAAAATCTCGACAACAGACAACCATCCATAATGACAAGGCTACCATCCATTGGAGTAACAAAAATCTCGAAAACAGACTACCTTCCGTAATGACAAGGCTTCCATCCATTGGAGTAACAAATATCTCGACAATAGACAACCTTCCATAATGATAATGGTACCATCCATTGGAGTAACAAAAATCTCGACAATAGACTACCTACCATGATGACAAGGCTACCATCCATTGGAGTAACAAAAATATGAACAACAAACTACCTTCCATAATGACAGGGCTACCATCCATTAGAGTAACAATAATCTCGAAACCAGACTACCTTCCATAATGACAAGGCTACCATCCATTAAAGTAACAAAAATCTCGAAAACAGACTACCTTCCATAATGACAAGGCTACCATCCATTGGAGTAACAAAAATCTCGACAACAGACTAACTTCCATAATAATAATGCTATCATCCATTGGAGTAACCAAAATCTCAACAACAGACTACCTTCCAAAATGACAAGGCTACCATCCATTGGAGTAACAAAAATATGAACAACAAACTACCTTCCATATTGACAAGGCTACCATCCATTGGAGTGACAGAAATCACAACGACATACTACCTTCCAAAATGACAACGCTAGAATCCATTGGAGTAACAAAAATCTCGATAATAGACTACCTTCCATAATGAAAAGGCTACCATCCATTGGAATAACAAAAATCTCGACAACAAACTACCTTTCATAATGACAAGGCTACCATCCATTGGAGTAACGAAAACATCGACAACAGAATACGTTCCATAATGAAAATGATACAATCCATTGGAATAACAAAAATCACGACAATTGACTACCATCCATAATGACAATGATACCATCCATTGGAGTAACAAAAATCTCGACAACATACTACCTTCCATAATGACAAGGATACCATCCATTGGAGTAACAAAAATCTCGACAACAGACAACCTTCCATAATGATAATGCTACCATCCATTGGAGTAACAAAAATATCGACAACAGACTACCTTCAATAATGACAAGGCTACCATCCATTGGAGTAAGAAAAATATGAACAACAGACTACCTTCCATAGTGACAAGGCTACCATCCATTGGAGTAACAAAAATCTCGAAAACAGACTACCTTCCATAATGACAAGGCTAGCATCCATTGAAGTAACAAAAATCTCGAAAACAGACTACCTTCCATAATGACAAGGCTACCATCCATTGGAGTAACAAAAATCTCCACAACAGACTAACTTCCATAATGATAATGCTATCATCCTTTGGAGTAACAAAAATCTCAACAACAGACTACCTTCCAAAATAACAAGGCTACCATCCATTGGAGTAACAAAAATATGAACAACAGACTACCTTCCATAGTGACAAGGCTACCATCCATTGGAGTGACAGAAATCCCCACGACATACTACCTTCCAAAATGACAACGCTAGCATCCATTGGAGTAACAAAAATCTCGACAATAGACTACCTTCCATAATGACAAGGCTACCATCCATTGGAATAACAAAAATCTCGACAACAAACTACCTTTCATAATGACAAGGCTACCATCCATTGGAGTAACGAAAACATCGACAACAGAATATGTTCCATAATGACAATGATACAATCCATTGGAATAACAAAAATCACGACAATAGACTACCATCCATAATGACAATGATACCATCCATTGGAGTAACAAAAATCTCGACAACAAACTACCTTCCATAATGACAAGGCTACCATCTATTGGAGTAACAAAAATCTCGAAAATAGACTACCTTTCGTAATGACAAGGCTACCATTCATTGGAATAACAAAAATCTAGACAACAGACTACCTTCCATAATCACAAGGCTACCATTCATTGGAATAACAAAAATCTCGACAATAGACTACCTACCATAATGACAAGGCTACCATCCATTGGAGTAACAAAAATATGAACAACAAACTTCCTTCCATAATGACAATGCTACTATCCATTGGAGTAACAAAAATCTAGAAAACAGACTACCTTCCATAATGACAAGGCTAACATCCATTGAAGTAACAAAAATATCCAAAACAGACTACCTTCCATAATGACAAGGCTACCATCCATTGGAGTAACAAAAATCTCGACAACAGACAACCTTCCATAATGATAATGCTACCATCCATTGGAGTAACAAAAATATCGACAATAGACTACCTTCCATAATGACAAGGCTACCATCCATTGGAGTAACAAAAATATGAACAACAGACTACCTTCCATAGTTACAAGGATACCATCCACTGGAGTGACATAAATCACAACGACATACTACCTTCCATAATAACAATGCTAGCTTCCATTGGAGTAACATAAATCTCGACAACAGACTACCTTCTATAATGACAAGGCTATTATTCATTGGAATAACAAAAATCTCCACAACAGACTACCTTCCATAGTGACAAGGCTACCATCCATTGGAGTGACAGAAATTACAACGACATACTACCTTCCAAAATGACAATGCTAGCATCCATTGGAGTAACAAAAATCTCGACAATAGACTACCTTCCATAATGACAAGGCTACCATCCATTGAAGTAACGAAAACATCGACAACAGAATACGTTCCATAATGAAAATGATACAATCCATTGGAATAACAAAAATCACGACAATAGACTACCATCCATAATGACAATGATACCATCCATTGGAGTAACAAAAATCTCGACAACAGACTACCTTCCATAATGACAAGGATACCATCCATTGGAGTAACAAAAATCTCGACAACAGACAACCTTCCATAATGATAATGCCACCATCCATTGGAGTAACAAAAATATCGACAACAGACTACCTTCCATAATGACAAGGCTACCATCCATTGGAGTAAGAAAAATATGAACAACAGACTACCTTCCATAGTGACAAGGCTACCATCCATTGGAGTGATAGAAATCACAATGACATACTACCTTCCATAATTACAACGCTAGCATCAATTGGAGTAACAAAAATATCGACAACAGACTACCTTCCATAATGACAAAGCTACCATTCATTGGAATAACAAAAATCTAGACAACAGACTACCTTCCATAATAACAAGGCTATTATCCATTGGAGTAACAAAAACATCGAAAATAGAATACGTTCCATAACAAAAAGGATAAAATCCATTGGAATAACAAAAATCTCGACAACAGACTACCATCCATAATGACATGGCTACCATCCATTGGTGTAACAAAAATCTCGAAAATAGACTACCTTCCGTAATGATAAGGCTACCATCCATTGGAGTAACAAAAATCTCGACAACAGACAACCTTCCATAATGATAATGCTACCATCAATTGGAGTAACAAAAATCTTGACAATATACTACCTACCATAATGACAAGGCTACCATCCATTGGAGTAACAAAAATATGAACAACAAACTACCTTCCTTAATGACAAGGCTACCATCCATTGGAGTAACAAAAATCTCGAAAACAGACTACCTTCCATAATGACAAGGCTAGCATCCATTGAAGTAACAAAAATCTCCAAAATAGACTACCTTCCATAATGACAAGGCTACCATCCATTGGAGTAACAAAAATCTTTACAACAGACAACCTTCCATAATGATAATGCTACCATCCATTGGAGTAATAAAAATCTCGACAATAAATGACCTACCATAATGACAAGGCTACCATCCATTGGAGTAACAAAAATATGAACAACAGACTACCTTCCATAGTTACAAGGCTACCATCCACTGGAGTGACAGAAATCACAACGACATACTACCTTCCATAATAACAACACTAGCATCCATTGGAGTAACAAAAATCTCGACAACAGACTACCTTCCATAATGACAAGGCTACTATTCATTGGAATAACTAAAATCTAGACAACAGACTACCTTCCATAATAAAATGCTACTATCCATTGGAGTAACAAAAACATTGACAACAGAATACGTTCCATAATGAAAAGGCTACAATCCATTGGAATAACAAAAATCTCGACAACAGACTACCATCCATAATGACAAGGCTACCATCCATTGGAGTAACAAAAATCTCGAAAACAGACTACCTTCCGTAATGACAAGGCTGACGTCCATTGGAGTAACAAAAATCTCGACAACAAACAACCTTCCATAATGATAATGGTACCATCCATTGGAGTAACAAAAATCTCGACAATAGACTACCTACCATAATGACAAGGCTACCATCCATTGGAGTAACAAAAATATGAACAACAAACTACCTTCCATAATGACAAGGCTACCATCCATTGGAGTAACAACAATCTCGAAAACAGACTACCTTCCATAATGACAAGGCTACCATCCATTGGAGTAACAAAAATCTCGACAACAAACTAACTTCCATAATGATAATGCTATCATCCATTGGAGTAACAAAAATCTCAACAACAGACTACCTTCCAAAATGACAAGGCTACCATCCATTGGAGTAACAAAAATATGACCAACAGACTACCTTCCATAGTGACAAGGCTACCATCCATTGGAGTGACAGAAATCACAACGACATACTACCTTACAAAATGACAATGCTAGCATCCATTGGAGTAACAAAAATCTCGACAATAGACTACCTTCCATAATGACAAGGCTACCATCCATTGGAATAACAAAAATCTAGACAACAAACTACCTACCATAATGACAAGGCTACCATCCATTGGAGTAACAAAAATATGAACAACAAACTACCTTCCTTAATGACAATGATACCATCCATTGGAGTAACAAAAATCACGACAACAGACTACCTTCCATAATGACAAGGGTAGTATCCATTGGAGTAACAAAAATCTCGAAAACAGACTACCTTCCATAATGACAAGGCTACCATCCATTGGAGTAACAAAAATCTAGAAAACAGACTACCTTCCGTAATGACAAGGCTACCATCCATTGGAGTAACAAAAACATCGACAACAGACAACCTTCCATAATGATAATTCTACCATCCATTGGAGTAACAAAAATCTCGACAATAGACTACCTACCATAATGACAAGGCTACCATCCATTGGAGTAACAAAAATATGAACAACAAACTACCTTCCTTAATGACAACGCTACCATCCATTGGAGTAACAAAAATCTAGAAAACAGACTACCTTCCATAATGACAAGGCTAGTATCCATTGAAGTAACAAAAATCTCGAAAACAGACAACCTTCCAAAATGACAAGGCTACCATCCATTGGAGTAACAAAAATCTCGAAACTTCCATAATGATAATGCTATCATCCTTTGGAGTAACAAAAATCTCAACAACAGACTACCTTCCAAAATGACAAGGCTACCATCCATTGGAGTAACAAAAATATGAACAACAGACTACCTTCCATAGTGACAAGGCTACCATCCATTGGAGTGACATAAATCACCACGACATACTACCTTCCAAAATGACAACGCTAGCATCCATTAGAATAACTAAAATCTCGACAAAAGACTACCTTCCATAATGACAAGGCTACCATCCATTGGAATAACAAAAATCTCGACAACAAAGTACCTTTCATAATGACAAGGCTAACATCCATTGGAGTAACGAAAACATCGACAACAGAATACGTTCCATAATGACAATGATACAATCCATTGGAATAACAAAAATCACGACAATAGACTACCATCCATAATGACAATGATACCATCCATTAGAGTAACAAAAATCTTGACAACAGACTACCTTCCATAATGACAAGGCTACCATCTATTGGAGTAACAAAAATCTCGAAAATAGACTACCTTTCGTAATGACAAGGCTACCATCCATTGGAGTAACAAAAATCTCGAAAACAGACTACCTTCCGTAATGACAAGGCTACCATCCATTGGAGTAACAAAAATCTTGACAACAGACAACCTTCCATAATGATAATTCTACCATCCATTGGAGTAACAAAAATCTCGACAATAGACTACCTACCATAATGACAAGGCTACCATCCATTGGAGTAACAAAAATCTCGACAATAGACTACCTACCATAATGACAAGGCTACCATCCATTGGAGTAACAAAAATATGAACAACAGACTACCTTCCATAATGACAACGCTACCATCCATTGGAGTAACAAAAATCTCGAAAACAGACTACCATCCATAATGACAAGGCTACCATCCATTGTAGTAACAAAAATCTCGAAAACATACGACCTTCCGTAATCACAAGGCTACCATCCATTGGAGTAACAAAAAACTTGACAACAGACAACCTTCCATAATGATAATGCTACCATCCATTGGAGTAACAAAAATCTCGACAATAGACTACCTTCCATAATGACAAGGCTACCATCCATTGGAGTAACAAAAATATGAACAACAGACTACCTTCCATAGTTACAAGGATACCATCCACTGGAGTGACAGAAATCACAACGACATACTACCTTCCATAATGACAAGGCTACTATTCATTCGAATAACAAAAATTTAGACAACGGACTACCCTCCATAATAACAAGGCTACTATCCATTGGAGTAACAAAAACATCGACAACAGAATACGTTCCATAATGAAAAGGCTACAATCCATTGGAATAACAAAAATCTCGACAACAGACTACCATCCATAATGACAAGGCTACCATCCATTGGAGTAACAAAAAACTCGAAAATAGATTACCTTCCGTAATGACAAGGTTACCATCCATTGGAGTAACAAAAATCTCGACAACAGACAACCTTCCATAATGATAATGGTACCATCCATTGGAGTAACAAAAATCTCGACAATAGACTACCTACCATAATGACAAGGCTACAATCCATTGGAGTAACAAAAATATGAACAACAAACTACCTTCCATAATGACAAAGCTACCATCCATTGGAGTAACTAAAATCTCGAAAACAGACTACCTTCCATAATGACAAGGCTACCATCCATTAAAGTAACAAAAATCTCGAAAACAGACTACCTTCCATAATGAAAAGGCTACCATCCATTGGAGTAACAAAAATCTCGACAATAGACAAACTTCCATAATGATAATGCTATCATCCATTGGAGTAACAAAAATCTAAACAACAGACTACCTTCAAAAATGACAAGGCTACCATCCATTGGAGTAACAAAAATATGAACAACAGACTACCTTCCATAGTGACAAGGCTACCATCCATTGGAGTGATAGAAATCACAACGACATACTACCTTCCAAAATGACAAAGCTAGCATCCATTGGAGTAACAAAAATCTCGACAATTGACTACCTTCCATAATGACAAGGCTACCATCGATTAGAATAACAAAAATCTCGACAACAAACTACCTTTCATAATGATAAGGCTACCATCCATTGGAGTAATGAAAACATCGACAACAGAATACGTTCCATAATGACAATGATACAATCCATTGGAATAACAAAAATCACGACAACAGACTACCATCCATAATGACAATGATACCATCCATTGGAGTAACAAAAATCTCGAAAATAGACTACCTTCCATAATGACAAGGCTACCATCTATTGGAGTAACAAAAATCTAGAAAATAGACTACCTTTCGTAATGACATGGCTACCATCCATTGGAGTAACAAAAATATTGACAACAGAGTACCTTCCATAATGATAAGGCTACCATCCATTGGAGTAACAAAAATCTCGACAACAGACTACCTTCCATAATGACAAGGCTACCATCCATTGAAGTAACAAAAATATGAACAACAGACTACCTTCCATAGTTACAAGGATACCATCCACTGGAGTGACATAAATCATAACGACATACTACCTTCCATAATTACAACGCTAGCATACATTGGAGTAACAAAAATCTCGAATACAGACTACCTTCCATAATGACAAGGCTACTATTCATTGGAATAACAAAAATCTAGAAAACAGACTACCTTCCATAATAACAAGGCTACTATCCATTGGAGTAACAAAAACATCGACAATAGAATACGTTCCATAATGAAAAGGCTACAATCCATTGGAATAACAAAAATCTGGACAACAGACTACCATCCATAATGACAAGGCTACCATCCATTGGAGTAACAAAAATCTCGAAAACATACTACCTTCCGTAATGACAAGGCTACCATCCACTGGAGTAACAAAAATATCGAAAATAGATTACCTTCCGTAATGACAAGGCAACCATACATTGGAGTAACAAAAATCTCGACAACAGACAAGCTTCCATAATGACAATAGACTACCTTCCATAATGACAAGGCTACCATCCATTGGAGTAACAAAAATATGAACAAGAGACTACCTTCCATAGTTACAAGGATACCATCCACTGGAGTGACAAAAATCTCGAAAATAGACTACCTTCCATAATGACAAGGCTACCATCCATTGGAGTAACAAAAATCTCGACAACAGACAACCTTCCATAATGATAATGCTACCATCCATTGGAGTAACAAAAATCTCGACAATAGACTACCTACCATAATGACAAGGCTACCATCCATTGGAGTAACAAAAATATGAACAACAAACTACCTTCCATAATGACAAGGCTACCATCCATTGGAGTAGCAAAATTCTCGAAAACAGACTACCTTCCATAATGACAAGGCTAGCATCCATTGAAGTAACAAAAATCTCCAAAACAGACTACCTTCCATAATGACAAGTCTATCATCCATTGGAATAACAAAAATCACGACAACAGACTACCACCCATAATGACAATGATACCATCCATTGGAGTAACAAAAATCTACACAATAGACTACCTTCCATAATGACAAGGCTACCATTCATTGGAGTAACAAAAATCTCGACAACAAACTACCTTCCATAATGACAAGGCTACTATTCATTTGAATAACAAAAATCTATACAACAGACTACCTTCCATAATAACAAGGCTACTATCCATTGGAGTAACAAAAACATCGACAACAGAATACGTTCCATAATGAAAAGGCTACAATCCATTGGAATAACAAAAATCTCGACAACAGACTACCATCCATAATGACAAGGCTACCATCCATTGGAGTAACAAAAATATGAACAACAAACTACTTTCAATAATGACAAGGCTACCATCCATTGGAGTAACAAAAATCTCGAAAACATACTACCTTCCATAATGACAAGGCTACCATCCATTAAAGTAACAAGAATCTCGAAAACAGACTACCTTCCATAATGACAAGGCTACCATCCATTGGAGTAACAAAAATATCGACAACAGACAAACTTCCATAATGATAAGGCTACCATCCATTGGAGTAACAAAAATCTCGATAATAGACTACCTTCCATAATGACAAGGCTACCATCCATTGGAGTAACGAAAATATGAACAACAGACTACCTTCCATAGTTACAAGGCTACCATCCATTGGAGTAACGAAAACATCGACAACAGAATACGTTCCATAATGATAATGATACAATCCATTAGAATAACAAAAATAACAACCACAGACTACCATCCATAATGACAATGATACCATCCATTGGAGTAACAAAAATCTCGACAACAGACTACCTTCCATAATGACAAGGCTACCATCAATTGGAGTAACAAAAATCTCGAAAATAAACTACCTTTCGTAATGACAAGGCTACCATCCATTGGAGTAATAAAAATCTAGACAACAAACAACCTTCCAGAATGATAATGCTACCATCCATTGGAGTAACAAAAATCTCGACAATAGGCTACCTACCATAATGACAAGGCTACCATCCATTGGAGTAACAAAAATATGAACAACAGACTACCTTCCATAATGACAAGGCTACCATCCATTGGAGTACCAATAATCTCAAAAAATAAACTACCTTCCATAATGACAAGGCTACCATCCATTGGAGTAACAAAAATCTCGACAACAGACAACCTTCCATAATGATAATGCTACCATCCATTGGAGTAACAAAAATCTCGGCAATAGACTACCTTCCATAATGACAAGGCTACCATCCATTGGAGTAACAAAAATTTGAACAACAGACTACCTTCCATAGTTACAAGGCTACCATCCACTGGAGTGACATAAATCACAACGACATACTACCTTCCATAATGATAACGCTAGCATCCATTGGAGTAACAAAAATCTCGGCAACACACTACCTTCCATAATGACCAAGCTACTATTCATTGGAATAACTAAAATCTAGACAACAGACTACCTTCCATAATAACAAGGCTACTATCCATTGGAGTAACAAAAACATCAACAACAGAATACATTCTATAATGAAAAGGCTACAATCCATTGGAATAACAAAAATCTTGACAACAGACTACCATCCATAATGACAAGGCTACCATCCATTGGAGTAACAAAAATCTAGAAAACAAACTACCTTCCGTAATGACAAGGCTACCATCCATTGGAGTAACAAAAATCTCGACAACAGACAACCTTCCATAATGATAATGCTACCATCCATTGGACTAAAAAAAATATGAACAACAAACTACCTTCCATAATGACAAGGCTACCATCCATTGGAGTAATAAAAATCTCGAAAATAGACTACGTTCCATAATGACAAGGCTACCATCCATTAAAGTAACAAAAATCTCGAAAACAGACAACCTTCCATAATGACAAGGCTACCATCCATTGGAGTAACAAAAATCTCGACAAGAGACAAACTTCCATAATGATAATGCTACCATCCATTGGAGTAACAAAAATCTCAACAACAGACTACTTTCCAAAATGACAAGGCTAGCATCCATTGAAGTAACAAAAATCTCCAAAACAGACTACCTTCCATAATGACAAGGCTACCATCCATTGGAGTAACAAAAATCTCGACAACAGATAACCTTCCATAATGATAATGCTACCATCCATTAGAGTAACAAAAATCTCGACAATAGACTACCTTCCATAATGACAAGGCTACCATCCATTGGAGTAACGAAAATATGAACAACAGACTACCATCCATAGTTACAAGGCTACCATCCATTGGAATAACGAAAACATCGACAAAGGAATATGTTCCATAACGACAATGATACAATCCATTGGAATAACAAAAATCACGACAACAGACTACCATCCATAATGACAATGATACCATCCATTGGAGTAACAATAATCTCGACAACAGACTACCTTCCATAATGACAAGGCTACCATCTATCGGAGTAACAAAAATCTCGAAAATAGACTACCTTTCGTAATGACAAGGCTACCATCCAGTGGAGTAACAAATATCTCGAAAACAGACTACCTTCCGTAATGACAAGGCTACCATCCATTGGAGTAACAAAAATATCGACAATAGACTACCTACCATAATGACAATGCTACCATCCATTGGAGTAACAAAAATATGAACAACAAACTACCTTCCATAATGACAAGGCTACAATCCATTGGAGTAACAAAAATCTCGAAAACATACTACCTTCCATAATGACAAGGCTACCATCCATTAAAGTAACAAAAATCTCGAAAACAGACTACCTTCCATAATGACAAGGCTACCATCCATTGGAGTAACAAAAATCTCGACAATAGACAAACTTCACAATTGATAATGCTACCATCCATTGGAGTAACAAAAATCTCGATAATAGACTACCTTCCATAATGACAAGGCTACCATTCATTGGAGTAACGAAAATATGAACAACAGACTACCTTCCATAGTTACAAGGCTACCATCCATTGGAGTAACGAAAACATCGACAACAGAATACGTTCCATAATGACAATGATACAATCCATTGGAATAACAAAAATCACAACAACAGACTACCATCCATAATGACAATGATACCATCCATTGGAGTAACAAAAATCTCGACAACAGACTACCTTCCATAATGACAAGGCTACCATCAATTGGAGTAAGAAAAATCTCGAAAATAAACTACCTTTCGTAATGACAAGGCTACCATCCATTGGAGTAATAAAAATCTAGACAACAGACAACCTTCCATAATGATAATGCTACCATCCATTGGAGTAACCAAAATCTCGACAATAGGCTACCTACCATAATGACAAGGCTACCATCCATTCGAGTAACAAAAATATGAACAACAGACTACCTTCCATAATGACAAGGCTACCATCCATTGGAGTAACAAAAATCTCGACAACAGACAACCTTCCATAATGATAATGCTACCATCCATTGGAGTAACAAAAATCTCGGCAATAGACTACCTTCCATAATGACAAGGCTACCATCCATTGGAGTAACAAAAATTTGAACAACAGACTACCTTCCATAGTTACAAGGCTACCATCCCCTGGAGTGACATAAATCACAACGACATACTATCTTCCATAATGACAACGCTAGCATCCATTGGAGTAACAAAAATCTCGGCAACAGACTACCTTCCATAATGACAAAGCTAATATTCATTGGAATAACTAAAATCTAGACAACATACTACCTTCCATAATAACAAGGCTACTATCCATTGGAGTAACAAAAACATCAACAACAGAATACGTTCTATAATGAAAAGGCTACAATCCATTGGAATAACAAAAATCTTGACAACAGACTACCATCCATAATGACAAGGCTACCATCCATTGGAGTAACAAAAATCTCGAAAACAAACTACCTTCCGTATTGACAAGGCTACCATCCATTGGAGTAACAAAAATCTCGACAACAGACAACCTTCCATAATGATAATGCTACCATCCATTGGACTAACAAAAATATGAACAACAAACTACCTTCCATAATGACAAGGCTACCATCCATTGGAGTAATAAAAATCTCGAAAATAGACTACCTTCCATAATGACAAGGCTACCATCCATTAAAGTAACAAAAATCTCGAAAACAGACAACCTTCCATAATGACAAGGCTACCATCCATTGGAGTAACAAAAATCTCGACAACAGACAAACTTCCATAATGATAATGCTACCATCCATTGGAGTAACAAAAATCTCAACAACAGACTACCTTCCAAAATGACAAGGCTAGCATCCATTGAAGTAACAAAAATCTCCAAAACAGACTACCTTCCATAATGACAAGGCTACCATCCATTGGAGTAACAAAAATCTCGACAACAGATAACCTTCCATAATGATAATGCTACCATCCATTGGAGTAACAAAAATCTCGACAATAGACTACCTTCCATAATGACAAGGCTACCATCCATTGGAGTAACGAAAATATGAACAACAGACTACCTTCCATAGTTACAAGGCTACCATGCATTGGAGTAACGAAAACATCGACAAAGGAATACGTTCCATAACGACAATGATACAATCCATTGGAATAACAAAAATCACGACAACAGACTACCATCCATAATGACAATGATACCATCCATTGGAGTAACAATAATCTCAACAACAGACTACCTTCCATAATGACAAGGCTACCATCTATCGGAGTAACAAAAATCTCGAAAATAGACTACCTTTCGTAATGACAAGGCTACCATCCATTGGAGTAACAAAAATCTGGAAAACAGACTACCTTCCGTAATGACAAGGCTACCATCCATTGGAGTAACAAAAATCTCGACAATAGACTACCTACCATAATGACAATGCTACCATCCATTGGAGTAACAAAAATATGAACAACAAACTACCTTCCATAATGACAAGGCTACAATCCATTGGAGTAACAAAAATCTCGAAAACATACTACCTTCCATAATGACAAGGCTACCATCCATTAAAGTAACAAAAATCTCGAAAACAGACTACCTTCCATAATGACAAGGCTACCATCCATTGGAGTAAAAAAAATCTCGACAACAGACAAACTTCCCTAATGATAATGCTACCATCCATTAGAGTAACAAAAATCTCGATAATAGACTACCTTCCATAATGACAAGGCTACCATCCATTGGAGTAACGAAAATATGAACAACAGACTACCTTCCATAGTTACAAGGCTACCATCCATTGGAGTAACGAAAACATCGACAACAGAATACGTTCCATAATGACAATGATACAATCCATTGGAATAACAAAAATCACAACAACAGACTACCATCCATAATGACAATGATACCATCCATTGGAGTAACAAAAATCTCGACAACAGACTACCTTCCATAATGACAAGGCTACCATCAATTGGAGTAAGAAAAATCTCGAAAATAAACTACCTTTCGTAATGACAAGGCTACCATCCATTGGAGTAATAAAAATCTAGACAACAGACAACCTTCCATAATGATAATGCTACCATCCATTGGAGTAACGAAAATCTCGACAATAGGCTACCTACCATAATGACAAGGCTACCATCCATTCGAGTAACAAAAATATGAACAACAGACTACCTTCCATAATGACAAGGCTACCATCCATTGGAGTAACAAAAATCTCGACAACAGACAACCTTCCATAATGATAATGCTACCATCCATTGGAGTAACAAAAATCTCGGCAATAGACTACCTTCCATAATGACAAGGCTACCATCCATTGGAGTAACAAAAATTTGAACAACAGACTACCTTCCATAGTTACAAGGCTACCATCCCCTGGAGTGACATAAATCACAACGACATACTATCTTCCATAATGACAACGCTAGCATCCATTGGAGTAACAAAAATCTCGGCAACAGACTACCTTCCATAATGACAAAGCTAATATTCATTGGAATAACTAAAATCTAGACAACATACTACCTTCCATAATAACAAGGCTACTATCCATTGGAGTAACAAAAACATCAACAACAGAATACGTTCTATAATGAAAAGGCTACAATCCATTGGAATAACAAAAATCTTGACAACAGACTACCATCCATAATGACAAGGCTACCATCCATTGGAGTAACAAAAATCTCGAAAACAAACTACCTTCCGTATTGACAAGGCTACCATCCATTGGAGTAACAAAAATCTCGACAACAGACAACCTTCCATAATGATAATGCTACCATCCATTGGACTAACAAAAATATGAACAACAAACTACCTTCCATAATGACAAGGCTACCATCCATTGGAGTAATAAAAATCTCGAAAATAGACTACCTTCCATAATGACAAGGCTACCATCCATTAAAGTAACAAAAATCTCGAAAACAGACAACCTTCCATAATGACAAGGCTACCATCCATTGGAGTAACAAAAATCTCGACAACAGACAAACTTCCATAATGATAATGCTACCATCCATTGGAGTAACAAAAATCTCAACAACAGACTACCTTCCAAAATGACAAGGCTAGCATCCATTGAAGTAACAAAAATCTCCAAAACAGACTACCTTCCATAATGACAAGGCTACCATCCATTGGAGTAACAAAAATCTCGACAACAGATAACCTTCCATAATGATAATGCTACCATCCATTGGAGTAACAAAAATCTCGACAATAGACTACCTTCCATAATGACAAGGCTACCATCCATTGGAGTAACGAAAATATGAACAACAGACTACCTTCCATAGTTACAAGGCTACCATGCATTGGAGTAACGAAAACATCGACAAAGGAATACGTTCCATAACGACAATGATACAATCCATTGGAATAACAAAAATCACGACAACAGACTACCATCCATAATGACAATGATACCATCCATTGGAGTAACAATAATCTCAACAACAGACTACCTTCCATAATGACAAGGCTACCATCTATCGGAGTAACAAAAATCTCGAAAATAGACTACCTTTCGTAATGACAAGGCTACCATCCATTGGAGTAACAAAAATCTGGAAAACAGACTACCTTCCGTAATGACAAGGCTACCATCCATTGGAGTAACAAAAATCTCGACAATAGACTACCTACCATAATGACAATGCTACCATCCATTGGAGTAACAAAAATATGAACAACAAACTACCTTCCATAATGACAAGGCTACAATCCATTGGAGTAACAAAAATCTCGAAAACATACTACCTTCCATAATGACAAGGCTACCATCCATTAAAGTAACAAAAATCTCGAAAACAGACTACCTTCCATAATGACAAGGCTACCATCCATTGGAGTAACAAAAATCTCGACAACAGACAAACTTCCCTAATGATAATGCTACCATCCATTAGAGTAACAAAAATCTCGATAATAGACTACCTTCCATAATGACAAGGCTACCATCCATTGGAGTAACGAAAATATGAACAACAGACTACCTTCCATAGTTACAAGGCTACCATCCATTGGAGTAACGAAAACATCGACAACAGAATACGTTCCATAATGACAATGATGCAATCCATTGGAATAACAAAAATCACAACAACAGACTACCATCCATAATGACAATGATACCATCCATTGGAGTAACAAAAATCTCGACAACAGACTACCTTCTATAATGACAATGCTACCATCAATTGGAGTAACAAAAATCTCGAAAATAAACTACCTTTTGTAATGACAAGGCAACCATCCATTGGAGTAATAAAAATCTAGACAATAGACAACCTTCCATAATGATAATTCTACCATCCATTGGAGTAACAAAAATCTCGACAATAGGCTACCTACCATAATGACAAGGCTACCATTCATTCGAGTAACAAAAATATGAACAACAGACTACCTTCCATAATGACAAGGCTACCATCCATTGGAGTAACAAAAATCTCGACAACAGACAACCTTCCATAATGATAATGCTACCATCCATTGGAGTAACAAAAATCTCGGCAATAGACTACCTTCCATAATGACAAGGCTACCATCCATTGGAGTAACAAAAATTTGAACAACAGACTACCTTCCATAGTTACAAGGCTACCATCCCCTGGAGTGACATAAATCACAACGACATACTATCTTCCATAATGACAACGCTAGCATCCATTGGAGTAACAAAAATCTCGGCAACAGACTACCTTCCATAATGACAAAGCTAATATTCATTGGAATAACTAAAATCTAGACAACATACTACCTTCCATAATAACAAGGCTACTATCCATTGGAGTAACAAAAACATCAACAACAGAATACGTTCTATAATGAAAAGGCTACAATCCATTGGAATAACAAAAATCTTGACAACAGACTACCATCCATAATGACAAGGCTACCATCCATTGGAGTAACAAAAATCTCGAAAACAAACTACCTTCCGTATTGACAAGGCTACCATCCATTGGAGTAACAAAAATCTCGACAACAGACAACCTTCCATAATGATAATGCTACCATCCATTGGACTAACAAAAATATGAACAACAAACTACCTTCCATAATGACAAGGCTACCATCCATTGGAGTAATAAAAATCTCGAAAATAGACTACCTTCCATAATGACAAGGCTACCATCCATTAAAGTAACAAAAATCTCGAAAACAGACAACCTTCCATAATGACAAGGCTACCATCCATTGGAGTAACAAAAATCTCGACAACAGACAAACTTCCATAATGATAATGCTACCATCCATTGGAGTAACAAAAATCTCAACAACAGACTACCTTCCAAAATGACAAGGCTAGCATCCATTGAAGTAACAAAAATCTCCAAAACAGACTACCTTCCATAATGACAAGGCTACCATCCATTGGAGTAACAAAAATCTCGACAACAGATAACCTTCCATAATGATAATGCTACCATCCATTGGAGTAACAAAAATCTCGACAATAGACTACCTTCCATAATGACAAGGCTACCATCCATTGGAGTAACGAAAATATGAACAACAGACTACCTTCCATAGTTACAAGGCTACCATGCATTGGAGTAACGAAAACATCGACAAAGGAATACGTTCCATAACGACAATGATACAATCCATTGGAATAACAAAAATCACGACAACAGACTACCATCCATAATGACAATGATACCATCCATTGGAGTAACAATAATCTCAACAACAGACTACCTTCCATAATGACAAGGCTACCATCTATCGGAGTAACAAAAATCTCGAAAATAGACTACCTTTCGTAATGACAAGGCTACCATCCATTGGAGTAACAAAAATCTGGAAAACAGACTACCTTCCGTAATGACAAGGCTACCATCCATTGGAGTAACAAAAATCTCGACAATAGACTACCTACCATAATGACAATGCTACCATCCATTGGAGTAACAAAAATATGAACAACAAACTACCTTCCATAATGACAAGGCTACAATCCATTGGAGTAACAAAAATCTCGAAAACATACTACCTTCCATAATGACAAGGCTACCATCCATTAAAGTAACAAAAATCTCGAAAACAGACTACCTTCCATAATGACAAGGCTACCATCCATTGGAGTAACAAAAATCTCGACAACAGACAAACTTCCCTAATGATAATGCTACCATCCATTAGAGTAACAAAAATCTCGATAATAGACTACCTTCCATAATGACAAGGCTACCATCCATTGGAGTAACGAAAATATGAACAACAGACTACCTTCCATAGTTACAAGGCTACCATCCATTGGAGTAACGAAAACATCGACAACAGAATACGTTCCATAATGACAATGATGCAATCCATTGGAATAACAAAAATCACAACAACAGACTACCATCCATAATGACAATGATACCATCCATTGGAGTAACAAAAATCTCGACAACAGACTACCTTCTATAATGACAATGCTACCATCAATTGGAGTAACAAAAATCTCGAAAATAAACTACCTTTTGTAATGACAAGGCAACCATCCATTGGAGTAATAAAAATCTAGACAATAGACAACCTTCCATAATGATAATTCTACCATCCATTGGAGTAACAAAAATCTCGACAATAGGCTACCTACCATAATGACAAGGCTACCATTCATTCGAGTAACAAAAATATGAACAACAGACTACCTTCCATAATGACAAGGCTACCATCCATTGGAGTACCAATAATCTCAAAAAATAAACTACCTTCCATAATGACAAGGCTACCATCCATTGGAGTAACAAAAATCTCGACAACAGACAACCTTCCATAATGATAATGCTACCATCCATTGGAGTAACAAAAATCTCGGCAATAGACTACCTTCCATAATGACAAGGCTACCATCCATTGGAGTAACAAAAATTTGAACAACAGACTACCTTCCATAGTTACAAGGCAACCATCCACTGGAGTGACATAAATCACAACGACATACTACCTTCCATAATGACAACGCTAGCATCCATTGGAGTAACAAAAATCTCGGCAACAGACTACCTTCCATAATGACAAAGTTACTATTCATTGGAATAACTAAAATCTAGACAACAGACTACCTTCCATAATAACAAGGCTACTATCCATTGGAGTAACAAAAACATCAACAACAGAATACGTTCTATAATGAAAAGGCTACAATCTATTGGAATAACAAAAATCTTGACAACAGATTACCATCAATAATGACAAGGCTACCATCCATTGGAGTAACAAAAATCTCGAATACAGACTACCTTCCATAATGACAAGGCTACCATCCATTGGAGTAACAAAAATCTCGACAACAGACAACCTTCCATAATGATAATGCTACCATCCATTGGACTAACAAAAATATGAACAAAAAACTACCTTCCATAATGACAAGGCTACCATCCGTTGGAGTAATAAAAATCTCGAAAATAGACTACCTTCAATAATGACAAGGCTACCATCCATTAAAGTAACAAAAATCTCGAAAACAGACTACCTTCCATAATGACAAGGCTACCATCCATTGGAGTAGTAAAAATCTCGACGATAGACAAACTTCCATAATGATAATGCTACCATCCATTGGAGTAACAAAAATCTCAACAACAGACTACCTTCCAAAATGACAAGGCTAGCATCCATTGAAGTAACAAAAATCTCCAAAACAGACTACCTTCCATAATGACAAGGCTACCATCCAATGGAGTAACAAAAATCTCGACAACAGACAACCTTCCATAATGATAATGCTACCATCCATTGGAGTAACAAAAATCTCGACAATAGACTACCTTCCATAATGACAAGGCTACCATCCATTGTGGTAACGAAAATATGAACAATAGACTACCTTCCATAGTTACAAGGCTACCATACATTGGAGTGAAGAAAACATCGACAACAGAATACGTTCCATAATGACAATGATACAATCCATTGGAATAACAAAAATCACGACAACAGACTACCATCCATAATGACAATGATACCATCCATTGGAGTAACAATAATCTCGACAACAGACTACCTTCCATAATGACAAGGCTACCATCTATCGGAGTAACAAAAATCTCGAAAATAGACTACCTTTCGTAATGACAAGGCTACCATCCATTGGAGTAATAAAAATCTAGACAACAGACCACCTTTCATAATGATAATGCTACCATCCATTGGAGTAACAAAAATCTCGACAATAGACTACCTACCATAATGACAAGGCTACCATCCATTGGAGTAAAAAAATATGAACAACAGACTACCTTCCATAATGACAAGGCTACCATCCATTGGAGTACCAATAATCTCAAAAACAAACTACCTTCCATAATGACAAGGCTACCATCCATTGGAGTAACAAAAATCTCGACAACAGACAACCTTCCATAATGATAATGCTACCATCCATTGGAGTAACAAAAATCTCGACAATAGACTACCTTCCATAATGACAAGGCTACCATCCGATGGAGTAACAAAAATATGAACAACAGACTACCTTCCATAGTTACAAGGCTACCATCCACTGGAGTGACATAAATCACAACGACATACTACCTTCCATAATGACAATGCTAGCAACCATTGGAGTAACAAAAATCTCGACAACAGACTACCTTCCATAATGACAAGGCTACTATTCATTGGAATAAAAAAAATCTAGACAACAGACTGCCTTCCATAATAACAAGGCTACTATCCATTGGAGTAACAAAAACATCGACAACAGAATACGTTCCATAATGAAAAGGCTACAATCCATTGGAATAACAAAAATCTCAACAACAGATTAACATCCATAATGACAAGGCTACCATCCATTGGAGTAACAAAAATCTCGAAAACATACTACCTTCTGTAATGACAAGGCTACCATCCATTGGAGTAACAAAAATCACGACAACAGATAACCTTCCATAATGATAATGCTACCATCCATTGGAGTAACAAAAATCTCGACAATAGACTACCTTCCATAATGACAAGGCTACCATCTATTGGAGTAACAAAAATCTCGAAAATAGACTACCTTTCGTAATGACAAGGCTACCATCCATTGGAGTAATAAAAATCTCGACAACAGGCAACATTCCATAATGATAATGCTACCATCCATTGGAGTAACAAAAATCTCGACAATAGACTACCTACCATAATGACAAGGCTACCATCCATTGGAGTAACAAAAATCACAACGACATACTACCTTCCATAATAACAACGCTAGCATCCATTGGAGTAACAAAAATCTCGACAACAGACTACCTTCCATAATGACAGGGCTACCATTCATTGGAATAACAAAAATCTAGACAATAGACTACCTTCCATAATAACAAGGCTACTATCCATTGGAGTAACAAAAACATCGATAACAGAATACATTCCCTAATGAAAAGGCTACAATCCATTGGAATAACAAAAATCTCGACAACAGACTACCATCCATAACGACAAGGCTACCATCCATTGGTGTAACAAAATTCTCGACAATAGACAACATTCCATAATGATAATGCTACCATC
Source organism: Vicia faba (assembly GCA_948472305.1). Lineage (NCBI taxonomy): Eukaryota > Viridiplantae > Streptophyta > Magnoliopsida > Fabales > Fabaceae > Vicia > Vicia faba. The sequence continues at coordinate 654,495,192 of OX451741.1, forward strand.
CAATGGAGTAACAAAAATCTCCATAATAGACTACCTACCATAATGACAAGGCTACCATCCATTGGAGTAACAAAAATATGAACAACAGACTACCTTTCATAATGACAAGGCTACGATCCATTGGATTAACAAAAATCTCGAAAACAGACTACCTTCCAAAATGACAAGGCTACCATCCATTATAGTAACAAAAATCTCGATAACAGACTACCTTCCATAATGACAAGGCTACCATCCATTGGAGTAACAAAAATCTCGACAATAAACAACCTTCCATAATGATAATGCTACCATCCATTGGAGTAACAAAAATCTCGACAATAGACGACCTTCCATAATGACAAGGCTACCATCCATTGGAGTAACAAAAATATGAAAAACAGACTACCTTCCATAGTGACAAGGCTACCATCCATTAGAGTAACAAAAATCTCGACAACAGATAACCTTCCATAATGATAATTCTACCATCCATTGGCGTAACAAAAATCTCGACAATGGACTACCTACGATAATGACAATGCTACCATCCATTGGAGTAACAAAAATATGAACAACAAACTACCTTCCATAATGACATGGCTAACATCCATTGGAGTAACAAAAATCTCGAAAACAGACTACCTTCAATAATGACAAGGCTACCATAAATTAAAGTAACAAAAATCTAGAAAGCAGACTACCTTCCATAATGACAAGGCTACCATCCATTGGAGTAACAAAAATCTCGATAACAGAAAAACTTCCATAATGATAATGCTACCATCCATTGGAGTAACAAAAATCTCAACAACAGACTACCTTCCAAAATGACAAGGCTAGCATCCATTGAAGTAACAAAAATATCCAAAACAGACTACCTTCCATAATGACAAGGCTACCATCTATTGGAGTAAAAAAAATCTCAACAATAGACTACCTTCCATAATGACAAGGCTACCATCCATTGGAGTAACAAAAATATGAACAACATACTACCTTCCATAGTTACAAGGCTACCATCCATTGGAGTAACAAAAACATCGACAACAGAATACGTTCCATAATGACAATGATACAATCCATTGGAATAACAAAAATCACGACAACAGACTAGCATCCATAATGACAATGATACCATCCATTGGAGTAACAAAAATCTCGACAACAGACTACCTTCCATAATGACAAGGCTACCATCTATTGGAGTAACAAAAATCTCAAAAATAGACTACCTTTCGTAATGACAAGGCTACCATCCATTGGAGTAATAAAAATCTAGACAACAGACAACCTTCTATAATGATAATGCTACCATCCATTGGAGTAACAAAAATCTCGACAATAGACTACCTACCATAATGACAAGGCTACCATCCAGTGGAGTAACAAAAATATGAACACCAGACTACCTTCGATAATGACAAGGCTACCATCCATTGGAGTACCAATAATCTCAAAAACAAACTTCCTTCCATAATGACAATCTACCATCCATTGTAGTAACAAAAATCTCGAAAACAGACTACCTTCCATAATGACAAGGCTACCTTCCATTGGAGTAACAAAAATCTCGACAACAAACAACCTTCCATAATAATAATGCTACCATCCATTGGAGTAACAAAAATCTCGACAATAGACTACCTTCCATAATGATAAGGCTACCATCTATTGGAGTAACAAAAATCTCGAAAATAGACTACCTTTCGTAATGAAAAGGCTACCATCCATTGGTGTAATAAAAATCTCGACAACAGACAACCTTCCATAATAATAATGCTACCATCCATTGGAGTAACAAAATTCTCGACAATAGACTACCTACCATAATGACAAGGCTACCATCCATTGGAGTAACAAAAATATGAACAATAGACTACCTTCCATAATGACAAGGCTACCATCCATTAGAGTACCAAAAATCTTAAAAACAAACTACCTTCCATAATGACAAGGCTACCATCCATTGGAGTAACAAAAATCTCGAAAACAGACTACCTTCCATAATGACAACGCTACCATCCATTGGAGTAAAAAAAATCACGACAACAGACAACCTTCCATAATAATAATGCTACCATCCATTGGAGTAACAAATATATCGACAATAGACTACCTTCCATAATGACGAGGCTACCATCTATCGGAGTAACAAAAATCTCGAAAATAGACTACCTTTCATAATGACAAGGCTACCATCCATTGGAGTAATAAAAATCTAGACAATAGACAACCTTCCATAATGATAATGCTACCATCCATTGGAGTAACAAAAATCTCGACAATAGACTACCTACCATAATGACAAGGCTACCATCCATTGGAGTAACAAAAATATGAACAACAGACTACCTTCCATAATGACAAGGCTACCATCCATTGGAGTACCAATAATCTCAAAAACAAACTACCTTCCATAATGACAAGGCTACCATCCATTGGTGTAACAAAAATCTCGACAACAGACAACATTCCATAATGATAATTCTACCATCCATTGGAGTAACAAAAACCTCGACAATAGACTACCTTCCATAATGACAAGGCTACCATCCATTGGAGTAACAAAAATATGAACAACAAACTAGCTTCCATAGTTACAAGGCTAACATCCACTGGAGTGACATAAATCACAATGACATACTACCTTCCATAATGACAATGCTAGCATCCATTGGAGTAACAAAAATCTCGACAACAGACTACCTTCCATAATGACAAGGCTACCATCCATTGGAGTAACAAAAATCTCGACAACAGACAACCTTCCATAATGATAATGCTACCATCCATTGGAGTAACAAAAATCTCGACAATAGACTACCTTCCATAATGACAAGGCTACCATCCGATGGAGTAACAAAAATATGAACAACAGACTACCTTCCATAGTTACAAGGCTACCATCCACTGGAGTGACATAAATCACAACGACATACTACCTTCCATAATGACAATGCTAGCAACCATTGGAGTAACAAAAATCTCGACAACAGACTACCTTCCATAATGACAAGGCTACTATTCATTGGAATAAAAAAAATCTAGACAACAGACTGCCTTCCATAATAACAAGGCTACTATCCATTGGAGTAACAAAAACATCGACAACAGAATACGTTCCATAATGAAAAGGCTACAATCCATTGGAATAACAAAAATCTCAACAACAGATTAACATCCATAATGACAAGGCTACCATCCATTGGAGTAACAAAAATCTCGAAAACATACTACCTTCTGTAATGACAAGGCTACCATCCATTGGAGTAACAAAAATCTCGACAACAGATAACCTTCCATAATGATAATGCTACCATCCATTGGAGTAACAAAAATCTCGAAAATAGACTACCTTCCATAATGACAAGGCTACCATCTATTGGAGTAACAAAAATCTCGAAAATAGACTACCTTTCGTAATGACAAGGCTACCATCCATTGGAGTAATAAAAATCTCGACAACAGACAACATTCCATAATGATAATGCTACCATCCATTGGAGTAACAAAAATCTCGACAATAGACTACCTACCATAATGACAAGGCTACCATCCATTGGAGTAACAAAAATCACAACGACATACTACCTTCCATAGTAACAACGCTAGCATCCATTGGAGTAACAAAAATCTCGACAACAGACTACCTTCCATAATGACAGGGCTACCATTCATTGGAATAACAAAAATCTAGACAATAGACTACCTTCCATAATAACAAGGCTACTATCCACTGGAGTAACAAAAACATCGATAACAGAATACATTCCCTAATGAAAAGGCTACAATCCATTGGAATAACAAAAATCTCGACAACAGACTACCATCCATAATGACAAGGCTACCATCCATTGGTGTAACAAAAATCTCGACAATAGACAACATTCCATAATGATAATGCTACCATCCAATGGAGTAACAAAAATCTCCATAATAGACTACCTACCATAATGACAAGGCTACCATCCATTGGAGTAACAAAAATATGAACAACAGACTACCTTTCATAATGACAAGGCTACGATCCATTGGATTAACAAAAATCTCGAAAACAGACTACCTTCCAAAATGACAAGGCTACCATCCATTATAGTAACAAAAATCTCGATAACAGACTACCTTCCATAATGACAAGGCTACCATCCATTGGAGTAACAAAAATCTCGACAATAAACAACCTTCCATAATGATAATGCTACCATCCATTGGAGTAACAAAAATCTCGACAACAGATAACCTTCCATAATGATAATTCTACCATCCATTGGCGTAACAAAAATCTCGACAATGGACTACCTACGATAATGACAATGCTACCATCCATTGGAGTAACAAAAATATGAACAACAAACTACCTTCCATAATGACATGGCTACCATCCATTGGAGTAACAAAAATCTCGAAAACGGACTACCTTCAATAATGACAAGGCTACCATCAATTAAAGTAACAAAAATCTAGAAAGCAGACTACCTTCCATAATGACAAGGCTACCATCCATTGGAGTAACAAAAATCTCGATAACAGAAAAACTTCCATAATGATAATGCTACCATCCATTGGAGTAACAAAAATCTCAACAACAGACTACCTTCCAAAATGACAACGCTAGCATCCATTGAAGTAACAAAAATATCCAAAACAGACTACCTTCCATAATGACAAGGCTACCATCTATTGGAGTAAAAAAAAACTCAACAATAGACTACCTTCCATAATGACAAGGCTCCCATCCATTGGAGTAACAAAAATATGAACAACATACTACCTTCCATAGTTACAAGGCTACCATCCATTGGAGTAACAAAAACATCGACAACAGAATACGTTCCATAATGACAATGATGCAATCCATTGGAATAACAAAAATCACGACAACAGACTAGCATCCATAATGACAATGATACCATCCATTGGAGTAACAAAAATCTCGACAACAGACTACCTTCCATAATGACAAGGCTACCATCTATTGGAGTAACAAAAATCTCAAAAATAGACTACCTTTCGTAATGACAAGGCTACCATCCATTGGAGTAATAAAAATCTAGACAACAGACAACCTTCTATAATGATAATGCTACCATCCATTGGAGTAACAAAAATCTCGACAATAGACTACCTACCATAATGACAAGGCTACCATCCAGTGGAGTAACAAAAATATGAACACCAGACTACCTTCGATAATGACAAGGCTACCATCCATTGGAGTACCAATAATCTCAAAAACAAACTTCCTTCCATAATGACAATCTACCATCCATTGTAGTAACAAAAATCTCGAAAACAGACTACCTTCCATAATGACAAGGCTACCTTCCATTGGAGTAACAAAAATCTCGACAACAGACAACCTTCCATAATAATAATGCTACCATCCATTGGAGTAACAAAAATCTCGACAATAGACTACCTTCCATAATGATAAGGCTACCATCTATTGGAGTAACAAAAATCTCGAAAATAGACTACCTTTCGTAATGAAAAGGCTACCATCCATTGGTGTAATAAAAATCTCGACAACAGACAACCTTCCATAATAATAATGCTACCATCCATTGGAGTAACAAAATTCTCGACAATAGACTACCTACCATAATGACAAGGCTACCATCCATTGGAGTAACAAAAATATGAACAATAGACTACCTTCCATAATGACAAGGCTACCATCCATTAGAGTACCAAAAATCTCAAAAACAAACTACCTTCCATAATGACAAGGCTACCATCCATTGGAGTAACAAAAATCTCGAAAACAGACTACCTTCCATAATGACAACGCTACCATCCATTGGAGTAAAAAAAATCACGACAACAGACAACCTTCCATAATAATAATGCTACCATCCATTGGAGTAACAAATATATCGACAATAGACTACCTTCCATAATGACGAGGCTACCATCTATCGGAGTAACAAAAATCTCGAAAATAGACTACCTTTCATAATGACAAGGCTACCATCCATTGGAGTAATAAAAATCTAGACAATAGACAACCTTCCATAATGATAATGCTACCATCCATTGGAGTAACAAAAATCTCGACAATAGACTACCTACCATAATGACAAGGCTACCATCCATTGGAGTAACAAAAATATGAACAACAGACTACCTTCCATAATGACAAGGCTACCATCCATTGGAGTACCAATAATCTCAAAAACAAACTACCTTCCATAATGACAAGGCTACCATCCATTGGTGTAACAAAAATCTCGACAACAGACAACATTCCATAATGATAATTCTACCATCCATTGGAGTAACAAAAACCTCGACAATAGACTACCTTCCATAATGACAAGGCTACCATCTATTGGAGTAACAAAAATATGAACAACAAACTAGCTTCCATAGTTACAAGGCTAACATCCATTGGAGTGACATAAATCACAATGACATACTACCTTCTATAATGACAATGCTAGCATCCATTGGAGTAACAAAAATCTCGACAACAGACTACCTTCCATAATGACAAGGCTACTATTCATTGGAATAACAAAAATCTAGACAACAGACTACCTTCCATAATAACAAGGCTACTATCCATTGGAGTAACAAAAACATCGACAACAGAATACGTTCCATAATGAAAAGGCTACAATCCATTGGAATAACAAAAATATCAACAACAGACTACCATCCATAATAACAAGGCTACCATCCATTGGAGTAACAAAAATCTCGAAAATAGACTACCTTCCGTATTGACAAGGCTACCATCCATTGGAGTAACAAAAATCTCAACAACAGACAACCTTCCATAATGATAATGCTACCATCCATTGGAGTAAGAAAAATCTCGACAATAGACTACATTCCATAATGACAAGGCTACCATCCATTGGGATAACAAAAATCTCGACAACAAACTACCTTTCATAATGACACGGCTACCATCCATTGGAGTAATGAAAACATCAACAACAGAATACGTTCCATAATGACAATGATACAATCCATTGGAATACCAAAAATCACGACAACCGACTTCCATCCATAATGACAATGATACCATCCATTGGAGTAACAAAAATCTCGACAACATACTACCTTCCATAATGACAAGGATACCATCTATTGGAGTAACAAAAATCTCGAAAATAGACTACCTTTCGTAATGACAAGGCTACCATCCATTAGAGTAATAAAAATCTAGACAACAGACAACCTTCCATAATGATAATGCTACCATCCATTGGAGTAACAAAAATATCGACAATAGACTACTTACCATAATGACAAGGCTACCATCTATTGGAGTAACAAAAATATAAACAACAGACTACCTTCCATAATGACAAGGCTACCATCCATTGGAGTACCAATAATCTCAAAAACAAGCTACCTTCCATAATTACAAGGCTACCATCCATTGGAGTAACAAAAATCTCGACAACAGACAACCTTCCATAATGATAATGCTACCATCCATTGGAGTAACAAAAATCTCGACAATAGACTACCTTCCATAATGACAAGGCTACCATCCATTGGAGTAACAAAAAAATGAACAACAGACTACCTTCCATAGTTACAAGGCTACCATCCACTGGAGTGACATAAATCACAACGACATAGTACCTTCCATAATTACAACGCTAGCATCCATTGGAGTAACAAAATTCTCGACAACAGACTACCTTCCATAATTACAAGGCTACTTTTCATTGGAATAACAAAAATCTAGACAACAGACTACCTTCCATAATAACAAGCCTACTTTCCATTGGAGTAACAAAAACATCGACAACAGAATACGTTCCATAATGAAAAGGCTACAATCCATTGGAATAACAAAAATCTCAACAACAGATTACCATCCATAATGACAAGGCTACCATCCATTAGAGTAACAAAAATCTCGAAAACAGACTACCTTCTGTAATGACAAGGCTACCATCCATTGGAGTAACAAAAATCTCGACAACAGATAACCTTCCATAATGATAATGCTACCATCCATTGGAGTAACAAAAATCTCGACAATAGACTACCTACCATAATGACAATACTACCATCCATTGGAGTAATAAAAATATGAACAACAAACTACCTTCCATAATGACAAGGCTACCATCAATTGGAGTAACAAAAATCTCAAAAACAGACTACCTTCCGTAATGACAAGGCTACCATCCATTAAAGTAACAAAAATCTCGAAAGCATACTACCTTCCATAATGACAAGGCTACCATCCATTGGAGTAACAAAAATCTCGACAACAGACAAACTTCCATAATGATAATGCTACCATCAATTGGAGTAAATAAAAACCTCAACAACAGACTACCTTCCAAAATGACAAGGCTAGCATCCATTGAAGTAACAAAAATCTCCAAAATAGACTACCTTCCATAATGACAATGCTACCATCCATTGGAGTAACAAAAATCTCGACAATAGACTACCTTCCATAATGACAAGGCTACCATCCATTGGAGTAACAAAAATATGAACAACAGACTACCTTCCATAGTTACAAGGCTACCATCCATTGGAGTAACGAAAACATCGACAATAGAATACGTTCCATAATGACAATGATACAATCCATTGGAATAACAAAAATCACGACAACTGAGTACCATCCATAATGACAATGATACCATCCATTGGAGTAACAAAAATATCGACAACATACCACCTTCCATAATGACAAGGCTACCATCTATTGGAGTAACAAAAATCTCGTAAATAGACTACCTTTCGTAATGACAAGGCTACCATCCATTGGAGTAATAAAAATCTAGACAACAGACAACCTTCTATAATGATAATGCTACAATCCATTGGAGTAACAAAAATCTCGACAATAGACTACCTACCATAATGACAAGGCTACCATCCATTGGAGTAACTAAAATATGAACAACAGACTACCTTCGATAATGACAAGGCTACCATCCATTGGAGTACCAATAATCTCAAAAACAAACTACCTTCCATAATGACAATCTACCATCCATTGTAGTAACAAAAATCTCGAAAACAGACTACCTTCCATAATGACAATGCTACCATCCATTGGAGTAACAAAAATCTCGACAACAGACAACCTTCCATAATAATAATGCTACCATCCATTGGAGTAACAAAAATCTCGACAATAGACTACCTTCCATAATGATAAGGCTACCATCTATTGGAGTAACAAAAATCTCGAAAATAGACTACCTTTCATAATGAAAAGGCTACCATCCATTGGTGTAAAAAAAATCTCGATAACAGACAACCTTCCATAATAATAATGCTACCATCCATTGGAGTTACAAAATTCTCGACAATAGACTACCTACCATAATGATAAGGCTACCATCCATTGGAAGAAACAAAAATATGAACAATAGACTACCTTCCATAATGACAAGGCTACCATCCATTGGAGTACCAAAAATCTCAAAAACAAACTACCTTCCAAATGACAAGGCTACCATCCATTGGAGTAACAAAAATCTCGAAAACAGACTACCTTCCATAATGACAAGGCTACCATCCATTGGAGTAACAAAAATCTCGACAACAGACAACCTTCCATAATAATAATGCTACCATCCATTGGAGTAACAAAAATATTGACAATAGACTACCTTCCATAATGACGAGGCTACCATCCATTGGAGTAACAAAAATCTCGAAAATAGACTACCTTCCGTATTGACAAGGCTACCATCCATTGGAGTAACAAAAATCTCAACAACAGACAACCTTCCATAATGATAATGCTACCATCCATTGGAGTAAGAAAAATCTCGACAATAGACTATATTCCATAATGACAAGGCTACCATCCATAAGGATAACAAAAATCTCGACAACAAACTACCTTTCATAATGACACGGCTACCATCCATTGGAGTAATGAAAACATCAACAACAGAATACGTTCCATAATGACAATGATACAATCCATTGGAATACCAAAAATCACGACAACCGACTTCCATCCATAATGACAATGATACCATCCATTGGAGTAACAAAAATCTCGACAACATACTACCTTCCATAATGACAAGGATACCATCTATTGGAGTAACAAAAATCTCGAAAATAGACTACCTTTCGTAATGACAAGGCTACCATCCATTAGAGTAATAAAAATCTAGACAACAGACAACCTTCCATAATGATAATGCTACCATCCATTGGAGTAACAAAAATATCGACAATAGACTACTTACCATAATGACAAGGCTACCATCTATTGGAGTAACAAAAATATAAACAACAGACTACCTTCCATAATGACAAGGCTACCATCCATTGGAGTACCAATAATCTCAAAAACAAGCTACCTTCCATAATGACAAGGCTACCATCCATTGGAGTAACAAAAATCTCGACAACAGACAACCTTCCATAATGATAATGCTACCATCCATTGGAGTAACAAAAATCTCGACAATAGACTACCTTCCATAATGACAAGGCTACCATCCATTGGAGTAACAAAAAAATGAACAACAGACTACCTTCCATAGTTACAAGGCTACCATCCACTGGAGTGACATAAATCACAACGACATAGTACCTTCCATAATTACAACGCTAGCATCCATTGGAGTAACAAAAATCTCGACAACAGACTACCTTCCATAATTACAAGGCTACTTTTCATTGGAATAACAAAAATCTAGACAACAGACTACCTTCCATAATAACAAGCCTACTTTCCATTGGAGTAACAAAAACATCGACAACAGAATACGTTCCATAATGAAAAGGCTACAATCCATTGGAATAACAAAAATCTCAACAACAGATTACCATCCATAATGACAAGGCTACCATCCATTAGAGTAACAAAAATCTCGAAAACAGACTACCTTCTGTAATGACAAGGCTACCATCCATTGGAGTAACAAAAATCTCGACAACAGATAACCTTCCATAATGATAATGCTACCATCCATTGGAGTAACAAAAATCTCGACAATAGACTACCTACCATAATGACAATACTACCATCCATTGGAGTAATAAAAATATGAACAACAAACTACCTTCCATAATGACAAGGCTACCATCAATTGGAGTAACAAAAATCTCAAAAACAGACTACCTTCCGTAATGACAAGGCTACCATCCATTAAAGTAACAAAAATCTCGAAAGCATACTACCTTCCATAATGACAAGGCTACCATCCATTGGAGTAACAAAAATCTCGACAACAGACAAACTTCCATAATGATAATGCTACCATCAATTGGAGTAAATAAAAACCTCAACAACAGACTACCTTCCAAAATGACAAGGCTAGCATCCATTGAAGTAACAAAAATCTCCAAAATAGACTACCTTCCATAATGACAATGCTACCATCCATTGGAGTAACAAAAATCTCGACAATAGACTACCTTCCATAATGACAAGGCTACCATCCATTGGAGTAACAAAAATATGAACAACAGACTACCTTCCATAGTTACAAGGCTACCATCCATTGGAGTAACGAAAACATCGACAATAGAATACGTTCCATAATGACAATGATACAATCCATTGGAATAACAAAAATCACGACAACTGAGTACCATCCATAATGACAATGATACCATCCATTGGAGTAACAAAAATATCGACAACATACCACCTTCCATAATGACAAGGCTACCATCTATTGGAGTAACAAAAATCTCGTAAATAGACTACCTTTCGTAATGACAAGGCTACCATCCATTGGAGTAATAAAAATCTAGACAACAGACAACCTTCTATAATGATAATGCTACAATCCATTGGAGTAACAAAAATCTCGACAATAGACTACCTACCATAATGACAAGGCTACCATCCATTGGAGTAACTAAAATATGAACAACAGACTACCTTCGATAATGACAAGGCTACCATCCATTGGAGTACCAATAATCTCAAAAACAAACTACCTTCCATAATGACAATCTACCATCCATTGTAGTAACAAAAATCTCGAAAACAGACTACCTTCCATAATGACAACGCTACCATCCATTGGAGTAACAAAAATCTCGACAATAGACTACCTTCCATAATGATAAGGCTACCATCTATTGGAGTAACAAAAATCTCGAAAATAGACTACCTTTCATAATGAAAAGGCTACCATCCATTGGTGTAAAAAAAATCTCGATAACAGACAACCTTCCATAATAATAATGCTACCATTCATTGGAGTAACAAAATTCTCGACAATAGACTACCTACCATAATGATAAGGCTACCATCCATTGGAAGAAACAAAAATATGAACAATAGACTACCTTCCATAATGACAAGGCTACCATCCATTGGAGTACCAAAAATCTCAAAAACAAACTACCTTCCAAATGACAAGGCTACCATCCATTGGAGTAACAAAAATCTCGAAAACAGACTACCTTCCATAATGACAAGGCTACCATCCATTGGAGTAACAAAAATCTCGACAACAGACAACCTTCCATAATAATAATGCTACCATCCATTGGAGTAACAAAAATATTGACAATAGACTACCTTCCATAATGACGAGGCTACCATCCATTAGTGTAACAAAAATCTCGACAACAGACAACCTTCCATAATGATAATGCTACCATCCATTGGAGTAACAAAAACCTTGACAATAGACTACCTTCCATAATGACAAGGCTACCATCCATTGGAGTAACAAAAATATGAACAACAGACTACCTTCCATAGTTACAAGGCTACCATCCACTGGAGTGACATAAATCACAACGACATACTACCTTCCATAATGACAACGCTAGCATCCATTGGAGTAACAAAAATCTCGACAACAGACTACCTTCCATAATGACAAGGCTACTATTCATTGGAATAACAAAAATCTAGACAACAGACTACCTTCCATAATGATAATGCTACCATCCATTGGAGTAACAAAAATCTCGAAAATAGACTACCTTCCGTAATGACAAGGCTACCATTCATTGTAGTAAAAAAATCTCAACAACCGACTACCTTCCATAATGACAAGGTTACCATCCATTAGAGTAACAAAAATCTAGACAAAAGACTTCATTCCATAATGACAAGGCTACCATCCGTTGGAGTAACAAAAATATAAACAAGAGACTACATTCCGTAATGACAAGGCTACCATCCATTGGAATAACAAAAATATCGAAAACACACTACCTTCCATAATAAAAAGGCTACCATCCCTTAGAGTAACAAAAATCTCGACAACGGACTACCTTCCATAATGACAAGACTACCATCCATTGTAGTAACAAAAAATCTCGACAAAAGACTACCTTCCAAAATGACAAGGCTACCATTCATTGTAGTAAAACAAATCTCGACAACAGACAACCTTCCATAATGATAATGCTACCATCAATTGGAGTAACAAAAATCTCGACAATAGACTACCTTCCATAATGACAAGGCTACCATCCATTGGAGTAACAAAAATATGAACAACAGACTACCTTCCATAGTGACAAGGCTACCATCCATTGGAGTGACAGAAATCACAACGACATACTACCTTCCATAATAACAATGCTAGCACCCATTGGAGTAACAAAAATCTCGACAACAGACTACCTTCCATAATGACAAGGCTACCATCCATTGGAGTAACAAAAATCTCGACAACAGACAACCTTCCATAATAATAATGCTACCATCCATTGGAGTAACAAAAATATTGACAATAGACTACCTTCCATAATGACGAGGCTACCATCCATTGGTGTAACAAAAATCTCGACAACAGACTACCTTCCATAATGATAATGCTACCATCCATTGGAGTAACAAAAACCTTGACAATAGACTACCTTCCATAATGACAAGGCTACCATCCATTGGAGTAACAAAAATATGAACAACAGACTACCTTCCATAGTTACAAGGCTACCATCCACTGGAGTGACATAAATCACAACGACATACTACCTTCCATAATGACAACGCTAGCATCCATTGGAGTAACAAAAATCTCGACAACAGACTACCTTCCATAATGACAAGGCTACTATTCATTGGAATAACAAAAATCTAGACAACAGACTACCTTCCATAATGATAATGCTACCATCCATTGGAGTAAGAAAAATCTCGAAAATAGACTACCTTCCGTAATGACAAGGCTACCATTCATTGTAGTAAAAAAATCTCAACAACCGACTACCTTCCATAATGACAAGGTTACCATCCATTAGAGTAACAAAAATCTAGACAACAGACTTCATTCCATAATGACAAGGCTACCATCCGTTGGAGTAACAAAAATATAAACAAGAGACTACATTCCGTAATGACAAGGCTACCATCCATTGGAATAACAAAAATATCGAAAACACACTACCTTCCATAATAAAAAGGCTACCATCCCTTAGAGTAACAAAAATCTCGACAACGGACTACCTTCCATAATGACAAGACTACCATCCATTGTAGTAACAAAAAATCTCGACAAAAGACTACCTTCCAGAATGACAAGGCTACCATTCATTGTAGTAAAACAAATCTCGACAACAGACAACCTTCCATAATGATAATGCTACCATCCATTGGAGTAACAAAAATATGAACAACAGACTACCTTCCATAGTGACAAGGCTACCATCCATTGGAGTAACAAAAATATGAACAACAGACTACCTTCCATAGTGACAAGGCTACCATCCATTGGAGTGACAGAAATCACAACGACATACTACCTTCCATAATAACAATGCTAGCACCCATTGGAGTAACAAAAATCTCGACAACAGACTACCTTCCATAATGACAAGGCTACCATCCATTGGAGTAACAAAAATCTCGACAACAGACAACCTTCCATAATAATAATGCTACCATCCATTGGAGTAACAAAAATATTGACAATAGACTACCTTCCATAATGACGAGGCTACCATCCATTGGTGTAACAAAAATCTCGACAACAGACAACCTTCCATAATGATAATGCTACCATCCATTGGAGTAACAAAAACCTTGACAATAGACTACCTTCCATAATGACAAGGCTACCATCCATTGGAGTAACAAAAATATGAACAACAGACTACCTTCCATAGTTACAAGGCTACCATCCACTGGAGTGACATAAATCACAACGACATACTACCTTCCATAATGACAATGCTAGCATCCATTGGAGTAACAAAAATCTCGACAACAGACTACCTTCCATAATGAAAAGGCTACTATTCATTGGAATAACAAAAATCTATACAACAGACTACCTTCCATAATGATAATGCTACCATCCATTGGAGTAAGAAAAATCTCGAAAATAGACTACCTTCCGTAATGACAAGGCTACCATTCATTGTAGTAAAAAATATATCAACAACCGACTACCTTCCATAATGACAAGGTTACCATCCATTAGAGTAACAAAAATCTAGACAACAGACTTCATTCCATAATGACAAGGCTACCATCCGTTGGAGTAACAAAAATATAAACAAGAGACTATATTCCGTAATGACAAGGCTACCATCCATTGGAATAACAAAAATATCGAAAACACACTACCTTCCATAATAAAAAGGCTACCATCCCTTAGAGTAACAAAAATCTCGACAACGGACTACCTTCCATAATGACAAGACTACCATCCATTGTAGTAACAAAAAATCTCGACAAAAGACTACCTTCCAGAATGACAAGGCTACCATTCATTGTAGTAAAACAAATCTCGACAACAGACAACCATCCATAATGATAATGCTACCATCCATTGGAGTAACAAAAATATGAACAACAGACTACCTTCCATAGTGACAAGGCTACCATCCATTGGAGTGACAGAAATCACAACGACATACTACCTTCCATAATAACAATGCTAGCACCCATTGGAGTAACAAAAATCTCGACAACAGACTACCTTCCATAATGATAATGCTACCATCCATTGGAGTAGCAAAAATATCGTCAGTAGACTACGTACCATAATGACAATGCTACCATCCATTGGAGTTACAAAAATATGAACAATAGACTACCTTCCATAATGACAAAGCTACCATCCATTGGAGTAACAAAAATCTCGAAAGTAGACTACCTTCCATAATGACAAGGCTACCATCCATTGGTGTAACAAAAATCTCGACAAGAGACAACCTTCCATAATGATAATGCTACCATCCATTGGAATAACAAATATCTCGAAAACATACTACCTTCCAAAATGACAATGCTAGCATCCATTGGAGTAACAAAAATCTCGACAACAGACAACCTTCCATAATGACAAGGCTACCATCCATTGGAATAACAAAAATATCGACAACATACTACCTTTCATAAAGACAAGGCTACCATCCATTGGAGTAACGGAAACATCGAAAAAAGAATACGTTCCATAATGACAATGATACAATCCATTGGAATAACAAAAATCACGACAACAGACTACCATCCATAATGACAATGATACCATCCATTGGAGTAACAAAAATCTCGACAACAGACTACCTTCCATAATGACAAGGCTACCATCTATTGGAGTAACAAAAATCTAGAAATAGACTACCTTTCGTAATGACAAGGCTACCATCCATTGGAGTAACAAAAATCTCGCTAACAGACAACCTTCCATAATGATAATGCTACCATCCATTGGAGTAACAAAAATATCGACAATAGACTACCTACCATAATGACAAGGCTACCATCCATTGGAGTAACAAAAATATGAACAAGAGACTACCTTCCATAATGACAAGGCTACCATCCATTGGAGTAACAAAAATCTGGAAAACAAACTACCTTCCATAATGACAAGGCTACCATCCATTGGAGTAACAAAAATCTCGAAAACAGACTACCTTCCATAATTACAAGGCTACCATCCATTGGAATAACAAAAATCTCGACAACAAACTACTTTTCATAATGACAAGGCTACCATCCATTGGAGTAACGAAAACATCGACAACAGAATATGTTCCATAATGACAATGATACAATCCATTGGAATAACAAAAATCACGACAACAGGCTACCATCCATAATGACAATGATACCATCCATTGGAGTAACAAAAATCTCGACAACAGACTACCTTCGATAATGACAAGGCTACCATCTATTGGAGTAACAAAAATATCGAAAGTAGACTACCTTTCGTAATGACAAGGCTACCATCCATTAGAGTAACAAAAATCTCGACAACAAACAACCTTCCATAATGATAATGCTACCATCCATTGGAGTAACAAAAATCTCGACAATAGACTACCTACCATAATGACAAGGCTACCATCCATTGGAGTAACAAAAATATGAACAACAGACTACCTTCCATAATGACAAGGCTACCATCCATTGGAGTAACAAAAATCTCGAAAACAAACTACCTTCCATAATGACAACGCTACCATCCATTGGAGTAAGAAAAATCTCGAAACCAGACTACCTTCCATAATTACAAGGCTACCATCCATTGGAGTAACAAAAATCTCGACAACAGACAACCTTCCATAATGATAATGCTACCATCCATTGCAGTAACAAAAATCTCGACAATAGACTACCTTCCATAATGAAAAGGCTACCATCCATTGGAGTAACAAAAATATGAAAAACTGACTACCTTCCATAGTGACAAGGCTACCATCCATTGGAGTGACAGAAATCACAACGACATACTACCTTCCATAATGACAATGCTAGCATCCATTGGAGTAACAAAAATCTCGACAATAGACTACCTTCCATAATGACAAGGCTACCATCCATTTGAATAACAAAAATCTAGAAAACATACTACCTTCCGTAATGACAAGGCTACCATCGATTGGAGTAACAAAAATCTTGACAAAAGACAACCTTCCATAATGATAATGCTACCATCCATTAGAGTAACAAAAATCTCGACAACAGACAATCTTCCATAATGATAATGCTACCATCCATTGGAGTAACAAAAATCTCGAAAACAGACTACCTTCTGTAATGACAAGGCTACCATCCGTTGGAGTAACGAAAAAATAAACAAGAGACTACATTCCATAATGACAAGGCTACCATCCATTGGAATAACAAAAATATTGAAAACACACTACATTCCATAATGACAAGGTTAACATCCCTTAGAGTAACAAAAATCTCGACAACGGACTACCTTCCATAATGACAAGACTACCATCCATTGTAGTAACAAAAATATTGACAACAGACTACCTTCCAGAATGACAAGGCTACCATTCATTGTAGTAAAAGAAATCTCGACAACAGGCAACCTTCCATAATGATAAAGCTACCATCAATTGGAGTAATAAAAATCTCGACAATAGACTACCTTCCATAATGACAAGGCTACCATCCATTGGAGTAACAAAAATATGAACAACAGACTACCGTCCATAGTGATAAGGCTACCATCCATTGGAGTGACAGAAATCACAACGACATACTACCTTCCATAATGACAACGCTAGCATCCATTGGAGTAAC
Organism: Vicia faba; assembly: GCA_948472305.1. Classification (NCBI taxonomy): domain Eukaryota; kingdom Viridiplantae; phylum Streptophyta; class Magnoliopsida; order Fabales; family Fabaceae; genus Vicia; species Vicia faba. The sequence continues at coordinate 654,513,610 of OX451741.1, forward strand.
AAAAATCTCGACAACAGACTGCCTTCCATAATGATAATGCTACCATCCTTTGGAGTAACAAAAATCTCGTCAATAGACTACCTACCTTAATGACAAGGCTACCATCCATTGGAGTTACAAAAATATGAACAACAGACTACCTTCCATAATGAAAAGGCTACCATCCATTGGAGTAACAAAAATCTCGAAAACAGACTACCTTCCATAATGACAAGGCTACCATCCATTGGAGTAACAAAAATCTCGACAACAGACAACCTTCCATAATGACAAGGCTACCGTCCATTGGAGTAACAAAAATCTCGACAAAAGACATCCTTCCATAATGATAATGCTACCATCCATTGGAGTAACAAAAATCTCGACAATAGACTACCTTCCAAAATGACGAGGCTACCATCCATTGGAGTAACAAAAATATGAACAACAGACTACCTTCTATAGTGACAAGGCTACCATCCATTGGAGTAACAGAAATCACAACGACATACTACCTTCCATAATGACAGGGATACCATTCATTGGAATAACAAAAATCTAGACAACAGACTACCTTCTATAATAACAAGGCTACTATCCATTGGAGTAACAAAAACATCGATAACATAATACGTTCCCTAATGAAAAGGCTACGATCCATTGGAATAACAAAAATCTCGACAACAGACTACCATCCATTTTTACAAGGCTACCATCCATTGGAGTAACAAAAATCTCGAAAACACACTACCTTCTGTAATGACAAGGCCACCAACCATTGGAGTAACAAAAATCTCGACAACAGACAACCTTCCATAATGATTATGCTACCATCCATTGGAGTAACAAAAATCTCGACAATAGACTACCTACCATAATGACAAGGCTACCATCCATTGGAGTAACAAAAATATGAACAACAGACTACCTTCCATAATGACAAGGCTACCATCCATTGGAGTAACAAAAATCTCGAAAACAGACTACCTTCCAAAATGACAAGGCTACCATCCATTAATGTAACAAAAATCTCGAAAACAGACTACCTTCCATAATTACAAGGCTACCATCCATTGGAGTAACAAAAATCTCGACAACAGACAACCTTCAATAATGATAATGCTACCATCCATTGGAGTAACAAAAATCTCGACAATAGACTACCTTCCATAGTGACAAGGCTACCATCCATTGGAGTGACAGAAATCACAACGACATACTACCTTCCATAATGACAACGCTAGCATCCATTGGAGTAACAAAAATGTTGATAATAGACTACCTTCCATAATGACAAGGCTACCATCCATTTGAATAACAAAAATCTCGAAAATAGACTACCTTCCATAATGACAAGGCTACCATCCATTGGAGTAACAAAAATCTCGACAACAAACAACCTTTCATAATGATAATGCTACCATCCATTGGAGTTACAAAAATCTCGAAAACAGACTACCTTCCGTAATGATAAGGCTACCATTCATTGTAGTAAAAAAAATCTCAACAACAGACTACCTTCCATAATGACAAGGCTGCCATAAATTGGAGTAACAAAAATCTTTACAATAGACTACCTTCTATAATGACAAGGTTACCATCCATTAGAGTAACAAAAATCTCGACAACAGACTTCATTCCATAATTACAAGGCTACCATCCGTTGGAGTAACGAAAATATAAACAAGAGACTACATTCCATAATGACAAGGCTACCATCCATCGGAATAACAAAAATATGGAAAACACGCTACATTCCATAATGACAAGGCTAACATCCCTTAGAGTAACAAAAATCTCGACAACGGACTACCTTCCATAATGAGAAGACTACCATCCATTGTAGTAACAAAAATCTCGACAACAGACTACCTTCCATAATGATTATGCTACCATCCATTGGAGTAACAAAAATCTCGACAATAGACTACCTACCATAATGACAAGGCTACCATCTATTGGAGTAATAAAAATATGAACAACAAACTACCTTCCATAATGACAAGGCTACCATCCATTGGAGTAACAAAAATCTCGAAAACAGACTACCTTTTAAAATGACAAGGCTACCATCCATTGAAGTAACAAAAATCTCGAAAATAGACTACCTTCCATAATTACAAGGCTACCATCCATTGGACGAACAAAAATCCCGACAATAAACTACCTTCCATACTGACAAGGCTACCATCCATTGGAGTGACAGAAATCACAACGACATACTACCTTCCATAATGACAACGCTAGCATCCATTGGAGTAACAAAAATGATGACAATAGACTACCTTCCATAATGACAAGGCTACCATCCATTTGAATAACAAAAATCTCGAAAATAGACTACGTTCCATAATGACAAGGCTACCATCCATTGGAGTAACAAAAATCTCGACAATAAACAACCTTCCATAATGATAATGCTACCATCCATTGGAGTAACAAAAATCTCGAAAACAGACTACCTTCCGTAATGACAAGGCTATCATTCATTGTAGTAAAAAAAATCTCAACAACAGACTACCTTCCATAATGACAAGGCTGACATCAATTGAAGTAACAAAAATCTTTACAATAGACTACCTTCTATAATGACAAGGTTACCATCCATTAGAGTAACAAAAATCTCGACAACAGACTTCATTCCATAATGACAAGGCTACCATCCGTTGGAGTAACGAAAATATAAACAAGAGACTACATTCCATAATGACAAGGCTACCATCCATTGGAATAACAATAATATCGAAAACACACTACATTCCATAATGACAAGGCTAACATCCCTTAGAGTAACAAAAATCTCGACAACGGACTACCTTCCATAATGACAAGACTAGCATCCATTATAGTAACAAAAATATTGACAATAGACTACCTTCCAGAATGACAAGGCTACCATTCATTGTAGTAAAAGAAATCTCGACAACAGGCAACCTTCCATAATGATAATGCTACCATCAATCGGAGTAATAAAAATCTCGACAATAGACTACCTTCCATAATGACAAGGCTACCATCCATTGGAGTAACAAAAATATGAACAACAGACTACCTTCCATAGTGACAAGTGTAACACCCTCTAAAAACCCCGAATAAATTTTCGCAAACACTAAAAGCATAATATCAGAGTACATGTATAATCGAGGATGCTACAATTCTCTTTTAATAAAACAAATTCCTGTCATGCATAACGTAGTAGTAACTCATACATGTTTACACAGTGGAATAATTTAATTAATAAAATCAATGTTATAATATTTTCAAAATCATCAGGGATTAACACCTGGAAAATGTCAACATCATATTATAACAAAACATAAGGAATTAAACGAGTCTGACTAAAACAGCTCGACAAACAAACGTTCCCGGAGTTACAACTATCAGAGCATGACCCGGACATTACCAAAACGAAAATAAACTAGAAACGACAAGCCTTCGCCAAGCACCTGAACGAAGCTCCTCAATCTGAAATATTCAACAGTAAGGGTGAGCATCTCAATTATACATTTGATTATACGTTCATAACAATCAATTCAGGAAACCATAAGCATCACCCAACAATTAGCATATTTCATAGTTTACAAAAATCTTTACAATTCATATACCCATAATATATTATTTTTCATATTTGCAATTAACATCAAACATCGTCAACAATTTAGCAACCATACGTGCCTACAAACAATCAAATACAACATTGGAAAAATCATCCATTCATGTTATATTCAAGGTAATGCAACACACCCATGCATGTGGTACCACTTTACCGCCCCATTAAATCTCGGGTCACGGATAACTCACCGTTCCATTATATCGCGGACACGGCTACCACCTCAACGTTCCATTAAATCGCGGACACGTATATTGGCCACCATGTTAATTCCACACAATGGGAATTAACAAATGCAACATGATATGTAAGTATGTAACACTCAGCATACTATGAACATCAATCAACATATCATGCACATCAACAACATCAATCATAACAGGATATGGATAGCATGTAATCACTCAGCATACTATTTAAACATCAATCATATCAAGTCATATCATAATTCATGCTCGATAACATTATCCAAAAGCACGACAATAAAATCCACAATAACGCACAGAAAACAAAATTCAGAAAATCAACACAGCAGCATCAACACGGGTGCCCGTGTTGTGCAACACGGCCCGTGTTGTAACATATCCAGAAAACACATTTTTTTTTCTCATTACAGGGGACCAACATGGGTACCCGTGTTGTGCAACACGGCCCGTGTTGTAATGTGTCCAGAAAAACACATTACTTTACCAACACAGAAGAGCAACACGGGTGCCCGTGTTGTGCAACACGGCCCGTGTTGCTGAGCGCGTACAGAATTTTCCTGTACCTGTAGCAGCTCAGAACAGCAGCCAAACGCGGGAAAATGCCAGCCAAAACGCGCATTTCGGTACCTAACGACATCGATTTTGTATAATTCAAAACAACACCTCAATTTCCTAATTACCAACAATCATTATAGTAACCTTAGAAGTGATTAGTCGTTCATTTTGGGGAAATCTGCTAACATTGGGGTTATCCCTATAACTTCTAAGGTAAATTCACGATCATGCAGATATACTCCCAATCCACCATTAGGAACCTAAAATCGTTAATTGATTTCATAAAATTGAGAACCTAAACCCTCTTTAACAAAGTTCAATCCTAAGGGTATCGATCCCTACTAACATCTAACAATTGGGGTTTTCCCTACGATTACCCAAATCAACCGTACATAAACCCATAAACAAAGGTAAATCGAGTAATAGCCCCCCTTACCTTATCAATTAGCAGCTTTGAACTTTTTGAGCGATGGTCTTCCTTCTTCGTACCTTCAGAGCTCTGCTTCCCAAAATCCCAACTTCTTTGTTATCGTGAATAATGAGAAAAATAACTTGAGTTCCAAAACATATCTTTACTTCTTTTGCACCCCCACTCTTTACTAACAACATCCAAGCCCAATAACTTAAAAACTCAGCATTTTCTTATTTCTTTTATTTTCCTCCATATTTCAAAATAAATAATCCCTTTTTATTTTATTAATTCTAATAAAATAATTTCCCAAATTTAAATAAATCAAATAATTGAAACTGGGGTGTTACAACAAGGCTACCATCCATTGGAGTGACAAAAATCACAACGACATACTACCTTCCATAATAACAATGCTAGCACCCATTGGAGTAACAAAAATCTCGACAACAGACTACCTTCCATAATGATAATGCTACCATCCATTGGAGTAGCAAAAATATCGTCAGTAGACTACCTACCATAATGACAATGCTACCATCCATTGGAGTTACAAAAATATGAACAATAGACTACCTTCCATAATGAAAAGGCTACCATCCATTGGAGTAACAAAAATCTCGAAAACAGAATACCTTCCATAATGATAAGGCTACCATCCATTGGAGTAACAAAAATATCGACAACAGACAACCTTCCATAATGACAAGGCTACCGTCCATTGGAGTAACAAAAATCTCGACAAAAGACATCCTTCCATAATGATAATGCTACCATCCATTGGAGTAACAAAAATATGAACAACAGACTACCTTCCATAATGAAAAGGCTACCATCCATTGGAGTAACAAAAATCTCGAAAATAGACTACCTTCCATAATGACAAGGCTACCATCCATTGGAGTAACAAAAATCTCGACAACAGACAACCTTCCATAATGACAAGGCTACCGTCCATTGGAGTAACAAAAATCTCGACAAAAGACATCCTTCCATAATGATAATGCTACCATCCTTTGGAGTAACAAAAATCTCGACAATAGACTACCTTCCATAATGACAGGGATACCATTCATTGGAATAACTAAAATCTAGACAACAGACTACCTTCTATAATAACAAGGCTACTATCCATTGGAGTAACAAAAACATCGATAACATAATACGTTCCCTAATGAAAAGGCTACGATCCATTGGAATAACAAAAATCTCGACAACAGACTACCATCCATAATTACAAGGCTACCATCCATTGGAGTAACATAAATCTCGAAAACACACTACCTTCTGTAATGACAAGGCTACCAACCATTGGAGTAACAAAAATCTCGACAACAGACAACCTTCCATAATGATTATGCTACCATCCATTGGAGTAACAAAAATCTCGACAATAGACTACCTACCATAATGACAAGGCTACCATCCATTGGAGTAACAAAAATATGAACAACAGACTACCTTCCATAATGACAAGGCTACCATCCATTGGAGTAACAAAAATCTCGAAAACAGACTACCTTCAAAAATGACAAGGCTACCATCCATTAATGTAACAAAAATCTCAAAAACAGACTACCTTCCATAATTACAAGGCTACCATCCATTGGAGTAACAAAAATCTCGACAATAGACAACCTTCCATAATGATAATGCTACCATCCATTGGAGTAACAAAAATCTCGACAATAGACTACCTTCCATAGTGACAAGGCTACCATCCATTGGAGTGACAGAAATCACAACGACATACTACCTTCCATAATGACAATGCTAGCATCCATTGGAGTAACAAAAATGTTGATAATAGACTACCTTCCATAATGACAAGGCTACCATCCATTTGAATAACAAAAATCTCGAAAATAGACTACCTTCCATAATGACAAGGCTACCATCCATTGGAGTAACAAAAATCTCGACAACAAACAACCTTCCATAATGATAATGCTACAATCCATTGGAGTTACAAAAATCTCGAAAACAGACTACCTTCCGTAATGACAAGGCTACCATTCATTGTAGTAAAAAAAATCTCAACAATAGACTACCTTCCATAATGACAAGGCTGCCATAAATTGGAGTAACAAAAATCTTTACAATAGACTACCTTCTATAATGACAAGGTTACCATCCATTAGAGTAACAAAAATCTCGACAACAGACTTCATTCCATAATGACAAGGCTACCATCCGTTGGAGTAACGAAAATATAAACAAGAGACTACATTCCATAATGACAAGGCTACCATCCATCGGAATAACAAAAATATGGAAAACACACTACATTCCATAATGACAAGGCTAGCATCCCTTAGAGTAACAAAAATCTCGACAACGGACTACCTTCCATAATGAGAAGACTACCATCCATTGTAGTAACAAAAATCTCGACAACAGACTACCTTCCATAATGATTATGCTACCATCCATTGGAGTAACAAAAATCTCGACAATAGACTACCTACCATAATGACAAGGCTACCATCCATTGGAGTAATAAAAATATGAACAACAAACTACCTTCCATAATGACAAGGCTACCATCCATTGGAGTAACAAAAATCTCGAAAACAGACTACCTTCCAAAATGACAAGGCTACCATCCATTGAAGTAACAAAAATCTCGAAAACAGACTACCTTCCATAATTACAAGGCTACCATCCATTGGAGTAACAAAAATCCAGACAATAAACTACCTTCCATACTGACAAGGCTATCATCCATTGGAGTGACAGAAATCACAACGACATACTACCTTCCATAATGACAACGCTAGCATCCATTGGAGTAACAAAAATGATGACAATAGACTACCTTCCATAATGACAAGGCTACCATCCATTTGAATAACAAAAATCTCGAAAATAGACTACCTTCCATAATGACAAGGCTACCATCCATTGGAGTAACAAAAATCTCGACAATAAACAACCTTCCATAATGATAATGCTACCATCCATTGGAGTAACAAAAATCTCGAAAACAGACTACCTTCCGTAATGACAAGGCTATCATTCATTGTAGTAAAAAAAATCTCAACAACAGACTACCTTCCATAATGACAAGGCTGACATCAATTGGAGTAACAAAAATCTTTACAATAGACTACCTTCTATAATGACAAGGCTACCATCCATTTGAATAACAAAAATCTCGAAAATAGACTACGTTCCATAATGACAAGGCTACCATCCATTGGAGTAACAAAAATCTCGACAATAGACTACCTTCCAAAATGACGAGGCTACCATCCATTGGAGTAACAAAAATCTCGACAATAGACTACCTACCATAATGACAAAGCTACCATCCATTGGAGTAACAAAAATATGAACAACAAACTACCTTCCATAATGACAAGGCTACCATCCATTGGAGTAACAAAAATCTCGAAAACAGACTACCTTCCAAAATGACAAGGCTACCATCCATTGAAGTAACAAAAATCTCGAAAACAGACTACCTTCCATAATTACAAGGCTACCATCCATTGGAGTAACAAAAATCTCGACAATAAACTACCTTCCATACTGACAAGGCTACCATCCATTGGAGTGACAGAAATCCCAACGACATACTACCTTCCATAATGACAACGCTAGCATCCATTGGAGTAACAAAAATGATGACAATAGACTACCTTCCATAATGACAAGGCTACCATCCATTTGAATAACAAAAATCTCGAAAATAGACTACCTTCCATAATGACAAGGCTACCATCCATTGGAGTAACAAAAATCTCGACAATAAACAACCTTCCATAATGATAATGCTACCATCCATTGGAGTAACAAAAATCTCGAAAACAGACTACCTTCCGTAATGACAAGGCTATCATTCATTGTAGTAAAAACAATCTCAACAACAGACTACCTTCCATAATGACAAGGCTGACATCAATTGGAGTAACAAAAATCTTTACAATAGACTACCTTCTATAATGACAAGGTTACCATCCATTACAGTAACAAAAATCTCGACAACAGACTTCATTCCATAATGACAAGGCTACCATCCGTTGGAGTAACGAAAATATAAACAAGAGACTACATTCCATAATGACAAGGCTACCATCCATTGAAATAACAATAATATCGAAAACACACTACATTCCATAATGACAAGACTACCATCCATTGTAGTAACAAAAATATTGACAACAGACTACCTTCCAGAATGACAAGGCTACCATTCATTGTAGTAAAAGAAATCTCGACAACAGGCCACCTTCCATAATGATAATGCTACCATAAATTGGAGTAATAAAAATCTCGACAATAGACTACCTTCCATAATGACAAGGCTACCATCCATTGGAGTAACAAAAATATGAACAACAGACTACCTTCCATAGTGACAAGGCTACCATCCATTGGAGTGACAGAAATCACAACGGCATACTACCTTCCATAATGACAACGCTAGCATCCATTGGAGTAACAAAAATCTCGACAACAGACTACATTCCATAATGATAATGCTACCATCCATTGGAGTAACAAAAATCTCGTCAATAGACTACCTACCTTAATGACAAGGCTACCATCCATTGGAGTTACAAAAATATGAACAACAGACTACATTCCATAATGAAAAGGCTACCATCCATTGGAGTAACAAAAATCTCGAAAACAGACTACCTTCCATAATGACAAGGCTACCATCCATTGGAGTAACAAAAATCTCGACAACAGACAACCTTCCATAATGACAAGGCTACCGTCCATTGGAGTAACAAAAATCTCGACAAAAGACATCCTTCCATAATGATAATGCTACCATCCATTGGAGTAACAAAAATCTCGACAATAGACCCCCTTCCATAATGACAAGACTACCATCTGTTGGAGTAACGAAAATATAAACAAGAGACTACCTTCTATAGTGACAAGGCTACCATCCATTGGAGTAACAGAAATCACAACGACATACTACCTTCCATAATTGACAACGCTAGCATCCATTGGAGTAACAAAAATCTCGACAACAGACTACCTTCCATAATGACAGGGATACCATTCATTGGAATAACAAAAATCTAGACAACAGACTACCTTCTATAATAACAAGGCTACTATCCATTGGAGTAACAAAAACATCGATAACATAATACGTTCCCTAATGAAAAGGCTACCATGCATTGGAGTAACAAAAATCTCGACAATAGATAACCTTCCATAATGATAATGCAACCATCCATTGGAGTAACAAAAATCTCGAAAACAGACTACCTTCCGTAATGACAAGGCTACCATCCATTGGTGTAACAAAAATCTCGACAACAGACAACCTTCCATAATGATAATGCTACCATCCATTGGAGTAACAAAAATCTCGACAATAGACTACCTACCATAATGACAAGGCTACCATCCATTGGAGTAATAAAAATATGAACAACAGACTACCTCCCATAATGACAAGGCTACCATCCATTGGAGTAACAAAAATCTCAAAAACAGACTACCTTCCAAAATGACAAGGCTACCATCCATTGAAGTAACAAAAATCTCGAAAACAGACTACCTTCCATAATGACAAGGCTACCATCCATTGGAGTAGCAAAAATCTCGACAACAGACAACCTTCCATAATGACAAGGCTACCATCCATTGGAATAACAAAAATCTCGAAAACAGACTACCTTCCATAATGACAAGGCTACCATCCATTGGAGTAAGAAAATTTTTGAAAACAGACTACCTTCCGTAATGACAAGGCTACCATCCATTGGAGTAACAAAAATCTCGACAACAGACAACCTTCCATAATGATAATGCTACCATCCATTGGAGTTACAAAAATAAGGACAATAGACTACCTTCCATAATGACGAGGCTACCATCGATTGGAGTAACAAAATTATGAACAACAGACTACCTTCCATAATGACAAGGCTACCATCCATTGGAGTAACAAAAATCTTGACAATAGACTACCTTCCATAATGACAAGGCTACCATACATTGTAGTAAAAGAAATCTCGACAACAGACAACCTTCCATAATGATAATGCTACCATCAATTGGAGTAACAAAAATCTCGACAATAGACTACCTTCCATAATGACAAGGCTACCATCCATTGGAGTAACACAAATATGAACAACAGACTACCTTCCATAGTGACACGGCTACCATCCATTGGAGTAACAGAAATCACAACGACATACTACCTTCCATAATGACAACGCTAGCATCCATTGGAGTAACAAAAATCTAGACAACAGACTACCTTCCATAATAACAAGGGTACTATCCATTGGAGTAACAAAAACATCGACAACAGAATACGTTCCCTAATGAAAAGGCTACAATCCATTGGAATAACAAAAATCTCGACAACAGACTACCATCCATAATTACAAGGCTACCATCCATTGGAGTAACAAAAATCTCGAAAACAGACTACCTTCCGTAATGACAAGGCTACCATCCATTGGAGTAACAAAAATCTCGACAATAGACAACCTTCCATAATGATAATGCTACCATCCATTGGAGTAACAAAAATCTCGACAATAGACTACCTACCATAATGACAAGGCTACCATTCATTGTAGTAACAAAAATATGAACAATAGACTACCTTCCATAATGACAAGGCTACCATCCATTGGAGTAACAAAAATCTCGAAAATAGACTACCTTCCATAATGGCAAGGCTACCATCCATTGGAGTAACAAAAATCTCGACAACAGACAACCTTCCATAATGATAATGCTACCATCCATTGGAGTAACAAAAATCTCGAAAACAGACTACCTTCTATAATGACAAGGCTACCATTCATTGGAGTAAAAAAAATCTCAACAACAGACTACCTTCCATAATGACAAGGTTGCCATCCATTGGAGTAACAAAAATCTTTTCAATAGACTACCTTCCATAATGACAAGGTTACCATCCATTAGAGTAACAAAAAACTCAACAACAGACTTCATTCCATAATGACAAGGCTACCATCCATTGGAGTAACAAAAATCTCGTCAATAGACTACCTACCATAATGACAAGGCTACCATCCATTGGAGTTACAAAAATATGAACAACAGACTACCTTCCATAATGACAAGGCTACCATCCATTGGAGTAACAAAAATCTCGAAAACAGACTACCTTCCATAATGACAAGCCTACCATCCATTGGAGTAAGAAAAATCTCGAAAACAGACTACCTTCCGTAATGACAAGGCTACCATCCATTGGAGTAACAAAAATCTCGGAAACAGACTACCTTTCATAATGACAAGGCTACCAGCCATTGGAGTAACAAAAATCTCGACAACAGACAACCTTCCATAATGATAATGCTACCATCCATTGGAGTAACAAAAATCTCGACAATAGACTACCTTCCATAATGACGAGGCTACCATCCATTGGAGTAACAAAAATATGAACAACATACTACCTTCCATAGTGACAAGGCTACCATCCATTGGAGTAACAGAAATCACAACGACATACTACCTTACATAATGACAACGCTAGCATCCATTGGAGTAACAAAAATCTCGACAACAGACTACCTTCCATAATGACAAGGCTACCATCCATTGGAGTAACAAAAATCTCGACAACAAACAACCTTCCATAATGATAATGCTACCATCCATTGGAGTAAAAAAAATCTTGACAATAGACTACCTTCTATAACGACAAGGCTACCATCCATTGGAGTAACAAAAATATGAAAAACAGACTACCTTCCATAGTGACACTGCTACCATCCATTGGAGTGGCAGAAATCACAACGACATACTACCTTCCATAATGACAACGCTAGCATCCAATGGAGTAACACAAATCCCGACAATAGACTACCTTCCATAATGACAAGGATACCATCCATTTGAATAACAAAAATCTCGAAAACAGACTACCTTCCGTAATGACAAGGCTACCATCCATTGGAGTAACAAAAATCTCGACAACAGACAACCTTTCATAATGATAATGCTACCATCCATTGGAGTAACAAAAATTTTGAAAACAGACTACCTTCTGTAATGACAAGGCTACCATTCATTGTAGTAAAAAAAATATCAACAACAGACTACCTTCCATAATGACAAGGTTACCATCCATTAGAGTAACAAAAATCTCGACAACAGACTTCATTCCATAATGACAAGGCTACCATTTGTTGGAGTAACGAAAATATAAACAAGAGACTACATTCCATAATGACAAGGCTACCATCCATTGGAATAACAAAAATATCGAAAACACACTACCTTCCATAATGACAAGACTACCATCTATTGTAGTAACAAAAATCTCGACAAAAGACTACCTTCCAGAATGACAAGGATACCATTCATTGTAGTAAAAGAAATCTCGACAACAGACAACCTTCCATAATGATAATGCTACCATTAATTGGAGTAACAAAAATCTCGACAATAGACTACCTTCCATAATGACAAGGCTACCATCCATTGGAGTGACAGAAATCACAACGACATACTACCTTCCATAATGACAACGCTAGCATCCATTGGAGTAACAAAAATCTCGACAACAGACTACCTTCAATAATGATAATGCTACCATCCATTGGAGTAACAAAAATCTCGTCAATAGACTACCTACCATAATGAAAAGGCTACCATCCATTGGAGTTACATAAATATGAACAACAGACTACCTTCCATAATGACAAGGCTACCATCCATTGGAGTAACAAAAATCTCGAAAACAGACTACCTTCCATAATGACAAGGCTATCATCCATTGAGTAAGAAAAATCTCGAAAACAAACTACCTTCCGTAATGACAAGGCTACCATCCATTGGAGTAACAAAAATGTCAACAACAGACAACCTTCCATAATGTTAATGCTACCATCCATTGGAGTAACAAAAATATGAACAACAGACTACCTTCCATAGTGACAAGGCTACCATCCATTTGAGTAACAGAAATCACAAAGACATACTACCTTCCATAATGACAACGCTAGCATCCATTGGAGTAACAAAAATCTCGACAACACACTACCTTCCATAATGACAGGGCTACCATTCATTGGAATAACAAAAATCTAGACAACAGACTACCTTCCATAATAACAAGGCTACTATTCATTGGAGTAACAAAAACATCGACAACAAAATATGTTCCCTAATGAAAAGGCTACAATCCATTGGAATAACAAAAATCTCGACAACACACTACCATCCATAATTACAAGGCTACCATCCATTAGAGTAACAAAAATCTCCATAACAGACTACCTTCCGTAATGACAAGGCTACCATCCTTTGGAGTAACAAAAATCTCGACAACAAACAACCTTCCATAATGATAATGCTACCATCCGTTGTAGTAACAAAAATCTCGACAATAGACTACCTACCATAATGACAAGGCTACCATTCATTGGAGTAACAAAAATATGAACAACAGACTACCTTCCATAATGACAAGGCTACCATCCATTGGAGTAACAAAAATCTCGAAAACATACTACCTTCCAAAATGACAAGGCTACCATCCATTGAAGTAACAAAAATCTCGAAAACAGACTACCTTCCATAATGACAAGGCTATCATCCATTGGAGTAACAAAAATCTCGACAACAGACAACCTTCCATAATGATAATGCTACCATCCATTGGAGTAACAAAAATCTCGACAATAGACTACCTTCTATAATGACAAGGCTACCATCCATTGGAGTAACAAAAATATGAAAAACAGACTACCTTCCATAGTGACAAGGCTACCATCCATTGGAGTGACAGAAATCACATTGACATACTACCTTCCATAATGACAATGCTAGCATCCATTGGAGTAACAAAAATCTCGACAATTGACTACCTTCCATAATGACAACGCTACCATCCATTTGAATAACAAAAATCTCGAAAACATACTACCTTCCGTAATGACAAGGCTACAATCCATTGGAGTAACAAAAATCTCGACAACAGACAACCTTCCATAATGATAATGCTACCAACCATTGGAGTAACAAAAATCTCGAAAATAGACTACCTTCCGTAATGACAAGGCTACCACTCATTGTAGTAAAAAAAATCTCAACAACAGACTACCTTCCATAATGACAAGGCTGCCATCCATTGGAGTAACAAAAATCTTTAAAATAGACTACCTTCCATAATGACAAGGTTACCATCCATTAGAGTAACAAAAATCTCGACAACAAACTTCATTACATAATGACAAGGATACCATCCGTTGGAGTAACGAAAATATAAACAAGAGACTACATTCCATAATGACAAGGCTACCATCCATTGGAATAACAAAAATATCGAAAACACACTACCTTCCATAATGACAAGGCTAACATCCCTTAGAGTAACAAAAATCTCGACAACGGGCTACCTTCCATAATGACAAGACTACCATCCATTATAGTAACAAAAATCTCGACAACAGACTACCTTCCAGAATGACAAGGCTACCATTCATTGTAGTAAAAGAAATCTCGGCAACAAACAACCTTCCTTAATGATAATGCTACCATCAATTGGAGTAACAAAAATCTCGACAATAGACTACCTTCCATAATGACAAGGCTACCATCCATTGGAGTAACAAAAATATGAAGAACAGACTACCTTCCATAGTGACAAGGCTACCATCCATTGGAGTGACATAAATCACAACGACATACTACCTTCCATAATGACAATGTTAGCATCCATTGAGTAACAAAAATCTCGACAACAGACTACCTTCCATAATGATAATGCTACCATCCATTGGAGTAACAAAAATCTCGTCAATAGACTACCTACCATAATGACAAGGCTACCATCCATTGGAGTTACAAAAATCTCGAAAAAAGACTACCTTCCATTATGACAAGGCTACCATCCATTGGAGTAACAAAAATCTCGAAAACAAACTTCCTTCCGTAATGACAAGGGTACCATCCATTGGAGCAACAAAAATCTCGACAACAGACAACCTTCCATAATGATAATGCTACCATCCATTGGAGTAAAAAAAATCTCGTCAATAGACTACCTACCATAATGATAAGGCTACCATCCATTGGAGTAACAAAAATATGAACAACAGACTACCTTCCATAGTGACAAGGCTACCATCCATTGGAGTAAGAAAAATTCTCGAAAATAGACTACCTTCCATAATGACAAGGCTACCATCCATTGGAGTAAAAAAAATCTCGAAAATAGACTACCTTCCATAATGAAAATGCTACAATCCAATGGAGTAAAAATATCTCGACAACAGACAACCTTCCATAATTATAATGCTACCATCCATTGGAGTAACAAAAATCTCGACAATAGACTACCTTCCATAATGACAAGGCTACCATCCATTGGAGTAACAAAAATATGAACAACAGACTACCTTCCATAGTGACAAGGCTACCATCCATTGGAGTGACAGAAATCACAACGACATACTACCTTCCATAATGACAACGCTAGCATCCATTGGAGTAACAAAAATCTCGGCAATAGACTACCTTCCATAATGACAAGGCTACCATCAATTGGAATAACAAAAATCTCGAAAACAGACTACCTTCCGTAATGACAAGGCTAACATCCATTGGAGTAAAAAAAATCTCGACAACAGACAACCTACCATAATGATAATGCTACCATCCATTGGAGTATCAAAAATCTCGAAAACAGACTACCTACCGTAATGACAAGGCTACCATTCATTGTAGTAAAAAAAATCTTTACAACAGACTACCTTCGATAATGACAAGGTTACCATCCATTTGAGTAACAAAAATCTCGACAACAGACTTCATTCCATAATGACAAGGCTACCATCCGTTAGAGTAACGAAAATATAAACAAGAGACTACCTTCCATAATGACAAGGCAACCATCCATTGGAATAACAAAAATATCGAAAACACACTACCTTCCATAATGACAAGGCTACCATCCATTGGAGTGACAGAAATCACAACTACATACTACCTACCATAATGACAACGCTACCATCCATTGGAGTAAAAAAATATGAATAATAGACTACCTTCCATAATGAAAAGGCTACCATCCATTGGAGTAACAAAAATCTCGAAAACAGACTACCTTCCATAATGACAAGGCTACCATCCATTGGAGTAACAAAAATCTCGAAAACAGACTACCTTCCATAATGATAAGGCTACCATCCATTGGAGTAACAAAATTCTTGACAACAGACAACCTTCCATAATAATAATGCTACCATCCATTGGAGTTACAAAAATCTCGACAATAGACTACCTTATATAATGACAAGGCTACCATCCATTGGAGTAACAAAAATATGAACAACAGACAACCTTCAATAGTGACAAGGCTACCATCCATTGGAGTTACAAAAATCTAGACAACAGACTACCTTCCATAATAACAAGGCTACTATCCATTAGAGTAACAAAAATCACAACGACATACTACCTTCCATAATGACAAGGCTAGCATCCATTGGAGTAACAAAAAACTCGACAACAGACTACCTTCCATAATGACAAGGCTACCATTCATTGGAATAACAAAAATCTAGACAACAAACTATCTTCCATAATAATAAGGCTACTATCCATTGGAGTATCAAAAACATCGACAACAGAATACTTTCCATAATGACAATGCTATAATCCATTGGAATAACAAAAATCTCGACAACAGACAACCATCCATAATGACAACGATACCATCCATTGGAGTAACAAAAATCTCGACAACAAACTACCTTCAATAATGCCAAAGCTACCATCCATTATAGTAACAAAAATCTCAAAAACAGACTACCTTCCAGAATGACAAGGCTACCATCCATTGGAGTAACAAAAATCTCGAAAACACACAACCTTCCATAATGATAGTGCTACCATCCATTGGAGTAACAAATATATCGACAATAGACTACCTTCCATAATGACAAGGCTACCAACCATTGGAGTAAAAAAAATATGAACAACAGACTACCTTCCATAGTGACAAAGGCTACCATCCATTGGAGTGACAGAAATCACAACGACATATTACCTTCCATAATGACAAGGCTAGCATCCATTGGAGTAACAAAAATCTCAACAACACACTATCTTCCATAATGACAAGGCTACCATCCATTGGAATAACAAAAATCTCGACAACAGACTACCTTCCATAATGACAAGACTACCATCCATTAGAGTAACAAAAACATCGACAACAAAATACGTTCCATAATGACAACGCTACCATCCATTGGAGTAACAAAATTCTCGACAACAGACTACCATCCATAATGACAACGATACCATCCATTGGAGTAACAAAAATCTCGGAAACAGACTACCTTCCATAATGATAAGGCTACAATCCATTGAAGTAACAAAGATATCGACAACATACTACCTTCCTTAATGACAAGGCAACCATCCATTGGAGTCACAAGAATATCGACAACAGACTACCTTCCATAATTACAAGGCTACCATCCATTGGAGTAACAAAAATCTCGAAAACAGACTACCTTCCATAATGACAAGGCTACCATCCATTGGAGTAACAAAAATCTCGAAAACAGACTACCTTCCATAATGATAAGGCTACCATCCATTGGAGTAACAAAAATCTTGACAACAGACAACCTTCCATAATGATAATGCTACCATCCATTGGAGTAACAAAAATATCGACAATAGACTAACTTCCATAATGACAAGGCTACCATCCATTGGAGTAACAAAAATATGAACAACAGACTACCTTCCATAGTGACAAGGCTACCATCCATTGGAGTGACAGAAATCACAACAACATACTACCTTCCATAATGACAAGGCTAGCATCCATTGGAGTAACTAAAAACTCGACAACGGACTACCTTCTATAATGACAAGGCGACCATTCATTTGAATAACAAAAATCTAGACAACAGACTACCTTCCATGATAAGAAGGCTACTATCCATTGGAGTAACAAAAACATCGACAACAGAATACGTTCCATAATGATTGGGCTACAATCCATTGGAAAAACAAAAATCTCGACAACAGACTACCATCCATAATGACAATGATACCATCCATTGGAGTAACAAAAATCTCGACAATAAACTACCTTCCATAAATCCAAGGCTACCATCCATTATAGTAACAAAAATCTCGAAAACATACTACCTTCCAGAATGACAAGGCTACCATCCAATGGAGTAACAAAAATCTCGACAACAGACTACCTTCCATAGTGACAAGGCTACCATCCATTGGAGTAACAAAAATCTCGAAAATAGACTACCTTACATAATGACAAGGCTACCATCCATTGGAGTAACAAAAATCTCGAAAACAGACTACCTTCCATAATGACAAGGCTACCATCCAATGGAGTAACAAAAATCTCGAAAACAAACAACCTTCCATAATGATAATGCTACCATCCATTGGAGTAACAAAAATATCGACAATAGACTACCTTCCATAATGACAAGGCTACCATCCATTGGAGTAACAAAAATATGAACAACAGACTACCTTCCATAGTGACAAGGCTACAATCCATTGGAGTGACAAAAATCACAACGACATACTACCTTCCATAATGACAACGCTAGCATCCATTGGAGTAAAAAAAATCTCGACAATAGACTACCTTCCATAATGACAAGGCTACCATTCATTGGAATAACAAAAATCTAGACAACAAACTACCTTCCATAATAATAAGGCTACTATCCATTGGAGTATCAAAAACATCGAGAACAGAATATGTTCCATAATGACAAGGCTACAATCCATTGGAATAACACAAATCTCGACAATAGACAACCATCCATAATGACAACGATACCATCCATTGGAGTAACAAAAATCTCGACAATAAACTACCTTCCATAATTCCAAGGCTACCATCCATTATAGTTACAAAAATCTCGAAAACAGACTACCTTCCAGAATGACAAGGCTACCATCCAATGGAGTAACAAAAATCTCAACAATAGACTACCTTCTATAGTGACAAGGCTACCATCCATTGGAGTGACAGAAATCACAACGACAAACTACCCTCCATAATGACAAGGCTAGCATCCATTGGAGTAACAAAAATCTCAACAACACACTACCTTCCATAATGACAAGGCTACCATCCATTGGAATAACAAAAATCTTGACAACAGACTACCTTCCATAATGACAAGGCTACCATCCATTGGAGTAACAAAAACATCGACAATAGAATATGTTCCATAATGACAAGGCTACCATCCATTAGAGTAACAAAATTCTCGACAACAGACTACCATCCAAAGTGACAAGGCTACCATCCGTTGGAGTAACAAAAATCTCGACAACAGACTACCTTCCATAATGACAAGGCTACAATCCATTGGAGTAACAAAGATATTGACAACATACTAAATTCCTTAATGACAAGGCTACCATCCATTGGAGTAACAAGAATATCAACAATAGACTATCTTCCATAATGACAAGGCTAGCATTCATTGGAGTAACAAAAATCACAACGACATACTACCTTCCATAATGACAAGGCTTGCATCCATTGGAGTAACTAAAAACTCGACAACGGACTACCTTCCATAATGACAAGGCAACCATTCATTTGAATAACAAAAATCTAGACAACAGACTACCTTCCATAATAACAAGGCTACTATCCATTGGAGTAACAAAAACATCGACAACAAAATACGTTCCATAATGACAAGGCTACAATCCATTGGAAAAACAAAAATTTCGACAACAGACTACCATCTATATTGACAATGATACCATCCATTTGAGTAACAAAAATCTCGACAATAAACTACCTTCCATAATTCCAAGGCTACCATCCATTATAGTAATAAAAATCTCGAAAACATACTACCTTCCAGAATGACAAGGCTACCATCCAATGGAGTTAAAAAAATCTCGACAACAGACTACCTTCCATAGTGACAAGGCTACGATCCATTGGAGTAACAAAAATCTCAAAAACAGACTACCTTTCATAATGACAAGGCTACCATCCATTGGAGTAACAAAAATCTCGAAAACAGACTACCTTCCATAATGACAAGGCTACCATCCAATGGAGTAACAAAAATCTCGACAACAGACAACCTTCCATAATGATAATGCTACCATCCATTGGAGTAACAAAAATATCGACAATAGACTACCTTCCATAATGACAAGGCTACCATCCATTGGAGTAACAAAAATATGAACAACAGACTACCTTCCATAGTGACAAGGCTACCATCCATTGGAGTGACAAAAACCACGACGACATACTACCTTCCATAATGACAACGCTAGCATCCATTGGAGTAAGAAAAATCTCGACAATAGACTACCTTCCATAATGACAAGGCTACCATTCATTGGAATAAGAAAAATCTAGACAATAGACTACCTTCCATAATAATAAGGCTACTATCCATTGGAGTTTCAAAAACATCGACAACAGAATACGTTCCATAATGACAAGGCTACAATCCATTGTAGTAACAAAAATCTCGACAACAGACTACCATCCATAATGACAACGATACCATCCATTGGAGTAACAAAAATCTCGACAATAAACTACCTTCCATAATTCCAAGGCTACCATCCATTATAGTAACAAAAAACTCGAAAACAGACTACCTTCCAGAATGACAAGGCTACCATCCAATGGAGTAACAAAAACATCGACAACAGAATACGTTCCATAATAACAAGGCTACTATCCATTGGAAAAACAAAAATCTCAACACCAGACTACCATCCATAATGACAATGATACCATCCATTTGAGTAACAAAAATCTCGACAATAAACTACCTTCCATAATTCCAAGGCTACCATCCATTATAGTAACAAAAATCTCGAAAACATACTACCTTCCAGAATGACAAGGCTACCATCCAATGGAGTAACAAAAATCTCGACAACAGACTACCTTCCATAGTGACAAGGCTACGATCCATTGGAGTAACAAAAATCTCGAAAACTGACTACCTTCCATAATGACAAGGCTACCATCCATTGGAGTAACAAAAATCTCGAAAACAGACTACCTTCCATAATGACAAGGCTACCATCCAATGGAGTAACAAAAATCTCGACAACAGACAACCTTCCATAATGATAATGCTACCATCCATTGGAGTAACAAAAATATCGACAATAGACTACCTTCCATAATGACAAGGCTACCATCCATTGGAGTAACAAAAATATGAACAACAGACTACCTTCCATAGTGACAAGGCTACCATCCATTGGAGTGACAAAAATCACGACGACATACTACCTTCCATAATGACAACGCTAGCATCCATTGGAGTAAGAAAAATCACAACGACATACTACCTTCCATAATGAAAAGGCTAGCATCCATTGGAGTAACTAAAAACTCGACAACAGACTACCTTCCATAATGACAAGGCAACCATTCATTTGAATAACAAAAATCTAGACAACAGACTACCTTCCATAATAACAAGGCTACTATCCATTGGAGTAACAAAAACATCGACAACAAAATACGTTCCATAATGACAAGGCTACAATCCATTGGAAAAACAAAAATTTCGACAACAGACTACCATCTATAATGACAATGATACCATCCATTTGAGTAACAAAAATCTCGACAATAAACTACCTTCCATAATTCCAAGGCTACCATCCATTATAGTAACAAAAATCTCGAAAACATACTACCTTCCAGAATGACAAGGCTACCATCCAATGGAGTAACAAAAATCTCGACAACAGACTACCTTCCATAGTGACAAGGCTACGATCCATTGGAGTAACAAAAATCTCAAAAACAGACTACCTTCCATAATGACAAGGCTACCATCCATTGGAGTAACAAAAATCTCGAAAACAGACTACCTTCCATAATGACAAGGCTACCATCCAATGGAGTAACAAAAATCTCGACAACAGACAACCTTCCATAATGATAATGCTACCATCCATTGGAGTAACAAAAATATCGACAATAGACTACCTTCCATGATGACAAGGCTACCATCCATTGGAGTAACAAAAATATGAACAACAGACTACCTTCCATAGTGACAAGGCTACCATCCATTGGAGTGACAAAAATCACGACGACATACTACCTTCCATAATGACAACGCTAGCATCCATTGGAGTAAGAAAAATCTCGACAATAGACTACCTTCCATAATGACAAGGCTACCATTCATTGGAATAAAAAAAATCTAGACAACAAACTACCTTCCATAATAATAAGGCTACTATCCATTGGAGTATCAAAAAGATCGACAACAGAATACGTTCCATAATGACAAGGCTACAATCCATTGGAATAACAAAAATCTCGACAACAGACTACCATCCATAATGACAACGATACCATCCATTGGAGTAACAAAAATCTCGACAATAAACTACCTTCCATAATTCCAAGGCTACCATCCATTATAATAACAAAAATCTCGAAAACAGACTACCTTCTAGAATGACAAGGCTACCATCCAATGGAGTAACAAAAACATCGACAACAGAATACGTTCCATAATGACAAGGCTACAATCCATTGGAAAAACAAAAATCTCAACACCAGACTACCATCCATAATGACAATGATATCATCCATTTGAGTAACAAAAATCTCGACAATAAACTACCTTCCATAATTCCAAGGCTACCATCCATTATAGTAACAAAAATCTCGAAAACATACTACCTTCTAGAATGACAAGGCTACCATCCAATGGAGTAACAAAAATCTCGACAACAGACAACCTTCCCTAGTGACAAGGCTACGATCCATTGGAGTAACAAAAATCTCGAAAACAGACTACCTTCCATAATGACAAGGCTACCATCCATTGGAGTAACAAAAATCTCGAAAACAGACTACCTTCCATAATGACAAGGCTACCATCCAATGGAGTAACAAAAATCTCGACAACAGACAACCTTCCATAATGATAATGCTACCATCCATTGGAGTAACAAAAATATCGACAATAGACTACCTTCCATAATGACAAGGCTACCATCCATTGGAGTAACAAAAATATGAACAACAGACTACCTTCCATAGTGACAAGGCTACCATCCATTGGAGTGACAAAAATCACGACAACATACTACCTTCCATAATGACAACGCTAGCATCCATTGGAGGAAGAAAAATCACAACGACATACTACCTTCCATAATGACAAGGCTAGCATCCATTGGAGTAACTAAAAACTCGACAACGCACTACCTTCCATAATGACAAGGCAACCATTCATTTGAATAACAAAAATCTAGACAACAGACTACCTTCCATAATAACAAGGCTACTATCCATTGGAGTAACAAAAACATCGACAACAAAATACGTTCCATAATGACAAGGCTACAATCCATTGGAAAAACAAAAATTTCGACAACAGACTACCATCTATAATGACAATGATACCATCCATTTGAGTAACAAAAATCTCGACAATAAACTACCTTCCATAATTCCAAGGCTACCATCCATTATAGTAACAAAAATCTCGAAAACATACTACCTTCTAGAATGACAAGGCTACCATCCAATGGAGTAACAAAAATCTCGACAACAGACTACCTTCCATAGTGACAAGGCTACGATCCATTGGAGTAACAAAAATCTCAAAAACAGAATACCTTCCACAATGACAAGGCTACCATCCATTGGAGTAACAAAAATCTCGAAAACAGACTACCTTCCATAATGACAAGGCTACCATCCAATGGAGTAACAAAAATCTCGACAACAGACAACCTTCCATAATGATAATGCTACCATCCATTGGAGTAACAAAAATATCGACAATAGACTACCTTCCATAATGACAAGGCTACCATCCATTGGAGTAACAAAAATATGAACAACAGACTACCTTCCATAGTGACAACGCTACCATCCATTGGAGTGACAAAAATCACGACGACATACTACCTTCCATAATGACAAGGCTAGCATCCATTGGAGTAAGAAAAATCTCGACAATAGACTACCTTCCATAATGACAAGGCTACCATTCATTGGAATAAAAAAAATCTAGACAACAGACTACCTTCCAGAATGACAAGGCTACTATCCATTGGAGTATCAAAAACATCGACAACAGAATACGTTCCATAATGACAAGGCTACAATCCATTGTAGTAACAAAAATCTCGACAACAGACTACCATCCATAATGACAACGATACCATCCATTGGAGTAACAAAAATCTCGACAATAAACTACCTTCCATAATTCCAAGGCTACCATCCATTATAGTAACAAAAATCTCGAAAACAGACTACCTTCCAGAATGACAAGGCTACCATCCAATGGAGTAACAAAAACATCGACAACAGAATACGTTCCATAATGACAAGGCTACTATCCATTGGAAAAACAAAAATCTCAACACCAGACTACCATCCATAATGACAATGATACCATCCATTTGAGTAACAAAAATCTCGACAATAAACTACCTTCCATAATTCCAAGGCTACCATCCATTATAGTAACAAAAATCTCGAAAACATACTACCTTCCAGAATGACAAGGCTACCATCCAATGGAGTAACAAAAATCACGACAACAGACTACCTTCCATAGTGACAAGGCTACGATCCATTGGAGTAACAAAAATCTCGAAAACAGACTACCTTCCATAATGACAAGGCTACCATCCATTGGAGTAACAAAAATCTCGAAAACAGACTACCTTCCATAATGACAAGGCTACCATCCAATGGAGTAACAAAAATCTCGACAACAGACAACCTTCCATAATGATAATGCTACCATCCATTGGAGTAACAAAAATATCGACAATAGACTACCTTCCATGATGACAAGGCTACCATCCATTGGAGTAACAAAAATATGAACAACAGACTACCTTCCATAGTGACAAGGCTACCATCCATTGGAGTGACAAAAATCACGACGACATACTACCTTCCATAATGACAACGCTAGCATCCATTGGAGTAAGAAAAATCTCGACAATAGACTACCTTCCATAATGACAAGGCTACCATTCATTGGAATAAAAAAAATCTAGACAACAAACTACCTTCCATAATAATAAGGCTACTATCCATTGGAGTATCAAAAAGATCGACAACAGAATACGTTCCATAATGACAAGGCTACAATCCATTGGAATAACAAAAATCTCGACAACAGACTACCATCCATAATGACAACGATACCATCCATTGGAGTAACAAAAATCTCGACAATAAACTACCTTCCATAATTCCAAGGCTACCATCCATTATAATAACAAAAATCTCGAAAACAGACTACCTTCTAGAATGACAAGGCTACCATCCAATGGAGTAACAAAAACATCGACAACAGAATACGTTCCATAATGACAAGGCTACAATCCATTGGAAAAACAAAAATCTCAACACCAGACTACCATCCATAATGACAATGATATCATCCATTTGAGTAACAAAAATCTCGACAATAAACTACCTTCCATAATTCCAAGGCTACCATCCATTATAGTAACAAAAATCTCGAAAACATACTACCTTCTAGAATGACAAGGCTACCATCCAATGGAGTAACAAAAATCTCGACAACAGACAACCTTCCCTAGTGACAAGGCTACGATCCATTGGAGTACCAAAAATCTCGAAAACAGACTACCTTCCATAATGACAAGGCTACCATCCATTGGAGTAACAAAAATCTCGAAAACAGACTACCTTCCATAATGACAAGGCTACCATCCAATGGAGTAACAAAAATCTCGACAACAGACAACCTTCCATAATGATAATGCTACCATCCATTGGAGTAACAAAAATATCGACAATAGACTACCTTCCATAATGACAAGGCTACCATCCATTGGAGTAACAAAAATATGAAAAACAGACTACCTTCCATAGTGACAAGGCTACCATCCATTGGAGTGACAAAAATCACGACAACATACTACCTTCCATAATGACAACGCTAGCATCCATTGGAGGAAGAAAAATCAAAACGACATACTACCTTCCATAATGACAAGGCTAGCATCCATTGGAGTAACTAAAAACTCGACAACGCACTACCTTCCATAATGACAAGGCAACCATTCATTTGAATAACAAAAATCTAGACAACAGACTACCTTCCATAATAACAAGGCTACTATCCATTGGAGTAACAAAAACATCGACAACAAAATACGTTCCATAATGACAAGGCTACAATCCATTGGAAAAACAAAAATTTCGACAACAGACTACCATCTATAATGACAATGATACCATCCATTTGAGTAACAAAAATCTCGACAATAAACTACCTTCCATAATTCCAAGGCTACCATCCATTATAGTAACAAAAATCTCGAAAACATACTACCTTCCAGAATGACAAGGCTACCATCCAATGGAGTAACAAAAATCTCGACAACAGACTACCTTTCATAGTGACAAGGCTACGATCCATTGGAGTAACAAAAATCTCAAAAACAGACTACCTTCCATAATGACAAGGCTACCATCCATTGGAGTAACAAAAATCTCGAAAACAGACTACCTTCCATAATGACAAGGCTACCATCCAATGGAGTAACAAAAATCTCGACAACAGACAACCTTCCATAATGATAATGCTACCATCCATTGGAGTAACAAAAATATCGACAATAGACTACCTTCCATAATGACAAGGCTACCATCCATTGGAGTAACAAAAATATGAACAACAGACTACCTTCCATAGTGACAACGCTACCATCCATTGGAGTGACAAAAATCACGACGACATACTACCTTCCATAATGACAAGGCTAGCATCCATTGGAGTAAGAAAAATCTCGACAATAGACTACCTTCCATAATGACAAGGCTACCATTCATTGGAATAAAAAAAATCTAGACAACAGACTACCTTCCAGAATGACAAGGCTACTATCCATTGGAGTATCAAAAACATCGACAACAGAATACGTTCCATAATGACAAGGCTACAATCCATTGTAGTAACAAAAATCTCGACAACAGACTACCATCCATAATGACAACGATACCATCCATTGGAGTAACAAAAATCTCGACAATAAACTACCTTCCATAATTCCAAGGCTACCATCCATTATAGTAACAAAAATCTCGAAAACAGACTACCTTCCAGAATGACAAGGCTACCATCCAATGGAGTAACAAAAACATCGACAACAGAATACGTTCCATAATGACAAGGCTACTATCCATTGGAAAAACAAAAATCTCAACACCAGACTACCATCCATAATGACAATGATACCATCCATTTGAGTAACAAAAATCTCGACAATAAACTACCTTCCATAATTCCAAGGCTACCATCCATTATAGTAACAAAAATCTCGAAAACATACTACCTTCCAGAATGACAAGGCTACCATCCAATGGAGTAACAAAAATCTCGACAACAGACTACCTTCCATAGTGACAAGGCTACGATCCATTGGAGTAACAAAAATCTCGAAAACAGACTACCTTCCATAATGACAAGGCTACCATCCATTGGAGTAACAAAAATCTCGAAAACAGACTACCTTCCATAATGACAAGGCTACCATCCAATGGAGTAACTAAAATCTCGACAACAGACAACCTTCCATAATGATAATGCTACCATCCATTGGAGTAACAAAAATATCGACAATAGACTACCTTCCATAATGACAAGGCTACCATCCATTGGAGTAACAAAAATATGAACAACAGACTACCTTCCATAGTGACAAGGCTACCATCCATTGGAGTGACAAAAATCACGACGACATACTACCTTCCATAATGACAACGCTAGCATCCATTGGAGTAAGAAAAATCACAACGACATACTACCTTCCATAATGAAAAGGCTAGCATCCATTGGAGTAACTAAAAACTCGACAACGGACTACCTTCCATAATGACAAGGCAACCATTCATTTGAATAACAAAAATCTAGACAACAGACTACCTTCCATAATAACAAGGCTACTATCCATTGGAGTAACAAAAACATCGACAACAAAATACGTTCCATAATGACAAGGCTACAATCCATTGGAAAAACAAAAATTTCGACAACAGACTACCATCTATAATGACAATGATACCATCCATTTGAGTAACAAAAATCTCGACAATAAACTACCTTCCATAATTCCAAGGCTACCATCCATTATAGTAACAAAAATCTCGAAAACATACTACCTTCCAGAATGACAAGGCTACCATCCAATGGAGTAACAAAAATCTCGACAACAGACTACCTTTCATAGTGACAAGGCTACGATCCATTGGAGTAACAAAAATCTCAAAAACAGACTACCTTCCATAATGACAAGGCTACCATCCATTGGAGTAACAAAAATCTCGAAAACAGACTACCTTCCATAATGACAAGGCTACCATCCAATGGAGTAACAAAAATCTCGACAACAGACAACCTTCCATAATGATAATGCTACCATCCATTGGAGTAACAAAAATATCGACAATAGACTACCTTCCATAATGACAAGGCTACCATCCATTGGAGTAACAAAAATATGAACAACAGACTACCTTCCATAGTGACAACGCTACCATCCATTGGAGTGACAAAAATCACGACGACATACTACCTTCCATAATGACAAGGCTAGCATCCATTGGAGTAAGAAAAATCTCGACAATAGACTACCTTCCATAATGACAAGGCTACCATTCATTGGAATAAAAAAAATCTAGACAACAGACTACCTTCCAGAATGACAAGGCTACTATCCATTGGAGTATCAAAAACATCGACAACAGAATACGTTCCATAATGACAAGGCTACAATCCATTGTAGTAACAAAAATCTCGACAACAGACTACCATCCATAATGACAACGATACCATCCATTGGAGTAACAAAAATCTCGACAATAAACTACCTTCCATAATTCCAAGGCTACCATCCATTATAGTAACAAAAATCTCGAAAACAGACTACCTTCCAGAATGACAAGGCTACCATCCAATGGAGTAACAAAAACATCGACAACAGAATACGTTCCATAATGACAAGGCTACTATCCATTGGAAAAACAAAAATCTCAACACCAGACTACCATCCATAATGACAATGATACCATCCATTTGAGTAACAAAAATCTCGACAATAAACTACCTTCCATAATTCCAAGGCTACCATCCATTATAGTAACAAAAATCTCGAAAACATACTACCTTCCAGAATGACAAGGCTACCATCCAATGGAGTAACAAAAATCTCGACAACAGACTACCTTCCATAGTGACAAGGCTACGATCCATTGGAGTAACAAAAATCTCGAAAACAGACTACCTTCCATAATGACAAGGCTACCATCCATTGGAGTAACAAAAATCTCGAAAACAGACTACCTTCCATAATGACAAGGCTACCATCCAATGGAGTAACTAAAATCTCGACAACAGACAACCTTCCATAATGATAATGCTACCATCCATTGGAGTAACAAAAGTATCGACAATAGACTACCTTCCATAATGACAAGGCTACCATCCATTGGAGTAACAAAAATATGAACAACAGACTACCTTCCATAGTGACAAGGCTACCATCCATTGGAGTGACAAAAATCACGACGACATACTACCTTCCATAATGACAACGCTAGCATCCATTGGAGTAAGAAAAATCACAACGACATACTACCTTCCATAATGAAAAGGCTAGCATCCATTGGAGTAACTAAAAACTCGACAACGGACTACCTTCCATAATGACAAGGCAACCATTCATTTGAATAACAAAAATCTAGACAACAGACTACCTTCCATAATAACAAGGCTACTATCCATTGGAGTAACAAAAACATCGACAACAAAATACGTTCCATAATGACAAGGCTACAATCCATTGGAAAAACAAAAATTTCGACAACAGACTACCATCTATAATGACAATGATACCATCCATTTGAGTAACAAAAATCTCGACAATAAACTACCTTCCATAATTCCAAGGCTACCATCCATTATAGTAACAAAAATCTTGAAAACATACTACCTTCCAGAATGACAAGGCTACCATCCAATGGAGTAACAAAAATCTCGACAACAGACTACCTTCCATAGTGACAAGGCTACGATCCATTGGAGTAACAAAAATCTCAAAAACAGACTACCTTCCATAATGACAAGGCTACCATCCATTGGAGTAACAAAAATCTCGAAAACAGACTACCTTCCATAATGAAAAGGCTACCATCCAATGGAGTAACAAAAATCTCGACAACAGACAACCTTCCATAATGATAATGCTACCATCCATTGGAGTAACAAAAATATCGACAATAGACTACCTTCCATGATGACAAGGCTACCATCCATTGGAGTAACAAAAATATGAACAACAGACTACCTTCCATAGTGACAAGGCTACCATCCATTGGAGTGACAAAAATCACGACGACATACTACCTTCCATAATGACAACGCTAGCATCCATTGGAGTAAGAAAAATCTCGACAATAGACTACCTTCCATAATGACAAGGCTACCATTCATTGGAATAAAAAAAATCTAGACAACAGACTACCTTCCATAATAATAAGGCTACTATCCATTGGAGTATCAAAAACATCGACAACAGAATACGTTCCATAATGACAAGGCTACAATCCATTGGAATAACAAAAATCTCGACAACAGACTACCATCCATAATGACAACGATACCATCCATTGGAGTAACAAAAATCTCGACAATAAACTACCTTCCATAATTCCAAGGCTACCATCCATTATAGTAACAAAAATCTCGAAAACAGACTACCTTCTAGAATGACAAGGCTACCATCCAATGGAGTAACAAAAACATCGACAACAGAATACGTTCCATAATGACAAGGCTACAATCCATTGGAAAAACAAAAATCTCAACACCAGACTACCATCCATAATGACAATGATATCATCCATTTGAGTAACAAAAATCTCGACAATAAACTACCTTCCATAATTCCAAGGCTACCATCCATTATAGTAACAAAAATCTCGAAAACATACTACCTTCTAGAATGACAAGGCTACCATCCAATGGAGTAACAAAAATCTCGACAACAGACTACCTTCCCTAGTGACAAGGCTACGATCCATTGGAGTAACAAAAATCTCGAAAACAGACTACCTTCCATAATGACAAGGCTACCATCCATTGGAGTAACAAAAATCTCGAAAACAGACTACCTTCCATAATGACAAGGCTACCATCCAATGGAGTAACAAAAATCTCGACAACAGACAACCTTCCATAATGATAATGCTACCATCCATTGGAGTAACAAAAATATCGACAATAGACTACCTTCCATAATGACAAGGCTACCATCCATTGGAGTAACAAAAATATGAACAACAGACTACCTTCCATAGTGACAAGGCTACCATCCATTGGAGTGACAAAAATCACGACAACATACTACCTTCCATAATGACAACGCTAGCATCCATTGGAGGAAGAAAAATCACAACGACATACTACCTTCCATAATGACAAGGCTAGCATCCATTGGAGTAACTAAAAACTCGACAACGCACTACCTTCCATAATGACAAGGCAACCATTCATTTGAATAACAAAAATCTAGACAACAGACTACCTTCCATAATAACAAGGCTACTGTCCATTGGAGTAACAAAAACATCGACAACAAAATACGTTCCATAATGACAAGGCTACAATCCATTGGAAAAACAAAAATTTCGACAACAGACTACCATCTATAATGACAATGATACCATCCATTTGAGTAACAAAAATCTCGACAATAAACTACCTTCCATAATTCCAAGGCTACCATCCATTATAGTAACAAAAATCTCGAAAACATACTACCTTCCAGAATGACAAGGCTACCATCCAATGGAGTAACAAAAATCTCGACAACAGACTACCTTCCATAGTGACAAGGCTACGATCCATTGGAGTAACAAAAATCTCAAAAACAGACTACCTTCCATAATGACAAGGCTACCATCCATTGGAGTAACAAAAATCTCGAAAAGAGACTACCTTCCATAATGACAAGGCTACCATCCAATGGAGTAACAAAAATCTCGACAACAGACAACCTTCCATAATGATAATGCTACCATCCATTGGAGTAACAAAAATATCGACAATAGACTACCTTCCATAATGACAAGGCTACCATCCATTGGAGTAACAAAAATATGAACAACAGACTACCTTCCATAGTGACAACGCTACCATCCATTGGAGTGACAAAAATCACGACGACATACTACCTTCCATAATGACAAGGCTAGCATCCATTGGAGTAAGAAAAATCTCGACAATAGACTACCTTCCATAATGACAAGGCTACCATTCATTGGAATAAAAAAAATCTAGACAACAGACTACCTTCCAGAATGACAAGGCTACTATCCATTGGAGTATCAAAAACATCGACAACAGAATACGTTCCATAATGACAAGGCTACAATCCATTGGAAAAACAAAAATCTCGACAACAGACTACCATCCATAATGACAACGATACCATCCATTGGAGTAACAAAAATCTCGACAATAAACTACCTTCCATAATTCCAAGGCTACCATCCATTATAGTAACAAAAATCTCGAAAACATACTACCTTCCAGAATGACAAGGCTACCATCCAATGGAGTAACAAAAATCTCGACAACAGACTACCTTCCATAGTGACAAGGCTACGATCCATTGGAGTAACAAAAATCTCAAAAACAGACTACCTTCCATACTGACAAGGCTACCATCCATTGGAGTAACAAAAATCTCGAAAACAGACTACCTTCCATAATGACAAGGCTACCATCCAATGGAGTAACAAAAATCTCGACAACAGACAACCTTCCATAATGATAATGCTACCATCCATTGGAGTAACAAAAATATCGACAATAGACTACCTTCCATGATGACAAGGCTACCATCCATTGGAGTAACAAAAATATGAACAACAGACTACCTTCCATAGTGACAAGGCTACCATCTATTGGAGTGACAAAAATCACGACGACATACTACCTTCCATAATGACAACGCTAGCATCCATTGGAGTAAGAAAAATCTCGACAATAGACTACCTTCCATAATGACAAGGCTACCATTCATTGGAATAAAAAAAATCTAGACAACAGACTACCTTCCATAATAATAAGGCTACTATCCATTGGATTATCAAAAACATCGACAACAGAATACGTTCCATAATGACAAGGCTACAATCCATTGGAATAACAAAAATCTCGACAACAGACTACCATCCATAATGACAACGATACCATCCATTGGAGTAACAAAAATCTCGACAATAAACTACCTTCCATAATTCCAAGGCTACCATCCATTATAGTAACAAAAATCTCGAAAACAGACTACCTTCTAGAATGACAAGGCTACCATCCAATGGAGTAACAAAAACATCGACAACAGAATACGTTCCATAATGACAAGGCTACAATCCATTGGAAAAACAAAAATCTCAACACCAGACTACCATCCATAATGACAATGATATCATCCATTTGAGTAACAAAAATCTCGACAATAAACTACCTTCCATAATTCCAAGGCTACCATCCATTATAGTAACAAAAATCTCGAAAACATACTACCTTCTAGAATGACAAGGCTACCATCCAATGGAGTAACAAAAATCTCGACAACAGACTACCTTCCCTAGTGACAAGGCTACGATCCATTGGAGTAACAAAAATCTCGAAAACAGACTACCTTCCATAATGACAAGGCTACCATCCATTGGAGTAACAAAAATCTCGAAAACAGACTACCTTCCATAATGACAAGGCTACCATCCAATGGAGTAACAAAAATCTCGACAACAGACAACCTTCCATAATGATAATGCTACCATCCATTGGAGTAACAAAAATATCGACAATAGACTACCTTCCATAATGACAAGGCTACCATCCATTGGAGTAACAAAAATATGAACAACAGACTACCTTCCATAGTGACAAGGCTACCATCCATTGGAGTGACAAAAATCACGACAACATACTACCTTCCATAATGACAACGCTAGCATCCATTGGAGGAAGAAAAATCACAACGACATACTACCTTCCATAATGACAAGGCTAGCATCCATTGGAGTAACTAAAAACTCGACAACGCACTACCTTCCATAATGACAAGGCAACCATTCATTTGAATAACAAAAATCTAGACAACAGACTACCTTCCATAATAACAAGGCTACTATCCATTGGAGTAACAAAAACATCGACAACAAAATACGTTCCATAATGACAAGGCTACAATCCATTGGAAAAACAAAAATTTCGACAACAGACTACCATCTATAATGACAATGATACCATCCATTTGAGTAACAAAAATCTCGACAATAAACTACCTTCCATAATTCCAAGGCTACCATCCATTATAGTAACAAAAATCTCGAAAACATACTACCTTCCAGAATGACAAGGCTACCATCCAATGGAGTAACAAAAATCTCGACAACAGACTACCTTCCATAGTGACAAGGCTACGATCCATTGGAGTAACAAAAATCTCAAAAACAGACTACCTTCCATAATGACAAGGCTACCATCCATTGGAGTAACAAAAATCTCGAAAACAGACTACCTTCCATAATGACAAGGCTACCATCCAATGGAGTAACAAAAATCTCGACAACATACAACCTTCCATAATGATAATGCTACCATCCATTGGAGTAACAAAAATATCGACAATAGACTACCTTCCATAATGACAAGGCTACCATCCATTGGAGTAACAAAAATATGAACAACAGACTACCTTCCATAGTGACAACGCTACCATCCATTGGAGTGACAAAAATCACGACGACATACTACCTTCCATAATGACAAGGCTAGCATCCATTGGAGTAAGAAAAATCTCGACAATAGACTACCTTCCATAATGACAAGGCTACCATTCATTGGAATAAAAAAAATCTAGACAACAGACTACCTTCCAGAATGACAAGGCTACTATCCATTGGAGTATCAAAAACATCGATAACAGAATACGTTCCATAATGACAAGGCTACAATCCATTGGAAAAACAAAAATCTCGACAACAGACTACCATCCATAATGACAACGATACCATCCATTGGAGTAACAAAAATCTCGACAATAAACTACCTTCCATAATTCCAAGGCTACCATCCATTATAGTAACAAAAATCTCGAAAACATACTACCTTCCAGAATGACAAGGCTACCATCCAATGGAGTAACAAAAATCTCGACAACAGACTACCTTCCATAGTGACAAGGCTACGATCCATTGGAGTAACAAAAATCTCAAAAACAAACTACCTTCCATAATGACAAGGCTACCATCCGTTGGAGTAACAAAAATCTCGAAAACAGACTACCTTCCATAATGACAAGGCTACCATCCAATGGAGTAACAAAAATTTCGACAACAGACAACCTTCCATAATGATAATGCTACCATCCATTGGAGTAACAAAAATATCGACAATAGACTACCTTCCATAATGACAAGGCTACCATCCATTGGAGTAACAAAAATATGAACAACGGACTACCTTCCATAGTGACAAGGCTACCATCCATTGGAGTGACAAAAATCACGACGACATACTACCTTCCATAATGACAACGCTAGCATCCATTGGAGTAAGAAAAATCACCACGACATACTACCTTCCATAATGACAAGGCTAGCATCCATTGGAGTAACTAAAAAGTCGACAATAGACTACCTTCCATAATGACAAGGCTACCATTCATTGGAATAAAAAAAATCTAGACAACAGACTACCTTCCATAATAATAAGGCTACTATCCATTGGAGTATCAAAAACATCGACAACAGAATACGTTCCATAATGACAAGGCTACAATCCATTGGAATAACAAAAATCTCGACAACAGACTACCATCCATAATGACAACGATACCATCCATTGGAGTAACAAAAATCTCGACAATAAACTACCTTCCATAATTCCAAGGCTACCATCCATTATAGTAACAAAAATCTCGAAAACAGACTACCTTCTAGAATGACAAGGCTACCATCCAATGGAGTAACAAAAACATCGACAACAGAATACGTTCCATAATGACAAGGCTACAATCCATTGGAAAAACAAAAATCTCAACACCAGACTACCATCCATAATGACAATGATATCATCCATTTGAGTAACAAAAATCTCGACAATAAACTACCTTCCATAATTCCAAGGCTACCATCCATTATAGTAACAAAAATCTCGAAAACATACTACCTTCTAGAATGACAAGGCTACCATCCAATGGAGTAACAAAAATCTCGACAACAGACTACCTTCCCTAGTGACAAGGCTACGATCCATTGGAGTAACAAAAATCTCGAAAACAGACTACCTTCCATAATGACAAGGCTACCATCCATTGGAGTAACAAAAATCTCGAAAACAGACTACCTTCCATAATGACAAGGCTACCATCCAATGGAGTAACAAAAATCTCGACAACAGACAACCTTCCATAATGATAATGCTACCATCCATTGGAGTAACAAAAATATCGACAATAGACTACCTTCCATAATGACAAGGCTACCATCCATTGGAGTAACAAAAATATGAACAACAGACTACCTTCCATAGTGACAAGGCTACCATCCATTGGAGTGACAAAAATCACGACAACATACTACCTTCCATAATGACAACGCTAGCATCCATTGGAGGAAGAAAAATCACAACGACATACTACCTTCCATAATGACAAGGCTAGCATCCATTGGAGTAACTAAAAACTCGACAACGCACTACCTTCCATAATGACAAGGCAACCATTCATTTGAATAACAAAAATCTAGACAACAGACTACCTTCCATAATAACAAGGCTACTGTCCATTGGAGTAACAAAAACATCGACAACAAAATACGTTCCATAATGACAAGGCTACAATCCATTGGAAAAACAAAAATTTCGACAACAGACTACCATCTATAATGACAATGATACCATCCATTTGAGTAACAAAAATCTCGACAATAAACTACCTTCCATAATTCCAAGGCTACCATCCATTATAGTAACAAAAATCTCGAAAACATACTACCTTCCAGAATGACAAGGCTACCATCCAATGGAGTAACAAAAATCTCGACAACAGACTACCTTCCATAGTGACAAGGCTACGATCCATTGGAGTAACAAAAATCTCAAAAACAGACTACCTTCCATAATGACAAGGCTACCATCCATTGGAGTAACAAAAATCTCGAAAAGAGACTACCTTCCATAATGACAAGGCTACCATCCAATGGAGTAACAAAAATCTCGACAACAGACAACCTTCCATAATGATAATGCTACCATCCATTGGAGTAACAAAAATATCGACAATAGACTACCTTCCATAATGACAAGGCTACCATCCATTGGAGTAACAAAAATATGAACAACAGACTACCTTCCATAGTGACAACGCTACCATCCATTGGAGTGACAAAAATCACGACGACATACTACCTTCCATAATGACAAGGCTAGCATCCATTGGAGTAAGAAAAATCTCGACAATAGACTACCTTCCATAATGACAAGGCTACCATTCATTGGAATAAAAAAAATCTAGACAACAGACTACCTTCCAGAATGACAAGGCTACTATCCATTGGAGTATCAAAAACATCGACAACAGAATACGTTCCATAATGACAAGGCTACAATCCATTGGAAAAACAAAAATCTCGACAACAGACTACCATCCATAATGACAACGATACCATCCATTGGAGTAACAAAAATCTCGACAATAAACTACCTTCCATAATTCCAAGGCTACCATCCATTATAGTAACAAAAATCTCGAAAACATACTACCTTCCAGAATGACAAGGCTACCATCCAATGGAGTAACAAAAATCTCGACAACAGACTACCTTCCATAGTGACAAGGCTACGATCCATTGGAGTAACAAAAATCTCAAAAACAGACTACCTTCCATACTGACAAGGCTACCATCCATTGGAGTAACAAAAATCTCGAAAACAGACTACCTTCCATAATGACAAGGCTACCATCCAATGGAGTAACAAAAATCTCGACAACAGACAACCTTCCATAATGATAATGCTACCATCCATTGGAGTAACAAAAATATCGACAATAGACTACCTTCCATGATGACAAGGCTACCATCCATTGGAGTAACAAAAATATGAACAACAGACTACCTTCCATAGTGACAAGGCTACCATCCATTGGAGTGACAAAAATCACGACGACATACTACCTTCCATAATGACAACGCTAGCATCCATTGGAGTAAGAAAAATCTCGACAATAGACTACCTTCCATAATGACAAGGCTACCATTCATTGGAATAAAAAAAATCTAGACAACAGACTACCTTCCATAATAATAAGGCTACTATCCATTGGATTATCAAAAACATCGACAACAGAATACGTTCCATAATGACAAGGCTACAATCCATTGGAATAACAAAAATCTCGACAACAGACTACCATCCATAATGACAACGATACCATCCATTGGAGTAACAAAAATCTCGACAATAAACTACCTTCCATAATTCCAAGGCTACCATCCATTATAGTAACAAAAATCTCGAAAACAGACTACCTTCTAGAATGACAAGGCTACCATCCAATGGAGTAACAAAAACATCGACAACAGAATACGTTCCATAATGACAAGGCTACAATCCATTGGAAAAACAAAAATCTCAACACCAGACTACCATCCATAATGACAATGATATCATCCATTTGAGTAACAAATATCTCGACAATAAACTACCTTCCATAATTCCAAGGCTACCATCCATTATAGTAACAAAAATCTCGAAAACATAATACCTTCTAGAATGACAAGGCTACCATCCAATGGAGTAACAAAAATCTCGACAACAGACTACCTTCCCTAGTGACAAGGCTACGATCCATTGGAGTAACAAAAATCTCGAAAACAGACTACCTTCCATAATGACAAGGCTACCATCCATTGGAGTAACAAAAATCTCGAAAACAGACTACCTTCCATAATGACAAGGCTACCATCCAATGGAGTAACAAAAATCTGGACAACAGACAACCTTCCATAATGATAATGCTACCATCCATTGGAGTAACAAAAATATCGACAATAGACTACCTTCCATAATGACAAGGCTACCATCCATTGGAGTAACAAAAATATGAACAACAGACTACCTTCCATAGTGACAAGGCTACCATCCATTGGAGTGACAAAAATCACGACAACATACTACCTTCCATAATGACAACGCTAGCATCCATTGGAGGAAGAAAAATCACAACGACATACTACCTTCCATAATGACAAGGCTAGCATCCATTGGAGTAACTAAAAACTCGACAACGCACTACCTTCCATAATGACAAGGCAACCATTCATTTGAATAACAAAAATCTAGACAACAGACTACCTTCCATAATAACAAGGCTACTATCCATTGGAGTAACAAAAACATCGACAACAAAATACGTTCCATAATGACAAGGGTACAATCCATTGGAAAAACAAAAATTTCGACAACAGACTACCATCTATAATGACAATGATACCATCCATTTGAGTAACAAAAATCTCGACAATAAACTACCTTCCATAATTCCAAGGCTACCATCCATTATAGTAACAAAAATCTCGAAAACATACTACCTTCCAGAATGACAAGGCTACCATCCAATGGAGTAACAAAAATCTCGACAACAGACTACCTTCCATAGTGACAAGGCTACGATCCATTGGAGTAACAAAAATCTCAAAAACAAACTACCTTCCATAATGACAAGGCTACCATCCATTGGAGTAACAAAAATCTCGAAAACAGACTACCTTCCATAATGACAAGGCTACCATCCAATGGAGTAACAAAAATCTCGACAACAGACAACCTTCCATAATGATAATGCTACCATCCATTGGAGTAACAAAAATATCGACAATAGACTACCTTCCATAATGACAAGGCTACCATCCATTGGAGTAACAAAAATATGAACAACAGACTACCTTCCATAGTGACAACGCTACCATCCATTGGAGTGACAAAAATCACGACGACATACTACCTTCCATAATGACAAGGCTAGCATCCATTGGAGTAAGAAAAATCTCGACAATAGACTACCTTCCATAATGACAAGGCTACCATTCATTGGAATAAAAAAAATCTAGACAACAGACTACCTTCCAGAATGACAAGGCTACTATCCATTGGAGTATCAAAAACATCGACAACAGAATACGTTCCATAATGACAAGGCTACAATCCATTGGAAAAACAAAAATCTCGACAACAGACTACCATCCATAATGACAACGATACCATCCATTGGAGTAACAAAAATCTCGACAATAAACTACCTTCCATAATTCCAAGGCTACCATCCATTATAGTAACAAAAATCTCGAAAACATACTACCTTCCAGAATGACAAGGCTACCATCCAATGGAGTAACAAAAATCTCGACAACAGACTACCTTCCATAGTGACAAGGCTACGATCCATTGGAGTAAAAAAAATCTCAAAAACAAACTACCTTCCATAATGACAAGGCTACCATCCGTTGGAGTAACAAAAATCTCGAAAACAGACTACCTTCCATAATGACAAGGCTACCATCCAATGGAGTAACAAAAATTTCGACAACAGACAACCTTCCGTAATGATAATGCTACCATCCATTGGAGTAACAAAAATATCGACAATAGACTACCTTCCATAATGACAAGGCTACCATCCATTGGAGTAACAAAAATATGAACAACAGACTACCTTCCATAGTGACAAGGCTACCATCCATTGGAGTGACAAAAATCACGACGACATACTACCTTCCATAATGACAACGCTAGCATCCATTGGAGTAAGAAAAATCACCACGACATACTACCTTCCATAATGACAAGGCTAGCATCCATTGGAGTAACTAAAAAGTCGACAATAGACTACCTTCCATAATGACAAGGCTACCATTCATTGGAATAAAAAAAATCTAGACAACAGACTACCTTCCATAATAATAAGGCTACTATCCATTGGAGTATCAAAAACATCGACAACAGAATACGTTCCATAATGACAAGGCTACAATCCATTGGAATAACAAAAATCTCGACAACAGACTACCATCCATGATGACAATGATACCATCCATTGGAGCAACAAAAATCTCGACAATAAACTACCTTCCATAATTCCAAGGCTACCATCCATTATAGTAACAAAAATCTCGAAAACAGACTACCTTCTAGAATGACAAGGCTACCATCCAATGGAGTAACAAAAACATCGACAACAGAATACGTTCCATAATGACAAGGCTACAATCCATTGGAAAAACAAAAATCTCAACACCAGACTACCATCCATAATTACAATGATATCATCCATTTGAGTAACAAAAATCTCGACAATAAACTACCTTCCATAATTCCAAGGCTACCATCCATTATAGTAACAAAAATCTCGAAAACATACTACCTTCCAGAATGACAAGGCTACCATCCAATGGAGTAACAAAAATCTCGACAACAGACTACCTTCCCTAGTGACAAGGCTACGATCCATTGGAGTAACAAAAATCTCGAAAACAGACTACCTTCCATAATGACAAGGCTACCATCCATTGGAGTAACAAAAATCTCGAAAACAGACTACCTTCCATAATGACAAGGCTACCATCCAATGGAGTAACAAAAATCTCGACAACAGACAACCTTCCATAATGATAATGCTACCATCCATTGGAGTAACAAAAATATCGACAATAGACTACCTTCCATAATGACAAGGCTACCATCCATTGGAGTAACAAAAATATGAACAACAGACTACCTTCCATAGTGACAAGGCTACCATCCATTGGAGTGACGAAAATCACGACAACATACTACCTTCCATAATGACAACGCTAGCATCCATTGGAGTAAGAAAAATCACAACGACATACTACCTTCCATAATGACAAGGCTAGCATCCATTGGAGTAACTAAAAACTCGACAACGGACTACCTTCCATAATGACAAGGCAACCATTCATTTGAATAACAAAAATCTAGACAACAGACTACCTTCCATAATAACAAGGCTACTGTCCATTGGAGTAACAAAAACATCGACAACAAAATACGTTCCATAATGACAAGGCTACAATCCATTGGAAAAACAAAAATTTCGACAACAGACTACCATCTATAATGACAATGATACCATCCATTTGAGTAACAAAAATCTCGACAATAAACTACCTTCCATAATTCCAAGGCTACCATCCATTATAGTAACAAAAATCTCGAAAACATACTACCTTCCAGAATGACAAGGCTACCATCCAATGGAGTAACAAAAATCTCGACAACAGACTACCTTCCATAGTGACAAGGCTACGATCC
Source organism: Vicia faba (assembly GCA_948472305.1). NCBI lineage: Eukaryota > Viridiplantae > Streptophyta > Magnoliopsida > Fabales > Fabaceae > Vicia > Vicia faba. Next base: position 654,556,789 of record OX451741.1, read on the forward strand.
ATTGGAGTAACAAAAATCTCAAAAACAGACTACCTTCCATAATGACAAGGCTACCATCCATTGGAGTAACAAAAATCTCGAAAACAGACTACCTTCCATAATGACAAGGCTACCATCCAATGGAGTAACAAAAATCTCGACAACAGACAACCTTCCATAATGATAATGCTACCATCCATTGGAGTAACAAAAATATCGACAATAGACTACCTTCCATAATGACAAGGCTACCATCCATTGGAGTAACAAAAATATGAACAACAGACTACCTTCCATTGTGACAAGGCTACCATCCATTGGAGTTACAAAAATCACGACGACATACTACCTTCCATAATGACAAGGCTAGCATCCATTGGAGTAAGAAAAATCTTGACAATAGACTACCTTCCATAATGACAAGGCTACCATTCATTGGAATAAAAAAAATCTAGACAACAGACTACCTTCCAGAATGACAAGGCTACTATCCATTGGAGTATCAAAAACATCGACAACAGAATACGTTCCATAATGACAAGGCTACAATCCATTGGAAAAACAAAAATCTCGACAACAGACTACCATCCATAATGACAACGATACCATCCATTGGAGTAACAAAAATCTCGACAATAAACTACCTTCCATAATTCCAAGGCTACCATCCATTATAGTAACAAAAATCTCGAAAACATACTACCTTCCAGAATGACAAGGCTACCATCCAATGGAGTAACAAAAATCTCGACAACAGACTACCTTCCATAGTGACAAGGCTACGATACATTGGAGTAACAAAAATCTCAAAAACAAACTACCTTCCATAATGACAAGGCTACCATCCGTTGGAGTAACAAAAATCTCGAAAACAGACTACCTTCCATAATGACAAGGCTACCATCCAATGGAGTAACAAAAATCTCGACAACAGACAACCTTCCATAATGATAATGCTACCATCCATTGGAGTAACAAAAATATCGACAATAGACTACCTTCCATAATGACAAGGCTACCATCCATTGGAGTAACAAAAATATGAACAACAGACTACCTTCCATAGTGACAAGGCTACCATCCATTGGAGTGACAAAAATCACGACGACATACTACCTTCCATAATGACAACGCTAGCATCCATTGGAGTAAGAAAAATCACCACGACATACTACCTTCCATAATGACAAGGCTAGCATCCATTGGAGTAACTAAAAAGTCGACAATAGACTACCTTCCATAATGACAAGGCTACCATTCATTGGAATAAAAAAAATCTAGACAACAGACTACCTTCCATAATAATAAGGCTACTATCCATTGGAGTATCAAAAACATCGACAACAGAATACGTTCCATAATGACAAGGCTACAATCCATTGGAATAACAAAAATCTCGACAACAGACTACCATCCATAATGACAATGATACCATCCATTGGAGAAACAAAAATCTCGACAATAAACTACCTTCCATAATTCCAAGGCTACCATCCATTATAGTAACAAAAATCTCGAAAACAGACTACCTTCCAGAATGACAAGGCTACCATCCAATGGAGTAACAAAAACATCGACAACAGAATACGTTCCATAATGACAAGGCTACAAGCCATTGGAAAAACAAAAATCTCAACACCAGACTACCATCCATAATGACAATGATACCATTCATTTGAGTAACAAAAATCTCGACAATAAACTACCTTCCATAATTCCAAGGCTACCATCCATTATAGTAACAAAAATCTCGAAAACATACTACCTTCCAGAATGACAAGGCTACCATCCAATGGAGTAACAAAAATCTCGACAACAGACTACCTTCCATAGTGACAAGGCTACGATACATTGGAGTAACAAAAATCTCAAAAACAAACTACCTTCCATAATGACAAGGCTACCATCCATTGGAGTAACAAAAATCTCGAAAATAGACTACCTTCCATAATGACAAGGCTACCATCCAATGGAGTAACAAAAATCTCGACAACAGACAACCTTCCATAATGATAATGCTACCATCCATTGGAGTAACAAAAATATCGACAATAGACTACCTTCCATAATGACAAGGCTACATTCCATTGGAGTAACAAAAATATGAACAACAGACTACCTTCCATAGTGACAAGGCTACCATCCATTGGAGTGACAAAAATCACGACGACATACTACCTTCCATAATGACAACGCTAGCATCCATTGGAGTAAGAAAAATCACAACGACATACTACCTTCCATAATTACAAGGCTAGCATCCATTGGAGTAACTAAAAAGTCGACAATGGACTACCTTCCATAATGACAAGGCAACCATTCATTTGAATAATAAAAATCTAGAGAAAATACTACCTTCCATAATAACAAGGCTACTATCCATTGGAGTAACAAAAACATCGACAACAGAATACATTCCATAATAACAAGGCTACAATCCATTGGAAAAACAAAAATCTCGACAACAGACTACCATCCATAATGACAATGATACCATCCATTTGAGTAACAAAAATCTCGACAATAACCTACCTTCCATAATTCCAAGGCTACCATCCATTATAGTAACAAAAATCTCGAAAACATACTACCTTCCAGAATGACAAGGCTACCATCCAATGGAGTAACAAAAATCTCGACAACAGACTACCTTCCATAGTGACAAGGCTACGATCCATTGGAGTAACAAAAATATCGAAAACAGACTACCTTCCATAATGACAAGGCTACCATCCATTGGAGTAACAAAAATCTCGAAAACAGACTACCTTCCATAATGACAAGGCTACCATCCATTGGAGTAACAAAAATATCGACAATAGACTACCTTCCATAATGACAAGGCTACCATCCATTGGAGTAACAAAAATATGACAAGGCTACCATCCATTGGAGTGACAGAAATCACAACGACATACTACCTTCCATAATGACAACGCTAGCATCCATTGGAGTAAGAAAAATCTCGACAATAGACTACCTTCCATAATGACAAGGCTACCATTCATTGGAATAACAAAAATCTAGACAACAAACTACCTTTCATAATAATAAGGCTACTATCCATTGGAGTATCAAAAACATCGAGAACAGAATACGTTCCATAATGACAAGGCTACAATCCATTGGAATAACAAAAATCTCGACAATAGACTACCATCCATAATGACAACGATACCATCCATTGGAGTAACAAAAATCTTGACAATAAACTACCTTTCATAATTCCAAGGCTACCATCCATTATAGTAACAAAAATCTCGAAAACAGACTACCTTCCAGAATGACAAGGCTACCATCCAATGGAGTAACAAAAATCTCGACAACAGACTACCTTCCATAGTGACAAGGCTACCATCCATTGGAGTGACAAAAATCACAACGACAGACTACCTTCCATAATGACAAGGCTAGCATCCATTGGAGTAACAAAAATCTCAACAACACACTACCTTCCATAATGACAAGGCTACCATCCATTGGAATAACAAAAATCTCGACAACAGACTACCTTCCATAATGACAACGATACCATCCATTGGAGAAACAAAAACATCGACAACAGAATACGTTCCATAATGACAAGGCTACCATCCATTAGAGTAACAAAATTCTCAACAACAGACTACCATCCATAATGACAATGATACCATCCATTGGAGTAACAAAAATCTCGACAACAGACTACCTTCCATAATGACAAGGCTACAATCCATTGGAGTAACAAAGATATCGACAACATACTACCTTCCTTAATGACAAGGCTACCATCCATTGGAGTAACAAGAATATCAACAACAGACTACCTTCCATAATGACAAGGCTACCATTCATTGGAGTAACAAAAATCACAACGACATACTACCTTCCATAATGACAAGGCTAGCATCCATTGGAGTAACTAAAAACTCGACAACGGACTACCTTCCATAATGACAAGGCAACCATTCATTTGAATAACAAAAATCTAGACAACAGACTACCTTCCATAATAACAAGGCTACTATATATTGGAGTAAAAAAAACATCGACAACAGAATACGTTCCATAATGACAAGGCTACAATCCATTGGAAAAACAAAAATATTGACAACAGACTACCATCCATAATGACAATGATACCATCCATTTGAGTAACAGAAATCTCGACAATAAACTACCTTCCATAATTCCAAGGCTACCATCCATTATAGTAATAAAAATCTCGAAAACAGACTACCTTCCAGAATGACAAGGCTACCATCCAATGGAGTAACAAAAATCTCGACAACAGACTACCTTCCATAGTGACAAGGCTACCATCCATTGGAGTGACAGAAATCACAACGACAGACTACCTTCCATAATGACAAGGTCTAGCATCCGTTGGAGTAACAAAAATCTCAACAACACACTACCTTCCATAATGACAAGGCTACCATCCATTGGAATAACAAAAATCTCGACAACAGACTACCTTCCATAATGACAAGGCTACCATCCATTGGAGTAACAAAAACATCGAAAACAGAATACGTTCCATAATGACAAGGCTACCATCCATTAGAGTAACAAAATTCTCGACAACAGACTACCATCCATAATGACAACGATACCATCCATTGGAGTAACAAAAATCTCGACAACAGACTACCTTCCATAATGACAAGGCTACAATCCATTGGAGTAACAAAGATATCGACAACATACTACCTTCCTTAATGACAAGGCTACCATCCATTGGAGTAACAAGAATATCAACAACAGACTACCTTCCATAATGACAAGGCTACCATTCATTGGAGTAACAAAAATCACAACGACATACTACCTTCCATAATGACAAGGCTAGCATCCATTGGAGTAACTAAAAACTCGACAACGGACTACCTTCCATAATGACAAGGCAACCATTCATTTGAATAACAAAAATATAGACAACAGACTACCTTCCATAATAACAAGGCTACTATCCATTGGAGTAACAAAAACATCGACAACAGAATACGTTCCATAATGACAAGGCTACAATCCATTGGAAAAACAAAAATCTCGACAATAGACTACCATCCATAATGACAATGATACCATCCATTTGAGTAACAAAAATCTCGACAATAAACTACATTCTATAATTCCAAGGCTACCATCCAATATAGTAACAAGAATCTGGAAAACATACTACCTTCCAGAATGACAAGGCTACCATCCAATGGAGTAACAAAAATCTCGAAAACAGACTACCTTCCATAATGACAAGGCTACCATCCATTGGAGTAAAAAAATCTCGAAAACAAACTACCTTCCAAAATGACAAGGCTACCATCCAATGGAGTAACAAAAATCTCGACAACAGACAACCTTCCATAATGATAATGCTACCATCCATTGGAGTAAAAAAAATATCGACAATAGACTACCTTCCATAATGACAAGGCTACCATCCATTGGAGTAACAAAAATATGAACAACAGACTACCTTCCATAGTGACAAGGCTACCATCCATTGGGGTGACAAAAAGCACGACGACATACTACCTTCCATAATGACAACGCTAGCATCCATCGGAGAAAAAAAATCTCGACAATAGACTACCTTCCATAATGACAAGGCTACCATTCATTGGAATAATAAAAATCTAGACAACAGACTACCTTCTATAATAATAAGGCTACTATCCATTGGAGTATCAAAAACATCGACAACATAATACGTTCCATAATGACAAGTCTACAATCCATTTGAATAACAAAAATCTCGACAAAAGACTACCATCCATAATGACAATGATACCATCCATTGGAGTAACAAAAATCTCGACAATAAACTAACTTCCATAATTCCAAGGCTACCATCCATTATAGTAACAAAAATCTCGAAAACAGACTACCTTCCAGAATGACAAGGCTACCATCCAATGGAGTAACAAAAATCTCGACAACAGACTACCTTCCATAGTGACAAGGCTACCATCCATTGGAGTGACATAAATCACAACGACAGACTACCTTCCATAATGACAAGGCTAGCATCCATTGGAGTAACAAAAATCTCAACAACACACTACCTTCCATAATGACAAGGCTACCATCCATTGGAATAACAAAAATCTCGACAACAGACTACCTTCCATAATGACAAGGCTACCATCCATTGGAGTAACAAAAACATCGACAACAGAATACGTTCCATAATGACAAGGCTACCATCCATTAGAGTAACAAAATTCTCGACAACAGACTACCATCCATAATGACAACGATACCATCCATTGGAGTAACAAAAATCTCGACAATAGACTTCCTTTCATAATGACAAGGCTACAATCCATTGGATTAACAAAGATATCGACAACATACTACCTTCCTTAATGACAAGGGTACCATCCATTGGAGTAACAAGAATATCAACAACAGACTACCTTCCATAATGACAAGGCTACCATTCATTGGAGTAACAAAAATCACAATGACATACTACCTTCCATAATGACAAGGCTAGCATCCATTGGAGTAACTAAAAACTCGACAACGGACTACCTTCCATAATGACAAGGAAACCATTCATTTGAATAACAAAAATCTAGACAACAGACTACCTTCCATAATAACTAGGCTCCTATCCATTGGAGTAACAAAAACATCGACAACAGAATACGTTCCATAATGACAAGGCTATAATCCATTGGAAAAACAAAAATCTCGACAATAGACTACCTACCATAGTGACAAGGCTACCATCCATTGGAGTAACAAAAATCTCGAAAACAGACTACCTTCCATAATGACAAGGCTACCATCCATTGGAGTAACAAAAATATCGAAAACAGACTACCTTCCATAATGACAAGGCTACCATCCAATGGAGTAACAAAAATCTCGACAACAGACAACCTTCCATAATGATAATGCTACCATCCATTGGAGTAACAAAAATATCGACAATAGACTACCTTCCATAATGACATGGCTACCATCCATTGGAGTAACAAAAATATGAACAACCGACTACCTTCCATAGTGACAAGGCTACCTTCCATTGGAGTGACAAAAATCACAACGACATACTACCTTCCATAATGACAACGCTAGCATCCATTGGAGTAACAAAAATCTCGACAATAGACTACCTTCCATAATGACAAGGCTACCATTCATTGGAACAACAAAAATCTAGACAACAGACTACTTTCCATAATAACAAGGCTACTATCCATTGGAGTAACAAAAACATCGACAACAGAATACGTTCCATAATAACAAGGCTACAATGCATTGGAATAACAAAAATCTCGACAACAGACTACCATCCATAATGACAACGTTACCATCCATTGGAGTAACAAAAATCTAGAAAACAAACTACCTTCCATAATGCCAAAGCTTCTTTCCATTATAGTAACAAAAATCTCGAAAATAGACTGCCTTCTAGAATGACAAGGCTACCATCCATTGGAGTATCAAAAATCTCGACAACAGACAACCTTCCATAATGATAATGCTACCATCCATTGGAGTAACAAATATATCGAAAATAAACTACCTTCCATAATGACAAGGCTACCATCCATTGGAGTAAAAAAAAATGAACAACAGACTACCTTCCATAGTGACAAGGCTACCATCCATTCGAGTGACAGAAATCACAACGACTGACAACCTTCCATAATGACAAGGCTAGCATCCATTGGAGTAACAAAAATCTCAACAACAAACTACCTTCCATAATGACAAGGCTACCATCCATTGGAATAACAAAAATCTCGACAACAGACTACCTTCCATAATGACAAGGCTACCATCCATTGGAGTAACAAAAACATCGACAACAGAATACATTCCATAATGACAAGCTACCATCCATTGGAGTAACAAAAATCACGAAAAATAGACTACCTTTCGTAATGACAAGGCTACCATCCAATAGAGTAACAAAAATCTCGACAACAGACAACCTTCCATAATGATAATGCTACCATCCATTGGAGTAACAAAAATCTCGACAATAGACTACCTTCCATAATGACAAGACTACCATCCATTGGATTAACTAAAATATGACCAACAGACTACCTTCTATAGTAACAAGGCTACCATCCATTGGAGTGACAGAAATCACAACGACATACTACCTTCCATAATGACAACGCTAGCATCCATTGGAGTAACAAAAATCTCGATAATAGACTACCTTCCATAATGACAAGGCTACCATTCATTCGAATAACAAAAATCTAGACAACAGACTACCCTCCATAATAACAAGGCTACTATCCATTGGAGTAACAAAAACATCGACAATAGAATACGTTCCATAATGACAAGGCTACAATCCTTTGGAATAACAAAAATCTCGACAACAGACTACCATCCATAAGGACAACGATACCATCCATTGGAGTAACAAAAATCTCGACAACAAACTACCTTCCATTATTCCAAGGCTACCATCCATTATAGTAACAAAAATCTCGAAAATAGACTACCTTCCAAAATGACAAGGCTACCATCCATTGGAGTAACAAGAATCTCGAAAACAGAGTATCTTCCATAATGACAAGGCTACCATCCAATGGAGTAACAAAAATCTCGACAACATACAACCTTCCATAATGATAATGCTACCATCCATTGGAGTAACAAAAATCTCGAAAATAGACTACCTTCCATAATGACAAGGCTACCATCCGTTGGAGTAACAAAAATATGAACAACAGACTACCTTCCATATTGACAAGGCTACCATCCATTGGAGTAACAAAAATCTCGACAATAGTCTACCTTCCATAATGACAAGGCAACCATTCATTGGAATAACAAAAATCTAGACAACAGACTACCTTTCATAATAACAAGGCTACTATCCATTGGAGTAACAAAAACATCGACAACAGAATATGTTCCATAATGACAAGGCTACAATCCATTGGAATAACAAAAATCTCGACAACAGACTACCATCCATAATGACAACGATACCATCCATTGGAGTAACAAAAATCTCGACAATAAACTACCTTCCATAATTCCAAGGCTACCATCCATTATTGTAACAAAAATCTCGAAAACAGATTACCTTTCAGAATGACAAGACTACCTTCCATAGTGACAAGGCTACCATCCATTGGAGTGACATAAATCACAATGACAGACTACCTTCCATAATGATAAGGCTAGCATCCATTGGAGTAACAAAAATCTCAACAACACACTACCTTCCATAATGACAAGGCTACCATCCATTGGAATAACAAAAATCTCGACAACATACTACCTTCCATAATGACAAGGCTACCATCCATTGGAGTAACAAAAACATCGACAACAGAATATGTTCCATAATGACAAGCTACCATCCATTAGAGTAACAAGAATATCGACAACAGACTACCTTCCATAATGACAAGGCTACCATCCATTGGAGTAACAAAAATCTCGAAAACAGACTACCTTTCATAATGACAAGGCTACCATCCAATGGAGTATCAAAAATCTCGACAACAGACAACCTTCCATAATGATAATGCTACCATCCATTGGAGTAACAAAAATCTCGACAATAGACTACCTTCCATAATGACAAGGCTACCATCCATTGGAGTAACTTAAATATGACCAACAGACTACCTTCCATAGTTACAAGGCCACCATTCATTGGAGTGACAAAAATCACAACGACATACTACCTTCCATAATGACAACCCTAGCATCCATTAGAGTAACAAAAATCTCGACAATAGACTACCTTCCATAATGATAAGGCTACCATTCATTGGAATAACAAAAATCTAGACAACAGACTACCTTCCATAATAACAAGGCTACTATCCATTGGAGTAACAAAAACATTGACAACAGAATACGTTCCATAATGACAAGGCTACGATCCATTGGAATAACAAAAATCTCGACAACAGACTACCATCCATAATGACAACGATACCATCCATTGGAGTAACAAAAATCTCGACAACAAACTACCTTCCATAATTCGAAGGCTACCATCCATTATAGTAACAAAAATCTCGAAAAAAGACTACCTTCCAGAATGACAAGGCTACCCTCCATTGGAGTAACAAAAATCTCGACAACAGACAACCTTCCATAATGATAATGCTACCATCCATTGGAGTAACAAATATATCAACAATAGACTAACTTCCATAATGACAAGGCTACCATCCATTGGAGTAAAAAAATATGAACAACAGACTACCTTCCATAGTGACAAGGCTACCATCCATTGGAGTGACATAAATCACAATGACAGACTACCTTCCATAATGATAAGGCTAGCATCCATTGGAGTAACAAAAATCTCAACAACACACTACCTTCCATAATGACAAGGCTACCATCCATTGGAATAACAAAAATATCGACAACAGACTACCTTCCATAATGACAAGGGTACCATCCATTGGAGTAACAAAAACATCGACAACAGAATACGTTCCATAATGACAAGCTACCATCCATTGGAGTAACAAGAATATCGACAATAGACTACCATCCATAAAGACAAGGCTACCATCCATTGGAGTAACAAAAATCTCAAAAACAGACTACCTTTCATAATGACAAGGCTACCATCCAATGGAGTATCAAAAATCTCGACAACAGACAACCTTCCATAATTATAATGCTACCATCCATTGGAGTACCAAAAATCTCGACAATAGACTACCTTCCATAATGACAAGGCTACCATCCATTGGAGTAACTAAAATATGACCAACAAACTACCTTCCATAGTGACAAGGCCACCATCCATTGGAGTGACAAAAATCACAATGACATACTACCTTCCATAATGACAACGCTAGCATCCATTGGAGTAACAAAAATCTCGACAATAGACTACCTTCCATAATGACAAGGCTACCATTCATTGGAATAACAAAAATCTAGACAACAGACTACCTTCCATAATAACAAGGCTACTATCCATTGGAGTAACAAAAACATTGACAAAAGAATACGTTCCATAATGACAAGGCTACAATCCATTGGAATAACAAAAATCTCGACAACAGACTACCATCCATAATGACAACGATACCATCCATTGGAGTAACAAAAATCTCGACAACAAACTACCTTCCATAATTCGAAGGCTACCATCCATTATAGTAACAAAAATCTCGAAAAAAGACTACCTTCCAGAATGACAAGGATACCCTCCATTGGAGTAACAAAAATCTCGACAACAGACAACCTTCCATAATGATAATGCTACCATCATTGGAGTAACAAATATATCAACAATAGACTACCTTCCATAATGACAAGGCTACCATCCATTGGAGTAAAAAAAATATGAACAACAGACTACCTTCCATAGTGACAAGGCTATCATCCATTGGAGTGACAAAAATCACAACGACAAACTACCTTCCATAATGACAAGGCTAGCATCCATTGGAGTAACAAAAATCTCAACAACACACTACCATCCATAATGACAAGGCTACCATCTATTGGAATAACAAAAACCTCGACAACAGACTACCTTCCATAATGACAAGGCTAACATCCATTGGAGTAACAAAAACATCGACAACAGAATACGTTCCATAATGACAAGGATACCATCCAGTAGAGTAACAAAATTCTCGACAACAGACTACCATCAATAATGACAACGATACCATCCATTGGAGTAACAAAAATATCGACAACAGACTACCTTCCATAATCACAAGGCTACAATCCATTGGAGTAACAAAGATATCGACAACATACTACCTTCCTTAATGACAAGGCTACCATCCATTGGAGTAACAAGAATATCGACAACAGACTACCTTCCATAATGACAAGGCTACCATCTGTTGGAGTAACAAAAATCACAACGACATACTACCTTCCATAATGACAAGGCGAGCATCCATTGGAGTAACAAAAAACTCGACAACGGACTACCTTCCATAATGACAAGGCAACCATTCATTTGAATAACAAAAATCTAGACAACAGACTACCTTCCATAATAACAAGGCTACTACCCATTGGAGTAACAAAAACATCAACAACAGAATACGTTCCATAATGGCAAGGCTATAATCCATTGGAATAACAAAAATCTTGACAATAGACTACCATCCATAATGACAACGTTACCATCCATTGGAGTAACAAAAATCTCGACAACAAACTACCTTCCATAATGCCAAGGCTACCTTCCATTATAGTAACAAAAATCTCGAAAACAGACTACCTTCCATAATGACAAGGCTAGCATCCATTGGAGTAACAAAAATCTCAATAACACACTACCTTCCATAATGACAAGGCTACCATCCATTGGAGTAAAAAAAATATGAACAACAGACTACCTTCCATAGTGACAAGGCTATCATCCATTGGAGTGACAAAAATCACAACGACAAACTACCTTCCATAATGACAAGGCTAGCATCCATTGGAGTAACAAAAATCTCAACAACACACTACCATCCATAATGACAAGGCTACCATCTATTGGAATAACAAAAACCTCGACAACAGACTACCTTCCATAATGACAAGGCTAACATCCATTGGAGTAACAAAAACATCGACAACAGAATACGTTCCATAATGACAAGGATACCATCCAGTAGAGTAACAAAATTCTCGACAACAGACTACCATCAATAATGACAACGATACCATCCATTGGAGTAACAAAAATATCGACAACAGACTACCTTCCATAATCACAAGGCTACAATCCATTGGAGTAACAAAGATATCGACAACATACTACCTTCCTTAATGACAAGGCTACCATCCATTGGAGTAACAAGAATATCGACAACAGACTACCTTCCATAATGACGAGGCTACCATCCGTTGGAGTAACAAAAATCACAACGACATACTACCTTCCATAATGACAAGGCGAGCATCCATTGGAGTAACAAAAAACTCGACAACGGACTACCTTCCATAATGACAAGGCAACCATTCATTTGAATAACAAAAATCTAGACAACAGACTACCTTCCATAATAACAAGGCTACTACCCATTGGAGTAACAAAAACATCAACAACAGAATACGCTCCATAATGGTAAGGCTATAATCCATTGGAATAACAAAAATCTTGACAATAGACTACCATCCATAATGACAACGTTACCATCCATTGGAGTAACAAAAATCTCGACAACAAACTACCTTCCATAATGCCAAGGCTACCTTCCATTATAGTAACAAAAATCTCGAAAACAGACTACCTTCCATAATGACAAGGCTAGCATCCATTGGAGTAACAAAAATCTCAATAACACACTACCTTCCATAATGACAAGGCTACCATCCATTGGAATAACAAAAATCTCAACAACAGACTACCTTCCATAATGACAAGGCTACCATCCATTAGAGTAATAAAAACATTGACAACAAAATACGTTCCATAATGACAAGGCTACCATCCATTGGAGTAACAAGAATATCGACAACGAACTACCTTACATAATGACAAGGCTACCATCCATTGGAGTAACAAAAATCTCGAAAACAGACTACCTTCCATAATGACAAGGCTACCATCCAATGGAGTAACAAAAATCTCGACAACAGACAACCTTCCATAATGACAAGGCTACCATCCATTGGAGTAACAAAAATCTCGACAATAGACTACCTTCCATAATGACAAGGCTACCATCCATTGGAGTAAAAAAAATATGAACAACAGACTACCTTCCATAGTGACAAGGCTACCATCCATTGGAGTGACATAAATCACAACAACAAACTACCTTCCATAATGACAAGGCTAGCATCCAATGGAGTAACAAAAATCTCAACAACACACTACCTTCCATAATGACAAGGCTACCATCCATTGGAATAACAAAAATCTAGACAACAGACTACCTTCCATAATGACAAGGCTACCATCCATTGGAGTAACAAAAACATCGACAACATAATACGTTCCATAATGACAAGGCTACCATCCATTAGAGTAACAAATTTCTCGACAACAGACTCCCATCCATAATGACAACGATACCATCCATTGGAATAACAAAAATCTCGGCAACAGACTACCTTCCATAATGACAAGGCTACAATCCATTGGAGTAACAAAGATATCGACAACATACTACCTTCCTTAATGACAAGGCTACCATCCATTGGAGTAACAAGAATATCGACAACAGACTACCTTCCATAATGACAAGGCAACCATCCATTGGAGTAACAAAAATCACAACGACATACTACCTTCCATAATGACAAGGCTAGCATCCATTGGAGTAACAAAAAACTCGACAACGAACTACCTTCCATAATGACAAGGCAACCATTCATTTGAATTACAAAAATCTAGACAACAGACTACCTTCCATAATAACAAGGCTACTACCCATTGGAGTAACAAAAACATCAACAACAGAATACGTTCCATAATGGCAAGGCTATAATCCATTGGAATAACAAAAATCTTGACAATAGACTACCATCCATAATGACAACGTTACCATCCATTGGAGTAACAAAAATCTCGGCAACAGACTACCTTCCATAATCACAAGGCTACAATCCATTGGAGTAACAAAGATATCGACAACATACTACCTTCCTTAATGACAAGGCTACCATCCATTGGAGTAACAAGAATATCGACAACAGACTACCTTCCATAATGACGAGGCTACCATCCGTTGGAGTAACAAAAATCACAACGACATACTACCTTCCATAATGACAAGGCGAGCATCCATTGGAGTAACAAAAAACTCGACAACGGACTACCTTCCATAATGACAAGGCAACCATTCATTTGAATAACAAAAATCTAGACAACAGACTACCTTCCATAATAACAAGGCTACTACCCATTGGAGTAACAAAAACATCAACAACAGAATACGTTCCATAATGGCAAGGCTATAATCCATTGGAATAACAAAAATCTTGACAATAGACTACCATCCATAATGACAACGTTACCATCCATTGGAGTAACAAAAATCTCGACAACAAACTACCTTCCATAATGCCAAGGCTACCTTCCATTATAGTAACAAAAATCTCGAAAACAGACTACCTTCCATAATGACAAGGCTAGCATCCATTGGAGTAACAAAAATCTCAATAACACACTACCTTCCATAATGACAAGGCTACCATCCATTGGAATAACAAAAATCTCAACAACAGACTACCTTCCATAATGACAAGGCTACCATCCATTAGAGTAATAAAAACATTGACAACAAAATACGTTCCATAATGACAAGGCTACCATCCATTGGAGTAACAAGAATATCGACAACGAACTACCTTACATAATGACAAGGCTACCATCCATTGGAGTAACAAAAATCTCGAAAACAGACTACCTTCCATAATGACAAGGCTACCATCCAATGGAGTAACAAAAATCTCGACAACAGACAACCTTCCATAATGACAAGGCTACCATCCATTGGAGTAACAAAAATCTCGACAATAGACTACCTTCCATAATGACAAGGCTACCATCCATTGGAGTAAAAAAAATATGAACAACAGACTACCTTCCATAGTGACAAGGCTACCATCCATTGGAGTGACATAAATCACAACAACAAACTACCTTCCATAATGACAAGGCTAGCATCCAATGGAGTAACAAAAATCTCAACAACACACTACCTTCCATAATGACAAGGCTACCATCCATTGGAATAACAAAAATCTAGACAACAGACTACCTTCCATAATGACAAGGCTACCATCCATTGGAGTAACAAAAACATCGACAACAGAATACGTTCCATAATGACAAGGCTACCATCCATTAGAGTAACAAAATTCTCGACAACAGACTACCATCCATAATGACAATGATACCATCCTTGGAGTAACAAAAATCTCGACAACAGACTACCTTCCATAATGACAAGGCTACAATCCATTGGAGTAACAAAGATATCGACAACATACTACCTTCCTTAATGACAAGGCTACCATCCATTGGAGTAACAAGAATATCGACAACAGACTACCTTCCATAATGACAAGGCTACCATCCATTGGAGTAACAAAAATCACAATGACATACTACCTTCCATAATGAGAAGCCTAGCATCCATTGGAGTAACAAAAAACTCGACAACGAACTACCTTCCATAATGACAAGGCAACCATTCATTTGAATTACAAAAATCTAGACAATAGACTACCTTCCATAATAACAAGGCTATTATCCATTGGAGTAACAAAAACATCGACAACAGAATACGTTCCATAATGACAAGGCTACAATCCATTGAAATAACAAAAATCTCGACAACAGACTACCATTTATAATGACAATGTTACCATCCATTGGAGTAACAAAAATCTCGACAACTAACTACCTTCCATAATGCCAAGGCTACCTTCCATTATAGTAACAAAAATCTCGTAAACAGACTACCTTCTAGAATGACAAGGCTACCATCCATTAGAGTAACAAAAATCTCGACAATAGACAACCTTCCATAATGATAATGCTACCATCCATTGGAGTAACAAATATATCGACAATAGACTACCTTCCATAATGACAAGGCTACCATCCAGTGGAGTAAAAAAAATATGAACAACAGACTACCTTCCATAGTGACAAGGCTACCATCCATTGGAGTGACAGAAATCACAACGACAGACTACCTTCCATAGTGACAAGGCTAGCATCCATTGGAGTAACAAAAATCTCAACAACACACTACCTTCCATAATGACAAGGCTACCATCAATTGGAATAACAAAAATCTCAACCACAGACTACCTTCCATAATGACAAGGCTACCATCCATTGGAGTAACAAAAACATCGACAACAGAATACGTTCCATAATGACAAGGTTACCATCCATTGGAGTAACAAGAATATCGACAACAAACTACCTTCCATAATGACAAGGCTACCATCCATTGGAGTAACAAAAATCTCGAAAAGAGACTACCTTCCATAATGACAAGGCTACCATCCAATGGAGTAACAAAAATCTCGACAACAGACAACCTTCCATAATGATAATGCTACCATCCATTGGAGTAACAAAAATCTCGACAATAGACTACCTTCCATAATGACAAGGCTACCATCCATGGGAGTAACAAAAATATGAACAACATACTACCTTCCATATTGACAAGGCTACCATCCATTGGAGTGACAGAAATCACAACGACATACTACCTTCCATAATCAAAACGCTAGCATCCATTAGAGTAACAAAAATCTCGACAACAGACAACCTTCCATAATGATAATGCTACCATCCATTGGAGTAACAAATATATCGACAATAGACTACCTTCCATAATGACAAGGCTACCATCCAGTGGAGTAAAAAAAATATGAACAACAGACTACCATCCATAGTGACAAGGCTACCATCCATTGGAGTGACAGAAATCACAACGACAGACTACCTTCCATAGTGACAAGGCTAGCATCCATTGGAGTAACAAAAATCTCAACAACACACTACCTTCCATAATGACAAGGCTACGATCCATTGGAATAACAAAAATCTCAACCACAGACTACCTTCCATAATGATAAGGCTACCATCCATTGGAGTAACAAAAACATCGACAACAGAATACGTTCCATAATGACAAGGCTACCATCCATTGGAGTAACAAGAATATCGACAACAAACTACCTTCCATAATGACAAGGCTACCATCCATTGGAGTAACAAAAATCTCGAAAACAGACTACCTTCCATAATGACAAGGCTACCATCCAATGGAGTAACAAAAATCTCGACAATAGATAACCTTCCATAATGATAATGCTACCATCCATTGGAGTAACAAAAATCTAGACAATAGACTACCTTCCATAATGACAAGGCTACCATCCATTGGAGTAACAAAAATATGAACAACAGACTACCTTCCATATTGACAAGGCTAGCATCCATTGGAGTGACAGAAATCACAACGACATACTACCTTCCATAATGACAACGCTAGCATCCATTGGAGTAACAAAAATCTCGACAACAGACTACCTTCCATAATGACAAGGCTACCATCCATTGGAATAACAAAAATCTCAACAACAGACTACCTTCCATAATGACAAGGCTACCATCCATTGGAGTAACAAAAACATCGACAACAAAATACGTTCCATAATGACAAGGCTACCATCCATTGGAGTAACAAGAATATCGACAACAAACTACCTTCCATAATGACAAGGCTACCATTCATTCTAGTAAAAAAAATCTCGACAATAGACTACCTTCCATAATGACAAGGTTGCCATCCATTGGAATAACAAAAATATTTACAACAGATTACCTTCCATAATGACAAGGTTACCATCCATTAGAGTAACAAAAATCTCGACAACAGACTTCATTCCATAATGACAAGGCTACCATCCGTTGGAGTAACGAAAATATAAACAAGAGACTACCTTCCATAATGACAAGGCTACCATCCATTGGAGTGAAAGAAATCCCAACGACAGACTACCTTCCATAATGACAAGGCTAGCATCCATTGGAGTAACAAGAATCTCGACAATAGACTACCTTCCATAATGACAAGGCTACCATCCATTGGAATAACAAAAATCTCGACAACATACTACCTTCCATAATGACAAGGCTACCATCCATTGGAGTAACAAAAACATCGACAATAGAATACGTTCGATAATGACAAGGCTACCATCCATTAGAGTAACAAATTTCTCGACAACAGACTACCATCCATAATGACAATGATACCATCCATTAGAGTAACAAAAATCTCGACAACAGACTACCTTCCAGAATGACAAGGCTACCATCCATTGGAGTAACAAAAATCTCGACAACAAACAACCTTCCATAATGATAATGCTACCATCATTGGAGTAACAAATATATCAACAATAGACTACCTTCCATAATGACAAGGCTACCATCCATTGGAGTGATAGAAATCACAACGAAATACTACCTTCTATAATGAAAACGCTAGCATCCATTGGAGTAACAAAAATCTCGACAATAGACTACCTTCCATAATGTCAAGGCTACCATCCATTGGAATAACAAAAATCTCAACAACAGACTACCTTCCATAATGACAAGGCTACCATCCATTAGAGTAACAAAAACATCGACAATAGAATACGTTCCATAATGACAAGGCTACCGTCCATTGGAGTAACAAGAATATCGACAACAAACTACCTTCCATAATGACAAGGCTACCATCTGTTGGAGTAACAAAAATCACAACGACATACTACCTTCCATAATGACAAGGCGAGCATCCATTGGAGTAACAAAAAACTCGACAACGGACTACCTTCCATAATGACAAGGCAACCATTCATTTGAATAACAAAAATCTAGACAACAGACTACCTTCCATAATAACAAGGCTACTACCCATTGGAGTAACAAAAACATCAACAACAGAATACGTTCCATAATGGCAAGGCTATAATCCATTGGAATAACAAAAATCTTGACAATAGACTACCATCCATAATGACAACGTTACCATCCATTGGAGTAACAAAAATCTCGACAACAAACTACCTTCCATAATGCCAAGGCTACCTTCCATTATAGTAACAAAAATCTCGAAAACAGACTACCTTCCATAATGACAAGGCTAGCATCCATTGGAGTAACAAAAATCTCAATAACACACTACCTTCCATAATGACAAGGCTACCATCCATTGGAGTAAAAAAAATATGAACAACAGACTACCTTCCATAGTGACAAGGCTATCATCCATTGGAGTGACAAAAATCACAACGACAAACTACCTTCCATAATGACAAGGCTAGCATCCATTGGAGTAACAAAAATCTCAACAACACACTACCATCCATAATGACAAGGCTACCATCTATTGGAATAACAAAAACCTCGACAACAGACTACCTTCCATAATGACAAGGCTAACATCCATTGGAGTAACAAAAACATCGACAACAGAATACGTTCCATAATGACAAGGATACCATCCAGTAGAGTAACAAAATTCTCGACAACAGACTACCATCAATAATGACAACGATACCATCCATTGGAGTAACAAAAATATCGACAACAGACTACCTTCCATAATCACAAGGCTACAATCCATTGGAGTAACAAAGATATCGACAACATACTACCTTCCTTAATGACAAGGCTACCATCCATTGGAGTAACAAGAATATCGACAACAGACTACCTTCCATAATGACGAGGCTACCATCCGTTGGAGTAACAAAAATCACAACGACATACTACCTTCCATAATGACAAGGCGAGCATCCATTGGAGTAACAAAAAACTCGACAACGGACTACCTTCCATAATGACAAGGCAACCATTCATTTGAATAACAAAAATCTAGACAACAGACTACCTTCCATAATAACAAGGCTACTACCCATTGGAGTAACAAAAACATCAACAACAGAATACGCTCCATAATGGTAAGGCTATAATCCATTGGAATAACAAAAATCTTGACAATAGACTACCATCCATAATGACAACGTTACCATCCATTGGAGTAACAAAAATCTCGACAACAAACTACCTTCCATAATGCCAAGGCTACCTTCCATTATAGTAACAAAAATCTCGAAAACAGACTACCTTCCATAATGACAAGGCTAGCATCCATTGGAGTAACAAAAATCTCAATAACACACTACCTTCCATAATGACAAGGCTACCATCCATTGGAATAACAAAAATCTCAACAACAGACTACCTTCCATAATGACAAGGCTACCATCCATTAGAGTAATAAAAACATTGACAACAAAATACGTTCCATAATGACAAGGCTACCATCCATTGGAGTAACAAGAATATCGACAACGAACTACCTTACATAATGACAAGGCTACCATCCATTGGAGTAACAAAAATCTCGAAAACAGACTACCTTCCATAATGACAAGGCTACCATCCAATGGAGTAACAAAAATCTCGACAACAGACAACCTTCCATAATGACAAGGCTACCATCCATTGGAGTAACAAAAATCTCGACAATAGACTACCTTCCATAATGACAAGGCTACCATCCATTGGAGTAAAAAAAATATGAACAACAGACTACCTTCCATAGTGACAAGGCTACCATCCATTGGAGTGACATAAATCACAACAACAAACTACCTTCCATAATGACAAGGCTAGCATCCAATGGAGTAACAAAAATCTCAACAACACACTACCTTCCATAATGACAAGGCTACCATCCATTGGAATAACAAAAATCTAGACAACAGACTACCTTCCATAATGACAAGGCTACCATCCATTGGAGTAACAAAAACATCGACAACATAATACGTTCCATAATGACAAGGCTACCATCCATTAGAGTAACAAATTTCTCGACAACAGACTCCCATCCATAATGACAACGATACCATCCATTGGAATAACAAAAATCTCGGCAACAGACTACCTTCCATAATGACAAGGCTACAATCCATTGGAGTAACAAAGATATCGACAACATACTACCTTCCTTAATGACAAGGCTACCATCCATTGGAGTAACAAGAATATCGACAACAGACTACCTTCCATAATGACAAGGCAACCATCCATTGGAGTAACAAAAATCACAACGACATACTACCTTCCATAATGACAAGGCTAGCATCCATTGGAGTAACAAAAAACTCGACAACGAACTACCTTCCATAATGACAAGGCAACCATTCATTTGAATTACAAAAATCTAGACAACAGACTACCTTCCATAATAACAAGGCTACTACCCATTGGAGTAACAAAAACATCAACAACAGAATACGTTCCATAATGGCAAGGCTATAATCCATTGGAATAACAAAAATCTTGACAATAGACTACCATCCATAATGACAACGTTACCATCCATTGGAGTAACAAAAATCTCGGCAACAGACTACCTTCCATAATCACAAGGCTACAATCCATTGGAGTAACAAAGATATCGACAACATACTACCTTCCTTAATGACAAGGCTACCATCCATTGGAGTAACAAGAATATCGACAACAGACTACCTTCCATAATGACGAGGCTACCATCCGTTGGAGTAACAAAAATCACAACGACATACTACCTTCCATAATGACAAGGCGAGCATCCATTGGAGTAACAAAAAACTCGACAACGGACTACCTTCCATAATGACAAGGCAACCATTCATTTGAATAACAAAAATCTAGACAACAGACTACCTTCCATAATAACAAGGCTACTACCCATTGGAGTAACAAAAACATCAACAACAGAATACGTTCCATAATGGCAAGGCTATAATCCATTGGAATAACAAAAATCTTGACAATAGACTACCATCCATAATGACAACGTTACCATCCATTGGAGTAACAAAAATCTCGACAACAAACTACC
Organism: Vicia faba; assembly: GCA_948472305.1. NCBI lineage: Eukaryota > Viridiplantae > Streptophyta > Magnoliopsida > Fabales > Fabaceae > Vicia > Vicia faba. Next base: position 654,579,114 of record OX451741.1, read on the forward strand.
TTCCATAATGCCAAGGCTACCTTCCATTATAGTAACAAAAATCTCGAAAACAGACTACCTTCCATAATGACAAGGCTAGCATCCATTGGAGTAACAAAAATCTCAATAACACACTACCTTCCATAATGACAAGGCTACCATCCATTGGAATAACAAAAATCTCAACAACAGACTACCTTCCATAATGACAAGGCTACCATCCATTAGAGTAATAAAAACATTGACAACAAAATACGTTCCATAATGACAAGGCTACCATCCATTGGAGTAACAAGAATATCGACAACGAACTACCTTACATAATGACAAGGCTACCATCCATTGGAGTAACAAAAATCTCGAAAACAGACTACCTTCCATAATGACAAGGCTACCATCCAATGGAGTAACAAAAATCTCGACAACAGACAACCTTCCATAATGACAAGGCTACCATCCATTGGAGTAACAAAAATCTCGACAATAGACTACCTTCCATAATGACAAGGCTACCATCCATTGGAGTAAAAAAAATATGAACAACAGACTACCTTCCATAGTGACAAGGCTACCATCCATTGGAGTGACATAAATCACAACAACAAACTACCTTCCATAATGACAAGGCTAGCATCCAATGGAGTAACAAAAATCTCAACAACACACTACCTTCCATAATGACAAGGCTACCATCCATTGGAATAACAAAAATCTAGACAACAGACTACCTTCCATAATGACAAGGCTACCATCCATTGGAGTAACAAAAACATCGACAACAGAATACGTTCCATAATGACAAGGCTACCATCCATTAGAGTAACAAAATTCTCGACAACAGACTACCATCCATAATGACAATGATACCATCCTTGGAGTAACAAAAATCTCGACAACAGACTACCTTCCATAATGACAAGGCTACAATCCATTGGAGTAACAAAGATATCGACAACATACTACCTTCCTTAATGACAAGGCTACCATCCATTGGAGTAACAAGAATATCGACAACAGACTACCTTCCATAATGACAAGGCTACCATCCATTGGAGTAACAAAAATCACAATGACATACTACCTTCCATAATGAGAAGCCTAGCATCCATTGGAGTAACAAAAAACTCGACAACGAACTACCTTCCATAATGACAAGGCAACCATTCATTTGAATTACAAAAATCTAGACAATAGACTACCTTCCATAATAACAAGGCTATTATCCATTGGAGTAACAAAAACATCGACAACAGAATACGTTCCATAATGACAAGGCTACAATCCATTGAAATAACAAAAATCTCGACAACAGACTACCATTTATAATGACAATGTTACCATCCATTGGAGTAACAAAAATCTCGACAACTAACTACCTTCCATAATGCCAAGGCTACCTTCCATTATAGTAACAAAAATCTCGTAAACAGACTACCTTCTAGAATGACAAGGCTACCATCCATTAGAGTAACAAAAATCTCGACAATAGACAACCTTCCATAATGATAATGCTACCATCCATTGGAGTAACAAATATATCGACAATAGACTACCTTCCATAATGACAAGGCTACCATCCAGTGGAGTAAAAAAAATATGAACAACAGACTACCTTCCATAGTGACAAGGCTACCATCCATTGGAGTGACAGAAATCACAACGACAGACTACCTTCCATAGTGACAAGGCTAGCATCCATTGGAGTAACAAAAATCTCAACAACACACTACCTTCCATAATGACAAGGCTACCATCAATTGGAATAACAAAAATCTCAACCACAGACTACCTTCCATAATGACAAGGCTACCATCCATTGGAGTAACAAAAACATCGACAACAGAATACGTTCCATAATGACAAGGTTACCATCCATTGGAGTAACAAGAATATCGACAACAAACTACCTTCCATAATGACAAGGCTACCATCCATTGGAGTAACAAAAATCTCGAAAAGAGACTACCTTCCATAATGACAAGGCTACCATCCAATGGAGTAACAAAAATCTCGACAACAGACAACCTTCCATAATGATAATGCTACCATCCATTGGAGTAACAAAAATCTCGACAATAGACTACCTTCCATAATGACAAGGCTACCATCCATGGGAGTAACAAAAATATGAACAACATACTACCTTCCATATTGACAAGGCTACCATCCATTGGAGTGACAGAAATCACAACGACATACTACCTTCCATAATCAAAACGCTAGCATCCATTAGAGTAACAAAAATCTCGACAACAGACAACCTTCCATAATGATAATGCTACCATCCATTGGAGTAACAAATATATCGACAATAGACTACCTTCCATAATGACAAGGCTACCATCCAGTGGAGTAAAAAAAATATGAACAACAGACTACCATCCATAGTGACAAGGCTACCATCCATTGGAGTGACAGAAATCACAACGACAGACTACCTTCCATAGTGACAAGGCTAGCATCCATTGGAGTAACAAAAATCTCAACAACACACTACCTTCCATAATGACAAGGCTACGATCCATTGGAATAACAAAAATCTCAACCACAGACTACCTTCCATAATGATAAGGCTACCATCCATTGGAGTAACAAAAACATCGACAACAGAATACGTTCCATAATGACAAGGCTACCATCCATTGGAGTAACAAGAATATCGACAACAAACTACCTTCCATAATGACAAGGCTACCATCCATTGGAGTAACAAAAATCTCGAAAACAGACTACCTTCCATAATGACAAGGCTACCATCCAATGGAGTAACAAAAATCTCGACAATAGATAACCTTCCATAATGATAATGCTACCATCCATTGGAGTAACAAAAATCTAGACAATAGACTACCTTCCATAATGACAAGGCTACCATCCATTGGAGTAACAAAAATATGAACAACAGACTACCTTCCATATTGACAAGGCTAGCATCCATTGGAGTGACAGAAATCACAACGACATACTACCTTCCATAATGACAACGCTAGCATCCATTGGAGTAACAAAAATCTCGACAACAGACTACCTTCCATAATGACAAGGCTACCATCCATTGGAATAACAAAAATCTCAACAACAGACTACCTTCCATAATGACAAGGCTACCATCCATTGGAGTAACAAAAACATCGACAACAAAATACGTTCCATAATGACAAGGCTACCATCCATTGGAGTAACAAGAATATCGACAACAAACTACCTTCCATAATGACAAGGCTACCATTCATTCTAGTAAAAAAAATCTCGACAATAGACTACCTTCCATAATGACAAGGTTGCCATCCATTGGAATAACAAAAATATTTACAACAGATTACCTTCCATAATGACAAGGTTACCATCCATTAGAGTAACAAAAATCTCGACAACAGACTTCATTCCATAATGACAAGGCTACCATCCGTTGGAGTAACGAAAATATAAACAAGAGACTACCTTCCATAATGACAAGGCTACCATCCATTGGAGTGAAAGAAATCCCAACGACAGACTACCTTCCATAATGACAAGGCTAGCATCCATTGGAGTAACAAGAATCTCGACAATAGACTACCTTCCATAATGACAAGGCTACCATCCATTGGAATAACAAAAATCTCGACAACATACTACCTTCCATAATGACAAGGCTACCATCCATTGGAGTAACAAAAACATCGACAATAGAATACGTTCGATAATGACAAGGCTACCATCCATTAGAGTAACAAATTTCTCGACAACAGACTACCATCCATAATGACAATGATACCATCCATTAGAGTAACAAAAATCTCGACAACAGACTACCTTCCAGAATGACAAGGCTACCATCCATTGGAGTAACAAAAATCTCGACAACAAACAACCTTCCATAATGATAATGCTACCATCATTGGAGTAACAAATATATCAACAATAGACTACCTTCCATAATGACAAGGCTACCATCCATTGGAGTGATAGAAATCACAACGAAATACTACCTTCTATAATGAAAACGCTAGCATCCATTGGAGTAACAAAAATCTCGACAATAGACTACCTTCCATAATGTCAAGGCTACCATCCATTGGAATAACAAAAATCTCAACAACAGACTACCTTCCATAATGACAAGGCTACCATCCATTAGAGTAACAAAAACATCGACAATAGAATACGTTCCATAATGACAAGGCTACCGTCCATTGGAGTAACAAGAATATCGACAACAAACTACCTTCCATAATGACAAGGCTACCATTCATTATAGTAAAAAAAATCTCGACAACAGACTACCTTCCATAATGACAAGGCTGCCATCCATTGGAATAACAAAAATATTTACAACAGATTACCTTCCATAATGACAAGGTTACCATCCATTAGAGTAACAAAAATCTCGACAACAGACTTCATTCCATAATGACAAGGCTACCATCCATTGGAGTAACAAAAATCTCGAAAACAGACTACCTTCCATAATGACAAGGCTACCATCCAATGGAGTAACAAAAATCTCGACAATAGATAACCTTCCATAATGATAATGCTACCATCCATTGGAGTAACAAAAATCTAGACAATAGACTACCTTCCATAATGACAAGGCTACCATCCATTGGAGTAACAAAACTATGAACAACAGACTACCTTCCATATTGACAAGGCTAGCATCCATTGGAGTGACAGAAATCACAACGACATACTACCTTCCATAATGACAACGCTAGCATCCATTGGAGTAACAAAAATCTCGACAACAGACTACCTTCCATAATGACAAGGCTACCATCCATTGGAATAACAAAAATCTCAACAACAGACTACCTTCCATAATGACAAGGCTACCATCCATTGGAGTAACAAAAACATCGACAACAAAATACGTTCCATAATGACAAGGCTACCATCCATTGGAGTAACAAGAATATCGACAACAAACTACCTTCCATAATGACAAGGCTACCATTTATTCTAGTAAAAAAAATCTCGACAATAGACTACCTTCCTTAATGACAAGGTTGCCATCCATTGGAATAACAAAAATATTTACAACAGATTACCTTCCATAATGACAAGGTTACCATCCATTAGAGTAACAAAAATATCGACAACAGACTTCATTCCATAATGACAAGGCTACCATCCGTTGGAGTAACGAAAATATAAACAAGAGACTACCTTCCATAATGACAAGGCTACCATCCATTGGAGTGACAGAAATCCCAACGACAGACTACCTTCCATAATGACAAGGCTAGCATCCATTGGAGTAACAAGAATCTCGACAATAGACTACCTTCCATAATGACAAGGCTACCATCCATTGGAATAACAAAAATCTCGACAACATACTACCTTCCATAATGACAAGGCTACCATCCATTGGAGTAACAAAAACATCGACAATAGAATACGTTCGATAATGACAAGGCTACCATCCATTAGAGTAACAAATTTCTCGACAACAGACTACCATCCATAATGACAATGATACCATCCATTGGAGTAACAAAAATCTCGACAACAGACTACCTTCCAGAATGACAAGGCTACCATCCATTGGAGTAACAAAAATCTCGACAACAAACAACCTTCCATAATGATAATGCTACCATCATTGGAGTAACAAATATATCAACAATAGACTACCTTCCATAATGACAAGGCTACCATCCATTGGAGTGATAGAAATCACAACGAAATACTACCTTCTATAATGAAAACGCTAGCATCCATTGGAGTAACAAAAATCTCGACAATAGACTACCTTCCATAATGACAAGGCTACCATCCATTGGAATAACAAAAATCTCAACAACAGACTACCTTCCATAATGACAAGGCTACCATCCATTGGAGTAACAAAAACATCGACAATAGAATACGTTCCATAATGACAAGGCTACCGTCCATTGGAGTAACAACAATATCGACAACAAACTACCTTCCATAATGACAAGGCTACCATTCATTATAGTAAAAAAAATCTCGACAACAGACTACCTTCCATAATGACAAGGCTGCCATCCATTTGAATAACAAAAATATTTACAACAGATTACCTTCCATAATGACAAGGTTACCATCCATTAGAGTAACAAAAATCTCGACAACAGACTTCATTCCATAATGACAAGGCTACCATCCTATGGAGTAACAAAAATATAAACAAGAGACTACCTTCCATAATGACAAGGCTACCATCCATTGGAGTGACAGAAATCACAACGACAGACTACCTTCCATAATGACAAGGCTAGCATCCATTGGAGTAACAAAAATCTCGACAATAGACTACCTTCCATAATGACAAGGCTACCATCCATTGGAATAACAAAAATCTCGACAACATACTACCTTCCATAATGACAAGGCTACCATCCATTGGAGTAACAAAAACATCGACAATAGAATACGTTCCATAATGACAAGGCTACCATCCATTAGAGTAACAAATTTCTCGACAAGAGACTACCATCCATAATGACAACGATACCATCCATTGGAGTAACAAAAATCTCGACAACAGACTACCTTCCAGAATGACAAGGCTACCATCCATTGGAGTAACAATAATCTCGACAACAGACAACCTTCCATAATGATAATGCTACCATCCATTGGAGTAACAAATATATCGACAAAAGACTACCTTCCATAATGATAAGGATACCATCCATTGGAGTAAAAAAAATATGAACAAGAGACTACTTTCCATAGTGACAAGGCTACCATCCATTGGAGTGACAGAAATCACAACGACAGACTACCTTCCATAATGACAAGGCTAGCATCCATTGGAGTAACAAAAATCTCAACAACACACTACCTTCCATAATGACAAAGCTACCATCCATTGGAATAACAAAAATCTCAACAACAGACTACCTTCCATAATGACAAGGCTACCATCCATTGGAGTAACAAAAACATCGACAAAAGAATACGTTCCATAATGACAAGGCTACCATCCATTGGAGTAACAAGAATATCGACAACAAACTACCTTCCATAATGACAAGGCTACCATCCATTGGAGTAAAAAAAATCTCGAAAACCAGTTACCTTCCATAATGACAAGGCTACCATCCAATGGAGTAACAAAAATCTCGATAACAGACAACCTTCCATAATGATAATGATACCATCCATTGGAGTAACAAAAATCTCGACAATAGACTACCTTCCATAATGACAAGTCTACCATCCATTGGAGTAAGAAAAATATGAACAACAGACTACCTTCCATATTGATAAGGCTACCATCCATTGGAGTGACAGAAATCACAACGACATACTACCTTCCATAATGATAATGCTTGCATCCATTGGAGTAACAAAAATCTCGACAATAGACTACCTTCCATAATGACAAGGCTACCAACCATTGGAATAACAAAAATCTCGAAAACAGACTACCTTCCGTAATGACAAGGCTACCATCCATTGGAGTAACAAAAATCTCGACAACAGACAACCTTCCATAATGATAACGATACCATCCATTGGAGTAACAAAAATCTCGAAAACAGACTAGCTTCTTTAATTCCAAGACTACCATTCATTCTAGTAAAAAAAATCTCGACAACAGACTACCTTCCATAATGACAAGGCTGCCATCCATTGGAATAACAAAAATCTTTACAACAGACTACCTTCCATAATGACAAGGTTACCATCCATTAGAGTAACAAAAATCTCGACAACAGACTTCATTCCATAATGACAAGGCTACCATCCGTTGGAGTAACGAAAATATAAACAAGAGACTACCTTCCATAATGACAAGGCTACCATCCATTGGAGTGACAGAAATCACAACGACAGACTACCTTCCATAATTACAAGGCTAGCATCCATTGGAGTAACAAAAATCTCAACAACACACTACCTTCCATAATGACAAGGCTACCATCCATTGGAATAACAAAAATCTCGACAACAGACTACCTTCCATAATAACAAGGCTACGATCCATTGGAGTAACAAAAACATCGACAACAAAATATGTTCCATAATGACAAGGCTGCCATCCATTAGAGTAAAAAAAATCTCGACAACAGACTACCATCCATAATGACAACGATACCATCCATTAGAGTAACAAAAATCTCGACAACAGACTACCTTCCATAATGACAAGGCTACAATCCATTGGAGTAACAAAGATATCGACAACACACTACCTTCCTTAATGACAAGGCTACCATCCATTGGAGTAACAAGAATATCGACAACAGACTACCTTCCATAATGGCAAGGCTACCATCCATTGGAGTAACAAAAATTACAACGACATACTACCTTCCAAAATGACAAGGCTAGCATCCATTGGAGTAACAAAAAACTCGACAACGGACTACCTTCCATAATGACAAGGCAACCATTCCTTTGAATAACAAAAATCTAGACAATAGACTACCTTCCATAATAACAAGGCTACTATCCGTTGGAGTAACAAAAACATCGACAATAGAATACGTTCCATAATGACAAGGCTACAATCCATTGGAATAACAAAAATCTCGACAACAGACTACCATCCATAATGACAACGTTACCATCCATTGGAGTAACAAAAATCTCGACAACAAACTACCTTCCATAATGCCAAGGCTACCTTCCATTATAGTAACAAAAATATCAAAAACAGACTACCTTCCAGACTGAAAAGGCTACCATCCATTGGAGTAACAAAAATCTCGACAACAGACAACCTTCCGTAATGATAATGCTACCATCCATTGGAGTGACAGAAATCACAATGACAAACTACCTTCCATAGTGACAAGGCTACCATCCATTGGAGTGACAGAAATCACAACGACAGACTACCTTCCATAATGACAAGGCTAGCATCCATTGGAATAACAAAAATCTCAACAACAGACTACCTTCCATAATGACAAGGCTACCATCCATTGGAGTAACAAAAACATCGACAACAGAATACGTTCCATAATGACAAGGCTACCATCCATTGGAGTAACAAGAATATCGACAACAAACTACCTTCCATAATGACAAGGCTACCATCCATTGGAGTAACAAAAATCTCGAAAACAGACTACCTTCCATAATGCAAAGGCTACCATCCAATGGAGTAACAAAAATCTCGACAACAGACAACCTTCCATAATGATAATGCTACCATCCATTGGAGTAACAAAAATCTCGACAATAGACTACCTTCCATAATGACAAGGCTACCATCCATTGGAGTAACAAAAATATGAACAACAGACTACCTTCCATATTAACAAGGCTACCATCCATTGGAGTGACATAAATCATAACGACATACTACCTTAGATAATGACAACGCTAGCATCCATTGGACTAACAAAAATCTCGACAATAGACTACCTTCCATAATGCCAAGGCTACCATCCATTGAAATAAAAAAAATCTCGAAAACAGACTACCTTCCGTAATGACAAGGCTACAATCCATTGGAATAACAAAAATCTCGACAACAGACTACCATCCATAATGACAACGTTACCATCCATTGGAGTAACAAAAATATCAACAACAAACTACCTTCCATAATGCCAAGGCTACCTTCCATTATAGTAACAAAAATCTCAAAAACAGACTACCTTCCAGACTGACAAGGCTACCATCCATTGGAGTAACAAAAATCTCGACAACAGACAACCTTCCATAATGATAATGCTACCATCCATTGGAGTGACAGAAATCACAATGACATACTACCTTCCATAGTGACAAGGCTACCATCCATTGGAGTGACAAAAATCACAACGACATACTACCTTCCATAATGACAAGGCTAGCATCCATTGGAATAACAAAAATCTCAACAACAGACTACCTTCCATAATGACAAGGCTACCATCGATTGGAGTAACAAAAACATCGACAACAGAATACGTTCCATAATGACAAGGCTACCATCCATTGGAATAACAAAAATCTCGACAATAGACTACCTTCCATAATGACAAGGCTACCATCCATTGGAATAAAAAAAATCTTGAAAACAGACTACCTTTCGTAATGACAAGGCTACTATCCATTGGAGTAACAAAAATTTCGACAACAGACAACCTTCCATAATGATAATGCTACCATCCATTGGAGTAACAAAAATCTCGAAAACAGACTACCTTCCGTAATGTCAAGGCTACCATTCATTCTAGTAAAAAAAAATCTCGACAACAGACTACCTTCCATAATGACAAGGCTGCCATCCATTGGAATAACAAAAATCTTTACAACAGACAACCTTCCATAATGACAACGTTATCATCCATTAGAGTAACAAAAATCTCGACAACAGACTTCATTCCATAATGACAAGGATACCATCCGTTGGAGTAACAAAAATATAAACAAGAGACTACCTTCCATAATGACAAGGCTACCATCCATTTGAATAACAAAAATATCGAAAACACACTACCTTCCATAATGACAAGGCTACCATTCATTGGAATGATAGAAATCAAAACGACATACTACCTACCATAATGACAAGGCTAACATCCATTGGAGTAACAAAAATATGAACAACAAACTACATTCCATAATGACAAGGCTACCATCCATTGGAGTAACAAAAATCTCGAAAACAGACTACCTTCCATAATGACAAGGCTACCATCCATTGGAGTAACAAAAATCTCGAAAACAGACTACCTTCCATAATGACAAGGCTACAATCCATTGGAATAACAAAAATCTCGACAACAGACTACCAACCATAATGACAACGTTACCATCCATTGGATTGACAAAAATCTCGACAACAAACTACCTTCCATAATGCCAAGGCTACCTTCCAATATAGTAACAAAAATCTCGAAAACAGACTACCTTCCAGAATGACAAGGCTACCATCCATTGGAGTAACAAAAATCTCGACAACAGACAACTTTCCATAATGATAATGCTATCATCCATTGAAGTAACAAATATATCGACAATAGACTACCTTCCATAATGACAAGGCTACCATCCATTAAAGTAAAAAAAAAAGAACAACAGACTACCTTCCATAGTGACAAGGCTACCATCCATTGGAGTGACAGAAATCACAACGACAGACTACCTTCCATAATGACAAGGCTAGCATCCATTGGAGTAACAAAAATCTCAAAAACACACTACCTTCCATAATGACAAGGCTACCATCCATTGGAATAACAAAAATCTCAACAACAGATTACCTTCCATAATGACAAGGCTACCATCCATTGGAGTAACAAAAACATCGACAACAAAATACGTTCCATAATGACAAGGCTACCATCCATTGGAGTAACAAGAATATCGACAACAAACTACCTTCCATAATGACAAGGCTACCATCCATTGGAGTAACAAAAATCTCGAAAACAGACTACCTTCCATAATGACAAGGCTACCATCCAATCGAGTAACAAAAATCTCGACAACAGACAACCTTCCATAATGATTATGCTACCATCCATTGGAGTAACAAAAATCTCGACAATAGAGTACCTTCCATAATGACAAGGCTACCATCCATTGGAGTATCAAAAATATGAACAACAAACTACCTTCCATAGTGACAAGGCTACCATCCATTAGAGTGACAGAAATCACAACGACATACTACATTCCATAATGACAATGCTAGCATCCATTGGAATAACAAAAATCTCGACAATAGACTACCTTCCATAATGACAAGGCTACCATCCATTGGAATAAAAAAAATCTCAAAAACAGACTATCTTCCGTAATGACAAGGCTACCATCCATTGGAGTAACAAAAATTTCAACAACAGACAACCTTCCATAATGATAATGCTACCATCCATTGGAGTAACAAAAATCTCGAAAACAGACTACCTTCCGTAATGACAAGGCTACCATTCATTCTAGTAAAAAAAAATCTCGACAACAGACTACCTTCCATAATGACAAGGCTGCCATCCATTGGAATAACAAAAATCTTTACAACAGACAACCTTCCATAATGACAACGTTATCATCCATTAGAGTAACAACAATCTCGACAACAGACTTCATTCCATAATGACAAGGATACCATCCGTTGGAGTAACAAAAATATAAACAAGAGACTACCTTCCATAATGACAAGGCTACCATCCATTTGAATAACAAAAATATCGAAAACACACTACCTTCCATAATGACAAGGCTACCATCCATTGGAATGATAGAAATCAAAACGACATACTACCTACCATAATGACAAGGCTAACATCCATTGGAGTAACAAAAATATGAACAACAAACTACATTCCATAATGACAAGGCTACCATCCATTGGAGTAACAAAAATCTCGAAAACAGACTACCTTCCATAATGACAAGGCTACCATCCATTGGAGTAACAAAAATCTCGAAAACAGACTACCTTCCATAATGACAAGGCTACAATCCATTGGAATAACAAAAATCTCGACAACAGACTACCAACCATAATGACAACGTTACCATCCATTGGATTGACAAAAATCTCGACAACAAACTACCTTCCATAATGCCAAGGCTACCTTCCAATATAGTAACAAAAATCTCGAAAACAGACTACCTTCCAGAATGACAAGGCTACCATCCATTGGAGTAACAAAAATCTCGACAACAGACAACTTTCCATAATGATAATGCTACCATCCATTAAAGTAACAAATATATCGACAATAGACTACCTTCCATAATGACAAGGCTACCATCCATTGGAGTAAAAAAAATATGAACAACAGACTACCTTCCATAGTGACAAGGCTACCATCCATTGGAGTGACAGAAATCACAACGACAGACTACCTTCCATAATGACAAGGCTAGCATCCATTGGAGTAACAAAAATCTCAAAAACACACTACCTTCCATAATGACAAGGCTACCATCCATTGGAATAACAAAAATCTCAACAACAGATTACCTTCCATAATGACAAGGCTACTATCCATTGGAGTAACAAAATCATCGACAACAGAATACCTTCCATAATGACAAGGCTACCATCCATTGGAGTAACAAGAATATCAACAACAAACTACCTTCCATAATGACAAGGCTACCATCCATTGGAGTAACAAAAATCTCGAAAACAGACTACCTTCCATAATGACAAGGCTAACATCCAATCGAGTAACAAAAATCTCGACAACAGACAACCTTCCATAATGATTATGCAACCATCCAGTGGAGTAACAAAAATCTCGACAATAGAGTACCTTCCATAATGACAAGGCTACCATCCATTGGAGTAACAAAAATATGAACAACAGACTACCTTCCATAGTAACAAGGCTACCATCCATTAGAGTGACAGAAATCACAACGACATACTACCTTCCATAATGACAACGCTAGCATCCATTGGAGTAACAAAAATATCGACAATAGACTACCTTCCATAATGACAAGGCTACCATCCATTGGAATAACAAAAATCTCGAAAATAGACTACCTTCCGTAATGACAAGGCTACCATCCATTGGAGTAACAAAAATCTCGACAACAGATAACCTTCCATAATGATAATGCTACCATCCATGGGAGTAACAAAAATCTCGAAAATAGACTACCTTCCGTAATGACAAGGCTACCATTCATTCTAGTAAAAAAATCTCGACAACAAACTACCTTCCATAATGACAAGGCTGCCATCCATTGGAGTAACAAAAATCTTTACAACAAACTACCTTCCATAATGACAAGGTTACCTTCCATTAGAGTAACAAAAATATCGACAACAGACTTCATTCCATAATGACAAGGCAACCATCCATTGGAGTAACGAAAATATAAACAAGAGATTACCTTCCATAATGACAAGGCTACCATCCATTGGAATAACAAAAATATCGAAAACACAATACCTTCCATAATGACGAGGCTACCATCCATTGGAGTGACAGAAATCAAAACGACATACTACCTACCATACTGACAAGGCTACCATCCATTGGAGTAACAAAAATATGAACAACAGACTACCTTCCATAATGACAAGGCTACCATCCATTAGAGTAACAAAAATCTCGAAAACAGACTACCTTCCATAATGACTAGGCTACCATCCATTGGAGTAACAAAAATATCGAAAACAGACTACTTTCCATAATGACAAGGCTACCATCCATTGGAGTAACAAAAATATCGAAAACATACTACTTTCCATAATGACAAGGCTACCATCCATTGGAGTAACAAAAATCTCGACAACAGATAACCTTCCATAATGATAATGCTACCATCCATTAGAGTAACAAAAATCTCGACAATAGACTACCTTATATAATGACGAGGCTACCATCCATTGGAGTAACAAAAATATGAACAACAGACTACCTTCCATAGTGACAAGGCTACCATCCATTGGAGTGACAGAAATCACAACGACATACTACCTTCCATAATGACAACGCTAGCATCAATTGGAGTAACAAAAATCTCGACAACAGACTAACTTCCATAATGACAAGGCTACCATTCATTGGAATAACAAAAATCTAGACAACAGACTACCTTCCATAATAACAAGGCTACTATCCATTGGAGTAACAAAAATCTCGAAAACAGACTACCTTCCATAATGACAAGGCTACCATCCAATAGAGTAACAAAAATCTCGACAACAGACAACCTTCCATAATGATAATGCTACCATCCATTGGAGTAACAAAAATCTCGACAATAGAGTACCTTCCATAATGAAAAGGCTACCATCCATTGGAGTAACAAAAATATGAACAACAGACTACCTTCCATAGTGACAAGGATACCATCCATTAGAGTGACAGAAATCACAACGAGATACTACCTTCCAAAATGACAACGCTAGCATCCATTGGAGTAACAAAAATCTCGACAATAGACTCCGTTCCATAATGACAAGGCTACCATCCATTGGAATAACAAAAATCTCGAAAATAGACTACCTTCCGTAATGACAAGGCTACCATCCATTGGAGTAACAAAAATCTCGACAACAGACAACCTTCCATAATGATTATGCAACCATCCAGTGGAGTAACAAAAATCTCGACAATAGAGTACCTTCCATAATGACAAGGCTACCATCCATTGGAGTAACAAAAATATGAACAACAGACTACCTTCCATAGTAACAAGGCTACCATCCATTAGAGTGACAGAAATCACAACGACATACTACCTTCCATAATGACAACGCTAGCATCCATTGGAGTAACAAAAATCTCGACAATAGACTACCTTCCATAATGACAAGGCTACCATCCATTGGAATACCAAAAATCTCGAAAATAGACTACCTTCCGTAATGACAAGGCTACCATCCATTGGAGTAACAAAAATCTCGACAACAGATAACCTTCCATAATGATAATGCTACCATCCATTGGAGTAACAAAAATCTCGAAAATAGACTACCTTCCGTAATGACAAGGCTACCATTCATTCTAGTAAAAAAATCTCGACAACAAACTACCTTCCATAATGACAAGGCTGCCATCCATTGGAGTAACAAAAATCTTTACAACAAACTACCTTCCATAATGACAAGGTTACCTTCCATTAGAGTAACAAAAATATCGACAACAGACTTCATTCCATAATGACAAGGCAACCATCCATTGGAGTAACGAAAATATAAACAAGAGATTACCTTCCATAATGACAAGGCTACCATCCATTGGAATAACAAAAATATCGAAAACACAATACCTTCCATAATGACGAGGCTACCATCCATTGGAGTGACAGAAATCAAAATGACATACTACCTACCATACTGACAAGGCTACCATCCATTGGAGTAACAAAAATATGAACAACAGACTACCTTCCATAATGACAAGGCTACCATCCATTAGAGTAACAAAAATCTCGAAAACAGACTACCTTCCATAATGACTAGGCTACCATCCATTGGAGTAACAAAAATATCGAAAACAGACTACTTTCCATAATGACAAGGCTACCATCCATTGGAGTAACAAAAATATCGAAAACATACTACTTTCCATAATGACAAGGCTACCATCCATTGGAGTAACAAAAATCTCGACAACAGATAACCTTCCATAATGATAATGCTACCATCCATTAGAGTAACAAAAATCTCGACAATAGACTACCTTATATAATGACGAGGCTACCATCCATTGGAGTAACAAAAATATGAACAACAGACTACCTTCCATAGTGACAAGGCTACCATCCATTGGAGTGACAAAAATCACAACGACATACTACCTTCCATAATGACAACGCTAGCATCAATTGGAGTAACAAAAATCTCGACAACAGACTAACTTCCATAATGACAAGGCTACCATTCATTGGAATAACAAAAATCTAGACAACAGACTACCTTCCATAATAACAAGGCTACTATCCATTGGAGTAACAAAAATCTCGAAAACAGACTACCTTCCATAATGACAAGGCTACCATCCAATAGAGTAACAAAAATCTCGACAACAGACAACCTTCCATAATGATAATGCTACCATCCATTGGAGTAACAAAAATCTCGACAATAGAGTACCTTCCATAATGAAAAGGCTACCATCCATTGGAGTAACAAAAATATGAACAACAGACTACCTTCCATAGTGACAAGGATACCATCCATTAGAGTGACAGAAATCACAACGAGATACTACCTTCCAAAATGACAACGCTAGCATCCATTGGAGTAACAAAAATCTCGACAATAGACTCCCTTCCATAATGACAAGGCTACCATCCATTGGAATAACAAAAATCTCGAAAATAGACTACCTTCCGTAATGACAAGGCTACCATCCATTGGAGTAACAAAAATCTCGACAACAGACAACCTTCCATAATGATTATGCAACCATCCAGTGGAGTAACAAAAATCTCGACAATAGAGTACCTTCCATAATGACAAGGCTACCATCCATTGGAGTAACAAAAATATGAACAACAGACTACCTTCCATAGTAACAAGGCTACCATCCATTAGAGTGACAGAAATCACAACGACATACTACCTTCCATAATGACAACGCTAGCATCCATTGGAGTAACAAAAATCTCGACAATAGACTACCTTCCATAATGACAAGGCTACCATCCATTGGAATAACAAAAATCTCGAAAATAGACTACCTTCCGTAATGACAAGGCTACCATCCATTGGAGTAACAAAAATCTCGACAACAGATAACCTTCCATAATGATAATGCTACCATCCATTGGAGTAACAAAAATCTCGAAAATAGACTACCTTCCGTAATGACAAGGCTACCATTCATTCTAGTAAAAAAATCTCGACAACAAACTACCTTCCATAATGACAAGGCTGCCATCCATTGGAGTAACAAAAATCTTTACAACAAACTACCTTCCATAATGACAAGGTTACCTTCCATTAGAGTAACAAAAATATCGACAACAGACTTCATTCCATAATGACAAGGCAACCATCCATTGGAGTAACGAAAATATAAACAAGAGATTACCTTCCATAATGACAAGGCTACCATCCATTGGAATAACAAAAATATCGAAAACACAATACCTTCCATAATGACGAGGCTACCATCCATTGGAGTGACAGAAATCAAAATGACATACTACCTACCATACTGACAAGGCTACCATCCATTGGAGTAACAAAAATATGAACAACAGACTACCTTCCATAATGACAAGGCTACCATCCATTAGAGTAACAAAAATCTCGAAAACAGACTACCTTCCATAATGACTAGGCTACCATCCATTGGAGTAACAAAAATATCGAAAACAGACTACTTTCCATAATGACAAGGCTACCATCCATTGGAGTAACAAAAATATCGAAAACATACTACTTTCCATAATGACAAGGCTACCATCCATTGGAGTAACAAAAATCTCGACAACAGATAACCTTCCATAATGATAATGCTACCATCCATTAGAGTAACAAAAATCTCGACAATAGACTACCTTATATAATGACGAGGCTACCATCCATTGGAGTAACAAAAATATGAACAACAGACTACCTTCCATAGTGACAAGGCTACCATCCATTGGAGTGACAGAAATCACAACGACATACTACCTTCCATAATGACAACGCTAGCATCAATTGGAGTAACAAAAATCTCGACAACAGACTAACTTCCATAATGACAAGGCTACCATTCATTGGAATAACAAAAATCTAGACAACAGACTACCTTCCATAATAACAAGGCTACTATCCATTGGAGTAACAAAAATCTCGAAAACAGACTACCTTCCATAATGACAAGGCTACCATCCAATAGAGTAACAAAAATCTCGACAACAGACAACCTTCCATAATGATAATGCTACCATCCATTGGAGTAACAAAAATCTCGACAATAGAGTACCTTCCATAATGAAAAGGCTACCATCCATTGGAGTAACAAAAATATGAACAACAGACTACCTTCCATAGTGACAAGGATACCATCCATTAGAGTGACAGAAATCACAACGAGATACTACCTTCCAAAATGACAACGCTAGCATCCATTGGAGTAACAAAAATCTCGACAATAGACTCCGTTCCATAATGACAAGGCTACCATCCATTGGAATAACAAAAATCTCGAAAATAGACTACCTTCCGTAATGACAAGGCTACCATCCATTGGAGTAACAAAAATCTCGACAACAGACAACCTTCCATAATGATTATGCAACCATCCAGTGGAGTAACAAAAATCTCGACAATAGAGTACCTTCCATAATGACAAGGCTACCATCCATTGGAGTAACAAAAATATGAACAACAGACTACCTTCCATAGTAACAAGGCTACCATCCATTAGAGTGACAGAAATCACAACGACATACTACCTTCCATAATGACAACGCTAGCATCCATTGGAGTACCAAAAATCTCGACAATAGACTACCTTCCATAATGACAAGGCTACCATCCATTGGAATAACAAAAATCTCGAAAATAGACTACCTTCCGTAATGACAAGGCTACCATCCATTGGAGTAACAAAAATCTCGACAACAGATAACCTTCCATAATGATAATGCTACCATCCATTGGAGTAACAAAAATCTCGAAAATAGACTACCTTCCGTAATGACAAGGCTACCATTCATTCTAGTAAAAAAATCTCGACAACAAACTACCTTCCATAATGACAAGGCTGCCATCCATTGGAGTAACAAAAATCTTTACAACAAACTACCTTCCATAATGACAAGGTTACCTTCCATTAGAGTAACAAAAATATCGACAACAGACTTCATTCCATAATGACAAGGCAACCATCCATTGGAGTAACGAAAATATAAACAAGAGATTACCTTCCATAATGACAAGGCTACCATCCATTGGAATAACAAAAATATCGAAAACATAATACCTTCCATAATGACGAGGCTACCATCCATTGGAGTGACAGAAATCAAAACGACATACTACCTACCATACTGACAAGGCTACCATCCATTGGAGTAACAAAAATATGAACAACAGACTACCTTCCATAATGACAAGGCTACCATCCATTAGAGTAACAAAAATCTCGAAAACAGACTACCTTCCATAATGACTAGGCTACCATCCATTGGAGTAACAAAAATATCGAAAACAGACTACTTTCCATAATGACAAGGCTACCATCCATTGGAGTAACAAAAATATCGAAAACATACTACTTTCCATAATGACAAGGCTACCATCCATTGGAGTAACAAAAATCTCGACAACAGATAACCTTCCATAATGATAATGCTACCATCCATTAGAGTAACAAAAATCTCGACAATAAACTACCTTATATAATGACGAGGCTACCATCCATTGGAGTAACAAAAATATGAACAACAGACTACCTTCCATAGTGACAAGGCTACCATCCATTGGAGTGACAGAAATCACAACGACATACTACCTTCCATAATGACAACGCTAGCATCAATTGGAGTAACAAAAATCTCGACAACAGACTAACTTCCATAATGACAAGGCTACCATTCATTGGAATAACAAAAATCTAGACAACAGACTACCTTCCATAATAACAAGGCTACTATCCATTGGAGTAACAAAAATCTCGAAAACAGACTACCTTCCATAATGACAAGGCTACCATCCAATAGAGTAACAAAAATCTCGACAACAGACAACCTTCCATAATGATAATGCTACCATCCATTGGAGTAACAAAAATCTCGACAATAGAGTACCTTCCATAATGAAAAGGCTACCATCCATTGGAGTAACAAAAATATGAACAACAGACTACCTTCCATAGTGACAAGGATACCATCCATTAGAGTGACAGAAATCACAACGAGATACTACCTTCCAAAATGACAACGCTAGCATCCATTGGAGTAACAAAAATCTCGACAATAGACTCCGTTCCATAATGACAAGGCTACCATCCATTGGAATAACAAAAATCTCGAAAATAGACTACCTTCCGTAATGACAAGGCTACCATCCATTGGAGTAACAAAAATCTCGACAACAGACAACCTTCCATAATGATAATGCCACCATCCATTGGAGTAACAAAAATCTCGAAAATAGACTACCTTCCGTAATGACAAGGCTACCATTCATTCTAGTAAAAAAAATCTCGACAACAGACTACCTTCCGTAATGATAAGGCTGCCATCCATTGGAGTAACAAAAATCTTTACAACAGACTACCTTCCATAATGACAAGGTTACCATCCATTAGAGTAACAAAAATCTCGACAACAGACTTCATTCCATAATGACAAGGCTACCATCCGTTAGAGTAACGAAAATATAAACAAGAGACTACCTTCCATAATGACAAGGCTACCATCCATTGGAATAACAAAAATTTCGAAAACACACTACCTTCCATAATGACACGGCTACCATCCATTGGAGTGACAGAAATCAAAACGACATACTACCTACCATAATGAAAATGCTACCATCCATTGGAGTAACAAAAATATGAACAACAGACTACCTTCCATAATGACAAGGCTACCATCCATTGGAGTAACAAAAATCTCGAAAATAGACTACCTTCCATAATGACAAGGCTACCATCCATTGGAGTAACAAAAATATCGAAAACAGACTACCTTCCATAATGACAACACTACCATCCATTGGAGTAACAAATATCTCGACAACAGATAACCTTCCATAATGATAATGCTACCATCCATTGGAGTAACAAAAATTTCGACAATAGACTACCTTATATAATGACAAGGCTACCATCCATTGCAGTAACAAAAATATGAACAACAGACTACCTTCCATATTGACAAGGCTACCATCCATTGGAGTGACAGAAATCACAAGGACATACTACCTTCCATAATGACAACGCTAGCATAAATTGGAGTAACAAAAATCTCGACAACAGACTACCTTCCATAATAACAAGGCTACTATCCATTGGAGTAACAAAAATCTCGAAAACAGACTACCTTCCATAATGACAAGGCTACCATCCAATGGAGTAACAAAAATCTCGACAACAGACAACCTTCCATAATTATAATGCTTCCATCCATTGGAGTAACAAAAATCTCGACAATAGGGTACCTTCCATAATGACAAGGCTACCATCCATTGGAGTAACAAAAATATGAACAACAGACTACCTTCCATAGTGACAAGGATACCATCCATTAGAGTGACAGAAATCACAACGAGATACTACCTTCCAAAATGACAACGCTAGCATCCATTGGAGTAACAAAAATCTCGATAATAGACTACCTTCCATAATGACAAGGCTACCATCCATTGGAATAACAAAAATCTCGAAAATAGACTACCTTCCGTAATGACAAGGCTACCATCCATTGGTGTAACAAAAATCTCGACAACAGACAACCTTCCATAATGATAATGCTACCATCCATTGGAGTAACAAAAATCTCGAAAATAGACTACCTTCCGTAATGACAAGGCTACCATTCATTCTAGTAAAAAAAATCTCGACAACAAACTACCTTCCATAATGACAAGGCTTCCATCCATTGGAGTAACAAAAATCTTTACAACAGACTACCTTCCATAATGACAAGGTTACCATCCATTAGAGTAACAAAAATCTCGACAACAGACTTCATTCCATAATGACAAGGCTACCATCCATTGGAGTAACTAAAATATAAATAAGAGATTACCTTCCATAATAACAAGGCTACCATCCATTGGAATAACCAAAATATCGAAAACACACTACCTTCCATAATGACGAGGCTACCATCCATTGGAGTGACAGAAATCAAAACGACATACTACCTACCATACTGATAAGGCTACCATCCATTGGAGTAACAAAAATATGACCAACAGACTACCTTCCATAATGACAAGGCTACCATCCATTAGAGTAACAAAAATCTCGAAAACAGACTACCTTCCATAATGACAAGGCTACCATCCATTGGAGTAACAAAAATATCGAAAACAGACTACTTTCCATAATGACAAGGCTACCATCCATTGGAGTAACAAAAATCTCGACAACAGATAACCTTCCATAATGATAATGCTACCATCCATTGGAGTAACAAAAATCTCGACAATAGAGTACCTTATATAATGACGAGGCTACCATCCATTGGAGTAACAAAAATATGAACAACAGACTACCTTCCATAGTGACAAGGCTACCATCCATTGGAGTGACATAAATCACAACGACATACTACCTTCCATAATGACAACGCTAGCATCAATTGGAGTAACAAAAATCTCGACAACAGACTAACTTCCATAATGACAAGGCTACCATTCATTGGAATAACAAAAATCTAGACAACAGACTACCTTCCATAATAACAAGGCTACTATCCATTGGAGTAACAAAAATCTCGAAAACAGACTACCTTCCATAATGACAAGGCTACCATCCAATGGAGTAACAAAAATCTCGACAACAGACAACCTTCCATAATGATAATGCTACCACCATTGGAGTAACAAAAATCTCGACAATAGAGTACCTTCCATAATGACAAGGCTACCATCCATTGGAGTAACAAAAATATGAACAACAGACTACCTTCCATAGTGACAAGGATACCATCCATTAGAGTGACAGAAATCACAACGAGATACTACCTTCCAAAATGACAACGCTAGCATCCATTGGAGTAACAAAAATCTCGACAATAGACTACCTTCCATAATGACAAGGCTACCATCCATTGGAATAACAAAAATCTCGAAAATAGACTACCTTCCGTAATGACAAGGCTACCATCCATTGGAGTAACAAAAATCTCGACAACAGACAACCTTCCATAATGATAATGCTACCATCCATTGGAGTAACAAAAATCTCGAAAATAGACTACCTTCCGTAATGACTAGGCTACCATTCATTCTAGTAAAAAAAATCTCGACAACATACTACCTTCCGTAATGATAAGGCTGCCATCCATTTGAGTAACAAAAATCTTTACAACAGACTACCTTCCATATTGACAAGGTTACCATCCATTAGAGTAACAAAAATCTTGACAACAGACTTCATTCCATAATGACAAGGCTACCATCCGTTAGAGTAACGAAAATATAAACAAGAGACTACCTTCCATAATGACAAGGCTACCATCCATTGGAATAACAAAAATGTCGAAAACACACTACCTTCCATAATGACAAGGCTACCATCCATTGGAGTGACAGAAATCAAAACGACATACTACCTACCATAATGAAAAGGCTACCATCCTTTAGAGTAACAAAAATATGAACAACAGACTACCTTCCATAATGACAAGGCTACCATCCATTGGAGTAACAAAAATCTCGAAAATAGACTACCTTCCATAATGACAAGGCTACCATCCATTGGAATAACAAAAATATCGAAAACAGACTACCTTCCATAATGACAAGACTACCATCCATGGGAGTAACAAAAATCTCGACAACAGACAACCTTCCATATTGATAATGCTACCATCCATTGGAGTAACAAAAATCTCGACAATAGACTACCTTATATAATGACAAGGCTACCATCCATTGGAGTAACAAAAATATGAACAACAGACTACCTTCCATAGTGGCAAGGCTAGCATCCATTGGAGTGACAAAAATCACAACGACATACTACCTTCCATAATGACAACGCTAGCATCAATTGGAGTAACAAAACTCTCGACAACAGACTAACTTCCATAATGACAAGGCTACCATTCATTGGAATAACAAAAATCTAGACAACAGACTACCTTCCATAATGACAAGGCTACAATCCATTGGAGTAACAAAGATATCGACAACATACTTCCTTCCTTAATGACAAGGCTACCATCCATTGGAGTAACAAGAATATCGACAACAGACTACCTACCATAATGACAAGGCTACCATCCATTGGAGTAACAAAAATCTCGAAAATAGACTACCTTCCATAATGACAAGGCTACCATCCATTGGAGTAACAAAAATCTCGAAAACAGACTACCTTCCATAATGACAACGCTACCATCCAAAGGAGTAACAAAAATTTCGACAACAGACAACCTTCCATAATGATAATGCTACCATCCATTGGAGTAACAAAAATTTCGACAATAGACTACCTTCCATAATTACAAGGCTAAGATCCATTGGAGTAACAAAAATTTGAACAACAGACTACCTTCCATAGTGACAAGGCTACCATGCATTGGAGTGACAGAAAACACAATGACATACTACCTTCCATAATTACAGCGCTAGCATCTATTGGAGTAACAAAAATCTCGACAATAGACTACCTTCCATAATGCCATGGCTACCTTCCATTATAGTAAATAAAATCTCGAAAACAGACTACCTTCCAGAATGACAAGGCTACCATCCATTGGAGTAACAAAAATCTCGACAACAGACAACCTTCCATAATGATAATGCTACCATCCATTGAAGTAACAAATATATCGACAATAGACTACCTTCTATAATGACAAGGCTACCATCCATTGGAGTAAAAAAAATATGAACAACAGACTACCTTCCATAGTGACAAGGCTACCATCCATTGGATTGACAAAAATCACAACGATAGACTACCTTCCATAATGACAAGGCTAGCATCCATTGGAGTAACAAAAATCTCAACAACACACTACCTTCCATAATGACAAGGCTACCATCCATTGGAATAACAAAAATCTCAACAACAGACTACCTTCCATAATGACAAGGCTACCATCCATTGGAGTAACAAAAACATCGACAACAGAATACGTTCCATAATGACAAGGCTACCATCCATTAGAGTAACATGAATATAGACAACAAACTACCTTCCATAATGACAAGGCTACAATCCATTGGAGTAACAAAAATCTCGAAAACAGACTACCTTCCATAATGACAAGGCTACCATCCAATGGAGTAACAAAAATCTCGACAACAGACAACCTTCCATAATGATAATGCTACCATCCATTGGAGTAACAAAAATCTCGACATAAGAGTACCTTCCATAGTGACAAGGCTACCATCCATTAGAGTGACAGAAATCACAACGACATACTACCTTCCATAATGATAACGCTAGCATCCATTGGAGTAACAAAAATCTCGACAATAGACTACATTCCATAATGACAAGGCTACCATCCATTGGAATAAAAAAAATATCAAAAGTAGACTACCTTCCGTAATGACAAGGCTACCATCCATTGTAGTAACAAAAATCTCGACAATAGACAACCTTCCATAATGATAATGCTACCATCCATTGGAGTAACAAAAATCTCGAAAATAGACTACCTTCCGTAATGACAAGGCTACCATTCATTCTAGTAAAAAAACTCTCGACAACAGACTACCTTCCTTAATGACGAGGTTACCATCCATTAGAGTAACAAAAATCTCGACAACAGACTTTATTCCATAATGACAAGGCTACCATCCGTTGGAGTAACGAAAATATAAACAAGAGACTACCTTCCATAATGACAAGGCTACCATCCATTGGAGTAACAAAAATATCAAAAACACACTACCTTCCATAATAACAAGGCTACCATCCATTGGAGTGACAGAAATCAAAACGACATACTACCTACCATAATGAAAATGCTACCATCCATTGGAGTAACAAAAATATGAACAACAGACTACCTTCCATAATGACAAGGCTACCATCCATTGGAGTAACAAAAATCTCGAAAACAGACTACCTTCCATAATGACAAGGCTACCATCCATTGGAGTAAAAAAAATATCGAAATACGACTACCTTCCATAATGACAAGACTAACATCCATTGGAGTAACAAATATCTCGACAACAGACAACCTTCCATAATGACAAGGCTACCATCCATTGGAGTAACCAAAATCTCGACAATAGACTACCTTAAAAAATGACAAGGCTACCATCCATTGGAGTAACAAAAATATGAACAACAGACTACCTTCCATAGTGACAAGGCTACCATCCATTGGAGTGACAGAAATCACAACGACATACTACCTTCCATAATGACAACGCTAGCATCAATTGGAGTAACAAAAATCTCGACAACAGACTAACCTCCATAATGACAAGGCTACCATCCATTGGAATAACAAAAATCTAGACAACAGACTACCTTCCATAATGACAAGGCTACAATCCATTGGAGTAACAAACATATCGACAACATACTACCTTCCTTAATGACAAGGCTACCATCCATTGGAGTAACAAGAATATCGACAACAGACTACCTACCATAATGACAAGGCTACCATCCATTGGAGTAACAAAAATCTCGAAAACAGACTACCTTCCATAAGGACATGGCTACCATCCATTGGAGTAACAGAAATCTTGAAAACAGACTACCTTCCGTAATGACAAGGCTACTATCCATTGGAGTAACAAAAATCACAACGAAATACTACATTCCATAATGACAAGGCTAGCATCCATTGGAGTAACAAAAAACTCGACAACAGACTACCTTCCATAATGACAAGGCTACCATTCATTAGAATAACAAAAATCTAGACAACAGACTACCTTCCATAATAACAAGGCTACTATCCATTGGAGTAACAAAAACATCGACAACAAAATACATTCCATAATGACAAGGCTACAATCCATTGGAATAACAAAAATCTCGACAACAGACTACCATTCATAATGACAATGATACCATCCATTGGAGTAACAAAAATCTCGACAACAGACTACCTTCCTTAATGCCAAGGCTACCATCCATTGTAGAAACAAAAATCTCGAAAACAGACTACCTTCCAGAATGACAAGGCTACCATCCATTGGAGTAACAAAAATCTCGACAATAGACAACCTTCCATAATGATAATGCTACCATCCATTGGAGTAACAAATATATCGACAATAGACTACCTTCCATATTGACAAGGCTACCATCCATTGGAGTAAAAGAAATATGAAAAACAGACTACCTTCAATAGTGACAAGGCTACCATCCATTGTAGTGACAAAAATCACAACGACAAACTACCTTCCATAATGACAAGGCTAGCATCCATTTGAGTAACAAAAATATCAACAACACACTACCTTCCATAATGACAAGGCTACCATCCATTGGAATAACAAAAATCTCGACAACAGACTACCTTCCATAATGACAAGGCTACCATCCATTGCAGTAACAAAAACATAGACAACAAACTATGTTCCATAATGACAAGGCTACTATCCATTGGAGTAACAAAATTCTCGACAATAGACTACCATCCATAATGACAACGATACCATCCATTTGAGTAACAAAAATCTCGAAAATAGACTACCTTCCATAATGACAAGGCTACCATCCATTGGAGTAACAAAAATATCAAAAACAAACTACCTTCCATAATGACAAGACTACCATCCATTGGAGTAACAAAAATCTCGACAATAAACAAACTTCCATAATGATAATGCTACCATCCATTGGAGTAACAAAAATCTCGACAATATACTATCTTCTATAATGACAAGGATACCATCCATTGGAGTAACAAAAATATGAACAACAGACTACCTTCCATAGTGACAAGGCTACCATCCATTGGAGTGACAGAAGACAAAACGACATACTACCTTCCATAATGACAAGGCTAGCATCCATTGGAGTAACAAAAATCTCGACAACAGACTACCTTCCATAATGACAAGGCTACCATTCATTGGAATAACAAAAATCTAGACAACAGACTACCTTCCATAATAACAAGGATACTATCCATTGGAGTAACAAAAATCACAACGACATACTACCTTCCATAATGACAAGGCTAGCATCCATTGGAGTAACAAAAAACTCGACAAAAGACTACCTTCCATAATGACAAGGCTACCATTCATTGGAATAACAAAAATCTAGACAATAGACTACCTTCCATAATAACAAGGCTATTATCCATTGGAGAAACAAAAACATCGACAACAAAATACGTTCCATAATGACAAGGCTACAATCCATTGGAATAACAAAAATCTCGACAACAGACTACCATCCATAATGACAACGATACCATCCATTGGAGTAACAAAAATCTCAACAACAAACTACCTTCCATAATGCCAAGGCTACCATCCATTGTAGTAACAAAAATCTCGAAAACAGACTACCTTCCAGAATGACAAAGCTACCATCCATTGGAGTAACAAAAATCTCAACAACAGACAACCTTCCATAATGATATTGCTACCATCCATTGGAGTAACCAATATATCGACAAAAGACTCTCTTCCATAATGAAAAGGCTACCATCCGTTGGAGTAAAAAAATATGAACAACATACTACCTTCCAAAGTGACAAGGCTACCATCCATTGGAGTGACAGAAATCACAACGACAGACTACCTTCCATAATGACAAGGCTAGCAATCATTGGAGTAACAAAAATCACACCAACACACTACCTTCCATAATGACAAGGCTACCATCCATTGGAATAACAAAAATCTCGACAACAAACTACCTTCCATAATGACAAGGCTACCATCCATTGGAGTAACAAAAGCATCGACAACAGACTACGTTCCATAATGACAATGCTACCATCCATTGGAGTAACAAAATTCTCGACAACAGACTACCATCCATAAGGACAACGATACCATCCGTTGGAGTAACAAAAATCTCGACAACAGACTACCTTCCATAATGACAAGGCTACAATCCATTGGAGTAACAAAGATATCTACAGCATACTACCTTCCATAATGACAAGGCTACCATCCATTGGAGTAACAAGAATATCGACAATAGACTACCTTCCATAATGATAATGCTACCATCCATTAGAGTAATAAAAATCTCGACAACAGACTACCTTCCATAATGACAAGGCTACCATGCATTGGAGTAACAAAAATATCTACAATAGACTATGTTCCATAATGACAAGGCTACAATCCATTGTAGTAACCAAAATCTCGACAATAGACTACCTTCCATAATGACAAGGCTACCATCCATTGGAGTAACAAAAATATGAACAAGAGACTACCTTCCATAATGACAAGGCTACCATCCATTGGAGTGACATAAATCACAACAACAGACTACCTTCCATAATGACAAGGCTAGCATCCATTGGAGTAACAAAAATCTCGACAACAGACTACCTTCGATAATGACAAGGCTACAATCCATTAGAGTAACAAAGATATCGACAACATACTACCTTCCATAATGACAATGCTAGCATCCATTGGAGTAACAAAAATATCGACAACAAACTACCTTCCATAATGACAAGGCTACCATTCATTAGTGTAACAAAAATCTCGAATATAGACTTCCTTCGATAATGACAAAGCTACCATCCATTGGACTAACAAAAAAATGAACAATAGACTACCTTCCAAAGTAACAAGGCTACCATCCACTGGAGTGACATAAATCACAATGACAGACTACCTTCCATAATGATAAGACTAGCATCCATTGGAGTAACAAAAATCTCGACAACAAACTACCTTCCATAATGCCAAGGCTACCATCCATTGTAGTAACAAAAATCTCCAAAATAGACTACCTTCCAGAATGACAAAGCTACCATCCATTGGAGTAACAAAAATTTCGACAACAGAAACCTTCCATAATGATAATACTACCATCCATTGGATTAACCAAAATATCGACAATAGACTACCTTCCATAATGACAAGGCTAACATCCAATGGAGTAACAAAAATCTCGACAACAGACTACCTTCCATAATGACAAGGCTACCATCCATTGCAGTAACAAAAACATAGACAACAAACTACCTTCCATAATGACAAGGCTACCATCCATTGGAGTAACAAAAATATGAACAACAAACTACCTTCCATAGTGACAAGGCTACCATCCATTAGAGTGACAGAAATCACAACGACATACTACCTTCCATAATGACAACGCTAGCTTCCATTGGAGTAACAAAAATCTCAACAATACACTACCTTCCATAATGACAAGGCTACCATCCATTGGACTGACAGAAGTCACAACGATAGACTACCTTCCATAATGACAAGGCTACCATCCATTGGAGTAACAAAAATCTCGACAATAGACAACCTTCCATTATGACAAGGCTATCATCCATTGGAGTAACAAAAATATCGACAATAGACTACCTTCCAGAATGACAAGGCTATCATCCATTAGAGTAACAAAA
The DNA here is from genome assembly GCA_948472305.1 of Vicia faba. Taxonomy (NCBI): domain Eukaryota; kingdom Viridiplantae; phylum Streptophyta; class Magnoliopsida; order Fabales; family Fabaceae; genus Vicia; species Vicia faba. Next base: position 654,609,648 of record OX451741.1, read on the forward strand.
ATTTCGACAACAGACTACCTTCCATAGTGACAAGGCTACCATCCATTGGAGTGACATAAATCACAACGACAGACTACCTTCCATAATGACAAGGCTAGCATCCATTGGAATAACAAAAATCTCGACAATAAACTACCTTCCATAATGACAAGGCTACCATCCATTGGAGTAACAAAAATATGAACATACCTTCCATAGTGACAAGGCTACCATCCATTGGAGTAAAAAAAATCTCGACAATAGACTACCTTCCATAATGACAAGGCTACCATCCATTGGAGTAACAAAAATCTGAACAACATACTACGTTCCATAGTGACAAGGCTACCATCCATTGAAGTGATAGATATCACAACGACAGACTACCTTCTAGAATGACAAGGATAGCATCCATTGAAGTAACAAAAATCTCGCAACAGACTACCTTAAATAATGACAAGGCTACAATCCATTGGAGTAACAAAAATCTCGACAATAGACAACTTTCCATAATGACAAGGCTACCATCCATTGGAGTAAAAAAAATCTCAAAAACAGACTACCTTCCATAATGACAAGGATACCATCCATTGGAATAACAAAAATATCGACAACAGAGTACCTTCCATAATGACAAGGTTACCATCCATTGGAATAACAAAAATATCGACAACAAACTACCTTCCATAATGACAAGGCTACCATCCATTGGAGTAAAAAAAATCTCAAAAACAGACTACCTTCCATAATGACAAGGATACCATCCATTGGAGTAACAAAAATCTGAACAACAGACTACCTTCCATAGTGACAAGGCTACCATCCATTGGAGTGACAAAAATCACAATGACTGACTACCTTCTAGAATGACAAGGCTAGCATCCATTGGAGTAACAAAAATCTCGACAACAGACTACCTTCCATAATGACAAGGCTACCATCCATTGGAGTAACAAAAATCTAGTTAACAAACTACCTTCCATAATGACAAGGCTACCATGCATTGGAGTAACAAAAAAATCTACAATAGACTATGTTCCATAATGACAAGGCTACCATCCATTATAGTAACCAAAATATCGATAACAAAATACCTTCCATAATGTTAAGGCTACCATCCATTATTGTAAATAAAATCCCGACAATAGACAACCTTCCATAATCACAAGGCTACCATCCATTGGAGTAACAAAAATCTCGACAATAGATTACCTTCCATAATGACAAGGCTACCATCCATTGAAGTAACAAAAATATGAACAACAAACTACCTTCCATAATGACAAGGCTAGCATCCATTGGAGTAACAAAAATCTCTACAACAAACTACCTTCCATAATGACGTGGCTACCATCCATTGAAGTAACAAAAATCTCGACCACGGACTACATTCCATAATGACAAGGCTAGCATCCATTGGAGTAACAAAAATATCGACAATAGACTACCTTCCATAATGACAAGGCTACCATCCATTGGAATATCAATAATCTCTACAAAAAACTACCAACCATAATTACACTGATACCATCCATTGGAGTAACAAAAACATCGACATCAGACTACGTTCCATAATGAGAAGGCTACAATCAATTGGAATAACAAAAATCTCAAAATCAGACTACCATCTGTAATGAGAACGACACCATCCATTGGACTAAAAAAATATCGACAACAAACTAACTTCCATAATGACAAGGCTGCCATCCATTGGAGTAACAATGATATCAACGACATACTACCTTCCATAATGACAAGGCTACCATCCATTGGAGTAACAAAGATATCGACAACAAACTACCTTCCATAACGACAAGGCTACCATCCATTGGAATAACAAAAATATGAACAACAGACTACCTTCCATAGTGACACGGCTAGCATCCATTGGAGTGACAGAAATCACAACGACATACTACCTTCCATAATGACAAGGCTAGCATCCATTGGAGTAACAAAAATCTCAACAACAGACTACCTTCCATAATGACAAGGCTACCATCAATTAGAATAACAAAAATCTTGACAACAAACTACCTTCCATAATGACAATGCTACCATCCATTGGAGTAACAAAAACATCGACAACAGACTACGTTCCATAATGACAAGGCTACCATCCATTGGAGTAACAAAATTCTCGACAACAGACTACCATCCATAATGACAACGATACCATCCATTGGAGTAACAAAAATCTCGACAATAGACTACCTTCCATAATGACAAGGCTACAATCCATTGGAGTAACAAAGATATTGACAACATACTACCTTCCATAATGACAAGGCTACCATTCATTGGATTAACAAGAATATCGACAACAGACTACCTTCCACAATGATAATGCTACCATCCATTGGAGTAACAAAAATCTCGACAACAGACTAGCTTCCATAATAACAAGGCTACCATACATTGGAGTAACAAAAATATCTACAATATACTATGTTCCATAATGACAAGGCTACAATCCATTGAAGTCACAAAAATATCGAAAACAGATCACCTTCCATAATGACAAGGCTCCCATCCATTGGAGTAACAAAAATATCGACAACAGAGTACCTTCCATAATGACAAGGTTACCATCCATTGGAATCACAAAAATATGGACAACAAACTACCTTCCATAATGACAAGGCTACCATCCATTGGAGTGACAGAAATCACAATGACAGACTACCTTCTAGAATGACAAGGATACCATCCATTGGAGTAACAAAAATCTGAACAACAGACTACCTTCCATAGTGACAAGGCTACCATCCATTGGAGTTACAAAAATCTAGTTAACAGACTACCTTCCATAATGACAAGGCTACCATGCATTGGAGTAAATAAAAAATCTACAATAGACTATGTTCCATAATGACAAGGCTACCATCCATTATAGTAACCAAAATATCGATAACAGAATACCTTCCATAATGTTAAGGCTACCATCCATTGTAGTAACCAAAATATCGAAAATAGACTACCTTCCATAATGACAAGGCTACCATCCATTGGAGTAACAAAAGTCTCGAATACAGACTACCTTCCATAATGACAAGGCTACCATCCATTGGAGTGACATAAATATCCACAAGAGACTACCTTCCATCATGACAAGGTTACCATCCATTAAAGTAATAAAAATCTCGACAACAGACTACCTTCCATAATGACAAGGCTATCATCCATTGGATTAACAAAAATCTCGACAACAGACTACCTTACATAATGACTAGGCTACCATCCATTGGAGTAACAAAGATATCGACAACAGACTACCTTTCATAAGGACAAGGCTACAATCAATTGTAGTACCAAAATTGTCGACAAAAGACTACCATCCATAATAAGAAGTCTACCATCAATTGTAGTAACAAAAATCTCGACAACAGACTACCTTCAATAATGACAAGGCTACCATCCATTGGAGTAACAAAAATATCGACAATAGACTAACTTCCATAATGACAAGGCTATCATCCATTGGAGTAACAAAAATCTCGACAACAGACTACCTTCCATAGTGACAAGGCTACCATCCATTGGAGTGACATAAATCACAACGACAGACTACCTTCCATAATGACAAGGCTAGCATCCATTGGAATAACAAAAATCTCGACAACAAACTACCTTCCATAATGACAAGGCTACAATCCATTGGAGTCACAAAAGTATGAACATACCTTCCATAGTGACAAGGCTTGCATCCATTGGAGTAACAAAAATCTCGAAAACAGACTACATCCATAATGACAAGGCTACCATCCATTGGAGTAACAAAAATCTCGACAACAGACAACCTTCCATAATGACAAGGCTACCATCCATTGAAGTAACAAAAATATGAACAACAGACTACCTTCCGTAGTGACAAGGCTACCATCCATTGGAGTGACAGAAATCACAACGATAGACTACCTTCCCTAATGACAAGGCTAGTATCCATTGGAGTAACAAAAATCTCTACAACAAACTACCTTCCATAATGACGTGGCTACCATCCATTGAAGTAACAAAAATGTTGACCAAGGACTACCTTCCATAATGACAAGCCTAGCATCCATTGGAGTAACAAAAATATCGACAATAGACTACCTTCCATAATGACAAGGCTACGATCCATTGGAATAACAATAATCTCTACAACAAACTACCATCCATAATGACAACGATACCATCCATTTGAGTAACAAAAACATTGACATCAGACTACGTTCCAAAATGAGAAGGCTACAATCAATTGGAATAACAAAAATCTCAACAATAGACTACCATCCATAATGACAACGATACCATCCATTGGAGTAAAAAAATATCGACAACAAACTACCTTCCATAATGACAAGGCTACCATCCATTGGAGTAACAAAGATATCGACAACATACTACCTTCCATAATGACAAGGCTACCATCCATTGGAGTAACAAAAATATGAACAACAGACAACCTTCCATAGTGACAAGGCTACCATCCATTGGAGTGACAGAAATCACAATGACAGACTACCTTCCATGATGACAAGGCTAGAATCCATTGGAGTAACAAAGATCTCACAAACATACTACCTTTCATAATGACAAGGCTACCATCCAATCGAATAACAAAAATCTCGACAATAGACTACCTTCCATAATGACAAGGCTATAATCCATTGGAGTAACAAAAATCTAGACAACAGACTACCTTCCATAATGACAAGGCTACCATGCATTGGAGTACCAAAATTATTGATAACATAATACCTTCCATAATGTTAATGCTACCATCCATTATAGTAACAAAAATCTCGACAACAGATAACCTTCCATAATGACAAGGCTACCATCCATTGGAGTAACAAAAATATCGACAATAGACTACCTTCCATAATTACAAGGCTACCATCCATTGGAGTAACAAAAAATATGAACAACAGACTACCTTCCATAATGACAAGGCTTCCATCCATTGGAGTATCAAAAATCTCGACAATAGACTACCTTCCATAATGACAAGGCTACCATCCATTGGAGTAACAAAAATATGAACAACAAACTACCTTCTGTAGTGACAAGGCTACCATCCATTGGAGTGACAGAAATCACAACGATAGACTACCTTCCCTAATGACAAGGCTAGCATCCATTGGAGTAACAAAAATCTCTACAACAAACTACCTTCCATAATGACGTGTCTACCATCCATTGAAGTAACAAAAATCTCGACCTTGGACTACCTTCCATAATGACAAGGCTAGCATCCATTGGAGTAACAAAAATATCGATAATAGACTACCTTCCATAATGACAAGGCTACCATCCATTGGAATAACAATAATCTCTACAACAAACTACCATCCATAATGACAACGATACCATCCATTGGAGTAACAAAAACACCAACATCAGACTACGTTCCATAATGAGAAGGCTACAATCAATTGGAATAACAAAAATCTCAATAATAGACTACCATCCATAATGACAACGATACCATCCATTGGAGTAAAAAAATATCGACAACAAACTACCTTCCATAATGACAAGGCTACCATCCATTGGAGTAACAATGATATCGACGACATATTACCTTCCATAATGACAAGGCTACCATCCATTGGAGTAACAAAGATATCGACAAAAAACTACCTTCCATGATGAAAAGGCTACCATCCATTGGAGTAACAAATATATGAACAACAGACTACCTTCAATAGTGACACGGCTACCATCCATTGGAGTGACAGAAATCACAACGATAGACTACCTTCCATAATGACAAGGCTAGCATCCATTGGAATAACAAAAATCTCAACAACAGACTACCTTCCATAATGACAAGGCTACCATCCATTGGAATAACAAAAATCTTGACAACAGACTACCATCCATAATGACAATGATACCATCCATTGGAGTAACAAAAATCTCGACAACAGACTACCTTCCATAATGACAAGGCTATAATCCATTGGAGTAACAAAGATATCGACAACATACTAGCTTCCATAATTACAAGGCTACCATCCATTGGAGTAACAAGAATATCGACAACAGACTACCTTCCATAATGATAATGCTACCATCCATTGGAGTAACAAAAATCTCGACAACAGACTACCTTCCATAATGGCAAGGCTACCATACATTGGAGTAACAAAAATATCTACAATAGACTATGTTCCATAATGACAAGGCTACCATCCATTGGAGTAACAAAGATAGCGACAACAAACTACCTTCCATAATGACAAGGCTATCGTCCATTGGAGTAACAAAAATATGAACAACAGACAACCTTCCATAGTGACAAGGCTACCATCCATTGGAGTGACAGAAATCACAATGACAGACTACCTTCCATGATGACAAGGCTAGAATCCATTGGAGTAACAAAAATGTCAACAACATACTACCTTCCATAATGACAAGGCTACCATCCAATGGAATAACAAAAATCTCGACAATAGACTACCTTCTATAATGACAAGGCTACAATCCATTGGAGTAACAAAAATCTAGACAACAGACTACCTTCCATAATAACAAGGCTACCATGCATTGGAGTACCAAAAAATATCGATAACATAATACTTTCCATAATGTTAAGGCTACCATCCATTATAATAACAAAAATCTCGACAACAAACAACCTTCCATAATGACAAGGCTACCATCCATTGGAGTAACAAAAATATCGACAATAGACTACCTTCCATAATGACAAGGCTACCATGCATTGGAGTAACAAAAATATGAACAACAAACTACCTTCCATAATGACAAGGCTTCCATCCATTGGAGTATCAAAAATTTCGACAATAGACTACCTTCCATAATGACAAGGCTACCATCCATTGGAGTAACAAAAATATGAACAACAGACTACCTTCCATAGTCAGAAGGCTACCATCCATTGGAGTGACAGAAATCACAACGATAGACTACCATCCCTAATGAAAAGGCTAGCATCCATTGGAGCAACAAAAATCTCTACAACAAACTACCTTCCATAATGACGTGGCAACCATCCATTGAAGTAACAAAAATATCGACCACGGACTACCTTCCATAATGACAAGGCTAGCATCCATTGGAGTAACAAAAATATCGACAATAGACTACCTTCCATAATGACAAGGCTACAATCCATTGGAATAACAGAAATCTCTACAACAAACTACCATCCATAATGACAACGATACCATCCATTGGACTAACAAAAACATCGACAACAGACTATGTTCCATAATGAGAAGGCTACAATCAATTGGAATAACAAAAATCTCAACAATAGACTACCATCCATAATCATAACGATACCATCCATTGGAGTAACAAAAATATCGACAACAAACTACCTTCCATAATGACAAGGCTACCATCCATTGGAGTAACAAAGATATCGACAACATACTACCTTCCATAATGACAAGGCTACCATCCATTGGAGTAACAAAGATATCGACAACAAACTACCTTCCATAATGACAAGGCTATCATCCATTGGAGTAACAAAAATATGAACAACAGACTACCTTCCATAGTGACACGGCTACCATCCATTGGAGTGACAGAAATCACAATGACAGACTACCTTCCATAATGACAAGGCTAGCATCCATTGGAATAACAAAAATCTCAACAACAGACTACCTTCCATAATGACAAGGCTACCATCCATTGGAATAACAAAAAATCTTGACAACAGACTACCATCCATAATGACAATGATACCATCCATTAGAGTAACAAAAACATCGACAACAGACTTTGTTCCATAATGAGAAGGCTACAATCAATTGGAATAACAAAAATCTCAACAATAGACTACCATCCATAATCATAACGATACCATCCATTGGAGTAACTAAAATATCGACAACAAACTACCTTCCATAATGACAAGGCTACCATCCATTGGAGTAACAAAGATATCGACAACATACTACATTCCATAATGACAAGGCTACCATCCATTGGAGTAACAAAGATATCGACAACAAACTACCTTCCATAATGACAAGGCTATCATCCATTGGAGTAACAAAAATATGAACAACAGACTACCTTCCATAGTGACACGGCTACCATCCATTGGAGTGACAGAAATCAGAACGACAGACTACCTTCCATAATGACAAGGCTAGCATCCATTGGAATAACAAAAATCTCAACAACAGACTACCTTCCATAACGACAAGGCTACCATCCATTGGAATAACAAAAATCTTGACAACAGACTACCATCCATAATGACAATGATACCATCCATTGGAGTAACAAAAATCTCGAAACAGACTACCTTCCATAATGACAAGGCTACAATCCATTGGAGTAACAAAGATATCAACAACATACTACCTTCCATAATTAAGAGGCTACCATCCATTGGAGTAACAAGAATATCGACAACAGACTACCTTCCATAATGATAATGCTACCATCCATTGGAGTAACAAAAATCTCGACAACAGACTAACTTCCATAATGACGTGGCTACCATCCATTGAAGTAACAAAAATATCGACCACGGACTACCTTCCATAATGACAAGGCTAGCATCCATTGGAGTAAAAAAAATATCGATAATAGACTACCTTCCATAATGACAAGGCTACAATCCATTGGAATAACAGAAATCTCTACAACAAACTACCATCCATAATGACAACGATACCATCCATTGGACTAATAAAAACATCGACAACAGACTACGTTCCATAATAAGAAGGCTACAATCAATTGGAATAACAAAAATCTCAACAATAGACTACCATCCATAATCATAACGATACCATCCATTGGAGTAACAAAAATATCGACAACAAACTACATTCCATAATGACAAGGCTACCATCCATTGAAGTAACAAAGATATCGACAACATACTACCTTCCATAATGACAAGGCTACCATCCATTGGAGTAACAAAGATATCGACAACAAACTACCTTCCATAATGACAAGGCTATCGTCCATTGGAGTAACAAAAATATGAACAACAGACAACCTTCCATAGTGACAAGGCTACCATCCATTGGAGTGACAGAAATCACAATGACAGACTACCTTCCATGATGACAAGGCTAGAATCCATTGGAGTAACAAAAATCTCAATAACATACTACCTTCCATAATGACAAGGCTACCATCCAATGGAACAAAATAAATCTCGACAATAGACTACCTTCCATAATGACAAGGCTACAATCCATTGGAGTAACAAAAATCTAGACAACAGACTACCTTCCATAATGACATGGATACCATGCATTGGAGTACCAAAAATATCGATAACATAATACCTTCCATAATGTTAAGGCTACCATCCATTATAGTAACAAATATCTCGACAACAGACAAACTTCCATACTGACAAGGCTACCATCCATTGAAGTAACACAAATATCGACAATAGACTACCTTCCATAATGATAAGGCTACCATCCATTGGAGTAACAAAAATATGAACAACAGACTACCTTCCATAATGACAAGGCTTCCATCCATTGGAGTATCAAAAATCTCGACAATAGACTACCTTCCATAATGACAAGGCTACCATCCATTGAAGTAACAAAAATATGAACAACAGACTACCTTCCGTAGTGACAAGGCTACCATCCATTGGAGTGACAGAAATCACAACGATAGACTACCTTCCCTAATGACAAGGCTAGCATCCATTGGAGTAACAAAAATCTCTACAAAAAACTACCTTCCATAATGACGTGGCTACCATTCATTGAAGTAACAAAAATCTCGACCAAGGACTACCTTCCATAATGTCAAGGCTAGCATCCATTGGAGTAACAAAAATATTGACAACAGACTACCTTCCATAATGACAAGGCTACCATCCATTGGAGTAACAAAAATATGAACAACAGACAACCTTCCCTAGTGATAAGGCTACCATCCATTGGAGCGACAGAAATCACAATGACAGACTACCTTCCATGATGACAAGTCTAGAATCCATTGGAGTAACAAAAATCTCAACAACATACTACCTTCCATAATGACAAGGCTACCATCCAATGGAATAGCAAAAATATCGACAATAGACTACCTTCCATAATGACAAGGCTACAATCCATTGGAGTAACAAAAATCTAGACAACAAACTACCTTCCATAATGACAAGGCTACCATTCATTGGAGTACCAAAAATATCGATAACATGATACCTTCCATAATGTTAAGGCTACCATCCATTATAGTAACAAAAATCTCGACAACAGACAACCTTGCATAATGACAAGGCTACCATCCATTGGAGTAACAAAAATATCGACAATAGACTACCTTCCATAATGACAAGGCTACCATCCATTGGAGTAACAAAAATATGAACAACATACTACCTTCCATAGTGACACGGCTACCATCCATTGGAGTGACAGAAATCACAACGACAGACTACCTTCCATAATGACAAGGCTAGCATCCAATGGAATAACAAAAATCTCAACAACAGACTACCTTCCATAATGACAAGGCTACCATCCATTGGAATAACAAAAATCTTGACAACAGACTACCATCCATAATGACAATGATACCATCCATTGGAGTAACAAAAATCTCGACAACAGACTACCTTCCATAATGACAAGGCTACAATACATTGGAGTATCAAAAATATCTACAATAGACTATTTTCCATAATGACAAGGCTACCATCCATTGTAGTAACCAAAGTCTCGACAACAGACTGCCTTCCATAATGACAATGCTACCATCTATTTGCGTAACAAAAATATGAACAAGAGACTACCTTCCAGAATGACAAGGCTACCATCCATTAAAGTAACAAAAATATCGACAACAGACCACATTCCATAATGACAAGGCTCCCATCCATTGGAGTAACAAAAATATCGACAACAGAGTACCTTCCATATTGACAAGGTTACCATCCATTGGAATAACAAAAATATCGACAACAAACTACCTTCCATAATGACAAGGCTACCATCCATTGGAGTAAAAAAAATCTCGAAAGCAGACTACCTTCCATAATGACAAGGATACCATCCATTGGAGTAACAAAAATCTGAACAACAGACTACCTTCCATAGTGACAAGGCTACCATCCATTGGAGTGACATAAATCACAATGCATGACTACCTTAAAGAATGACAAGGCTAGCATCCATTGGAGTAACAAAAATCTCTACAACAGACTACCTTCCATAATGACAAGGCTACCATCCATTGGAGTAACAAAAATCTAGTTAACAGACTACCTTCCATAATGACAAGGCTACCATGCATTGGAGTAACAAAAAAACCTATAATAGACTATGTTACATAATGACAAGGCTACCATCCATTATAGTAACCAACATATCGATAACAGAATACCTTCCATAATGTTAAGGCTACCATCCATTGGAGTAACAAAAATATTAACAACATACTACCTTACATAGTGACAAGGCTACCATCCATTGGAATGATAGAAATCACGACAGACTACCTTCAATAATGACTAGGCTACCATCCATTGGAGTAACAAAAATCTCGACAATAGACTACCTTTTATAATGACAAGGCTACCATCCATTAGAGTAACAAAAATATGAACAACAGACTACCTTCCATACTGATAAGGCGACCATCCGTTGGAGTAACAAAAACATCGACAACAGAATACGTTCCATAATGGAAAGGCTACAATCCATTGGAATAACAAAAATCTTGACAACAGACTACCATCCATAATGACAATGATACCATCCATTGGAGTAACAAAGAACTCGACAACCGACTACCTTCCATAATGACAAGGCTACCATCCAATGGAGTAAAAAAAATATCGAAAACAGACTACCTTCCATAATGACCAGGCTACCATCCATTGTAGTAACAAAAATCTTGACAATTGAGAACCTTCCATAATGACAAGGCTACCATCCATTCGACTACCAAAAATATGACCAACAAACTACCTTCCATAGTGACAAGGCTACAATCCATTGGACTGACAGAAATAACAATGACAAAATTCCTTCCATAAAGACAAGGCTAGCATCCATTGGAGTAACAAAAATGTCGACAACAGACTACCTTCCATAATGACAAGTCTACCATCCATTGGAGTAACAAAAACATCGACAACAGACTACGTTCCATAATTACAAGGCTACCATCCATTGGAGTAACAAAATTCTCAACAAAAGCCTACCATCCATAATGACAATGATACCATCCATTAGAGTAACAAAAATCTCGACAACAAACTACCTTCAATAATGAGAAGGCTACCATCCATTGGAGTAACAAATATATCGACAACAGACTACCTTCCATAATGATAATGCTACCATCCATTGGAGTAACAAAAATATCGACAACAGAATACCTTCCATAATGACAAGGCTACCATGCATTGGAGTAACAAAAATATCTACAATAGACTATGTTCCATAATGACAAGGCTACAATACATTGTAGTAACCAAAATCTCGACAATATACTACCTTCCATAATAACAAGGCTACCATCCATTGGAGTAACAAAAATATGTACAACATACCATCTTCCATAGTGACAAGGCTACCATCCATTGGAGTGACATAAATCACAACGACATACTACCTTCCATAATGACAAGGCTAGCATCCATTGGAGTAACAAAAATCTCAACATAAGACTACCTTCCATAATGACAAGGCTACAATCCATTGGAGTAACAAAAATCTCAACAATAAACAACCTTAAATAATGATAAGGCTAGAATCCATTGGAGTAACAAAATCTCAACAACAGACAACCTTTCATAATGACAAGGCTACCATCCATTGGAATAACAAAAATATGAACAATAGACTACCTTCCATAATGACAAGGCTACCATCCATTGGAGTAACAAAAATATGAACAACAGACTACCTTCCATAGTGACAAGGCTACCATCCATTGGAGTGACAGAAATCACAACGATAGACTACCTTCCCTATTGAAAAGGCTAGCATCCATTGGAGTAACAAAAATCTCTACAACAAACTACCTTCTATAATGACGTGGCTACCATCCATTGAAGTAACAAAAATATCGACCACGGACTACCTTCCATAATGACAAGGCTAGCATCCATTGGAGTAACAAAAATATCGACAATAGACTACCTTCTATAATGACAAGGCTACCATCCATTGGAATAACATAAATCTCTACAAAAAACTACCATCCATAATGACAATGATACCATCCATTGGAGTAACAAAAACATCGACAACAGACTACGTTCCATAATGAGAAGGCTACAATCAATTGCAATAACAAAAATCTCAACAATAGACTACCATCCATAGTGACAATGATACCATCCATTGGAGTAACAAAAATATCGACAACAGACTACCTTCCATAATGACAAGGCTACCATCTATTGGAGTAACAAAGATATCGACAACATACTACCTTCCATAATGACAAGGCTACCATCCATTGGAGTAACAAAGATATCGACAACAAACTACCTTCCATAATGACAAGAATACCATCCATTGGAGTAACAAAAATATGAACAACAGACTACCTTCCATAGTGACAAGGCTACCATCCATTGGAGTGACAGAAATCACAATGACAGACTACCTTCCATAATGACAAGGCTAGAATCCATTGGAGTAACAAAAATCTCAACAACAGACTACCTTCCATGATGACAAGGCTACCATCCATTGGAATAACAAAAATCTCGACAATAGACTACCTTACATAATGACAAGGCTATAATCCATTGGAGTAACAAAAATCTAGACAACAGACTACCTTCCATAATGAAAAGGCTACCATGCATTGGAGTAACAAAAATATCGATAACAGAATACCTTTCATAATGTTAAGGCTAACATCCATTATAGTAACAAAAATATCGACAATAAACAACCTTCCATTATGACAAGGCTACCATCCATTATAGTAACAAAAATCTCGACAACAGACTACCTTCCATACTGACAAAGCTACCATCCATTGGAATGACATAAATCACAACGATAGACTACCTTCCATAATGACAAGGCTAGCATCCATTGCAGTAACAAAAATATCGACAACAAACTACCTTCCATAATGACAAGGCTACCAACCATTGAAGTAATAAAAATATCGACAACAGACTACCTTCCATAATGACAAGGCTCCCATCCATTGGAATAACAAAAATCTCGACAACAAACTACCTTCGATAATGACAAGGCTACCATCAATTAGAGTAACAAAAATATGACCATACCTTCCATAGTGACAAGGCTACCATCCATTGGAGTAACAAAAATCTCGAAAACAGACTACCTTCCATAATGACAAGGCTACCATCCATTGGAGTACCAAAAATCTCGACAACAGACAACCTTCCATAATGATAATGCTACCATCTATTGGAGTAACAAAAATCTCGACAATAGACTACCTTCCATAATGATAAGGCTACCATCCATTGGAGTAACAAAAATCTGAACAACAGACTACGTTCCATAGTGACAAGGCTACCATGCATTGGAGTGACAAAAATCACAACGACAAACTACCTTCTAGAATGACAAGGATAACATCCATTGGCGTAACAAAAATCTCGACAACAGACTACCTTCCATAATGCAAGGCTACAATCCATTGGAGTAAAAAAAATCTCGACAATAGACAACCTTCCATAATGACAAGGCTACCATCCATTGGAGTAAAAAAAATCCCGACAATAGACTACCTTTCATAATGACAAGGCTACTATCCGTTGGAGTAACAAAAATATGAACAACAGACTACCTTCCATAATGACATGGCTTCCATCCATTGGAGTAACAAAAATTTCGACAATAGACTACCTTCCATAATGACAAGGCTATCATCCATTGGAGTAAACAAAATATGAACAACAGACTACCTTCCATAGTGACAAGGCTACCATTCATTGGAGTGACAGAAATCACAACGATAGACTACCTTCCGTAATGAAAAGGCTAGCATCCATTGGAGTAACAAAAATCTCTACAACAAACTACCTTCCATAATGATGTGGCTACCATCCATTGAAGTAACAAAAATCTCGACCACGGACTACCTTCCATAATGACAAGGCTAGCATCCATTGGAGTAACAAAAATATCGACAATAGACTACCTTCCATAATGACAAGGCTACCATCCATTGGAATAACAATAATCTTTACAACAAACTACCATCCATAATGACAACGATACCATCCATTGGAGTAACAAAAACATTGACATCAGACTACGTTCCATAATGAGATGGCTACAATCAATTGGAATAACAAAAATCTCAACAATAGACTACCATCCATAATGACAACGATACCATCCATTGGAGTAACAAAAATATCGAGAAAAAACTACCTTCCATAATGACAAGGCTACCATCCATTGGAGTAACAATGATATCGACAACATACTACCTTCCATAATTACAAGGCTACCATCCATTGGAGTAACAAAGATATCGACAACAAACTACCTTCCATAATGACAAGGCTACCATCCATTGGAGTAACAAAAATATGAACAACAAACAACCTTCCATAGTGACAAGGCTAGCATCCATTGGAGTAACAAAAATCTCAAAAACAGACTACCTTCCATAATGACAAGGCTACCATCCATTGGAATAAGAAAAATCTTGACAACAGACTACCTTCCATGATGACAAGGCTACCATCCATTGGAGTGACATAAATCACAACGACAGACTACCTTTCATAATGACAAGGCTAGCATCCATTGGAGTAACAAAAATCTCGACAACAGACTACCTTCTGTAATGACAAGGCTACCATCCATTAGAGTAACAAAAATCTCAAATACAGACTACCTTCGATAATGACAAAGCTACCATCCATTAGAGTAACAAAAATCTCGACAATAGACAACCTTCCATTATGACAAGGCTACCATCCATTGGAGTAACAAAAATCTCGACAATAGACTACCTTCCATAATGACAAGGCTATCATCCATTGGAGTAACAAAAATCTCGACAACAGACTACCTTCCATAGTGACAAGGCTACCATCCATTGGAGTGACATAAATCACAACAACAGACTACCTTCCATAATGAAAAGGTTAGCATCCATTGGAGTAACAAAAATATCGATAACAAACTACCTTCCATAATGACAAGGCTACCATCCATTGAAGTATTAAAAATATCGACAACAGACTACCTTCCATAATGACAAGGCTCCCATCCATTGGAGTAACAAAAATATCGACAACATACTACCTTCCATAATGACAAGGCTACCATCCATTGGAATAACAAAAATCTCGACAACAAACTACCTTTCATAATGACAAGGCTACCATCCATTGGAGAAGCAAAAATATGAACATACCTTCCATAGTGACAAGGCTACCATCCATTGGAGTAACAAAAATCTCGAAAACAGACTACCTTCCATAATGACAAGGCTACCATCCATTGGAGTAACAAAAATCTCGACAACAGACAACCTTCCATAATGATAATGCTACCATCCATTGGAGTAACAAAAATCTCGACAATAGACTACCTTCCATAATTACAAGGCTACCATCCATTGGAGTAACAAAAATCTGAACAACAGACTATGTTCCATAGTGACAAGGCTACCATCCATTGGAGTGACAAAAATCACAACGACAGACTACCTTCTAGAATGACAAGGATACCATCCATTGGAGTAACAAAAATCTTGACAACAGACTACCTTCCATAATGACAAGGCTACCATCTATTGGAGTAACAAAGATATCGACAACATACTACCTTCCATAATGACAAGGCTACCATCCATTGGAGTAACAAAGATATCGACAACAAACTACCTTCCATAATGACAAGAATACCATCCATTGGAGTAACAAAAATATGAACAACAGACTACCTTCCATAGTGACAAGGCTACCATCCATTGGAGTGACAGAAATCACAATGACAGACTACCTTCCATAATGACAAGGCTAGAATCCATTGGAGTAACAAAAATCTCAACAACAGACTACCTTCCATGATGACAAGGCTACCATCCATTGGAATAACAAAAATCTCGACAATAGACTACCTTACATAATGACAAGGCTATAATCCATTGGAGTAACAAAAATCTAGACAACAGACTACCTTCCATAATGAAAAGGCTACCATGCATTGGAGTAACAAAAATATCGATAACAGAATACCTTTCATAATGTTAAGGCTAACATCCATTATAGTAACAAAAATATCGACAATAAACAACCTTCCATTATGACAAGGCTACCATCCATTATAGTAACAAAAATCTCGACAACAGACTACCTTCCATACTGACAAAGCTACCATCCATTGGAATGACATAAATCACAACGATAGACTACCTTCCATAATGACAAGGCTAGCATCCATTGCAGTAACAAAAATATCGACAACAAACTACCTTCCATAATGACAAGGCTACCAACCATTGAAGTAATAAAAATATCGACAACAGACTACCTTCCATAATGACAAGGCTCCCATCCATTGGAATAACAAAAATCTCGACAACAAACTACCTTCGATAATGACAAGGCTACCATCAATTAGAGTAACAAAAATATGACCATACCTTCCATAGTGACAAGGCTACCATCCATTGGAGTAACAAAAATCTCGAAAACAGACTACCTTCCATAATGACAAGGCTACCATCCATTGGAGTAACAAAAATCTCGACAACAGACAACCTTCCATAATGATAATGCTACCATCTATTGGAGTAACAAAAATCTCGACAATAGACTACCTTCCATAATGATAAGGCTACCATCCATTGGAGTAACAAAAATCTGAACAACAGACTACGTTCCATAGTGACAAGGCTACCATGCATTGGAGTGACAAAAATCACAACGACAAACTACCTTCTAGAATGACAAGGATAACATCCATTGGAGTAACAAAAATCTCGACAACAGACTACCTTCCATAATGCAAGGCTACAATCCATTGGAGTAAAAAAAATCTCGACAATAGACAACCTTCCATAATGACAAGGCTACCATCCATTGGAGTAAAAAAAATCCCGACAATAGACTACCTTTCATAATGACAAGGCTACCATCCGTTGGAGTAACAAAAATATGAACAACAGACTACCTTCCATAATGACATGGCTTCCATCCATTGGAGTAACAAAAATTTCGACAATAGACTACCTTCCATAATGACAAGGCTATCATCCATTGGAGTAAACAAAATATGAACAACAGACTACCTTCCATAGTGACAAGGCTACCATTCATTGGAGTGACAGAAATCACAGCGATAGATTACCTTCCGTAATGAAAAGGCTAGCATCCATTGGAGTAACAAAAATCTCTACAACAAACTACCTTCCATAATGATGTGGCTACCATCCATTGAAGTAACAAAAATCTTGACCACGGACTACCTTCCATAATGACAAGGCTAGCATCCATTGGAGTAACAAAAATATCGACAATAGACTACCTTCCATAATGACAAGGCTACCATCCATTGGAATAACAATAATCTTTACAACAAACTACCATCCATAATGACAACGATACCATCCATTGGAGTAACAAAAACATTGACATCAGACTACGTTCCATAATGAGATGGCTACAATCAATTGGAATAACAAAAATCTCAACAATAGACTACCATCCATAATGACAACGATACCATCCATTGGAGTAACAAAAATATCGACAAAAAACTACCTTCCATAATGACAAGGCTACCATCCATTGGAGTAACAATGATATCGACAACATACTACCTTCCATAATTACAAGGCTACCATCCATTGGAGTAACAAAGATATCGACAACAAACTACCTTCCATAATGACAAGGCTACCATCCATTGGAGTAACAAAAATATGAACAACAAACAACCTTCCATAGTGACAAGGCTAGCATCCATTGGAGTAACAAAAATCTCAAAAACAGACTACCTTCCATAATGACAAGGCTACCATCCATTGGAATAAGAAAAATCTTGACAACAGACTACCTTCCATGATGACAAGGCTACCATCCATTGGAGTGACATAAATCACAACGACAGACTACCTTTCATAATGACAAGGCTAGCATCCATTGGAGTAACAAAAATCTCGACAACAGACTACCTTCTGTAATGACAAGGCTACCATCCATTAGAGTAACAAAAATCTCAAATACAGACTACCTTCGATAATGACAAAGCTACCATCCATTAGAGTAACAAAAATCTCGACAATAGACAACCTTCCATTATGACAAGGCTACCATCCATTGGAGTAACAAAAATCTCGACAATAGACTACCTTCCATAATGACAAGGCTATCATCCATTGGAGTAACAAAAATCTCGACAACAGACTACCTTCCATAGTGACAAGGCTACCATCCATTGGAGTGACATAAATCACAACAACAGACTACCTTCCATAATGAAAAGGTTAGCATCCATTGGAGTAACAAAAATATCGATAACAAACTACCTTCCATAATGACAAGGCTACCATCCATTGAAGTATTAAAAATATCGACAACAGACTACCTTCCATAATGACAAGGCTCCCATCCATTGGAGTAACAAAAATATCGACAACATACTACCTTCCATAATGACAAGGCTACCATCCATTGGAATAACAAAAATCTCGACAACAAACTACCTTTCATAATGACAAGGCTACCATCCATTGGAGAAGCAAAAATATGAACATACCTTCCATAGTGACAAGGCTACCATCCATTGGAGTAACAAAAATCTCGAAAACAGACTACCTTCCATAATGACAAGGCTACCATCCATTGGAGTAACAAAAATCTCGACAACAGACAACCTTCCATAATGATAATGCTACCATCCATTGGAGTAACAAAAATCTCGACAATAGACTACCTTCCATAATTACAAGGCTACCATCCATTGGAGTAACAAAAATCTGAACAACAGACTATGTTCCATAGTGACAAGGCTACCATCCATTGGAGTGACAAAAATCACAACGACAGACTACCTTCTAGAAAGACAAGGATAACATCCATTGGAGTATCAAAAATCTTGACAACAGACTACCTTCCATAATGACAAGGCTATCATCCATTGGAGTAACAAAAATCTCGACAACAAACTACCTTCCATAGTGACAAGGCTACCATCCATTGGAGTGACATAAATCACAACAACAGACTACCTTCCATAATGACAAGGCTAGCATCCATTGGAGTAACAAAAATATCGGTAACAGACTACCTTCCATATTGACAAGGCTACCATCCATTGGAATAACAAAAATCTCGACAACAAACTACCTTCCATAATGACAAGGCTACCATCCATTGGAGTAACAAAAATATGAACATACCTTCCATAGTGACAAGGCTTCTATCCATTGGAGTAAAAAAAATCTCGAAAACAGACAATCTTCCATAATGACAAGGCTACCATCCATTGGAGTAACAAAAATCTCGACAACAGACAACCTTCCATAATGATAATGCTACCATCCATTGGAGTAACAAAAATCTCGACAATATACTACCTTCCATAATGACAAGGCTACCATCCATTGGAGTTACAATAATCTGAACAACAGACTACGTTCCATAGTGACAAGGCTACAATCCATTGGAGTGACAGAAATCAAAACGACATACTACCTTCAAGAATGACAAGGATAGCATCCATTGGAGTAACAAAAATCTCGACAACAGACTACCTTCCATAATGACAAGGCTACAATCCATTGGAGTAACAAAAATCTCGATAAAAGACAACCTTCCATAATGACAAGGCTACCATCCATTGGAGTAACAAAAATCTCGACAATAGACTACCTTCCATAATGACAAGGCTACCATCCATTGGAGTAACAAAAATATGAACAACAGTCTACCTTCCATAATGACAAGGCTTCCATCCATTGGAGTAACAAAAATTTCGACAATAGACTACCTTCCATAATGACAAGGCTACCATCCATTGGAATAACAAAAACATCGACAACAAACTACGTTCCATAATGACCAGGCTATAATCAATGGGAATAACAAAAATCTCAACAATAGACTACCATCCATAATGACAACGATACCATCCATTGGAGTAACAAAAATATCTACAACAAACTACCTTTCATAATGACAAGGCTACCATCCATTGGAGTAACAAAGATATCAACAACATACTACCTTCCATAATGACAAGGCTACCATCCATTGGAGTAACAAAGATATCAACAACAAACTACCTTCCATAATGACAAGGCTACCATCCATTGGAATAACAAAAATATGAACAACAAACTACCTTCCATAGTGACAAGGCTACCATCCATTGGAGTGACAGAAATCACAATGACTGACTACCTTCCATAATGACAAGGCTAGAATCCATTGGAGTAACAAATATCTCAACAACAGACTACCTTCCATAATGACAAGGCTACCATCCATTGGA
Organism: Vicia faba; assembly: GCA_948472305.1. Lineage (NCBI taxonomy): Eukaryota > Viridiplantae > Streptophyta > Magnoliopsida > Fabales > Fabaceae > Vicia > Vicia faba. Next base: position 654,631,064 of record OX451741.1, read on the forward strand.
ATAACAAAAATCTCGACAACAGACAACCTTCCATTATGAAAAGGCTACCATCCATTGGAGTAACAAAAATCTAGACAATAGACTACCTTCCATAATGACAAGGCTATCATCCATTGAAGTAACAAAAATCTCGACAACAGACTACCTTCCATAGTGACAAGGCTACCATCCATTGGAGTGACATAAATCACAATGACAGACTACCTTCCATAATGACAAGGCTAGCATCCATTGGAGTAACAAAAATATCGATAACAGACTACCTTCCATAATGACAAGGCTACCATCCATTGGAATAACAAAAATCTCGACAACAAACTACCTTCCATAATGACAAGGCTACCATCCATTGGAGTAACAAAAATATGAACATACCTTCCATAGTGACAAGGCTACTATCCATTGGAGTAAAAAAAATCTCGAAAACATACAACCTTCCATAATGACAAAGCTACCATCCATTGGAGTAACAAAAATCTCGACAACAGACAACCTTCCATAATGATAATGCTACCATCCATTGGAGTAACAAAAATCTCGACAATATACTACCTTCCATAATGACAAGGCTACCATCCATTGGAGTAACAAAAATCTGAACAACAGACTACGTTCCATAGTGACAAGGCTACAATCCATTGGAGTGACAGAAATCACAACGACATACTACCTTCCATAATGACAAGGCTACCATCCATTGGACTAACAAAAATATGAACAACAGTCTACCTTCCATAATGACAAGGCTTCCATCCATTGGAGTAACAAAAATTTCGACAATAGACTACCTTCCATAATGACAAGGCTAACATCCATTGGAGTAACAAAAATATGAACAACAGACTACCTTCCATAGTGACAAGGCTACCATCCATTGGAGTGACAGAAATCACAATGATAGACTACCTTTCCTATTGAAAAGGCTAGCATCCATTAGAGTAACAAAAATCTCTACAATAGACTACCTTCCATAATGACGTGGCTACAATCCATTGAAGTAACAAAAATATCGATAACGGGCTACCTTCCATAATGACAAGGCTAGCATCCATTGGAGTAATAAAAAAATCGACAATAGACTACCTTCCATAATGACAAGGCTACCGTCCATTGGAATAACAGAAATCTCTACAAAAATCTACCATCCATAATGACAACGATACCATCTATTGGAGTAACAAAAACATCGACAACATACTACATTCCATAATGAGAAGGCTACAATCAATTGGAATAACAAAAATCTCAACAATAGACTACCATCCATAATGACAACGATACCATCCATTGGAGTAACAAAAATATCAACAACAAACTACCTTCCATAATGACAAGGCTACCATCCATTGGAGTAACAAAGATATCGACAACATACTACCTTCCATAATGACAAGGCTACCATCCATTGGAGTAACAAAGATATCGACAACAAACTACCTTCCATAATGACAAGGCTACCATCCATTGGAGTAACAAAAATATGAACAACAAACTACCTTCCATAGTGACAAGGCTACCATCCATTGGAGTCACAGAAATCACAATGACAGACTACCTTCCATAATGACAAGGCTAGAATCCATTGGAGTAAAAAAAATTTCAACAACAGACTACCTTCTATAATGACAAGGCTACCATCCATTGGAATAACAAAAATCTCGAAAATAGACTACCTTCCATAATGACAAGGCTACAATCCATTGGAGTAACAAAAATCTAGTCAACAGACTACCTTCCATAATGACAAGGCTACCATGCATTGGAGTACCAAAAATATCGATAACAGAATACCTTCCATAATGTTAAGGCTACCATCCATTATAGTAACAAAAATCTCGACAATAGACAACCTTCCATAATGACAAGGCTACCATCCATTGGAGTAACAAAAATCTCGAAAATAGACTACCTTCCATAATGACAAGGCTACCATCCATTGGAGTAACAAAAATATGAACAACAGACTACCTTCCATAATGACAAGGCTTCCATCCATTGGAGTAACAAAAATCTCGACAATAGACTACCTTCCATAATGACAAGGCTACCATCCATTAGAGTAACAAAAATATTAACAACAGACTACCTTCCGTAGTGACAAGGCTACCATCCATTGGAGTGACAGAAATCACAATGACAGACTACCTTCCGTAATGACAAGGCTAGCATCCATTGGAGTAACAACAATCTCTACAACAAACTACCTTCCATAATGACGTGGCTAGCATCCATTGGAGTAACAAAAATATCGATAATAGACTACCGTCCATAATGACAAGGCTACCATCCATTGGAATAACAATAATCTCTACAACAAACTACCATCCATAATGACAACGATACCATCCATTGGAGTAACAAAAACATCGACATCAGACTACGTTCCATAATGAGAAGGCTACGATCAATTGGAATAACAAAAATCTCAACAATAGACTACCATCCATAATGACAACGATACCATCCATTGGAGTAACAAAAATATCGACAACAAACTACCTTCCATAATGACAAGGCTACCATCCATTGGAGTTATAAAGATATCGACAACAAACTACCTTCCATAATGACAACGCTACCATCCATTGGAGTAACAAAAATATGAACAACAAACTACCTTCCATAGTGACAAGGCTACCATCCATTGGAGTGACAAAAATCACAACCACAGACAACCTTCTATAATGACAAGGCTAGCATCCATTGGAGTAACAAAAATCTCAACAATAGACTACCTTCCAATATGAAAAGGCTACCATCCATTGGAATAACAAAAATCTTGACAACATACTACCTTCCATAATGACAAGGCTACCATCCATTGGAGTAACAAAAACATCGACAACAGACTACGTTCCATAATGACAAGGCTACCATCCATTGGAGTGACAAAAATATGAACAACAAACTACCTTCCATAATGACAAGGCTTCCATCCATTGTAGTAATAAAAATCTCGACAACAGAGTACCTTCCATAATGACAAGGCTACAATCCATTGGAGTAACAAAAATCTCGACAATAGACAACATTCCATAATGACAAGGCTACCATCCATTGGAGTAACAAAAATCTCGACAATAGACTACCTTCAAAAATGACAAGGCTACCATCCATTGGAGTAACAAAAATATGAACAATAGACTACCTTCCATAGTGTGAAGGCTACCATCCATTGGAGTGACAGAAATCACAATGATAGACTACCTTCCCTAATGAAAAGGCTAGCATCCATTGGAGTAACAAAAATCTCTACAATAGACTACCTTCAATAATGACGTGGCTACCATCCATTGAAGTAACAAAAATATCGACCACGGACTACCTTCCATAATGACAAGGCTAGCATCCATTGGATTAACAAAAATATCGACAATAGACTACCTTCCATAACGACAAGGCTACCATCCATTGGAATAACAGAAATCTCTACAAAAAACTACCATCCATAATGACAATGATACTATCCATTGGAGTAACAAAAACATCGACAACAGACTACGTTCCATAATGACAAGGCTACCATCCATTGGAGTAACAAAGATATCAACAACATACTACCTTCCATAATTACAAGGCTACCAACCATTGGAGTAACAAAGATATCGACAATAAACTACCTTCCATAATGACAAGGCTACCATCCATTGGAGTAAAAAAAAATGAACAACAGACTACCTTCCATAGTGACAAGGCTACCATCCATTGGAGTGACAGAAATCACAATGACAGACTACCTTCCATAATGTTAAGGCTACCATCCATTATAGTAACAAAAATCTCGACAATAGACAACCTTCCATAATGACAAGGCTACCATCCATTAGAATAACAAAAATTTCGACAATAGACTTCCTTCCATAATGACAAGGCTACAATCCATTGGAGTAACAAAAATCTAGACAACAGACTACCTTCCATAATGACATGGCTACCATGCATTGGAGTACCAAAAATATCGATAATAGACTACCTTCCATAATGACAATGCTACCATCCATTGGATTAACAAAGATATCGACAACAAACTACCTTCCATAATGACAAGGCTACCATCCATTGGAGTAACAAAAATCTCGAAAACATACTACCTTCCATAATTACAAGGCTACCATCTATTAGAGTAACAAAAATTTAGACAATAGACAACCTTCCATAATAACAATGCTATCATCCATTGGAGTAACAAAAATAACGACAATAGACTACCTTCTATAATGACAAGGCTACCATCCATTGGATAACAAAAATCTCGAAAAAATACTACCTTCCATAATGACAAGGTTACCATCCATTGGAATAACAAAAATCTCGACAATAGACTACCTTCAATAATGACAAGGCTACCATCCATTGGAATAACAAAAATCTCGACAACATTCTAGCTTCCATAATCAGAAGGCTACCATCCATTGGAGTATCAAAAATTTGATGAACAAACTACCTACCATAATTACAAGGCTACAATCCATTGGAGTAACAGAAATCTCAATGACAGACTACCTTCCATAATGACAAGGCTACCATTCATTGGAGTAACCAAAATTTCGACAACAGACTACCTTCCATAATGACAAGGCTACCATCCATTGGAGTAACAAAAATCTCGACAATAGACTACCTTCTATAATGACAAGGCTACCATCCATTGGAGTAACAAAAATCTCGACAACATCCTAGCTTCCATAATCAGAAGGCTACCATCCATTGGAGTAACAAAAATTTGATGAACAAACCACCTACAATAATTAGAAGGCTACAATCCATTGGAGTAACAGAAATCTCAACGACAAACTACCTTCCATAATGACAAGGCTACCATTCATTGGAGTAACAAAAATCTCGACAACAGACTACCTTCCATAATGACAAGGCTACCATCCATTGGAGTAACAAAGATATCGATAACAGACTACCTTCCGTAATGTCAAGGCTTCCATCCATTGGAGTAACAAAAATCTCAACAAAAGACTACCTTTCATAATGACAAGGTTACCATCCATTGGCATAACAAAAATCTCGACAACAGACTACTTTTCATAATGACAAGGCTACCATCCAATGGAATAAAAAATTCTCGACAATAGACTACCTTCCATAATGACAAGGCTACCATCCATTGGAGTAACAAAAATCTGAACAACAGACTACCTTCCATAATGATAAGGCTACAATCCATTGGAGTAACAGAAATCTCAACGACAAACTACCTTCCATAATGACAAGGCTATCATCCATTGGAATAACAAAAATCTCGACAATAGACTACCTTTTATAATGACAAGGCTACCATCCATTGGAGTAACAAAAATCTCGACAACATTCTAGCTTCCAAAATTAGAAGGCTACCATCCATTGGAGTAACAAAAATTTGATGAACAAACCACCTACAATAATTAGAAGGCTACAATCCATTGGAGTAACAGAAATCTCAACGACAAACTACCTTCCATAATGACAAGGCTACCATTCATTGAAGTAACAAAAATCTCGACAACAAACTACCTTCCATAATGACAAGGCTACCATCCATTGGAGTAACAAAGATATCGACAACAGACTACCTTCCATAATGACAAGGCTACAATCCATTGGAGTAACAGATATCTCAACGACAGACTACCTTCCATAATGACAAGGCTACCATCCATTGGAGTAACAAAAATCACGACAACAGATTAAATTCCATAATGACAAGGCTACCATCCAATGGAATAACAAAAATCTTGACAATAAACTACCTTCCATAATGACAAGGCTATCATCCATTGAAGTAACAAATATCTGAACAATAAACTACATTCTATAATGACAAGGCTACAATCCATAGGAGTAACAGAAATCTCAACGACTGACTACCTTCCATAATGATAAGGCTACCATCCATTGGAGTAAGAAAAATCTCGACAACAGACTACCTTTCCTAATGACAAGGCTACCATCAATTGGAGTAACAAAAATATCGACAATAGACTACCTTCTATAATGACAAGGCTACCATCCATTGGAGTAACAAAAATATCAACAACAAACTACCTTCCATAACGACAAGGCTTTCATCCATTATAGTAACAAAAATATCGAGAACAGACTACCTTCAATAAGGACAAGGCTCCCATCCATTTGAGTAAAAAAAATCTCAACTTAAAGACTACCTTCCATAATGACAAGGTTACCATCCATTGGAGTAACAAAAATATGAACAACAGACTACCTTCCATAATGACAAGGCTTCCATCCATTGGAGTAACAAAAATCTCGACAATAGACTACCTTCCATAATGACAAGGCTACCATCCATTAGAGTAACAAAAATATTAACAACAGACTACCTTCCGTAGTGACAAGGCTACCATCCATTGGAGTGACAGAAATCACAATGACAGACTACCTTCCGTAATGACAAGGCTAGCATCCATTGGAGTAACAACAATCTCTACAACAAACTACCTTCCATAATGACGTGGCTAGCATCCATTGGAGTAACAAAAATATCGATAATAGACTACCGTCCATAATGACAAGGCTACCATCCATTGGAATAACAATAATCTCTACAACAAACTACCATCCATAATGACAACGATACCATCCATTGGAGTAACAAAAACATCGACATCAGACTACGTTCCATAATGAGAAGGCTACGATCAATTGGAATAACAAAAATCTCAATAATAGACTACCATCCATAATGACAACGATACCATCCATTGGAGTAACAAAAATATCGACAACAAACTACCTTCCATAATGACAAGGCTACCATCCATTGGAGTAATAAAGATATCGACAACAAACTACCTTCCATAATGACAACGCTACCATCCATTGGAGTAACAAAAATATGAACAACAAACTACCTTCCATAGTGACAAGGCTACCATCCATTGGAGTGACAAAAATCACAACCACAGACAACCTTCTATAATGACAAGGCTAGCATCCATTGGAGTAACAAAAATCTCAACAATAGACTACCTTCCAATATGAAAAGGCTACCATCCATTGGAATAACAAAAATCTTGACAACATACTACCTTCCATAATGACAAGGCTACCATCCATTGGAGTAACAAAAACATCGACAACAGACTACGTTCCATAATGACAAGGCTACCATCCATTGGAGTAACAAAAATATGAACAACAAACTACCTTCCATAATGACAAGGCTTCCATCCATTGTAGTAATAAAAATCTCGACAACAGACTACCTTCCATAATGACAAGGCTACAATCCATTGGAGTAACAAAAATCTCGACAATAGACAACATTCCATAATGACAAGGCTACCATCCATTGGAGTAACAAAAATCTCGACAATAGACTACCTTCAAAAATGACAAGGCTACCATCCATTGGAGTAACAAAAATATGAACAATAGACTACCTTCCATAGTGTGAAGGCTACCATCCATTGGAGTGACAGAAATCACAATGATAGACTACCTTCCCTAATGAAAAGGCTAGCATCCATTGGAGTAACAAAAATCTCTACAATAGACTACCTTCAATAATGACGTGGCTACCATCCATTGAAGTAACAAAAATATCGACCACGGACTACCTTCCATAATGACAAGGCTAGCATCCATTGGATTAACAAAAATATCGACAATAGACTACCTTCCATAATGACAAGGCTACCATCCATTGGAATAACAGAAATCTCTACAAAAAACTACCATCCATAATGACAATGATACTATCCATTGGAGTAACAAAAACATCGACAACAGACTACGTTCCATAATGACAAGGCTACCATCCATTGGAGTAACAAAGATATCGACAACATACTACCTTCCATAATTACAAGGCTACCAACCATTGGAGTAACAAAGATATCGACAATAAACTACCTTCCATAATGACAAGGCTACCATCCATTGGAGTAAAAAAAAATGAACAACAGACTATCTTCCATAGTGACAAGGCTACCATCCATTGGAGTGACAGAAATCACAATGACAGACTACCTTCCATAATGTTAAGGCTACCATCCATTATAGTAACAAAAATCTCGACAATAGACAACCTTCCATAATGACAAGGCTACCATCCATTAGAATAACAAAAATTTCGACAATAGACTTCCTTCCATAATGACAAGGCTACAATCCATTGGAGTAACAAAAATCTAGACAACAGACTACCTTCCATAATGACAAGGCTACCATGCATTGGAGTACCAAAAATATCGATAATAGACTACCTTCCATAATGACAAGGCTACCATCCATTGGATTAACAAAGATATCGACAACAAACTACCTTCCATAATGACAAGGCTACCATCCATTGGAGTAACAAAAATCTCGAAAACATACTACCTTCCATAATTACAAGGCTACCATCTATTAGAGTAACAAAAATTTAGACAATAGACAACCTTCCATAATAACAATGCTATCATCCATTGGAGTAACAAAAATAACGACAATAGACTACCTTCTATAATGACAAGGCTACCATCCATTGGATAACAAAAATCTCGAAAAAATACTACCTTCCATAATGACAAGGTTACCATCCATTGGAATAACAAAAATCTCGACAATAGACTACCTTCAATAATGTCAAGGCTACCATCCATTGGAATAACAAAAATCTCGACAACATTCTAGCTTCCATAATCAGAAGGCTACCATCCATTGGAGTATCAAAAATTTGATGAACAAACTACCTACCATAATTACAAGGCTACAATCCATTGGAGTAACAGAAATCTCAATGACAGACTACCTTCCATAATGACAAGGCTACCATTCATTGGAGTAACCAAAATTTCGACAACAGACTACCTTCCATAATGACAAGGCTACCATCTATTGGAGTAACAAAAATCTCGACAATAGACTACCTTCTATAATGACAAGGCTACCATCCATTGGAGTAACAAAAATCTCGACAACATCCTAGCTTCCATAATCAGAAGGCTACCATCCATTGGAGTAACAAAAATTTGATGAACAAACCACCTACAATAATTAGAAGGCTACAATCCATTGGAGTAACAGAAATCTCAACGACAAACTACCTTCCATAATGACAAGGCTACCATTCATTGGAGTAACAAAAATCTCGACAACAGACTACCTTCCATAATGGCAAGGCTACCATCCATTGGAGTAACAAAGATATCGATAACAGACTACCTTCCGTAATGTCAAGGCTTCCATCCATTGGAGTAACAAAAATCTCAACAAAAGACTACCTTTCATAATGACAAGGTTACCATCCATTGGCATAACAAAAATCTCGACAACAGACTACTTTTCATAATGACAAGGCTACCATCCAATGGAATAAAAAATTCTCGACAATAGACTACCTTCCATAATGACAAGGCTACCATCCATTGGAGTAACAAAAATCTGAACAACAGACTACCTTCCATAATGATAAGGCTACAATCCATTGGAGTAACAGAAATCTCAACGACAAACTACCTTCCATAATGACAAGGCTATCATCCATTAGAATAACAAAAATCTCGACAATAGACTACCTTTTATAATGACAAGGCTACCATCCATTGGAGTAACAAAAATCTCGACAACATTCTAGCTTCCATAATTAGAAGGCTACCATCCATTGGAGTAACAAAAATTTGATGAACAAACCACCTACAATAATTAGAAGGCTACAATCCATTGGAGTAACAGAAATCTCAACGACAAACTACCTTCCATAATGACAAGGCTACCATTCATTGAAGTAACAAAAATCTCGACAACAAACTACCTTCCATAATGACAAGGCTACCATCCATTGGAGTAACAAAGATATCGACAACAGACTACCTTCCATAATGACAAGGCTACAATCCATTGGAGTAACAGATATCTCAACGACAGACTACCTTCCATAATGACAAGGCTACCATCCATTGGAGTAACAAAAATCACGACAACAGACTAAATTCCATAATGACAAGGCTACCATCCAATGGAATAACAAAAATCTTGACAATAAACTACCTTCCATAATGACAAGGCTATCATCCATTGAAGTAACAAATATCTGAACAATAAACTACATTCTATAATGACAAGGCTACAATCCATAGGAGTAACAGAAATCTCAACGACTGACTACCTTCCATAATGATAAGGCTACCATCCATTGGAGTAAGAAAAATCTCGACAACAGACTACCTTTCCTAATGACAAGGCTACCATCAATTGGAGTAACAAAAATATCGACAGTAGACTACCTTCTATAATGACAAGGCTACCATCCATTGGAGTAATAAAAATATCAACAACAAACTACCTTCCATAACGACAAGGCTTTCATCCATTATAGTAACAAAAATATCGAGAACAGACTACCTTCAATAAGGACAAGGCTCCCATCCATTTGAGTAAAAAAAATCTCAACTTAAAGACTACCTTCCATAATGACAAGGTTACCATCCATTGGAGTAACAAAAATATGAACAACAGACTACCTTCCATAATGATAAGGCTTCCATCCATTGGAGTAACAAAAATCTCGACAATAGACTACCTTCCATAATGACAAGGCTACCATCCATTAGAGTAACAAAAATATTAACAACAGACTACCTTCCGTAGTGACAAGGCTACCATCTATTGGAGTGACAGAAATCACAATGACAGACTACCTTCCGTAATGACAAGGCTAGCATCCATTGGAGTAACAACAATCTCTACAACAAACTACCTTCCATAATGACGTGGCTAGCATCCATTGGAGTAACAAAAATATCGATAATAGACTACCGTCCATAATGACAAGGCTACCATCCATTGGAATAACAATAATCTCTACAACAAACTACCATCCATAATGACAACGATACCATCCATTGGAGTAACAAAAACATCGACATCATACTACGTTCCATAATGAGAAGGCTACGATCAATTGGAATAACAAAAATCTCAACAATAGACTACCATCCATAATGACAACGATACCATCCATTGGAGTAACAAAAATATCGACAACAAACTACCTTCCATAATGACAAGGCTACCATCCATTGGAGTAATAAAGATATCGACAACAAACTACCTTCCATAATGACAACGCTACCATCCATTGGAGTAACAAAAATATGAGCAACAAACTACCTTCCATAGTGACAAGGCTACCATCCATTGGAGTGACAAAAATCACAACCACAGACAACCTTCTATAATGACAAGGCTAGCATCCATTGGAGTAACAAAAATCTCAACAATAGACTACCTTCCAATATGAAAAGGCTACCATCCATTGGAATAACAAAAATCTTGACAACATACTACCTTCCATAATGACAAGGCTACCATCCATTGGAGTAACAAAAACATCGACAACAGACTACGTTCCATAATGACAAGGCTACCATCCATTGGAGTAACAAAAATATGAACAACAAACTACCTTCCATAATGACAAGGCTTCCATCCATTGTAGTAATAAAAATCTCGACAACAGACTACCTTCCATAATGACAAGGCTACAATCCATTGGAGTAACAAAAATCTCGACAATAGACAACATTCCATAATGACAAGGCTACCATCCATTGGAGTAACAAAAATCTCGATAATAGACTACCTTCAAAAATGACAAGGCTACCATCCATTGGAGTAACAAAAATATGAACAATAGACTACCTTCCATAGTGTGAAGGCTACCATCCATTGGAGTGACAGAAATCACAATGATAGACTACCTTCCCTAATGAAAAGGCTAGCATCCATTGGAGTAACAAAAATCTCTACAATAGACTACCTTCAATAATGACGTGGCTACCATCCATTGAAGTAACAAAAATATCGACCACGGACTACCTTCCATAATGACAAGGCTAGCATCCATTGGATTAACAAAAATATCGACAATAGACTACCTTCCATAATGACAAGGCTACCATCCATTGGAATAACAGAAATCTCTACAAAAAACTACCATCCATAATGACAATGATACTATCCATTGGAGTAACAAAAACATCGACAACAGAGTACGTTCCATAATGACAAGGCTACCATCCATTGGAGTAACAAAGATATCGACAACATACTACCTTCCATAATTACAAGGCTACCAACCATTGGAGTAACAAAGATATCGACAATAAACTACCTTCCATAATGACAAGGCTACCATCCATTGGAGTAAAAAAAAATGAACAACAGACTACCTTCCATAGTGACAAGGCTACCATCCATTGGACTGACAGAAATCACAATGACAGACTACCTTCCATAATGTTAAGGCTACCATCCATTATAGTAACAAAAATCTCGACAATAGACAACCTTCCATAATGACAAGGCTACCATCCATTAGAATAACAAAAATTTCGACAATAGACTTCCTTCCATAATGACAAGGCTACAATCCATTGGAGTAACAAAAATCTAGACAATAGACTACCTTCCATAATGACAAGGCTACCATGCATTGGAGTACCAAAAATATCGATAATAGACTACCTTCCATAATGACAAGGCTACCATCCATTGGATTAACAAAGATATCGACAACAAACTACCTTCCATAATGACAAGGCTACCAACCATTGGAGTAACAAAAATCTCGAAAACATACTACCTTCCATAATTACAAGGCTACCATCTATTAGAGTAACAAAAATTTAGACAATAGACAACCTTCCATAATAACAATGCTATCATCCATTGGAGTAACAAAAATAACGACAATAGACTACCTTCTATAATTACAACGCTACCATCCATTGGAGTAACAAAAATATGAATAACAAACTACCTTTCACAGTGACAAGGCTAGCATCCATTGGAGTGAGAGAAATCACAACGACATACTACCTTCCATAATGACAAGGCTAGCATCCATTGGAGTAACAAAAATATCGACAATAGACTACCTTCCATAGTGACAAGGCTACCATCCATTGGAGTAACAAAAATCTAGACAACAGACTACCTTCCATAATGACAAGGCTACCATCCATTGGAGTAACAAAAACATCAACAAAACAATACGTTCCATAATGATAAGGCTACAATCCATTGGAGTAATAAATATGAACATACCTTCCATAGTGACAAGGCTACCATCCATTGGAGTAACAAAAATCTAGACAACAGACTACCTTCCATAATGACAAGGCTACCAAGCATTGGAGTAACAGAAATATCTACAATAGACTATGTTCCATAATGACAAGGCTAACATCCATTGTAGTAACCAAAATATCAATAAAAGAATACCTTCCATAATGTCAAGTATACCATCCATTATAGTAACAAAAATCTCGACAATAGACAACCTTCCATAATGACAAAGCTACCATCCATTGGAGTAACAAAAATATCGACAATAGACAACCTTCCATAATGACAAGGCTACCATCCATTGGAATAACAAAAATATTAACAACAAACAACCTTCCATACTGACAAGGCTACCATCCATTGGAGTAACAAAAATTTCGAAAACAGATTACCTTCCATAATTACAAGGCTACCATCTATTAGAGTAACAAAAATCTCAACAATAGACAGCCTTCCATAATGACAATGCTATCATCCATTGGAGTAACAAAAATATCGATAATATACTACCTTCTATAATTACAAGGCTAGCACCCATTGGAGTAACAAAAATATCTACAACAAACTACCTTCCATAATGACAAGGCTACCATCCATTGAAATAAAAAAAATCTCGACAACGGACTACCTTCCATAATGACAAGGTTACCATCCATTGGAGTAACAAAAACATCGACAACAGACTACATTCCATAATGAGAAGGCTACAATCCATTGGAATAACAAAAATCTCAACAATAGACTACCATCCATAATGACAATGATACCATACATTGGAGTAACAAAAATCTCGACAACAAACTACCTTCCATAATGACATGGCTACCATCCATTGGAGTAACAAAGATATCTACAACATACTACCTTCCATAATGACAAGGCTACCATCCATTGGATTAACAAATATATCGACAATAAACTACCTTCCATAATGACAAGGCTACCATTCATTGGAGTAACAAAAATCTCGAAAACTGACTACCTTCCATAATTACAAGGCTACCATCTACTAGAGTAACAAAAATCTTGACAATAGACAACCTTCCATAATGACAATGCTATCATCCATTGGAGTAACAAAAATATCGATAATAGACTACCTTCTATACTTACAAGGCTACCATCCATTGGAGTAACAAAAATATGAACAACAGACTACCTTCCATAGTGACAAGGCTAGCATCCGTTGCACTGATAGAAATCACAACGACATACTACCTTCCATAATGACAAGGCTAACATCCATTGGAGTAACAAAAATCTCGACAATAGACTACCTTCCATAATGACAAGGATAACATTCATTGGAATAACAAAAATCTAGACGACAGACTACCTTCCATAATGACAAGGCTACCATACATTGGAGTAACAAAAACATCAACAACAGAATACGTTCCATAATGACAAGGCTACAATCTATTAGAGTAACAAAAATATAAACATACCTTCCATAGTGAAAAGGCTACCATCCATTGGAGTAACAAAAATCTAGACAATAGACTACCTTCCATAATGACAAGGCTACCATCCATTGGAGTAAGAAAAATCTGAACAACAGACTACCTTCTATAGTGACAAGGCTACCATCCATTGGAGTGATAGAAATCACAACGACACACTACCTTCTAGAATGACAAGGGTAGCATCCATTGGAGTAACAAAAATCTCGACAATAGACTACCTTCCATAATGACAAGGCTACCATCCATTGGAGTAACAAAAATCTAGACAAAAGACTACCTTCCACAATGACAAGGCTACCATCCATTAGAGTGACATAAATCACAACAACATACTACCTTCCATAATGACAAAGCTACCATCCATTGGTGTAACAAAAATATGAACATACCTTCCATAGTGACAAGGCTACCATCCATTGGAGTAACAAAAATCTCGAAAGCAGCCTACCTTCCATAATGACAAGGCTACCATCCATTGGAGTAACACAAATTTCGACAACAGACAACCTTCCATAATGATAATGCTACCATCCATTGGAGTAACAAAAATATCGACAATAGACTACCTTCTATAATGGCAAGGCTACCATCCATTGGAGTAACAAAAATTTGAACAAAATACTACCTTCCATAGTGACAAGGCTACCATCCATTGGAGTGACAGAAATCACAACGACAGACTACCTTCTAGAATGACAAGGCTAGCATTCATTGGAGTAACAAAAATCTCGACAACAGACTACATTCCATAATTACAAGGCTACCATCCATTGGAGTAACAAAAATCTATACAATAGACTACATTCCATAATGACAAGGCTACCATGCATTGGAGTAACAAAAATATCTATAATAAACTATGTTCCATAACGACAAGGCTACCATCCATTGTAGTAACCAAAATATCGATAACAGAATACCTTCCATACTGTTAAGGCTACCATCAATTATAGTAAATAAAATCTCGACAATAGACAACCTTCCATAATGACAAGGCTACCATCCATTGGAGTAACAAAAATCTCGACAATAGACTACCTTCCACAATTACAAGGCTACCATCCATTGAAGTAACAAAAATATGAACAACAGACTACCTTCTATAATGACAAGGCTACCATCCATTGGAGTAACAAAAATCTCGACAATAGACTACCTTCCATAATGACAAGGATACCATCCATTGGAGTAACAAAAATTTGAACAACAGACTACCTTCCCTAATGACAGGGCTAACATCCATTGGTGTAACAAAAATCTCTACAACAAACTACTTTCCATAATGACAAGGCTACCATCCATTGGAGTAACAAAAATATCGACAATATACTACCTTCCATAATGACAAGGCTACCATCCATTGGAGTAACAAAAATATGAACAATAGACTACCTTCCATAGTGACAAGGCTACAAATCCATTGGAGTGACAGAAATCACAATGATAGACTACCTTCCCTAATGAAAAGGCTAGCATCCATTGGAGTAACAAAAATCTCTATAATAGACTACCTTCAATAATGACGTGGCTACCGTCCATTGAAGTAACAAAAATATCGACAACGGACTACCTTCCATAATGACAAGGCTAGCATCCATTGGAATAACAAAAATATCGACAATTAACTACCTTCCATAATGACAAGGCTACCATCCATTGGAATAACAGAAATCTCTACAAAAAACTACCATCCATAATTACAACGATACCATCCATTGGATTAACAAAAACATCGACAACAGACTACGTTCCATAATGACAAGGCTACCATCCATTGGAGTAACAAAGATATCGACAACATACTACCTTCCATAATGACAAGGCTACCATCCATTGGAGTAACAAAGATATCGACAATAAACTACCTTCCATAATGACAAGGCTACCATCCATTGGAGAAAAAAAAATATGAACAACAGACTACCTTCCATGGTGACAAGGCTACCATCCATTGGAGTGACAGAAATCACAATGACATACTACCTTCCATAATGACAAGGCTACCATCCATTGGAGTAACAAAAATCTCGACAATAGACTACCTTCCATAATGACAAGGCTACCATCCATTGGAGTAACAAAAATCTAGACAACAGACTACCTTCCACAATGACAAGGCTACCATCCATTAGAGTGACATAAATCACAACAACATACTACCTTCCATAATGACAAAGCTACCATCCATTGGTGTAACAAAAATATGAACATACCTTCCATAGTGACAAGGCTACCATCCATTGGAGTAACAAAAATCTCGAAAGCAGCCTACCTTCCATAATGACAAGGCTACCATCCATTGGAGTAACAAAAATTTCGATAACAGACAACCTTCCATAATGATAATGCTACCATCCATTGGAGTAACAAAAATATCGACAATAGACTACCTTCCATAATGGCAAGGCTACCATCCATTGGAGTAACAAAAATTTGAACAAAATACTACCTTCCATAGTGACAAGGCTACCATCCATTGGAGTGGCAGAAATCACAACGACAGACTACCTTCTAGAATGACAAGGCTAGCATTCATTGGAGTAACAAAAATCTCGACAACAGACTACATTCCATAATTACAAGGCTACCATCCATTGGAGTAACAAAAATCTATACAATAGACTACATTCCATAATGACAAGGCTACCATGCATTGGAGTAACAAAAATATCTACAATAAACTATGTTCCATAACGACAAGGCTACCATCCATTGTAGTAACCAAAATATCGATAACAAAATACCTTCCATAATGTTAAGGCTACCATCAATTATAGTAAATAAAATCTCGACAATAGACAACCTTCCATAATGACAAGGCTACCATCCATTTGAGTAACAAAAATCTCGACAATAGACTACCTTCCACAATTACAAGGCTACCATCCATTGAAGTAACAAAAATATGAACAACAGACTACCTTCTATAATGACAAGGCTACCATCCATTGGAGTAACAAAAATCTCGACAATAGACTACCTTCCATAATGACAAGGATACCATCCATTGGAGTAACAAAAATTTGAACAACAGACTACCTTCCCTAATGACAGGGCTAACATCCATTGGTGTAACAAAAATCTCTACAACAAACTACTTTCCATAATGACAAGGCTACCATCCATTGGAGTAACAAAAATATCGACAATAGACTACCTTCCATAATGACAAGGCTACCATCCATTGGAGTAACAAAAATATGAACAATAGACTACCTTCCATAGTGACAAGGCTACAAATCCATTGGAGTGACAGAAATCACAATGATAGACTACCTTCCCTAATGAAAAGGCTAGCATCCATTGGAGTAACAAAAATCTCTATAATAGACTACCTTCAATAATGACGTGGCTACCGTCCATTGAAGTAACAAAAATATCGACAACGGACTACCTTCCATAATTACAAGGCTAGCATCCATTGGAATAACAAAAATATCGACAATTAACTACCTTCCATAATGACAAGGCTACCATCCATTGGAATAACAGAAATCTCTACAAAAAACTACCATCCATAATTACAACGATACCATCCATTGGAGTAACAAAAACATCGACAACAGACTACGTTCCATAATGACAAGGCTACCATCCATTGGAGTAACAAAGATATCGACAACATACTACCTTCCATAATGACAAGGCTACCATCCATTGGAGTAACAAAGATATCGACAATAAACTACCTTCCATAATGACAAGGCTACCATCCATTGGAGAAAAAAAAAATATGAACAACAGACTACCTTCCATGGTGACAAGGCTACCATCCATTGGAGTGACAGAAATCACAATGACATACTACCTTCCATAATGACAAGGCTACCATCCATTGGAGTAACAAAAATCTCGACAATAGACTACCTTCCATAATGACAAGGCTACCATCCATTGGAGTAACAAAAATCTAGACAACAGACTACCTTCCACAATGACAAGGCTACCATCCATTAGAGTGACATAAATCACAACAACATACTACCTTCCATAATGACAAAGCTACCATCCATTGGTGTAACAAAAATATGAACATACCTTCCATAGTGACAAGGCTACCATCCATTGGAGTAACAAAAATCTCGAAAGCAGCCTACCTTCCATAATGACAAGGCTACCATCCATTGGAGTAACAAAAATTTCGACAACAGACAACCTTCCATAATGATAATGCTACCATCCATTGGAGTAACAAAAATATTGACAATAGACTACCTTCCATAATGGCAAGGCTACCATCCATTGGAGTAACAAAAATTTGAACAAAATACTACCTTCCATAGTTACAAGGCTACCATCCATTGGAGTGACAGAAATCACAACGACAGACTACCTTCTAGAATGACAAGGCTAGCATTCATTGGAGTAACAAAAATCTCGACAACAGACTACATTCCATAATTACAAGGCTACCATCCATTGGAGTAACAAAAATCTATACAATAGACTACATTCCATAATGACAAGGCTACCATGCATTGGAGTAACAAAAATATCTACAATAAACTATGTTCCATAACGACAAGGCTACCATCCATTGTAGTAACCAAAATATCGATAACAGAATACCTTCCATAATGTTAAGGCTACCATCAATTATAGTAAATAAAATCTCGACAATAGACAACCTTCCATAATGACAAGGCTACCATCCATTTGAGTAACAAAAATCTCGACAATAGACTACCTTCCACAATTACAAGGCTACCATCCATTGAAGTAACAAAAATATGAACAACAGACTACATTCTATAATGACAAGGCTACCATCCATTGGAGTAACAAAAATCTCGACAATAGACTACCTTCCATAATGACAAGGATACCATCCATTGGAGTAACAAAAATTTGAACAACAGACTACCTTCCCTAATGACAGGGCTAACATCCATTGGTGTAACAAAAATCTCTACAACAAACTACTTTCCATAATGACAAGGCTACCATCCATTGGAGTAACAAAAATATCGACAATAGACTACCTTCCATAATGACAAGGCTACCATCCATTGGAGTAACAAAAATATGAACAATAGACTACCTTCCATAGTGACAAGGCTACAAATCCATTGGAGTGACAGAAATCACAATGATAGACTACCTTCCCTAATGAAAAGGCTAGCATCCATTGGAGTAACAAAAATCTCTATAATAGACTACCTTCAATAATGACGTGGCTACCGTCCATTGAAGTAACAAAAATATCGACAACGGACTACCTTCCATAATGACAAGGCTAGCATCCATTGGAATAACAAAAATATCGACAATTAACTACCTTCCATAATGACAAGGCTACCATCCATTGGAATAACAGAAATCTCTACAAAAAACTACCATCCATAATTACAACGATACCATCCATTGGAGTAACAAAAACATCGACAACAGACTACGTTCCATAATGACAAGGCTACCATCCATTGGAGTAACAAAGATATCGACAACATACTACCTTCCATAATGACAAGGCTACCATCCATTGGAGTAACAAAGATATCGACAATAAACTACCTTCCATAATGACAAGGCTACCATCCATTGGGGAAAAAAAATATGAACAACAGACTACCTTCCATGGTGACAAGGCTACCATCCATTGGAGTGACAAAAATCACAATGACATACTACCTTCCATAATGACAAGGCTACCATCCATTGGAGTAACAAAAATCTTGACAATAGACTATGTTCCATAATGACAAGGCTACCATCCATTATAATAACAAAAATCTCGACAATAGACTACCTTCCATAATGACAACGATACCATCCATTGGAGTAACAAAAATCTCGACAACAAACTACCTTCCATAATGACAAGGCTACCATCCATTGGAGTAACAAAGATATCGACAACATACTACCTTCCATAATGACAAGGCTACCATCCATTGGAGTAACAAAGATATCGACAACAAACTACCTTCCATAATGACAAGGCTACCATCCATTGGAGTAAAAAAAATCTCGAAAATAGACTACCTTCCATAATTACAAGGCTACCATCTATTAGAGTAACAAAAATTTAGACAATAGACAACCTTTTATAATAACAATGCTATCATCCATTGGAGTAACAAAAATATCGACAATAGACTACCTTCTATAATTACAACGCTACCATCCATTGGAGTAACAAAAATATGAATAACAGACTACCTTTCATAGTGACAAGGCTACCATCCATTAGAGTGATAGAAATCACAACGACATACTACTTTCCATAATGACAAGGCTAGCATCCATTGGAGTAACAAAAATCTCGACAATAGACTACCTTGCATAATGACAAGGATAACATTCATTGGAATAACAAAAATCTAGACAACAGACTACCTTCCGTAATGACAAGTCTACCATCCATTCGAGTAACAAAAACATCAATAATAGAATACGTTCCATAATGACAAGGCTACAATCCATTGGAGTAACAAAAATATGAACATACCTTCCATAGTGACAAGGCTACCATCCATTGGAGTAACAAAAATCTAGACAACAGTCTACCTTCCATAATGACAAGGCTACCATGCATTGGAGTAACAAAAATATCTACAATAGACTATGTTCCATAATGACAAGGTTACCATCCATTGTAGTAACCAAAATGTCAATAACAGAATACTTTCCATAATGTCAAGGATACCATCCATTAATGTAACAAAAATCTCGACAATAGACAACCTTCCATAATGACAAAGCTACCATCCCTTGGAGTAACAAAAATATCGACAATAGACAACCTTCCATAATGACAAGGCTACCATCCATTTGAGTAACAAAAATCTCGAAAATAGACTACCTTCCATAATTACAAGGCTACCATCTATTAGAGTAACAAAAATTTCGACATAAGACAACCTTCCATAATAACCATGCTATCATCCATTGGTGTAACAAAATTATCGACAATAGACTACCTTCCATAGTGACAAGGCTACCATCCATTAGAGTGATAGAAATCACAACGACATACTACCTTCCATAATGACAAGGCTAGCATCCATTGGAGTAACAAAAATCTCGACAATAGACTACCTTCCATAATGACAAGGCTACCATCCATTGGAGTAACAAAAACATCGACAACAGAATACGTTCCATAATGACAAGGCTACAATCCATTGGAGTAACAAAAATATGAACATGCCTTCCATAGTGACAAGGCTACCATCCATTGGAGTAACAAAAATCTAGACAACAGACTACCTTCCATAATGACAAGGCTACAATGCATTGGAGTAACAAAAATATCTACAATAGACTATGTTCCATAATGACAAGGCTACCATCCATTGTAGTAACCAAAATATCAATAACAGAATACCTTCCATAATGTCAAGGATACCATCCATTATAGTAACAAAAATCTCGACAATAGACAACCTTCCATAATGACAAAGCTACCATCCATTGGAGTAACAAAAATATCGACAATAGATAATCTTCCATAATGACAAGGCTACCATCCATTGGAATAACAAAAATATTAACAACAAACTACCTTCCATACTGACAAGGCTACCATCCATTGGAGTAACAAAAATCTCGAAAACAGATTACCTTCCATAATTACAAGGCTACCATCTATTAGAGTAACAAAAATCTCGACAATAGACAGCCTTCCATAATGATAATGCTATCATCCATTGAAGTAACAAAAATATCGACAATAGACTACCTTCCATAATGACAAGGCTACCATCCATTGAAGTAACAAAAATCTCGACAACAGACTACCTTCCATAATGACAAGGCTACCATCCATTGGAGTAACAAAAATATCGACAATAGACTACCTTCCATAATGAGAAGGCTACCATCCATTGGAATAACAAAAATCCTGACAACAAACTACTTTCCATAATGACAATGATACCATCCATTGGAGTAACAAAAATCTCGAAAACAGACTACCTTCCATAATGACAAGGCTACCTTCCATTGGAGTAACAAAAATTTCGACAACAGACAACCTTCCATAATGATAATGCTACCATCCATTGGAGTAACAAAAATATCGACAATAGACTACCTTCCATAATGGCAAGGCTACCATCCATTGGAGTAACAAAAATCTGAACAAAATACTACCTTCCATAGTGACAAGGCTACCATCCATTGGAGTGACAGAAATCACAACGACAGACTACCTTCTAGAATGACAAGGCTAGCATTCATTGGAGTAACAAAAATCTCGACAACAGACTACATTCCATAATTACAAGGCTACCAACCATTGGAGTAACAAAAATCTATACAATAGACTACATTCCATAATGACAAGGCTACCATGCATTGGAGTAACAAAAATATCTACAATAGACTATGTTCCATAACGACAAGGCTACCATCCATTGTAGTAACCAAAATATCGATAACAGAATATCTTCCATAATGTTAAGGCTACCATCAATTATAGTAAATAAAATCTCGACAATAGACAACCTTCCATAATGACAAGGCTACCATCCATTGGAGTAACAAAAATCTCAACAATAGACTACCTTCCACAATGACAAGGCTACCATCCATTGAAGTAACAAAAATATGAACAATAGACTACCTTCTATAATGACAAGGCTACCATCCATTGGAGTAACAAAAATCTCGACAATAGACTACCTTCCATAATGACAAGGCTACCATCCATTGGAGTAACAAAAATTTGAACAACAGACTACCTTCCCTAATGACAGGGCTAACATCCATTGGTGTAACAAAAATCTCTACAACAAACTACTTTCCATAATGACAAGGCTACCATCCATTGGAGTAACAAAAATATCGACAATAGACTACCTTCCATAATGACAAGGCTACCATCCATTGGAGTAACAAAAATATGAACAATGGACTACCTTCCATAGTGACAAGGCTACCATCCATTGGAGTGACAGAAATCACAATGATAGACTACCTTCCCTAATGAAAAGGCTAGCATCCATTGGAGTAACAAAAATCTCTATAATAGACTACCTTCAATAATGACGTGGCTACCATCCATTGAAGTAACAAAAATATCGACAACGGACTACCTTTCATAATGACAAGGCTAGCATCCATTGGAATAACAAAAATATCGACAATTAACTACCTTCCATAATGACAAGGCTACCATCCAATGGAGTAACAAAGATATCGACAACATACTACCTTCCATAATGACAAGGCTACCATCCATTGGAGTAACAAAGATATCGACAACAAACTACCTTCCATAATGACAAGGCTACCATCCATTGGAGTAACAAAAATCTCGAAAATAGACTACCTTCCATAATTACAAGGCTACCATCTATTAGAGTAACAAAAATTTAGACAATAGACAACCTTCCATAATAACAATGCTATCATCCATTGGAGTAACAAAAATATCGACAATAGACTACCTTCTATAATTACAACGCTACAATCCATTGGAGTAACAAAAATATGAATAACAGACTACCTTTCATAGTGACAAGGCTACCATCCATTAGAGTGATAGAAATCACAACGACATACTACTTTCCATAATGACAAGGCTAGCATCCATTGGAGTAACAAAAATCTCGACAATAGACTACCTTGCATAATGACAAGGATAACATTCATTGGAATAACAAAAATCTAGACAACAGACTACCTTCCATAATGACAAGTCTACCATCCATTCGAGTAACAAAAACATCAACAATAGAATACGTTCCATAATGACAAGGCTACAATCCATTGGAGTAACAAAAATATGAACATACCTTCCATAGTGACAAGGCTACCATCCATTGGAGTAACAAAAATCTAGACAACAGTCTACCTTCCATAATGACAAGGTTACCATCCATTGTAGTAACCAAAATATCAATAACAGAATACTTTTCATAATGTCAAGGATTCCATCCATTATAGTAACAAAAATCTCGACAATAGACAACCTTCCATAATGACAAAGCTACCATCCATTGGAGTAACAAAAATATCGACAATAGATAACCTTCCATAATGACAAGGCTACCATCCATTTGAGTAACAAAAATCTCGAAAATAGACTACCTTCCATAATTACAAGGCTACCATCTATTAGAGTAACAAAAATTTCGACATAAGACAAACTTCCATAATAACCATGCTATCATCCATTGGTGTAACAAAATTATCGACAATAGACTACCTTCCATAGTGACAAGGCTACCATCCATTAGAGTGATAGAAATCACAACGACATACTACCTTCCATAATGACAAGGCTAGCATCCATTGGAGTAACAAAAATCTCGACAATAGACTACCTTCCATAATGACAAGGCTACCATCCATTGGAGTAACAAAAACATCGACAACAGAATACGTTCCATAATGACAAGGCTACAATCCATTGGAGTAACAAAAATATGAACATGCCTTCCATAGTGACAAGGCTACCATCCATTGGAGTAACAAAAATCTAGACAACAGACTACCTTCCATAATGACAAGGCTACCGTGCATTGGAGTAACAAAAATATCTACAATAGACTATGTTCCATAATGACAAGGCTACCATCCATTGTAGTAACCAAAATATCAATAACAGAATACCTTCCATAATGTCAAGGATACCATCCATTATAGTAACAAAAATCTCGACAATAGACAACCTTCCATAATGACAAAGCTACCATCCATTGGAGTAACAAAAATATCGACAATAGACAACCTTCCATAATGACAAGGCTACCATCCATTGGAATAACAAAAATATTAACAACAAACTACCTTCCATACTGACAAGGCTAGCATCCATTGGAGTAAGAAAAATCTCGAAAACAGATTACCTTCCATAATTACAAGGCTACCATCTATTAGAGTAACAAAAATCTCGACAATAGACAGCCTTCCATAATGATAATGCTATCATCCATTGAAGTAACAAAAATATCGACAATAGACTACTTTCCATAATGACAAGGCTACCATCCATTGAAGTAACAAAAATCTCGACAACAGACTACCTTCCATAATGAGAAGGCTACCATCCATTGGAGTAACAAAAATATCGACAATAGACTACCTTCCATAATGAGAAGGCTACCATCCATTGGAGTAACAAAAATATCGACAATAGACTACCTTCCATAATGAGAAGGCTACCATCCATCGGAATAACAAAAATCTCGACAACAAACTACTTTCCATAATGACAATGATACCATCCATTGGAGTAACAAAAATCTCGAAAACAGACTACCTTCCATAATGACAAGGCTACCATCCATTGGAGTAACAAAAATATCGACAATAGACTACCTTCCATAATGATAAGGCTACAATCCATTGGAGTAACAAAAATTTGAACAATAGACTACCTTCCATAGTGACAAGGCTACCATCCATTGGAGTGACAGAAATCACAACGACAGACTACCTTCTAGAATAACAAGGCTAGCATCCATTGGAGTAACAAAAATCTCGACAACAGACTACATTCCATAATGACAAGGCTACCATCCATTGGAGTAACAAAAATCTAGACAAGAGACTACCTTCCATAATGACAAGGCTACCATGCATTGGAGTAACAAAAATATCTACAATAGACTATGTTCCATAATGACAAGGCTACCATCCATTGTAGTAACCAAAATATCGATAACAGAATACCTTCCATAATGTTAAGGCTACCATCCATTATAGTAAATAAAATCTCGATAATAGACAACCTTCCATAATGACAAGGCTACCATCCATTGGAGTAACAAAAATCTCGACAATAGACTACCTTCCACAATCACAAGGCTACCATCCATTGAAGTAACAAAAATATGTACAACATACTACCTTCTATAATGACAAGGCTACCATCCATTAGAGTAACAAAAATCTCGACAATAGACTACCTTCCATAATGACAAGGCTACCATACATTGGAGTAACAGAAATATGAACAACAGACTACCTACCCTAATGACAAGGCTAGCATCCATTGGAGTAACAAAAATCTCTACAACAAACTACTTTCCATAATGACAAGGCTACCATCCATTGGAGTAACAAAAATCTCGACAATAGACTACCTTCCATAATGATAAGGCTACCATCCATTGGAGTAACAAAAATTTGAACAATAGACTACCTTCCATAGTGACAAGGCTACCATCCATTGGAGTGACAGAAATCACAACGACAGACTACCTTCTAGAATAACAAGGCTAGCATCCATTGGAATAACAAAAATCTCGACAACAAACTACCTTCCATAATGACAATGATACCATCCATTGGAGTAACAAAAACATCGAGAACAGACTACGTTCCATATTGAGAAGGCTACAATCCATTGGAATAACAAAAATCTCAACAATAGACTACCATCCATAATGACAACGATACCATCCATTGGAGTAACAAAAATCTCGACAACAAACTACCTTCTATAATGACAAGGCTACCATCCATTGGAGTAACAAAGATATCCACAACATACTACCTTCCATATTGACAAGGCTAACATCCATTGGAGTAACAAAGATATCGATAACAAACTACCTACCATAATGACAAGGCTACCATCCATTGGAGTAACAAAAATCTCGAAAACATACTACCTTCCATAATGACAAGGATACCATCTATTAGAGTAACAAAAATCTCGACAATAGACATCCTTCCATAATAACAATGCTATCATCCAATGGAGTAATAAAAATATCGACAATAGACTATGTTCTATAATTACAAGGCTACCATCTATTGGAGTAACAAAAATATGAACAACAGACTACCTTCCATAGTGACAAGGCTACCATCCATTGGAGTGATAGAAATCACAACGCCAGACTACCTTCTAGAATGACAAGGCTAGCATCCATTGGAGTAAAAAAAATCTCGACAATAGACTACCTTCCATAATGACAAGGCTACCATCCATTGGAGTAACAAAAATCTAGACAACAGACTACCTTCCATAATGACAAGGCAACCATGCATTGGAGTAACAAAAATATCTACAATAGACTACCTTCCACAATGACAAGGCTACCATCCATTGAAGTAACAAAAATATGTACAACATACTACCTTCTATAATGACAAGGCTACCATCAATTAGAGTAACAAAAATCTCGACAATAGACTACCTTCCATAATGACAAGGCTACCATCCATTGGAGTAACAAAAATATGAACAACAGACTACCTACCCTAATGACAAGGCTAGCATCCATTGGAGTAACAAAAATCTCTACAACAAACTACTTTCCATAATGACAAGGCTACCATCCATTGAAGTAACAAAAATCTCGACAACGGACTACCTTCCATAATGACAAGGCTACCATCCATTGGAGTAACAAAAATATCGACAATAGACTACCTTCCATAATGACAAGGCTACCATCTATTGGAATAACAAAAATCTCGACAACAAACTACCTTCCATAATGACAACGATACCATCCATTGGAGTAACAAAAACATCGACAACAGACTACGTTCCATATTGAGAAGGCTACAATCCATTGGAATAACAAAAATCTCAACAATAGACTACCATCCATAATGACAACGATACCATCCATTGGAGTAACAAAAATCTCGACAACAAACTACCTTCCATAATGACAAGGCTACCATCCATTGGAGTAACAAAGATATCGACAACATACTACCTTCCATAATGACAAGGCGACCATCCATTAGAGTAACACAGATATCGATACCAAACTACCTTCCATAATGACAAGGCTACCATCCATTGGAGTAACAAAAATCTCGAAAATAGACTACCTTCCATAATTATAAGGATACCATCTATTAGAGTAACAAAAATCTCGACAATAGACAACCTTCCATATTAACAATGCTATCATCCATTGGAGTAACAAAAATATCGACCATAGACTATCTTCTCTAATTACAAGGCTACCATCTAGAATGACAAGGCAACCATGCATTGGAGTAACAAAAATATTTACAATAGACTACCTTCCACAATGACAAGGCTACCATCCATTGGAGTACCAAAAATATGAACATACCTTCCATAGTGACAAGGTTACCATCCATTGGAGTAACAAAAATCTTAAAAACATACTACCTTCCATAATGACAAGGCTACCATCCATTGGAGTAACAAAAATCTCGACAACAGACAACCTTCCATAATGATAATGCTACCATCCATTGGAGTAACAAAAATCTCGACAATAGACTACCTTCCATAATGACAAGGCTACCATCCATTGGAGTAAAAAAAATCT
This sequence comes from Vicia faba, assembly GCA_948472305.1. Taxonomy (NCBI): domain Eukaryota; kingdom Viridiplantae; phylum Streptophyta; class Magnoliopsida; order Fabales; family Fabaceae; genus Vicia; species Vicia faba. The sequence goes on from OX451741.1 coordinate 654,659,820, forward strand.
GAACAACAGACTACCTTCCATAGTGACAAGGCTACCATCCATTGGAGTGACAGAAATCACAACGCCAGACTACCTTCTAGAATGACAAGGCTAGCATCCACTGGAGTAACAAAAATCTCGACAATAGATTACCTTCCATAATGACAAGGCTACCATCCATTGGAGTAACAAAAATCTAGACAACAGACTACCTTCCATAATGACAAGGCTACCATGCATTGGAGTAAAAAAAATATCTACAATAGACTATGTTCCATAATGACAAGGCTACCATCCAATGTAGTAACCAAAATATGAATAACAGAATACCTTCCATAATGTCAAGGCTACCATCCATTATAGTAACAAAAATCTCGACAATAGACAACCTTCCATAATGACAAGGCTTCCATCCATTGGAGTAACAAAAATCTCGACAATAGACTACCTTCCATAATGACAAGGCTACCATCCATTGGAGTAACAAAAATATGAACAACAAACTATATTCCATAATGACAAGCCTACCAACCAGTGGAGTACCAAAAATCTCGAAAACAGACTACCTTCCATAATTACAAGGCTACCATCTATTAGAGTAACACAAAATCTGGACAATAGACAACCTTCCATAATGACAATGCTATCATCCACTAGGGTAACAAAAATATCGACATATGACTACCTTCTATAATGACAAGGCTACCATCCATTGGAGTAACAAAAATCTCGACAACAGACAACCTTCCATAATGATAATGCTACCATCCATTGGAGTAACAAAAATCTCGACAATAGACTACCTTCCATAATGACAAGGCTACCATCCATTGGAGTAAAAAAAATCTGAACAACAGACTACCTTCCATAGTGACAAGGCTACCATCCATTGGAGTGACAGAAATCACAACGCCAGACTACCTTCTAGAATGACAAGGCTAGCATCCACTGGAGTAACAAAAATCTCGACAATAGACTACCTTCCATAATGACAAGGCTACCATCCATTGGAGTAACAAAAATCTAGACAACAGACTACCTTCCATAATGACAAGGCTACCATGCATTGGAGTAAAAAAAATATCTACAATAGACTATGTTCCATAATGACAAGGCTACCATCCAATGTAGTAACCAAAATATGAATAACGGAATACCTTCCATAATGTCAAGGCTACCATCCATTATAGTAACAAAAATCTCGACAATAGACAACCTTCCATAATGACAAGGCTTCCATCCATTGGAGTAACAAAAATCTCGACAATAGACTACCTTCCATAATGACAAGGCTACCATCCATTGGAGTAACAAAAATATGAACAACAAACTATATTCCATAACGACAAGGCTACCAACCAGTGGAGTACCAAAAATCTCGAAAAAAGACTACCTTCCATAATTACAAGGCTACCATCTATTAGAGTAACACAAAATCTGGACAATAGACAACCTTCCATAATGACAATGCTATCATCCACTAGGGTAACAAAAATATCGACATATGACTACCTTCTATAATTACAAGGCTAGCATCCATTGGAGTAACAAAAATATCTACAACAAACTACCTTACATAATGACAAGGCTACCATTCATTGAAGTAACAAAAATCTCGACAATAGACTACCTTCCATAATGTCAAGGCTACCATCCATTGGAGTGACAGAAATCACAACGACAGACTACCTTCTAGAATGACAAGGCAAGCATCCATTGGAGTAACAAAAATCTCGACAACAGACTACATTCCATAATGACAAGGCTACCATCCATTGGAGTGATAGAAATCACAACGAAATCCTACCTTCCATAATTACAAGGCTAGCATGCATTGGAGTAAAAAAACATTGACAGTAGTCTTCCTTCCATAATGACAAGGCTACCATCCATTGGAATAACAAAAATCTCGACAACAAACTACCTTCCATAATGACAAGGCTACCATCCATTGGAGTAACAAAAATATGAACATACCTTCCATAGTGACAAGGCTACCATCCATTGGAGTAACAAAAATCTCGAAAACATACTACCTTCCATAATGACAAGGCTACCATCCATTGGAGTAACAAAAATCTCGACATTAGATAACCTTCCATAATGATAATGCAACCATCCATTGGAGTAACAAAAATCACGACAATAGACTACCTTCCATAATGACAAGGCTACCATCCATTGGAGTAAGAAAAATCTTAACAACAGACTACCTTCCATAATGACAAGGCTACCATCCATTGGAGTGACAGAAATCACAACGACATACTACCTTCTAGAATGACAAGGCTAGCTTCCATTGGAGTAACAAAAATCTCGACAATAGACTACCGTCCATAATGACAAGGCTACCATCCATTGGAGTAACAAAATTCTAGACAACAGACTACCTTCCATAATGACAAGGCTACCATGCAATTGGAGTAACAAAAATATCTACAATAGATTATGTTCCATAATGACAAGGCTACCTACCATTGTAGTAACCAAAATATCGATAATAGAATACCTTCCATAATCTTAAGGCTACCATCCATTATAGTAAATAAAATCTCGACAATAGACAACCTTCCATAATGACTAGGCTACCATCCATTGGAGTAATAAAAATCTCGACAATAGACTACCTTCCACAATGACAAGGCTACCATCCATTGAAGTAACAAAAATATGAACAACAAACTACCTTCCCTAATGACAAGGCTGACATCCATTGGAGTAACAAAAATCTCTACAACAAACTACTTTCAATAATGACAAGGCTACCATCCATTGGAGTAACAAAAATATCGACAATAGACTACCTTCCATAATGATAAGGCTACCATCCATTGGAGTAACAAAAATCTGAACAAAAGACTACCTTCCATAGTTACAAGGCTACCATCCATTGGAGTGACAGAAATCACAACGACAGACTACCTTCTAGAATGACAAGGCTAGCATCCATTGGAGTAACAAAAATCTCGACAACAGACTACATTCCATAATGACAAGGCTACCATCCATTGGAGTAACAAAAATCTAGACAAGAGACTACCTTCCATAATGACAAGGCTACCATGCATTGGAGTAACAAAAATATCTACAATAGACTATGTTCCATAATGACAAGGCTACCATCCATTGTAGTAACCAAAATATCGATAACAGAATACCTTCCATAATGTTAAGGCTACCATCCATTATAGTAAATAAAATCTCGACAATAGACAACCTTCCATAATGACAAGGCTACCATCTATTGGAGTAACAAAAATCTCGACAATAGACTACCTTCCACAATGACAAGGCTACCATTCATTTAAGTAACAAAAATATGTACAACATACTACCTTCTATAATGACAAGGCTACCATCCATTAGAGAAACAAAAATCTTGACAATAGACTACCTTCCATAATGACAAGGCTACCATCCATTGGAGTAACAGAAATATGAACAACAGACTACCTACCCTAATGACAAGGCTAGCATCCATTGGAGTAACAAAAATCTCTACAACAAACTACTTTCCATAATGACAAGGCTACCATCCATTGGAGTAACAAAAATATCGACAATAGACTACCTTCCATAATGATAAGGCTACCATCCATTGGAGTAACAAAAATCTGAACAAAAGACTACCTTCCATAGTGACAAGGCTACCATCCATTGGAGTGACAGAAATCACAACGACAGACTACCTTCTAGAATAACAAGGCTAGCATCCATTGGAATAACAAAAATCTCGACAACAAACTACCTTCCATAATGACAATGATACCATCCATTGGAGTAACAATAACATCGAGAACAAACTACGTTCCATATTGAGAAGGCTACAATCCATTGGTATAACAAAAATCTCAACAATAGACTACCATCCATAATGACAACGATACCATTCATTGGATTAACAAAAATCTCGACAACAAACTACCTTCCATAATGACAAGGCTACCATCCATTGGAGTAACAAAGATATCGACAACATACTACCTTCCATGATGACAAGGCTAACATCCATTGGAGTAACAAAGATATCGATAACAAACTACCTTCCATAATGACAAGGCTACCATCCATTGGAGTAATAAAAATCTCGAAAACATACTACCTTCCATAATTACAAGGCTACCATCTATTAGAGTAACAAAAATATCGACAATAGACAACCTTCCATAATAACAATGCTATCATCCATTGGAGTAATAAAAATATTGACAATAGACTATCTTCTATAATTACAAGGCTACCATCTATTGGAGTAACAAAAATATGTACAACAGACTACCTTCCATAGTGACAAGGCTACCATCCATTGGAGCGATAGAAATCACAACGCCAGACTACCTTCTAGAATGACAAGGCTAGCATCCATTGGAGTAACAAAAATCTCGACAATAGACTACCTTCCATAATGACAAGGCTACCATACATTGGAGTAACAAAAATCTAGACAACAGACTACCTTCCATAATGATAATGCTACCATCCATTGGAGTAACAAAAACATCGACAACAGAATATGTTCCATAATGACAAGGCTACCATCCATTGGAGTATCAAAAATATGAACATACCTTCCATAGTGACAAGGTTACCATCCATTGGAGTAACAAAAGTCTCAAAAACATACTACCTTCCATAATGACAAGGCTACCATCCATTGGAGTAACAAAAATCTCGACAACACACAACCTTCCATAATGATAATGCTACCATCCATTGGAGTAACAAAAATCTCGACAATGAACTACCTTCCATAATGACAAGGCTACCATCCATTGGAGTAAAAAAAATATGAACAACAGACTACCTTCCATAGTGACAAGGCTACCATCCATTGGAGTGACAGAAATCACAACGCCAGACTACCTTCTAGAATGACAAGGCTAGCATCCTTTGGAGTAACAAAAATCTCGACAATAGACTACCTTCCATAATGACAAGGCTACCATCCAATGGAGTAACAAAAATCTAGACAACAGACTACCTTCCATAATGACAAGGCAACCATGCATTGGAGTAACAAAAATATCTACAATAGACTACCTTGCACAATGACAAGGCTACCATCCATTGAAGTAACAAAAATATGTTCAACATACTACCTTCTATAATGACAAGGCTACCATCAATTAGAGTAACAAAAATCTCGACAATAGACTACCTTCCATAATGACAAGGCTACCATCCATTGGAGTAACAAAAATATGAACAACAGACTACCTACCCTAATGACAAGGCAAGCATCTATTGGAGTAACAAAAATCTCTACAACAAACTACTTTCCATAATGACAAGGCTACCATCCATTGAAGTAACAAAAATCTCGACAACGGACTACCTTCCATAATGATAAGGCTACCATCCATTAGAGTAACAAAAATATCGACAATAGACTACCTTCCATAATGACAAGGCTACCATCCATTGGAATAACAAAAATCTCGACAACAAACTACCTTCCATAATGAAAATGATACCATCCATTGGAGTAACAAAAACATCGACAACAGACTACGTTCCATATTGAGAAGGCTACAATCCATTGGAATAAGAAAAATCTCATCAATAGACTACCATCCATAATGACAACGATACCATCCATTGGAGTAACAAAAATCTCGACAACAAACTACCTTCCATAATGACAAGGCTACCATCCATTGGAGTAACAAAGATATCAACAACATACTACCTTCCATAATGACAAGGCTACCATCCATTGGAGTAACAAAGATATCGATAACAAACTACCTTCCATAATGACAAGGCTACCATCCATTGGAGTAACAAAAATCTCGAAAATAGACTACCTTCCATAATTACAAGGCTACCATCTATTAGAGTAACAAAAATCTCGACAATAGACAACCTTCCATATTAACAATGCTATCATCCATTGGAGTAACAAAAATATCGCCAATAGACTATCTTCTATAATTACAAGGCTACCATCTATTGGAGTAACAAAAATATGAACAACAGACTACCTTCCATAGTGACAAGGCTACCATCCATTGGAGTGATAGAAATCACAACGCAAGACTACCTTCTAGAATGACAAGGCTAGCATCAATTGGAGTAACAAAAATCTCGACAATAGACTACCTTCCATAATGACAAGGCTACCATCCATTGGAGTAACAAAAATCTAGACAACAGACTACCTTCCATAATGATAATGCTACCATCCATTGGAGTAACAAAAACATCGACAACATAATACCTTCCATAATGACAAGGCTACCATCCATTGGAATAACAAAAATCTCGACAACAAACTACCTTCCATAATGACAAGGCTACCATCCATTGGAGTAACAGAAATATGAACAACAGACTACCTACCCTAATGACAAGGCTAGCATCCATTGGAGTAACAAAAATCTCTACAACAAACTACTTTCCATAATGACAAGGCTACCATCCATTGGAGTAACAAAAATATCGACAATAGACTACCTTCCATAATGATAAGGCTACCATCCATTGGAGTAACAAAAATCTGAACAAAAGACTACCTTCCATAGTGACAAGGCTACCATCCATTGGAGTGACAAAAATCACAACGACAGACTACCTTCTAGAATAACAAGGCTAGCATCCATTGGAATAACAAAAATCTCGACAACAAACTACCTTCCATAATGACAATGATACCATCCATTGGAGTAACAATAACATCGAGAACAAACTACGTTCCATATTGAGAAGGCTACAATCCATTGGTATAACAAAAATCTCAACAATAGACTACCATCCATAATGACAACGATACCATTCATTGGATTAACAAAAATCTCGACAACAAACTACCTTCCATAATGACAAGGCTACCATCCATTGGAGTAACAAAGATATCGACAACATACTACCTTCCATGATGACAAGGCTAACATCCATTGGAGTAACAAAGATATCGATAACAAACTACCTTCCATAATGACAAGGCTACCATCCATTGGAGTAATAAAAATCTCGAAAACATACTACCTTCCATAATTACAAGGCTACCATCTATTAGAGTAACAAAAATATCGACAATAGACAACCTTCCATAATAACAATGCTATCATCCATTGGAGTAATAAAAATATTGACAATAGACTATCTTCTATAATTACAAGGCTACCATCTATTGGAGTAACAAAAATATGTACAACAGACTACCTTCCATAGTGACAAGGCTACCATCCATTGGAGTGATAGAAATCACAACGCCAGACTACCTTCTAGAATGACAAGGCTAGCATCCATTGGAGTAACAAAAATCTCGACAATAGACTACCTTCCATAATGACAAGGCTACCATACATTGGAGTAACAAAAATCTAGACAACAGACTACCTTCCATAATGATAATGCTACCATCCATTGGAGTAACAAAAACATCGACAACAGAATATGTTCCATAATGACAAGGCTACCATCCATTGGAGTACCAAAAATATGAACATACCTTCCATAGTGACAAGGTTACCATCCATTGGAGTAACAAAAGTCTCAAAAACATACTACCTTCCATAATGACAAGGCTACCATCCATTGGAGTAACAAAAATCTCGACAACACACAACCTTCCATAATGATAATGCTACCATCCATTGGAGTAACAAAAATCTCGACAATGAACTACCTTCCATAATGACAAGGCTACCATCCATTGGAGTAAAAAAAAAATGAACAACAGACTACCTTCCATAGTGACAAGGCTACCATCCATTGGAGTGACAGAAATCACAACGCCAGACTACCTTCTAGAATGACAAGGCTAGCATCCTTTGGAGTAACAAAAATCTCGACAATAGACTACCTTCCATAATGACAAGGCTACCATCCAATGGAGTAACAAAAATCTAGACAACAGACTACCTTCCATAATGACAAGGCAACCATGCATTGGAGTAACAAAAATATCTACAATAGACTACCTTGCACAATGACAAGGCTACCATCCATTGAAGTAACAAAAATATGTACAACATACTACCTTCTATAATGACAAGGCTACCATCCATTAGAGTAACAAAAATCTCGACAATAGACTACCTTCCATAATGACAAGGCTACCATCCATTGGAGTAACAAAAATATGAACAACAGACTACCTACCCTAATGACAAGGCAAGCATCCATTGGAGTAACAAAAATCTCTACAACAAACTACTTTCCATAATGACAAGGCTACCATCCATTGAAGTAACAAAAATCTCGACAACGGACTACCTTCCATAATGAGAAGGCTACCATCCATTAGAGTAACAAAAATATCGACAATAGACTACCTTCCATAATGACAAGGCTACCATCCATTGGAATAACAAAAATCTCGACAACAAACTACCTTCCATAATGACAACGATACCATCCATTGGAGTGACAAAAACATCGACAACAGACTACGTTCCATAATGAGAAGGCTACAATCCATTGGAATAACAAAAATCTCAACAATAGACTACCATCCATAATGACAACGATACCATCCATTGGAGTAACAAAAATCTCGACAACAAACTACCTTCCATAATGACAAGGCTACCATCCATTGGAGTAACAAAGATATCAACAACATACTACCTTCCATAATGACTAGGCTACCATCCATTGGAGTAACAAAGATATCGATAACAAACTACCTTCCATAATGACAAGGCTACCATCCATTGGAGTAACAAAAATCTCGAAAATAGACTACCTTCCATAATTACAAGGCTACCATCTATTAGAGTAACAAAAATCTCGACAATAGACAACCTTCCATATTAACAATGCTATCATCCATTGGAGTAACAAAAATATCGCCAATAGACTATCTTCTATAATTACAAGGCTACCATCTATTGGAGTAACAAAAATATGAACAACAGACTACCTTCCATAGTGACAAGGCTACCATCCATTGGAGTGATAGAAATCACAACGCAAGACTACCTTCTAGAATGACAAGGCTAGCATCCATTGGAGTAACAAAAATCTCGACAATAGACTACCTTCCATAATGACAAGGCTACCATCCATTGGAGTAACAAAAATCTAGACAACAGACTACCTTCCATAATGATAATGCTACCATCCATTGGAGTAACAAAAACATCGACAACATAATACCTTCCATAATGACAAGGCTACCATCCATTGGAATAACAAAAATATGAACATACCTTCCATAGTGACAAGGCTAACATCCATTGGAGTAACAAAAATCTCGACAATAGACTACCTTCCATAATGACAAGGCTACCATCCATTGGAGTAACAAAAATCTAGACAACAAACAACCTTCCTTAATGACAAGTCTACCATGCATTGGAGTAACAAAAATATCTATAATAGACTATGTTCCATAATGACAAGTCTACGATCCATTGTAGTAACCAAAATATCGATAACAGAATACCTTCCATGATGACAAGGCTACCATCCATTGGAGTAACAAAAATCTCGACAATAGACTACCTTCCATAATGACAAGGCTACCATCCATTGGAGTAACAAAAATATGAACAACAAACTATATTCCATAATTACAAGGCTACCAACCAGTGGAGTAACAAAAATCTCGAAAATAGACTACCTTCCATAATTACAAGGCTACCATCTATTAGAGTAACACAAAATCTGGACAATAGACAACCTTCCATAATGACAATGCTATCATCCATTGGGGTAACAAAAATATCGACATATGACTACCTTCTATAATTACAAGGCTAGCATCCATTGGAGTAACAAAAATATCTACAACAAACTACCTTACATAATGACAAGGCTACCATCCATTGAAGTAACAAAAATCTCGACAATAGACTACCTTCCATAATGACAAGGCTACCATCCATTGGAGTAACAAAAATATGAACATACCTTTCATAGTGACAAGGCTACCATCCATTGGAGTAACAAAAATCTCTAAAACAGACTACCTTCCATATTGACAAGGCGACCATCCATTGGAGTAACAAAAATCTCGACAACAGACATACTTCCATTATGATAATGCTACCATCCTTTGGAGTAACAAAAATCTCGACAATTGACTACATTCCATAATGACAAGGCTACCATGAATTGAAGTAAAAAAAATATGAACAACATACTACCTTCCATAGTAACAAGGCTAACATTCATTGGAATAACAAAAATCTAGACAACAGACTACCTTCCATACCATCAATTGCAGTAACAAAAACATCGACAGTAGACAACGTTCCATAATGACAAGGCTACCATCCATTGGAGTAACAAAAATCTCGAAAATAGACTACCTTCCATAATGACAAGGCTACCATCCATTAGAGTAACAAAAAAATGAACAACAGACTACCTTCCATTGTGACAAGGCTACCATCCATTGGAGTGACATAAATCACAACAACAAACTATCTTCCATAATGATAAGGCTAGCATCCATTGGAGTAACAAAAAAATGAACAATAAACTACCTTCCATAGTGACAAGGCTACCATCCATTGGAGTTACATAAATCACAACAACAGAATACCTTCCATAATGACAAGGCTAGCATCCATTGGAGTAACAAAAATCTCGACAACAAACTACCTTCCATAATGACAAGGCCACCATCCATTGAAGTAACAAAAATATCGACAACAGAAAACCTTCCATAATGACAAGGCTCCCATCCATTGGAGTAACAAAAATATCGACAACACACTACCTTCCATAATGACAAGGCTACCATCCCTTGGAGTAACAAAAATCTCGACAACAAACTACCTTCCATAATGACAAGGCTACCATCCATTGGAGTAACAAAAATATTAACATACCTTTCATAGTGACAAGGCTACCATCCATTGGAGTAACAAAAATCTCGAAAACAGACTACCTTCCATATTGACAAGGCTACCATCCATTGGAGTAACAAAAATATCGACAACAGACAACCTTCCATAATGATAATGCTACCATCCATTGGAGTATCAAAAATCTCGACAATAGACTACCTTCCATAATGACAAGGCTACCATCCATTGGAGTAACAAAAATATGAACAACAGACTACCTTCCATTGTGACATGGCTACCATCCATTGGAGTGACGATAATCACAACGACATACTACCTTCCAGAATGACAAGGCTAGCATCCATTGAAGTATCAAAAACCTCGACAACAGACTACCTTCCATAATGACAAGGCTACCATCTATTGGATTAACAAAAATCTAGACAACAGACTACCTTCCATAATGACAAGGCTACCATGTGTTGGAGTAACAAAAATATCTACAATAGACTATGTTCCATAATGACAAGGCTACCATTCATTGTAGTAACTAAAATATCGATAACAGAATACCATCCATAATGTCAAGGCTACCATCCATTATAGTAACAAAAATCTCGACAATAGACAACCTTCCATAATGACAAGGCTACCATCCATTGGAGTAACAAAAATCTCGACAATAGACTACCTTCCATAATGACAAGGCTACCATCCATTGGAGTAAAAAAAATATGAACAAAAGACTACCTTCCATAATGACAGGGCTACCATCCATTTGAGTAACAAAAATCTCGACAATAGACTACCTTCCATAATGACAAGGCCACCATCCATTGGAGTAACAAAAATTTGAACAACAGACTACCTTCCATAGTGACAAGGCTACCATCCATTGGAGTGACAGAAATCACAACGATAGACTACCTTCCCTAATGACAAGGCTAACATCCATTGGACTAACAAAAACATCGACAATAGAATATGTTCCGTAATGACAAGGCTACAATCCATTGGAATAACAAACATCTCGACAACAGACTACCATCCATAATGACAACGATACAATCAATTAGAGTAACAAAAATCTCGACAATAGACTACCTTCCATAATGACAAGGATACCATCCATTGGAGTAACAAAAATCTCGAAAACAGACTACCTTCCAGATTGACAAGGCTACCATCCATTGGAGTAACAAAAATCTCGACAACAGACAACCTTCCATAATGATAATCCTACCATCCATTGGAGTAACAAATATATCGACAATAGACTACCTTCCATAATGACAAGGCTACCATCCATTGGAGTAACAAAAATATGAACAAAAGACTACCTTCCATAGTGACAAGGCTACCATCCATTGGAATAACAAAAATCTCGACAACAAACTACCTTCCATAATGACAAGGCTACAATCCATTGGAGTAACAAAAATCTCGAAAACAGTCTACCTTCCATATTGACAAGACTACCATCCATCGGAGTTACAAAAATCTCGACAACAGACAACCTTGCATAATGATAATGCTACCATCCATTGGAGTAACAAAAGTCTAGACAACAAACTACCTTCGATAATGACAAGGCTACCATGCGTTGGAGTAAAAAAAATATCTACAATAGACTATGTTCCATAATGACAAGGCTACCATCCATTGTAGTAACCAAAATATCGATTACAAAATACCTTCCACAATGTCAAGGCTACCATCCATTATAGTAACAAAAATCTCGACAATAGACAACCTTCCATAATGACAAGGCTACCATCCATTGGAGTAACAAAAATCTCGACAATAGACTACCTTCCATAATGACAAGGCTACCATCCATTGGAGTAACAAAAATATGAACAAAAGACTACCTTCCATAATGACAAGGCTACCATCCATTAGAGTAACAAAAATCTTGACAATAGACTACCTTCCATAATGACAAGGCTACCATCAATTGGAGTAACAAAAATTTAAACAACAGACTACCTTCCATATTGACAAGGCTACCATCCATTGGAGTGACAGAAATCACAACAATAGACTACCTTCCCTAATGACAAGGCTAGCATCGATTGGAGTAACAAAAATAATTACAACAAACTACCTTCCATAATGACAAGGCTTCCATCCATTAAAGTAACAAACATCTCGACAACAGACTACCTTCCATAATGACAAGGCTACCATCAATCGGAGTAACAAAAATATCGACAATATTCTACCTTCCATAATGACAAGGCTACCATCCATTGGAATAACAATACTCTCGGCAATAAACTACCTTCCATAATGACAACGATATCATCCATTGGAGTAACAAAAACAACGACAACAGACTACGTTCCATAATGACAAGGCTACAATCCATTGGAATAACAATAATCTCAAAAATAGACTACCTTCCATAATGACAAGGCTACCATCCATTGGAGTAACAAAAATATGAACATACCTTCCATAGTGACAAGGATACCATCCATTGGAGTAACAAAAATCTCGAAAACAGACTACCTTCCATAATGACAAGGCTACCATCCATTGGAGTAACAAAAATCTCGACAACAAACAACCTTACATAATGATAATGCTACCATCCATTGGAGTAACAAAACTATGAACAAAAGACTACCTTCCATAATGACAAGGCTACCATCCATTGGAGTAACAAAAATCTGAACAACAGACTACGTTCAATAACGACAAGGCTATAATCCATTGGAATAACAGAAATCTCGATAACAGACTACTTTCCAGAATGACAAGGCTACCATCCATTGGAATAAAAAAGATATCGACAATAGACTATCTTCCATAATGACAAGGCTACCATCCATTGGAGTAACAAAAACATCGATAACAGAATACAGTCCGTAATGACAGGGCTACAATCCATTGGAATAACAAACATCTCGACAACAGACTACCATCCATAATGACAATGATACAATCCATTGGAGTAACAAAAATCTCGACAACAAACTACCTTCCATAATGACAAGGATACCATCCATTGGAGTAACAAAAATCTCGAAAACAGACTACCTTCCAGATTGACATGGCTACCATCCATTGGAGTAACAAAAATCTCGACAACAAACAACCTTCCATAATGATAATGCTACCATCCATTGGAGTAACAAATATATCGACAATAGACTACCTTCCATAATGACAAGGCTACCATCCATTGAAGTAACAAAAATCTGAACAACAGACTACCTTCCATAATGACAAGGCTACCATCCATTGGAGTGACAGAAATCACAACGACAGACTACCTTTTAGAATGACAAGGCTAGCATCCAATGGAGTAACAAAAATCTTGACAACAGACTACCTTCCATAATGATAAGGCTACCATCCATTGGAGTAACAAAAATCTAAACAACAGACTTCCGTCCATAATGACAAGGCTACCATGCATTGGAGTTACAAAAATAACTACAATAGACTATGTTCCATAATGATAAGGCTACCATCCATTGTAGTAACCAAAATATCGTTAACAGAATACCTTCCATAATGTTAAGGCTACCATCCATTATAGTAACAAAAATCTCGACAATAGATAACCTTCCATAATGACAAGGCTACCATCCATTGGAGTAATAAAAATCTCGACAATAGACTACCTTCCATAATGACAAGGCTACCATCCATTGGAGTAACAAAAATATGAACAACAGACTACCTTCCATAGTGACAAGGCTACCATCCATTGGAGTGACAGAAATCACAATGATAGACTACCTTCCCTAATGACAAGGCTAGCATCCATTGGAGTAACAAAAATATCTACAACAAACTACCTTCCATAATGGCAAGGCTACCATCCATTGAAGTAACAAAAACCTCGACAATGGACTACCTTCCATAATGACAAGGCTACCATCCATTGGAGTAACAAAAATATCCACAATAGACTACCTTCCATAATGACAAGGCTACCATCCATTGGAATAACAAAAATCTCGACAACAAACTACCTACCATAATGACAACGATACCATCCATTGGAGTAACAAAAATATTGACAACAAACTACCTTCCATAATGACAAGGCTACCATCCATTGGAGTAACAAAGATATCGACAACATACTACCTTCCATAATGACAAGGCTACCATCCATTAAAGTAACTAAAATCTCGACAACAGACTACCTTCCATAATGACAAGGCTACAATCCATCGGAGTAACAAAAATATCGACAATATTCTACCTTCCATAATGACAAGGCTACCATCCATTGGAATAACAATACTCTCGGCAATAAACTACCTTCCATAATGACAACGATACCATCCATTGGAGTAACAAAAACAACGACAACAGACTACGTTCCATAATGACAAGGCTACAATCCATTGGAATAACAATAATCTCAAAAATAGACTACCATCCATAATGACAATGATACCATCCATTGGAGTAACAAAAATATGAACATACCTTCCATAGTGACAAGGCTACCATCCATTGGAGTAACAAAAATCTCGAAAACAGACTACCTTCCATAATGACAAGGCTACAATCCATTGGAGTAACTAAAATCTCGACAACAAACAACCTTACATAATGATAATGCTACCATCCATTGGAGTAACAAAACTATGAACAAAAGACTACCTTCCATAATGACAAGGCTACCATCCATTGGAGTAACAAAAATCTGAACAACAGACTACGTTTAATAACGACAAGGCTAGAATCCATTGGAATAACACAAATCTCGATAACAGACTACTTTCCAGAATGACAAGGCTACCATCCATTGGAATAACAAAAATATCGACAATAGACTACCTTCCATAATGACAAGGCTACCATCCATTGGAGTAACAAAAACATCGATAACAGAATACGTTCCGGAATGACAAGGCTACAATCCATTGGAATAACAAACATCTCGACAACAGACTACCATCCATAATGACAACGATACAATCCATTGGAGTAATAAAAATCTCGACAACAGACTACCTTCCATAATGACAAGGATACCATCCATTGGAGTAACAAAAATCTCGAAAACAGACTACCTTCCAGATTGACATGGCTACCATCCATTGGAGTAACAAAAATCTCGACAACAAACAACCTTCCATAATGATAATGCTACCATCCATTGGAGTAACAAATATATCGACAATAGACTACCTTCCATAATGACAAGGCCACCATCCATTGGAGTAATAAAAATCTGAACAATAGACTACCTTCCATAGTGACTAGGCTACCATCCATTGGAGTGACAGAAATCACAACGACAGACTACCTTCTAGAATGACAAGGCTAACATCCAATGGAGTAAAAAAAATCTCGACAACAGACTACCTTCCATAATGATAAGGCTACCATCCATTGGAGTAACAAAAATCTAGACAACAGGCTTCCTTCCATAATGACAAGGCTACCATGCATTGGAGTTACAAAAATAACTACAATAGACTATGTTCCATAATGACAAGGCTACCATCCATTGTAGTAACCAAAATATCGTTAACAGAATACCTTCCATAATGTTAAGGCTACCATCCGTTATAGTAACAAAAATCTCGACAATAGATAACCTTCCATAATGAAAAGGCTACCATCCATTGGAGTAACAAAAATCTCGACAATAGACTACCTTCCATAATGACAAGGCTACCATCCATTGGAGTAACAAAAATATGAACAACAGACTACCTTCCATAGTGACAAGGCTACCATCCATTGGAGTGACAGAAATCACAATGATAGACTACCTTCCCTAATGACAAGGCTAGCATCCATTGGAGTAACAAAAATATCTACAACAAACTACCTTCCATAATGGCAAGGCTACCATCCATTGAAGTAACAAAAACCTCGACAATGGACTACCTTCTATAATGACAAGGCTACCATCCATTGGAGTAACAAAAATATCCACAATAGACTACCTTCCATAATGACAAGGCTACCATCCATTGGAATAACAAAAATCTCGACAACAAACTACCTTCCATAATGACAATGATACCATCCATTGGAGTAACAAAAATATTGACAACAAACTACCTTCCATAATGACAAGGCTACCATCCATTGGAGTAACAAAGATATCGACAACATACTACCTTCCATAATGACAAGGCTACCATCCATTAAAGTAACAAAAATCTCGACAACAGACTATCTTCCATAATGACAAGGCTACCATCCATCGGAGTAACAAAAATATCGACAATATTCTACCTTCCATAATGACAAGGCAACCATCCATTGGAATAACAATACTCTCGGCAATAAACTACCTTCAAATAATGACAACGATACCATCCATTGGAGTAACAAAAACAACGACAACAGACTAAGTTCCATAATGACAAGGCTACAATCCATTGGAATAATAATAATCTCAAAAATAGACTACCATCCATAATGACAATGATACCATCCATTGGAGTAACAAAAATATGAACATACCTTCCATAGTGACAAGGCTACCATCCATTGGAGTAACAAAAATCTCGAAAACAGACTACCTTCCATAATGACAAGGCTACAATCCATTGGAGTAACTAAAATCTCGACAACAAACAACCTTACATAATGATAATGCTACCATCCATTGGAGTAACAAAACTATGAACAAAAGACTACCTTCCATAATGACAAGGCTACCATCCATTGGAGTAACAAAAATCTGAACAACAGACTACGTTTAATAACGACAAGGCTAGAATCCATTGGAATAACACAAATCTCGATAACAGACTACTTTCCAGAATGACAAGGCTACCATCCATTGGAATAACAAAAATATCGACAATAGACTACCTTCCATAATGACAAGGCTACCATCCATTGGAGTAACAAAAACATCGATAACAGAATACGTTCCGGAATGACAAGGCTACAATCCATTGGAATAACAAACATCTCGACAACAGACTACCATCCATAATGACAACGATACAATCCATTGGAGTAATAAAAATCTCGACAACAGACTACCTTCGATAATGACAAGGATACCATCCATTGGAGTAACAAAAATCTCGAAAACAGACTACCTTCCAGATTGACATGGCTACCATCCATTGGAGTAACAAAAATCTCGACAACAAACAACCTTCCATAATGATAATGCTACCATCCATTGGAGTAACAAATATATCGACAATAGACTACCTTCCATAATGACAAGGCCACCATCCATTGGAGTAATAAAAATCTGAACAATAGACTACCTTCCATAGTGACTAGGCTACCATCCATTGGAGTGACAGAAATCACAACGACAGACTACCTTCTAGAATGACAAGGCTAACATCCAATGGAGTAAAAAAAATCTCGACAACAGACTACCTTCCATGATGATAAGGCTACCATCCATTGGAGTAACAAAAATCTAGACAACAGGCTTCCTTCCATAATGACAAGGCTACCATGCATTGGAGTTACAAAAATAACTACAATAGACTATGTTCCATAATGACAAGGCTACCATCCATTGTAGTAACCAAAATATCGTTAACAGAATACCTTCCATAATGTTAAGGCTACCATCCGTTATAGTAACAAAAATCTCGACAATAGATAACCTTCCATAATGAAAAGGCTACCATCCATTGGAGTAACAAAAATCTCGACAATAGACTACCTTCCATAATGACAAGGCTACCATCCATTGGAGTAACAAAAATATGAACAACAGACTACCTTCCATAGTGACAAGGCTACCATCCATTGGAGTGACAGAAATCACAATGATAGACTACCTTCCCTAATGACAAGGCTAGCATCCATTGGAGTAACAAAAATATCTACAACAAACTACCTTCCATAATGGCAAGGCTACCATCCATTGAAGTAACAAAAACCTCGACAATGGACTACCTTCTATAATGACAAGGCTACCATCCATTGGAGTAACAAAAATATCCACAATAGACTACCTTCCATAATGACAAGGCTACCATCCATTGGAATAACAAAAATCTCGACAACAAACTACCTTCCATAATGACAATGATACCATCCATTGGAGTAACAAAAATATTGACAACAAACTACCTTCCATAATGACAAGGCTACCATCCATTGGAGTAACAAAGATATCGACAACATACTACCTTCCATAATGACAAGGCTACCATCCATTAAAGTAACAAAAATCTCGACAACAGACTATCTTCCATAATGACAAGGCTACCATCCATCGGAGTAACAAAAATATCGACAATATTCTACCTTCCATAATGACAAGGCAACCATCCATTGGAATAACAATACTCTCGGCAATAAACTACCTTCAAATAATGACAACGATACCATCCATTGGAGTAACAAAAACAACGACAACAGACTAAGTTCCATAATGACAAGGCTACAATCCATTGGAATAATAATAATCTCAAAAATAGACTACCATCCATAATGACAATGATACCATCCATTGGAGTAACAAAAATATGAACATACCTTCCATAGTGACAAGGCTACCATCCATTGGAGTAACAAAAATCTCGAAAATAGACTACCTTCCATAATGACAAGGCTACCATCCATTGGAGTAACTAAAATCTCGACAACAAACAACCTTACATAATGATAATGCTACCATCCATTGGAGTAACAAAACTATGAACAAAAGACTACCTTCCATAATGACAAGGCTACCATCCATTGGAGTAACAAAAATCTGAACAACAGACTACGTTCAATAACGACAAGGCTAGAATCCATTGGAATAACAGAAATCTCGATAACAGACTACTTTCCAGAATGACAAGGCTACCATCCATTGGAATAACAAAAATATCGACAATAGACTACCTTCCATAATGACAAGGCTACCATCCATTGGAGTAACAAAAACATCGATAACAGAATACGTTCCGGAATGACAAGGCTACAATCCATTGGAATAACAAACATCTCGACAACAGACTACCATCCATAATGACAACGATACAATCCATTGGAGTAATAAAAATCTCGACAACAGACTACCTTCCATAATGACAAGGATACCATCCATTGGAGTAACAAAAATCTCGAAAACAGACTACCTTCCAGATTGACATGGCTACCATCCATTGGAGTAACAAAAATCTCGACAACAAACAACCTTCCATAATGATAATGCTACCATCCATTGGAGTAACAAATATATCGACAATAGACTACCTTCCATAATGACAAGGCCACCATCCATTGGAGTAACAAAAATCTGAACAATAGACTACCTTCCATAGTGACTAGGCTACCATCCATTGGAGTGACAGAAATCACAACGACAGACTACCTTCTAGAATGACAAGGCTAACATCCAATGGAGTAAAAAAAATCTCGACAACAGACTACCTTCCATAATGATAAGGCTACCATCCATTGGAGTAACAAAAATCTAGACAACAGGCTTCCTTCCATAATGACAAGGCTACCATGCATTGGAGTTACAAAAATAACTACAATAGACTATGTTCCATAATGACAAGGCTACCATCCATTGTAGTAACTAAAATATCGTTAACAGAATACCTTCCATAATGTTAAGGCTACCATCCGTTATAGTAACAAAAATCTCGACAATAGATAACCTTCCATAATGAAAAGGCTACCATCCATTGGAGTAACAAAAATCTCGACAATAGACTACCTTCCATAATGACAAGGCTACCATCCATTGGAGTAACAAAAATATGAACAACAGACTACCTTCCATAGTGACAAGGCTACCATCCATTGGAGTGACAGAAATCACAATGATAGACTACCTTCCCTAATGACAAGGCTAGCATCCATTGGAGTAACAAAAATATCTACAACAAACTACCTTCCATAATGGCAAGGCTACCATCCATTGAAGTAACAAAAACCTCGACAATGGACTACCTTCTATAATGACAAGGCTACCATCCATTGGAGTAACAAAAATATCCACAATAGACTACCTTCCATAATGACAAGGCTACCATCCATTGGAATAACAAAAATCTCGACAACAAACTACCTTCCATAATGACAATGATACCATCCATTGGAGTAACAAAAATATTGACAACAAACTACCTTCCATAATGACAAGGCTACCATCCATTGGAGTAACAAAGATATCGACAACATACTACCTTCCATAATGACAAGGCTACCATCCATTAAAGTAACAAAAATCTCGACAACAGACTATGTTCCATAATGACAAGGCTACCATCCATCGGAGTAACAAAAATATCGACAATATTCTACCTTCCATAATGACAAGGCAACCATCCATTGGAATAACAATACTCTCGGCAATAAACTACCTTCAAATAATGACAACGATACCATCCATTGGAGTAACAAAAACAACGACAACAGACTAAGTTCCATAATGACAAGGCTACAATCCATTGGAATAATAATAATCTCAAAAATAGACTACCATCCATAATGACAATGATACCATCCATTGGAGTAACAAAAATATGAACATACCTTCCATAGTGACAAGGCTACCATCCATTGGAGTAACAAAAATCTCGAAAATAGACTACCTTCCATAATGACAAGGCTACCATCCATTGGAGTAACTAAAATCTCGACAACAAACAACCTTACATAATGATAATGCTACCATCCATTGGAGTAACAAAACTATGAACAAAAGACTACCTTCCATAATGACAAGGCTACCATCCATTGGAGTAACAAAAATCTGAACAACAGACTACGTTCAATAACGACAAGGCTAGAATCCATTGGAATAACAGAAATCTCGATAACAGACTACTTTCCAGAATGACAAGGCTACCATCCATTGGAATAACAAAAATCTCGACAATAGACTACCTTTCATAATGACAAGCCTACCATCCATTGGAGTAACAAAAACATCGATAACAGAATACGTTCCGTAATGACAAGGCTACAATCCATTGGAATAACAAACATCTCGACAACAGACTACCATCCATAATGACAACGATACAATCCATTGGAGTAACAAAAATCTCGACAACAGACTACCTTCCATAATGACAAGGATACCATCCATTGGAGTAACAAAAATCTCGAAAACAGACTACCTTCCAGATTGACATGGCTACCATCCATTGGAGTAACAAAAATCTCGACAACAAACAACCTTCCATAATGATAATGCTACCATCCATTGGAGTAACAAATATATCGACAATAGACTACCTTCCATAATGACAAGGCTACCAGCCATTGGAGTAACAAAAATCTGAACAATAGACTACCTTCCATAGTGACAAGGCTACCATCCATTGGAGTGACAGAAATCACAACGACAGACTACCTTCTAGAATGACAAGGCTAACATCCAATGGAGTAAAAAAAATCTCGACAACAGACTACCTTCCATAATGATAAGGCTACCATCCATTGGAGTAACAAAAATCTAGACAACAGACTTCCTTCCATAATGACAAGGCTACCATGCATTGGAGTTACAAAAATAACTACAATAGACTATGTTCCATAATGACAAGGCTACCATCCATTGTAGTAACCAAAATATCGTTAACAGAATACCTTCCATAATGTTAAGGCTACCATCCATTATAGTAACAAAAATCTCGACAATAGATAACCTTCCATAATGACAAGGCTACCATCCATTGGAGTAATAAAAATCTCGACAATAGACTACCTTCCATAATGACAAGGCTACCATCCATTGGAGTAACAAAAATATGAACAACAGACTACCTTCCATAGTGACAAGGCTACCATCCATTGGAGTGACAGAAATCACAATGATAGACTACCTTCCCTAATGACAAGGCTAGCATCCATTGGAGTAACAAAAATATCTACAACAAACTACCTTCCATAATGGCAAGGCTACCATCCATTGAAGTAACAAAAACCTCGACAATGGACTACCTTCCATAATGACAAGGCTACCATCCATTGGAGTAACAAAAATATCCACAATAGACTACCTTCCATAATGACAAGGCTACCATCCATTGGAATAACAAAAATCTCGACAACAAACTACCTTCCATAATGACAACGATACCATCCATTGGAGTAACAAAAATATTGACAACAAACTACCTTCCATAATGACAAGGCTACCATCCATTGGAGTAACAAAGATATCGACAACATACTACCTTCCATAATGACAAGGCTACCATCCATTAAAGTAACTAAAATCTCGACAACAGACTACCTTCCATAATGACAAGGCTACAATCCATTGGAGTAACAAAAATATCGACAATATTCTACCTTCCATAATGACAAGGCTACCATCCATTGGAATAACAATACTCTCGGCAATAAACTACCTTCCATAATGACAACGATACCATCCATTGGAGTAACAAAAACAACGACAACAGACTACGTTCCATAATGACAAGGCTACAATCCATTGGAATAACAATAATCTCAAAAATAGACTACCATCCATAATGACAATGATACCATCCATTGGAGTAACAAAAATATGAACATACCTTCCATAGTGACAAGGCTACCATCCATTGGAGTAACAAAAATCTCGAAAACAGACTACCTTCCATAATGACAAGGCTACAATCCATTGGAGTAACTAAAATCTCGACAACAAACAACCTTACATAATGATAATGCTACCATCCATTGGAGTAACAAAACTATGAACAAAAGACTACCTTCCATAATGACAAGGCTACCATCCATTGGAGTAACAAAAATCTGAACAACAGACTACGTTTAATAACGACAAGGCTAGAATCCATTGGAATAACACAAATCTCGATAACAGACTACTTTCCAGAATGACAAGGCTACCATCCATTGGAATAACAAAAATATCGACAATAGACTACCTTCCATAATGACAAGGCTACCATCCATTGGAGTAACAAAAACATCGATAACAGAATACGTTCCGGAATGACAAGGCTACAATCCATTGGAATAACAAACATCTCGACAACAGACTACCATCCATAATGACAACGATACAATCCATTGGAGTAATAAAAATCTCGACAACAGACTACCTTCCATAATGACAAGGATACCATCCATTGGAGTAACAAAAATCTCGAAAACAGACTACCTTCCAGATTGACATGGCTACCATCCATTGGAGTAACAAAAATCTCGACAACAAACAACCTTCCATAATGATAATGCTACCATCCATTGGAGTAACAAATATATCGATAATAGACTACCTTCCATAATGACAAGGCCACCATCCATTGGAGTAACAAAAATCTGAACAATAGACTACCTTCCATAGTGACTAGGCTACCATCCATTGGAGTGACAGAAATCACAACGACAGACTACCTTCTAGAATGACAAGGCTAACATCCAATGGAGTAAAAAAAATCTCGACAACAGACTACCTTCCATAATGATAAGGCTACCATCCATTGGAGTAACAAAAATCTAGACAACAGGCTTCCTTCCATAATGACAAGGCTACCATGCATTGGAGTTACAAAAATAACTACAATAGACTATGTTCCATAATGACAAGGCTACCATCCATTGTAGTAACCAAAATATCGTTAACAGAATACCTTCCATAATGTTAAGGCTACCATCCGTTATAGTAACAAAAATCTCGACAATAGATAACCTTCCATAATGAAAAGGCTACCATCCATTGGAGTAACAAAAATCTCGACAATAGACTACCTTCCATAATGACAAGGCTACCATCCATTGGAGTAACAAAAATATGAACAACAGACTACCTTCCATAGTGACAAGGCTACCATCCATTGGAGTGACAGAAATCACAATGATAGACTACCTTCCCTAATGACAAGGCTAGCATCCATTGGAGTAACAAAAATATCTACAACAAACTACCTTCCATAATGGCAAGGCTACCATCCACTGAAGTAACAAAAACCTCGACAATGGACTACCTTCTATAATGACAAGGCTACCATCCATTGGAGTAACAAAAATATCCACAATAGACTACCTTCCATAATGACAAGGCTACCATCCATTGGAATAACAAAAATCTCGACAACAAACTACCTTCCATAATGACAATGATACCATCCATTGGAGTAACAAAAATATTGACAACAAACTACCTTCCATAATGACAAGGCTACCATCCATTGGAGTAACAAAGATATCGACAACATACTACCTTCCATAATGACAAGGCTACCATCCATTAAAGTAACAAAAATCTCGACAACAGACTATCTTCCATAATGACAAGGCTACCATCCATCGGAGTAACAAAAATATCGACAATATTCTACCTTCCATAATGACAAGGCAACCATCCATTGGAATAACAATACTCTCGGCAATAAACTACCTTCAAATAATGACAACGATACCATCCATTGGAGTAACAAAAACAACGAAAACAGACTAAGTTCCATAATGACAAGGCTACAATCCATTGGAATAATAATAATCTCAAAAATAGACTACCATCCATAATGACAATGATACCATCCATTGGAGTAACAAAAATATGAACATACCTTCCATAGTGACAAGGCTACCATCCATTGGAGTAACAAAAATCTCGAAAATAGACTACCTTCCATAATGACAAGGCTACCATCCATTGGAGTAACTAAAATCTCGACAACAAACAACCTTACATAATGATAATGCTACCATCCATTGGAGTAACAAAACTATGAACAAAAGACTACCTTCCATAATGACAAGGCTACCATCCATTGGAGTAACAAAAATCTGAACAACAGACTACGTTCAATAACGACAAGGCTAGAATCCATTGGAATAACAGAAATCTCGATAACAGACTACTTTCCAGAATGACAAGGCTACCATCCATTGGAATAACAAAAATCTCGACAATAGACTACCTTTCATAATGACAAGCCTACCATCCATTGGAGTAACAAAAACATCGATAACAGAATACGTTCCGTAATGACAAGGCTACAATCCATTGGAATAACAAACATCTCGACAACAGACTACCATCCATAATGACAACGATACAATCCATTGGAGTAACAAAAATCTCGACAACAGACTACCTTCCATAATGACAAGGATACCATCCATTAGAGTAACAAAAATCTCGAAAACAGACTACCTTCCAGATTGACATGGCTACCATCCATTGGAGTAACAAAAATCTCGACAACAAACAACCTTCCATAATGATAATGCTACCTTCCATTGGAGTAACAAATATATCGACAATAGACTACCTTCCATAATGACAAGGCTACCAGCCATTGGAGTAACAAAAATCTGAACAATAGACTACCTTCCATAGTGACAAGGCTACCATCCATTGGAGTGATAGAAATCACAACGACAGACTACCTTCTAGAATGACAAGGCTAACATCCAATGGAGTAAAAAAAATCTCGACAACAGACTACCTTCCATAATGATAAGGCTACCATCCATTGGAGTAACAAAAATCTAGACAACAGACTTCCTTCCATAATGACAAGGCTAACATGCATTGGAGTTACAAAAATAACTACAATAGACTATGTTCCATAATGACAAGGCTACCATCCATTGTAGTAACCAAAATATCGTTAACAAAATACCTTCCATAATGTTAAGGCTACCATCCGTTATAGTAACAAAAATCTCGACAATAGATAACCTTCCATAATGACAAGGCTACCATCCATTGGAGTAACAAAAATCTCGACAATAGACTACATTCCATAATGACAAGGCTACCATCCATTGGAGTAACAAAAATATGAACAACAGACTACCTTCCATAGTGACAAGGCTACCATCCATTGGAGTGACAGAAATCACAATGATAGACTACCTTCCCTAATAACAAGGCTAGCATCCATTGGAGTAACAAAAATATCTACAACAAACTACCTTCCATAATGGCAAGGCTACCATCCATTGAAGTAACAAAAACCTCGACAATGGACTACCTTCTATAATGACAAGGCTACCATCCATTGGAGTAACAAAAATATCCACAATAGACTACCTTCCATAATGACAAGGCTACCATCCATTGGAATAACAAAAATCTCGACAACAAACTACCTTCCATAATGACAACGATACCATCCATTGGAGTAACAAAAATATTGACAACAAACTACCTTCCATAATGACAAGGCTACCATCCATTGGAGTAACAAAGATATCGACAACATACTACCTTCCATAATGACAAGGCTACCATCCATTAAAGTAACAAAAATCTCGACAACAGACTACCTTCCATAATGACAAGGCTACCATCCATCGGAGTAACAAAAATATCGACAATATTCTACCTTCCATAATGACAAGGCAACCATCCATTGGAATAACAATACTCTCGGCAATAAACTACCTTCCATAATGACAACGATACCATCCATTGGAGTAACAAAAACAACGACAACAGACTAAGTTCCATAATGACAAGGCTACAATCCATTGGAATAATAATAATCTCAAAAATAGACTACCATCCATAATGACAATGATACCATCCATTGGAGTAACAAAAATATGAACATACCTTCCATAGTGACAAGGCTACCATCCATTGGAGTAACAAAAATCTCGAAAATAGACTACCTTCCATAATGACAAGGCTACCATCCATTGGAGTAACTAAAATCTCGACAACAAACAACCTTACATAATGATAATGCTACCATCCATTGGAGTAACAAAACTATGAACAAAAGACTACCTTCCATAATGACAAGGCTAACATCCATTGGAGTAACAAAAATCTGAACAACAGACTACGTTCAATAACGACAAGGCTAGAATCCATTGGAATAACAGAAATCTCGATAACAGACTACTTTCCAGAATGACAAGGCTACCATCCATTGGAATAACAAAAATCTCGACAATAGACTACCTTCCATAATGACAAGGCTACCATCCATTGGAGTAACAAAAACATCGATAACAGAATGCGTTCTGTAATGACAAGGCTACAATCCATTGGAATAACAAACATCTCGACAACAGACTACCATCCATAATGACAACGATACAATCCATTGGAGTAACAAAAATCTCGACAACAGACTACCTTCCATAATGACAAGGATACCATCCATTGGAGTAACAAAAATCTCGAAAACAGACTACCTTCCAGATTGACATGGCTACCATCCATTGGAGTAACAAAAATCTCGACAACAAACAACCTTCCATAATGATAATGCTACCAACCATTGGAGTAACAAATATATCGAGAATAGACTACCTTCCATAATGACAAGGCTACCATCCATTGGAGTAACAAAAATCTGAACAACAGACAACCTTCCATAGTGACAAGGCTACCATCCATTGGATTGACAGAAATCACAACGACGGGACTACCTTCTAGAATGACAAGGCTAACATCCAATGGAGTAACAAAAATCTCGACAACAGACTACCTTCCATAATGATAAGGCTACCATCCATTGGAGTAACAAAAATCTAGACAACAGACTTCCTTCCATAATGACAAGGCTACCATGCATTGGAGTTACAAAAATAACTACAATAGACTATGTTCCATAATGACAAGGCTACCATCCATTGTAGTAACCAAAATATCGTTAACAGAATACCTTCCATAATGTTAAGGCTACCATCTGTTATAGTAACAAAAATCTCGACAATAGATAACCTTCCATAATGACAAGGCTACCATCCATTGGAGTAACAAAAATCTCGACAATAGACTACATTCCATAATGACAAGGCTACCATCCATTGGAGTAACAAAAATATGAACAACAGACTACCTTCCATAGTGACAAGGCTACCATCCATTGGAGTGACAAAAATCACAATGATAGACTACCTTCCCTAATAACAAGGCTAGCATCCATTGGAGTAACAAAAATATCTACAACAAACTACCTTCCATAATGGCAAGGCTACCATCCATTGAAGTAACAAAAACCTCGACAATGGACTACCTTCTATAATGACAAGGCTACCATCCATTGGAGTAACAAAAATATCCACAATAGACTACCTTCAATAATGACAAGGCTACCATCCATTGGAATAACAAAAATCTCGACAACAAACTACCTTCCATAATGACAACGATACCATCCATTGGAGTAACAAAAATATTGACAACAAACTACCTTCCATAATGACAAGGCTACCATCCATTGGAGTAACAAAGATATCGACAACATACTACCTTCCATAATGACAAGGCTACCATCCATTAAAGTAACAAAAATCTCGACAACAGACTACCTTCCATAATGACAAGGCTACCATCCATCGGAGTAACAAAAATATCGACAATATTCTACCTTCCATAATGACAAGGCAACCATCCATTGGAATAACAATACTCTCGGCAATAAACTACCTTCCATAATGACAACGATACCATCCATTGGAGTAACAAAAACAACGACAACAGACTAAGTTCCATAATGACAAGGCTACAATCCATTGGAATAATAATAATCTCAAAAATAGACTACCATCCATAATGACAATGATACCATCCATTGGAGTAACAAAAATATGAACATACCTTCCATAGTGACAAGGCTACCATCCATTGGAGTAACAAAAATCTCGAAAATAGACTACCTTCCATAATGACAAGGCTACCATCCATTGGAGTAACTAAAATCTCGACAACAAACAACCTTACATAATGATAATGCTACCATCCATTGGAGTAACAAAACTATGAACAAAAGACTACCTTCCATAATGACAAGGCTAACATCCATTGGAGTAACAAAAATCTGAACAACAGACTACGTTCAATAACGACAAGGCTAGAATCCATTGGAATAACAGAAATCTCGATAACAGACTACTTTCCAGAATGACAAGGCTACCATCCATTGGAATAACAAAAATCTCGACAATAGACTACCTTCCATAATGACAAGGCTACCATCCATTGGAGTAACAAAAACATCGATAACAGAATGCGTTCTGTAATGACAAGGCTACAATCCATTGGAATAACAAACATCTCGACAACAGACTACCATCCATAATGACAACGATACAATCCATTGGAGTAACAAAAATCTCGACAACAGACTACCTTCCATAATGACAAGGATACCATCCATTGGAGTAACAAAAATCTCGAAAACAGACTACCTTCCAGATTGACATGGCTACCATCCATTGGAGTAACAAAAATCTCGACAACAAACAACCTTCCATAATGATAATGCTACCAACCATTGGAGTAACAAATATATCGAGAATAGACTACCTTCCATAATGACAAGGCTACCATCCATTGGAGTAACAAAAATCTGAACAACAGACAACCTTCCATAGTGACAAGGCTACCATCCATTGGATTGACAGAAATCACAACGACGGGACTACCTTCTAGAATGACAAGGCTAACATCCAATGGAGTAACAAAAATCTCGACAACAGACTACCTTCCATAATGATAAGGCTACCATCCATTGGAGTAACAAAAATCTAGACAACAGACTTCCTTCCATAATGACAAGGCTACCATGCATTGGAGTTACAAAAATAACTACAATAGACTATGTTCCATAATGACAAGGCTACCATCCATTGTAGTAACCAAAATATCGTTAACAGAATACCTTCCATAATGTTAAGGCTACCATCCGTTATAGTAACAAAAATCTCGACAATAGATAACCTTCCATAATGACAAGGCTACCATCCATTGGAGTAACAAAAATCTCGACAATAGACTACATTCCATAATGACAAGGCTACCATCCATTGGAGTAACAAAAATATGAACAACAGACTACCTTCCATAGTGACAAGGCTACCATCCATTGGAGTGACAGAAATCACAATGATAGACTACCTTCCCTAATAACAAGGCTAGCATCCATTGGAGTAACAAAAATATCTACAACAAACTACCTTCCATAATGGCAAGGCTACCATCCATTGAAGTAACAAAAACCTCGACCATGGACTACCTTCTATAATGACAAGGCTACCATCCATTGGAGTAACAAAAATATCCACAATAGACTACCTTCCATAATGACAAGGCTACCATCCATTGGAATAACAAAAATCTCGACAACAAACTACCTTCCATAATGACAACGATACCATCCATTGGAGTAACAAAAATATTGACAACAAACTACCTTCCATAATGACAAGGCTACCATCCATTGGAGTAACAAAGATATCGACAACATACTACCTTCCATAATGACAAGGCTACCATCCATTAAAGTAACAAAAATCTCGACAACAGACTACCTTCCATAATGACAAGGCTACCATCCATCGGAGTAACAAAAATATCGACAATATTCTACCTTCCATAATGACAAGGCAACCATCCATTGGAATAACAATACTCTCGGCAATAAACTACCTTCCATAATGACAACGATACCATCCATTGGAGTAACAAAAACAACGACAACAGACTAAGTTCCATAATGACAAGGCTACAATCCATTGGAATAATAATAATCTCAAAAATAGACTACCATCCATAATGACAATGATACCATCCATTGGAGTAACAAAAATATGAACATACCTTCCATAGTGACAAGGCGACCATCCATTGGAGTAACAAAAATCTCGAAAATAGACTACCTTCCATAATGACAAGGCTACCATCCATTGGAGTAACTAAAATCTCGACAACAAACAACCTTACATAATGATAATGCTACCATCCATTGGAGTAACAAAACTATGAACAAAAGACTACCTTCCATAATGACAAGGCTAACATCCATTGGAGTAACAAAAATCTGAACAACAGACTACGTTCAATAACGACAAGGCTAGAATCCATTGGAATAACAGAAATCTCGATAAAAGACTACTTTCCAGAATGACAAGGCTACCATCCATTGGAATAACAAAAATCTCGACAATAGACTACCTTCCATAATGACAAGGCTACCATCCATTGGAGTAACAAAAACATCGATAACAGAATGCGTTCTGTAATGACAAGGCTACAATCCATTGGAATAACAAACATCTCGACAACAGACTACCATCCATAATGACAATGATACAATCCATTGGAGTAACAAAAATCTCGACAACAGACTACCTTCCATAATGACAAGGATACCATCCATTGGAGTAACAAAAATCTCGAAAACAGACTACCTTCCAGATTGACATGGCTACCATCCATTGGAGTAACAAAAATCTCGACAACAAACAACCTTCCATAATGATAATGCTACCAACCATTGGAGTAACAAATATATCGAGAATAGACTACCTTCCATAATGACAAGGCTACCATCCATTGGAGTAACAAAAATCTGAACAACAGACTACCTTCCATAGTGACAAGGCTACCATCCATTGGATTGACAGAAATCACAACGACGGGACTACCTTCTAGAATGACAAGGCTAACATCCAATGGAGTAACAAAAATCTCGACAACAGACTACCTTCCATAATGATAAGGCTACCATCCATTGGAGTAACAAAAATCTAGACAACAGACTTCCTTCCATAATGACAAGGCTACCATGCATTGGAGTTACAAAAATAACTACAATAGACTATGTTCCATAATGACAAGGCTACCATCCATTTTAGTAACCAAAATATCGTTAACAGAATACCTTCCATAATGTTAAGGCTAACATCCATTATAGTAACAAAAATCTCGACAATAGATAAACTTCCATAATGACAAGGCTACCATCCATTGGAGTAACAAAAATCTCGACAATAGACTACCTTCCATAATGACAAGGCTACCATCCATTGGAG
Organism: Vicia faba; assembly: GCA_948472305.1. Lineage (NCBI taxonomy): Eukaryota > Viridiplantae > Streptophyta > Magnoliopsida > Fabales > Fabaceae > Vicia > Vicia faba. Next base: position 654,692,219 of record OX451741.1, read on the forward strand.
TAACAAAAATATGAACAACAGACTACCTTCCATAGTGACAAGGCTACCATCCATTGGAGTGACAGAAATCACAATGATGGACTACCTTTCTAATGACAAGGCTACCATCCATTGGAGTAACAAAAATATCCACAATAGACTACCTTCCATAATGACAATGATACCATCCATTGGAGTAACAAAAATATTGACAACAAACTACCTTCCATAATGACAAGGCTACCATCCATTGGAGTAACAAAGATATCGACAACATACTACCTTCCATAATGACAAGGCTACCATCCATTGGAGTAACAAAGATATCGACAACAAACTACCTTCCATAATGACAAGGCTACCATCCATTGGAGTAACCAAAATCTCGATAACAGACAACCTTCCATAATGATAATGCTACCATCCATTGGAGTAACAAAAATCTCGACAATAGACTACCTTCCATAATGACAAGGCTACCATCCATTGGAGTAACAAAAATCTCGACAATAGACTACCTTCCATAATGACAAGACTACCATCTATTGGAGTAACAAAAATATGAACAACATACTACCTTCCATAGTGACAAGGCTAGCATCCATTTGAGCGATAGAAATCACAACGACATACTACCTTCCAAAATGACAAGGCTATAATCCATTGGAGTAACAAAAATCTAGACAACAGACTACCTTCCATAATGACAAGGCTACCATCCATTGGAGTAACAAAAACATCGACAACATAATACGTTCCATAATGACAAGGCTACAATCCATTGGAGTAACAAAAATATGAATATACCTTCCATAGTGACAAGGCTACCATCCATTGGAGTAACAAAAATATTGACAACAGACTACCTTCCATAATGACAAGGCTACCATCCAGTGGAGTAACAAAAATATGAACGAACCTTCCATAGTGACAAGGCTACCATCCATTGGAGTAACAAAAATCTTGAAAACAGACTACCTTCCATAATGACAAGGCTACCATCCATTGGAGTAACAAAAATCTGAACAACAGACTATCCTTCCATAGTGACAAGGCTACCATCCATTGGAGTGACAGAAATCACAACGACAGACTAGCATCTAGAATGACAAGGCTAGCATCCATTGGAGTAACAAAAATCTCAACAACAGACTACCTTCCATAATGACAAGGCTACCATCCATTGGAGTAACAAAAATCTAGACAACAGACTACCTATCATAATGACAAGGCTACCATGCATTGGAGTAATAAAAATATCTATAATAGACTATGTTCCATAATGACAAGGATACCATCCATTGTAGTAACCAAAATATCGATAACAGAATACATTCCATAATGTCAAGGCTACCATCAATTATAGTAACAAAAATGTCGACAATAGACAACCTTCCATAATGACAAGGCTACCATCCATTGGAGTAACAAAAATCTCGACAATAGACAACCTTCCATAATGACAAGGCTACCATCCATTGGAGTAACAAAAATCTCGACAATAGACAACCTTCCATAATGACAATGATACCATCCATTGGAGTAACAAAAACATCGACAACAAACTATGTTCCATAATGAGAAGGCTACAATCCATTGGAATAACAAAAATCTCAACAATAGACTACCATCTATAATGACAGTGATACCATCCATTGGAGTAACAAAAATATCGACAATAGACTACCTTCCATAATGTCAAGGCTACCATCCATTGGAGTAACAAAAATCTCGACAATAGACTACCTTCCATAATGAAAAGGTTAACATTCATTGGAATAACAAAAATCTAGACAACAGACTACCTTCCATAATGATAAGGCTACCATCCATTGGAGTAACAAAAACATCAACAATAGAATACGTTCCATAATGACAAGGCTACAATCCATTGAAGTGACAAAAATCTCGACAATGGACTACCTTCCATAATGACAAGGCTACCATCTACTGGAGTAACAAAAATATCGAAAATAGACTACCTTCCATAATGACAAGTCTACCATCCATTGGAATAACAAAAATCTCGACAACAAACTACCTTCCATAATGACAACGATAGCATCCATTGGAGTAACAAAAACATCCACAACAGACTATGTTCCATAATGAGAAGGCTACAATCCATTGGAATAACAAAAATCTCAACAATAGACTACCATCCATAATGACAACGATACCATCCATTGGAGTAACAAATATATCGACAATAGACTACCTTCCATAATGTCAAGGCTAGCATCCATTGGAGTAACAAAAATCTCGACAATAGACTACCTTCCATAATGAAAAGGTTAACATTCATTGGAATAACAAAAATCTAAACAACAGACTACCTTCCATAATGACAAGGCTACCATCCATTGGAGTAACAAAAACATCAACAATAGAATACGTTCCATAATGACAAGGCTACAATCCATTGGAGTAACAAAAATATGAATATACCTTCCACAGTGACAAGGCTACCATCCATTGGAGTAACAAAAATATCGACAACAGACTACCTTCCATAATGACAAGGCTACCATCCATTGGAATAACAAAAATCTCGACAACAAACTACCTTCCATAATGACAAGGCTACCATCCAGTGGAGTAACAAAAATATGAACATACCTTCCAAAGTGACAAGGCTACCATTCATTGGAGTAACAAAAATCTCGAAAACAGACTACCTTCCATAATGACAAGGCTACCATCCATTGGAGTAACAAAAATCTCGACAACAGACAACCTGCCGTAATGATAATGCTACCATTCATTGGAGTAACAAAAATCTCGACAATAGAGTACCTTCCGTAATGACAAGGCTACCATCCATTGGAGTAACAAAAATCTAGACAACAGACTACCTATCATAATGACAAGGCTACCATGCATTGGAGTAATAAAAATATCTACAATAGACTATGTTCCATAATCACAAGGATACCATCCATTGTAGTAACCAAAATATCGATAACAGAATACCTTCCATAATGTCAAGGCTACCATCCATTATAGTAACAAAAATCTCGACAATAGACAAACTTCCATAATGACAAGGCTACCATCCATTGGAGTAACAAAAATCTCGACAATAAATAACCTTCCATAATAACAAGGCTACCATCCATTGGTGTAACAAAAATCTCGACAATCGACTACCTTCCATAATGACAAGGCTACCATCCATTGGAGTAACAAAAATATGAACGACAAAAAACCTTCCATAATGACAAGGCTACCATCCATTGGAGTAACAAAAATCTCAAAAACAAACTACCTTCCATAATTACAAGGCTACCATCTATTAGAGTAACAAAAATCTCGACAATAGACAGCCTTCTATAATTACAAGGCTAGTATCCATTGGAGTAACAAAAATCTCTACAACAAACTACCTTCTATAATGACAAGGCTACCATCCATTGGAGTAACCAAAATCTCGACAACAGACAACCTTCCATAATGATAATGCTACCATCCATAGGAGTAACAAAAATCTCGACAATAGACTACCTTCCATAATGACAAGGCTACCATCCATTGGAGTAACAAAAATCTGAACAACAGACTCTCTTCCATAGGGACAAGGCTACCATCCATTGGAGTGACAGAAAACAAAACGACAGACTACCATCTAGAATGACAAGGCTAACATCCATTTGAGTAACAAATATCTCAACAACAGACTACCTTCCATAATGACAAGGCTACCATCCATTGGAGTAACAAAAATCTAGACAACAGACTACCTATCATAATGACAAGGCTACCATGCATTGGAGTAATAAAAATATCTACAATAGACTATGTTCCATAATCACAAGGATACCATCCATTGTAGTAACCAAAATATCGATAACAAAATACCTTCCATAATGTCAAGGCTACCATCCATTATAGTAACAAAAATCTCGACAATAGACAAACTTCCATAATGACAAGGCTACCATCCATTGGAGTAACAAAAATCTCGACAATAAACAACCTTCCATAATAACAAGGCTACCATCCATTGGTGTAACAAAAATCTGGACAATAGACTACCTTCCATAATGACAAGGCTACCATCCATTGGAGTAACAAAAATATGAACGACAAACAACCTTCCATAATGACAAGGCTACCATCCATTGGAGTAACAAAAATCTCAAAAACAAACTACCTTCCATAATTACAAGGCTACCATCTATTAGAGTAACAAAAATCTCGACAATAGACAGCCTTCTATAATTACAAGGCTAGTATCCATTGGAGTAACAAAAATCTCTACAACAAACTACCTTCTATAATGACAAGGCTACCATCCATTGGAGTAACCAAAATCTCGACAACATACAACCTTCCATAATGATAATGCTACCATCCATTGGAGTAACAAAAATCTCGACAATAGACTACCTTCCATAATGACAAGGCTACCATCCATTGGAGTAACAAAAATCTGAACAACATACTCTCTTCCATAGGGACAAGGCTACCATCCATTGGAGTGACAGAAAACAAAACGACAGACTACCATCTAGAATGACAAGGCTAGCATCCATTTGAGTAACAAATATCTCAACAACAGACTACCTTCCATAATGACAAGGCTACCATCCATTGGAGTAACAAAAATCTAGACAACAGACTACCTATCATAATGACAAGGCTACCATGCATTGGAGTAATAAAAATATCTACAATAGACTATGTTCCATAATCACAAGGATACCATCCATTGTAGTAACCAAAATATCGATAACAGAATACCTTCCATAATGTCAAGGCTACCATCCATTATAGTAACAAAAATCTCAACAATAGACAAACTTCCATAATGACAAGGCTACCATCCATTGGAGTAACAAAAATCTCGACAATAAACAACCTTCCATAATGACAAGGCTACCATCCATTGGTGTAACAAAAATCTCGACAATAGACTACCTTCCATAATGACAAGGCTACCATCCATTGGAGTAACAAAAATATGAACGACAAACAACCTTCCATAATGACAAGGCTACCATCCATTGGAGTAACAAAAATCTCAAAAACAAACTACCTTCCATAATTACAAGGCTACCATCTATTAGAGTAACAAAAATCTCGACAATAGACAGCCTTCTATAATTACAAGGCTAGTATCCATTGGAGTAACAAAAATCTCTACAACAAACTACCTTCTATAATGACAAGGCTACCATCCATTGGAGTAACCAAAATCTCGACAACAGACAACCTTCCATAATGATAATGCTACCATCCATTGGAGTAACAAAAATCTCGACAATAGACTACCTTCCATAATGACAAGGCTACCATCCATTGGAGTAACAAAAATCTGAACGACAGACTCTCTTCCATAGGGACAAGGCTACCATCCATTGGAGTGACAGAAAACAAAACGACAGACTACCATCTAGAATGACAAGGCTAACATCCATTTGAGTAACAAATATCTCAACAACAGACTACCTTCCATAATGACAAGGCTACCATCCATTGGAGTAACAAAAATCTAGACAACAGACTACCTATCATAATGACAAGGCTACCATGCATTGGAGTAATAAAAATATCTACAATAGACTATGTTCCATAATCACAAGGATACCATCCATTGTAGTAACCAAAATATCGATAACAAAATACCTTCCATAATGTCAAGGCTACCATCCATTATAGTAACAAAAATCTCGACAATAGACAAACTTCCATAATGACAAGGCTACCATCCATTGGAGTAACAAAAATCTCGACAATAAACAACCTTCCATAATAACAAGGCTACCATCCATTGGTGTAACAAAAATCTGGACAATAGACTACCTTCCATAATGACAAGGCTACCATCCATTGGAGTAACAAAAATATGAACGACAAACAACCTTCCATAATGACAAGGCTACCATCCATTGGAGTAACAAAAATCTCAAAAACAAACTACCTTCCATAATTACAAGGCTACCATCTATTAGAGTAACAAAAATCTCGACAATAGACAGCCTTCTATAATTACAAGGCTAGTATCCATTGGAGTAACAAAAATCTCTACAACAAACTACCTTCTATAATGACAAGGCTACCATCCATTGGAGTAACCAAAATCTCGACAACATACAACCTTCCATAATGATAATGCTACCATCCATTGGAGTAACAAAAATCTCGACAATAGACTACCTTCCATAATGACAAGGCTACCATCCATTGGAGTAACAAAAATCTGAACAACATACTCTCTTCCATAGGGACAAGGCTACCATCCATTGGAGTGACAGAAAACAAAACGACAGACTACCATCTAGAATGACAAGGCTAGCATCCATTTGAGTAACAAATATCTCAACAACAGACTACCTTCCATAATGACAAGGCTACCATCCATTGGAGTAACAAAAATCTAGACAACAGACTACCTATCATAATGACAAGGCTACCATGCATTGGAGTAATAAAAATATCTACAATAGACTATGTTCCATAATCACAAGGATACCATCCATTGTAGTAACCAAAATATCGATAACAGAATACCTTCCATAATGTCAAGGCTACCATCCATTATAGTAACAAAAATCTCAACAATAGACAAACTTCCATAATGACAAGGCTACCATCCATTGGAGTAACAAAAATCTCGACAATAAACAACCTTCCATAATGACAAGGCTACCATCCATTGGTGTAACAAAAATCTCGACAATAGACTACCTTCCATAATGACAAGGCTACCATCCATTGGAGTAACAAAAATATGAACGACAAACAACCTTCCATAATGACAAGGCTACCATCCATTGGAGTAACAAAAATCTCAAAAACAAACTACCTTCCATAATTACAAGGCTACCATCTATTAGAGTAACAAAAATCTCGACAATAGACAGCCTTCTATAATTACAAGGCTAGTATCCATTGGAGTAACAAAAATCTCTACAACAAACTACCTTCTATAATGACAAGGCTACCATCCATTGGAGTAACCAAAATCTCGACAACAGACAACCTTCCATAATGATAATGCTACCATCCATTGGAGTAACAAAAATCTCGACAATAGACTACCTTCCATAATGACAAGGCTACCATCCATTGGAGTAACAAAAATCTGAACGACAGACTCTCTTCCATAGTGACAAGGCTACCATCCATTGGAGTGACAGAAAACAAAACGACAGACTACCATCTAGAATGACAAGGCTAGCATCCATTTGAGTAACAAATATCTCAACAACAGACTACCTTCCATAATGACAAGGCTACCATCCATTGGAGTAACAAAAATCTAGACAACAGACTACCTATCATAATGACAAGGCTACCATGCATTGGAGTAATAAAAATATCTACAATAGACTATGTTCCATAATCACAAGGATACCATCCATTGTAGTAACCAAAATATCGATAACAAAATACCTTCCATAATGTCAAGGCTACCATCCATTATAGTAACAAAAATCTCGACAATAGACAAACTTCCATAATGACAAGGCTACCATCCATTGGAGTAACAAAAATCTCGACAATAAACAACCTTCCATAATAACAAGGCTACCATCCATTGGTGTAACAAAAATCTGGACAATAGACTACCTTCCATAATGACAAGGCTACCATCCATTGGAGTAACAAAAATATGAACGACAAACAACCTTCCATAATGACAAGGCTACCATCCATTGGAGTAACAAAAATCTCAAAAACAAACTACCTTCCATAATTTCAAGGCTACCATCTATTAGAGTAACAAAAATCTCGACAATAGACAGCCTTCTATAATTACAAGGCTAGTATCCATTGGAGTAACAAAAATCTCTACAACAAACTACCTTCTATAATGACAAGGCTACCATCCATTGGAGTAACCAAAATCTCGACAACAGACAACCTTCCATAATGATAATGCTACCATCCATTGGAGTAACAAAAATCTCGACAATAGACTACCTTCCATAATGACAAGGCTACCATCCATTGGAGTAACAAAAATCTGAACAACAGACTCTCTTCCATAGTGACAAGGCTACCATCCATTGGAGTGACAGAAAACAAAACGACAGACTACCATCTAGAATGACAAGGCTAGCATCCATTTGAGTAACAAATATCTCAACAACAGACTACCTTCCATAATGACAAGGCTACCATCCATTGGAGTAACAAAAATCTAGACAACAGACTACCTATCATAATGACAAGGCTACCATGCATTGGAGTAATAAAAATATCTACAATAGACTATGTTCCATAATCACAAGGATACCATCCATTGTAGTAACCAAAATATCGATAACAAAATACCTTCCATAATGTCAAGGCTACCATCCATTATAGTAACAAAAATCTCGACAATAGACAAACTTCCATAATGACAAGGCTACCATCCATTGGAGTAACAAAAATCTCGACAATAAACAACCTTCCATAATAACAAGGCTACCATCCATTGGTGTAACAAAAATCTGGACAATAGACTACCTTCCATAATGACAAGGCTACCATCCATTGGAGTAACAAAAATATGAACGACAAACAACCTTCCATAATGACAAGGCTACCATCCATTGGAGTAACAAAAATCTCAAAAACAAACTACCTTCCATAATTTCAAGGCTACCATCTATTAGAGTAACAAAAATCTCGACAATAGATAGCCTTCTATAATTACAAGGCTATTATCCATTGGAGTAACAAAAATCTCTACAACAAACTACCTTCTATAATGACAAGGCTACCATCCATTGGAGTAACCAAAATCTCGACAACATACAACCTTCCATAATGATAATGCTACCATCCATTGGAGTAACAAAAATCTCGACAATAGACTACCTTCCATAATGACAAGGCTACCATCCATTGGAGTAACAAAAATCTGAACAACAGACTCTCTTCCATAGGGACAAGGCTACCATCCATTGGAGTGACAGAAAACAAAACGACAGACTACCATCTAGAATGACAAGGCTAGCATCCATTTGAGTAACAAATATCTCAACAACAGACTACCTTCCATAATGACAAGGCTACCATCCATTGGAGTAACAAAAATCTAGACAACAGACTACCTATCATAATGACAAGGCTACCATGCATTGGAGTAATAAAAATATCTACAATAGACTATGTTCCATAATCACAAGGATACCATCCATTGTAGTAACCAAAATATCGATAACAGAATACCTTCCATAATGTCAAGGCTACCATCCATTATAGTAACAAAAATCTCAACAATAGACAAACTTCCATAATGACAAGGCTACCATCCATTGGAGTAACAAAAATCTCGACAATAAACAACCTTCCATAATGACAAGGCTACCATCCATTGGTGTAACAAAAATCTCGACAATAGACTACCTTCCATAATGACAAGGCTACCATCCATTGGAGTAACAAAAATATGAACGACAAACAACCTTCCATAATGACAAGGCTACCATCCATTGGAGTAACAAAAATCTCAAAAACAAACTACCTTCCATAATTACAAGGCTACCATCTATTAGAGTAATAAAAATCTCGACAATAGACAGCCTTCTATAATTACAAGGCTAGTATCCATTGGAGTAACAAAAATCTCTATAACAAACTACCTTCTATAATGACAAGGCTACCATCCATTGGAGTAACCAAAATCTCGACAACAGACAACCTTCCATAATGATAATGCTACCATCCATTGGAGTAACAAAAATCTCGACAATAGACTACCTTCCATAATGACAAGGCTACCATCCATTGGAGTAACAAAAATCTGAACAACAGACTCTCTTCCATAGTGACAAGGCTACCATCCATTGGAGTGACAGAAAACAAAACGACAGACTACCATCTAGAATGACAAGGCTAGCATCCATTTGAGTAACAAATATCTCAACAACAGACTACCTTCCATAATGACAAGGCTACCATCCATTGGAGTAACAAAAATCTAGACAACAGATTACCTATCATAATGACAAGGCTACCATGCATTGGAGTAACAAAAATATCTACAATAGACTATGTTCCATAATGACAAGGATAACATCCATTGTAGTAACCAAAATATCGATAACAAAATACCTTCCATAATGTCAAGGCTACCATCCATTATAGTAACAAAAATATCGACAATAGACAACCTTCCATAGTAACAAAAATCTCGACAATAAACAACCTTCCATAATGACAAGGCTACCATCCATTGGTGTAACAAAAATCTCTACAACAAACTACCTTCCATAATGACAAGGCTACCATCCATTGGAGTAACCGAAATCTCGACAACAAACAACCTTCCACAATGATAATGCTACCATCCAATGGAGTAACAAAAATCTCGACAATAGACTACCTTCCATAATGACAAGGCTACCATCCATTGGAGTAACAAGAATATGAACGACAAACTACCTTCCATAATGACAAGGCTACCATCCATTGGAGTAACAAAAATCTCAAAAACAAACTACCTTCCATAATTACAAGGCTACCATCTATTAGAGTAACAAAAATCTCGACAATAGACAGCCTTCTATAATTACAAGGCTAGTATCCATTGGAGTAACAAAAATCTCTACAACAAACTACCTTCTATAATGACAAGGCTACCATCCATTGGAGTAACCAAAATCTCGACAACAGACAACCTTCCATAATGATAATGCTACCATCCATTGGAGTAACAAAAATCTCGACAATAGACTACCTTCCATAATGACAAGGCTACCATCCATTGGAGTAACAAAAATCTGAACAACAGACTCTCTTCCATAGTGACAAGGCTACCATCCATTGGAGTGACAGAAAACACAACGACAGACTACAATCTAGAATAAAAAGGCTAGCATCCATTTGAGTAACAAATATCTCAACAACAGACTACCTTCCATAATGACAAGGCTACCATCCATTGGAGTAACAAAAATCTAGACAACAGATTACCTATCATAATGACAAGGCTACCATCCATTGGAGTAACAAAAATATCTACAATAGACTATGTTCCATAATGACAAGGATACCATCCATTGTAGTAACCAAAATATCGATAACAAAATAACTTCCATAATGTCAAGGCTACCATCCATTATAGTAACAAAAATATCGACAATAGACAACCTTCCATAATGACAAGGCTACCATCCATTGGAGTAACAAAAATCTCGACAATAGACAACCTTCCATAATGACAAGGCTACCATCCATTGGTGTAACAAAAATCTCGACAATAGACTACCTTCCATAATGACAAGGCTACCATCCATTGGAGTAACAAAAATATGAACGACAAACTACCTTCCATAATGACAAGGCTACCATCCATTGGAGTAACAAAAATCTCAAAAACAAACTACCTTCCATAATTACAAAGCTACCATCTATTAGAGTAACAAAAATCTCGACAATAGACAACCTTCTATAATTACAAGGCTAGTATCCATTGGAGTAACAAAAATCTCTACAACAAACTACCTTCCATAATGACAAGGCTACCATCCATTGGAGTAACCAAAATCTCGACAACAGACAACCTTCCATAATGATAATGCTACCATCCATTGGAGTAACAAAAATCTCGACAATAGACTACCTTCCATAATGACAAGGCTACCATCCATTGGAGTAACAAAAATCTGAACAACAGACTACCTTCCATAGTGACAAGGCTACCATCCATTGGAGTGACAGAAAACACAACGACAGACTACCATCTAGAATGACAAGGGTAGCATCCATTTGAGTAACAATAATCTCAACAACAGACTACCTTCCATAATGACAAGGCTACCATCCATTGGAGTAACAAAAATCTAGACAACAGATTACCTATCATAATGACAAGGCTACCATGCATTGGAGTAACAAAAATATCTACAATAGACTATGTTCCATAATGACAAGGATACCATCCATTGTAGTAACCAAAATATCGATAACAAAATACCTTCCATAATGTCAAGGCTACCATCCATTATAGTAACAAAAATCTCGACAATAGACAACCTTCCATAATGACAAGGCTACCATCCATTGGAGTAACAAAAATCTCGACAATAGACTACCTTCCATAATGACAAGGCTACCATCCATTGGAGTAACAATAATATGAACAACAAACTACCTTCAATAATGACAAGGCTACCATCCATTGGAGTACCAAAAATTTCAAAAACATACTACCTTCCATAATTACAAGGCTACCATCTATTAGATTAACAAAAATCTCGACAATAGACAGCCTTCTATAATGACAATGCTATCATCCACTGGAGTAACAAAAATATTGATAATAGAATACCTTATATCATTACAAGGCTAGCATCCATTGGAGTAACAAAAATTTCTACAACAAACTATCTTCCATAATGACAAGGCTACCATCCATTGAAGTGACAAAAATCACGACAATGGACTACCTTCCATAATGACATGGCTACCATCCATTGGAGTAACAAAAATATCAAAAATAGACTACCTTCCAAAATGACAAGTCTACCATCCATTGGAATAACAAAAATCTCAACAACAAACTACCTTCCATAATGACAATGATACCATCCATTGGAGTAACAAAAACATCGACAACAGACTATGTTCCATAATGAGAAGGCTACAATCCATTGGAATAACAAAAATCTCAACAATAGACTACCATCCATAATGACAACGATACCATCCATTAGAGTAACAAAAATATCGATAATAGACTACCTTCCATAATGTCAAAGCTACCATCCATTGGAGTAACAAAAATCTCGACAATAGACTACCTTCCATAATGACAAGGTTAACATTCATTGGAATAACAAAAATCTAGCCAACAGACTACCTTCCATAATGACAAGGCTACCATCCATTGGAGTAACAAAAACATCAACAATAGAATACGTTCCATAATGACAAGGCTACAATCCATTGGACTAACAAAAATATGAATATACCTTCCATAGTGACAAGGCTACCATCCATTGGAGTAATAAAAATATCGACAACAGACTACCTTCCATAATGACAAGGCTACCATCCATTGGAGTAACCAAAATCTCGACAACAGACAACCTTCCATAATGATAATGCTACCATCCAATGGAGTAACAAAAATCTCGACAATAGACTACCTTCCATAATGACAAGGCTACCATCCATTGGAGTAACAAGAATATGAACGACAAACTACCTTCCATAATGACAAGGCTACCATCCATTGGAGTAACAAAAATCTCAAAAACAAACTACCTTCCATAATTACAAGGCTACCATCTATTAGAGTAACAAAAATCTCGACAATAGACAGCCTTCTATAATTACAAGGCTAGTATCCATTGGAGTAACAAAAATCTCTACAACAAACTACCTTCTATAATGACAAGGCTACCATCCATTGGAGTAACCAAAATCTCGACAACAGACAACCTTGCATAATGATAATGCTACCATCCATTGGAGTAACAAAAATCTCGACAATAGACTACCTTCCATAATGACAAGGCTACCATCCATTGGAGTAACAAAAATCTGAACAACAGACTCTCTTCCATAGTGACAAGGCTACCATCCATTGGAGTGACAGAAAACACAACGACAGACTACCATCTAGAATAAAAAGGCTAGCATCCATTTGAGTAACAAATATCTCAACAACAGACTACCTTCCATAATGACAAGGCTACCATCCATTGGAGTAACAAAAATCTAGACAACAGATTACCTATCATAATGACACGGCTACCATGCATTGGAGTAACAAAAATATCTATAATAGACTATGTTCCATAATGACAAGGATACCATCCATTGTAGTAACCAAAATATCGATAACAAAATACCTTCCATAATGTCAAGGCTACCATCCATTATAGTAACAAAAATATCAACAATAGACAACCTTCCATAATGACAAGGCTACCATCCATTGGAGTAACAAAAATCTCGACAATAGACAACCTTCCATAATGACAAGGCTACCATCCATTGGTGTAACAAAAATCTCGACAATAGACTACCTTCCATAATGACAAGGCTACCATCCATTGGAGTAACAAAAATATGAACGACAAACTACCTTCCATAATGACAAGGCTACCATCCATTGGAGTAACAAAAATCTCAAAAACAAACTACCTTCCATAATTACAAAGCTACCATCTATTAGAGTAACAAAAATCTCGACAATAGACAGCCTTCTATAATTACAAGGCTAGTATCCATTGGAGTAACAAAAATCTCTACAACAAACTACCTTCCATAATGACAAGGCTACCATCCATTGGAGTAACCAAAATCTCGACAACAGACAACCTTCCATAATGATAATGCTACCATCCATTGGAGTAACAAAAATCTCGACAATAGACTACCTTCCATAATGACAAGGCTACCATCCATTGGAGTAACAAAAATCTGAACAACAGACTACCTTCCATAGTGACAAGGCTACCATCCATTGGAGTGACAGAAAACACAACGACAGACTACCATCTAGAATGACAAGGGTAGCATCCATTTGAGTAACAATAATCTCAACAACAGACTACCTTCCATAATGACAAGGCTACCATCCATTGGAGTAACAAAAATCTAGACAACAGATTACTTATCATAATGACAAGGCTACCATGCATTGGAGTAACAAAAATATCTACAATAGACTATGTTCCATAATGACAAGGATACCATCCATTGTAGTAACCAAAATATCGATAACAAAATACCTTCCATAATGTCAAGGCTACCATCCATTATAGTAACAAAAATCTCGACAATAGACAACCTTCCATAATGACAAGGCTACCATCCATTGGAGTAACAAAAATCTCGACAATAGACTACCTTCCATAATGACAAGGCTACCATCCATTGGAGTAACAATAATATGAACAACAAACTACCTTCAATAATGACAAGGCTACCATCCATTGGAGTACCAAAAATTTCAAAAACATACTACCTTCCATAATTACAAGGCTACCATCTATTAGATTAACAAAAATCTCGACAATAGACAGCCTTCTATAATGACAATGCTATCATCCACTGGAGTAACAAAAATATTGATAATAGAATACCTTATATCATTACAAGGCTAGCATCCATTGGAGTAACAAAAATCTCTACAACAAACTATCTTCCATAATGACAAGGCTACCATCCATTGAAGTGACAAAAATCACGACAATGGACTACCTTCCATAATGACATGGCTACCATCCATTGGAGTAACAAAAATATCAAAAATAGACTACCTTCCAAAATGACAAGTCTACCATCCATTGGAATAACAAAAATCTCAACAACAAACTACCTTCCATAATGACAATGATACCATCCATTGGAGTAACAAAAACATCGACAACAGACTATGTTCCATAATGAGAAGGCTACAATCCATTGGAATAACAAAAATCTCAACAATAGACTACCATCCATAATGACAACGATACCATCCATTAGAGTAACAAAAATATCGATAATAGACTACCTTCCATAATGTCAAAGCTACCATCCATTGGAGTAACAAAAATCTCGACAATAGACTACCTTCCATAATGACAAGGTTAACATTCATTGGAATAACAAAAATCTAGCCAACAGACTACCTTCCATAATGACAAGGCTACCATCCATTGGAGTAACAAAAACATCAACAATAGAATACGTTCCATAATGACAAGGCTACAATCCATTGGACTAACAAAAATATGAATATACCTTCCATAGTGACAAGGCTACCATCCATTGGAGTAAAAAAAATATCGACAACAGACTACCTTCCATAATGACAAGGCTACCATCCATTGGAGTAACCAAAATCTCGACAACAGACAACCTTCCATAATGATAATGCTACCATCCAATGGAGTAACAAAAATCTCGACAATAGACTACCTTCCATAATGACAAGGCTACCATCCATTGGAGTAACAAGAATATGAACGACAAACTACCTTCCATAATGACAAGGCTACAATCCATTGGAGTAACAAAAATCTCAAAAACAAACTACCTTCCATAATTACAAGGCTACCATCTATTAGAGTAACAAAAATCTCGACAATAGACAGCCTTCTATAATTACAAGGCTAGTATCCATTGGAGTAACAAAAATCTCTACAACAAACTACCTTCTATAATGACAAGGCTACCATCCATTGGAGTAACCAAAATCTCGACAACAGACAACCTTCCATAATGATAATGCTACCATCCATTGGAGTAACAAAAATCTCGACAATAGACTACCTTCCATAATGACAAGGCTACCATCCATTGGAGTAACAAAAATCTGAACAACAGACTCTCTTCCATAGTGACAAGGCTACCATCCATTGGAGTGACAGAAAACACAACGACAGACTACCATCTAGAATAAAAAGGCTAGCATCCATTTGAGTAACAAATATCTCAACAACAGACTACCTTCCATAATGACAAGGCTACCATCCATTGGAGTAACAAAAATCTAGACAACAGATTACCTATCATAATGACACGGCTACCATGCATTGGAGTAACAAAAATATCTACAATAGACTATGTTCTATAATGACAAGGATACCATCCATTGTAGTAACCAAAATATCGATAACAAAATACCTTCCATAATGTCAAGGCTACCATCCATTATAGTAACAAAAATATCGACAATAGACAACCTTCCATAATGACAAGGCTACCATCCATTGGAGTAACAAAAATCTCGACAATAGACAACCTTCCATAATGACAAGGCTACCATCCATTGGTGTAACAAAAATCTCGACAATAGACTACCTTCCATAATGACAAGGCTACCATCCATTGGAGTAACAAAAATATGAACGACAAACTACCTTCCATAATGACAAGGCTACCATCCATTGGAGTAACAAAAATCTCAAAAACAAACTACCTTCCATAATTACAAAGCTACCATCTATTAGAGTAACAAAAATCTCGACAATAGACAGCCTTCTATAATTACAAGGCTAGTATCCATTGGAGTAACAAAAATCTCTACAACAAACTACCTTCCATAATGACAAGGCTACCATCCATTGGAGTAACCAAAATCTCGACAACAGACAACCTTCCATAATGATAATGCTACCATCCATTGGAGTAACAAAAATCTCGACAATAGACTACCTTCCATAATGACAAGGCTACCATCCATTGGAGTAACAAAAATCTGAACAACAGACTACCTTCCATAGTGACAAGGCTACCATCCATTGGAGTGACAGAAAACACAACGACAGACTACCATCTAGAATGACAAGGGTAGCATCCATTTGAGTAACAATAATCTCAACAACAGACTACCTTCCATAATGACAAGGCTACCATCCATTGGAGTAACAAAAATCTAGACAACAGATTACCTATCATAATGACAAGGCTACCATGCATTGGAGTAACAAAAATATCTACAATAGACTATGTTCCATAATGACAAGGATACCATCCATTGTAGTAACCAAAATATCGATAACAAAATACCTTCCATAATGTCAAGGCTACCATCCATTATAGTAACAAAAATCTCGACAATAGACAACCTTCCATAATGACAAGGCTACCATCCATTGGAGTAACAAAAATCTCGACAATAGACTACCTTCCATAATGACAAGGCTACCATCCATTGGAGTAACAATAATATGAACAACAAACTACCTTCAATAATGACAAGGCTACCATCCATTGGAGTACCAAAAATTTCAAAAACATACTACCTTCAATAATTACAAGGCTACCATCTATTAGATTAACAAAAATCTCGACAATAGACAGCCTTCTATAATGACAATGCTATCATCCACTGGAGTAACAAAAATATCGATAATAGAATACCTTATATCATTACAAGGCTAGCATCCATTGGAGTAACAAAAATCTCTACAACAAACTATCTTCCATAATGACAAGGCTACCATCCATTGAAGTGACAAAAATCACGACAATGGACTACCTTCCATAATGACATGGCTACCATCCATTGGAGTAACAAAAATATCAAAAATAGACTACCTTCCAAAATGACAAGTCTACCATCCATTGGAATAACAAAAATCTCAACAACAAACTACCTTCCATAATGACAATGATACCATCCATTGGAGTAACAAAAACATCGACAACAGACTATGTTCCATAATGAGAAGGCTACAATCCATTGGAATAACAAAAATCTCAACAATAGACTACCATCCATAATGACAACGATACCATCCATTAGAGTAACAAAAATATCGATAATAGACTACCTTCAATAATGTCAAAGCTACCATCCATTGGAGTAACAAAAATCTCGACAATAGACTACCTTCCATAATGACAAGGTTAACATTCATTGGAATAACAAAAATCTAGCCAACATACTACCTTCCATAATGACAAGGCTACCATCCATTGGAGTAACAAAAACATCAACAATAGAATACGTTCCATAATGACAAGGCTACAATCCATTGGACTAACAAAAATATGAATATACCTTCCATAGTGACAAGGCTACCATCCATTGGAGTAATAAAAATATCGACAACAGACTACCTTCCATAATGACAAGGCTACCATCCATTGGATTAACAAAAATCTCGACAAGAAACTACCTTCCATAATGACAAGGCTACCATCCAGTGGAGTAACAAAAATATGAACATACCTTCCAAAGTGACAAGGCTACCATCCATTGGAGTAACAAAAATCTCGACAACAAACAACCTGCCATAATGATAATGCTACCATTCATTGGAGTAACAAAAATCTCGACAATAGACAACCTTCCATAATGACAAGGCTACAATCCATTGGAGTAACAAAAATCTCGACAATAGACAACCTTCCATAATGACAAGGCTAGCATCCATTGGAGTAACAAAAATCTCGACAATAGACTACCTTTCATAATGACAATGCTACCATGCATTGGAGTAACAAAAATATGAACGACAAACTACCTTCCATAATGACAAGGCTACCATCCATTGGAGTAACAAAAATCTCAAAAACAAACTACCTTCCATAATTACAAGGCTACCATCTATTAGAGTAACAAAAATCTCGGCAATAGACAGCCTTCTATAATTACAATGCTAGTATCCATTGGAGTAACAAAAATCTCTACAACAAACTACCTTCCATAATGACAAGGCTACCATCCATTGGAGTAACCAAAATCTCGACAACAGACAACCTTCCATAATGATAATGCTACCATCCATTGGAGTAACAAAAATCTCGACAATAGACTACCTTCCATAATTACAAGGCTACCATCCATTGGAGTAACAAAAATATGAACAACATACTACCTTCCATAGTGACAAGGCTACCATCCATTGGAGTGACAGAAAACACAACGACAGACTACCATCTAGAATGACAAGGCTAGCATCCATTTGAGTAACAAAAATCTCAACAACAGACTACCTTCAATAATGACAAGGCTACCATCCATTGGAGTAACAAAAATCTAGACAACAGATTACCTATCATAATGACAAGGCTACCATGCATTGGAGTAACTAAAATATCTACAATAGACTATGTTCCATAATGACAAGGATACCATCCATTGTAGTAACCAAAATATCGATAACAGAATACCTTCCATAATGTCAAGGCTACCATCCATTATAGTAACAAAAATCTCGACAATAGACAACCTTCCATAATGACAAGGCTACCATCCATTGGAGTAACAAAAATCTCCACAATAGACAACCTTCCATAATGACAAGGCTACCATCCATTGGAGTAACAATAATATGAACAACAAACTACCTTCCATAATGACAAGGCTATCATCCATTGGAGTAACAAAAATTTCAAAAACATACTACCTTCCATAATTACAAGGTTACCATCTGTTAGATTAACAAAAATCTCGACAATAGACAGCCTTCTATAATGACAATGCTATCATCCATTGGAGTAACAAAAATATCGACAATAGAATACCTTATATCATTACAAGGCTAGCATCCATTGGAGTAACAAAAATCTCTACAACAAACTATCTTCCATAATGACAAGGCTACCATCCATTGAAGTGACAAAAATCTCGACAATGGACTACCTTCCATAATGACAAGGCTACCATCCATTGGAGTAACAAAAATATCAAAAATAGACTACCTCCCTTAATGACAAGTCTACCATCCATTGGAATAACAAAAAACTCGACAACAAACTACCTTCCATAATGACAATGATACCATCCATTGGAGTAACAAAAACATCGACAACAGACTATGTTCCATAATGAGAAGGCTACAATCCATTGGAATAACAAAAATCTCAACAATAGACTACCATCCATAATGACAACGATACCATCCATTAGAGTAACAAAAATATCGATAATAGACTACCTTCAATAATGTCAAAGCTACCATCCATTGGAGTAACAAAAATCTCGACAATAGACTACCTTCCATAATGACAAGGTTAACATTCATTGGAATAACAAAAATCTAGCCAACATACTACCTTCCATAATGACAAGGCTACCATCCATTGGAGTAACAAAAACATCAACAATAGAATACGTTCCATAATGACAAGGCTACAATCCATTGGACTAACAAAAATATGAATATACCTTCCATAGTGACAAGGCTACCATCCATTGGAGTAATAAAAATATCGACAACAGACTACCTTCCATAATGACAAGGCTACCATCCATTGGATTAACAAAAATCTCGACAAGAAACTACCTTCCATAATGACAAGGCTACCATCCAGTGGAGTAACAAAAATATGAACATACCTTCCAAAGTGACAAGGCTACCATCCATTGGAGTAACAAAAATCTCGACAACAAACAACCTGCCATAATGATAATGCTACCATTCATTGGAGTAACAAAAATCTCGACAATAGACAACCTTCCATAATGACAAGGCTACAATCCATTGGAGTAACAAAAATCTCGACAATAGACAACCTTCCATAATGACAAGGCTAGCATCCATTGGAGTAACAAAAATCTCGACAATAGACTACCTTTCATAATGACAATGCTACCATGCATTGGAGTAACAAAAATATGAACGACAAACTACCTTCCATAATGACAAGGCTACCATCCATTGGAGTAACAAAAATCTCAAAAACAAACTACCTTCCATAATTACAAGGCTACCATCTATTAGAGTAACAAAAATCTCGGCAATAGACAGCCTTCTATAATTACAATGCTAGTATCCATTGGAGTAACAAAAATCTCTACAACAAACTACCTTCCATAATGACAAGGCTACCATCCATTGGAGTAACCAAAATCTCGACAACAGACAACCTTCCATAATGATAATGCTACCATCCATTGGAGTAACAAAAATCTCGACAATAGACTACCTTCCATAATTACAAGGCTACCATCCATTGGAGTAACAAAAATATGAACAACATACTACCTTCCATAGTGACAAGGCTACCATCCATTGGAGTGACAGAAAACACAACGACAGACTACCATCTAGAATGACAAGGCTAGCATCCATTTGAGTAACAAAAATCTCAACAACAGACTACCTTCAATAATGACAAGGCTACCATCCATTGGAGTAACAAAAATCTAGACAACAGATTACCTATCATAATGACAAGGCTACCATGCATTGGAGTAACTAAAATATCTACAATAGACTATGTTCCATAATGACAAGGATACCATCCATTGTAGTAACCAAAATATCGATAACAGAATACCTTCCATAATGTCAAGGCTACCATCCATTATAGTAACAAAAATCTCGACAATAGACAACCTTCCATAATGACAAGGCTACCATCCATTGGAGTAACAAAAATCTCCACAATAGACAACCTTCCATAATGACAAGGCTACCATCCATTGGAGTAACAATAATATGAACAACAAACTACCTTCCATAATGACAAGGCTATCATCCATTGGAGTAACAAAAATTTCAAAAACATACTACCTTCCATAATTACAAGGTTACCATCTGTTAGATTAACAAAAATCTCGACAATAGACAGCCTTCTATAATGACAATGCTATCATCCATTGGAGTAACAAAAATATCGACAATAGAATACCTTATATCATTACAAGGCTAGCATCCATTGGAGTAACAAAAATCTCTACAACAAACTATCTTCCATAATGACAAGGCTACCATCCATTGAAGTGACAAAAATCTCGACAATGGACTACCTTCCATAATGACAAGGCTACCATCCATTGGAGTAACAAAAATATCAAAAATAGACTACCTCCCTTAATGACAAGTCTACTATCCATTGGAATAACAAAAATCTCGACAACAAACTACCTTCCATAATGACAATGATACCATCCATTGGAGTAACAAAAACATCGACAACAGACTATGTTCCATAATGAGAAGGCTACAATCCATTGGAATAACAAAAATCTCAACAATAGACTACCATCCATAATGACAACGATACCATCCATTGGAGTAACAAAAATATCAACAACAGACTACCTTCCATAATGTCAAGGCTACCATCCATTGGAGTAACAAAAATCTCGACAATAGACTACCTACCATAATGACAAGGTTAACATTAATTGGAATAACAAAAATCTAGACATCAGACTACCTTCCATAATGACAAGGCTACCATCCATTGGAGTAACAAAAACATCAACAATTGAATACGTTCCATAATGACAAGGCTACAATCCATTGGACTAACAAAAATACGAATATACCTTCCATAGTGACAAGGCTACCATCCATTGGAGTAACAAAAATATCGACAATAGACTACCTTCCATAATGACAAGGCTACCATCCATTGGAATAACAAAAATTTCGACAACAAACTACCTTCCGTAATGAAAAGGCTACCATCCAGTGGAGTAACAAAAATATGAACATACCTTCCAAAGTGACAAGGCAACCATTCATTGGAGTAACAAAAATCTCGAAAACAGACTACCTTCCATAATGACAAGGCTACCATCCATTGGAGTAACAAAAATCTCGACAACAGACAACCTGCCATAATGATAATGCTACCATTCATTGGAGTAACAAAAATCTCGACAATAGAGTACCTTCCATAATGACAAGGCTACCATCCATTGGAGTAACAAAAATCTGAACAACAGACTACCTTCCATAGTGACAAGGCTACCATCCATTGGAGTGACAGAAATCACGACGACAGACTACCATCTAGAATGACAAGGCTAGCATCCATTGGAGTAACAAAAATCTTAACAACAGACTACCTTCCATAATGACATGGCTACCATCCATTGGAGTAACAAAAATCTAGACAACAGACTGTTGGTGTAAGCCCTAGAGGCCAATACTTATGGTACTTGTATCGAATTATTTATTAATAATAAAAGGCATTTATTTATTATGTTTGCTTTCCAAAATAATAAAGTCTCTAGAATGGTTTATTTGTTTAATGAAATGTTAAGTGTGACTTAATCATGAGATCCCATTAAACATAAGACACTATTCTTAAAGTATCTGTAGTCAAGCTTTAATGTGAAGTGGGATAGCATTAAAGCATTAAGATTATTATGAAGATAGATTGATGATCGCATCTCATGGATCATAGATAAGGAGTTATCAAGTCTTGACATAGGTATGAATATTAGGAGTAATATTTATACTGGATTGACCCGCTATGAGAATACTACATAGAATGTTATGCAAAGTGTCCTAAGTTATTCTCATGATGATAATGGTGTATACCACCCTTCGACCTGAAACCACTATGGACCCTAGATGTAGAGTCAAGTACTTTATTGCTGATCAAATGTCATCCGTACCTGGATGACTATAAAGACGGTTGATGGGTACTTCACAAAGCATGCTAAGGGACATGAGTGACCTAGATGAAATTTGCTCATCCTGCATAACAGGATAAATGTCTAAGGGCCCAATATTGAACTGGACAAGGGTGACACAGTGTATGCCTTGTGTTCAATATAGACATGAGGGCAAAAGGGTAATTATACAACACAAATATTATCACGGAAAAGGTTTGGTCAGATCACATGACATTTTCGTGACTTGGGTAACAGTGATGTGTTGCTAGATACCGCTCACTGTTTATTTTATTAAATGTGTGATTTAATATAATTGCCAACGTCGTGAAAACCTACAGGGTCACACACATAAGGACAGGTTGATGAGAGATAGAATAAATAAGGAACACCGTAAGGTACGGTGCACTTAAGTGTAATACCGAAAGTGGTAAGGTACCAAGTGGATAAGTGATATATGGTACATCATAAGGTATGATGTCCATAAGCTTAATTGGGCTTTTAGCTTATAGCCTTAATTGGGCTTTTAGCTTGTAGCCCACACGAGTGATTCTATAAATAGATCCCTTGTGATGAAGCAATTTCACTTGATGCATTTTCGTTTTTGACTCTCTCTCTCACTCAACGTTTCCGTTCGTGATCAGCTAGCACTGTGACCGGAAGCGATATGTTCGTGTGGACTGAGTAGAGGCGTTGTTCTTCATCAACGCTCGTGATCACAACATCAAAGTTCTGAATCGCCACAAGAGGTAAATATTTCTATCACTGACCATGCTCATTCGTAAGGATCGCTAAAGGAAAATTTTGTTATTTCCGCTGCGTTTTTGGATCGCAATTATCCTTCACAGACTACCTTCCATAATGACAAGGCTACCATGCATTGGAGTAACAAAAATATCTACAATAGACTATGTTCCATAATGTCAAGGATACCATCCATTGTAGTAACCAAAATATCGATAACAGAATACCTTCCATAATGTCAAGGCTACCATCCATTATAGTAACAAAAATCTCGACAATAGACAACCTTCCATAATGACAAGGCTACCATCCATTAGAGTAACAAAAATCTCGACAATAGACAACCTTCCATAATGACAAGGCTACCATCCATTGGAGTAACAAAAATCTCGACAATAGACTACCTTCCATAATGACATGGCTACCATCCATTGGAGTAACAAAAATATGAACAACAAACTACCTTCCATAATGACAAGGCTACCATCCATTGGAGTAACAAAAATCTCAAAAACAAACTACCTTCCATAATTACAAGGCTACCATCTATTAGAGTAACAAAAATCTCGACAATAGACAACCTTCTATAATTACAAGGCTAGTATCCATTGGAGTAACAAAAATCTCTACAACAAACTACCTTCCATAATGACAAGGCTACCATCCATTGGAGTAACTAAAATCTCGACAACAGACAACCTTCCATAATGATAATGCTACCATCCATTGGAGTAACAAAAATCTCGACAATAGACTACCTTCCATAATGACAAGGCTACCATCCATTGGAGTAACAAAAATCTGAACAACAGACTACCTTCCATAGTGACAAGGCTACCATCCATTGGAGTGACAGAAAACACAACGACAGACTACCATCTAGAATGACAAGGCTAGCATCCATTTGAGTAACAAAAATCTCAACAACAGACTACCTTCCATAATGACAAGGCTACCATCCATTGGAGAAACAAAAATCTAGACAACAGATTACCTATCATAATGACAAGGCTACCATGCATTGGAGTAATAAAAATATCTATAAAAGACTATGTTCCATAATGACAAGGATACCATCCATTGTAGTAACCAAAATGTCGATCACAGAATACCTTCCATAATGTCAAGGCTACCATCCATTATAGTAACAAAAATCTCGACAATAGACAACCTTCCATAATGACAAGGCTACCATCCATTGGAGTAACCAAAATCTCAACAACAGACAACCTTCCATAATGATAATGCTACCATCCATTGGAGTAACAAAAATCTCGACAATAGACTACCTTCCATAATGACAAGGCTACCATCCATTGGAGTAACAAAAATTTGAACAACAGACTATCTTCCATAGTGACAAGGCTACCATCCATTGGAGTGACAAAAATCTCAACAATAGACTACCATCCATAATGACAACGATACCATCCATTGGAGTAACAAAAATATCGACAATAATCTCTACAACAAACTACCTTCCATAATGACAAGCCTACCATCTATTAGAGTAACAAAAATCTCGACAATAGACAGCCTTCTATAATTACAAGGCTAGTATCCATTGGAGTAAAAAAAATCTCTACCACAAACTACCTTCCATAATGACAAGGCTACCATCCATTGGAGTAACCAAAATCTCGACAACAGACAACCTTCCATAATGATAATGCTACCATCCATTGGAGTAACAAAAATCTCTACAACAAACTATCTTCCATAATGACAAGGCTACCATCCATTGAAGTGACAAAAATCTCGACAATGGACTACCTTCCATAATGACAAGGCTACCATCCATTGGAGTAACAAAAATATCGAAAATAGACTACCTTCCATAATGACAAGTCTACCATCCATTGGAATAACAAAAATCTCGACAACAAACTACCTTCCATAATGACAACGATACCATCCATTGGAGTAACAAAAACATCGATAACAGACTATGTTCCATAATGAGAAGGATACAATCCATTGGAATAACAAAAATCTCAACAATAGACTACCATCCATAATGACAACGATACCATCCATTGGAGTAACAAAAATATCGACAATAGACTACCTTCCAAATGTCAAGGCTACCATCCATTGGAGTAACAAAAATATCGACAACAGACTACCTTCCATAATGACAAGGTTAACATTCATTGGAATAACAAAAATCTAGACAACAGACTACCTTCCATAATGACAAGGCTACCATCCATTGGAGTAACAAAAACATCAACAATAGAATACGTTCCATAATGACAAGGCTACAATCCATTGGAGTAACAAAAATATGAATATACCTTCCATAGTGACAAGGCTACCATCCATTGGAGTAACAAAAATATCGACAACAGACTACCTTCCGTAATGACAAGGCTACCATCCATTGGAATAACAAAAATCTCGACAACAAACTACCTTCCATAATGACAAGGCTACCATCCAGTGGAGTAACCAAAATATGAACATACCTTCGAAAGTGACAAAGCTACCATTCATTGGAGTAACAAAAATCTCGAAAACAGACTACCTTCCATAATGACAAGGCTGCCATCCATTGGAGTAACAAAAATCTCTACAACAAACTACCTTCCATAATGACAAGGCTACCATCCATTGGAGTAACCAAAATCTCAACAACAGACAACCTTCCATAATGATAATGCTACCATCCATTGGAGTAACAAAAATCTCGACAATAGACTACCTTCCATAATGACAAGGCTACCATCCATTGGAGTAACAAAAATCTGAACAACAGACTATCTTCCATAGTGACAAGGCTACCATCCATTGGAGTGACAGAAAACACAACGACAGACTACCATCTAGAATGACAAGGCTAGCATCCATTTGAGTAACAAAAATCTCAACAACAGACTACCTTCCATAATGACAAGGCTACCATCCATTGGAGAAACAAAAATCTAGACAACAGATTACCTATCATAATGACAAGGCTACCATGCATTGGAGTAACAAAAATATCTACAATAGACTATGTTCCATAATGACAAGGATACCATCCATTGTAGTAACCAAAATATCGATAACAGAATACCTTCCATAATGTCAAGGCTACCATCCATTATAGTAACAAAAACCTCGACAATAGACAACCTTCCATACTGACAAGGCTACCATCCATTGGAGTAACAATAATATGAACAACAAACTACCTTCCATAATGACAAGGCTGCCATCCATTGGAGTAACAAAAATTTCAAAAACATACTACATTCCATAATTACAAGGCTACCATCTATTAGATTAACAAAAATCTCGACAATAGACAGCCTTCTATAATGACAATGCTATCATCCATTGGAGAAACAAAAATATCGAGAATAGAATACCTTCTATCATTACAAGGCTAGCATCCATTGGAGTAACAAAAATCGCTACAACAAACTATCTTCCATAATGACAAGGCTACCATCCATTGAAGTGACAAAAATCTCGACAATGGACTACCTTCCATAATGACAAGGCTACTATCCATTGGAGTAACAAAATTATCAAAAATAGACTACCTTCCATAATGACAACGATACCATCCATTGGAGTAACAAAAACATCGACAATAGACTATGTTCCATAATGAGAAGGCTACAATCCATTGGAATAACAAAAATCTCAACAATAGACTACCATCCATAATCACAACGATACCATCCATTGGAGTAACAAAAATATCGAAAATAGACTACCTTCCATAATGTCAAGGCTACCATCCATTTGAGTAACAAAAATATCGACAATAGACTACCTTCCATAATGACAAGGTTAACATTCATTGGAATAACAAAGATCTAGACAACAGACTACCTTCCATAATGACAAGGCTACCATCCATTGGAGTAACAAAAACATCAACAATAGAATACGTTCCATAATGACAAGGCTACAATCCATTGGAGTAACAAAAATACGAATATACCTTCCATAGTGACAAGGCTACCATCCATTGGAGTAACAAAAATATCGACAATAGACTACCTTCCATAATGACAAGGCTATCATCCATTGGAATAACAAAAATTTCGACAACAAACTACCTTCCATAATGACAAGGCTACCATCCAGTGGAGTAAAAAAAAATGAACATACCTTCCAAAGTGACAAGGCTACCATTCATTGGAGTAAAAAAATTCTCGAAAACAGACTACCTTCCATAATGACAAAGCTTCCATCCATTGGAGTAACAAAAATATCGACAACAGACAACCTGCCATAATGATAATGCTACCATTCATTGGAGTAACAAAAATCTCGACAATAGAGTACCTTCCATAATGACAAGGCTACCATCCATTGGAGTAACAAAAATTTGAACAACAGACTACCTTCCATAGTGACAAGGCTACCATCCATTGGAGTGACAGAAATCACAACGACAGACTACCATCTAGAATGACAAGGCTAGCATCCATTGGAGTTACAAAAATCTCAACAATAGACTACCTTCCATAATGACAAGGCTACCATCCATTGGAGTAAAATAAATCTAGACAACAGACTACCTTCCATAATGACAAGGCTCCCATGCATTGGAGTAACAAAAATATCTACAATAGACTATGTTCCATAATGACAAGGATACCATGCATTGTAGTAACCAAAATATCGATAACAGAATAACTTCTGTAATGTCAAGGCTACCATACATTATAGTAACAAAAATCTCGACAATAGACAACCTTCCATAATGACAAGGCTACCATCCATTGGAGTAACAAAAATCTCGACAATAGACTACCTTCCATAATGACAAGGCTACCATTCATTGGAGTAACAAAAATATGAACAACAAACTACTTTCCATAATGACAAGGTTACCATCCATTGGAGTAACAAAAATCTCAAAAACAGACTACCTTCCATAATTACAAGGCTACCATCTATTAGAGTAACAAAAATATTGATAATAGACAGCCTTCTATAATGACAATGCTAGCATCCATTGGAGTAACAAAAATCTCTACAACAAAGTACCTTCCTTAATGACAAGGCTACCATCCATTGAAGTGACAAAAATCTCGACAACGGACTACCTTCCATAATGACAAGGCTACCATCCATTGGAGTATCAAAAATATCGAAAATAGACTACCATCCATAATGACAAAGCTACCATCCATTGGAGTAACAAAAATATCGACAATAGACAACCTTCTATAATGAGAATGCTATCATCCATTGGAGTAACAAAAATATCGACTATAGACTACCTTCTATAATTACAAGGCTACCATCCATTGGAGTAACAAAAATATGAACAATAGACTACCTTCCATAGTGACAAGGCTACCATCCATTGGAGTGATAGAAATCACAACGACATACTACCTTCCATAAGGACAAGGCTAGCATACATTGGAGTAACAAAAATATCGACAATAGACTACCTTCCATAATGACAAGGATAACATTCATTGGAATATCAAAAATCTAGACAACAGACTACCTTCCATAATGACAAGGCTACCATCCATTGGAGTAACAAAAACATCGACAACAGAACACGTTCTATAATGACATGGCTACAATCCATTGGAGTAACAAAAATCTCGAAAACAGACTACCTTCCATAATTACAAGGCTACCTTCCATTGGAGTCACAGAAATCACAACGACAGACTACCTTCTAGAATGACAAGGCTAGCATCCATTGGAGTAACAAAAATCTCAAAAACAAACTACCTTCCATAATTACAAGGCTACCATCTATTAGAGTAATAAAAATCTCGGCAATAGACAGCCTTCTATAATGACAATGCTATCATCCATTGGAGTAACAAAAATATCGACAATAGACTACCTTCTATAATTACAAGGCTAGCATCCATTGGAGTAACAAAAATCTCTACAACAAACTACCTTCCATAATGATAAGGCTACCATCCATTGAAGTGACAAAAATCTCGACAACGGACTACCTTCTATAATGACAAGGCTACCATCCATTGGAGTAACAAAAATATCGAAAATAGACTACCTTCCATAATGACAAGGCTACCATCCATTGGAATAACAAAAATCTCGACAACAAACTACCTTCCATAATTACAATGATACCATCCATTGGAGTAACAAAAACATCGACATCAGACTACGTTCCATAATGAGAAGGCTACAATCCATTGGAATAACAAAAATATCTATAAATGACTACCACCCATAATGACAACGATACCATCCATTGGAGTAACAAAAATCTCAACAATGGACTACCTTCCATAATGTCAAGGCTACCATCCATTGGAGTAACACAAATCTCGAAAATAGACTACCTTCCATAATTACAAGGCTACCATCTATTAGAGTAACAAAAATATGAACAACAGACTACCTTCCATAGAGACAAGGCTACCATCCATTGGAGTGATAGAAATCACAACGACATACTACCTTCCATAATGATAAGGCTAGCATCCATTGGAGTAACAAAAATCTCGACAATAGACTACCTTCCAT
This sequence comes from Vicia faba, assembly GCA_948472305.1. NCBI lineage: Eukaryota > Viridiplantae > Streptophyta > Magnoliopsida > Fabales > Fabaceae > Vicia > Vicia faba. The sequence goes on from OX451741.1 coordinate 654,723,165, forward strand.
AATGACAAGGATAACATTCATTGGAATAACAAAAATCTAGACAACTGACTACCTTCCATAATGACAAGGCTACCATCCATTGGAGTAACAAAAACTTCGACAACAGAATACGTTCCATAATGACAAGGCTACAATCCATTGTAGTAACAAAAATATGAACATACCTTCCATATTGACAAGGCTACCATCCATTGGAGTAACAAAAATCTTGACAACAGACTACCTTCCATAATGACAAGGCTACCATCCATTCGAATAACAAAAATCTCGACAACAAATTACCTTCCATAATGACAAGGCTACTATCCATTGGAGTAACAAAAATATAAACATACCTTCCATAGTGACAAGGCTACCATCCATTGGAGTAACAAAAATCTCGAAAATAGACTACCTTCCATAATTACAAGGCTACCATCCATTAGAGTGACAGAAATCACAATGACAGACTACCTTCTAGAATGACAAGGCTAGCATCCATTACAGTAACAAAAATCTCAACAACAGACTACCTTCCATAATGACAAGGCTACCATCCATTGGAGTATCAAAAATCTAGACAACAGACTACCTTCCATAATGACAAGGCTACCATGCATTGGAGTAACAAAAATATCTACAATAGACTATGTTCCATAATGACAAGGCTACTATACATTGGAGTAACAAAAATATGAACATACCTTCCATAGTGACAAGGCTACCATCCATTGGAGTAACAAAAATCTCGAAAACAGACTACCTTCCATAATTACAAGGCTACCATCCATTAGAGTGACAAAAATCACAACGACAGACTACCTTCTAGAATGACAAGGCTAGCATCCATTAGAGTAACAAAAATATGGACAATAGACTACCTTCCATAATGACAAGGCTACCATCCATTGGAGTAACAAAAATATGAACAACAAACTATATTCCATAATGAAAAGGCTACCAACCAGTGGATTAACAAAAATCTCAAAAACAAACTACCTTCCATAATTACAAGGCTACCATCTATTAGAGTAACAAAAATCTCGACAATAGACAGCCTTCTATAATGACAATGCTATCATTCAATGGAGTAACAAAAACATCGACAATAGACTACCTTCTATAATTACAAGGCTAGCATCCATTGGAGTAACAAAAATTTCTACAACAAACTACCTTCCATAATGACAAGGCTACCATCCATTGGAGTAACAAAAATATCGAAAATAGACTACCTTCCATAATGACAAGGCTACCATCCATTGGAATAACAAAAATCTCGACAACAAACTACCTTCCATAATGACAACGATACCATCCATTGGAGTAACAAAAACATCGTCAACATGCTACGTTCCATAATGAGAAGGCTACAATCCATTGGAATAACAAAAATCTCAACAATAGACTACCATCCATAATGAAAATGATAGCATCCATTGGAGTAACAAAAATCTAGACAATAGACTACCTTCCATAATGTCAAGGCTACCATCCATTGGAGTAACAAAATTCTCGAAAACAGACTACCTTCCATAATTTCAAGGCTACCATATATTAGAGTAAGAAAAATCTCGACAATAGACAACCTTCTATAATGACAATGCTATCATCCAATGGAGTAACAAAAACATCGACAATAGACTACCTTCTATAATTACAAGGCTAGCATCCATTGGAGTAAGAAAAATCTCTACAACAAACTACCTTCCATAATGACAACGCTACCATCCATTGAAGTGACAAAAATCTCGACAATGGACTACCTTCCATAATGACAAGGCTACCATCCATTGGAGTAACAAAAATATCGAAAATAGACTACCTTCCATAATGACAAGACTACCATCTATTGGAATAACAAAAATCATGACAACAAACTACCTTCCATAATGACAACGATACAATCCATTGGAGTAACAAAAACATCGACAACAGACTACATTCCATAATGAGAAGGCTACGTTCAATTGGAATAACGAAAATCTCAACAATAGACTACCATCCATAATGACAATGATACCATCCATTAGAGTAACAAAAATCTCAACAATAGACTACCTTCAATAATGTCAAGGTTACCATCCATTGGAGTAACACAAATTTCGAAAATAGACTACCTTCAATAATTATAAGGCTACCATCTATTAGAGTAACAAAAATCTCGATAATAGACAACCTTCCATAATGAGAATGCTATCATCCATTGGAGTAACAAATATATCGACAATAGACTACCTTCTATAATTACAAGGCTACCATCCATTAGAGACAAGGCTACCATCCATTGGAGTGATAGAAATCACAACGACATACTACCTTCCATAATGACAAGGCTAGCATCCATTGGAGTAACAAAAATATCGAAAATAGACTACCTTCCATAATGACAAGGATAACATTCATTGGAATAACTAAAATCTAGACAACAGACTACCTTCCATAATGACAAGGCTACCATCCATTGGAGTAACAAAAACATCGACAACAGAATACCTTCCATAATGACAAGGCTACAATCCATTGAAGTAATAAAAATATGGACCTACCTTCCATATTGACAAGGATACCATCCATTGGAGTAACAAAAATATCGACAACAGACACCCTTCCATAATGACAAGGCTACCATCCATTCGAATAACAAAAATCTCGACAACAAATTACCTTCCATAATGACAAGGCTACTATCCATTGGAGTAACAAAAATATGAACATACCTTCCATAGTGACAAGGCTACCATCCATTGGAGTAACAAAAATCCTGAAAACAGACTACCTTCCATAATTACAAGGCTACCATCCATTAGAGTGACCGAAATCACAACGAGAGACTACCTTCTAGAATGACAAGGCTAGCATCCATTAGAGTAACAAAAATCTCGACAACAGACTACCTTCCATAATGACAAGGCTACCATCCATTGGAGTATCAAAAATCTAGACAACAGACTACCTTCCATAATGACAAGGCTACCATGCATTATAGTAACAAAAATATCTACAATAGACTATGTTCCATAATGACAAGGCTACATCCATTGTAGTAACCAAAATATCGATAACAGAATACCTTCCATAATGTCAAGGCTACCATCCATTATAGTAACAAAAATCTCGACAATAGACAACCTTCCATAATGACATGGCTACCATCCATTGGAGTAACAAAAATCTCGACAATAGACTACCTTCCATAATGACAAGGCTACCATCCATTGGAGTAACAAAAATCTCAATAATAGGCTACCATCCAATGGAGTAACAAAAATCTCGAAAACTGACTGCCTTCCATAATTACAAGGCTACCATCTATTAGAGTAACAAAAATCTCGACAATAGACAACCTTCCATAATGAGAATGCTATCATCCATTGGAGAAACAAAAATATCGACAATAGACTACCTTTCATAATTACAAGGCTACCATCCATTGGAGTAACAAAAATATCAACAACAGACTACCTTCCATAGAGACAAGGCTACCATCCATTGGAGTGATAGAAATCACAACGACATACTACCTTCCATAATGACAAGGCTAGCATCCATTGTAGTAACAAAAATCTCGACAATAGACTACCTTCCATAATGACAAGGATAACATTCATTGGAATAACAAAAATCTAGACAACAGACTACCTTCCATAATGACAAGGCTACCATCCATTGGAGTAACAAAAACATCGACAACAGAATACGTTCCATAATGACAAGGCTACAATCCATTGGAGTAACAAAAATATGAACATACCTTCCATATTGACAAGGCTACCATCCATTGGAGTAACAGAAATATCGACAATAGACTACCTTCCATAATGACAAGGCTACCATCCATTGGAATATCGAAAATCTCGACAACAAACTACCTTCCATAATGACAAGGCTACTATCCATTGGAGTAACAAAAATATGAACATACCTTCCATAGTGACAAGGCTACCATCCATTGGAGTAACAAAAATCTCGAAAACAGACTACCTTCTATAATTACAAGGCCAGCATCCATTGGAGTAACAAAAATCTCTACAACAAACTACCTTCCATAATGACAAGGCTACCATCCATTGAAGTGACAAAAATCTCGACAATGGACTACCTTCCGTAATGACAAGGCTACCATCCATCGGAGTAACAAAAATATCGAAAATAGACTACCTTCCATAATGACAAGGCTAGCATCCATTGGAATAACAAAAATCTCGACAACAAACTACCTTCCATAATGACAACGATGCCATCCATTGGAGTAACAAAAACATCGACAACAGACTACGTTCCATAATGAGAAGGCTACATTCCATTGGAATAACAAAAATCTCAACAATAGACTCTCATCCATAATGACAACGATAACATCCATTGGAGTAAAAAAAATCTCAACAATAGACTACCTTCCATAATGTCAAGGCTACCATCCATTTGAGTAACAAAAATCTCGAAAATAGACTACCTTCCATAATTACAAGGCTACCATCTATTAGAGTAACGAAAATCTCGACAATAGACAACCTTCCATAATGGGAATGCTATCATCCATTGGAGTAACAAAAATATCGACAATAGACTACCTTCTATAAATACAAGGCTACCATCCATTGGAGTAACAAAAATATAAACAACAGACTACCTTCCATAGAGACAAGGCTACCATCCATTGGAGTGATAGAAATCACAACGACATACTACCTTCCATAATGACAAGGCTAGCATACATTGGAGTAACAAAAATCTCGACAATAGAAAACCTTCCATAATGACAAGGCTACCATCCATTGGAGTAACAAAAATCTCGACAATAGACAACCTTCCATAATGACAAGGCTACTATCCATTAGAGTAACAAAAATATGAACATACCTTCCATAGTGACAAGGCTACCATCCATTGGAGTAACAAAAATCTCGAAAACAGACTACCTTCCATAATTACAAGGCTACCATCCATTAGAGTGACAGAAATCACAACGATAGACTACCTTCTAGAATGACAAGGCTAGCATCCATTAGAGTAACAAAAATCTCGACAACAGACTACCTTCCATAATGACAAGGCTACCATCCGTTGGAGTAAAAAAAATCTCGACAATAGACTACCTTCCATAATGACAAGGCTACCATCCATTGGAGTAACAAAAATCTCAAAAACAGACTACCTTCCATAATTACAAGGCTACCATCTATAGAGTAACAAAAATCTCGACAATAGACAACCTTCTATAATGACAATGCTATCATCCATTGGAGTAACAAAAACATCGACAATAGACTACCTTCTATAATTACAAGGCTAGCATCCATTGGAGTAACAAAAATCTCTATAACAAACTACCTTCCATAATGACAAGGCTACCATCCATTGGAATAACAAAAATCTCGACAACAAAGTACCTTCCATAATGACAATTATACCATCCATTGGAGTAACAAAAACATCGTCAACAGACTATGTTCCATAATGAGAAGGCTACAATCCATTGGAATAACAAAAATTTCAACAATAGACTACCATCCATAATGACAATGATACCATCCATTGGAGTAACAAAAATCTCGACAATAGACTACCTTCCATAATGTCAAGGCTACCATCCATTGGAGTAACAAAAATCTCGAAAATAGACTACCTTCCATAATTTCAAGTCTACTATCTATTAGAGTAACAAAAATCTCGACAATAGACAATCTTCCATAATGCGAATGCTATCATCCATTGGAGTAACAAAAATATCGACAATAGACTACCTTCTATAATTACAAGGCTACCATTCATTTGAGTAACAAAAATATGAACAACAGACTACCTTGCATAGTGACAAGGCTACCATCCATTGGAGTGATATAATTCTCAACCACATACTACCTTCCATAATGACAAGGCTAGCATCCATTGGAGTAACAAAAATCTCGACAATAGACTACCTTCCATAATTACAATGATAAAATTCATTGGAATAACAAAAATCTAGACAACAGACTTCCTTCCATAATGACAAGGCTACCATCCATTGGAGTAACAAAAACATCGACAACAGAATACGTTCCATAATGACAAGGCTACAATCCATTGGAGTAACAAAAATATGAACATACCTTCCATATTGACAAGGCTACCATCCATTGGAGTAACAAAAATATCGACAATAGACTACCTTCCATAATGACAAGGCTACCATCCATTGGAATATCGAAAATCTCGAGAACAAACTACCTTCCATAATGACAAGGCTAGTATCCATTGGAGTAACAAAAATATGAACATACCTTCCATAGTGACAAGGATACTATCCATTGGAGTAACAAAAATCTCGAAAACAGACTACCTTCTATAATTACATGGCTAGCATCCATTGGAGTAACAAAAATCTCTACAACAAACTACCTTCCATAATGACAAGGCTACGATCCATTGAAGTGACAAAAATCTCGACAACGGACTACCTTCCATAAAGACAAGGCTACCATCCATTGGAATAACAAAAATTTCGACAACAAACTACCTTCCATAATGACTACGATGCCATCCATTGGAGTAACAAAAACATCGACAACAGACTATGTTCCATAATGAGAAGGCTACAATCCATTGGAATAACAAAAATCTCACCAATAGACTAGCATCCATAATGACAACGATACCATCCATTGGAGTAACAAAAATCTCACCAATAGACTACCTTCCATAATGTCAAGGCTACCATCCCTTGGAGTAACAAAAATCTCGAAAACAAACTACCTTCCATAATTACAAGGCTACCATCTATTTGAGTAACAAAAATCTTGACAATAGACAACCTTCCATAATGAGAATGCTATCATCCATTGGAGTAACAAAAAGATCGACAATAGACTACCTTCTATAATTACAAGGCTACCATCCATTGGAGTAACAAAAATATGAACAACAGACTACCTTCCATAGAGACAAGGCTACCATCCATTGGAGTGATAGAAATCAAAACGACATACTACCTTCCATAAAGACAAGGCTAGCATCCATTGGAGTAACAAAAATATCGACAATAGACTACCTTCCAGAATGACAAGTATAACATTCATTGGAATAACAAAAATCTAGACAACAGACTACGTTCCATAATGACAAGGCCACCATCCATTGGAGTAACAAAAACATCGACAACAGAATACGTTCCATAATGACATGGCTACAATCCATTGGAGTAACAAAAATATGAACATACCTTCCATATTGACAAGGCTACCATCCATTGGAGTAACAAAAATATCGACAACAGACTACCTTCCATAATGACAAGGCTACCATCCATTTGAATAACAAAAACCTCGACAACAAATTACCTTCCATAATGACAAGGCTATTATCCATTGGAGTAACAAAAATATGGACATACCTTCCATAGTGACAAGGCTACCATCCATTGGAGTAACAAAAATCTCGAAAACAGACTACCTTCCATAATTACAAGGCTACCATCCATTAGAGTGACAGAAATCACAACGACAGACTACCTTCTAGAATGACAAGGATAGCATCCATTAGACTAACAAAAATCTCGACAACAGACTACCTTCCAAAATGACAAGGCTACAATCCATTGGAGTATCAAAAATCTAAACAACAGACTACCTTCCATAATGACAAGGCTACCATGCATTGGAGTAACAAAAATATCTACAATAGACTATGTTCCATAATGACAAGGCTACCATCCATTGTAGTAACAAAAATCTCGACAATAGACAACCTTCCATAATGACAAGGCAACCATCCATTGGAGTAACAAAAATATCGACAATAGACTACCTTCCATAATGACAAGGCTACCATCCATTGGAGTAACAAAAATATGAACAACAAACTACCTTCCATAATGACAAGGCTACCATCCTTTGGAGTAACAAAAATCTCAAAAACAGACTACCTTCCATAATTACAAGGCTACCATCTATTAGAGTAACAAAAATCTCGACAATAGACAACCTTCTATAATGACAATGCTATCATCCATTGTAGTATCAAAAACATCGACAATAGACTACCTTCTATAATTACAAGGCTAGAATCCATTGGAGTAACAAAAATCTCTACAACAAACTACCTTCCATAATTACAAGGCTACCATCCAATGAAGTGACAAAAATCTCGACAACGGACTACCTTCCATAATGACAAGGATACCATCCATTGGAGTAACAAAAAGATCTTTAACAGACTACGTTCCATAATGAGAAGGCTACAATCCATTGGAATAACAAAAATCTCAACAATAGACTACCATCCATAATGACAATGATACCATCCTTTGGAGTAACAAAAATCTCGACAATAGACTACCTTCCATAATGTCAAGGCTACCATCCATTGGAGTAACAAAAATCTCAAAAACAGACTACCTTCCATAATTTCAAGGCTACCATCTATTAGAGTAATAAAAATCTCGACAATAGACAACCTTCCATAATGTGAATGCTATCATCCATTGGATTAACAAAAATATCGAAAATAGATTACCTTCCATAATGACAAGGCTACCATCCATTGGAATAACAAAAATCTCGACAACAAACTACCTTCCATAATGACAATGATACCATCCATTGGAGTAACAAAAACATCGTCAACAGACTACGTTCCATAATGAGAAGGCTACAATCCATTGGAATAACATAAATCTCAACAATAGACTACCATCCATAATGACAACGATACCATCCATTGGAGTAACAAAAATCTCGACAATAGACTACCTTCCATAATGTCAATGCTACCATCCATTGGAGTAACAAATATCTCGAAAACACACTACCTTCAATAATTTCAAGGCTACCATCTATTAGAGTAACAAAAATCTCGACAATAGGCAACCTTCCATAATGCGAATGCTATCATCCATTGGAGTAACAAAAATATCGACAATAGACTACCTTCTATAATTACAAGGCTACCATCCATTTGAGTAACAAAAATATGAACAACAGACTGCCTTCCATAGTGACAAGGATACCATCCATTGGAGTGATAGAAATCACAACGACATACTACCTTCCATAATGACAAGGCTAGCATCCATTGGAGTAACAAAAATCTCGACAATAGACTACCTTCCATAATGACAAGGATAACATTCATTGGAATAACAAAAATCTAGACAACAGACTACCTTCCAAAATGACAAGGCTACCACCCATTGGAGTAACAAAAACATCGACAACAGAATATGTTCCATAATGACAAGGCTATAATCCATTGGAGTAATAAAAATATGAACATACCTTCCATATTGACAAGGCTACCATCCATTGGAGTAACAAAAATCTCGAAAACAGACTACCTTCCATAATTACAAGGCTACCATCCATTGGAGTAACAAAACTATGAACATACCTTCCATAGTGACAAGGCTACCATCCATTGGAGTAACAAAAATCTCGAAAACAGACTACCTTCCATAATGACAAGGCTACCATCCATTGGAGTAACACAAATCTCGACAACGGACAACCTTCCATAATGATAATGATACCATCCGTTGGAGTAACAAAAATCTCGACAATAGACTACCTTCCATAATGACAAGGATACCATCCATTGGAGTAACAAAAATCTGAACAACAGACTACCTTCCATAGTGACAAGGCTACCATCCATTGGAGTGACAGAAATCTCAATGACAGACTACCTTCCATAATGAAAAGGCTACCATCCATTGGAGTAACAAAAATCTAGACAACAGACTACGTTCCATAATGACAAGGCTACCATGCATTGGAGTAACAAAAATATCTACAATAGACTATGTTCCATAATGACAAGGCTACCATCCATTGTAGTAACCAAAATATTGATAACATAATACCTTCCATAATGTCAAGCCTACCATCCATTATAGTAACAAAAATCTCGACAATAGACAACCTTCCATAATGACAAGGCTACCATCCATTGGAGTAACAAAAATCTCGACAATAGACTACCTTCCATAATGACATGGCTACCATCCCTTGGAGTAACTAAAATATGAACCACAAACTACCTTCCATAATGACAAGGTTACCATCCGTTGGTGTAACAAAAATCTTGAAAACAGACTACCTTCCATAATTACAAGGCTACCATCTATTAGAGCAACAAAAATCTCGACAATAGATAGCCTTCCATAATGACAATGCTATCATCCATTAGAGTAACAAAAATATCGACAATAGAGTACCTTCTATAATTACAAAGCTAGCATACATTGGAGTAACAAAAATCTCTACAACAAACTACCTTCCATAATGACAAGGCTACCATCCATTGAAGTGACAAAAATTTCGACAACGGACTACCTTCCATAATGACAAGGCTACCATCCATTGGAGTAAAAAAAATATCGAAAATAGACAACCTTCCATAATGACAAGGCTACCATCCATTGGAATAACAAAAATCTCGACAACAAACTACCTTCCATAATGACAATGATACCATCCATTGGAGTAACAAAAACATCGACAACAGACTACTTTCCATAATGAGAAGGCTACAATCCATTGGAATAACAAAAAACTCAACAATAGACTACCATACATAATGACAACGATACCATCCATTGGAGTAACAAAAATCTCGACAATAGACTACCTTCCATAATGTCAAGGCTACCATCCATTGGAGTATCAAAAATCTCGAAAACAGACTACCTTCCATAATTACAAGGATACCATCTATTAGAGTAACAAAAATCTCGACAATAGACAACCTTCCATAATGAAAAGTCTATCATCCATTGGAGTAACAAAAATATCGACAATAGACTACCTTCTATAATTACAAGGCTACCATCCATTGGAGTAACAAAAATATGAACAACAGACTACCTTCCATAGTGACAAGGCTACCATCCATTGGAGTGATAGAAATCACAACGACCTACTACCTTCCATAATGACAAGGCTAGCATCCATTGGAGTGACAAAAATCTCGACAACAGACTACCTTTCATAATGAGAAGGATAACATTCATTGGAATAACAAAAATCTAGACAACAGACTACCTTCCATAATGACAAGGCTACCATCCATTGGAGTAACAAAAACATCGACAACATAATACGTTTCATAATGACAAGGCTACAATCCATTGGAATAACAAAAATCTCGACAACAGACTACCATCCATAATGACAACGATACCTTTCATTGGAGTAACACAAAACTCAACAACTTACTACCTTCCATAATGACAAGGCTACCATCTATTGGAGTAACAAAAATCTTGACAACAGACAACCTTCCATAATGATAATGCTACCATCCATTTGAGTAACAAAAATCTCGACAATAGACTAACTTCCATAATGACAAGGCTACCATCCATTGGAGTAACAAAAATCTAGACAACAAACTACCTTCCATAATGACAAGGCTACCATGCATTGGAGTAATAAAAATATCTACAATAGACTATGTTCCATAATGACAAGGCTACCATACATTGTATTAACCTAAATATGGATAATAGAATACCTTCCATAATGTCAAGGCTACCATCCATTATAGTAACAAAAATCACGACAATAGACAACATTCCATAATGACAAGGCTACCATCCATTGGAGTAACAAAAATATCGACAATAGACTACCTTATATAATTATAAGGCTACCATCCATTGGAGTAACAAAAATATGAACAACAGACTACCTTCCATAGTGACAAGGCTACCATCCATTGGAGTGACAAAAATCACAACGACAGACTACCTTCCATAATGACAAGGCTAGCACGCATTGGAGTAACAAAAATATGAACATACCTTCCATAGTGACAAGGATACCATCCATTGGAGTAACAAAAATCTCGAAAACAGACTACCTTCCACAATGACAAGGCTACCATCCATTGGAGTAACAAAAATCTCAACAACAGAAAACCTTCCATAATGATAATGCTACCATCCATTGGAGTAACAAAAATATCGATAATAGACTACCTTCCATAATGACAAGGCTACCATCCATTGGAGTAACAAAAATCTGAAAAACAGACTACCTTCCATAGTGACAAGGCTACCATCCATTGGAGTGACAGAAATCACAACGACAGACTACCTTTTAGAATGACAAGGCTAGCATCCATTGGAGTAACAAAAATCTCGATAACAGACTACCTTCCATAATGACAAGGCTACCATCCATTGGAGTAACAAAAATCTAGACAACAGACTACCTTCCATAATGACAAGGCTACCATGCATTGGAGTAACAAAAATATCAACAATAGACTATGTTCCATAATGACAAGGCTACCATACATTATAGTAACAAAAATATGGATAATAGAATACCTTCCATAATGTCAAGGCTACCATCCATTATAGTAACAAAAATATCGACAATAGACAACATTCCATAATGACAAGGCTACCATCCATTGGAGTAACAAAAATATCGACAATAGACTACCTTATATAATTACAAGGCTACCATCCATTGGAGTAACAAAAATATGAACAACAGACTACCTTCCATAGTGACAAGGCTACCATCCATTGGAGTGACAGAAATCACAACGACAGACTACCTTCCATAATGACAAGGCTAGCACCCATTGGAGTAACAAAAATATGAACATACCTTCCATAGTGACAAGGATACCATCCATTGGAGTACCAAAAATCTCGAAAACAGACTACCTTCCACAATGACAAGGCTACCATCCATTGGAATAACAAAAATCTCAACAATAGAAAACCTTCCATAATGATAATGCTACCATCAATTGGAGTAACAAAAATATCGACAATAGACTACCTTCCATAATGACAAGGCTACCATCCATTGGAGTAACAAAAATCTGAACAACAGACTAACTTCCATAGTGACAAGGCTACCATCCATTGGAGTGACAGAAATCACAACGACAGACTACCTTCTAGAATGACAAGGCTAGCATCCATTGGAGTAACAAAAATCTCGATAACAGACTACCTTCCATAATGACAAGGCTACCATCCATTGGAGTAACAAAAATCTTGACAATAGACTACCTTCCATAATGAAAAGGCTACCATCCATTGGAGTAACAAAAATATGAACAACAGACTACCTTCCATAGTGACAAGGCTACCATCCATTGGAGTGACAGAAATCACAACGACAGACTACCTTCCATAATGACAAGGCTAGAACCTAATGGAGTAACAAAAATATGAACATACCTTCCATAGTGACAAGGATACCATCCATTGGAGTAAGAAAAATCTCGAAAATAGACTACCTTCCATAATGACAAGGCTACCATCCATTGGAGTAACAATAATCTCAACAACAGACAACCTTCCATAATGATAATGCTACCATCCATTGGAGTAACAAAAATATAGACAATAGACTACCTTCCATAATGACAAGGCTACCATCCATTGGAGTAACAAAAATCTGAACAACAGACTACCTTCCATAGTGACAAGGCTACCATCCATTGGAGTGACAGAAATCACAACGACAGACTACCTTCTAGAATGTCAAGGCTAGCATCCATTGGAGTAACAAAAATCTCGAAAAAAGACTACCTTCCATAATGACAAGGATACCATCCATTGGAGTGACAAAAATCTAGACAACAGACTACCTTCCATAATGACAAGGCTACCATGCATTGGAGTAACAAAAATATCTACAATAGACTATGTTCCATAATGACAAGGCTACCATACATTGTAGTAACCAAAATATGGATAATAGAATACCTTCCCTAATGTCAAGGCTACCATCCATTATAGTAACAAAAATCTTGACAATAGACAACATTCCATAATGACAAGGCTACCATCCATTGGAGTAACAAAAATCTCGACAATAGACTACCTTCCATAATGACAAGGCTACCATCCATTGGAGTAACAAAAATATGAACAACATACTACCTTCCATAGTGACAAGGCTACTATCCATTAGACTGACAAAAATCATAATGACATACTACCTTCCATAATGACCAGGCTAGCACCCATTGGAGTAACAAAAATCTCGACAATAGACTACCTTCCATAATGAGAAGGCTATCATCCGATGGAATAATAAAAATCTCGACAACAAACTACCTTCCATAATGACAAGGCTACCATCCATTGGAGTACCAAAAATATTGACAATAGACTATCTTTAATAATGACAAGGCTAACATCCATTGGAGTAACAAAAATATGAACAACAGACTACCTTCCAGAGTGACAAGGATACCATCCATTGGAGTAACAAAAATCTCGACAAAAGACTACCTTCCATAATGACAAGGCTACCATCCATTGGAGTAACAAAAATCTAGACAACAGACTACCTTCCATAATGACAAGGCTACCATGCATTGGAGTAACAAAAATATCAAAAATAGACTATGTTCCATAATGACAAGGCTACCATACATTATAGTAACAAAAATATGGATAATAGAATACCTTCCATAATGTCAAGGCTACCATCCATTATAGTAACAAAAATATCGACAATAGACAACATTCCATAATGACAAGGCTACCATCCATTGGAGTAACAAAAATATCGACAATAGACTACCTTATATAATTACAAGGCTACCATCCATTGGAGTAACAAAAATATGAACAACAGACTACCTTCCATAGTGACAAGGCTACCATCCATTGGAGTGACAGAAATCACAACGACAGACTACCTTCCATAATGACAAGGCTAGCACCCATTGGAGTAACAAAAATATGAACATACCTTCCATAGTGACAAGGATACCATCCATTGGAGTAACAAAAATCTCGAAAACATACTACCTTCCACAATGACAAGGCTACCATCCATTGGAGTAACAAAAATCTCAACAACAGAAAACCTTCCATAATGATAATGCTACCATCCATTGGAGTAACAAAAATATCGACAATAGACTACCCTCCATAATGACAAGGCTACCATCCATTGGAGTAACAAAAATCTGAACAACAGACTACCTTCCATAGTGACAAGGCTACCATCCATTGGAGTGACAGAAATCACAACGACAGACTACCTTCTAGAATGACAAGGCTAGCATCCATTGGAGTAACAAAAATCTCGATAACAGACTACCTTCCATAATGACAAGGCTACCATCCATTGGAGTAACAAAAATCTAGACAACAGACTACCTTCCATAATGACAAGGCTACCATGCATTGGAGTAACAAAAATATCAACAATAGACTATGTTCCATAATGACAAGGCTACCATACATTATAGTAACAAAAATATGGATAATAGAATACCTTCCATAATGTCAAGGCTACCATCCATTATAGTAACAAAAATATCGACAATAGACAACATTCCATAATGACAAGGCTACCATCCATTGGAGTAACAAAAATATCGACAATAGACTACCTTATATAATTACAAGGCTACCATCCATTGGAGTAACAAAAATATGAACAACAGACTACCTTCCATAGTGACAAGGCTACCATCCATTGGAGTGACAGAAATCACAACGACAGACTACCTTCCATAATGACAAGGCTAGCACCCATTGGAGTAACAAAAATATGAACATACCTTCCATAGTGACAAGGATACCATCCATTGGAGTACCAAAAATCTCGAAAACAGACTACCTTCCACAATGACAAGGCTACCATCCATTGGAATAACAAAAATCTCAACAATAGAAAACCTTCCATAATGATAATGCTACCATCAATTGGAGTAACAAAAATATCGACAATAGACTACCTTCCATAATGACAAGGCTACCATCCATTGGAGTAACAAAAATCTGAACAACAGACTAACTTCCATAGTGACAAGGCTACCATCCATTGGAGTGACAGAAATCACAACGACAGACTACCTTCTAGAATGACAAGGCTAGCATCCATTGGAGTAACAAAAATCTCGATAACAGACTACCTTCCATAATGACAAGGCTACCATCCATTGGAGTAACAAAAATCTTGACAATAGACTACCTTCCATAATGAAAAGGCTACCATCCATTGGAGTAACAAAAATATGAACAACAGACTACCTTCCATAGTGACAAGGCTACCATCCATTGGAGTGACAGAAATCACAACGACAGACTACCTTCCATAATGACAAGGCTAGAACCTAATGGAGTAACAAAAATATGAACATACCTTCCATAGTGACAAGGATACCATCCATTGGAGTAAGAAAAATCTCGAAAATAGACTACCTTCCATAATGACAAGGCTACCATCCATTGGAGTAACAATAATCTCAACAACAGACAACCTTCCATAATGATAATGCTACCATCCATTGGAGTAACAAAAATATAGACAATAGACTACCTTCCATAATGACAAGGCTACCATCCATTGGAGTAACAAAAATCTGAACAACAGACTACCTTCCATAGTGACAAGGCTACCATCCATTGGAGTGACAGAAATCACAACGACAGACTACCTTCTAGAATGTCAAGGCTAGCATCCATTGGAGTAACAAAAATCTCGAAAAAAGACTACCTTCCATAATGACAAGGATACCATCCATTGGAGTGACAGAAATCACAACGACAGACTACCTTCTAGAATGACAAGGCTAGCATTTTTGGAGTAACAAAAATCTCGACAACAGACTGCCTTCCATAATGACAAGGCTACCATACATTGTAGTAAAAAAAATATGGATAATAGAATTCCTTCCATAATGTCAAGTCTACCATCCATTATAGTAACAAAAATATCGACAATAGACAACATTTCATAATGACAAGGCTACCATCCATTGGAGTAACAAAAATCTCGACAATAGACTACCTTCCATAATGACAAGGCTACCATCCATTGGAGTAACAAAAATATGAACAACAGACTACCTTCCATAGTGACAAGGCTACTATCCATTAGAGTGACAGAAATCACAACGACATACTACCTTCCATAATGACAAGGCTAGCACCCATTGGTGTAACAAAAATCTCGACAACAGACTACCTTCCATAATGAGAAGGCTACCATCCATTGGAATAACAAAAATCTCAACAACACACTACCTTCCATAATGACAAGGCTACCATCCATTGCATTAACAAAAACATCGACAGCAGGTTACGTTCCATAATGACAAGGCTACCATCCATTGGAGTAACAAAAATCTTGACAATAGACTACCTTCCATAATGAAAAGGCTACCATCCATTGGTGTAACAAAAATATGAACAACAGACTACCTTCCATAGTGACAAGGCTACCATCCATTGGAGTGACAGAAATCACAACGACAAACTACCTTCCATAATGACAAGGCTAGAACCCATTGGAGTAACAAAAATATGAACATACCTTCCATAGTGACAAGGATACCATCCATTGGAGTAAGAAAAATCACAAAAATAGACTACCTTCCATAATGACAAGGCTACCATCCATTGGAGTAACAATAATCTCAACAACAGACAACCTTCCATAATGATAATGCTACCATCTATTGGAGTAACAAAAATATCGACAATAGACTACCTTCCATAATGACAAGGCTACCATCCATTGGAGTAACAAAAATCTGAACAACAGACTACCTTCCATAGTGACAAGGCTACCATCCATTGGAGTGACAGAAATCACAACGACAGACTACCTTCTAGAATGACAAGGCTAGCATCCATTGGAGTAACAAAAATCTCGACAACAGACTACCTTCCATAATGACAAGGCTACCATCCATTGGAGTAACAAAAATCTAGACAACAGACTACCTTCCATAATGACAAGGCTACCATGCATTGGAGTAACAAAAATATCTACAATAGACTATGTTCCATAATGACAAGGCTACCATACATTGTAGTAACCAAAATATGGATAATAGAATACCTTCCCTAATGTCAAGGCTACCATCCATTATAGTAACAAAAATCTTGACAATAGACAACATTCCATAATGACAAGGCTACCATCCATTGGAGTAACAAAAATCTCGACAATAGACTACCTTCCATAATGACAAGGCTACCATCCATTGGAGTAACAAAAATATGAACAACATACTACCTTCCATAGTGACAAGGCTACTATCCATTAGACTGACAAAAATCATAATGACATACTACCTTCCATAATGACCAGGCTAGCACCCATTGGAGTAACAAAAATCTCGACAATAGACTACCTTCCATAATGAGAAGGCTATCATCCGATGGAATAATAAAAATCTCGACAACAAACTACCTTCCATAATGACAAGGCTACCATCCATTGGAGTACCAAAAATATTGACAATAGACTATCTTTAATAATGACAAGGCTAACATCCATTGGAGCAACAAAAATATGAACAACAGACTACCTTCCAGAGTGACAAGGATACCATCCATTGGAGTAACAAAAATCTCGACAAAAGACTACCTTCCATAATGACAAGGCTACCATCCATTGGAGTAACAAAAATCTAGACAACAAACTACCTTCCATAATGACAAGGCTACCATGCATTGGAGTAATAAAAATATCTACAATAGACTATGTTCCATAATGACAAGGCTACCATACATTGTATTAACCTAAATATGGATAATAGAATACCTTCCATAATGTCAAGGCTACCATCCATTATAGTAACAAAAATCACGACAATAGACAACATTCCATAATGACAAGGCTACCATCCATTGGAGTAACAAAAATATCGACAATAGACTACCTTATATAATTATAAGGCTACCATCCATTGGAGTAACAAAAATATGAACAACAGACTACCTTCCATAGTGACAAGGCTACCATCCATTGGAGTGACAAAAATCACAACGACAGACTACCTTCCATAATGACAAGGCTAGCACGCATTGGAGTAACAAAAATATGAACATACCTTCCATAGTGACAAGGATACCATCCATTGGAGTAACAAAAATCTCGAAAACAGACTACCTTCCACAATGACAAGGCTACCATCCATTGGAGTAACAAAAATCTCAACAACAGAAAACCTTCCATAATGATAATGCTACCATCCATTGGAGTAACAAAAATATCGATAATAGACTACCTTCCATAATGACAAGGCTACCATCCATTGGAGTAACAAAAATCTGAAAAACAGACTACCTTCCATAGTGACAAGGCTACCATCCATTGGAGTGACAGAAATCACAACGACAGACTACCTTTTAGAATGACAAGGCTAGCATCCATTGGAGTAACAAAAATCTCGATAACAGACTACCTTCCATAATGACAAGGCTACCATCCATTGGAGTAACAAAAATCTAGACAACAGACTACC
Organism: Vicia faba; assembly: GCA_948472305.1. NCBI lineage: Eukaryota > Viridiplantae > Streptophyta > Magnoliopsida > Fabales > Fabaceae > Vicia > Vicia faba. Next base: position 654,742,377 of record OX451741.1, read on the forward strand.
TTCCATAATGACAAGGCTACCATGCATTGGAGTAACAAAAATATCAAAAATAGACTATGTTCCATAATGACAAGGCTACCATACATTATAGTAACAAAAATATGGATAATAGAATACCTTCCATAATGTCAAGGCTACCATCCATTATAGTAACAAAAATATCGACAATAGACAACATTCCATAATGACAAGGCTACCATCCATTGGAGTAACAAAAATATCGACAACAAACTACCTTCCACAATGACAAGGCTACCATCCATTGGAGTAACAAAAATCTCAACAACAGAAAACCTTCCATAATGATAATGCTACCATCCATTGGAGTAACAAAAATATCGACAATAGACTACCCTCCATAATGACAAGGCTACCATCCATTGGAGTAACAAAAATCTGAACAACAGACTACCTTCCATAGTGACAAGGCTACCATCCATTGGAGTGACAGAAATCACAACGACAGACTACCTTCTAGAATGACAAGGCTAGCATCCATTGGAGTAACAAAAATCTCGATAACAGACTACCTTCCATAATGACAAGGCTACCATCCATTGGAGTAACAAAAATCTAGACAACAGACTACCTTCCATAATGACAAGGCTACCATGCATTGGAGTAACAAAAATATCAACAATAGACTATGTTCCATAATGACAAGGCTACCATACATTATAGTAACAAAAATATGGATAATAGAATACCTTCCATAATGTCAAGGCTACCATCCATTATAGTAACAAAAATATCGACAATAGACAACATTCCATAATGACAAGGCTACCATCCATTGGAGTAACAAAAATATCGACAATAGACTACCTTATATAATTACAAGGCTACCATCCATTGGAGTAACAAAAATATGAACAACAGACTACCTTCCATAGTGACAAGGCTACCATCCATTGGAGTGACAGAAATCACAACGACAGACTACCTTCCATAATGACAAGGCTAGCACCCATTGGAGTAACAAAAATATGAACATACCTTCCATAGTGACAAGGATACCATCCATTGGAGTACCAAAAATCTCGAAAACAGACTACCTTCCACAATGACAAGGCTACCATCCATTGGAATAACAAAAATCTCAACAATAGAAAACCTTCCATAATGATAATGCTACCATCAATTGGAGTAACAAAAATATCGACAATAGACTACCTTCCATAATGACAAGGCTACCATCCATTGGAGTAACAAAAATCTGAACAACAGACTAACTTCCATAGTGACAAGGCTACCATCCATTGGAGTGACAGAAATCACAACGACAGACTACCTTCTAGAATGACAAGGCTAGCATCCATTGGAGTAACAAAAATCTCGATAACAGACTACCTTCCATAATGACAAGGCTACCATCCATTGGAGTAACAAAAATCTTGACAATAGACTACCTTCCATAATGAAAAGGCTACCATCCATTGGAGTAACAAAAATATGAACAACAGACTACCTTCCATAGTGACAAGGCTACCATCCATTGGAGTGACAGAAATCACAACGACAGACTACCTTCCATAATGACAAGGCTAGAACCTAATGGAGTAACAAAAATATGAACATACCTTCCATAGTGACAAGGATACCATCCATTGGAGTAAGAAAAATCTCGAAAATAGACTACCTTCCATAATGACAAGGCTACCATCCATTGGAGTAACAATAATCTCAACAACAGACAACCTTCCATAATGATAATGCTACCATCCATTGGAGTAACAAAAATATAGACAATAGACTACCTTCCATAATGACAAGGCTACCATCCATTGGAGTAACAAAAATCTGAACAACAGACTACCTTCCATAGTGACAAGGCTACCATCCATTGGAGTGACAGAAATCACAACGACAGACTACCTTCTAGAATGTCAAGGCTAGCATCCATTGGAGTAACAAAAATCTCGAAAAAAGACTACCTTCCATAATGACAAGGATACCATCCATTGGAGTGACAGAAATCACAACGACAGACTACCTTCTAGAATGACAAGGCTAGCATTTTTGGAGTAACAAAAATCTCGACAACAGACTGCCTTCCATAATGACAAGGCTACCATACATTGTAGTAAAAAAAATATGGATAATAGAATACCTTCCATAATGTCAAGTCTACCATCCATTATAGTAACAAAAATATCGACAATAGACAACATTTCATAATGACAAGGCTACCATCCATTGGAGTAACAAAAATCTCGACAATAGACTACCTTCCATAATGACAAGGCTACCATCCATTGGAGTAACAAAAATATGAACAACAGACTACCTTCCATAGTGACAAGGCTACTATCCATTAGAGTGACAGAAATCACAACGACATACTACCTTCCATAATGACAAGGCTAGCACCCATTGGTGTAACAAAAATCTCGACAACAGACTACCTTCCATAATGAGAAGGCTACCATCCATTGGAATAACAAAAATCTCAACAACACACTACCTTCCATAATGACAAGGCTACCATCCATTGCATTAACAAAAACATCGACAGCAGGTTACGTTCCATAATGACAAGGCTACCATCCATTGGAGTAACAAAAATCTTGACAATAGACTACCTTCCATAATGAAAAGGCTACCATCCATTGGTGTAACAAAAATATGAACAACAGACTACCTTCCATAGTGACAAGGCTACCATCCATTGGAGTGACAGAAATCACAACGACAAACTACCTTCCATAATGACAAGGCTAGAACCCATTGGAGTAACAAAAATATGAACATACCTTCCATAGTGACAAGGATACCATCCATTGGAGTAAGAAAAATCACAAAAATAGACTACCTTCCATAATGACAAGGCTACCATCCATTGGAGTAACAATAATCTCAACAACAGACAACCTTCCATAATGATAATGCTACCATCCATTGGAGTAACAAAAATATCGACAATAGACTACCTTCCATAATGACAAGGCTACCATCCATTGGAGTAACAAAAATCTGAACAACAGACTACCTTCCATAGTGACAAGGCTACCATCCATTGGAGTGACAGAAATCACAACGACAGACTACCTTCTAGAATGACAAGGCTAGCATCCATTGGAGTAACAAAAATCTCGACAACAGACTACCTTCCATAATGACAAGGCTACCATCCATTGGAGTAACAAAAATCTAGACAACAGACTACCTTCCATAATGACAAGGCTACCATGCATTGGAGTAACAAAAATATCTACAATAGACTATGTTCCATAATGACAAGGCTACCATACATTGTAGTAACCAAAATATGGATAATAGAATACCTTCCCTAATGTCAAGGCTACCATCCATTATAGTAACAAAAATCTTGACAATAGACAACATTCCATAATGACAAGGCTACCATCCATTGGAGTAACAAAAATCTCGACAATAGACTACCTTCCATAATGACAAGGCTACCATCCATTGGAGTAACAAAAATATGAACAACATACTACCTTCCATAGTGACAAGGCTACTATCCATTAGACTGACAAAAATCATAATGACATACTACCTTCCATAATGACCAGGCTAGCACCCATTGGAGTAACAAAAATCTCGACAATAGACTACCTTCCATAATGAGAAGGCTATCATCCGATGGAATAATAAAAATCTCGACAACAAACTACCTTCCATAATGACAAGGCTACCATCCATTGGAGTACCAAAAATATTGACAATAGACTATCTTTAATAATGACAAGGCTAACATCCATTGGAGCAACAAAAATATGAACAACAGACTACCTTCCAGAGTGACAAGGATACCATCCATTGGAGTAACAAAAATCTCGACAAAAGACTACCTTCCATAATGACAAGGCTACCATCCATTGGAGTAACAAAAATCTAGACAACAAACTACCTTCCATAATGACAAGGCTACCATGCATTGGAGTAATAAAAATATCTACAATAGACTATGTTCCATAATGACAAGGCTACCATACATTGTATTAACCTAAATATGGATAATAGAATACCTTCCATAATGTCAAGGCTACCATCCATTATAGTAACAAAAATCACGACAATAGACAACATTCCATAATGACAAGGCTACCATCCATTGGAGTAACAAAAATATCGACAATAGACTACCTTATATAATTATAAGGCTACCATCCATTGGAGTAACAAAAATATGAACAACAGACTACCTTCCATAGTGACAAGGCTACCATCCATTGGAGTGACAAAAATCACAACGACAGACTACCTTCCATAATGACAAGGCTAGCACGCATTGGAGTAACAAAAATATGAACATACCTTCCATAGTGACAAGGATACCATCCATTGGAGTAACAAAAATCTCGAAAACAGACTACCTTCCACAATGACAAGGCTACCATCCATTGGAGTAACAAAAATCTCAACAACAGAAAACCTTCCATAATGATAATGCTACCATCCATTGGAGTAACAAAAATATCGATAATAGACTACCTTCCATAATGACAAGGCTACCATCCATTGGAGTAACAAAAATCTGAAAAACAGACTACCTTCCATAGTGACAAGGCTACCATCCATTGGAGTGACAGAAATCACAACGACAGACTACCTTTTAGAATGACAAGGCTAGCATCCATTGGAGTAACAAAAATCTCGATAACAGACTACCTTCCATAATGACAAGGCTACCATCCATTGGAGTAACAAAAATCTAGACAACAGACTACCTTCCATAATGACAAGGCTACCATGCATTGGAGTAACAAAAATATCAAAAATAGACTATGTTCCATAATGACAAGGCTACCATACATTATAGTAACAAAAATATGGATAATAGAATACCTTCCATAATGTCAAGGCTACCATCCATTATAGTAACAAAAATATCGACAATAGACAACATTCCATAATGACAAGGCTACCATCCATTGGAGTAACAAAAATATCGACAATAGACTACCTTATATAATTACAAGGCTACCATCCATTGGAGTAACAAAAATATGAACAACAGACTACCTTCCATAGTGACAAGGCTACCATCCATTGGAGTGACAGAAATCACAACGACAGACTACCTTCCATAATGACAAGGCTAGCACCCATTGGAGTAACAAAAATATGAACATACCTTCCATAGTGACAAGGATACCATCCATTGGAGTAACAAAAATCTCGAAAACAGACTACCTTCCACAATGACAAGGCTACCATCCATTGGAGTAACAAAAATCTCAACAACAGAAAACCTTCCATAATGATAATGCTACCATCCATTGGAGTAACAAAAATATCGACAATAGACTACCCTCCATAATGACAAGGCTACCATCCATTGGAGTAACAAAAATCTGAACAACAGACTACCTTCCATAGTGACAAGGCTACCATCCATTGGAGTGACAGAAATCACAACGACAGACTACCTTCTAGAATGACAAGGCTAGCATCCATTGGAGTAACAAAAATCTCGATAACAGACTACCTTCCATAATGACAAGGCTACCATCCATTGGAGTAACAAAAATCTAGACAACAGACTACCTTCCATAATGACAAGGCTACCATGCATTGGAGTAACAAAAATATCAACAATAGACTATGTTCCATAATGACAAGGCTACCATACATTATAGTAACAAAAATATGGATAATAGAATACCTTCCATAATGTCAAGGCTACCATCCATTATAGTAACAAAAATATCGACAATAGACAACATTCCATAATGACAAGGCTACCATCCATTGGAGTAACAAAAATATCGACAATAGACTACCTTATATAATTACAAGGCTACCATCCATTGGAGTAACAAAAATATGAACAACAGACTACCTTCCATAGTGACAAGGCTACCATCCATTGGAGTGACAGAAATCACAACGACAGACTACCTTCCATAATGACAAGGCTAGCACCCATTGGAGTAACAAAAATATGAACATACCTTCCATAGTGACAAGGATACCATCCATTGGAGTACCAAAAATCTCGAAAACAGACTACCTTCCACAATGACAAGGCTACCATCCATTGGAATAAAAAAAATCTCAACAATAGAAAACCTTCCATAATGATAATGCTACCATCAATTGGAGTAACAAAAATATCGACAATAGACTACCTTCCATAATGACAAGGCTACCATCCATTGGAGTAACAAAAATCTGAACAACAGACTAACTTCCATAGTGACAAGGCTACCATCCATTGGAGTGACAGAAATCACAACGACAGACTACCTTCTAGAATGACAAGGCTAGCATCCATTGGAGTAACAAAAATCTCGATAACAGACTACCTTCCATAATGACAAGGCTACCATCCATTGGAGTAACAAAAATCTAGACAACAGACTACCTTCCATAATGACAAGGCTACCATGCATTGGAGTAACAAAAATATCTACAATAGACTATGTTCCATAATGACAAGGCTACCATACATTGTAGTAACAAAAATATGGATAATAGAATACCTTCCATAATGTCAAGTCTACCATCCATTATAGTAACAAAAATCTCGACAATAGACAACATTCCATAATGACAAGGCTACCATCCATTGGAGTAACAAAAATCTCGACAATAGACTACCTTCCATAATGACAAGGCTACCATCCATTGGAGTAACAAAAATATGAACAACAGACTACCTTCTATAGTGACAAGGCTACTATCCATTAGAGTGACAAAAATCACAACGACATACTACCTTCCATAATGACAAGGCTAGCACCCATTGGTGTAACAAAAATCTCGACAACAGACTACCTTCCATAATGACAAGGCTACCATCCATTGCATTAACAAAAACATCGACAACAGGTTACGTTCCATAATGACAAGGCTACCATCCATTGGAGTAACAAAAGTTTTGACAATAGACTACCTTCAATAATGACAAGGCTACCATCCATTGGAGTAACAAAAATATGAACAACAGACTACCTTCCATAGTGACAAGGCTACCATCCATTGGAGTGACAGAAATCACAACGACTAACTACCTTCCATAATGACAAGGCTAGCACCCATTGGAGTAACAAAAATATGAACATACCTTCCATAGTGACAAGGATACCATCCATTGGAGTAAGAAAAATCTCGATAACAGACTACCTTCCACAATGACAAGGCTACCATCCATTGGAGTAACAAAAATCTCAACAACAGAAAACCTTCCATAATGATAATGCTACCATCCATTGGAGTAACAAAAATATCGACAATAGACTACCTTCCATAATGACAAGGCTACCATCCATTGGAGTAACAAAAATCTGAACAACAGACTACCTTCCAAAGTGACAAGGCTACCATCCATTGGAGTGACAGAAATAACAACGACAGACTACCTTCTAGAATGACAAGGCTAGCATCCATTGGAGTAACAAAAATCTCGATAAGAGACTACCTTCCATAATGACAAGGCTACCATCCATTGGAGTAACAAAAATCTAGACAACAGACTACCTTCCATAATGACAAGGCTACCATGCATTGGAGTAACAAAAATATCAACAATAGACTATGTTCCATAATGACAAGGCTACCATACATTATAGTAACAAAAATATGGATAATAGAATACCTTCCATAATGTCAAGGCTACCATCCATTATAGTAACAAAAATATCGACAATAGACAACATTCCATAATGACAAGGCTACCATCCATTGGAGTAACAAAAATCTGAACAACAGACTAACTTCCATAGTGACAAGGCTACCATCCATTGGAGTGACAGAAATCACAACGACAGACTACCTTCTAGAATGACAAGGCTAGCATCCATTGGAGTAACAAAAATCTCGATAACAGACTACCTTCCATAATGACAAGGCTACCATCCATTGGAGTAACAAAAATCTAGACAACAGACTACCTTCCATAATGACAAGGCTACCATGCATTGGAGTAACAAAAATATCTACAATAGACTATGTTCCATAATGACAAGGCTACCATACATTGTAGTAACAAAAATATGGATAATAGAATACCTTCCATAATGTCAAGTCTACCATCCATTATAGTAACAAAAATCTCGACAATAGACAACATTCCATAATGACAAGGCTACCATCCATTGGAGTAACAAAAATCTCGACAATAGACTACCTTCCATAATGACAAGGCTACCATCCATTGGAGTAACAAAAATATGAACAACAGACTACCTTCTATAGTGACAAGGCTACTATCCATTAGAGTGACAAAAATCACAACGACATACTACCTTCCATAATGACAAGGCTAGCACCCATTGGTGTAACAAAAATCTCGACAACAGACTACCTTCCATAATGACAAGGCTACCATCCATTGCATTAACAAAAACATCGACAACAGGTTACGTTCCATAATGACAAGGCTACCATCCATTGGAGTAACAAATTTTTTGACAATAGACTACCTTCAATAATGACAAGGCTACCATCCATTGGAGTAACAAAAATATGAACAATAGACTACCTTCCATAGTGACAAGGCTACCATCCATTGGAGTGACAGAAATCACAACGACAAACTACCTTCCATAATGACAAGGCTAGCACCCATTGGAGTAACAAAAATATGAACATACCTTCCATAGTGACAAGGATACCATCCATTGGAGTAAGAAAAATCTCGAAAACAGACTACCTTCCACAATGACAAGGCTACCATCCATTGGAGTAACAAAAATCTCAACAACAGAAAACCTTCCATAATGATAATGCTACCATCCATTGGAGTAACAAAAATATCGACAATAGACTACCTTCCATAATGACAAGGCTACCATCCATTGGAGTAACAAAAATCTGAACAACAGACTACCTTCCAAAGTGACAAGGCTACCATCCATTGGAGTGACAGAAATAACAACGACAGACTACCTTCTAGAATGACAAGGCTAGCATCCATTGGAGTAACAAAAATCTCGATAAGAGACTACCTTCCATAATGACAAGGCTACCATCCATTGGAGTAACAAAAATCTAGACAACATACTACCTTCCATAATGACAAGGCTACCATGCATTGGAGTAACAAAAATATCAACAATAGACTATGTTCCATAATGACAAGGCTACCATACATTATAGTAACAAAAATATGGATAATAGAATACCTTCCATAATGTCAAGGCTACCATCCATTATAGTAACAAAAATATCGACAATAGACAACATTCCATAATGACAAGGCTACCATCCATTGGAGTAACAAAAATATCGACAATAGACTACCTTATATAATTACAAGGCTACCATCCATTGGAGTAACAAAAATATGAACAACAGACTACCTTCCATAGTGACAAGGCTACCATCCATTGGAGTGACAGAAATCACAACGACAGACTACCTTCCATAATGACAAGGCTAGCACCCATTGGAATAACAAAAATATGAACATACCTTCCATAGTGACAAGGATACCATCCATTGGAGTAACAAAAATCTCGAAAACAGACTACCTTCCACAATGACAAGGCTACCATGCATTGGAGTAACAAAAATATCTACAATAGACTATGTTCCATAATGACAAGGCTACCATACATTGTAGTAACAAAAATATGGATAATAGAATACCTTCCATAATGTCAAGTCTACCATCCATTATAGTAACAAAAATCTCGACAATAGACAACATTCCATAATGACAAGGCTACCATCCATTGGAGTAACAAAAATCTCGACAATAGACTACCTTCCATAATGACAAGGCTACCATCCATTGGAGTAACAAAAATATGAACAACAGACTACCTTGCATAGTGACAAGGCTACTATCCATTAGAGTGACAAAAATCACAACGACATACTACCTTCCATAATGACAAGGCTAGCACCCATTGGTGTAACAAAAATCTCGACAACAGACTACCTTCCATAATGACAAGGCTACCATCCATTGCATTAACAAAAACATCGACAACAGGTTACGTTCCATAATGACAAGGCTACCATCCATTGGAGTAACAAAATTTTTGACAATAGACTACCTTCAATAATGACAAGGCTACCATCCATTGGAGTAACAAAAATATGAACAACAGACTACCTTCCATAGTGACAAGGCTACCATCCATTAGAGTGACAGAAATCACAACGACAAACTACCTTCCATAATGACAAGGCTAGCACCCATTGGAGTAACAAAAATATGAACATACCTTCCATAGTGACAAGGATACCATCCATTGGAGTAAGAAAAATCTCGATAACAGACTACCTTCCACAATGACAAGGCTACCATCCATTGGAGTAACAAAAATCTCAACAACAGAAAACCTTCCATAATGATAATGCTACCATCCATTGGAGTAACAAAAATATCGACAATAGACTACCTTCCATAATGACAAGGCTACCATCCATTGGAGTAACAAAAATCTGAACAACAGACTACCTTCCAAAGTGACAAGGCTACCATCCATTGGAGTGACAGAAATCACAACGACAGACTACCTTCTAGAATGACAAGGCTAGCATCCATTGGAGTAACAAAAATCTCGATAAGAGACTACCTTCCATAATGACAAGGCTACCATCCATTGGAGTAACAAAAATCTAGACAACAGACTACCTTCCATAATGACAAGGCTACCATGCATTGGAGTAACAAAAATATCAACAATAGACTATGTTCCATAATGACAAGGCTACCATACATTATAGTAACAAAAATATGGATAATAGAATACCTTCCATAATGTCAAGGCTACCATCCATTATAGTAACAAAAATATCAACAATAGACAACATTCCATAATGACAAGGCTACCATCCATTGGAGTAACAAAAATATCGACAATAGACTACCTTATATAATTACAAGGCTACCATCCATTGGAGTAACAAAAATATGAACAACAGACTACCTTCCATAGTGACAAGGCTACCATCCATTGGAGTGACAGAAATCACAACGACAGACTACCTTCCATAATGACAAGGCTAGCACCCATTGGAATAACAAAAATATGAACATACCTTCCATAGTGACAAGGATACCATCCATTGGAGTAACAAAAATCTCGAAAACAGACTACCTTCCACAATGACAAGGCTACCATCCATTATAGTAACAAAAATCTCAACAATAGACAACATTCCATAATGACAAGGCTACCATCCATTGGAGTAACAAAAATATCGACAATAGACTACCTTCCATAATGACAAGGCTACCATCCATTGGAGTAACAAAAATATGAACAACAGACTACCTTCCATAGTGACAAGGCTACCATCCATTGGAGTGACAGAAATCACAACGACAGACTACCTTCTAGAATGACAAGGCTAGCATCCATTGGAGTAACAAAAATCTCGATAACAGACTACCTTCCATAATGACAAGGCTACCATCCATTGGAGTAACAAAAATATGAACAACAGACTACCTTGCATAGTGACAAGGCTACTATCCATTAGAGTGACAAAAATCACAACGACATACTACCTTCCATAATGACAAGGCTAGCACCCATTGGTGTAACAAAAATCTCGACAACAGACTACCTTCCATAATGACAAGGCTACCATCCATTGCATTAACAAAAACATCGACAACAGGTTACGTTCCATAATGACAAGGCTACCATCCATTGGAGTAACAAAATATTTGACAATAGACTACCTTCAATAATGACAAGGCTACCATCCATTGGAGTAACAAAAATATGAACAACAGACTACCTTCCATAGTGACAAGGCTACCATCCATTAGAGTGACAGAAATCACAACGACAAACTACCTTCCATAATGACAAGGCTAGCACCCATTGGAGTAACAAAAATATGAACATACCTTCCATAGTGACAAGGATACCATCCATTGGAGTAAGAAAAATCTCGATAACAGACTACCTTCCACAATGACAAGGCTACCATCCATTGGAGTAACAAAAATCTCAACAACAGAAAACCTTCCATAATGATAATGCTACCATCCATTGGAGTAACAAAAATATCGACAATAGAATACCTTCCATAATGACAAGGCTACCATCCATTGGAGTAACAAAAATCTGAACAACAGACTACCTTCCAAAGTGACAAGGCTACCATCCATTGGAGTGACAGAAATCACAACGACAGACTACCTTCTAGAATGACAAGGCTAGCATCCATTGGAGTAACAAAAATCTCGATAAGAGACTACCTTCCATAATGACAAGGCTACCATCCATTGGAGTAACAAAAATCTAGACAACAGACTACCTTCCATAATGACAAGGCTACCATGCATTGGAGTAACAAAAATATCAACAATAGACTATGTTCCATAATGACAAGGCTACCATACATTATAGTAACAAAAATATGGATAATAGAATACCTTCCATAATGTCAAGGCTACCATCCATTATAGTAACAAAAATATCAACAATAGACAACATTCCATAATGACAAGGCTACCATCCATTGGAGTAACAAAAATATCGACAATAGACTACCTTATATAATTACAAGGCTACCATCCATTGGAGTAACAAAAATATGAACAACAGACTACCTTCCATAGTGACAAGGCTACCATCCATTGGAGTGACAGAAATCACAACGACAGACTACCTTCCATAATGACAAGGCTAGCACCCATTGGAATAACAAAAATATGAACATACCTTCCATAGTGACAAGGATACCATCCATTGGAGTAACAAAAATCTCGAAAACAGACTACCTTCCACAATGACAAGGCTACCATCCATTATAGTAACAAAAATCTCAACAATAGACAACATTCCATAATGACAAGGCTACCATCCATTGGAGTAACAAAAATATCGACAATAGACTACCTTCCATAATGACAAGGCTACCATCCATTGGAGTAACAAAAATATGAACAACAGACTACCTTCCATAGTGACAAGGCTACCATCCATTGGAGTGACAGAAATCACAACGACAGACTACCTTCTAGAATGACAAGGCTAGCATCCATTGGAGTAACAAAAATCTCGATAACAGACTACCTTCCATAATGACAAGGCTACCATCCATTGGAGTAACAAAAATCTAGACAACAGACTACCTTCCATAATGACAAGGCTACCATGCATTGGAGTAACAAAAATATCTACAATAGACTATGTTCCATAATGACAAGGCTACCATACATTGTAGTAACAAAAATATGGATAATAGAATACCTTCCATAATGTCAAGTCTACCATCCATTATAGTAACAAAAATCTCGACAATAGACAACATTCCATAATGACAAGGCTACCATCCATTGGAGTAACAAAAATCTCGACAATAGACTACCTTCCATAATGACAAGGCTACCATCCATTGGAGTAACAAAAATATGAACAACAGACTACCTTCCATAGTGACAAGGCTACTATCCATTAGAGTGACAAAAATCACAACGACATACTACCTTCCATAATGACAAGGCTAGCACCCATTGGTGTAACAAAAATCTCGACAACAGACTACCTTCCATAATGACAAGGCTACCATCCATTGCATTAACAAAAACATCGACAACAGGTTACGTTCCATAATGACAAGGCTACCATCCATTGGAGTAACAAAATTTTTGACAATAGACTACCTTCAATAATGACAAGGCTACCATCCATTGGAGTAACAAAAATATGAACAACAGACTACCTTCCATAGTGACAAGGCTACCATCCATTGGAGTGACAGAAATCACAACGACAAACTACCTTCCATAATGACAAGGCTAGCACCCATTGGAGTAACAAAAATATGAACATACCTTCCATAGTGACAAGGATACCATCCATTGGAGTAAGAAAAATCTCGATAACAGACTACCTTCCACAATGACAAGGCTACCATCCATTGGAGTAACAAAAATCTCAACAACAGAAAACCTTCCATAATGATAATGCTACCATCCATTGGAGTAACAAAAATATCGACAATAGACTACCTTCCATAATGACAAGGCTACCATCCATTGGAGTAACAAAAATCTGAACAACAGACTACCTTCCAAAGTGACAAGGCTACCATCCATTGGAGTGACAGAAATCACAACGACAGACTACCTTCTAGAATGACAAGGCTAGCATCCATTGGAGTAACAAAAATCTCGATAAGAGACTACCTTCCATAATGACAAGGCTACCATCCATTGGAGTAACAAAAATCTAGACAACAGACTACCTTCCATAATGACAAGGCTACCATGCATTGGAGTAACAAAAATATCAACAATAGACTATGTTCCATAATGACAAGGCTACCATACATTATAGTAACAAAAATATGGATAATAGAATACCTTCCATAATGTCAAGGCTACCATCCATTATAGTAACAAAAATATCGACAATAGACAACATTCCATAATGACAAGGCTACCATCCATTGGAGTAACAAAAATATCGACAATAGACTACCTTATATAATTACAAGGCTACCATCCATTGGAGTAACAAAAATATGAACAACAGACTACCTTCCATAGTGACAAGGCTACCATCCATTGGAGTGACAGAAATCACAACGACAGACTACCTTCCATAATGACAAGGCTAGCACCCATTGGAATAACAAAAATATGAACATACCTTCCATAGTGACAAGGATACCATCCATTGGAGTAACAAAAATCTCGAAAACAGACTACCTTCCACAATGACAAGGCTACCATCCATTGGAGTAACAAAAATCTCAACAATAGAAAACCTTCCATAATGATAATGCTACCATCCATTGGAGTAACAAAAATATCGACAATAGACTACCTTCCATAATGACAAGGCTACCATCCATTGGAGTAACAAAAATCTGAAAAACAGACTAACTTCCATAGTGACAAGGCTACCATCCATTGGAGTGACAGAAATCACAACGACAGACTACCTTCTAGAATGACAAGGCTAGTATCCATTGGAGTAACAAAAATCTCGATAACAGACTACCTTCCATAATGACAAGGCTACCATCCATTGGAGTAACAAAAATCTAGACAACATACTACCTTCCATAATGACAAGGCTACCATGCATTGGAGTAACAAAAATATCTACAATAGACTTAGTTCCATAATGACAAGGCTACCATACATTGTAGAAACAAAAATATGGATAATAGAATACCTTCCATAATGTCAAGTCTACCATCCATTATAGTAACAAAAATCTCGACAATAGACAACATTCCATAATGACAAGGCTACCATCCATTGGAGTAACAAAAATCTCAACAATAGACTACCTTCCATAATGACAAGGCTACCATCCATTGGAGTAACAAAAATATGAACAACAGACTACCTTCCATAGTGACAAGGCTACCATCCATTGGAGTGACAGAAATCACAACGACAGACTACCTTCTAGAATGACAAGGCTAGCATCCATTGGAGTAACAAAAATCTCGATAACAGACTACCTTCCATAATGACAAGGCTACCATCCATTGGAGTAACAAAAATCTAGACAACAGACTACCTTCCATAATGACAAGGCTACCATGCATTGGAGTAACAAAAATATCTACAATAGACTATGTTCCATAATGACAAGGCTACCATACATTGTAGTAACAAAAATATGGATAATAGAATACCTTCCATAATGTCAAGTCTACCATCCATTATAGTAACAAAAATCTCGACAATAGACAACATTCCATAATGACAAGGCTACCATCCATTGGAGTAACAAAAATCTCGACAATAGACTACCTTCCATAATGACAAGGCTACCATCCATTGGAGTAACCAAAATATGAACAACAGACTACCTTCCATAGTGACAAGGCTACTATCCATTAGAGTGACAAAAATCACAACGACATACTACCTTCCATAATGAAAAGGCTAGCACCCATTGGTGTAACAAAAATCTCGACAACAGACTACCTTCCATAATGACAAGGCTACCATCCATTGCATTAACAAAAACATCGACAACAGGTTACGTTCCATAATGACAAGGCTACCATCCATTGGAGTAACAAAATTTTTGACAATAGACTACCTTCAATAATGACAAGGCTACCATCCATTGGAGTAACAAAAATATGAACAACAGACTACCTTCCATAGTGACAAGGCTACCATCCATTGGAGTGACAGAAATCACAACGACAAACTACCTTCCATAATGACAAGGCTAGCACCCATTGGAGTAACAAAAATATGAACATACCTTCCATAGTGACAAGGATACCATACATTGGAGTAAGAAAAATCTCGAAAACAGACTACCTTCCACAATGACAAGGCTACCATCCATTGGAGTAAAAAAAATCTCAACAACAGAAAACCTTCCATAATGATAATGCTACCATCCATTGGAGTAACAAAATATCGACAATAGACTACCTTCCATAATGACAAGGCTACCATCCATTGGAGTAACAAAAATCTGAACAACAGACTACCTTCCATAGTGACAAGGCTACCATCCATTGGAGTGACAAAAATCACAACGACAGACTACCTTCTAGAATGACAAGGCTAGCATCCATTGGAGTAACAAAAATCTCGATAAGAGACTACCTTCCATAATGACAAGGCTACCATCCATTGGAGTAACAAAAATCTAGACAACAAACTACCTTCCATAATGACAAGGCTACCATGCATTGGAGTAACAAAATTATCAACAATAGACTATGTTCCATAATGACAAGGCTACCATACATTATAGTAACAAAAATATGGATAATAGAATACCTTCCATAATGTCAAGGGTACCATCCATTATAGTAACAAAAATATCGACAATAGACAACATTCCATAATGACAAGGCTACCATCCATTGGAGTAACAAAAATATCGACAATAGACTACCTTATATAATTACAAGGCTACCATCCATTGGAGTAACAAAAATATGAACAACAGACTACCTTCCATAGTGACAAGGCTACCATCCATTGGAGTGACAGAAATCACAACGACAGACTACCTTCCATAATGACAAGGCTAGCACCCATTGGAGTAACAAAAATCTCGATGACAGACTACCTTTCATAATGACAAGGATAACATTCATTGGAATAACAAAAATCTAGGAAACCGACTACCTTCCATAATGACAAGGCTACCATCCAATGGAGTAACAAAAACATCGACAACAGAATACGTTCCATAATGACAAGGCTACAATCCATTGGAATAACAAAAATCTCGACAACAGACTACCATCAATAATGACAATGATACCTTCCATTGGAGTAACAAAAATATCGACAATTGACTACCTTCCATAATGACAAGGCTACCATCCATTGGAGTAACAAAAATATGAACATACCTTCCATATTGACAAGGCTACTATCCATTGGAGTAACAAAAATCTCGAAAACAGACTACCTTATATAATGACAAGGCTACCATCCATTGGAGTAACAAAAATCTCGACAACAGACAACCTTCCATAATGATAATGCTACCATCCATTGGAGTAACAAAAATCTCGACAATAGAATACCTACCATAATGACAAGGCTACCATCCATTGGAGTAACAAAAATTTGAACAACAGACTACCTTCCATAGTGACAAGGCTACCATCCATTGGAGTGACAGAAATCACAACAACAGACTACCATCTAGAATGACAAGGCTACCATCCATTGGAGTAAAAAAAATCTCGACAACAGACTACCTTCCATAATGACAAGGCTACCATCCATTGGAGTAACAAAAACCTAGATAATCGACTACCTTCCATAATGACAAGGCTACCATCATTTGGAGTAACAAAAATCTCGACAAAAGACAACCTTCCATAATGATAATTCTACCATCCATAGGAGTAACAAAAATCTCGACAATAGACTACCTTCCATAATGACAAGGCTACCATCCATTGGAATAACAAAAATCTGAACAACAGACTACCTTCCATAGTGACAAGGATACCATCCATTGGAGTGACATAAATCACAACGACAGACTACCTTCTAGAATGACAAGGCTAGCTTCCATTGGAGTAACAAAAATCTCGACAACAGACTACCTTCCATAATGACAAGGCTACCATCCATTGGAGTAACAAAAATCTAGATAACAGACTACCTTCCATAATGACAAGGCTACCATGCATTGGAGTAACAAAAATATCTACTATAGACTATGTTCCATAATGACAAGGCTACCATCCATTGTAGTAACCAAAATATGGATCATAGAACACCTTCCATAATGATAATGCTACCATCCATTGGAGTAACAAAAATCTCGACAATAGACAACATTCCATAATGACAAGGCTACCATCCAATGGAGTAACATAAATATCGACAATAGACTACCTTCTATAATTACAAGGCTACCATCCATTGGAGTAACAAAAATATGAACCACAGACTACCTTCCATAGTGACAAGGCTACCATCCATTGGACTGATAGAAATCACAACGACATACTACCTTCCATAATGACAAGGCTAGCATCCATTGGAGTAACAAAAATCTCGACAACAGGCTACCTTTCAAAATGACAAGGATAACATTCATTGGAATAACAAAAATCTAGAAAACCGACTACCTTCCATAATGACAAGGCTACCATCCAATGGAGTAACAAAAACATCAACAACAGAATACGTTCCATAATGACAAGGCTACAATCCGTTGGAATAACAAAAATCTCGACAACAGATTACCATCCATAATGACAATGATACCTTCCATTGGAGTAACAAAAATCTCGACAATTGACTACCTTCCATAATGAAAAGGCTACCATCCATTGGAGTAACAAAAATATGAACATACCTTCCATATTGACAAGGCTACCATCCATTGGAGTAACAAAAATCTCGAAAACAGACTACCTTATATAATGACAAGGCTACCATCCATTGGAGTAACAAAAATCTCGACAACAGACAACCTTCCATAATGATAATGCTACCATCCATTGGAGTAACAAAAATCTTGACAATAGAATACCTTCCATAATGACAAGGCTACCATCCATTGGAGTAACAAAAATCTGAACAACAGACTACCTTCCATAGTGACAAGGCTACCATCCATTGTAGTGACAGAAATCACAACGACAGACTACCTTCTAGAATGACCAGGCTACCATCCATTGGAGTAACAAAAATCTCGACAACAGACTACCTTTCATAATGACAAGGATAACATTCATTGGAATAACAAAAATCTAGAAAACAGACTACCTTCCATAATGACAAGGCTACCATCCAATGGAGTAACAAAAACATCGACAACAAAATACGTTCCATAATGACAAGGCTACAATCCATTGGAATAACAAAAATCTCGACAACAGACTACCATCCATAATGACAACGATACCTTCCATTGGAGCAACAAAAATCTCGACAATTGACTACCTTCCATAATGACAAGGCTACCATCCATTGTAGTAACAGAAATATGAACATACCTTCCATAGTGACAAGGCTACCATCCATTGGAGTAACAAAAATCTCGAAAACAAACTACCTTATATAATGACAAGGCTACCATCCATTGGAGTAACAAAAATCTCGACAACAGATAACCTTCCATAATGATAATGCTACCATCCATTGGAGTAACAAAAATCTCGACAATAGAATACCTTCCATAATGACAAGGCTACCATCCATTGGAGTAACAAAAATTTGAACAACAGACTACCTTCCATAGTGACAAGGCTACCATCCATTGGAGTGACAGAAATCACAACGACAGACTAACTTCTAGAATGACAAGGCTACCATCCATTGGAGTAACAAAAATCTCGACAACAGACTACCTTCCATAATGACAAGGCTACCATCCATTGGAGTAACAAAAATCTAGATAACAAACTACCTTCCATAATGACAAGGCTACCATGCATTGGAGTAACAAAAATATCTACTATAGACTATGTTCCATAATGACAAGGCTATCATCCATTGTAGTAACCAAAATATGGATAATAGAATACCTTCCATAATGATAATGCTACCATCCATTGGAGTAACAAAAATCTCGACAATAGACAACATTCCATAATGACAAGGCTACCATCCAATGGAGTAACAAAAATATCGACAATAGACTACCTACTATAATTACAAGGCTACCATCCATTGGAGTAACAAAAATATGAACAACAGACTACCTTCCATAGTGACAAGGCTACCATCCATTGGAGTGATAGAAATCACAACGACATACTACCTTCCATAATGACAAGGCTAGCATCCATTGGAGTAACAAAAATCTCGACAACAGGCTACCTTTCAAAATGACAAGGATAACATTCATTGGAATAACAAAAATCTAGAAAACCGACTACCTTCCATAATGACAAGGCTACCATCCAATGGAGTAACAAAAACATCTATAACAGAATACGTTCCATAATGACAAGGCTACAATCCATTGGAATAACAAAAATCTCGACAACAGACTACCATCCATAATGACAATGATACCTTCCATTGGAGTAACAAAAATCTCGACAATTGACTACCTTCCATAATGACAAGGCTACCATCCATTGGAGTAACAAAAATATGAACATACCTTCCATATTGACAAGGCTACCATCCATTGGAGTAACAAAAATCTCGAAAACAGACTACCTTATATAATGACAAGGCTACCATCCATTGGAGTAACAAAAATCTCGACAACAGACAACCTTCCATAATGATAATGCTACCATCCATTGGAGTAACAAAAATCTCGACAATAGAATACCTTCCATAATGACAAGGCTACCATCCATTGGAGTAACAAAAATCTGAACAACAAAATACCTTCCATAGTGACAAGGCTAGCATCCATTGGAGTGACAGAAATCACAACGACAGACTACCTTCTAGAATGACAAGGCTACCATCCATTGGAGTAACAAAAATCTCGCCAACAGACTACCTTCCATAATGACAAGGCTACCATCCATTGGAGTAACAAAAATCTAGATAACAGACTACCTTCCATAATGACAAGGCTACCATGCATTGGAGTAACAAAAATATCTACTATAGACTATGTTCCATAATGACAAGGCTACCATCCATTGTAGTAACCAAAATATGGATAATAGAATACCTTCCATAATGATAATGCTACCATCCATTGGAGTAACAAAAATCTCGACAATAGACAAAATTCTATAATGACAAGGCTACCATCCAATGGAGGAACAAAAATATCGACTATAGACTACCTTCTATAATTACAAGGCTACCATCCATTGGAGTAACAAAAATATGAACAACAGACTACCTTCCATAGTGACAAGGCTACCATCCATTGGAGTGATAGAAATCACAACGACATACTACCTTCCATAATGACAAGGCTAGCATCCATTGGAGTAACAAAATTCTCGACAACATACTACCTTTCATAATGACAAGGATAACATTCATTGGAATAACAAAAATCTAGAAAACCGACTACCTTCCATAATGACAAGGCTACCATCCAATGGAGTAACAAAAACATCTACAACAGAATACGTTCCATAATGACAAGGCTACAATCCATTGGAATAACAAAAATCTCGACAACAGACTACCATCCATAATGACAATGATACCTTCCATTGGAGTAACAAAAATATCGACAATTGACTACCTTCCATAATGACAAGGCTACCATCCATTGGAGTAACAAAAATATGAACATACCTTCCATATTGACAAGGCTACTATCCATTGGAGTAACAAAAATCTTGAAAACAGACTACCTTATATAATGACAAGGCTACCATCCATTGGAGTAACAAAAATCTCGACAACAGACAACCTTCCATAATGATAATGCTACCATCCATTGGAGTAACAAAAATCTCGACAATAGAATACCTACCAGAATGACAAGGCTACCATCCATTGGAGTAACAAAAATTTGAACAACAGACTACCTTCCATAGTGACAAGGCTACCATCCATTGGAGTGACAGAAATCACAACGACAGACTACCATCTAGAATGACAATGCTACCATCCATTGGAGTAACAAAAATCTCGACAATAGACAACATTCCATAATGACAAGGCTACCATCCAATGGAGTAACAAAAATATCGACAATAGACTACCTACTATAATTACAAGGCTACCATCCATTGGAGTAACAAAAATATGAACAACAGACTACCTTCCATAGTGACAAGGCTACCATCCATTGGAGTGATAGAAATCACAACGACATACTACCTTCCATAATGACAAGGCTAGCATCCATTGGAGTAACAAAAATCTCGACAACAGGCTACCTTTCAAAATGACAAGGATAACATTCATTGGAATAACAAAAATCTAGAAAACCGACTACCTTCCATAATGACAAGGCTACCATCCAATGGAGTAACAAAAACATCTATAACAGAATACGTTCCATAATGACAAGGCTACAATCCATTGGAATAACAAAAATCTCGACAACAGACTACCATCCATAATGACAATGATACCTTCCATTGGAGTAACAAAAATCTCGACAATTGACTACCTTCCATAATGACAAGGCTACCATCCATTGGAGTAACAAAAATATGAACATACCTTCCATATTGACAAGGCTACCATCCATTGGAGTAACAAAAATCTCGAAAACAGACTACCTTATATAATGACAAGGCTACCATCCATTGGAGTAACAAAAATCTCGACAACAGACAACCTTCCATAATGATAATGCTACCATCCATTGGAGTAACAAAAATCTCGACAATAGAATACCTTCCATAATGACAAGGCTACCATCCATTGGAGTAACAAAAATCTGAACAACAGAATACCTTCCATAGTGACAAGGCTAGCATCCATTGGAGTGACAGAAATCACAACGACAGACTACCTTCTAGAATGACAAGGCTACCATCCATTGGAGTAACAAAAATCTCGCCAACAGACTACCTTCCATAATGACAAGGCTACCATCCATTGGAGTAACAAAAATCTAGATAACAGACTACCTTCCATAATGACAAGGCTACCATGCATTGGAGTAACAAAAATATCTACTATAGACTATGTTCCATAATGACAAGGCTACCATCCATTGTAGTAACCAAAATATGGATAATAGAATACCTTCCATAATGATAATGCTACCATCCATTGGAGTAACAAAAATCTCGACAATAGACAAAATTCTATAATGACAAGGCTACCATCCAATGGAGGAACAAAAATATCGACTATAGACTACCTTCTATAATTACAAGGCTACCATCCATTGGAGTAACAAAAATATGAACAACAGACTACCTTCCATAGTGACAAGGCTACCATCCATTGGAGTGATAGAAATCACAACGACATACTACCTTCCATAATGACAAGGCTAGCATCCATTGGAGTAACAAAATTCTCGACAACATACTACCTTTCATAATGACAAGGATAACATTCATTGGAATAACAAAAATCTAGAAAACCGACTACCTTCCATAATGACAAGGCTACCATCCAATGGAGTAACAAAAACATCTACAACAGAATACGTTCCATAATGACAAGGCTACAATCCATTGGAATAACAAAAATCTCGACAACAGACTACCATCCATAATGACAATGATACCTTCCATTGGAGTAACAAAAATATCAACAATTGACTACCTTCCATAATGACAAGGCTACCATCCATTGGAGTAACAAAAATATGAACATACCTTCCATATTGACAAGGCTACTATCCATTGGAGTAACAAAAATCTTGAAAACAGACTACCTTATATAATGACAAGGCTACCATCCATTGGAGTAACAAAAATCTCGACAACAGACAACCTTCCATAATGATAATGCTACCATCCATTGGAGTAACAAAAATCTCGACAATAGAATACCTACCAGAATGACAAGGCTACCATCCATTGGAGTAACAAAAATTTGAACAACAGACTACCTTCCATAGTGACAAGGCTACCATCCATTGGAGTGACAGAAATCACAACGACAGACTACCATCTAGAATGACAAGGCTACCATCCATTGGAGTAACAAAAATCTCGACAATAGACAACATTCCATAATGACAAGGCTACCATCCAATGGAGTAACAAAAATATCGACAATAGACTACCTACTATAATTACAAGGCTACCATCCATTGGAGTAACAAAAATATGAACAACAGACTACCTTCCATAGTGACAAGGCTACCATCCATTGGAGTGATAGAAATCACAACGACATACTACCTTCCATAATGACAAGGCTAGCATCCATTGGAGTAACAAAAATCTCGACAACAGGCTACCTTTCAAAATGACAAGGATAACATTCATTGGAATAACAAAAATCTAGAAAACCGACTACCTTCCATAATGACAAGGCTACCATCCAATGGAGTAACAAAAACATCTATAACAGAATACGTTCCATAATGACAAGGCTACAATCCATTGGAATAACAAAAATCTCGACAACAGACTACCATCCATAATGACAATGATACCTTCCATTGGAGTAACAAAAATCTCGACAATTGACTACCTTCCATAATGACAAGGCTACCATCCATTGGAGTAACAAAAATATGAACATACCTTCCATATTGACAAGGCTACCATCCATTGGAGTAACAAAAATCTCGAAAACAGACTACCTTATATAATGACAAGGCTACCATCCATTGGAGTAACAAAAATCTCGACAACAGACAACCTTCCATAATGATAATGCTACCATCCATTGGAGTAACAAAAATCTCGACAATAGAATACCTTCCATAATGACAAGGCTACCATCCATTGGAGTAACAAAAATCTGAACAACAGAATACCTTCCATAGTGACAAGGCTAGCATCCATTGGAGTGACAGAAATCACAACGACAGACTACCTTCTAGAATGACAAGGCTACCATCCATTGGAGTAACAAAAATCTCGCCAACAGACTACCTTCCATAATGACAAGGCTACCATCCATTGGAGTAACAAAAATCTAGATAACAGACTACCTTCCATAATGACAAGGCTACCATGCATTGGAGTAACAAAAATATCTACTATAGACTATGTTCCATAATGACAAGGCTACCATCCATTGTAGTAACCAAAATATGGATAATAGAATACCTTCCATAATGATAATGCTACCATCCATTGGAGTAACAAAAATCTCGACAATAGACAAAATTCTATAATGACAAGGCTACCATCCAATGGAGGAACAAAAATATCGACTATAGACTACCTTCTATAATTACAAGGCTACCATCCATTGGAGTAACAAAAATATGAACAACAGACTACCTTCCATAGTGACAAGGCTACCATCCATTGGAGTGATAGAAATCACAACGACATACTACCTTCCATAATGACAAGGCTAGCATCCATTGGAGTAACAAAATTCTCGACAACATACTACCTTTCATAATGACAAGGATAACATTCATTGGAA
The DNA here is from genome assembly GCA_948472305.1 of Vicia faba. Lineage (NCBI taxonomy): Eukaryota > Viridiplantae > Streptophyta > Magnoliopsida > Fabales > Fabaceae > Vicia > Vicia faba. The sequence goes on from OX451741.1 coordinate 654,767,692, forward strand.
TAACAAAAATCTAGAAAACCGACTACCTTCCATAATGACAAGGCTACCATCCAATGGAGTAACAAAAACATCTACAACAGAATACGTTCCATAATGACAAGGCTACAATCCATTGGAATAACAAAAATCTCGACAACAGACTACCATCCATAATGACAATGATACCTTCCATTGGAGTAACAAAAATATCGACAATTGACTACCTTCCATAATGACAAGGCTACCATCCATTGGAGTAACAAAAATATGAACATACCTTCCATATTGACAAGGCTACTATCCATTGGAGTAACAAAAATCTTGAAAACAGACTACCTTATATAATGACAAGGCTACCATCCATTGGAGTAACAAAAATATCGACAACAGACAACCTTCCATAATGATAATGCTACCATCCATTGGAGTAACAAAAATCTCGACAATAGAATACCTACCAGAATGACAAGGCTACCATCCATTGGAGTAACAAAAATTTGAACAACAGACTACCTTCCATAGTGACAAGGCTACCATCCATTGGAGTGACAGAAATCACAACGACAGACTACCATCTAGAATGACAAGGCTACCATCCATTGGAGTAAAAAAAATCTCGACAACAGACTACCTTCCATAATGACAAGGCTACCATCCATTGGAGTAACAAAAACCTAGATAATCGACTACCTTCCATAATGACAAGGCTACCATCATTTGGAGTAACAAAAATCTCGACAAAAGACAACCTTCCATAATGATAATTCTACCATCCATGGGAGTAACAAAAATCTCGTCAATAGACTACCTTCCATAATGACAAGGCTACCATCCATTGGAATAACAAAAATCTGAACAACAGACTACCTTCCATAGTGACAAGGATACCATCCATTGGAGTGACATAAATCACAACGACAGACTACCTTCTAGAATGACAAGGCTAGCTTCCATTGGAGTAACAAAAATCTCGACAACAGACTACCTTCCATAATGACAAGGCTACCATCCATTGGAGTAAAAAAAATCTAGATAACAGACCACCTTCCATAATGACAAGGCTACCATGCATTGGAGTAACAAAAATATCTACTATAGACTATGTTCCATAATGACAAGGCTACCATCCATTGTAGTAACCAAAATATGGATCATAGAATACCTTCCATAATGATAATGCTACCATCCATTGGAGTAACAAAAATCTCGACAATAGACAACATTCCATAATGACAAGGCTACCATCCAATGGAGTAACATAAATATCGACAATAGACTACCTTCTATAATTACAAGGCTACCATCCATTGGAGTAACAAAAATATGAACAACAGACTACATTCCGTAGTGACAAGGCTACCATCCATTGGACTGATAGAAATCACAACGACATACTACCTTCCATAATGACAAGGCTAGCATCCATTGGAGTAATAAAAATCTCGACAACAGGCTACCTTTCAAAATGACAAGGATAACATTCATTGGAATAACAAAAATCTAGAAAACCGACTACCTTCCATAATGACAAGGCTACCATCCAATGGAGTAACAAAAACATCAACAACAGAATACGTTCCATAATGACAAGGCTACAATCCGTTGGAATAACAAAAATCTCGACAACAGATTACCATCCATAATGACAATGATACCTTCCATTGGAGTAACAAAAATCTCGACAATTGACTACCTTCCATAATGAAAAGGCTACCATCCATTGGAGTAACAAAAATATGAACATACCTTCCATATTGACAAGGCTACCATCCATTGGAGTAACAAAAATCTCGAAAACAGACTACCTTATATAATGACAAGGCTACCATCCATTGGAGTAACAAAAATCTCGACAACAGACAACCTTCCATAATGATAATGCTACCATCCATTGGAGTAACAAAAATCTCGACAATAGAATACCTTCCATAATGACAAGGCTACCATCCATTGGAGTAACAAAAATCTGAACAACAGACTACCTTCCATAGTGACAAGGCTACCATCCATTGGAGTGACAGAAATCACAACGACAGACTACCTTCTAGAATGACCAGGCTACCATCCATTGGAGTAACAAAAATCTCGACAACAGACTACCTTTCATAATGATAAGGATAACATTCATTGGAATAACAAAAATCTAGAAAACAGACTACCTTCCATAATGACAAGGCTACCATCCAATGGAGTAACAAAAACATCGACAACAAAATACGTTCCATAATGACAAGGCTACAATCCATTGGAATAACAAAAATCTCGACAACAGACTACCATCCATAATGACAACGATACCTTCCATTGGAGTAACAAAAATCTCGACAATTGACTACCTTCCATAATGACAAGGCTACCATCCATTGTAGTAACAGAAATAAGAACATACCTTCCATAGTGACAAGGCTACCATCCATTGGAGTAACAAAAATCTCGAAAACAAACTACCTTATATAATGACAAGGCTACCATCCATTGGAGTAACAAAAATCTCGACAACAGATAACCTTCCATAATGATAATGCTACCATCCATTGGAGTAACAAAAATCTCGACAATAGAATACCTTCCATAATGACAAGGCTACCATCCATTGGAGTAACAAAAATTTGAACAACAGACTACCTTCCATAGTGACAAGGCTACCATCCATTGGAGTGACAGAAATCACAACGACAGACTACCTTCTAGAATGACAAGGCTACCATCCATTGGAGTAACAAAAATCTCGACAATAGACTACCTTCCATAATGACAAGGCTACCATCCATTGGAGTAACAAAAATCTAGATAACAAACTACCTTCCATAATGACAAGGCTACCATGCATTGGAGTAACAAAAATATCTACTATAGACTATGTTCCATAATGACAAGGCTACCATCCATTGTAGTAACCAAAATATGGATAATAGAATACCTTCCATAATGATAATGCTACCATCCATTGGAGTAACAAAAATCTCGACAATAGACAACATTCCATAATGACAAGGCTACCATCCAATGGAGTAACAAAAATATCGACAATAGACTACCTACTATAATTACAAGGCTACCATCCATTGGAGTAACAAAAATATGAACAACAGACTACCTTCCATAGTGACAAGGCTACCATCCATTGGAGTGATAGAAATCACAACGACATACTACCTTCCATAATGACAAGGCTAGCATCCATTGGAGTAACAAAAATCTCGACAACAGGCTACCTTTCAAAATGACAAGGATAGCATTCATTGGAATAACAAAAATCTAGAAAACCGACTACCTTCCATAATGACAAGGCTACCATCCAATGGAGTAACAAAAACATCTATAACAGAATACGTTCCATAATGACAAGGCTACAATCCATTGGAATAACAAAAATCTCGACAACAGACTACCATCCATAATGACAATGATACCTTCCATTGGAGTAACAAAAATCTCGACAATTGACTACCTTCCATAATGACAAGGCTACCATCCATTGGAGTAACAAAAATATGAACATACCTTCCATATTGACAAGGCTACCATCCATTGGAGTAACAAAAATCTCGAAAACAGACTACCTTATATAATGACAAGGCTACCATCCATTGGAGTAACAAAAATCTCGACAACAGACAACCTTCCATAATGATAATGCTACCATCCATTGGAGTAACAAAAATCTCGACAATAGAATACCTTCCATAATGACAAGGCTACCATCCATTGGAGTAACAAAAATCTGAACAACAGAATACCTTCCATAGTGACAAGGCTAGCATCCATTGGAGTGACAGAAATCACAACGACAGACTACCTTCTAGAATGACAAGGCTACCATCCATTGGAGTAACAAAAATCTCGCCAACAGACTACCTTCCATAATGACAAGGCTGCCTTCCATTGGAGTAACAAAAATCTAGATAACAGACTACCTTCCATAATGACAAGGCTACCATGCATTGGAGTAACAAAAATATCTACTATAGACTATGTTCCATAATGACAAGGCTACCATCCATTGTAGTAACCAAAATATGGATAATAGAATACCTTCCATAATGATAATGCTACGATCCATTGGAATAACAAAAATCTCGACAATAGACAAAATTCTATAATGACAAGGCTACCATCCAATGGAGGAACAAAAATATCGACTATAGACTACCTTCTATAATTACAAGGCTACCATCCATTGGAGAAACAAAAATATGAACAACAGACTACCTTCCATAGTGACAAGGCTACCATCCATTGGAGTGATAGAAATCACAACGACATACTACCTTCCATAATGACAAGGCTAGCATCCATTGGAGTAACAAAATTCTCGACAACATACTACCTTTCATAATGACAAGGATAACATTCATTGGAATAACAAAAATCTAGAAAACCGACTACCTTCCATAATGACAAGGCTACCATCCAATGGAGTAACAAAAACATCTACAACAGAATACGTTCCATAATGACAAGGCTACAATCCATTGGAATAACAAAAATCTCGACAACAGACTACCATCCATAATGACAATGATACCTTCCATTGGAGTAACAAAAATCTCGACAATTGACTACCTTCCATAATGACAAGGCTACCATCCATTGGAGTAACAAAAATATGAACATACCTTCCATATTGACAAGGCTACCATCCATTGGAGTAACAAAAATCTCAAAAACAGACTACCTTATATAATGACAAGGCTGCCATCCATTGGAGTAACAAAAATCTCGACAACAGACAACCTTCCATAATGATAATGCTACCATCCATTGGAGTAACAAAAATATCGACAATAGAATACCTTCCATAATGACAAGGCTACCATCCATTGGAGTAACAAAAATCTGAACAACAGACTACCTTCCATAGTGACAAGGCTACCATCCATTGGAGTGACAGAAATCACAACGACAGACTACCTTCTAGAATGACAAGGCTACCATCCATTGGAGTAACAAAAATATCGACAACAGACTACCTTCCATAATGACAAGGCTACCATCCATTGGAGTAACAAAAATCTAGATAACAGACTACCTTCCATAATGACAAGGCTACCATCCATTGTAGTAAACAAAATATGGATAATAGAATACATTCCATAATGTCAAGGTTACCATCCATTATAGTAACAAAAATCTCGACAACAGACAACATTCCATAATGACAAGGCTACCATCTATTGGAGTAACAAAAATATCGACAATAGACTACCTTCTATAATTACAAGGCTACCATCCATTGGAGTAACAAAAATATGAACAACAGACTACCTTCCATAGTGACAAGGCTACCATCCATTGGAGTGATAGAAATCACAACGACATACTACCTTCCATAATGACAAGGCTAGCATCCATTGGAGTAACAAAAATCTCGACAACAGACTACCTTTCATAATGACAAGGATAACATTCATTGGAATAACAAAAATTCTAGAAAAAAGACTACCTTCCATAATGACAAGGCTACCATCCAATGGAGTAACAAAAACATCGACAACAGAATATGTTCCATAATGACAAGGCTACAATCCATTGGAATAACAAAAATCTCGACAACAGACTACCATCCATAATGACAATTATACCTTCCATTGGAGTAACAAAAATCTCGAAAATTGACTACTTTCCATAATGACAAGGCTACCATCTATTGGAGTAACAAAATCTTGACAATAGACTACCTTCCATAATGACAAGGCTACCATCCTTTGGAGTAACAAAAATCTCGACAATAGACAACCTTCCATAATGATAGTGCTTCCATCCATTGGAGTAGCAAAAATCTCCCTAATAGACTACCTTCCATAGTGACAAGGCTACCATCCATTGGAGTGACAAAAATCACAACGACATACTACCTTCCATAATGACAAGGCTAGCACCCATTGGAGTAACAAAAATCTCGACAACAGACTACCTTCCATAATGAGAAGGCTACCATCCATTGGAATAACAAAAATCTCGACAACAGATTACCTTCCATAATGAGAAGGCTACCATCCATTGCAGTAACAAAAACATCGACAGCAGACTATGTTCCATAATGACAAGGCTACCATCCATTGGAGTAAAAAAAATCTTGACAATAGACTACCTTCCATAATAACAAGGCTAACATCCATTGCAGTAACAAAAATTTAAACAACAGACTAGCTTCCACAGTGACAAGGCTACCATCCATTGGAGTGACAGAAATCACAACGACAGTCTACCTTCCATAATGACAAGGCTACCATCCATTGGAGTAACAAAAATATGAACATACCTTCCATAGTGACAAGGCTTCCATCCATTGGAGTAACAAAAATCTCGACAACATACAACCTTCCATAATGATAATGCTACCATCCATTGGAGTAACAAAAATCTCGACAATAGACTACCTTCCATAATGACATGGCTACCATAATGATAATGCTACCATCCATTGGAGTAACAAAAATCTCGACAATAGACTACCTTCCATAATGACATGGCTACCTTTCAAAAATCTGAACAACAGACTACCTTCCATAGTGATAAGGCAACCATCCATTGGAGTGACAGAAATTACAACGACAGACTACCTTCTAGAATGACAAGGCTAGCATCCATTGGAGTAACAAAAATCTCGACAAAATACTACCTACCATAATGACAAGGCTACCATCCATTGGAGTAACAAAAATCTAGACAACAGACTACATTCCATAATAATAAGGCTACCATGCATTGGAGTAACAAAAATATGAACAACAAACTACCTTCCATAATGACCAGACTACCATCCATTGGAGTAACAAAAATCTCGAAAACAGACTACCTTCCATAATTACAAGGCTACCATCTATTAGAGTAACCAAAATCTCGACAATAGACAACCTTCCGAAATGACAATGCTATCATCCATTGGAGTAACAAAAATATCGACAATAGATTACCTTCTATAATTAAAAGGCTAGCATCCATTGGAGTAACAAAAATCTCTACAAAAAACTACCTTCCATAATGACAAGGCTACCATCCATTGAAGTAACAAAAATATCGACAACGGACTCCCTTTCATAATGACAAGGCTACCATCTGTTGGAGTAACAAAAATATTCACAATAGACTACCTTCCATAATGACAAGGCTACCATCCATTGGAATAACAAAAATCTAGACAACACACTACCTTCCATAATGACAACGATAACATCCATTGGAGTAACAAAAACATCGACAACAGAATACGTTCCATAATGACAAGGCTACAATCCATTGGAATAATATAAATCTCGACAACAGACTACCATCCATAATGACAATGATACCTTCCATTGGAGTAACAAAAATATCGACAACTGAATACCTTCCATTATGACAAGGCTACCATATATTGGAGTAACAAAAATCTTCACAAAAGACAACCTTCCATAATTATAATGCTACCATCCATTGGAGTAACAAAAATCCCGACAATAAACTACCTTCCATAATGACAAGGCTACCATCAATTGAAGTAACAAAAATATGAAAAGTAGACTACCTTCCATAGTGACAAGGCTACCATCCATTGGAGTGACAGAAATCACAACGACAAACTACCTTCCATAATGACAAGGCTACCATCCATTGGAGTAACAAAAATATGAACATACCTTCCATAGTGACAAGGCTACCATCCATTGGAGTAACAAAAATCTCGAAAACAGACTACCTTCCATAATGACAAGGCTACCATCCATTTGAGTAACAAAAATCTTGACAACAGACAACCTTCCATAAGGATAAGACTACCATCCATTTGAGTAACAAAAATCTCGACAATTGACTACCTTCCATAATTATAAGGCTACCATCTATTAGAGTAACCAAAATCTCGACCATAGACAACCTTCCAAAATGACAATGCTATCATCCATTAGAGTAAAAAAAATATCGACAATAGATTACCTTTTATAATTAAAAGGCTAGCATCCATTGGAGTAACAAAAATATCTACAACAAACTACCTTCCATAATGACAAGTATACCATCCATTGAAGTAACAAAAATATCGACAACGGACTTCCTTTCAAAATGACAAGGCTACCATCTATTGGAGTAACAAAAATATTCACAATAAACTACCTTCCATAATGACAAGGCTATCATTCATTGGAATAACAAAAATCTCGACAACACACTACCTTTCATAATGACAACGATACCATCCATTGGAGTAACAAAAACATCGACAACAGAATACGTTCCATAATAACAAGGCTACAATCCATTGGAATAACAAAAATCTCGACAACAAACAACCATCCATAATGACAACGATACCTTCCATTGGAGTAACAAAAATATCGACAACGGACTACCTTCCATAATGACAAGCCTACTATCTATTGGATTAACAAAAATCTTGACAACAGACTACCTTCCATAATGACAAGGCTACCATCCATTGGAGTAACAAAAATCTTGACAACATACAACCTTCCATAATGATAATGCTACCATCCATTGGAGTAACAAAATTCTCGACAATAAACTACCTTCAATAATGACAAGGCTACCATCAATTGAAGTAACAAAAATATGAAAAACAGACTACCATCCATAGTGACAAGGCTACCATCCATTGGAGTGACATAAATCACAATGACATACTACCTTCCATAATGACAAGGCTAGCACCCATTGGAGTAACAAAAATCTCGACAATAGACTACCTTCCATAATGAGAAGGCTACCATCCAATGGAATAACAAAAATCTCGACAATAGACTACCTTCTATAAAGACTAGGCTACCATCCATTGGAGTAACAAAAATTTGAACAACAGACTACCTTCCATAGTCACAAGGCTACCATCCATTGGAGTGACAGAAATCACAACGACAGACTACCTTCCATAATGACAAGGCTACCATCCATTAGAGTAACAAAAATATGAACATACCTTCCATAGTGACAAGGCTACCTTCCATTGGAGTAACAAAAATCTCGAAAACAGACTACCTTCCATAATGAAAAGGCTACCATCCATTGGAGTAACAAAAATCTCGACAACAGACATCCTTCCATAATGATAATGCTACCATCCATTGCAGTAACAAAAATCTGAACAACAGACTACCTTCCATAGTGACAAGGCTACCATCCATTGGAGTGACAGAAATCACAACGACAGACTACCTTCTAGAATGACAATGCTAGCAACCATTGGAGTAACAAAAATCTCGACAACAGACTACCTTCCATAATGACAAGGCTACCATCCAATGGAGTAACAAAAATCTAGAAAACAGACTACCTTCCATAATGACAAGGCTACCATGCATTGGAGTAACAAAAATATCTACAATAGACTATGTTCCATAATGACAAGGCTACCATCCATTGTAGTAACCAAAATATGGATAATAGAATACCTTCCCTAATGTCGAGGCTACCATCCATTATAGTAACAAAAATCTCGACAATAGTTAACCTTCCATAATGACAAGGCTACCATCCATAGGAGTAACAAAAATCTTGACAATTGACTACCTTCCATAATGACATGGCTACCATCTATTGGAGTAACAAAAATATGAACAACAAACTACCTTCCATAATGACCAGGCTACCATCCATTGGAGTAACAAAAATGTCGACAACAGACTACTTTCCATAATGACAAGGCTACCATCCGTTGGAGTAACAAAAATATCGACAATATACTACCTTCCATAATGACAAGGCTACCATCCATTGGAATAATAAAAATATCGACAACAAACTACCTTCCATAATGGCAATGATATTATCCATTGGAGTAACAAAAACATGGACAACAGAATACGTTCCATAATGACAAGGCTACAATCCATTGGAATAACAAAAATCTCGACAACAGACTACCATCCATAATGACAAGGCTACCATCCATTTGAGTAACATAAATCACAACGACAAACTACCTTACATAATGACAAGGCTACCATCTATTGGAGTAACAAAAATCTTGACAACAGACTACCTTACATAATGACAAGGCTACCATCCTTTGGAGTAAAAAAAATCTCGACAACAGACAACCTTCCATAATGATAATGCTACCATCCATTGGAGTAACAAAAATCTCGACAATAGACTACCTTCCATAATTACAAGGCTACCATCAATTGAAGTAACAAAAATATGAACAACAAACTACCTTCCATAGTGACAAGGCTACCATCCATTGGAGTGACAGAAATCACAACGACATACTACCTTCCATAATGACAAGGCTAGCACCCATTGGAGTAACAAAAATATGAACATACCTTCCATAGTGACAAGGCTACCATCCATTGGAGTAACAAAAATCTCGAAAACATACTACCTTCCATAATGACAAGGCTACCATCCATTGGAGTAACAAAAATCTTGACAACAGACAACCTTCCATAATGACAAGGCTACCATCCATTTGAGTAACAAAAATCTCGACAATTGACTACCTTCCATAATGACAAATCTATCATCCATTGGAGTAACAAAAATATGAACAACAAACTACCTTCATTAATGACCAGGCTACCATCCATTGGAGTAACAAAAATCTCGAAAACAGACTACCTTCCATAATTACAAGGCTACCATCTATTAGAGTAACCAAAATCTCGACCATAGACAACCTTCCAAAATGACAATGCTATCATCCATTGGAGTAACAAAAATATCGACAATAGATTACCTTTTATAATTAAAAGGCTAGCATCCATTGGAGTAACAAAAATATCTACAACAAACTACCTTCCATAATGACAAGGATACCATCCATTGAAGTAACAAAAATATCGACAACGGACTTCCTTTCAAAATGACAAGGCTACCATCTATTGGAGTAACAAAAATATTCACAATAAACTACCTTCCATAATGACAAGGCTATCATTCATTGGAATAACAAAAATCTCGACAACACACTACCTTCCATAATGACAATGATACCATCCACTGGAGTAACAAAAACATCGACAACAGAATACGTTCCATAATAACAAGGCTACAATCCATTGGAATAACAAAAATCTCGACAACAAACAACCATCCATAATGACAACGATACCTTCCATTGGAGTAACAAAAATCTCGACAACTGACTACCTTCCATAATGACAAGCCTACCATCTATTGGATTAACAAAAATCTTGACAACAGACTACCTTCCATAATGACAAGGCTACCATCCATTGGAGTAACAAAAATCTTGACTACATACAACCTTCCATAATGATAATGCTACTATCCATTGGAGTAACAAAAATCTCGACAATAGACTACCTTCAATAATGACAAGGCTACCATCAATTGAAGTAACAAAAATATGAAAAACAGACTACCTTCCATAGTGACAAGGCTACCATCCATTGGAGTGACATAAATCACAACGACATACTACCTTCCATAATGACAAGGCTAGCATCCATTGGAGTAACAAAAATCTCGACAATAGACTACCTTCCATAATGAGAAGGCTACCATCCAATGGAATAACAAAAATCTCGACAATAGACTACCTTCCATAATGACTAGGCTACCATCCATTGGAGTAACAAAAATTTGAACAACAGACTACCTTCCATAGTCACAAGGCTACCATCCATTGGAGTGACAGAAATCACAACGACAAACTACCTTCCATAATGACAAGGCTACCATCCCTTAGAGTAACAAAAATATGAACATACCTTCCATAGTGACAAGGCTACCATCCATTGGAGTAACAAAAATCTCGAAAAACAGACTACCTTCCATAATCACAAGGCTACCATCCATTGGAGTAACAAAAATCTCGACAACAGACATCCTTCCATAATGATAATGCTACCATCCATTGGAGTAACAAAAATCTCGACAATATACTACCTTCCTTAATGACAAGGCTACCAACCATTACAGTAACAAAAATTTGAACAACAGACTACCTTCCATAGTGACAAGGCTACCATCCATTGGAGTGACAGAAATCACAACGATAGACTACCTTCTAGAATGACAAGGCTAGCAACCATTGGAGTAACAAAAATCTCGACAACAAACTACCTTCCATAATGACAAGGCTACCATCCATTGGAGTAACAAAAATCTTGACTACATACAACCTTCCATAATGATAATGCTACTATCCATTGGAGTAACAAAAATCTCGATAATAGACTACCTTCAATAATGACAAGGCTACCATCAATTGAAGTAACAAAAATATGAAAAACAGACTACCTTCCATAGTGACAAGGCTACCATCCATTGGAGTGACATAAATCACAAAGACATACTACCTTCCATAATGACAAGGCTAGCATCCATTGGAGTAACAAAAATCTCGACAATAGACTACCTTCCATAATGAGAAGGCTACCATCCAATGGAATAACAAAAATCTCGACAATAGACTACCTTCCATAATGACTAGGCTACCATCCATTGGAGTAACAAAAATTTGAACAACAGACTACCTTCCATAGTCACAAGGCTACCATCCATTGGAGTGACAGAAATCACAACGACAGACTACCTTCCATAATGACAAGGCTACCATCCCTTAGAGTAACAAAAATATGAACATACCTTCCATAGTGACAAGGCTACCATCCATTGGAGTAACAAAAATCTCGAAAAACAAACTACCTTCCATAATGACAAGGCTACCATCCATTGGAGTAACAAAAATCTCGACAACAGACATCCTTCCATAATGATAATGCTACCATCCATTGGAGTAACAAAAATCTCGACAATATACTACCTTCCTTAATGACAAGGCTACCAACCATTGCAGTAACAAAAATCTGAACAACAGACTACCCTCCATAGTGACAAGGCTACCATCCATTGGAGTGACAGAAATCACAACGACAGACTACCTTCTAGAATGACAAGGCTAGCAACCATTGGAGTAACAAAAATCTCGACAACAGACTACCTTCCATAATGACAAGGCTACCATCCAATGGAGTAACAAAAATCTAGACAACAGACTACCTTCCATAATGACAAGGCTACCATGCATTGGAGTAACAAAAATATCTACAATAGACTATGTTCCATAATGACAAGGCTACCATCCATTGTAGTAACCAAAATATGGATAATAGAATACCTTCCCTAATGTCAGGGCTACCATCCATTGGAGTAACAAAAATCTTGACAATTGACTACCTTCCATAATGACATGGCTACCATCTATTGGAGTAACAAAAATATGAACAACAAACTACCTTCCATAATGACCAGGCTACCATCCATTGGAGTAACAAAAATCTCGAAAACAAACTACCTTCTATAATTACAAGGCTACCATCTATTAGAGTAACCAAAATCTCGACAATAGACAACCTTCCAAAATGACAATGCTATCATCCATTGGAGTAACAAAAATATCGATAATAGACTACCTTCCATAATGACAAGGCTACCATCCATTGAAGTAACAAAAATGTCGACAACGGACTACTTTCCATAATGACAAGGCTACCATCCGTTGGAGTAACAAAAATAACGACAATATACTACCTTCCATAATGACAAGGCTACCATCCATTGGAATAATAAAAATATCTACAACAAACTACCTTCCATAATGGCAATGATATTATCCATTGGAGTAACAAAAACATGGACAACAGAATACGTTCCATAATGACAAGGCTACAATCCATTGGAATAACAAAAATCTCGACAACAGACTACCATCCATAATGACAAGGCTACCATCCATTTGAGTAACATAAATCACAACGACAAACTACCTTACATAATAACAAGGCTACCATCTATTGGAGTATCAAAAATCTTGACAATAGACTACCTTACATAATGACAAGGCTACCATCCTTTGGAGTAACAAAAATCTCGACAACAGACAACCTTCCATAATGATAATGCTACAATCCATTGGAGTAACAAATATCTCGACAATAGACTACCTTCCATAATGACAAGGCTACCATCAATTGAAGTAACAAAAATATGAACAACAAACTACCTTCCATAGTGACAAGGCTACCATCCATTGGAGTGACAGAAATCACAACGACATACTACCTTCCATAATGAACAGGCTAGCACCCATTGGAGTAACAAAAATCTCGACAACAGACTACCTTCCATAATGAGAAGGCTACCATCCATTGGAATAACAAAAATCTCGACAACAAACTACCTTCCATAATGACAAGGCTACCATCCATTGCAGTAACAAAAACATCAACATGAGAATACGTTCCATAATGACAAGGCTACCATCCATTGAAGTAACAAAAATCTCAACAACATACTACCTTCCATAATGACAAGGCTACCATCCAATGGAATAAAAAAAATCTCGACTACAAACTACCTTCCATAATGACAACGATACCATCCGTTGGAGTAATAAAAACATAGACAACAGACTACCTTCCATAATGACAAGGCTACCATCCAATGGAATAACAAAAATCTCGACAACAAACTACATTCCATAATGACAATGATACCATCCATTGGAGTAACAAAAATCACGACAACAAAAAACATTCCATAATGACAAGGCTACCCTCCATTGGAGTAACAAAAATCACGACAACAAACAACCTTCCACAATGATAATGCTACCATCCTTTGGAGTAACAAAAATCTCGACAATAGACTACCTTCCATAATGATAAGGCTTCCATCCATTGAAGTAAAAAAATATGAAAAACATACTACCTTCCATAGTGACAAAGCTACCATCCATTGGAGTGACAGAAGTCACAACGACAAACTACCTTCCATAATGACAAGGCTAGCATCCATTCTAGTAACAAAAATATTGACAACAAACTACCTTCCATAATGACAAGGCTACCATCCATTGAAGTAACAAAAATATCGACAATGGACTACCTTCCATAATGACAAGGTTACCATCCATTGGAGTAACAAAAATATCGACAAATGACTACCTTCCATAATGACAAGGCTACCATCCGCTGGAATAATAAAAATCTCGACAACAAACTACCTTCCATAATGACAGCGATACCATCCATTGGAGTAACAAAAACAACGACAACATACTACGTTCCATAATGACAAGGCTACAATCCATTGGAATGACAAAAATCTCAAAAACAGACTACCATCCATAATGACAACGATACCATCCATTGGAGTAACAAAAATCTCTACAACAGACTACCTTCCATAATGAGAAGGCTACCATCCATTGGAATAACAAAAATCTCAACTACAAACTACCTTCCATAATGACAAGGCTACCATCCATTGCAGTAACAAAAACATCAACAGCAGACTACGTTCCATAATGACAAGGCTACCATCCATTGGAGTAACAAAAATCTCAAAATAAACTACCTTCCATAATGACAAGGCTACCATCCATTGGAGTGGCAGAAATCACAACGACAGGCTACCTTCCATAATGACAAGGCTACCATCAATTGAAGTAACAAAAATATGAACAACAGACTACCTTCCATAGTGACAAGGCTACCATCCATTGGAGTGACAGAAATCACAACGACATACTAACTTCCATAATGACAAGGCCAACACCCATTGGAGTAACAAAAATCTCGACAACAGACTACCTTCCATAATGAGAAGGCTACCATCCATTGGAATAACAAAAATATTGACTACAAACTACCTTCCATAATGACAAGGCTACCATCCATTGCAGTAACAAAAACATCAACAGCAGAATACGTTCCATAATGACAAGGCTACCATCCATTTGAGGGACAAAAATCACAACGACAAACTACCTTCCATAATGACAAGGCTACCATCCATTGGAGTAATATAAATATGAACAACAGACTACCTTCCTTAGTGACAAGGCTACCATCCATTGGAGTGACAAAAATCACAACGACAGACTACCTTCTATAATGACAAGGCTAGCATCTATTGGAGTAACAAAAATCTCAACAACATACTACCTTCCATAATGACAAGGCTACCATCAAATGGAATAACAATAATCTCGACAACAAACTACATTGCATAATGACAATGATACCATCCATTGGAGTGACAAAAATCACGACAATAAACAACATTCCATAATGACAAGGCTACCCTCCATTGGAGTAACAAAAATCACGACAACAAACAACCTTCCATAATGATAATGCTACCATCCTTTGGAGTACCAAAAATCTCGACAATAGACTACCTTCCATAATGACAAGGCTACCATCCATTGAAGTAAAAAAAATATGAACAACATACTACCTTCCATAGTGACAAGGCTACCATCCATTGGAGTGACAGAAGTCACAACGACAGACTACCTTCCATAATGACAAGGCTAGCATCCATTGTAGTAACAAAAATATTGACAACAAACTACCTTCCATAATGACAAGGCTACCATCCATTGAAGTAACAAAAATCTCGACAATGGACTACCTTCCATAATGACAAGGTTACCATCCATTGGAGTAACAAAAATATCGACAAATGACTACCTTCCATAATGACAATGCTACCATCCGTTGGAATAATAAAAATCTCGACAACAAACTACCTTCCATAATGACAGCGATACCATCCATTGGAGTAACAAAAACAACGACAACATACTACATTCCATAATGACAAGGCTACAATCCATTGGAATGACAAAAATCTCAAAAACAGACTACCATCCATAATGACAACGATACCATCCATTGGAGTAACAAAAATCACGACAATAAACAACATTCCATAATGACAAGGCTACCCTCCATTGTAGTAACAAAAATCACGACAACAAACAACCTTCCATAATGATAATGCTACCATCCTTTGGAGTACAAAAAATCTCGACAATAGACTACCTTCCATAATGATAAGGCTACCATCCATTGAAGTAAAAAAAATATGAACAACATACTACCTTCCATAGTGACAAGGCTACCATCCATTGGAGTGACAAAAGTCACAACGACAGACTACCTTCCATAATGACAAGGCTAGCATCCATTGTAGTAACAAAAATATTGACAACAAACTACCTTCCATAATGACAAGGCTACCATCCATTGAAGTAACAAAAATCTCGACAATGGACTACCTTCCATAATGACAAGGTTACCATCCATTGGAGTAACAAAAATATCGACAAATGACTACCTTCCATAATGACAATGCTACCATCCGTTGGAATAATAAAAATCTCGACAACAAACTACCTTCCATAATGATAGCGATACCATCCATTGGAGTAACAAAAACAACGACAACATACTACATTCCATAATGACAAGGCTACAATTCATTGGAATGACAAAAATCTCAAAAACAGACTACCATCCATAATGACAACGATACCATCCATTGGAGTAACAAAAATCTCTACAACAGACTACCTTCGATAATGAGAAGGCTACCATCCATTGGAATAACAAAAATCTCAACTGCAAACTACCTTCCATAATGACAAGGCTACCATCCATTGCAGTAACAAAAACATCAACAGCAGACTACGTTCCATAATGACAAGGCTACCATCCATTGGAGTAACAAAAATCTCAAAATAAACTACCTTCCATAATGACAAGGCTACCATCCATTGGAGTGACAGAAATCACAACGACATACTACCTTCCATAATGACAAGGCTACCATCAATTGAAGTAACAAAAATATGAACAACAGACTACCTTCCATAGTGACAAGGCTACCATCCATTGGAGTGACAGAAATCACAACGACATACTAACTTCCATAATGACAAGGCCAGCACCCATTGGAGTAACAAAAATCTCGACAACAGACTACCTTCCATAATGAGAAGGCTACCATCCATTGGAATAACAAAAATCTTAACTACAAACTACCTTCAATAATGACAAGGATACCATCCATTGCAGTAACAAAAACATCAACAGTAGACTACGTTCCATAATGACAAGGCTACCATCCATTAGAGTAACAAAAATCTCAACAATTGACTACCATCCATAATGACAAGGCTACCATCCATTTGAGAGACAAAAATCACAACGACAGACTACCTTCCATAATGACAAGGCTACCATCCATTGGAGTAATATAAATATGAACAACAGACTACCTTCCTTAGTGACAAGGCTACCATCCATTGGAGTGACAAAAATCACAACGACAGACTACCTTCTATAATGACAAGGCTAGCATCTATTGGAGTAACAAAAATCTCAACAACATACTACCTTCCATAATGACAAGGCTACCATCCAATGGAATAACAAAAATCTCGACAACAAACTACATTGCATAATGACAATGATACCATCCATTGGAGTAACAAAAATCACGACAACAAACAACATTCCATAATGACAAGGCTACCCTCCATTGGAGTAACAAAAATCACGACAACAAACAACCTTCCATAATGATAATGCTACCATCCTTTGGAGTAACAAAAATGTCGACAATAGACTACCTTCTATAATGATAAGGCTACCATCCATTGAAGTAAAAAAAATATGAACAACATACTACCTTCCATAGTGGCAAGGCTACCATCCATTGGAGTGACAGAAGTCACAACGACAGACTACCTTCCATAATGACAAGGCTAGCATCCATTGTAGTAACAAAAATATTGACAACAAACTACCTTCCATAATGACAAGGCTACCATCCATTGAAGTAACAAAAATATCGACAATG
Organism: Vicia faba; assembly: GCA_948472305.1. NCBI lineage: Eukaryota > Viridiplantae > Streptophyta > Magnoliopsida > Fabales > Fabaceae > Vicia > Vicia faba. The sequence continues at coordinate 654,786,295 of OX451741.1, forward strand.
GACTACCTTCCATAATGACAAGGTTACCATCCATTGGAGTAACAAAAATATCGACAAATGACTACCTTCCATAATGACAAGGCTACCATCCATTGGAATAATAAAAATCTCGACAACAAACTACCTTCCATAATGACAGCGATACCATCCATTGGAGTAACAAAAACAATGACAACAGACTACGTTCCATAATGACAAGGCTACAATCCATTGGAATGACAAAAATCTCAAAAACAGACTACCACCCATAATGACATCGATACCATCCATTGGAATAACAAAAATCTCTACAACAGACTACCTTCCATAATGAGAAGGCTACCATTCATTGGAATAACAAAAATCTCAACTACAAACTACATTCAATAATGACAAGGCTACCATCCATTGCAGTAACAAAAACATCAACAGCAGACTACGTTCCATAATGACAAGGCAACCATCCATTGGAGTAACAAAAATCTCAAAATAAACTACCTTCCATAATGACAAGGCTACCATCCATTGGAGTGACAGAAATCACAACGACAGACTACCTTCCATAATGACAAGGCTACCATCCATTGGAGTAACATAAATATGAACAACATACTACCTTCCTTAGTGGCAAGGCTACCATCCATTGGAGTGACAGAAATCACAACGACTGAGTACCTTCTATAATGACAAGGCTAGCATCCATTGGAGTATCAAAAATCTTAAGAACATACTACCTTCCATAATGACAATGATACCATCCATTGGAGTAACAAAAACATGGACAACAGTCTATGTTCCATAATGACAAGGCTACAATCCATTGTAATAACAAAATTCTCGACAACAAACTACCATCCATAATGACAATGATACCATCCATTGGAGTAACAATAAACTCGACAACATACTACCTTCCATAATGACAAGGCTACCATCCATTGGAGTAACAAAAATCTCGACAATAGACAACCTTCCATAATGATAATGCTACCATCCTTTGGAGTAACAAAAATCTCGACAATAGACTACCTTCCATAATGACAAGGCTACCATCCACTAAAGTAACAAAAATATGAACAACAGACTATCTTCCATAGTGACAAGGCTACCATCCATTGGAGTGACAGAAGTCACAACGACAGACTACCTTCCATAATGACAAGGCTAGCATCCATTGTAGTAACAAAAATATTGACAACAAACTACCTTCCATAATGACAAGACTACCATCCATTGAAGTAACAAAAATCTCGACAAGGCGACCATCCATTGGAATAATAAAAATCTCGACAACAAACTACCTTCCATAATGACAACGATACCATCCATTAGAGTAACAAAAACAACGACAACAGACTACGTTCCATAATGACAAGGCTACAATCCATTGGAATGACAAAAATCTCAAAAACAGACTACCATCCATAATGACAACGATACCATCCATTGGAGTAACAAAAATCTCTACAACAAACTACCTTCCATAATGACAAGGCTACCATCCATTGGAGTAACAAAATACTCGAAAATAGACTACCTTATATAATGAAAAGGCTACCATCAATTGGAGTAACAAAAATCTCGACAACAGACAACCTTCCATAATGATAATGCTACCATCCAATGAAGTAAGAAAAATATGAACAACAGACTACCTTCCATAGTGACAAGGCTACCATCCATTGGAGTTACATAAATCACAACGACAAACTACCTTCCATAATGACAAGGCTAGCATCCATTAGAGTAACAAAAATCTCGACAATAGACTACCTTCCATAATGGCAAGGCTACCATCCATTGGAATAACAAAAATCTCGACAACAAACAACCTTCCATAATGATAATGCTACCATCCATTGGAGTAACAAAAATCTCGACAATAGACTAACTTTCATAATGACAAGGCTACCATCAATTGAAGTAACAAAAATATGAAAAATAGACTACCTTCCATAGTGACAAGGCTACCATCCATTGGAGTGACAAAAATCACAACGACATTCTACCTTCCATAATGACAAGGCTAGAACCCATTGGAGTAACAAAAATGTCGACAACAGACTACCTTCCATAATGAGAAGGCTACCATCCATTGGAATAACAAAAATCTTGACTACAAACTACCTTCCATAATGACAAGGATACCATCCATTGCAGTAACAAAAACATCAACATCAGACTACGTTCCATAATGACAAGACTACAATCCATTGTAGTAACAAAAATCTCGACAACAGACTACCTTCCATAATGACTAGGTTACCATCCATTGGAGTAACAAAGATATCGACAACAGACTAACTTCTATAACTAGAAGGCTATAATCCATTATAGTAACAAAAATCTCGACAACAAACTACCTTCCACAATGACAAGGCTACCATGCATTGTAGTAACAAAAATATCGACAATAGACTACCTCACATAATGTCAAGGCTACCATCCATTGGAGTAACAAAGATATCAACAACATACTACCTTCCATAATGACAAGGCTATCATCCATTGGAGTAACAAAAATTACGACAACATACTACTTTCCATAATGACAAGGCTACCATCCATTGGAATAAAAAAAATATCGATAACACAATACCTTCCATAATGAAAAGGCTACCATCGAATGGAGTAACAAAAATCTCGACAACAGAGTACCTTCCATAATGACTAGGCTACCATCCATTGGAGTAACAAAGATATCGACAACATAGTACCTTCCATAACGACAAGGCTATAATCATTTGTAGTTACAAAAATCTCCACAACAGACTACCATCCATAATGAGAAGGCTACCATCCATTGTAGTAACAAAAATCTCAACAATAGAGTACCTTCCATAATGACAACGCTACCATCCATTGGAGTAACAAAGATATTGACAATAGACTACCTTCTATAACGACAAGTCTACAATCCTTTGTAGCAACAAAAATCTCGACAACAGACTACCTTTCATAATGACAAGGCTTCCATCCATTAGAGTAACAAAAATATCGACAATAGACTACCTTCCATAATGACAAGGCTACAATCCATTGGAGTAAAAAAGATATCAACAACATACTACCTTCCATAATGACAAGGCTACCATCCATTGGAGTAACAAAAATCACGACAACAGACTACCTTCCATATTGACAAGGCTACCATCCATTGGAATAAGAATAATATCGACAACACACTACATTCCATAATGACAAGGCTACCATCCAATGGAGTAACAAAAATCTCGACAACAAACTACCTTCCATAATGACTAGGCTACCATCCATTGGAGTTACAAAGATATCGACAGCAGATTACCTTCCATAACGACAAGGCTACACTCATTTGCAGTAACAAAAATTTCGACAACAGACTACCTTCCATAATGACAAGGCAACCATCCAATGTAGTAACAAAAATCTCGACAATAAACTACTTTCCATAATGACAAGGCTACAATCCATTGGAGTAAAAAAATCTCGACAATAGACTACCTTCCATAATGAAAAGGCTACAATCCATTGCAGTAACAAAAATCTCGACAACAGACTACCTTCCATAATGAAAAGGCTACAATCCATTGCAGTAACAAAAATCTCGACAACAGACTACCTTCCATAATTACTAGGTTACCATCCATTGGAGTAACAAAGATATCGACAACAGACTACCTTCTATAACGACAAGGCTACAATCCATTATAGTAACAAAAATCGCGACAACAAACTACCTTCCATAATGACAAGGCTACCATCCATTGTAGTAACAAAAATATCGACAATAGACTACCTCACATAATGACAAGGCTACCATCCATTGGAGTAAAAAATATATCAAGAACATACTACCTTCCATAATGACAAGGCTATCATCCATTGGAGTAAAAAAAATCACGACAACATACTACCTTCCATAATGACAAGGCTACCCTCCATTGGAATAAATAAAATATCAACAACACACTACCTTCCATAATTAAAAGGCTATCATTGAATAAAGTAACAAAAATCTCGACAACAGAGTACCTTCCATAATGACTAGGCTACCAACCATTGGAGTAACAAAGATATCGACAACATAGTACCTTCCATAACGACAAGGCTACCATCCATTGGAGTAACAAAGATATCGACAACAGACTACCTTCTATAACGACAAGGCTACAATCCATTATAGTAACAAAAATTTCGAAAACAAACTACCTTCCATAATGACAAGGCTACCATCCATTGTAGTAACAAAAATTTCGACAATAGACTACCTCACATAATGACAAGGCTACCATCCATTGGACTAACAAAGATATCAACAACATACTACCTTCCATAATGACAAGGCTACCATCCATTGGAGTAACAAAAATCACGACAACAGACTACCTTCCATAATGACAAGGCTACCATCCATTGGAATAAAAAAATATCAACAACACACTACCTTCCATAATGACAAGGCTACCATCCAATGGAGTGACAAAAATCTTAACAACAGACTACCTTCCATAATGACTAGGCTACCATCCATTGGAATAACAAAGATAATGACAACAGACTACCTTCCATAACGACAAGGCTATAATCATTTGTAGTAACAAAAAAATCGACAACAGACTACCTTCCATAATGACAAGGCTACCATCCATTGTAGTAACAAAAATATCAACAATAGAGTACCTTCCATAATGACAAGGCTTCCATCCATTGGATTAACAAAGATATCGAAAACAAACTACCTTCTATAACGACAAGGCTACAATCCATTGTAGTAACAAAAATCTCGACAACAAACTACCTTTGATAATGACAAGGCTACCATCCATTACAATAACAAAAATATCGACAATAGACTACCTTCCATAATGGCAAGGCTACCATCCATTGGAGTAACAAAGATATCGACAACATATTACCTTCCATAATGACAAGGCTACCATCTATTGGAGTAACAAAAATCACGACAACAGACTACCTTCCATAATGACAAGGATACCATCCATTGGAATAAGAATAATATCGACAACACACTACCTTCCATAATGACAAGGCTACCATCCAATGGAGTAACCAAAATCTTGACAACAGACTACCTTTCATAATGACAAGGCTACCATCCATTATAGTAACAAAATTTTTGACAATACACTACCTTCCATAATGACAAGGCTACCATCCATTGGAGTAATAAAGATATCCATAATAGACTACCTTCTATAATGACAAGGCTACAATCCATCGTAGTAACAAAAATCTCGACAACAGACTACCTTCCATAATGACAAGGCTACCATCCATTGTAGTAACAAAAATCTCGACAACAGACTACCTTCCATAATGACTAGGCTACCATCCATTGGAGTAACAAAGATATCGACAACAGACTACCTTCCATAACGACAAGGCTATAATCCATTGTAGTAACAAAAATATCGACAATAGACTACCATCCATGATGACAAGGCTACCATCCATTGAAGTAACAAAAATCTCGACAATAGACTACCTTCCATAATGACAAGGCTACCATTCATTGGAGTAACAAAAATCACAACAACATACTACCTTCCATAATGACAAGGCTACCATCCATTGGAATACAAAAAAATATCGACAACACACTACCTTCCATAATGACAAGGCTACCATCCAATGGAGTAACAAAAATCACGACAACATACTAGTTTCCATAATGACAAGGCTACCATCCATTGGAGTAACAAAAATCACAACAACATACTACATTCCATAATGACAAGGCTACCATCCATTGGAATAAAAAAAATATCGACAACACCCTACCTTCCATAATGACAAAGCTACCATCCAATGGATTATCAAAAATCTCGACAACAGAGTACCTTCCATAAAGAGTAGGCTACCATCCATTGGAGTAACAAAGATATCGACAATAGACTACCTTCCATAATGCAAAGGCTATAATCATTTGTAGTAACAAAAATCTCCACAACATACTACCTTCCATAATGAGAAGGCTACCATCCATTGTAGTAACAAAAATCTCAACAATAGAGTACCTTCCATAATGACAAGGCTACCATCCATTGGAGTAACAAAAATATCGACAATAGACTACCTTCTATAACGACAAGGCTACAATCCATTGTAGTAACAAAAATATCGACAACATAATGCCTTTCATAATGACAAGGCTACCATCCATTGTAGTAACAAAAATATCGACAATAGACTACCTTCCATAATGACAAGGCTACCATCCATTGGAGTAACAAAGATATCGATAACATACTACCTTCCATAATGACAAGGCTACCATTCATTGGTGTAACAAAAATCACGACAATAGACTACCTTCGATAATGACAAGGCTACCATCCATTGGAATAAGAATAATATCGATAACACACTACCTTCCATAATGAGAAGGCTACCATCCAATGGAGTAACAAAAATCTCGACAACAGACTACCTTCCATAATGACTAGGCTACCATCCATTGGAGTTACAAAGATATCGACAAGAAACTACCTTCCATAACGTGAAGGCTACAATCATTTAGAGTAACAAAAATCTCGACAACAGACTACCTTCCATAATGACAAGGCAACCATCCATTGTAGTAACAAAAATCATGACAATAGACTACTTTCCATAATGACAAGGCTACCATCCATTGGAGTAAAAAAATCTTGACAATAGACAACCTTCCATAATGACAAGACTACAACCCATTGTAGTAACAAAAATCTCGACAATAGACTACCTTCCATAATGACTAGGTTACCATCCATTGGAGTAACAAAGATATCGACAACAGACTAACTTCTATAATGACAAGGCTATAATCCATTATAGTAACAAAAATCTCGACAACAAACTACCTTCCATAATGACAAGGCTACCATCCATTGTAGTAACAAAAATATCGACAATAGACTACCTCACATGATGATAAGGCTACCATCCATTGGAGTAACAAAGATATCAACAACATACTACCTTCCATAATGACAAGGCTACCATCCATTGGAGTAACAAAAACCACGACAACAGACTACCTTCCATAATGACAAGGCTACCATCCATTGGAATAAAAAAAATATCGACAACACACTACCTTCCATAATGACAAGGCTACCATCCAATGGAGTAACAAAAATCTTGACAACAGACTACCTTCCTTAACGACAAGGCTATAATCATTTGTAGTAACAAAAATCTCGACAACAGACTACCTTCCATAATGACAAGGCTACCATCCATTGTAGTAACAAAAATCTCAACAATAGAGTACCTTCCATAATGACAAGGCTTCCATCCATTGGAGTAACAAAGATATCGACAACAAACTACCTTCTATAACGACAAGGCTACAATCCATTGTAGTAACAAAAATCTCGATAACAAACTACCTTTCATAATGACAAGGCTACCATCCATTACAATAACAAAAATATCGACAATAGACTACCTTCCATAATGGCAAGGCTACCATCCATTGGAGTAACAAAGATATCGACAACATATTACCTTCCATAATGACAAGGCTACCATCTATTGGAGTAACAAAAATCACGACAACAGACTACCTTCCATAATGACAAGGATACCATCCATTGGAATAAGAATAATATCGACAACACACTACCTTCCATAATGACAAGGCTACCATCCAATGGAGTAACAAAAATATTGACAACAGACTACCTTTCATAATGACAAGGCTACCATCCATTATAGTAACAAAAATTTTGACAATAGACTACCTTCCATAATGACAAGGCAACCATCCATTGGAGTAATAAAGATATCCATAATACACTACCTTCTAGAATGACAAGGCTACAATCCATCGTAGTAACAAAAATCTCGACAACAGACTACCTTCCATAATGACAAGGCTACCATCAATTGTAGTAACAAAAATCTCGACAACAGACTACCTTCCATAATGACTAGGCTACCATCCATCGGAGTAACCAAGATATCGACAACAGACTACCTTCCATAACGACAAGGCTACAATCCATTGTAGTAACAAAAATATCGACAATAGACTACCTTCCATGATGACAAGGCTACCATCCATTGAAGTAACAAAAATCTCGACAATAGACTACCTTCCATAATGACAAGGCTACCATCCATTGGAGTAACAAAAATCACAACAACATACTACCTTCCATAATGACAAGGCTACCATCCATTGGAATAAAAAAAAATATCGACAACACACTACCTTCCATAATGACAAGGCTACCATCCAATGGAGTAACAAAAATCATGACAACATACTACTTTCCATAATGACAAGGCTACCATCCATTGGACTAACAAAAATCACAACAACATACTACATTCCATAATGACAAGGCTACCATCCATTGGAATAAAAAAAAAATATCGATAACACACTACCTTCCATAATGACAAGGCTACCATCCAATGGATTAACAAAAATTTCGACAACAGAGTACCTTCCATAATGAGTAGGCTACCATCCATTGGAGTAACAAAGATATCGACAATAGACTACCTTCCATAACGACAGGGCTATAATCATTTGTAGTAACAAAAATCTCCACAACATACTACCTTCCATAATGAGAAGGCTACCATCCATTGTAGTAACAAAAATCTCAACAATAGACTACCTTCCATAATGAAAAGGCTACAAACCATTGCAGTAACAAAAATATCGACAATAGACTACCTTCTATAACGACAAGGCTACCATCCATTGTAGTGACAGAAATCACAACGACAGACTACCTTCCATAATGACAAGGCTACCATCCATTGGAGTAACATAAATATGAACAACAGACTACCTTCCTTAGTGACAAGGCTACCATCCATTGGAGTGACAGAAATTACAACGACAGAGTACCTTCTATAATGACAAGGCTAGCATCCATTGGAGTATCAAAAATCTTAACAACATACTACCTTCCATAGTGACAAGGCTACCATCCATTGGAGTGACAGAAATCACAATGACAGACTACCTTCTATAATGACAAGGTTAGCATACATTGGAGTAACAAAAATCTCGACAACATGCTACCTTCCATAATGACAAGGCTACAATCCATTAGAATAACAAAAATCTCGACAACAGACTACCTTCCATAATGACAAGGTTACCATCCATTGGAGTAAAAAAAACATCAACAATAGAATACGTTCCATAATGACAACGCTATAATCCATTGGACTGACAAAAATCTCGACAATAGACTACCATCCATAATGACAATGATACCATCCATTGGAGTAAGAAAAATATCAACAATAGACTACCTTCCATAATGACAAGGCTACCATCCATTGGAGTAACAAAAATCTCGAAAATAGACTACCTTCCATAATGAAAATGATATCATCCATTGGAGTAACAAAAATCTCGACAATAGACTACATTCCATAATGACAAGGCTACCATCCATTGGAGTAACAAAAATATGAACAACAGACTACCTTCCATAGTGACAAGGCTACCATCCATTGGAGTGAAAGAAATCACTATGACAGACTACCTTCCATAATGACAAGGCTAGCATCCATTGGAGTAACAAAAATCTAGACAATACACTACCTTCCATAATGACAAGGCTACTATCCATTGGAATAACAAAAATCTCGACAACGAACTACCTTCCATAATGACAAGGCTACCATCCATTGGAGTAACAAAAACATCGACAACATAGTACGTTCCATAATGACAAGGCTACCATCCATTGGAGTAACAAAATTCTCTACAACAGACTAACATCCATAATTACAACGATACCATCCATTGGTGTAACAAAAATCTCGACAACAAACTACCTTCCATAATGACAAGGCTACCATCCATTGGAGTAAAAAAAATCTCGAAAACAGACTACCTTCCATAATGACAAGGCTACCATCCATTAGAGTAACAAAAATCTCGACAACAGACTACCATCTATGATGACAATGATACCATCCATTGGAGTAACAAAAATCTCGACAATAGACTACATTCCATGATGACAAGGCTACCATCCATTGAAGTAACAAAAATATGAACAACATACTACCTTCCATAGTGACAAGGCTACCATCCTTTGGAGTGACAGATATCATAACGACATACTACCTTCTATAATGACAAGGATAACATCCATTGGAGTAACAAAAATCTCGACAACCTAGTACCTTCCGTAATGACAAATCTACCATCCATTGGAATAACAAAAATCCGGACAAAAGACTACCTTCCCTAATGACAAGGCTAACATCCATTGGAGTAACAAAAAATCGACAACAGAATACGTTCCATAATGACAAGGCTACAATACATTGGAATAACAAAAATATCGACAACAGACTACCATCCATAATGACAACAATACCATCCATTGGAGTAACTAAAATCTCGACAACAGACTACCTTCCATAATGACAAGGCTTCCATCCATTGGAGTAACAAAAATCTCAAAAACAGACTACCTTCCATAATGTCAAGGCTACCATCCATTGGAGTAACAAAAATCTCGACAACAGGCAACCTTCCATAATGATAAAGCTACCATAATGTAAAAAAAAATGTGAACAACAGAATACCTTCCATAGTGACAAGGCTACCATCCATTGGAGTGACATAAATCACAAGGACATACTACCTTCCATAATGACAAGGCTATCATCCATTGGAGTAATAAAAATCTCGACAACAAACTACCTTCCATAATGACAAGGCTACCGTCCTTTGGAATATCAAAAATCTCGACAACAGACTACCATCCATAATGACAATGTTACCATCTATTGGAGTAAAAAAAATCTCGACAACAGACTACCTTCCATAATGACAAGGCTACCATCCATTGGAGTAACAAAAATCTCGAAAACAAACTACCTTCCATAATGACAAGGCTACCATCCATTAGTGTAATAAAAATCTCGACAACAGACTACCATCCAAAATGACAATGATACCATCCTTTAGAGTAACAAAAATCTCGACAATAGACTACATTACATAATAACAAGGCTACCATCCATTGGAGTAACAAAAATATGAACAACAAACTACTTTCCATAGTGACAAGGCTACCATCCTTTGGAGTGACAGAAATCACAATGACAGACTACCTTCTATAATGAGAAGGATAGCATCCATTGGAGTAACAAAAATCTCGACAACATACTACCTTCCATAATGACAAGGCTACCATCCATTGGAATAACAAAAATCTTGACAAAAGACTACCTTCCCTAATGACAAGGCTAACATCCATTGGAGTAATAAAAAATTGACAACAGAATACGTTGCATAATGACAAGGCTACAATACATTGGAATAACAAAAATCTCGACAACAGACTACCATCCATAATGACAACGATACCATCCATTGGAGTAACAAAAATCTTGACAACAGACTACCTTCCATAATGATAAGGCTACCATCTATTGGAGTAACAAAAATCTAGAAAACAGACTACCTTCCATAATGACAAGGCTACCATCCATTGGAGTAACAAAAATCTCGACAACAGACAACCTTCCATAATGATAATGCTACCATACATTAATGTAACAAAAATGTGAACAACAATCTACCTTCCATAGTTACAAGGCTACCATCCATTGGAGTGACATAAATCACAAGGACAGACTACCTTCCATAATGACAAGGCTAGCATCCACTGGAGTAACAAAAATCTTGACAACAAACTACCTTCCATAATGACAAGGCTACCATCCATTGGAATATCAAAAATCTCGACAACAGACTAACATCCATAATGACAACGTTACCATCTATTGGTGTAACAAAACTCTCGACAACAGACTACCTTCCATAATGACAAGGCTACCATCCATTGGAGTAACAAAAATATGAAGAACAGACTACCTTCCATAGTGACAAGGCTAGCATCCATTGGAGTAACAAAAATCACAATGATAGACTACCTTCTATAATGACAAGGCTAGCATCCATTGGAGTAACAAAAATATCGAAAACAAACTACCTTCCATAATGACAAGGCTACCATCCATTAGAGTAATAAAAATCTCGACAACAGACTACCATCCAAAATGACAATGATACCATCCTTTAGAGTAACAAAAATCTCGACAATAGACTACATTACATAATAACAAGGCTACCATCCATTGGAGTTACAAAAATATGAACAACAAACTACTTTCCATAGTGACAAGGCTACCATCCTTTGGAGTGACAGAAATCACAACGACAGACTACCTTCTATAATGAGAAGGATAGCATCCATTGGAGTAACAAAAATCTCGACAACATACTACCTTCCATAATGACAAGGCTACCATCCATTGGAATAACAAAAATCTGGACAAAAGACTACCTTCCCTAATGACAAGGCTAACATCCATTGGAGTAACAAAAATCTCGACAACAGACTACCATCTATAATGACAATGTTACCATCCATTGGAGTAACAAAAATCTCGACAACGGAATACCTTTCATAATGACAAGCCTACCATCCATTGGAGTAACAAAAATCTCGAAAAGAAACTACCTTCCATAATTACAAGGCTACCATCCATTAGAGTAAGAAAAATCTCGACAACAAACTACCATCCATAATGAAAATGAAACCATCCATTGGAGTAACAAAAATCTCGGCAATAGACTACATTCCATAATGAGAAGGCTACCATCCATTGGAGTAACAAAAATATGAACAACAAACTACCTTCCATAGTGACAAGGCTACCATCCATTAGAGTGACAAAAATCACAATGATAGACTACCTTCTATAATGACAAGGCTAGCATCCATTGGAGTAACAAAAATATCGAAAACATACTACCTTCCATAATGACAAGGCTACCGTCCATTGGAATAACAAAAATCTCGACAACAGACTACCTTCCATAATGACAAGGCTACCATCCATTGGAGTAACAAAAACATCGACAATAGAATACGTTCCATAATGACAAGGATACAATCCATTAGAATAACAAAAATCTCGACAACAGACTACCATCCATAATGACAATGATACCAGCCATTAGAGTAACAAAAATCTCGACAATAGACTACATTCCATAATGAAAAGGTTACCACCCATTGGAGTAACAAAAATATGAACAACAAACTACCTTCCATAGTGACAAGGCTACAATCTATTGGAGTGACAGAAATCACAACGAAAGACTACCTTCTGTAATGACAAGGCTAGCTTCATTGGAGTAGCAAAAATATCGACAACAGACTACCTTACAAAATGACAAGGTTACCATCCATTGGAATAACAAAAATTTCGACAACTGACTACCATCCATAATGCCAATGTTACCATCAATTGGAGTAACAAAAATCTCGACAACAGACTACCTTCCATAATGACAAGCCTACCATCCATTTGAGTAAAAAAAATCTCGAAAATAGACTACCTTCCATAATTACAAGGCTACCGTCCATTGGAGTAACAAAAACATCGACAATAAAGTACGTTCCATAATGACAAGGCTACCATCCATTGGAGTAACAAAATTCTCGACAACAGACTACCTTCCATAATGACAAGGCTACCATCCATTGGAGTAACAAAATTCTCGAAAACAGACTACCTTCCATAATGACAAGGCTACCATCCATTAGAGTAACAAAAATCTCGACAACAGACTACCATCCATAATGACAATAATACCATCCATTGGAGTAACAAAAATCTCGGCAATAGACTCTATTACATAATGACAATGCTACCATCCATTGGAGTAACAAAAATATGACCAACAAACCATCTTCCATAGTGACAAGGCTACCATCCATTGGAGTGAAAGAAATCACAATGACAAACTACCTTCTATAATGACAAGGCTAGCATCCAATGGAGTAACAAAAATCTCGACAACATACTAACTTCCATAATGACACGGCTACCATCCATTGGAATAACAAAAATCTCGACAACAGACTACATTCCATAATGACAAGGCTACCATCCATTGGAGTAACAAAAACATCGACAATAGAATATGTTCCATAATGACAAGGCTACAATCCATTGGAATAACAAAAATCTCGACAACAGACTACCATCCAAAATGACAATGATAACATCCATTAGAGTAACAAAAATATCGACAATAGACTACCTTTCATAATGACAAGGCTACCATCCATTGGAGTAACAAAAATCTCGAAAACAGACTACCTTCCATAATGACAAGGCTACCATCAATTGAAGTAACAAAAATCTCGACAATAGACTACCTTCTATAATGATAAGGCTACCATCCATTGGAGTAACAAAAATATGAACAACAGACTACCTTCCATAGTGACAAGGCTACAATCCATTGGAATAACAGAAATCTCGACAACAGACTACCATCCATAATGACAAGGCAAGCATCCATTGGAGTAACAAAAATCTCAACAACAGACTACCTTCCATAATGACAAGGCTACCATCCATTGGAGTAACAAAAATATTGAAAACAGACTACCTTCCATAATTACAAGGCTACCATCCATTAGAGTCACAAAAATCTCGACAACAGACTACCATCCATAATGACAACGATACCAGCCATTGGAGTAACAAAAATCTCGACAATAGACTACATTCCATAATGACAAGGTTACCATCCATTGGAGTAACAAAAATATGAACAACAGACTACCTTCCATAGTGACAAGGCTACAATCCATTGGAGTGACAGAAATCCCAACGAAAGACTACCTTCTTTAATGACAAGGCTACCATCCATTGGAGTAACAAAATTCTCGACAACAGACTACCATCCATAATGACAACGATACCATCTATTGGAGTAACAAAAATCTCGACAACAGACTACCATCCATAATTACAACGATACCATCCATTGGTGTAACAAAAATCTCGACAACAAACTACCTTCCATAATGACAAGGCTACCATCCATTGGAGTAAAAAAAATCTTGAAAACAGACTACCTTCCATAATGACAAGGCTACCATCCATTAGAGTAACAAAAATCTCAACAACAGACTACCATCTATGATGACAACGATACCATCCATTGGAGTAACAAAAATCTCGACAATAGACTACATTCCATGATGACGAGGCTACCATCCATTGAAGTAACAAAAATATGAACAACAGACTACCTTCCATAGTGACAAGGCTACCATCCTTTGGAGTGACAGATATTATAAGGACATACTACCTTCTATGATGACAAGGATAACATCCATTGGAGTAACAAAAATCTCGACAACATACTACCTTCCATAATGACAAAGCTACCATCCATTGGAATAACAAAAATACGGACAAAAGACTACCTTCCCTAATGACAAGGCTAACATCCATTGGAGTAACAAAAAATCGACAACAGAATACGTTCCATAATGACAAGGCTACAATACATTGGAATAACAAAAATATCGACAACAATACCATCCATTGGAGTAACTAAAATCTCGACAACAAACTACCTTCCATAAAGACAAGGCTACCATCCATTAGAGTAACAAAAATCTCGAAAACAGACTACCTTCCATAATGACAAGGCTACCATCCATTGGAGTAACAAAAATCTCGACAACAGACTACCATCCATAATGACAATGTTACCATCCATTGGAGTAACAAAAATCTCGACAACAGAATACCTTTCATAATGACAAGCCTACCATCCATTGGAGTAACAAAAATCTCGAAAACAGACTACCTTCCATAATTACAAGGCTACCATCCATTAGAGTAACAAAAATCTCGACAACAAACTACCATCCATAATGAAAATTAAACCATCCATTGGAGTAACAAAAATCTCGGCAATAGACTACATTCCATAATGAGAAGGCTACCTTCCATTGGAGTAACAAAAATATGAACAACAAACTACCTTCCATAGTGACAAGGCTACCATCCATTAGAGTGACAGAAATCACAATGATAGACTACCTTCTATAATGACAAGGCTAGCATCCATTGGAGTAACAAAAATATCGAAAACATACTACCTTCCATAATGACAAGGCTACCATCCAGTGGAATAACAAAAATCTCGACAACAGAATACCTTCCATAATGACAAGGCTACCATCCATTGGAGTAACAAAAACATCGACAATAGAATACATTCAATAATGACAAGGATACAATCCATTAGAATAACAAAAATCTCGACAACAGACTACCATCCATAATGACAATGATACCAGCCATTAGAGTAACACAAATCTCGACAATAGACTACATTCCATAATGAAAAGGTTACCACCCATTGGAGTAACAAAAATATGAACAACAAACTACCTTCCATAGTGACAAGGCTACAATCTATTGGAGTGACAGAAATCACAACGAAAGACTACCTTCTGTAATGACAAGGCTAGCATCATTGGAGTAGCAAAAATCTCGACAACAGACTACCTTACAAAATGACAAGGTTACCATCCATTGGAATAACAAAAATTTCGACAACTGACTACCATCCATAATGCCAATGTTACCATCAATTGGAGTAACAAAAATCTCGACAACAGACTACCTACCATAATGACAAGCCTACCATCCATTAGAGTAAAACAAATCTCGAAAATAGACTACCTTCCATAATTACAAGGCTACCATCCATTGGAGTAACAAAAACATCGAGAATAAAGTACATTCCATAATGACAAGGCTACCATCCATTGGAGTAACAAAATTCTCGACAACAGACTACCTTCCATAATGACAAGGCTACCATCCGTTGGAGTAACAAAAATCTCGAAAACAGACTACCTTCCATAATGACAAGGCTACCATCCATTAGAGTAACAAAAATCTCGACAACAGACTACCATCCATAATGACAATAATACCATCCATTGGAGTAACAAAAATCTCGGCAAGAGACTCTATTACATAATGACAATGCTACCATCCATTGGAGTAACAAAAATATGACCAACAAACCATCTTCCATAGTGACAAGGCTACCATCCATTGGAGTACAAGAAATCACAATGACAAACTACCTTCTATAATGACAAGGCTAGCATCCAATGGAGTAACAAAAATCTCGACAACATACTAACTTCCATAATGACACGGCTACCATCCATTGGAATAACAAAAATCTCGACAACAGACTACATTCCATAATTACAAGGCTACCATCCATTGGAGTAACAAAAACATCGACAATAGAATATGTTCCATAATGACAAGGCTACAATCCATTGGAATAACAAAAATCTCGACAACAGACTACCATCCAAAATGACAATGATAACATCCATTAGAGTAACAAAAATATCGACAATAGACTACCTTTCATAATGACAAGGCTACCATCGATTGGAGTAACAAAAATCTCGAAAACAGACTACCTTCCATAATGACAAGGCTACCATGAATTGAAGTAACAAAAATCTCGACAATAGACTACCTTCTATAATGATAAGGCTACCATCCATTGGAGTAACAAAAATATGAACAACAGACTACCTTCCATAGTGACAAGGCTACAATCCATTGGAATAACAGAAATCTCGACAACAGACTACCATCCATAATGACAAGGCAAGCATCCATTGGAGTAACAAAAATCTCAACAACAGACTACCTTCCATAATGACAAGGCTACCATCCATTGGAGTAGCAAAAATATTGAAAACAGACTACCTTCCATAATTACAAGGCTACCATCCATTAGAGTCATAAAAATCTCGACAACAGACTACCATCCATAATGACAACGATACCAGCCATTGGAGTATCAAAAATCTCGACAATAGACTACATTCCATAATGACAAGGTTACCATCCATTGGAGTAACAAAAATATGAACAACAGACTACCTTCCATAGTGACAAGGCTACAATCCATTGGAGTGACAGAAATCCCAACGAAAGACTACCTTCTTTAATGACAAGGCTACCATCCATTGGAGTAACAAAATTCTCGACAACAGACTACCATCCATAATGACAACGATACCATCTATTGGAGTAACAATAATCTCGACAACAGACTACCATCCATAATTACAACGATACCATCCATTGGTGTAACAAAAATCTCGACAACAAACTACCTTCCATAATGACAAGGCTACCATCCATTGGAGTAAAAAAAATCTCGAAAACAGACTACCTTCCATAATGACAAGGCTACCATCCATTAGAGTAACAAAAATCTCGACAATAGACTACCATCTATGATGACAACGATACCATCCATTGGAGTAACAAAAATCTCGACAATAGACTACATTCCATGATGACAAGGCTACCATCCATTGAAGTAACAAAAATATGAACAATAGACTACCTTCCATAGTGACAAGGCTACCATCCTTTGGAGTGACAGATATTATAAGGACATACTACCTTCTATGATGACAAGGATAACATCCATGGGAGTAACAAAAATCTCGACAACATACTACCTTCCATAATGACAAAGCTACCATCCATTGGAATAACAAAAATACAGACAAAAGACTACCTTCCCTAATGACAAGGCTAACATCCATTGGAGTAACAAAAAATCGACAACAGAATACGTTCCATAATGACAAGGCTATAATACATTGGAATAACAAAAATATCGACAACAATACCATCTATTGGAGTAACTAAAATCTCGACAACAAACTACCTTCCATAATGACAAGGCTACCATCCATTAGAGTAACAAAAATCTCGAAAACAGACTACCTTCCATAATGACAAGGCTACCATCCATTGGAGTAACAAAAATCTTGACAACAGACTACCATCCATAATGACAATGTTACCATCCATTGGAGTAACAAAAATCTCGACAACAGAATACCTTTCATAATGACAAGCCTACCATCCATTGGAGTAACAAAAATCTCGAAAACAGACTACCTTCCATAATTACAAGGCTACCATCCATTAGAGTAACAAAAATCTCGACAACAAACTACCATCCATAATGAAAATGAAACCATCCATTGGAGTAACAAAAATCTCGGCAATAGACTACATTCCATAATGAGAAGGCTACCTTCCATTGGAGTAACAAAAATATGAACAACAAACTACCTTCCATAGTGACAAGGCTACCATCCATTAGAGTGACAGAAATCACAATGATAGACTACCTTCTATAATGACAAGGCTAGCATCCATTGGAGTAACAAAAATATCGAAAACATACTACCTTCCATAATGACAAGGCTACCATCCAGTGGAATAACAAAAATCTCGACAACAGAATACCTTCCATAATGACAAGGCTACCATCCATTGGAGTAACAAAAACATCGACAATAGAATACATTCAATAATGACAAGGATACAATCCATTAGAATAACAAAAATCTCGACAACAGACTACCATCCATAATGACAATGATACCAGCCATTAGAGTAACACAAATCTCGACAATAGACTACATTCCATAATGAAAAGGTTACCACCCATTGGAGTAACAAAAATATGAACAACAAACTACCTTCCATAGTGACAAGGCTACAATCTATTGGAGTGACAGAAATCACAACGAAAGACTACCTTCTGTAATGACAAGGCTAGCATCATTGGAGTAGCAAAAATCTCGACAACAGACTACCTTACAAAATGACAAGGTTACCATCCATAGGAATAACAAAAATTTCGACAACTGACTACCATCCATAATGCCAATGTTACCATCAATTGGAGTAACAAAAATCTCGACAACAGACTACCTTCCATAATGACAAGCCTACCATCCATTAGAGTAAAAAAAATATCGAAAATAGACTACCTTCCATAATTACAAGGCTACCATCCATTGGAGTAACAAAAACATCGAGAATAAAGTACATTCCATAATGACAAGGCTACCATCCATTGGAGTAACAAAATTCTCGACAACAGACTACCTTCCATAATGACAAGGCTACCATCCATTGGAGTAACAAAAATCTCGAAAATAGACTACCTTCCATAATGACAAGGCTACCATCCATTAGAGTAACAAAAATCTCGACAACAGACTACCATCCATAATGACAATAATACCATCCATTGGAGTAACAAAAATCTCGGCAATAGACTATATTACATAATGACAAGGCTACCATCCATTGGAGAAATAAAAATATGACCAAGAAATCATCTTCCATAGTGACAAGGCTACCATCCATTGGAGTGAAAGAAATCACAATGACAGACTACCTTCTATAATGAGAAGGCTAGCATCCATTGGAGTAACAAAAATCTCGACAACATACTAACTTCCATAATGACACGGCTACCATCCATTGGAATAACAAAAATCTCGACAACAGACTACATTCCATAATGACAAGGCTACCATCCATTGGAGTAACAAAAACATCGACAATAGAATATGTTCCATAATGACAAGGCTACAATCCATTGGACTAACAAAAATCTCGACAACAGACTACCATCCAAAATGACAATGATAACATCCATTAGAGTAACAAAAATATCGACAATAAACTACCTTTCATAATGACAAGGCTACCATCCATTGGAGTAACAAAAATCTCGAAAACAGACTACCTTCCATAATGACAAGGCTACCATCAATGGAAATAACAAAAATCTCGAAAATAGACTACCTTCTATATTGATAAGGCTACCATCCATTGGAGTAACAAAAATATGAACAACAGACTACCTTCCATAGTGACAAGGCTACCATCCATTGGAGTGACAGAAATCACAACGATAGACTACCTTCCATAATGACAAGGCAAGCATCCATTGGAGTAACAAAAATCTCAACAATAGACTACATTCCATAATGACAAGGCTACAATCCATTGGAATAACAAAAATCTCGACAACAGACTACCATCCATAATGACAATGTTACCATCCATTGGAGTAACAAAAATCTCGACAATAGACTACCTTCCATAATGACAAGGCTACCATCCATTGGAGTAACAACAATATTGAAAACAGACTACCTTCCATAATTACAAGGCTACCATCCATTAGAGTCACAAAAATCTCGACAACAGACTACCATCCATAATGACAACGATACCAGCCATTGGAGTAACAAAAATCTCGACAATAGACTACATTCCATAATGACAAGGTTACCATCCATTGGAGTAACAAAAATATGAACAACAGACTACCTTCCATAGTGACAAGGCTACAATCCATTGGAGTGACATAAATCCCAACGAAAGACTACCTTCTGTAATGACAAGGCTAGCATCCATTGGAGTAACAAAAATCTCGACAACTGACTACCTTCCATAATGACCAGCCTACAATCCATTGGAGTAACAAAAAACATGAAAATAGACCACCTTCCATTATTACAAGGCTACCATCCATTGGAGTAATAAAAATTTCTACAACAGACTACATTCCATAATGACAAGGCTACCATCCATTGGAGTAACAAAAACATCGACAATAGAATATGTTCCATAATGACAAGGCTACAATCCATTGGAATAACAAAAATCTCGACAACAGACTACCATCCATAATGACAATGATAACATCCATTAGAGTAACAAAAATATTGACAATAGACTACCTTTCATAATGACAAGGCTACCATCTATTGGAGTAACAAAAATCTCGAAAACAGACTACCTTCCATAATGACAAGGCTACCATCAATTGAAGTAACAAAAATCTCGACAATAGACTACCTTCTATAATGATAAGGCTACCATCCATTGGAGTAACAAAAATATGAACAACAGACTACCTTCCATAGTGACAAGGCTACCATCCATTGGAGTGACAGAAATCACAACGACAGACTACCTTCCATAATGACAAGGCAAGCATCCATTGGAGTAACAAAAATCTCAACAATAGACTACCTTCCATAATGACAAGGCTATAATCCATTGGAATAACAAAAATCTCAACAACAGACTACCATCCATAATGACAATGTTACCATCCATTGGAGTAACAAAAATCTCGACAACAGACTACCTTCCATAATGACAAGGCTACTATCCATTGGAGTAACAAAAATATTGAAAACAGACTGCCTTCCATAATTACAAGGCTACCATCCATTAGAGTCACAAAAATCTCGACAACAGACTACCATCCATAATGACAACGATACCAGCCATTGGAGTAACAAAAATCTCGACAATAGACTACATTCCATAATGACAAGGTTACCATCCGTTGGAGTAACAAAAATATGAACAACATACTACCTTCCATAGTGACAAGGCTACAATCCATTGGAGTGACAGAAATCCCAATGAAAGACTACCTTCTGTAATGACAAGGCTAGCATCCATTGGAGTAACAAAAATCTCTACAACAGACTACCTTCCATAATGACAAGCCTACCATCCATTGGAGTAACAAAAATCTTGAAAATAGACCACCTTCCATTATTACAAGGCTACCATCCATTGGAGTAATTAAAATTTTGACAACAGACAACATTCCATAATGATAATGCTATCATCCATTGAAGTAACAAAAATATGAACAACAGACTACCTTCCATAGTTACAAGGCTACCATCCATTGGAGTGACAGAAATCACAACGACAGACTACCTTCCATAATGACAAGGCTAGCATCCATTGGAGTAACAGAAATCTCGACAACAGACTACCTTCTATAATGACAAGGCTACCATCCATTGGAATAACAAAAATCTCGACAACAAACTACCATCCATAATGACAATGTTACCATCCATTGGAGTAACAAAAATCTCGACAACAGACTACCTTCTATAATGACAAGGCTACCATCCATTGGAGTAACAAAAATATTGAAAACATACTACCTTCCATAATGACAAGGCTACCATCCATTAGAGTAACAAAAATCTCGACAACAGACTACCATCCATAATGACAACGATACCAGCCATTGGAGTAACAAAAATCTCGACAATAGACTACATTCCATAATGACAAGGTTACCATCCATTGGAGTAACAAAAATATGAACAACAAACTACCTTCCATAGTGACAAGGCTACAATCCATTGGAGTGACAGAAATCCCAATGAAAGACTACCTTCTGTAATGACAAGGCTAGCATCCATTGGAGTAACAAAAATCTCGACAATAGACTACCTTCCATAATGACAAGCCTACAATCCTTTGGAGTAACAAAAATCCCGAAAATAGACCACCTTCCATTATTACAAGGCTACCATCCATTGGAGTAATAAAAATCTCGACAATAGATAACATTCCATAATGATAATGCTATCATCCATTGAAGTAACAAAAATATGAACAACAGACTACCTTCCATAGTTACAAGGCTACCATCCATTGGAGTGAAAGAAATCACAACGACAGACTACCTTCCATAATGAAAAGGCTAGCATCCATTGGAGTAACAAAAATCTCGACAACAGACTACCTTCCATAATGACAAGGCTACCATCCATTAGAGTAACAAAAATCTCGACAATAGACTACCTTCCATAATGACAAGGCTACCATCCATGGGAGTAACATAAATATCTAAAACAGACTACCTTCCATAATTGTCTAGGCTACCATCAATTAGAGTAACAAAAATCTCGACAACAGACTACCATCCATAATGACAATGATACAAACCATTGGAGTAACAAAAATCTCGAGAATAGACTACATTCCATAATAACAAGGTTACCATCCATTGGAGTAACAAATATATGAACAACAGACTACCTTCCATAGTGATAAGGCTACAATCCATTGGAGTGACGGAAATCACAATGAAAGACTACCTTCTGTAATGACAAGGCTGGCAACCATTGGAGAAACAAAAATCTCGACAACAAACTACCTTCCATAATGACAAGCCTACCATTTATTGGAGTATCAAAAATGTCGAAAATAGATCACCTTCCATAATTACAAGGCTACCATCCATTGGAGTAATAAAAATCTCGACAACAGACAACATTCAATAATGATAATGCTATCATCCATTGAAGTAACAAAAATATGAACAACAGACTACCTTCCATAGTTACAAGGCTACCATCCATTGGAGTAACAGAAATCTCGACAATAGACTACATTCCCTATTGACAACGCTACCATCTATTGGAATAACAAAAATCTCGACAACAGACTACCATCCATAATGACAATGTTACCATCCATTGGAGTAACAAAAATCTCGACAACAGACTACCTTCCATAATGACAAGGCTACCATCCATTGGAGTAACAAAAATATTGAAAACAGACTACCTTCCATAATGACAAGCCTACCATCCATTGGAGTAACAAAAATCTTGAAAATAGACCACCTTCCATTATTACAAGGCTACCATCCATTGGAGTAATTAAAATTTTGACAACAGACAACATTCCATAATGATAATGCTATCATCCATTGAAGTAACAAAAATATGAACAACAGACTACCTTCCATAGTTACAAGGCTACCATCCATTGGAGTGACAGAAATCACAACGACAGACTACCTTCCATAATGACAAGGCTACCATCCATTGGAGTAACAGAAATCTCGACAACAGACTACCTTCTATAATGACAAGGCTACCATCCATTGGAATAACAAAAATCTCGACAACAGACTACCATCCATAATGACAATGTTACCATCCATTGGTGTAACAAAAATCTCGACAACAGACTACCTTCTATAATGACAAGGCTACCATCCATTGGAGTAACAAAAATATTGAAAACATACTACCTTCCATATTGACAAGGCTACCATCCATTAGAGTAACAAAAATATCGACAACAGACTACCATCCATAATGACAACGATACCAGCCATTGGAGTAACAAAAATCTCGACAATAGACTACATTCCATAATGACAAGGTTACCATCCATTGGAGTAACAAAAATATGAACAACAAACTACCTTCCATAGTGACAAGGCTACAATCCATTGGAGTGACAGAAATCCCAACGAAAGACTACCTTCTGTAATGACAAGGCTAGCATCCATTGGAGTAACAAAAATCTCGACAATAGACTACCTTCCATAATGACAAGCCTACAATCCTTTGGAGTAACAAAAATCTCGAAAATAGACCACCTTCCATTATTACAAGGCTACCATCCATTGGAGTAATAAAAATCTCGACAATAGATAACATTCCATAATGATAATGTTATCATCCATTGAAGTAACAAAAATATGAACAACAGACTACCTTCCATAGTTACAAGGCTACCATCCATTGGAGTGAAAGAAATCACAACGACAGACTACATTCCATAATGACAAGGCTAGCATCCATTGGAGTAACAAAAATCTCGACAACAGACTACCTTCCATAATGACAAGGCTACCATCCATTAGAGTAACAAAAATCTCGACAATAGACTACCTTCCATAATGACAAGGCTACCATCCATGGGAGTAACATAAATATCTAAAACAGACTACCTTCCATAATTGTCTAGGCTACCATCAATTAGAGTAACAAAAATCTCGACAACAGACTACCATCCATAATGACAACGATACCAACCATTGGAGTAACAAAAATCTCGAGAATAGACTAAATTCCATAATAACAAGGTTACCATCCATTGGAGTAACAAATATATGAACAACAGACTACCTTCCATAGTGATAAGGCTACAATCCATTGGAGTGACGGAAATCACAATGAAAGACTACCTTCTGTAATGACAAGGCTGGCAACCATTGGAGAAACAAAAATCTCGACAACAAACTACCTTCCATAATGACAAGCCTACCATTTATTGGAGTAACAAAAATGTCGAAAATAGACCACCTTCCATAATTACAAGGCTACCATCCATTGGAGTAATAAAAATCTCGACAACAGACAACATTCAATAATGATAATGCTATCATCCATTGAAGTAACAAAAATATGAACAACAGACTACCTTCCATAGTTACAAGGCTACCATCCATTGGAGTAACAGAAATCTCGACAATAGACTACATTGCCTATTGACAACGCTACCATCTATTGGAATAACAAAAATCTCGACAACAGACTACCATCCATAATGACAATGTTACCATCCATTGGAGTAACAAAAATCTCGACAACAGACTACCTTCCATAATGACAAGGCTACCATCCATTGGAGTAACAAAAATATTGAAAACAGACTACCTTCCGTAATGATAAGGCTACCATCCATTGGAGTAACAAAAGTCTCGACAACAGACTACCATCCATAATGACCACGATACCAGCCATTGGAGTAACAAAAATCTCGACAATAGACTACATTCCATAATGACAAGGTTACCATCCATTGGAGTAACAAAAATATGAACAACAGACTACCTTCCATAGTGACAAGGCTACAATCCATTGGAGTGATAGAAATCCCAACGAAAGACTACCTTCTGTAATGACTAGGCTAGCATCCATTGGAGTAACAAAAATCTCGACAACAGACTACCTTCCATAATGACAAGCCTACCATCCATTGGAGTAACAAAAATCTCGAAAATAGACCACCTTCCATTATTACAAGGCTACCATCTATTGGAGTAATAAAATTTTCGACAACAGACAACATTCCATAATGATAATGCTATCATCCATTATAGTAACAAAAATATGAACAACAGACTACCTTCGATAGTTACAAGGCTACCATCCATTGGAGTGACAGAAATCACAACGACAAACTACCTTCCATAATGATAAGGCTACCATCCATTGGAGTAACAGAAATCTCGACAACAGACTACCTTCCATAATGACAAGGCTACCATCCATTTGAATAACAAAAATCTCGACAACAAACTACCATCCATAATGACAATGTTACCATCCATTGGAGTAACAAAAATCTCGACGACAGACTACCTTCCATAATGACAAGGCTACCATCCATTGGAGTAACAAAAATATTGAAAACAGACTACCTTCCATAATGACAAGGCTACCATCCATTAGAGTCACAAAAATCTCGACAACAGACTACTATCCATAATGACAACGATACCAGCCATTGGAGTAACAAAAATCTCGACAATAGACTACATTCCATAATGACAAGGTTACCATCCATTGGAGTAACAAAAATATGAACAACAGACTACCTTCCAAAGTGACAAGGCTACCATCCATTGGAGTAACAGAAATATGAACAACAAACTACCTTCCATAGTGACAAGGCTACAATCCATTGGAGTGACAGAAATCCCAACGAAAGACTACCTTCTGTAATGACAAGGCTAGCATCCATTGGAGTAACAAAAATCTCGACAACAGACTACCTTCCATAATGACAAGGCTACCATCCATTGGAGTAACAAAAATATTGAAAACAGACTACCTTCCATAATGACAAGGCTACCATCCATTAGAGTCACAAAAATCTCGACAACAGACTACCATCCATAATGACAACGATACCAGCCATTGGAGTAACAAAAATCTCGACAATAGACTACATTCCATTATGACAAGGTTACCATCCATTGGAGTAACAAAAATATGAACAACAAACTACCTTCCATAGTGACAAGGCTACCATCCATTGGAGTAACAAAATATGAACAACAAACTACCTTCCATAGTGACAAGGCTACAATCCATTGGAGTGACAGAAATCCCAACGAAAGACTACCTTCTGTAATGACAAGGCTAGCATCCATTGGAGTAACAAAAATCTCGACAATAGACTACCTTCCATAATGACAAGCCTACAATCCTTTGGAGTAACAAAAATCTCGAAAATAGACCACCTTCCATTATTACAAGGCTACCATCCATTGGAGTAATAAAAATCTCGACAATACATAACATTCCATAATGATAATGCTATCATCCATTGAAGTAACAAAAATATGAACAACAGACTACCTTCCATAGTTACAAGGCTACCATCCATTGGAGTGAAAGAAATCACAACGACAGACTACCTTCCATAATGACAAGGCTAGCATCCATTGGAGTAACAAAAATCTCGACAACAGACTACCTTCCATAATGACAAGGCTACCATCCATTAGAGTAACAAAAATCTCGACAACAGACTACCTTCCATAATGACAAGGCTACCATCCATTGGAGTAACATAAATATCTAAAACAGACTACCTTCCATAATGACTAGGCTACCATCAATTAGAGTAACAAAAATCTCGACAACAGACTACCATCCATAATGACAACGATACCAGCCATTGGAGTAACAAAAATCTCGAGAATAGACTACATTCCATAATAACAAGGTTACCATCCATTGGAGTAACAAATATATGAAAAACAGACTACCTTCCATAGTGATAAGGCTACAATCCATTGGAGTGACGGAAATCACAATGAAAGACTACCTTCTTTAATGACAAGGCTAGCAACCATTGGAGAAACAAAAATCTCGACAACAGACTACCTTCCATAATGACAAGCCTACCATCTATTGGAATAACAAAAATCTCGAAAATAGACCACCTTCCATAATTACAAGGCTACCATCCATTGGAGTAATAAAAATCTCGACAACAGTCAACATTCAATAATGATAATGCTATCATCCATTGAAGTAACAAAAATATGAACAACAGACTACCTTCCATAGTTACAAGGCTACCATCCATTGGAGTAACAGAAATATCGACAAGAGACTACCTTCCTTATTGACAAGGCTACCATCTATTGGAATAACAAAAATCTCGATAATAGACTACCATCCATAATGACAATGTTACCATCCATTGGAGTAACAAAAATCTCGACAACAGACTACCTTCCATAATGAGAAGGCTACCATCCATTGGAGTAACAAAAATATTGAAAACAGACTACCTTCCATAATGACAAGGCTACCATCCATTGGCGTAACAAAAATCTCGACAACAGACTACCATCCATAATGACCACGATACCAGCCATTTGAGTAACAAAAATCTCGACAATAGACTACATTCCATAATGACAAGGTTACCATCCATTGGAGTAACAAAAATATGAACAACAGATTACCTTCCATAGTGACAAGGCTACAATCCATTGGAGTGATAGAAATCCCAACGAAAGACGACCTTCTGTAATGACAAGGCTAGCATCCATTGGAGTAACAAAAATCTCGACAACAGACTACCTTCCATAATGACAAGCCTACCATCCATTGGAGTAACAAAAATCTCGAAAATAGACCACCTTCCATAATTACATGGCTATCATCCATTGGAGTAATAAAAATCTCGACAACAGTCAACAATCAATAATGATAATGCTATCATCCATTGAAGTAACAAAAATATGAACAACAGACTACCTTCCATAGTTACAAGGCTACCATCCATTGGAGTAACAGAAATATCGACAATAGACTACCTTCCTTATTGACAAGGCTACCATCTATTGGAATAACAAAAATCTCGACAATAGACTACCATCCATAATGACAATGTTACCATCCATTGGAGTAACAAAAATCTCGACAACAGACTACCTTCCATAATGACAAGGCTACCATCCATTGGAGTAACAAAAATATTGAAAACAGACTACCTTCCATAATGACAAGGCTACCATCCATTGGCGTAACAAAAATCTCGACAACAGACTACCATCCATAATGACCACGATACCAGCCATTGGAGTAACAAAAATCTCGACAATAGACTACATTCCATAATGACAAGGTTACCATCCATTGGAGTAACAAAAATATGAACAACAGATTACCTTCCATAGTGACAAGGCTACAATCCATTGGAGTGATAGAAATCCCAACGAAAGACGACCTTCTGTAATGACAAGGCTAGCATCCATTGGAGTAACAAAAATCTCGACAACAGACTACCTTCCATAATGACAAGCCTACCATCCATTGGAGTAACAAAAAACTCGAAAATAGACCACCTTCCATTATTACAAGGCTACCATCTATTGGAGTAATAAAATTTTCGACAACAGACAACATTCCATAATGATAATGCTATCATCCATTGAAGTAACAAAAATATGAACAACAGACTACCTTCGATAGTTACAAGGCTACCATCCATTGGAGTGACAGAAATCACAACGACAGACTACCTTCCATAATGATAAGGCTAGCATCCATTGGAGTAACAGAAATCTCGACAACAGACTACCTTCCATAATGACAAGGCTACCATCCATTTGAATAACAAAAATCTCGACAACATACTACCATCCATAATGACAATGTTACCATCCATTGGAGTAACAAAAATCTCGACAACAGACTACCTTCCATAATGACAAGGCTACCATCCATTGGAGTAACAAAAATATTGAAAACAGACTACCTTCCATAATGACAAGGCTACCATCCATTAGAGTCACAAAAATCTCGACAACAGACTACCATCCATAATGACAACGATACCAGCCATTGGAGTAACAAAAATCTCGACAATAGACTACATTCCATAATGACAAGGTTACCATCCATTGGAGTAACAAAAATATGAACAACAGACTACCTTCCAAAGTGACAAGGCTACCATCCATTGGAGTAACAAAAATATGAACAACAAACTACCTTCCATAGTGACAAGGCTACAATCCATTGGAGTGACAGAAATCCCAACGAAAGACTACCTTCTGTAATGACAAGGCTAGCATCCATTGGAGTAACAAAAATCTCGACAACAGACTACCTTCCATAATGACAAGGCTACCATCCATTGGAGTAACAAAAATATTGAAAACAGACTACCTTCCATAATGACAAGGCTACTATCCATTAGAGTCACAAAAATCTCGACAACAGACTACCATCCATAATGACAACGATACTAGCCATTGGAGTAACAAAAATCTCGACAATAGACTACATTCCATTATGACAAGGTTACCATCCATTGGAGTAACAAAAATATGAACAACAGACTACCTTCCATAGTGACAAGGCTACCATCCATTGGAGTAACAAAAATATGAACAACAAACTACCTTCCATAGTGACAAGGCTACAATCCATTGGAGTGACAGAAATCCCAACGAAAGACTACCTTCTGTAATGACAAGGCTAGCATCCATTGGAGTAACAAAAATCTCGACAATAGACTACCTTCCATAATGACAAGCCTACAATCCTTTGGAGTAACAAAAATCTCGAAAATAGACCACCTTCCATTATTACAAGGCTACCATCCATTGGAGTAATAAAAATCTCGACAATACATAACATTCCATAATGATAATGCTATCATCCATTGAAGTAACAAAAATATGAACAACAGACTACCTTCCATAGTTACAAGGCTACCATCCATTGGAGTGAAAGAAATCACAACGACAGACTACCTTCCATAATGACAAGGCTAGCATCCATTGGAGTAACAAAAATCTCGACAACAGACTACCTTCCATAATGACAAGGCTACCATCCATTGGAGTAACAAAAATCTCGACAACAGACTACCTTCCATAATGACAAGGCTACCATCCATTGGAGTAACATAAATATCTAAAACAGACTACCTTCCATAATGACTAGGCTACCATCAATTAGAGTAACAAAAATCTCGACAACAGACTACCATCCATAATGACAACGATACCAGCCATTGGAGTAACAAAAATCTCGAGAATAGACTACATTCCATAATAACAAGGTTACCATCCATTGGAGTAACAAATATATTAAAAACAGACTACCTTCCATAGTGATAAGGCTACAATCCATTGGAGTGACGGAAATCACAATGAAAGACTACCTTCTGTAATGACAAGGCTAGCAACCATTGGAGAAACAAAAAATCTCGACAACAGACTACCTTCCATAATGACAAGCCTACCATCTATTGGAGTAACAAAAATCTCGAAAATAGACCACCTTCCATAATTACAAGGCTACCATCCATTGGAGTAATAAAAATCTCGACAACAGTCAACAATCAATAATGATAATGCTATCATCCATTGAAGTAACAAAAATATGAACAACAGACTACCTTCCATAGTTACAAGGCTACCATCCATTGGAGTAACAGAAATATCGACAATAGACTACCTTCCTTATTGACAAGGCTACCATCTATTGGAATAACAAAAATCTCGACAATAGACTACCATCCATAATGACAATGTTACCATCCATTGGAGTAACAAAAATCTCGACAACAGACTACCTTCCATAATGACAAGGCTACCATCCATTGGAGTAACAAAAATATTGAAAACAGACTACCTTCCATAATGACAAGGCTACCATCCATTGGCGTAACAAAAATCTCGACAACAGACTACCATCCATAATGACCATGATACCAGCCATTGGAGTAACAAAAATCTCGACAATAGACTACATTCCATAATGACAAGGTTACCATCCATTGGAGTAACAAAAATATGAACAACAGACTACCTTCCATAGTGACAAGGCTACAATCCATTGGAGTGATAGAAATCCCAACGAAAGACTACCTTCTGTAATGACAAGGCTAGCATCCATTGGGGTAACAAAAATCTCGACAACAGACTACCTTCCATAATGACAAGCCTACCATCCATTGGAGTAACAAAAATCTCGAAAACAGACCACCTTCCATTATTACAAGGCTACCATCTATTGGAGTAATAAAATTTTCGACAACAGACAACATTCCATAAAGATAATGCTATCATCCATTGAAGTAACAAAAATATGAACAACAGACTACCTTCCATAGTTACAAGGCTACCATCCATTGGAGTAACAGAAATATCGACAATAGACTACCTTCCTTATTGACAAGGCTACCATCTATTGGAATAACAAAAATCTCGACAATAGACTACCATCCATAATGACAATGTTACCATCCATTGGAGTAACAAAAATCTCGACAACAGACTACCTTCCATAATGACAAGGCTACCATCCATTGGAGTAACAAAAATATTGAAAACAGACTACCTTCCATAATGACAAGGCTACCATCCATTGGCGTAACAAAAATCTCGACAACAGACTACCATCCATAATGACCATGATACCAGCCATTGGAGTAACAAAAATCTCGACAATAGACTACATTCCATAATGACAAGGTTACCATCCATTGGAGTAACAAAAATATGAACAACAGACTACCTTCCATAGTGACAAGGCTACAATCCATTGGAGTGATAGAAATCCCAACGAAAGACTACCTTCTGTAATGACAAGGCTAGCATCCATTGGGGTAACAAAAATCTCGACAACAGACTACCTTCCATAATGACAAGCCTACCATCCATTGGAGTAACAAAAATCTCGAAAATAGACCACCTTCCATTATTACAAGGCTACCATCTATTGGAGTAATAAAATTTTCGACAACAGACAACATTCCATAAAGATAATGCTATCATCCATTGAAGTAACAAAAATATGAACAACAGACTACCTTCGACAGTTACAAAGCTACCATCCATTGGAGTGACAGAAATCACAACGACAGACTACCTTCCATAATGATAAGGCTAGCATCCATTGGAGTAACAGAAATCTCGACAACAGACTAACTTCCATTATGACAAGGCTACCATCCATTTGAATAACAAAAATCTCGACAACAGACTACCATCCATAATGACAATGTTACCATCCATTAGAGTAACAAAAATCTCGACAACAGACTACCTTCCATAATGACAAGGCTACCATCCATTGGAGTAACAAAAATATTGAAAACAGACTACCTTCCATAATGACAAGGCTACCATCCATTAGAGTCACAAAAATCTCGACAACAGACTACCATCCATAATGACAACGAGACCAGCCATTGGAGTAACAAAAATCTCGACAATAGACTACATTCCATAATGACAAGGTTACCATCCATTGGAGTAACAAAAATATGAACAACAGACTACCTTCCAAAGTGACAAGGCTACCATCCATTGGAGTAACAAAAATATGAACAACAAACTACCTTCCATAGTGACAAGGCTACAATCCATTGGAGTGACAGAAATCCCAACGAAAGACTACCTTCTGTAATGACAAGGCTAGCATCCATTGGAGTAACAAAAATCTCGACAACAGACTACCTTCCATAATGACAAGGCTACCATCCATTGGAGTAACAAAAATCTCGACAACAGACTACCTTCCATAATGACAAGGCTACCATCCATTGGAGTAACATAAATATCTAAAACAGACTACCTTCCATAATGACTAGGCTACCATCAATTAGAGTAACAAAAATCTCGACAACAGACTACCATCCATAATGACAACGATACCAGCCATTGGAGTAACAAAAATCTCGAGAATAGACTACATTCCATAATAACAAGGTTACCATCCATTGGAGTAACAAATATATTAAAAATAGACTACCTTCCATAGTGATAAGGCTACAATCCATTGGAGTGACGGAAATCACAATGAAAGACTACCTTCTGTAATGACAAGGCTAGCAACCATTGGAGAAACAAAAAATCTCGACAACAGACTACCTTCCATAATGACAAGCCTACCATCTATTGGAGTAACAAAAATCTCGAAAATAGACCACCTTCCATAATTACAAGGCTACCATCCATTGGAGTAATAAAAATCTCGACAACAGTCAACAATCAATAATGATAATGCTATCATCCATTGAAGTAACAAAAATATGAACAACAGACTACCTTCCATAGTTACAAGGCTACCATCCATTGGAGTAACAGAAATATCGACAATAGACTACCTTCCTTATTGACAAGGCTACCATCTATTGGAATAACAAAAATCTCGACAATAGACTACCATCCATAATGACAATGTTACCATCCATTGGAGTAACAAAAATCTCGACAACAGACTACCTTCCATAATGACAAGGCTACCATCCATTGGAGTAACAAAAATATTGAAAACAGACTACCTTCCATAATGACAAGGCTACCATCCATTGGCGTAACAAAAATCTCGACAACAGACTACCATCCATAATGACCACGATACCAGCCATTGGAGTAACAAAAATCTCGAGAATAGACTACATTCCATAATAACAAGGTTACCATCCATTGGAGTAACAAATATATGAACAACAGACTACCTTCCATAGTGATAAGGCTACAATCCATTGGAGTGACGGAAATCCCAACGAAAGACTACCTTCTGTAATGACAAGGCTAGCATC
Source organism: Vicia faba (assembly GCA_948472305.1). Classification (NCBI taxonomy): domain Eukaryota; kingdom Viridiplantae; phylum Streptophyta; class Magnoliopsida; order Fabales; family Fabaceae; genus Vicia; species Vicia faba. The sequence goes on from OX451741.1 coordinate 654,821,236, forward strand.
CATTGGAGTAACAAAAATCTCGACAACAGACTACCTTCCATAATGACAAGCCTACCATCCATTGGAGTAACAAAAATCTCGAAAATAGACCACCTTCCATTATTACAAGGCTACCATCTATTGGAGTAATAAAATTTTCGACAACAGACAACATTCCATGATGATAATGCTATCATCCATTGAAGTAACAAAAATATGAACAACAGACTACCTTCCATAGTTACAAGGCTACCATCCATTGGAGTAACAGAAATCGCAACGACAGACTACCTTCCATAATGATAAGGCTAGCATCCATTGGAGTAACAAAAATCCCGACAACAGACTACCTTCCATAATGACAAGGCTACCATCCATTTGAATAACAAAAATCTCGACAACAGACTACCATCCATAATGACAATGTTACCATCCATTGGAGTAACAAAAATCTCGACAACAGACTACCTTCCATAATGACAAGGCTACCATCCATTGGAGTAACAAAAATATTGAAAACAGACTACCTTCCATAATGACAAGGCTACCATCCATTAGAGTCACAAAAATCTCGACAACAGACTACCATCCATAATGACAACGATACCAGCCATTGGAGTAACAAAAATCTCGACAATAGACTACATTCCATAATGACAAGGTTACCATCCATTGGAGTAACAAAAATATGAAAAACAGACTACCTTCCATAGTTACAAGGCTACCATCTATTGGAGTGACAGAAATCACAACGACAGACTACCTTCCATAATGTCAAGGCTAGCATCCATTGAAGTAACAGAAATCTCGACAACAGACTACCTTCCATAATGACAAGGCTACCATCAATTGGAATAACAAAAATCTCGACAACAGACTATCATCCATAATGACAATGTTACCATCCATTGGAGTAAAAAAATCTCGACAACAGACTACCTTCCATAATGAAAAGGCTACCATCCATTGGAGTAACATAAATATCTAAAACACACTACCTTCCATAATGACAAGGCTACCATCAATCAGAGTAACAAAAATCTCGACAACAGACTACCATCCATAATGACACTGATACTAGCCATTGGAGTAACAAAAATATCGACAATAGACTACATTCCATAATGACAAGGATACCATCCATTGGAGTAATAAAAATATGAACAACAGACTACCTTCCATAGTGACAAGGCTACAAGCCATTGGAGTGACAGAAATCCCAACGAAAGACTACCTTCTGTAATGACAAGGCTAGCAACCATTGGAGAAACAAAAATCTCGAAAACAGACTACCTTCCATAATGACAAGCCTACCATCTATTGGAGTAACAAAAATCTCGAAAATAGACCACCTTCCATAATTACAAGCCTATCATCCATTGGAGTAATAAAAATCTCGACAACAGATAACATTCCATAACGATAATGCTATCATCCATTGAAGTAACAAAAATATGAACAACATACTACCTTCCATAGTTACAAGGCTACCATCCATTGGAGTGACAGAAATCACAATGACAGACTACATTCTATAATGACAAGGCTAGCATCCATTGGAGTAACAAAAATCTCGACAACAGACTACCTTCCATAATGACAAGGCTACCATCAATTGGAATAAAAAAAATCTCGACAACAGACTATCATCCATAATGACAATGTTACCATCCATTGGAGTATCAAAAATCTCGACAACAGACTACCTTCCATAATGACAAGGCTACCATCCATTGGAGTAACATAAATATCTAAAATAGACTACCTTCCATAATGACAAGGCTACCATCAATTAGAGTAACAAATATCTCAACAACAGACTACCATCCATAATGACACTGATACCAGCCATTGGAGTTACAAAAATCTCGACAATAGACTACATTCCATAATGACAAGGTTACCATCCATTGGAGTAATAAAAATATGAACAACAGACTACCTTCCATAGTGACAAGGCTACAATCCATTGGAGTGACAGAAATCCCAACGAAAGAATACCTTTTGTAATGACAAGGCTAGCAACCATTGGAGAAACAAATATCTCGACAACAGACTACCTTCCATAATGAAAAGGCTACCATCCATTGGAATAACAAAAATCCCGACAATAGACTACCATCCATAATGACAATGTTACCATCCATTGGAGTAACAAAAATCTCGACATTAGAATACCTTCCATAATGACAAGGCTAACATCCATTGGAGTAACAAAAATCTCGAAAACAAACTACCTTCCATAATCACAAGGCTACCATCCATTGAAGTAACAAAAATATGAACAACAGACTACCTTCCATAGTTACAAGGCTACCATCCATTGGAGTGACAGAAATCACAATGACAGACTACCTTCCATAATGACAAGGCTAGCATCCATTGGAGTAACAAAAATCTCGACAACAGACTACCTTCCATAATCACAAGGCTACCATCAATTGGAATAACAAAAATCTCGACAACAGACTATCATCCATAATGACAAGGCTACCATCCATTGGAGTAACACAAATATTGAAAATAGACTACCTTCCATAATGACTAGGCTACCATCCATTAGAGTAACAAAAATCTCGACAACAGACTACCATCCATAATGACAACGATACCAGCCATTGGAGTAACAAAAATCTCGACAATAGACTACATTCCATAATGACAAGGTTACCATCCATTGGAGTAACAAAAATATGAACAACAGACTACCTTCCATAGTGACAAGGCTACAATCCATTAGAGTGACAGAAATCCCAACGAAAGACTACCTTCTGTAATGACAAGGCTAGCATCCATTCGAGTAACAAAAATCTCGACAACAGACTACCTTCCATATTGACAAGCCTACCATCCTTTGGAGTAACAAAAATCTCGAAAATAGACCACCTTCCATTATTACAAGGCTACCATCCATTGGAGTAATAAAAATCTCGACAACAGATAACATTCCATAATGATAATGCTATCATCCATTGAAGTAACAAAAATATGAACAACAGACTACCTTCCATAGTTACAAGGCTACCATCTATTGAAGTGACAAAAATCACAATGACAGACTACCTTCCATAATGACAAGGCTAGCATCCATTGGAGTAATAAAAATCTCGACAACAGACTACCTTCCATAATGACAAGGCTACCATCAATTGGAATAACAAAAATCTCGACAACAGACTATCATCCATAATGACAATGTTACCATCCAATGGAGTAAAAAAATCTCGACAACAGACTACCTTCCATAATGACAAGGCTACCATCCATTGGAGTAACATAAATATCTAAAACAGACTACCTTCCATAATGACAAGGCTACCATCAATTAGAGTAACAAAAATCTCGACAACAGACTACCATCCATAATGACACTGATACTAGCCATTGGAGTAACAAAAATCTCGACAATAGACTACATTCCATAATGACAAGGTTACCATCCATTGGAGTAATAAAAATATGAAAAATAGACTACCTTCCATAGTGACAAGGCTACAATCCATTGGAGTGACAGAAATCCCAACGAAAGACTACCTTCTGTAATGACAAGGCTAGCAACCATTGGAGAAACAAAAATCTCGAAAACAGACTACCTTCCATAATGACAAGCCAACCATCTATTGGAGTAACAAAAATCTCGAAAATAGACCACCTACCATAATTACAAGGCTATCATCCATTGGAGTAATAAAAATCTCGACAACAGACAACATTCAATAACGATAATGCTATCATCCTTTGAAGTAACAAAAATATGAACAACAGACTACCTTCCATAGTTACAAGGCTACCATCCATTAGAGTGACAGAAATCACAATGACAGACTACCTTCCCTAATGACAAGGCTAGCATCCATTGGAGTAACAGAAATCTCGACAACAGACTACCTTCCATAATGACAAGGCTACCATCCATTGGAATACCAAAAATCTCGACAACAGACTACCATCCATAATGACAATGTTACCATCCATTGGAGTAACAAAAATCTCGACAACAGACTACCTTCCATAATGACAAGGCTACCATCCATTGGAGTAACAAAAATATTGAAAACAGACTACCTTCCATAATCACAAGGCTACCATCCATTAGAGTAACACAAATCTCGAAAATAGACTACCTTCCATAATGACAAGCCTACCATCTATTGGAGTAACAAAAATCTCGAAAATAGACCACCTTCCATAATTACAAGGCTATCATCCATTGGAGTAATAAAAATCTCGACAACAGACAACATTCCATAATGATAATGCTATCATCCATTGAAGTAACAAAAATATGAACAACAGACTACCTTCCATAGTTACAAGGCTACCATCCATTGGAGTGACAAAAATCACAACGACAGACTACCTTCCATAATGACAAGGCTAGCATCACTTGGAGTCAAAAAAATCTCGACAACAGACTACCTTCCATAATGAAAAGGCTACCATCCATTGGAATAACAAAAATCCCGACAATAGACTACCATCCATAATGACAATGTTACCATCCATTGGAGTAACAAAAATCTCGACAACAGACTACCTTCCATAATGACAAGGCTACCATCCATTGGAGTAACAAAAATATTGAAAACAGACTACCTTCCATAATGACAAGGCTACCATCCATTAGAGTAACACAAATCTCGAAAACAGACTACCTTCCATAATGACAAGCCTACCATCTATTGGAGTAACAAAAATCTCGAAAAAAGACCACCTTCCATAATTACAAGGCTATCATCCATTGGAGTAACAAAAATATTGAAAACAGACTACCTTCCATAATGACAAGGCTACCATCCATTAGAGTCACAAAAATCTCGACAACAGACTACCATCCATAATGACAACGATACCAGCCATTGGAGTAACAAAAATCTCGACAATAGACTACATTCCATAATGACAAGGTTACCATCCATTGGAGTAACAAAAATATGAAAAACAGACTACCTTCCATAGTTACAAGGCTACCATCTATTGGAGTGACAGAAATCACAACGACAGACTACCTTCCATAATGTCAAGGCTAGCATCCATTGAAGTAACAGAAATCTCGACAACAGACTACCTTCCATAATGACAAGGCTACCATCAATTGGAATAACAAAAATCTCGACAACAGACTATCATCCATAATGACAATGTTACCATCCATTGGAGTAAAAAAATCTCGACAACAGACTACCTTCCATAATGACAAGGCTACCATCCATTGGAGTAACATAAATATCTAAAACAGACTACCTTCCATAATGACAAGGCTACCATCAATCAGAGTAACAAAAATCTCGACAACAGACTACCATCCATAATGACACTGATACTAGCCATTGGAGTAACAAAAATATCGACAATAGACTACATTCCATAATGACAAGGATACCATCCATTGGAGTAATAAAAATATGAACAACAGACTACCTTCCATAGTGACAAGGCTACAAGCCATTGGAGTGACAGAAATCCCAACGAAAGACTACCTTCTGTAATGACAAGGCTAGCAACCATTGGAGAAACAAAAATCTCGAAAACAGACTACCTTCCATAATGACAAGCCTACCATCTATTGGAGTAACAAAAATCTCGAAAATAGACCACCTTCCATAATTACAAGGCTATCATCCATTGGAGTAATAAAAATCTCGACAACAGATAACATTCCATAACGATAATGCTATCATCCATTGAAGTAACAAAAATATGAACAACAGACTACCTTCCATAGTTACAAGGCTACCATCCATTGGAGTGACAGAAATCACAATGACAGACTATTTTCTATAATGACAAGGCTAGCATCCATTGGAGTAACAAAAATCTCGACAACAGACTACCTTCCATAATGACAAGGCTACCATCAATTGGAATAAAAAAAATCTCGACAACAGACTATCATCCATAATGACAATGTTACCATCCATTGGAGTATCAAAAATCTCGACAACAGACTACCTTCCATAATGACAAGGCTACCATCCATTGGAGTAACATAAATATCTAAAATAGACTACCTTCCATAATGACAAGGCTACCATCAATTAGAGTAACAAATATCTCAACAACAGACTACCATCCATAATGACACTGATACCAGCCATTGGAGTAACAAAAATCTCGACAATAGACTACATTCCATAATGACAAGGTTACCATCCATTGGAGTAATAAAAATATGAACAACAGACTACCTTCCATAGTGACAAGGCTACAATCCATTGGAGTGACAGAAATCCCAACGAAAGACTACCTTCTGTAATGACAAGGCTAGCAACCATTGGAGAAACAAATATCTCGACAACAGACTACCTTCCATAATGAAAAGGCTACCATCCATTGGAATAACAAAAATCCCGACAATAGACTACCATCCATAATGACAATGTTACCATCCATTGGAGTAACAAAAATCTCGACATTAGAATACCTTCCATAATGACAAGGCTAACATCCATTGGAGTAACAAAAATCTCGAAAACAAACTACCTTCCATAATCACAAGGCTACCATCCATTGAAGTAACAAAAATATGAACAACAGACTACCTTCCATAGTTACAAGGCTACCATCCATTGGAGTGACAGAAATCACAATGACAGACTACCTTCCATAATGACAAGGCTAGCATCCATTGGAGTAACAAAAATCTCGACAACAGACTACCTTCCATAATCACAAGGCTACCATCAATTGGAATAACAAAAATCTCGACAACAGACTATCATCCATAATGACAAGGCTACCATCCATTGGAGTAACACAAATATTGAAAATAGACTACCTTCCATAATGACTAGGCTACCATCCATTAGAGTAACAAAAATCTCGACAACAGACTACCATCCATAATGACAACGATACCAGCCATTGGAGTAACAAAAATCTCGACAATAGACTACATTCCATAATGACAAGGTTACCATCCATTGGAGTAACAAAAATATGAACAACAGACTACTTTCCATAGTGACAAGGCTACAATCCATTAGAGTGACAGAAATCCCAACGAAAGACTACCTTCTGTAATGACAAGGCTAGCATCCATTGGAGTAACAAAAATCTCGACAACAGACTACCTTCCATATTGACAAGCCTACCATCCTTTGGAGTAACAAAAATCTCGAAAATAGACCACCTTCCATTATTACAAGGCTACCATCCATTGGAGTAATAAAAATCTCGACAACAGATAACATTCCATAATGATAATGCTATCATCCATTGAAGTAACAAAAATATGAACAACAGACTACCTTCCATAGTTACAAGGCTACCATCTATTGAAGTGACAAAAATCACAATGACAGACTACCTTCCATAATGACAAGGCTAGCATCCATTGGAGTAATAAAAATCTCGACAACAGACTACCTTCCATAATGACAAGGCTACCATCAATTGGAATAACAAAAATCTCGACAACAGACTATCATCCATAATGACAATGTTACCATCCAATGGAGTAAAAAAATCTCGACAACAGACTACCTTCCATAATGACAAGGCTACCATCCATTGGAGTAACATAAATATCTAAAACAGACTACCTTCCATAATGAGAAGGCTACCATCAATTAGAGTAACAAAAATATCGACAACAGACTACCATCCATAATGACACTGATACTAGCCATTGGAGTAACAAAAATCTCGACAATAGACTACATTCCATAATGTCAAGGTTACCATCCATTGGAGTAATAAAAATATGAAAAATAGACTACCTTCCATAGTGACAAGGCTACAATCCATTGGAGTGACAGAAATCCCAACGAAAGACTACCTTCTGTAATGACAAGGCTAGCAACCATTGGAGAAACAAAAATCTCGAAAACAGACTACCTTCCATAATGACAAGCCAACCATCTATTGGAGTAACAAAAATCTCGAAAATAGACCACCTTCCATAATTACAAGGCTATCATCCATTGGAGTAATAAAAATCTCGACAACAGACAACATTCAATAACGATAATGCTATCATCCTTTGAAGTAACAAAAATATGAACAACAGACTACCTTCCATAGTTACAAGGCTACCATCCATTAGAGTGACAGAAATCACAATGACAGACTACCTTCCCTAATGACAAGGCTAGCATCCATTGGAGTAACAGAAATCTCGACAACAGACTACCTTCCATAATGACAAGGCTACCATCCATTGGAATACCAAAAATCTCGACAACAGACTACCATCCATAATGACAATGTTACCATCCATTGGAGTAACAAAAATCTCGACAACAGACTACCTTCCATAATGACAAGGCTACCATCCATTGGAGTAACAAAAATATTGAAAACAGACTACCTTCCATAATCACAAGGCTACCATCCATTAGAGTAACACAAATCTCGAAAACAGACTACCTTCCATAATGACAAGCCTACCATCTATTGGAGTAACAAAAATCTCGAAAATAGACCACCTTCCATAATTACAAGGCTATCATCCATTGGAGTAATAAAAATCTCGACAACAGACAACATTCCATAATGATAATGCTATCATCCATTGAAGTAACAAAAATATGAACAACAGACTACCTTCCATAGTTACAAGGCTACCATCCAATGGAGTGACAAAAATCACAACGACAGACTACCTTCCATAATGACAAGGCTAGCATCCATTGGAGTCACAAAAATCTCGACAACAGACTACCTTCCATAATGAAAAGGCTACCATCCATTGGAATAACAAAAATCCCGACAATAGACTACCATCCATAATGACAATGTTACCATCCATTGGAGTAACAAAAATCTCGACAACAGACTACCTTCCATAATGACAAGGCTACCATCCATTGGAGTAACAAAAATATTGAAAACAGACTACCTTCCATAATGACAAGGCTACCATCCATTAGAGTAACACAAATCTCGAAAACAGACTACCTTCCATAATGACAAGCCTACCATCTATTGGAGTAACAAAAATCTCGAAAAAAGACCACCTTCCATAATTACAAGGCTATCATCCATTGGAGTAATAAAAATCTCGACAACAGACAACATTCCATAATGATAATGCTATCATCCATTGAAGTAACAAAAATATGAACAACAGACTACCTTCCATAGTTACAAGGCTACCATCCATTGGAGTGACAAAAATCACAACGACAGACTACCTTCCATAATGACAAGGCTAGCATCCGTTGGAGTCACAAAAATCTCGACAACAGACTACCTTCCATAATGAAAAGGCTACCATCCATTGGAATAACAAAAATCCCGACAATAGACTACCATCCATAATGACAATGTTACCATCCATTGGAGTAACAAAAATCTCGACAGCAGAATACCTTCCATAATGACAAGCCTAACATCCATTGGAGTAACAAAAATCTCGAAAACAAACTACCTTCCATAATGACAAGGCTACCATCCATTGAAGTAACAAAAATATGAACAACCTTCCATAATGAAAAGGCTACCATCCATTGGAGTCACAAAATTTCAACACGAACTACCTTACATAATGATAAGGCTACAATCCATTGGAGTAACAAAATCTCAACAACGAACTAACTTCCATAATGATAAGGCTACCATCCATTGGAGTAACAAAATCTCAACAACAAACTATCTTCCATAATAATAAGGCTACCATCCATTGGAGTAACAAAATATCAACAACGAACTACCTTCCATATTGACAAGGCTACCATGCATTGGAGTAACAAAATCAAACCAATGAACTACCTTACATAATGAGAAGACTATCATCCTTTGAAATATCAAAGTCTCAACAATGAACTACCTTCCGTAATGACAAGGCTACAATCCATGGGAGTAACAAAATCTCAACAACGAACTACCTTCCATAATGACAAGGCTACCATCCATTGGAGTAAAAAACTATCAACAATGAACTACCTTCCATAATGAAAAGGCTACCATCCATTGGAGTAACAAAATTTCAACACGAACTTCCTTCCATAATGACAAGGCTACCATGCATTGGAGTAACAAAATCTAACCAATAAACTACCATCCATAATGAGAAGGCTATCATGCATTGGAGTAACAATATGTCAAAAATGAACTACCTTCCATAATGACAAGGATACCATTCATTGGAGTTAAAAAATCTCAACAAAAAACTACCTTCCATAATGACAATTATAGCATCCATTGGAGTAACAAAATCTCAACAACAAACTACCTTCCATATTGACAAGGCTACAATCCATTGGAGTAACAAAATCTCAACAACAAACTACCTTTCATAATGACAAGGCTACCATCCATTGGAGTAACAAAATATCAAAAATCAATTACCTTCCATAATCACAAGGCTACCATCCATTGGGGTAACAAAATCCCAATAGCGAACTACCTTCCATAATGACAAGGCTACCATCCATTGGAGTAACAAAATCTCAACAACGAACTACCTTTCATAATGAAAAGGCTACCATCCATTGGAGTAACAAAATATCAAAAATCAACTACCTTCCATAATAACAAGGCTACCATCCATTGGGGTAACAAAATCCCAATAGCGAACTACCTTCAATAATGACAAGGCTACCATCCATTGGAGTAACAAAATCTCAACAACGAACTACCTTCCATACTGACAAGGCTACCATCCATTGGAGTAACAAAATATCAACAACGAACTACCTTCTATAATGACAAGGCTACCATCCATTGGAGTAACAAAATATCAACAACGAACTACCTTCCATAATGAAAAGGCTACCATCCATTGGAGTCACAAAATTTCAACATGAACTACCTTCCATAATGACAAGGCTACCATCCATTGGAGTAACAAAATCTCAACACGAACTTCCTTCCATAATGACAAGTCTACCATGCATTGGAGTAAAAAAATCTAACCAATAAACTACCATCCATAATGAGAAGGCTATCATGCATTGGAGTAACAATATGTCAAAAATGAACTACCTTCCATAATGACAAGGATACCATTCGTTGGAGTTAAAAAATCTCAACAAAAAACTACCTTCCATAATGACAACTATAGCATCCATTGGAGTAACAAAATCTCAACAACAAACTACCTTCCATATTGACAAGGCTACAATCCATTGGAGTAACAAAATCTCAACAACAAACTACCTTTCATAATGACAAGGCTACCATCCATTGGAGTAACAAAATATCAAAAATAAATTACCTTCCATAATCACAAGGCTACCATCCATTGGGGTAACAAAATCCCAATAGCGAACTACCTTCCATAATGACAAGGCTACCATCCATTGGAGTAACAAAATCTCAACAACGAACTACCTTTCATAATGACAAGGCTACCATCCATTGGAGTAACAAAATATCAAAAATCAACTACCTTCCATAATAACAAGGCTACCATCCATTGGGGTAACAAAATCCCAATAGCGAACTACCTTCAATAATGACAAGGCTACCATCCATTGTAGTAACAAAATCTCAACAACGAACTACCTTCCATACTGACAAGGCTTCCATCCATTGGAGTAACAAAATATCAACAACGAACTACCTTCTATAATGACAAGGCTACCATCCATTGGAGTAACAAAATATCAACAACGAACTACCTTCCATAATGAAAAGGCTACCATCCATTGGAGTCACAAAATTTCAACACGAACTACCTTCCATAATGACAAGGCTACCATCCATTGGAGTAACAAAATCTCAACACGAACTTCCTTCCATAATGACAAGTCTACCATGCATTGGAGTAACAAAATCTAACCAATAAACTACCATCCATAATGAGAAGGCTATCATGCATTGGCGTAACAATATGTCAAAAATGAACTACCTTCCATAATGACAAGGATACCATTCATTGGAGTTAAAAAATCTCAACAAAAAACTACCTTCCATAATGAAAACTATAGCATCCATTGGAGTAACAAAATCTCAACAACAAACTACCTTCCATATTGACAAGGCTACAATCCATTGGAGTAACAAAATCTCAACAACAAACTACCTTTCATAATACAAGGCTACCATCCATTGGAGTAACAAAATATCAAAAATCAATTACCTTCCATAATCACAAGGCTACCATCCATTGGGGTAACAAAATCCCAATAGCGAACTACCTTCCATAATGACAAGGCTACCATCCATTGGAGTAACAAAATCTCAACAACGAACTACCTTCCATATTGACAAGGCTACCATCCATTGGAGTAACAAAATATCAACAACGAACTACCTTCTATAATGATAAGGCTACCATCCATTGGAGTAACAAAATATCAACAACGAACTACCTTCCATAATGAAAAGGCTACCATCCATTGGAGTCACAAAATTTCAACACGAACTACCTTCCATAATGACAAGGCTACCATACATTGGAGTAAAAAAATCTCAACAACGAACTACCTTTCATAATGACATGGCTACCATCAATTGGAGTAACGAAATATAAAAAAATCAACCCTTCCATAATAACAAGGCTACCATCCATTGGGGTAACAAAATCCCAATAGCGAACTACCTTCCATAATGACAAGGATACCATCCATTGGAATAACAAAATCTCAACAACAAACTAACTTCCATAATGACAAGGCTACCATCCATTGGAGTAACAAAATATCAACAACGAACTACCTTCTATAATGACAAGGCTACCATCCATTGGAGTAACAAAATATCAACAACGAACTACCTTCCATAATGAAAAGGCTACCATCCATTAGAGTAACAAAATCTCAACAACAAACTAACTTCCATAATAATAAGGCTACCATCCATTGGAGTAACAAAATATCAACAACGAACTACCTTCCATAATGACAAGGCTACCATTCATTGGAGTAACAAAATCTAACCAATGAACTACCTTACATAATGAGAAGGCTATCATCCTTTGGAGTAAAAAAATCTCAACAATGAACTACCTTCCGTAATGACAAGGCTACAATCCATGGGAGTAACAAAATCTCAACAACGAACTACCTTCCATAATGACAAGGGTACCATTCATTGGAGTCAAAAAATCTCAACAACGAACTACCTTCCATAATGACAACTCTACCATCCATTGGAGTAACAAAATCTCAACAACAAACTCCCTTGCATATTGACAAGGCTACAATCCATTGGAGTAACAAAATCTCAACAACAAACTACCTTCCATAATGACAAGCCTACCATCCAATGGACTAACAAAATCTCAACAACAAACTACCTTCCATAATGTCAAAGCTACCATACATTAGAGTAAAAAAATCTCAACAACAAACTACCTTTCATAATGACAAGGCTACCATCCATTGGAGTAACAAAATATCAAAAATGAACTACCTTCCATAATAACAAGGCTACTATCCATTGGGGTAAAAAAATATCAAAAATGAACTACCTTCCATAATAACAAGGCTACCATCCATTGGGGTAACAAAATCCCAATAGCGAACTACCTTCCATAATGACAAGGCTACCATCCATTGGAGTAACAAAATATGAACAATGAACTACCTTCCATAATGACAAGGCTACCATCCATTGGAGTAACAAAATATCAACAACGAACTACCTTCCATAATGAAAAGGCTACCATTCATTGGAGTAACAAAATTTCAACACGAACTACCTTCCATAATGAAAAGGATAACAAGCATTGAAGTAACAAAATCTAAAGAATGAACTACCTTCCATAATGAAAACGCTATCATCCTTTGGAGTAACAAAATCTCAAAAATGAACTACCTTCCATAATAACAAGGCTATCATCCATTGGAGAAACAAAATCTCAACAATTAACTACATTCCGTAATAACAAGGCTACAATCCGTGGGAGTAACAAAATCTCAACAACGAACTACCTTCCATAATGACAAGACTACCATCCATTGGAGTAACAATATCTCCAAAATGAACTACCTTCCATAATGACAAGGATACCATTCATTGGAGTTAAAAAATCTCAACAGAAAACTACCTTCCATAATGACAACTCTACCATCCATTGGAGTAACAAAATCTCAACAACAAACTACCTTGCATATTGACAAGGCTACAATCCATTGGAGTAACAAAATCTCAACAACAAACTACCTTCCATAATGACAAGGCTACCATCCATTGGAATAACAAAAATCTCGACAACAGACTACCTTCCATAATGACAAGGGTACCATTCATTGGAGTCAAAAAATCTCAACAACGAACTACCTTCCATAATGACAACTCTACCATCCATTGGAGTAACAAAATCTCAACAACAAACTACCTTGCATATTGACAAGGCTACAATCCATTGGAGTAACAAAATCTCAACAACAAACTACCTTCCATAATGACAAGCCTACCATCCAATGGACTAACAAAATCTCAAAAACAAACTACCTTCCATAATGACAAAGCTACCATACATTAGAGTAAAAAAATATCAACACGAACTAGCTTCCATAATGACAAGGCTACCATTCATTGGAGTAACAAAATCTCAACACGAACTACCTTCCATAATGACAAGGCTACCATCCATTGGAGTAACAAAATATCAAAAATTAACTACCTTCCATAATACCAAGGCTACCATCCATTGGGGTAACAAAATCCCAATAGCGAACTACCTTCCATAATGACAAGGCTACCATCCATTGGAGTAAGAAAATCTCAACAACGACCTACCTTCCATAATGACAAGGCTACCATCCATTGGAGTAACAAAATATCAACAACGAACTACCTTCTATAATGACAAGGCTACCATCCATTGGAGTAACAAAATATCCACAACGAACTACCTTCCATAATGAAAACGCTACCATCGATTGGAGTCACAAAATTTCAACATGAACTACCTTCCATAATGACAAGGCTACCATCCATTGGAGTAACAAAATCTCAACAACAAACTAACTTCCATAATGACAAGGCTACCATCCATTGGAGTAACAAAATCTCAACAACGAACTAAATTCCATAATGACAAGGCTACCATCCATTGGAGTAACAAAATATCAACAACGAACTACCTTCCATAATGACAAGGATACCATGCATTGGAGTAACAAAATCTAACCAATGAACTACCAAACATAATGAGAAGGCTATCATCCTTTGGAGTAAAAAAATATCAACAATGAACTACCTTCCGTAATGATAAGGCTACAATCCATGGGAGTAACAAAATCTCCACAATGAACTACCTTTCATAATGACAAGGCTACCATCCATTGGAGTAACAATATCTTAAAAATGAACTACCTTCCATAATGACAAGGGTACCATTCATTGGAGGTAAAAAATCTCAACAACGAACTACCTTCCATAATGACAACTCTACCATCCATTGGAGTAACAAAATCTCAACAACAAACTACCTTGCATATTGACAAGGCTACAATCCATTGGAGTAACAAAATCTCAACAACAAACTACCTTCCATAATGACAAGCCTACCATCCAATGGACTAACAAAATATTAACAACGAACTACCTTCCATAATGACAACGCTACCATACATTAGAGTAAAAAAATATCAACAACAAACTACCTTTCATAATGACAAGGCTACCATCCATTGGAGTAACAAAATATCAAAAATGAACTACCTTCTATAATAACAAGGCTACTATCCATTGGGGTAAAAAAATATAAAAAATGAACTACCTTCCATAATAACAAGGCTACCATCCATTGGGGTAACAAAATCCCAATAGCGAACTACCTTCCATAATGACAAGGCTACCATGCATTGGAGTAACTAAATCTGAACAACGAACTACCTTCCATAATGACAAGGCTACCATCCATTGGAGTAACAAAATATCAACAACGAACTACCTTCCATAATGAAAAGGCTACCATTCATTGGAGTAACAAAATTTCAACACGAACTACCTTCCATAATGACAAGGCTACCATGCATTGGAGTAACAAAATCTAAAGAACGAACTACCTTCCATAATGAGAAGGCTATCATCCTTTGGAGTAACAAAATCTCAAAAATGAACTACCTTCCATAATGACAAGGCTATCATCCATTGGAGAAACAATATCTCAACAATGAACTACCTTCCATAATAACAAGGCTACAATCCACGGGATTAACAAAATCTCAACAACAAACTACCTTCCATAATGACAAGACTACCATCCATTGGATTAACAATATCTCAAAAATGAACTACCTTCCATAATGACTAGGTTACCATTCATTGGAGTTAAAAAATCTCAACAACGAACTACTTTCCATAATGACAACTCTACCATCAATTGGAGTAACAAAATCTCAACAACAAACTACCTTCCATATTGAAAAGGCTACAATCCATTGGAGTAACAAAATCTCAACAAAAAACTACCTTTCATAATGACAAGGCTACCATCCACTAGAATAACAAAATATAAAAAATCAACTACCTTCCAAAATAACAAGGCTACCATCCATTGGGGTAACAAAATCCCAATAGCGAACTACCTTCCATAATGACAAGGCTACCATCCAGTGGAGTAACAAATTCTCAACAACAAACTACCTTTCATAATGACAAGGCTACCATCCATTGGAGTAACAAAATATCAAAAATGAACTACCTTCCATAATAACAAGGCTACTATCCATTGGGGTAACAAAATTTAAAAAATGAACTACCTTCCATAATAACAAGGCTACCATCCATTGGGGTAACAAAATCCCAATAGCGATCTACCTTCCATAATGACAAGGCTACCATCCATTGGAGTAACAAAATCTCAACAACGAACTACTTTCCATAATGACAAGCCTACCATCCATTGGAGTAACAAAATATAAACAACGAACTACCTTCCATAATGAAAAGGCTACCATCCATTGGAGTAAAAAAATTTCAACATGAACTACCTTCCATAATGACAAGGCTACCAAGCATTGGAGTAACAAAATCTAAAGAATGAACTACCTTCCATAATGAGAAGGCTATCATCCTTTGGAGTAACAAAATCTCAAAAATGAACTACCTTCCATAATGACAAGGCTATCATCCATTGGAGAAACAAAATCTCAACAATGAACTACCTTCCGTAATAACAAGGCTACAATCCATGGGAGTAACAAAATCTCAACAACGAACTACCTTCCATAATGACAAGACTACCATCCATTGGAGTAACAATATCTCAAAAATGAACTACCTTCCATAATGACAAGGATACCATTCATTGGAGTTAAAAAATCTTAACAACTAACTACCTTCCATAATGACAACTCTACCATCCATTGGAGTAACAAAATCTCAACAACAAACTACCTTCCATATTGACAAGGCTATAATCCATTAGAGATAAAAAATCTCAACAATAAACTACCTTTCATAATGACAAGGCTTCCATCCATTGGAGTAACAAAATATCAAAAATTAACTACCTTCCATAATAACAAGGCTACCATCCATTGGGGTAACAAAATCCCAATAGCGAACTACCTTCCATAATGACAAGGCTACCATCTATTGCAGTAACAAAATCTCAACAATAAACTACCTTCCATAATGACAAGGATACAATCCATTGGAGTAAAAAAATCTCAACGAGGAACTACCTTCCATAATGACAAGGCTACCATCCATTGGAGTAACAAAATATCTACAACAAACTACCTTCCATATTGACAGGGCTACCATCCATTGGAGTAACAAAATATCAACAACGAACTACCTTCCATAATGAAAAGGCTACCATCCATTGGAGTAACAAAATTTCAACACGAACTACCTTCCATAATGAAAAGGCTACCATACATTGGAGTAAAAAAATATCAACAACGAACTACCTTTTATAATGACAAGGCTACCATCCATTGGAGTAACAAAATATCAACAACGAACTAACTTCCATAATGAAAAGGCTACCATCCATTGGAGTCACAAAATTTCAACACGAACTACCTTCCATAATGACAATGCTACCATCCATTGGAGTAACAAAATCTCAACAACGAACTACCTTCCATAATGACAAGGCTACCATCCATTGGAGTAACAAAATATCAACAACGAACTACTTTCCATAATGAAAAGGCTACCATCCATTGGATTAACAAAATTTCAACACGAACTACCTTCCTTAATGACAAGGCTACCATCCATTGGAGTAACAAAATATCAACAACGAACTACCTTCCATAATGAAAAGGCTACCATCCATTGGAGTAACAAAATTTCAACACGAACTACCTTCCATAATGACAAGGCTACCATGCATTGGAGTAACAAAATCTAACCAATGAACTACCTACCATAATGAGAAGGCTATCATCCTTTGGAGTAACAAAATCTCACTAATGAACTACCTTCCGTAATGAAAAGGCTACAATCCATGGGAGTAACAAAACTCAACAACGAACTACCTTCCATAATGACAAGGCTACCATCCATTGGAGTAACAATATCTCAAAAATGAACTACCTTCCATAATGACAAGGATACCATTCATTGGAGTTAAAAAATCTCAACAACGAACTACCTTCCATAATGACAACTCTACCATCCATTGGTGTAACAAAATCTCAACAACAAACTACCTTCCATATTGACAAGGCTACAATCTATTGGAGTAACAAAATCTCAACAATAAAATACCTTCCATAATGACAAGCCTACCATCCAATGGACTAACAAAATCTGAACAACGAACTACCTTCCATAATGACAAAGCTACCATACATTAGAGTAAAAAAATCTCAACAACAAACTACCTTTCATAATGACAATGCTACCATGCATTGGAGTAACAAAATATCAAAATTGAACATACTTCCATAATAACAAGGCTACTATCCATTGGGTTAACAAAATATCAAAAATGAACTTCCTTCCATAATAATAAGGCTACCATCCATTGGGGTAACAAAATCCCAATAGCGAACTACCTTCCATAATGACAAGGCTACCATCCATTGGAGTAACAAAATCTCAACAACGAACTACTTTCACTAATGACAAGCCTACCATCCATTGGAGTAACAAAATATAAACAACGAACTACCTTCCATAATGAAAAGGCTACCATCCATTGGAGTAACAAAATTTCAACATGAACTACCTTCCATAATGACAAGGCTACCAAGCATTGGAGTAACAAAATCTAAAGAATGAACTACCTTCCATAATGAGAAGGCTATCATCCTTTGGAGTAACAAAATCTCAAAAATGAACTACCTTCCATAATGACAAGGCTATCATCCATTGGAGAAACAAAATCTCAACAATGAACTACCTTCCGTAATAACAAGGCTACAATCCATGGGAGTAACAAAATCTCAACAATGAACTACCTTCCATAATGAGAAGACTACCATCCATTGGAGTAACAATATCTCAAAAATGAACTACCTTCCATAATGAAAAGGATACCATTCATTGGAGTTAAAAAATCTCAACAGCGAACTACCTTACATAATGACAACTCTACCATCCATTGGAGTAACAAAATCTCAACAACAAACTAACTTCTATATTGACAAGGCTACAATCCATTGGAGTAACAAAATCTCAACAACAAACTACCTTCCATAATGACAAGCCTACCATCCAATGGACTAAAAAAATCTCAACAACAAAATACCTTCCATAATGACAAAGCTACCATACATTAGAGTAAAAAAATCTCAACAACAAACTACCTTTCATAATGACAATGCTACCATCCATTGGAGTAACAAAATATCAAAATTAAACATACTTCCATAATAACAAGGCTACTATCCATTGGGTTAACAAAATATCAAAAATGAACTACCTTCCATAATAACAAGGATACCATCCATTGGGGTAACAAAATCCCAATAGCGAACTACCTTCCATAATGACAAGGCTACCATCCATTGGAGTAACAAAATCTCAACAACGAACTACTTTCCATAATGACAAGCCTACCATCCATTGGAGTAACAAAATATAAACAACGAACTACCTTCCATAATGAAAAGGCTACCATCCATTGGAGTAACATAATTTCAACATGAACTACCTTCCATAATGACAAGGCTACCAAGCATTGGAGTAACAAAATCTAAAGAATGAACTACCTTCCATAATGAGAAGGCTATCATCCTTTGGAGTAACAAAATCTCAAAAATGAACTACCTTCCATAATGACAAGGCTATCATCCATTGGAGAAACAAAATCTCAACAATGAACTACCTTCCGTAATAACAAGGCTACAATCCATGGGAGTAACAAAATCTCAACAATGAACTACCTTCCATAATGACAAGGATACCATTCATTGGAGTTAAAAAATCTCAACAGCGAACTACCTTACATAATGACAACTCTACCATCCATTGGAGTAACAAAATCTCAACAACAAACTAACTTCTATATTGACAAGGCTACAATCCATTGGAGTAACAAAATCTCAACAACAAACTACCTTCCATAATGACAAGCCTACCATCCAATGGACTAAAAAAATCTCAACAACAAAATACCTTCCATAATGGCAAAGCTACCATACATTGGAGTAAAAAAATCTCAACAACAAACTACCTTTCATAATGACAAGGCTACCATCCATTGGAGTAACAAAATATCAAAAATGAACTACCTTCCATAATAACAAGGCTACTATCCATTGGGGTAACACAATATCAAAAATGAACTACCTTCCTTAATAACAAGGCTACCATCCATTGGGGTAACAAAATCCCAATAGCGATCTACCTTCCATAATGACAAGGCTACCATCAATTGGAGTAACAAAATCTCAACAACAAACTTCCTTCCATAATGACAAGTCTACCATCCATTGGAGTAACAAAATATCAACAACGAACTACCTTCCATAATGAAAAGGCTACCATCCATTGGAGTAACAAAATTTCAACACGAACTACCTTCCGTAATGACAAGGCTACCATGCATTGGAGTGACAAAATCTAAAGAGTGAACTACCTTCCATAATGAGAAGGCTATCATCCTTTGGAGTAACAAAATCTCAAAAATGAACTACCTTCCATAATGACAAGGCTATCATCCATTGGAGAAACAATATCTCAACAATGAACTACCTTCCGTAATAACAAGGCTACAATCCACAGGATTAACAAAATCTCAACAACGAACTACCTTCCATAATGACAAGACTACCATCCATTGGAGTAACAATATCTCAAAAATGAACTACCTTCCATAATGACAAGGATACCATTCATTGGAGTTAAAAAATCTCAACAACGAACTACTTTCCACAATGACAACTCTACCATCCATTGGAGTAACAAAATCTCAACAACGAACTACCTTCCATAATGACAAGGATACCATCCATTGGAGTAACAAAATATCAACAATGAACTACCTTCCATAATGAAAAGGATACCATCCATTGGAGTAACAAAATTTCAACACGAACTACCTTCCATAATGACAAGGCTACCAAGCATTGGAATACAAAATCTAAAGAATGAACTACCTTCCATAATGAGAAGGCTATCATCCTTTGGAGTAACAAAATCTCAAAAATGAACTACCTTCCATAATGACAAGGCTATCTTCCACTGGAGAAACAAAATCTCAACAATGAACTACCTTCCATAATGACAAGGCTACAATCCATGGGAGTAACAAAATCTCAACAATGAACTACCTTCCATAATGACAAGACTACCATCCATTGGAGTAACAATATCTCAAAAATGAACTACCTTCCATAATGACAAGGATACCATTCATTGGAGTTAAAAAATCTCAACAGCGAACTACCTTACATAATGACAACTCTACCATCCATTGGAGTAACAAAATCTCAACAACAAACTAACTTCTATATTGACAAGGCTACAATCCATTGGAGTAACAAAATCTCAACAACAAACTACCTTCCATAATGACAAGCCTACCATCCAATGGACTAAAAAAATCTCAACAACAAAATACCTTCCATAATGACAAAGCTACCATACATTGGAGTAAAAAAATCTCAACAACAAACTACCTTTCATAATGACAAGGCTACCATCCATTGGAGTAACAAAATATCAAAAATGAACTACCTTCCATAATAACAAGGCTACTATCCATTGGGGTAACAAAATATCAAAAATGAACTACCTTCCTTAATAACAAGGCTACCATCCATTGGGGTAACAAAATCCCAATAGCGATCTACCTTCCATAATGACAAGGCTACCATCAATTGGAGTAACAAAATCTCAACAACGAACTTCCTTCCATAATGACAAGTCTACCATCCATTGGAGTAACAAAATATCAACAACGAACTACCTTCCATAATGAAAAGGCTACCATCCATTGGAGTAACAAAATTTCAACATGAACTACCTTCCATAATGACAAGGCTACCATGCATTGGAGTGACAAAATCTAAAGAGTGAACTACCTTCCATAATGAGAAGGCTATCATCCTTTGGAGTAACAAAATCTCAAAAATGAACTACCTTTCATAATGACAAGGCTATCATCCATTGGAGAAACAATATCTCAACAATGAACTACCTTCCGTAATAACAAGGCTACAATCAACAGGATTAACAAAATCTCAACAACGAACTACCTTCCATAATGACAAGACTACCATCCATTGGAATAACAATATCTCAAAAAT
This sequence comes from Vicia faba, assembly GCA_948472305.1. Taxonomy (NCBI): domain Eukaryota; kingdom Viridiplantae; phylum Streptophyta; class Magnoliopsida; order Fabales; family Fabaceae; genus Vicia; species Vicia faba. The sequence goes on from OX451741.1 coordinate 654,843,774, forward strand.
GAACTACCTTCCATAATGACAAGGATACCATTCATTGGAGTTAAAAAATCTCAACAACGAACTACTTTCCACAATGACAACTCTACCATCCATTGGAGTAACAAAATCTCAACAACGAACTACCTTCCATAATGACAAGGATACCATCCATTGGAGTAACAAAATATCAACAATGAACTACCTTCCATAATGAAAAGGATACCATCCATTGGAGTAACAAAATTTCAACACGAACTACCTTCCATAATGACAAGGCTACCATGCATTGGAGTAACAAAATCTAAAGAACGAACTACCTTCCATAATGAGAAGGCTATCATCCTTTGGAGTAACAAAATCTCAAAAATGAACTACCTTCCATAATGACAAGGCTATCATCCATTGGAGAAACAATATCTCAACAATGAACTACCTTCCATAATAACAAGGCTACAATCCACGGGATTAACAAAATCTCAACAACGAACTACCTTCCATAATGACAAGACTACCATCCATTGGAGTAACAATATCTCAAAATTGAACTACCTTCCATAATGACTAGGTTACCATTCATTGGAGTTAAAAAATCTCAACAACGAACTACTTTCCATAATGACAACTCTACCATCAATTGGAGTAACAAAATCTCAACAACAAACTACCTTCCATATTGAAAAGGCTACAATCCATTGGAGTAACAAAATCTCAACAACAAACTACCTTTCATAATGACAAGGCTACCATCCACTAGAATAACAAAATATCAAAAATCAACTACCTTCCATATAACAAGGCTACCATCCATTGGGGTAACAAAATCCCAATAGCGAACTACCTTCCATAATGACAAGGCTACCATCCATTGGAGTAACAAAATCTCAACAACAAACTACCTTTCATAATGACAAGGCTACCATCAATTGGAGTAACAAAATATCAAAAATGAACTACCTTCCATAATAACAAGGCTACTATCCATTGGGGTAACAAAATCTCAACAACGAACTACTTTCCATAATCACAAGCCTACCATCCATTGGAGTAACAAAATCCCAATAGCGATCTACCTTCCATAATGACAAGGCTACCATCCATTGGAGTAACAAAATCTCAACAACGAACTACTTTCCATAATGACAAGCCTACCATCCATTGGAGTAACAAAATATAAACAACGAACTACCGTCCATAATGAAAAGGCTACCATCCATTGGAGTAACAAAATTTCAACATGAACTACCTTCCATAATGACAAGGCTACCAAGCATTGGAGTAACAAAATCTAAAGAATGAACTACCTTCCATAATGAGAAGGCTATCATCCTTTGGAGTAACAAAATCTCAAAAATGAACTACCTTCCATAATGACAAGGCTATCATCCATTGGAGAAACAAAACCTCAACAATGAACTACCTTCCGTAATAACAAGGCTACAATCCATGGGAGTAACAAAATCTCAACAACGAACTACCTTCCATAATGACAAGACTACCATCCATTGGAGTAACAATATCTCAAAAACGAACTACCTTCCATAATGACAAGGATACCATTCATTGGAGTTAAAAAATCTTAACAACTAACTACCTTCCATAATGATAACTCTACCATCCATTGGAGTAACAAAATCTCAACAACAAACTACCTTCCATATTGACAAGGCTATAATCCATTAGAGATAAAAAATCTCAACAATAAACTACCTTTCATAATGACAAGGCTACCATCCATTGGAGTAACAAAATATCAAAAATCAACTACTTTCCATAATAACAAGGCTACCATCCATTGGGGTAACAAAGTCCCAATAGCGAACTACCTTCCATAATGACAAGGCTACCATCTATTGGAGTAACAAAATCTCAACAACAAACTACCTTCCATAATGACAAGGATACCATCCATTGGAGTAAAAAAATCTCAACGAGGAACTACCTTCCATAATGACAAGGCTACCATCCATTGGAGTAACAAAATATCAACAACAAACTACCTTCCATATTGACAAGGCAACCATCCATTGGAGTAACAAAATATCAACAACGAACTACCTTCCATAATGAAAAGGCTACCATCCATTGGAGTAACAAAATTTCAACACGAACTACCTTCCATAATGACAAGGCTACCATACATTGGAGTAAAAAAATATCAACAACAAACTACCTTTCATAATGACAAGGATACCATCCATTGGAGTAACAAAATATCAACAACGAACTAACTTCCATAATGAAAAGGCTACCATCCATTGGAGTCACAAAATTTCAACACGAACTACCTTCCATAATGACAAGGCTACCATCAATTGGAGTAACAAAATATCAACAACGAACTACTTTCCATAATGAAAAGGCTACCATCCATTGGATTAACAAAATTTCAACACGAACTACCTTCCTTAATGACAAGGCTACCATCCATTGGAGTAACAAAATATCAACAACGAACTACCTTCCATAATGAAAAGGCTACCATCCATTGGAGTAACAAAATTTCAACACGAACTACCTTCCATAATGACAAGGCTACCATGCATTGGAGTAACAAAATCTAACCAATGAACTACCTACCATAATGAGAAGGCTATCATCCTTTGGAGTAACAAAATCTCACTAATGAACTACATTCCATAATGAAAAGGCTACAATCCATGGGAGTAACAAAACTCAACAACGAACTACCTTCCATAATGACAAGGCTACCATCCATTGGAGTAACAATATCTCAAAAATGAACTACCTTCCATAATGACAAGGATACCATTCATTGGAGTTAAAAAATCTCAACAACGAACTACCTTCCATAATGACAACTCTACCATCCATTGGAGTAACAAAATCTCAACAATAAAATACCTTCCATAATGACAAGCCTACCATCCAATGGACTAACAAAATCTCAACAACGAACTACCTTCCATAATGACAAAGCTTCCATACATTAGAGTAAAAAAATCTCAACAACAAACTACCTTTCATAATGACAATGCTACCATCCATTGGAGTAACAAAATATCAAAATTGAACATACTTCCATAATAACAAGGCTACTATCCATTGGGTTAACAAAATATCAAAAATGAACTACCTTCCATAATAACAAGGCTACCATCCATTGGGGTAACAAAATCCCAATAGCGAACTACCTTCCGTAATGACAAGGCTACCATCCATTGGAGTAACAAAATCTCAACAACGAACTACTTTCCATAATGACAAGCCTACCATCCATTGGAGTAACAAAATATAAACAACGAACTACCTTCCATAATGAAAAGGCTACCATCCATTGGAGTAACAAAATTTCAACATGAACTACCTTCCATAATGACAAGGCTACCAAGCATTGGAGTAACAAAATCTAAAGAATGAACTACCTTCCATAATGAGAAGGCTATCATCCTTTGGAGTAACAAAATCTCAAAAATGAACTACCTTCCATAATGACAAGGCTATCATCCATTGGAGAAACAAAATCTCAACAATGAACTACCTTCCGTAATAACAAGGCTACAATCCATGGGAGTAACAAAATCTCAACAACGAACTACCTTCCATAATGACAAGACTACCATCCATTGGAGTAACAATATCTCAAAAACGAACTACCTTCCATAATGACAAGGATACCATTCATTGGAGTTAAAAAATCTTAACAACTAACTACCTTCCATAATGACAACTCTACCATCCATTGGAGTAACAAAATCTCAACAACAAACTAACTTCTATATTGACAAGGCTACAATCCATTAGAGTAACAAAAACTCAACAACAAACTACCTTCCATAATGACAAGCCTACCATCCAATGGACTAAAAAAATCTCAACAACAAAATACCTTCCATAATGACAAAGCTACCATACATTAGAGTAAAAAAATCTCAACAACAAACTACCTTTCATAATGACAAGGCTACCATCCATTGGAGTAACAAAATATCAAAAATGAACTACCTTCCATAATAACAAGGCTACTATCCATTGGGGTAACAAAATATCAAAAATGAACTACCTTCCATAATAACAAGGCTACCATCCATTTGGGTAACAAAATCCCAATAGCGACCTACCTTCTATAATGACAAGGCTACCATCCATTGGAGTAACAAAATCTCAACAACAAACTACCTTCCATAATGACAAGGTTACCATCCATTGGAGTAACAAAATATCAACAACGAACTACCTTCCATAATGAAAAGACTACCATCCATTTGAGTAACAAAATTTCAACATGAACTACCTTCCATAATGACAAGGCTACCATGCATTGGAGTGACAAAATGTAAAGAATGAACTACCTTCCATAATGAGAAGGCTATCATCCTTTGGAGTAAAAAAATCTCAAAAATAAACTACCTTCCATAATGACAAGGCTATCATCCATTGGAGAAACAAAATCTCAACAATGAACTACCTTCCGTAATAACAAGGCTACAATCCACGGGATTAACAAAATCTCAACAACGAACTACCTTCCATAATGACAAGACTACCATCCATTGGAGTAACAATATCTGCAAAATGAACTACCTTCCATAATGACAAGGATACCATTCATTGGAGTTAAAAAATATCAACAACGAACTACTTCCCATAATGACAACTCTACCATCCATTAGAGTAACAAAATCTCAGCAACAAACTACCTTCCATATTGTCAAGGCTACAATCCATGGGAGTAACAAAACTCAACAACGAACTACCTTCCATAATGACAAGGCTACCATCCATTGGAGTAACAATATCTCAAAAATGAACTACCTTCCATAATGACAAGGATACCATTCATTGGAGTTAAAAAATCTCAACAACGAACTACCTTCCATAATGACAACTCTACCATCCATTGGAGTAACAAAATCTCAACAACAAACTACCTTCCATATTGACAAGGCTAAAATCTATTGGAGTAACAAAATCTCAACAATAAAATACCTTCCATAATGACAAGCCTACCATCCAATGGACTAACAAAATCTCAACAACGAACTACCTTCCATAATGACAAAGCTACCATACATTAGAGTAAAAAAATCTCAACAACAAACTACCTTTCATAATGACAATGCTACCATCCATTGGAGTAACAAAATATCAAAATTGAACATACTTCCATAATAACAAGGCTACTATCGATTGGGTTAACAAAATATCAAAAATGAACTACCTTCCATAATAACAAGGCTACCATCCATTGGGGTAACAAAATCCCAATAGCGAACTACCTTCCGTAATGACAAGGCTACCATCCATTGGAGTAACAAAATCTCAACAACGAACTACTTTCCATAATGACAAGCCTACCATCCATTGGAGTAACAAAATATAAACAACGAACTACCTTCCATAATGAAAAGGCTACCATCCATTGGAGTAACAAAATTTCAACAAGAACTACCTTCCATAATAACAAGGCTACCAAGAATTGGAGTAACAAAATCTAAAGAATGAACTACCTTCCATAATGAGAAGGCTATCATCCTTTGGAGTAACAAAATCTCAAAAATGAACTACCTTCCATAATGACAAGGCTATCATCCATTGGAGAAACAAAATCTCAACAATGAACTACCTTCTGTAATAACAAGGCTACAATCCATGGGAGTAACAAAATCTCAACAATGAACTACCTTTCATAATGACAAGACTACCATCCATTGGAGTAACAATATCTCAAAAATGAACTACCTTCCATAATGACAAGGATACCATTCATTGGAGTTAAAAAATCTCAACAACGAACTACCTTACATAATGACAACTCTACCATCCATTGGAGTAACAAAATCTCAACAACAAACTAACTTCTATATTGACAAGGCTACAATCCATTGGAGTAACAAAATCTCAACAACAAACTACCTTCCATAATGACAAGCCTACCATCCAATGGACTAAAAAAATCTCAACAACAAAATACCTTCCATAATGACAAAGGTACCATACATTAGAGTAAAAAAATCTCAACAACAAACTACCTTTCATAATGACAAGGTTACCATCCATCGGAGTAACAAAATATCAAAAATGAACTACCTTCCATAATAACAAGGATACTATCCATTGGGGTAACAAAATATCAAAAATGAACTACCTTCCATAATAACAAGGCTACCATCCATTTGGGTAACAAAATCCCAATAGCGACCTACCTTCCATAATGACAAGGCTACCATCCATTGGAGTAACAAAATCTCAACAACAAACTACCTTCCATAATGACAAGGTTACCATCCATTGGAGTAACAAAATATCAACAACGAACTACCTTCCATAATGAAAAGACTACCATCCATTTGAGTAACAAAATTTCAACATGAACTACCTTCCATAATGACAAGGCTACCATGCATTGGAGTGACAAAATCTAAAGAATGAACTACCTTCCATAATGAGAAGGCTATCATCCTTTGGAGTAAAAAAATCTCAAAAATAAACTACCTTCCATAATGACAAGGCAATCATCCATTGGAGAAACAAAATCTCAACAATGAACTACCTTCCGTAATAACAAGGCTACAATCCACGGGATTAACAAAATCTCAACAACGAACTACCTTCCATAATGACAAGACTACCATCCATTGGAGTAACAATATCTGCAAAATGAACTACCTTCCATAATGACAAGGATACCATTCATTGGAGTTAAAAAATATCAACAACGAACTACTTCCCATAATGACAACTCTACCATCCATTAGAGTAACAAAATCTCAGCAACAAACTACCTTCCATATTGTCAAGGCTACAATCCATGGGAGTAACAAAACTCAACAACGAACTACCTTCCATAATGACAAGGCTACCATCCATTGGAGTAACAATATCTCAAAAATGAACTACCTTCCATAATGACAAGGATACCATTCATTGGAGTTAAAAAATCTCAACAACGAACTACCTTCCATAATGACAACTCTACCATCCATTGGAGTAACAAAATCTCAACAACAAACTACCTTCCATATTGACAAGGCTAAAATCTATTGGAGTAACAAAATCTCAACAATAAAATACCTTCCATAATGACAAGCCTACCATCCAATGGACTAACAAAATCTCAACAACGAACTACCTTCCATAATGACAAAGCTACCATACATTAGAGTAAAAAAATCTCAACAACAAACTACCTTTCATAATGACAATGCTACCATCCATTGGAGTAACAAAATATCAAAATTGAACATACTTCCATAATAACAAGGCTACTATCGATTGGGTTAACAAAATATCAAAAATGAACTACCTTCCATAATAACAAGGCTACCATCCATTGGGGTAACAAAATCCCAATAGCGAACTACCTTCCGTAATGACAAGGCTACCATCCATTGGAGTAACAAAATCTCAACAACGAACTACTTTCCATAATGACAAGCCTACCATCCATTGGAGTAACAAAATATAAACAACGAACTACCTTCCATAATGAAAAGGCTACCATCCATTGGAGTAACAAAATTTCAACAAGAACTACCTTCCATAATAACAAGGCTACCAAGAATTGGAGTAACAAAATCTAAAGAATGAACTACCTTCCATAATGAGAAGGCTATCATCCTTTGGAGTAACAAAATCTCAAAAATGAACTACCTTCCATAATGACAAGGCTATCATCCATTGGAGAAACAAAATCTCAACAATGAACTACCTTCTGTAATAACAAGGCTACAATCCATGGGAGTAACAAAATCTCAACAATGAACTACCTTTCATAATGACAAGACTACCATCCATTGGAGTAACAATATCTCAAAAATGAACTACCTTCCATAATGACAAGGATACCATTCATTGGAGTTAAAAAATCTCAACAACGAACTACCTTACATAATGACAACTCTACCATCCATTGGAGTAACAAAATCTCAACAACAAACTAACTTCTATATTGACAAGGCTACAATCCATTGGAGTAACAAAATCTCAACAACAAACTACCTTCCATAATGACAAGCCTACCATCCAATGGACTAAAAAAATCTCAACAACAAAATACCTTCCATAATGACAAAGGTACCATACATTAGAGTAAAAAAATCTCAACAACAAACTACCTTTCATAATGACAAGGTTACCATCCATCGGAGTAACAAAATATCAAAAATGAACTACCTTCCATAATAACAAGGATACTATCCATTGGGGTAACAAAATATCAAAAATGAACTACCTTCCATAATAACAAGGCTACCATCCATTTGGGTAACAAAATCCCAATAGCGACCTACCTTCCATAATGACAAGGCTACCATCCATTGGAGTAACAAAATCTCAACAACAAACTACCTTCCATAATGACAAGGTTACCATCCATTGGAGTAACAAAATATCAACAACGAACTACCTTCCATAATGAAAAGACTACCATCCATTTGAGTAACAAAATTTCAACATGAACTACCTTCCATAATGACAAGGCTACCATGCATTGGAGTGACAAAATCTAAAGAATGAACTACCTTCCATAATGAGAAGGCTATCATCCTTTGGAGTAAAAAAATCTCAAAAATAAACTACCTTCCATAATGACAAGGCAATCATCCATTGGAGAAACAAAATCTCAACAATGAACTACCTTCCGTAATAACAAGGCTACAATCCACGGGATTAACAAAATCTCAACAACGAACTACCTTCCATAATGACAAGACTACCATCCATTGGAGTAACAATATCTCCAAAATGAACTACCTTCCATAATGACAAGGATAGCATTCATTGGAGTTAAAAAATATCAACAACGAACTACTTTCCATAATGACAACTCTACCATCCATTAGAGTAACAAAATCTCAACAACAAACTACCTTCCATATTGTCAAGGCTACAATCCATTGGAGTAACAAAATCTCAACCACAAACAACATTTCATAATGACAAGGCTACCATCCATTGGAGTAACAAAATATCAAAAATCAACTACCTTCCATAATAACAAGGCTACCATCCATTGGGGTAACAAAATCCCAATAGCGAACTACCTTTCATAATGAAAAGGCTACCATCCATTGGAGTAACAAAATCTCAACAAAGAACTACCTTCCATAATGACAAGGCTACCATCCATTGGAGTAACAAAATATCAACAATGAACTACCTTCTATAATGACAAGGCTACCATCCATTGGAGTAACAAAATATCAACACCGAACTACCTTCCATCATGAAAAGGCTACCAACCATTGGAGTCACAAAATTTCAACACGACCTACCTTCCATAATGACAAGGCTACCATCCATTGGAGTAACAAAATCTCAACAACAAACTACCTTCCATAATGACAAGGTTACCATCCATTGGAGTAACAAAATATCAACAACGAACTACCTTCCATAATGAAAAGACTACCATCCATTTGAGTAACAAAATTTCAACATGAACTACCTTCCATAATGACAAGGCTACCATGCATTGGAGTGACAAAATGTAAAGAATGAACTACCTTCCATAATGAGAAGGCTATCATCCTTTGGAGTAAAAAAATCTCAAAAATAAACTACCTTCCATAATGACAAGGCTATCATCCATTGGAGAAACAAAATCTCAACAATGAACTACCTTCCGTAATAACAAGGCTACAATCCACGGGATTAACAAAATCTCAACAACGAACTACCTTCCATAATGACAAGACTACCATCCATTGGAGTAACAATATCTCCAAAATGAACTACCTTCCACAATGACAAGGATACCATTCATTGGAGTTAAAAAATATCAACAACGAACTACTTCCCATAATGACAACTCTACCATCCATTAGAGTAACAAAATCTCAGCAACAAACTACCTTCCATATTGTCAAGGCTACAATCCATGGGAGTAACAAAACTCAACAACGAACTACCTTCCATAATGACAAGGCTACCATCCATTGGAGTAACAATATCTCAAAAATGAACTACCTTCCATAATGACAAGGATACCATTCATTGGAGTTAAAAAATCTCAACAACGAACTACCTTCCATAATGACAACTCTACCATCCATTGGAGTAACAAAATCTCAACAACAAACTACCTTCCATATTGACAAGGCTAAAATCTATTGGAGTAACAAAATCTCAACAATAAAATACCTTCCATAATGACAAGCCTACCATCCAATGGACTAACAAAATCTCAACAACAAACTACCTTCCATAATGACAAAGCTACCATACATTAGAGTAAAAAAATCTCAACAACAAACTACCTTTCATAATGACAATGCTACCATCCATTGGAGTAACAAAATATCAAAATTGAACATACTTCCATAATAACAAGGCTACTATCGATTGGGTTAACAAAATATCAAAAATGAACTACCTTCCATAATAACAAGGCTACCATCCATTGGGGTAACAAAATCCCAATAGCGAACTACCTTCCGTAATGACAAGGCTACCATCCATTGGAGTAACAAAATCTCAACAACGAACTACTTTCCATAATGACAAGCCTACCATCCATTGGAGTAACAAAATATAAACAACGAACTACCTTCCATAATGAAAATGCTACCATCCATTGGAGTAACAAAATTTCAACAAGAACTACCTTCCATAATAACAAGGCTACCAAGCATTGGAGTAACAAAATCTAAAGAATGAACTACCTTCCATAATGAGAAGGCTATCATCCTTTGGAGTAACAAAATCTCAAAAATGAACTACCTTCCATAATGACAAGGCTATCATCCATTGGAGAAACAAAATCTCAACAATGAACTACCTTCCGTAATAACAAGGCTACAATCCATGGGAGTAACAAAATCTCAACAATGAACTACCTTCCATAATGACAAGACTACCATCCATTGGAGTAACAATATCTCAAAAATGAACTACCTTCCATAATGACAAGGATACCATTCATTGGAGTTAAAAAATCTCAACAACGAACTACCTTACATAATGACAACTCTACCATCCATTGGAGTAACAAAATCTCAACAACAAACTAACTTCTATATTGACAAGGCTACAATCCATTGGAGTAACAAAATCTCAACAACAAACTACCTTCCATAATGACAAGCCTACCATCCAATGGACTAAAAAAATCTCAACAACAAAATACCTTCCATAATGACAAAGCTACCATACATTAGAGTAAAAAAATCTCAACAACAAACTACCTTTCATAATGACAAGGTTACCATCCATCGGAGTAACAAAATATCAAAAATGAACTACCTTCCATAATAACAAGGATACTATCCATTGGGGTAACAAAATATCAAAAATGAACTACCTTCCATAATAACAAGGCTACCATCCATTTGGGTAACAAAATCCCAATAGCGACCTACCTTCCATAATGACAAGGCTACCATCCATTGGAGTAACAAAATCTCAACAACAAACTACCTTCCATAATGACAAGGTTACCATCCATTGGAGTAACAAAATATCAACAACGAACTACCTTCCATAATGAAAAGACTACCATCCATTTGAGTAACAAAATTTCAACATGAACTACCTTCCATAATGACAAGGCTACCATGCATTGGAGTGACAAAATCTAAAGAATGAACTACCTTCCATAATGAGAAGGCTATCATCCTTTGGAGTAAAAAAATCTCAAAAATAAACTACCTTCCATAATGACAAGGCAATCATCCATTGGAGAAACAAAATCTCAACAATGAACTACCTTCCGTAATAACAAGGCTACAATCCACGGGATTAACAAAATCTCAACAACGAACTACCTTCCATAATGACAAGACTACCATCCATTGGAGTAACAATATCTCCAAAATGAACTACCTTCCATAATGACAAGGATAGCATTCATTGGAGTTAAAAAATATCAACAACGAACTACTTTCCATAATGACAACTCTACCATCCATTAGAGTAACAAAATCTCAACAACAAACTACCTTCCATATTGTCAAGGCTACAATCCATTGGAGTAACAAAATCTCAACCACCAACAACATTTCATAATGACAAGGCTACCATCCATTGGAGTAACAAAATATCAAAAATCAACTACCTTCCATAATAACAAGGCTACCATCCATTGGGGTAACAAAATCCCAATAGTGAACTACCTTTCATAATGACAAGGCTACCATCCATTGGAGTAACAAAATCTCAACAAAGAACTACCTTCCATAATGACAAGGCTACCATCCATTGGAGTAACAAAATATCAACAACGAACTACCTTCTATAATGACAAGGCTACCATCCATTGGAGTAACAAAATATCAACACCGAACTACCTTCCATCATGAAAAGGCTACCAACCATTGGAGTAACAAAATTTCAACACGAACTACCTTCCATAATGACAAGGCTACCATCCATTGGAGTAACAAAATATCAACAACGAACTAGCTTCCATAATGAAAAGGCTACCATCCATTGGAGTAACTAAATTTCAACACGAACTACCTTCCATAATGACAAGGCTACCATGCATTGGAGTAACAAAATCTAACCAATGAACTAACTACCATAATGAGAAGACTATCATCCTTTGGAGTAACAAAATCTCACTAATGAACTACCTTCCGTAATGACAAGGCTATAATCCATGGGAGTAACAAAATCTCAACAACGAACTACCTTCCATAATGACAATGCTACCATCCATTGGAGTAACAAAATATCAACAACAAACTACCTTCCATATTGACAACTCTACCATCCATTGGAGTAACAAAATCTCAACAACAAACTACCTTCCATATTGACAAGGCTACAATCTATTGGAGTAACAAAATCTCAACAATAAAATACCTTCCATAATGACAAGCCTACCATCAGTTGGACTAACAAAATCTCAACAACTAACTACCTTCCATAATGACAAAGCTACCATACATTAGAGTAAAAAAATCTCAACAACAAACTACCTTTCATAATGACAAGGCTACCATCCATTGGAGTAATAAAATATCAAAATTGAACTAACTTCCATAATAACAAGGCTACTATCCATTGGGGTAACAAAATATCAAAAATGAACTACCTTCCATAATAACAAGGCTACCATCCATTGGGGTAACAAAATCCCAATAGCGAACTACCTTCCATAATGACAAGGCTACCATCCATTGGAGTAACAAAATCTCAACAACGAACTACTTTCCATAATGACAAGCCTACCATCCATTGGAGTAACAAAATATAAACAACGAACTACCTTCCATAATGAAAAGGCTACCATCCATTGGAGTAACAAAATTTCAACATGAACTACCTTCCATAATGACAAGGCTACCAAGCATTGGAGTAACAAAATCTAAAGAATGAACTACCTTCCATAATGAGAAGGCTATCATCCTTTGGAGTAACAAAATCTCAAAAATGAACTACCTTCCATAATGACAAGGCTATCATCCATTGGAGAAACAAAATCTCAACAATGAACTACCTTCCGTAATAACAAGGCTACAATCCATGGGAGTAACAAAATCTCAACAACAAACTACCTTCCATAATGACAAGACTACCATCCATTGGAGTAACAATATCTCAAAAATGAACTACCTTCCATAATGACAAGGATACCATTCATTGGAGTTAAAAAATATTAACAACTAACTACCTTCCATAATGACAACTCTACCATCCATTGGAGTAACAAAATCTCAACAACAAACTACCTTTCATAATGACAAGGTTACCATCCATCGGAGTAACAAAATATCAAAAATGAACTACCTTCCATAATAACAAGGATACTATCCATTGGGGTAACAAAATATCAAAAATGAACTACCTTCCATAATAACAAGGCTACCATCCATTTGGGTAACAAAATCCCAATAGCGACCTACCTTCCATAATGACAAGGCTACCATCCATTGGAGTAACAAAATCTCAACAACAAACTACCTTCCATAATGACAAGGTTACCATCCATTGGAGTAACAAAATATCAACAACGAACTACCTTCCATAATGAAAAGACTACCATCCATTTGAGTAACAAAATTCCAACATGAACTACCTTCCATAATGACAAGGCTACCATGCATTGGAGTGACAAAATCTAAAGAATGAACTACCTTCCATAATGAGAAGGCTATCATCCTTTGGAGTAAAAAAATCTCAAAAATAAACTACCTTCCATAATGACAAGGCAATCATCCATTGGAGAAACAAAATCTCAACAATGAACTACCTTCCGTAATAACAAGGCTACAATCCACGGGATTAACAAAATCTCAACAACGAACTACCTTCCATAATGACAAGACTACCATCCATTGGAGTAACAATATCTCCAAAATGAACTACCTTCCATAATGACAAGGATAGCATTCATTGGAGTTAAAAAATATCAACAACGAACTACTTTCCATAATGACAACTCTACCATCCATTAGAGTAACAAAATCTCAACAACAAACTACCTTCCATATTGTCAAGGCTACAATCCATTGGAGTAACAAAATCTCAACCACCAACAACATTTCATAATGACAAGGCTACCATCCATTGGAGTAACAAAATATCAAAAATCAACTACCTTCCATAATAACAAGGCTACCATCCATTGGGGTAACAAAATCCCAATAGTGAACTACCTTTCATAATGACAAGGCTACCATCCATTGGAGTAACAAAATCTCAACAAAGAACTACCTTCCATAATGACAAGGCTACCATCCATTGGAGTAACAAAATATCAACAACGAACTACCTTCTATAATGACAAGGCTACCATCCATTGGAGTAACAAAATATCAACACCGAACTACCTTCCATCATGAAAAGGCTACCAACCATTGGAGTAACAAAATTTCAACACGAACTACCTTCCATAATGACAAGGCTACCATCCATTGGAGTAACAAAATATCAACAACGAACTAGCTTCCATAATGAAAAGGCTACCATCCATTGGAGTAACTAAATTTCAACACGAACTACCTTCCATAATGACAAGGCTACCATGCATTGGAGTAACAAAATCTAACCAATGAACTAACTACCATAATGAGAAGACTATCATCCTTTGGAGTAACAAAATCTCACTAATGAACTACCTTCCGTAATGACAAGGCTATAATCCATGGGAGTAACAAAATCTCAACAACGAACTACCTTCCATAATGACAATGCTACCATCCATTGGAGTAACAAAATATCAACAACAAACTACCTTCCATATTGACAACTCTACCATCCATTGGAGTAACAAAATCTCAACAACAAACTACCTTCCATATTGACAAGGCTACAATCTATTGGAGTAACAAAATCTCAACAATAAAATACCTTCCATAATGACAAGCCTACCATCAGTTGGACTAACAAAATCTCAACAACTAACTACCTTCCATAATGACAAAGCTACCATACATTAGAGTAAAAAAATCTCAACAACAAACTACCTTTCATAATGACAAGGCTACCATCCATTGGAGTAATAAAATATCAAAATTGAACTAACTTCCATAATAACAAGGCTACTATCCATTGGGGTAACAAAATATCAAAAATGAACTACCTTCCATAATAACAAGGCTACCATCCATTGGGGTAACAAAATCCCAATAGCGAACTACCTTCCATAATGACAAGGCTACCATCCATTGGAGTAACAAAATCTCAACAACGAACTACTTTCCATAATGACAAGCCTACCATCCATTGGAGTAACAAAATATAAACAACGAACTACCTTCCATAATGAAAAGGCTACCATCCATTGGAGTAACAAAATTTCAACATGAACTACCTTCCATAATGACAAGGCTACCAAGCATTGGAGTAACAAAATCTAAAGAATGAACTACCTTCCATAATGAGAAGGCTATCATCCTTTGGAGTAACAAAATCTCAAAAATGAACTACCTTCCATAATGACAAGGCTATCATCCATTGGAGAAACAAAATCTCAACAATGAACTACCTTCCGTAATAACAAGGCTACAATCCATGGGAGTAACAAAATCTCAACAACAAACTACCTTCCATAATGACAAGACTACCATCCATTGGAGTAACAATATCTCAAAAATGAACTACCTTCCATAATGACAAGGATACCATTCATTGGAGTTAAAAAATATTAACAACTAACTACCTTCCATAATGACAACTCTACCATCCATTGGAGTAACAAAATCTCAACAACAAACTACCTTCCATATTGACAAGGCTACCATCCATTGGAGTAACAAAATATCAAAAATCAACTACCTTCCATAATAACAAGGCTACCATCCATTGGGGTAACAAAATCCCAATAGCGAACTACCATCCATAATGACAAGGCTACCATCTATTGGAGTAACAAAATCTCAACAACAAACTACCTTCCATAATGACAAGGATACCATCCATTGGAGTAAAAACATCTCAACGAGGAACTACCTTCCATAATGACAAGGCTACCATCCATTGGAGTAACAAAATATCAACAACAAACTACCTTCCATATTGACAGGGCTACCATCCATTGGAGTAACAAAATATCAACAACGAACTACCTTCCATAATGAAAAGGCTACCATCCATTGGAGTAACAAAATTTCAACATGAACTACCTTCCATAATGACAAGGCTACCATACATTGGAGTAAAAAAATATCAACAACGAACTACCTTTCATAATGACAAGGCTACCATCCATTGGAGTAACAAAATATCAAAAATCTACTACCTTCCATAATAACAAGGCTACCATCCATTGGGGTAACAAAATCCCAATAGCGAACTACCTTTCATAATGACAAGGCTACCATCCATTGGAGTAACAAAATCTCAACAAAGAACTACCTTCCATAATGACAAGGCTACCATCCATTGGAGTAACAAAATATCAACAACGAACTACCTTCCATAATGACAAGGCTACCATCCATTGGAGTAACAAAATATCAACAACGAACTACCTTCCATAATGAAAAGGCTACCATCCATTGGAGTCACAAAATTTCAACACGAACTACCTTCCATAATGATAAGGCTACCATCCATTGGAGTAACAAAATCTCAACAACGAACTACCTTCCATAATGACAAGGCTACCATCCATTGGAGTAACAAAATATCAACAACGAACTACCTTCCATAATGAAAAGGCTACCATCCATTGGAGTAACAAAATTTCAACACGAACTACCTTCCATAATGACAAGGCTACCATCCATTGGAGTAACAAAATATCAACAACGAACTACCTTCCATAATGAAAAGGCTACCATCCATTGGAGTAACAAAATTTCAACACGAACTACCTTCCATAATGACAAGGCTACCATGCATTGGAGTAACAAAATCTAACCAATGAACTACCTACCATAATGAGAAGGCTATCATCCTTTGGAGTAACAAAATCTCACTAATGAACTACCTTCCGTAATGACAAGGCTACAATCCATGGGAGTAACAAAACTCAACAACGAACTACCTTCCATAATGACAAGGCTACCATCCATTGGAGTAACAATATCTCAAAAATGAACTACCTTCCATAATGACAAGGATACCATTCATTGGAGTTAAAAAATCTCAACAACGAACTACCTTCCATAATGACAACTCTACCATCCATTGGAGTAACAAAATCTCAACAACAAACAACCTTCCATATTGACAAGGCTACGATCTATTGTAGTAACAAAATCTCAACAATAAAATACCTTCCATAATGACAAGCCTACCATCCAATGGACTAACAAAATCTCAACAACGAACTAACTTCCATAATGACAAAGCTACCATACATTAGAGTAAAAAAATCTCAACAACAAACTACCTTTCATAATGACAAGGCTACCATCCATTGGAGTAACAAAATATCAAAATTGAACTAACTTCCATAATAACAAGGCTACTATCCATTGGGTTAACAAAATATCAAAAATAAACTACCTTCCATAATAACAAGGCTACCATCCATTGGTGTAACAAAATCCCAATAGCGAACTACCTTCCATAATGACAAGGCTACCATCCATTGGAGTAACAAAATCTCAACAACGAACTACTTTCCATAATCACAAGCCTACCATCCATTGGAGTAACAAAATATAAACATGAACTACCTTCCATAATGATAAGGCTACCAAGCATTGGAGTAACAAAATCTAAAGAATGAACTACCTTCCATAATGAGAAGGCTATCATCCTTTGGAGTAACAAAATCTCAAAAATGAACTACCTTCCATAATGACAAGGCTATCATCCATTGGAGAAACAAAATCTCAACAATGAACTACCTTCCGTAATAACAAGGCTACAATCCATGGGAGTAACAAAATCTCAACAATGAACTACCTTCCATAATGACAAGACTACCATCCATTGGAGTAACAATATCTCAAAAATGAACTACCTTCCATAATGACAAGGATACCATTCATTGGAGTCAAAAAATCTCAACAACGAACTACCTTCCATAATGATAACTCTACCATCCATTGGAGTAACAAAATCTCAACAACAAACTAACTTCTATATTGACAAGGCTACAATCCATTGGAGTAACAAAATCTCAAAAACAAACTACCTTCCATAATGACAAGCCTACCATCCAATGGACTAAAAAAATCTCAACAACAAAATACCTTCCATAATGACAAAGCTACCATACATTAGAGTAAAAAAATCTCAACAACAAACTACCTTTCATAATGACAAGGCTACCATCCATTGGAGTAACAAAATATCAAAAATGAACTACCTTCCATAATAACAAGGCTACTATCCATTGGGGTAACAAAATATCAAAAATGAAATACCTTCCAAAATAACAAGGCTACCATCCATTTGGGTAACAAAATCCCAATAGCGATCTACCTTCCATAATGACAAGGCTACCATCCATTGGAGTAACAAAATCTCAACAACAAACTACCTTCCATAATGACAAGGCTACCATCCATTGGAGTAACAAAATATCAACAACGAACTACCTTCCATAATGAAAAGACTACCATCCATTTGAGTAACAAAATTTCAACACGAACTACCTTCCATAATGACAAGGCTACCATGCATTGGAGTGACAAAATCTAAAGAATGAACTACCTTCCATAATGAGAAGGCTATCATCCTTTGGAGTAAAAAAATCTCAAAAATGAACTACCTTCCATAATGACAAGGCTATAATCCATTGGAGAAACAAAATCTCAACAATGAACTACCTTCCGTAATAACAAGGCTACAATCCACGGAATTAACAAAATCTTAACAACGAACTATCTTCCATAATGAAAAGACTACCATCCATTGGAGTAACAATATCTCAACAACGAACTACCTTCCATAATGACAAGGCTACCATACATTGGAGTAACAAAATCTCAACAACAAACTACCTTCCATAATGACAAGGCTACCATCCATTGGAGTAAAAAAATATAAACAACGAACTACCTTCCATAATGAAAAGGATACCATCCATTGGAGTAACAAAATTTCAACACGAACTACCTTCCATAATGACAAGGCTATCATGCATTGGAGTGACAAAATCTAAAGAATGAACTACCTTCCATAATGATAAGGCTATCATCCTTTGGAGTAACAAAATCTCAAAAATGAACTACCTTCCATAATGACAAGGCTATCATCCATTAGAGAAACAATATCTCAACAATGAACTACCTTCTGTAATAACAAGGCTACAATCCACGGGATTAACAAAATCTCAACAATGAACTACCTTTCATAATGACAAGACTACCATCCATTGGAGTAACAATATCTCAAAAATGAACTACCTTCCATAATGACAAGGATACCATTCATTGGAGTTAAAAAATCTCAACAACGAACTACTTTCCATAATGACAACTCTACCATCCATTGGAGTAACAAAATCTCAACAACAAACTACCTTCCATATTGACAAGGCTACAATCCATTGGACTAACAAAAACTAAACAACAAACTACTTTCCATAATGACAAGCCTAACATCCAATGGACTAACAAAATCTCAACAACGAACTACCTTCCATAATGACAAAGCTACCATACATTAGAGTAAAAGAATTTCAACAACAAACTACCTTTCATAATTACAAGGCTACCATCCATTGGAGTAACAAAATCTCAAAAATGAACTACCTTCCATAATGACAAGGCTACTATCCATTGGGGTAACAACATATCAAAAATGAACTACCTTCCATAATAACAAGGCTACCATCCATTGGGGTAACAAAATCCCAATAGAGATCTACCTTCCATAATGACAAGGCTACCATCCATTGGAGTAACATATTCTCAACAACGAACTACCTCCCATAATGACAAGGCTGCCATCCATTGGAGTAACAAAATCTCAACAATGAACTACCTTCCGTAATAACAAGGCTACAATCCATGGGAGTAACAAAATCTCAACAACGAACTACCTTCCATAATGACAAGACTACCATCCATTGGAGTAACAATATCTCAAAAATGAACTACCTTCCATAATGACAAGGATACCATTCATTGGAGTTAAAAAATCTCAACAACGAACTACCTTCCATAATGACAACTCTACCATCCATTGGAGTAACAAAATCTCAACAACAAACTACCTTCCATATTTACAAGGCTACAATCCTTTGGAGTAACAAAATCTAAACAACAAACTACCTTTCATAATGACAAGGCTACCATCCATTGGAGTAACAAAATATCAAAAATCAACTACCTTCCATAATAACAAGGCTACCATCCATTGGGGTAACAAAATCCCAATAGCGAACTACCTTCCATAATGACAGGGCTACGATCCATTGGAGTAACAAAATCTCAACAACAAACTACCTTCCATAATGACAAGGCTACCATACATTGGAGTAACAAAATATCAACAACAAACTACCTTCCATTATGACAAGGTTACCATCCATTGGAGTAACAAAATATCAACAACGAACTACCTTCCATAATGAAAACGCTACCATCCATTGGAGTCACAATATTTCAAAACGAACTACCTTCCATAATGACAAGGCTACCATCCATTGGAGTAACAAAATATCAACAACGAACTACCTTTCATAATGACAAGGCTACCATCCATTGGAGTAAAAAAATATCAACAACGAACTACCTACCATAATGAAAAGGCTACCATCCATTGGAGTAACAAAATTTCAACACGAACTACCTTCCATAATGACAAGTCTACCATGCATTGGTGTAACAAAATCTAACCAATGAACTACCTTCCATAATGAGAAGGCTATCATCCTTTGGAGTAACAAAATCTCAATAATGAACTACCTTCCGTAATCACAAGGCTACAATCCATGGGAGTAACAAAATCTGAACAATGAACTACCTTCCAAAATGACAAAGCTACCATCCATTGGAGAAACAATATCTCAACAATGAACTACCTTCCGTAATAACAAGGCTACAATCCACGGGATTAAAAAAATCTCAACAACGAACTACCTTCCATAATGACAAGACTACCATCCAATTGAGTAACAATATCTCTAAAATGAACTACCTTCCATAATGACAAGGATACGATTCATTGGAGTTAAAAAATCTCAACAACGAACTACTTTCCATAATGACAACTCTACCATCCATTGGAGTAACAAAATCTCAACAACAAACTACCTTCCATATTGACAAGGCTACAATCCATTGGAGTAACAAAATCTCAACAACAAACTACCTTTCATAATGACAAGGCTACCATCCATTGGAGTAACAAAATATCAAAAATCAACTACCTTCCATAATAACAAGGCTGCCATCCATTGGGGTAATAAAATTCCAATAGAGAACTACCTTCCATAATGACAAGGCTACCATCCATTGGAGTAACAAAATATCAACAACAAACTACCTTCCATAATGACAAGGATACCATCCATTGGAGTAAAAAAATCTCAACAACGAACTACCTTCCATATAGACAAGGCTACCATCCATTGGAGTAACAAAATATCAACAGCAAACTACCTTCCTTATTGACATGGCTACCATCCATTGGAGTAACAAAATATCAACAACGAACTACCTTCCATAATGAAAAGGCTACCATCCATTGGAGTTAAAAAATCTCAACAACGAACTACCTTCCATAATGACAACTCTACCATCCATTGGAGTAACAAAATCTCAACAACAAACTACCTTCAATATTGACAAGGCTACAATCCATTGGATTAACAAAAACTCAACAACAAACTACCTTCCATAATGACAAGCCTACCATCCAATGGACTAAAAAAATCTCAACAACGAACTACCTTCCATAATGACAAAGCTACCATACATTAGAGTAAAAAAATCTCAACAACAAACTACCTTTCATGATGACAAGGCTACCATCCATTGGAGTAACAAAATATCAAAAATGAACTACCTTCCATAATGACAAGGCTACTATCCATTGGGGTAACAAAATATCAAAAATGAATTACCTTCCATAATAACAAGGCTACCATCCATTGGGGTAACAAAATCCCAATAGCGATCTACCTTCCATAATGACAAGGCTACCATCCATTGGAGTAACAAAATCTCAACAACGAACTACCTTCAATAATGACAAGGCTGCCATCCATTGGACTAACAAAATATCAACAACGAACTACTTTCCATAATGAAAAGGCTACCATCCATTAGAGTAACAAAATTTCAACACGAACTACCTTCCATAATGACAAGGCTACCATGCATTGGAGTAACAAAATCTAAAGAATGAATTACCTTCCATAATGACAAGGCTAACATACATTGGAGTAACAAAATATCAACAACGAACTACCTTCCATAATGACAAGGTTACCATCCATTGGAGTAACAAAATATCAACAACGAACTACCTTCCATAATGACAAGGCTACAATCCATGGGAGTAAAAAAATCTCAACAACGAACTACCTTCCATAATGACAAGGCTACCATCCATTGGAGTAAGAATATCTTAAAAATGAACTACCTTCCATAATGACAAGGATACCCTTCATTGGAGTTAAAAAATCTCAACAACAAATTACCTTCCATAATGACAACTCTCCCATCCATTGTAGTAACAAAATCTCAACAACAAACTACCTTCCATATTGACAAGCCTACAATCCATTGGAGTAACAAAATCTCAACAACAAACTACCTTCCATAATGACAAGCCTACCATCACATGGAATAACAAAATCTCAACAACGAACTACCTTCCATAATGACAAAGCTACCATACATTGGAATAAAAAAACCTCAACAACAAACTACCTTTCATTATGACAAGGCTACCATCCATTGGAGTAACAAAATATCAAAAATGAACTACCTTCCATGATAACAAGGATACTATCCACTGGGGTATGAAAATATCAAAAATGAACTACCTTCCATAATAACAAGGCTACCATCCATTGGGGTAACAAAATCCCAATTGCGAACTACCTTCCAAAATGACAAGGCTACCATCCATTGGAGTAACAAAAACTCAACAACAAACTATCTTCCATAATGACAAGTCTGCCATCCATTGGAGTAACAAAATATCAACAACGAACTACCTTCCATAATGAAAAGGCTACCATCCATTGGACTAACAAAATTTCAACACGTACTACCTTCCATAATGACAAGGCTACCATGCATTGGTGTAACAAAATCTAAAGAATGAACTACCTTCCATAATGAGAAGGCTATCATCCTTTGGAGTAACAAAATCTCAACAATGAACTACCTTCCGTAATCACAAGGCTACAATCCATGGGAGTAACAAAATCTCAACAACGAACTACCTTCCATAAAGACAAGGCTATCATCCATTGGAGAAACAAAATCTCAACAATGAACTACCTTCCGTAATAACAAGGCTACAATCCATGGGAGTAACAAAATCTCAACAACGAACTACCTTCCATAATGACAAGACTACCATCCATTGGAGTAACAATATCTCAAAAATGAACTACCTTCCATAATGACAAGGATACCATTCATTGGACTTAAAAAATCTCAACAACGAACTACCTTCCATAATGACAACTCTACCATCCATTGGAGTAACAAAATCTTAACAACAAAGTACCTTCCATATTGACAAGGCTACAATTCATTGGAGTAACAAAATCTCAACAACGAACCACCTTCCATAATGACTAGGCTAACATACATTGGAGTAACAAAATATCAACAACGAACTACCTTCCATAATGACAAGGATACCATTCATTGGAGTTAAAAAACCTCAACAACAAACTACCTTCCATAATGACAACTTTACCATCCATTGTAGTAACAAAATCTCAACAACAAACTACCTTCCATATTGACAAGGCTGCAATCCATTAGAGTAACAAAATCTCAACAACAAACTACCTTCCATAATGACAAGCCTACCATCCAATGGACTAACAAAATCTCAACAACGAACTACCTTCCATAATGACAAAGCTACCATACATTGGAGTAAAAAAACCTCAACAACAAACTACCTTTCATAATTACAAGGCTACCATCCATTGGAGTAACAAAATATCAAAAATGAACTACCTTCCATAATAACAAGGCTACTATCCATTGGGGTAACAAAATATCAAAAATGAACTACCTTCCATAATAACAAGGCTAACATCCATTGGGGAAAAAAATCCCAATAGCGAGCTACCTTCCATAATGATAAGGCTACCATCCATTGGAGTAACAAAGTCTCAACAACGAACTACCTTCATAATGACAAGGCTACCATTCATTGGAGTAACAAAATATCAACAACGAACTACCTTCCATAATGAAAAGGCTACCATCCATTGGAGTAACAAAAGTTCAACACGAACTACCTTCCATAATGACAAGGATACCATGCATTGGAGTAACAAAATATAACCAATGAACTACCTTCCATAATGAGAAGGCTATCATCCTTTGGAGTAACAAAATCTCAACAATGAACTACCTTCCGAAATGACAAGGCTACAATCCATGGGAGTAACAAAATCTCAACAACGAACTACCTTCCATAATGACAAGGCTACCATCCATTGGAGTAACAATATCTCAAAAATGAACTACCTTCCATATTGACAAGGATACCATTCATTGAGGTTAAAAAATCTCAACAACAAACTACCTTCGATAATGACAACTCTACCATCCACTGTAGTAACAAAATCTCAACAACAAACTACCTTCCATATTGACAAGGCTACAATCCATTGTAGTAACAAAATCTCAACAACAACCTACCTTCCATAATGACAAGCCTACCATCCAATGGACTAACAAAATCACAACAACGAACTACCTTCCATAATGACAAAGCTACCATACATTGAAGTAAAAAAACCTCAACAACAAACTACCTTTCATAATGACAAGGCTACCATCCATTGGAGTAACAAAATATCAAAAATGAACTACCTTCCATAATAACAAGGCTACTATCCGTTAGGGTAACAAAATATCAAAAATGAACTACCTTCCATAATAACAAGGCTAACATCCATTGGGGTAACAAAATCCCAATAGCGAACTACCTTCCATAATGACAAGGCTACCATCCATTGGAGTAACAAAATCTCAACAACGAACTACCTTCCATAATGACAAGGCTACCATCCATTGGAGTAACAAAATATCAACAACGAACTACCTTCCATAATAAAAAGGCTACCATCCATTGGAGTAACAAAATTTCAACACGAACTACCTTCCATAATGACAAGGCTACCATGCATTGGAGTAACAAAATCTAAAGAATGAACTACCTTCCATAATGAGAAGGCTAATATCCGTTGGAGTAACAAAATCTCAACAGTGAACTACCTTCCGTAATAACACGGCTACAATCAATTGGTGTAACAATATCTCAAAAATGAACTACCTTCCATAATGACAAGGATACCATTTATTGGAGTTGAAAAATCTCAACAACAAACTACCTTCCATAATGACAAGCCTACCATCCAATGGACTAACAAAATCTCAACAACAAACTACCTTCCATAATGACAAAGCTACCATACATTGGAGTAAAAAAACCTCAACAACAAACTACCTTTCATAATGACAAGGCTACCATCCATTGGAGTAACAAAATATCAAAAATGAACTACCTTCCATAATAACAAGGCTAAATCCATTGGGGTAACAAAATATCAAAAATGAACTACCTTCCATAATAACAAGGCTAACATCCATTGGGGTAACAAAATCCCAATAGCGAACTACCTTCCATAATGACAAGGCTACCATCCATTGGAGTAACAAAATCTCAACAACGAACTACCTTCCATAATGACAAGGCTACCATCCATTGGAGTAACAAAATATGAACAACGAACTACCTTCCATAATGAAAAGGATACCATCCATTGGAGTAACAAAAGTTCAACACGAACTACCTTCCATAATGACAAGGCTACCATGCATTGAAGTAACAAAATCTAAAGAATGAACTACCTTCCATAATGAGAAGGCTATTATCCGTTGGAGTAACAAAATCTTAAAAATGAACTACCTTCCATAATGACAAGGCTATCATCCATTGGAGAAACAAAATCTCAACAATGAACTACCTTCCGTAATAACAAGGCTACAATCCATTGGTGTAACAATATCTCAAAAATGAACTACCTTCCATAATGACAAGGATACCATTTGTTGGAGTTGAAAAATCTCAACAAAAAACTACCTTACATAATGACAACTCTACCATCCATTGGAGTAACAAAATCTCAACAACAAACTACCTTCCATATTGACAAGGCTACAATCCATTGGAGTAACAAAATCTCAACAACAAACTACCTTCCATAATGACAAGCCTACCATCCAATGGACTAACAAAGTCTCAACAACGAACTACCTTCCATAATGACAAACTACAATACATTAGAGTAAAAAAATCTCAACAACAAAGTACCTTTCATAATGACAAGGCTACCATCCATTGGAGTAACAAAATATCAAAAATGAACTACCTTCCATAATGACAAGGCTATCATCCATTGGAGTAACAAAATCTCAACAACGAACTACCTTCCATAATGACAAGGCTACCATTCATTGGAGTACAGAAATATCAACAACGAACTACCTTCCATAATGAAAAGGCTACCAACCATTGGAGTAACAAAATTTCAACACGAACTACCTTCCATAATTACAAGGCTACCATGCATTGGAGTAACAAAATCTAACCAATGAACTACCTTCCATAATGAGAAGGCTATCATCCTTTGGAGTAACAAAATCTCAACAATGAACTACCTTCCGTAATGACAAGGCTACCATCCATTGGAGTAACAATATCTCAAAAATGAACTACCTTCCATAATGACAAGGACACTATTCATTGAGGTTAAAAAATCTCAACAACAAACTACCTTCCATAATGACAACTCTACCATCCATTGTAGTAACAAAATCTCAACAACAAACTACCTTCCATATTGACAAGGCAACAAACCATTGAAGTATCAAAATCTCAACAACAAACTACCTTCCATAATGACAAGCCTACCATCCAATGGACTAACAAAATCTCAACCACGAACTACCTTCCATAATGACAAAGCTACCATACATTGGAGTAAAAAAACCTCAACAACAAACTACCTTTCATAATGACAAGGCTACCATCCATTGGAGTAACAAAATATCAAAAATGAACTACCTTTCATAATGACAAGGCTACCATCCATTGGAGTAACAAAATATCAAAAATGATCTACCTTCCATAATAACAAGGCTACTATCCATTGGGGTAACGAAATATCAAAAATGAACTACCTTCCATAATAATAAGGCTAACATCCATTGGTGTAAAAAAATATCAACAACAAACTACCTTCAATATTGAAATGGCTACCATCCATTGGAGTAACAAAATTTCAACACGAACTACCTTCCATAATGACAAGGCTACCATGCATTGGAGTAACAAAATCTAACCAATGAACTACTTTCCATAATGAGAAGGCTATCATCCTTTGGAGTAACAAAATCTCAACAATGAACTACCTTCCGTAATGACAAGGCTACAATCCATGGGATTAACAAAATCTCAACAACGAACTACCTTCCATAATGACAAGCCTACCATCCAATGGACTAACAAAATCTCAACCACGAACTACCTTCCATAATGACAAAGCTACCATACATTGGAGTAAAAAAACCTCAACAACAAACTACCTTTCATAATGACAAGGCTACCATCCATTGGAGTAATAAAATATCAAAAATGAACTACCTTCCATAATAACAAGGCTACTATCCATTGCGGTAACAAAATATCAAAAATGAACTACCTTCCATAATAATAAGGCTAACATCCATTGGTGTAACAAAATCCCAATAGCGAACTACCTTCCATAATGACAAGGCTACCATCCATTGGAGTAACAAAATCTCAACAACGAACTACCTTACATAATGACAAGGCTACCATCCATTGGAGTAACAAAATATCAACAACGAACTACCTTCCATAACGAAAAGGCTACCATCCATTGGAGTAACAAAATTTCAACACGAACTACCTTCCATAATGACAAGGCTACCATGCATTGGAGTAACAAAATCTAAAGAATGAACTACCTTCCATAATGAGAAGGCTATTATCCGTTGGAGTAACAAAATCTCAAAAATGAACTACCTTCCATAATGACAAGACTATCATCCATTGGAGAAACAAAATCTCAACAATGAACTACCTTCCGTAATAACAAGGCTACAATCCATTGGTGTAACAATATCTCAAAAATTAACTACCTTCCATAATGACAAGGATACCATTTATTGGAGTTGAAAAATCTCAATAACAAACTACCTTCCATAATCACAACTCTACCATCCATTGGAGTACAAAATCTCAACAACAAACTACCTTCCATATTGACAAGGCTACAATCCATTGGAGTAACAAAATCTCAACAACAAACTACCTTCCATAATGACAAGCCTACCATCCAATGGACTAACAAAATCTCAACAACGAACTACCTTCCATAATGACAAAGCTACCATACATTAGAGTAAAAAAATCTCAACAACAAACTACCTTTCATAATGACAAAGCTACCATCCATTGGAGTAACAAAATATCAAAAATGAACTACCTTCCATAATGACAAGGCTACCATCCATTGGAGTAACAAAATCTCAACAACGAACTACCTTCCATAATGACAAGGCTACCATCCATTGGAGTAAAAAAATATCAACAACGAACTACCTTCCATATTGAAAAGGCTACCATCCATTGGAGTAACAAAATTTCAACACGAACTACCTTCCATAATGACAAGCCTACCATGCATTGGAGTAACAAAATCTAACCAATGAACTACTTTCCATAATGAAAAGGCTATCATCCTTTGGAGTAAAAAAATCTCAACAATGAACTACCTTCTGTAATGACAAGGCTACAATCCATGGGAGTATAAAAATCTCAACAATGAACTACCTTCCATAATGACAAGGCTACAATCCCTTGGAGTAACAATATCTCAAAAATTAACTACCTTCCATAATGACAAGGATACCATTCATTGGAGTTAAAAAATATCAACAACGAACTACCTTCCATAATGACATCTCTACCATCAATTGGAGTAACAAAATCTCCACAACAAACTACCTTCCATATTGACAAGGTTACAATCCATTGGAGTAACAAAATCTCAACAACAACCACCTTCCATAATGACAAGCCTACCATCCAATGGACTAACAAAATCTCAACAACGAACTACCTTCCATAATGACAAAGCTACCATACATTAGAGTAAAAAAATCTCAACAACAAACTACCTTTCATAATGACAAGGCTACCATCCATTGGAGTAAAAAAAATATCAAAAATGAACTACCTTCCATAATAACAAGGCTACTATCCATTGGGGTAACAAAATATGAAAAATGAACTACCTTCCATAATAACAAGGCTACCATCCATTGGGGTAACAAAATCCCAATAGCGAACTACCTTCCATAATGACAAGGCTACCATCCATTGGAGTACCAAAATCTGAACGACGAACTACCTTCCATAATGACAAGGCTACCATCTATTGGAGTAACAAAATATCAACAACGAACTACCTTCCATAATGAAAAGGCTACCATCCATTGGAGTAACAAATGTTCAACACGAACTACCTTCCATAATGACAAGGCTACCATGCATTGGAGTAAAAAAATCTAAAGAATGAACTACCTTCCATAATGAGAAGGCTATCATCTGTTGGAGTAACAAAATCTCAAAAATGAACTACCTTCTGTTATAACAAGGCTACAATCCATGGGAGTAACAAAATCTCAACAACGAACTACCTTCCATAATGACAAGACTACCATCCATTGGAGTAACAATATCTCAAAAATGAACTACCTTCCATAATGACAAGGATACCATTCATTGGAGTTGAAAAATCTCAACCAAAAACTACCTTCCATAATGACAACTCTACCATCCATTGGACTAACAAAATCTCAACAACAAACTACCTTCCATATTGACAAGGCGACAATCCATTGGAGTAACAAAATCTCAACAACAAACTACCTTCCATAATGACAAGCCTACCATCCAATGGACTAACAAAATCTCAACAACAAACTACCTTCCATAATGACAAAGCTACCATACATTAGAGCAAAAAAATCTCAACAACAAAATACCTTTCATAATGACAAGGCTACCATCCATTGGAGTAAAAAAATATCAAAAATGAACTACCTTCCATAATGACGAGGCTACCATCCATTGGAGTAACAAAATCTCAACAACGAACTACCTTCCATAATGACAAGGCTACCATCCATTGGCGTAACAAAATACTAGTAGAGAACTTTCTTCCATAATGACAAGGCTACCATCCATTGGAGTAACAAAATCTCAACAACGAACTACCTTCCATAATGACAAGGCTACCATCCATTGGAGTAACAAAATATCAACAAAGGACTACCTTCCATAATGAAAAGGCTACCATCCATTGGAGTAACAAAATTTCAACACAAACTACCTTCCATAATGACAAGGCTACCATGCATTGGAGTAACAAAATCTAAAGAATGAACTACCTTCCATAACGAGAAGGCTATCATCCGTTGGAGTAACAAAATCTCAAAAATGAAATACCTTCCATAATGACAAGGCTATCATCCATTGGAGAAACAAAATCTAAACAATGAACTACCTTCCGTAATAACAAGGCTACAATCCATGGGAGTAACAAAATCTCAACAACGAACTACCTTCCATAATGACAAGACTACCATCCATTGGATTAACAATATCTCAAAAATGAACTACCTTCCATAATGACAAGTATACCATTCATTGGAGTTGAAAAATCTCAACAACAAACTACCTTCCATATTGACAAGGCTACAATCCATTGGAGTAACAAAATCTCAACAACAAACTACCTTCCATAATGACAAGCCTACCATCCAATGGACTAACAAAATCTCAACAACAAACTACCTTCTATAATGATAAAGCTACCATATATTGGAGTAAAAAAAATTCAACAACAAACTACTTTTCATAATGACAAGGCTACCATCCATTGGAGTAACAAAATATCAAAAATGAACTACCTTCCATAATAACAAGGCTACTATTCATTGGGGTAACAAAATATCAAAAATGAACTACCTTCCATAATAACAAGGCTACCATCCAATGGGGTAACAAAATCCTAATAGCGAACTAGCTTCTATAATGACAAGGCTACAATCCATGGGAGTAACAAAATCTCAACAATGAACAACCTTCCATAATGATAAGACTACCATCCATTGGAGTAACAATATCTCAAAAATGAACTACCTTCCATAATGACAAGGATACCATTCATTGGAGTTGAAAAATCTCAACAACAAACTACCTTCCATAATGACAACTCTACCATCCATTGGAGTAACAAAATCTCAACAACAAACTACCTTCCATATTGACAAGGCTACAATCCATTGGAGTAACAAAATCTTAACAACAAACTACCTTTCATAATGACAAGGCTACCATCCATTGGAGTAACAAAATATCAAAAATGAACTACCTTCCATAATGACAAGGCGACAATCCATTGGAGTAACAAAATCTCAACAACAAACTACTTTCCATAATGACAAGCCTACCATCCAATGGACCAACAAAATCTTAACAACTAACTACCTTCCATAATGACAAAGCTACAATACATTAGAGCAAAAAAATCTCAACAACAAAATACCTTTCATAATGACAAGGCTACCATCCATTAGAGTAACAAAATATAAAAAATTAACTACCTTCCATAATGACGAGGCTACCATCCATTGGAGTAACAAAATCTCAACAACAAACTACCTTCCATAATGACAAGGCTACCATCCATTGGAGTAAAAAACTATCAACAACGAACTACCTTCCATAATGAAAAGGCTACCATCCATTGGAGTAACAAAATATCAACAACGAACTACCTTCCATAACGAAAAGGCTACCATCCATTGGAGTAACAAAATTTCAACACGAACTACCTTCCATAATGACAAGGCTACCATGCATTGGAGTAACAAAATCTAAAGAATGAACTACCTTCCATAATGAGAAGGCTATTATCCGTTGGAGTAACAAAATCTCAAAAATGAACTACCTTCCATAATGACAAGACTATCATCCATTGGAGAAACAAAATCTCAACAATGAACTACCTTCCGTAATAACAAGGCTACAATCCATTGGTGTAACAATATCTCAAAAATTAACTACCTTCCATAATGACAAGGATACCATTTATTGGAGTTGAAAAATCTCAATAACAAACTACCTTCCATAATCACAACTCTACCATCCATTGGAGTACAAAATCTCAACAACAAACTACCTTCCATATTGACAAGGCTACAATCCATTGGAGTAACAAAATCTCAACAACAAACTACCTTCCATAATGACAAGCCTACCATCCAATGGACTAACAAAATCTCAACAACGAACTACCTTCCATAATGACAAAGCTACCATACATTAGAGTAAAAAAATCTCAACAACAAACTACCTTTCATAATGACAAAGCTACCATCCATTGGAGTAACAAAATATCAAAAATGAACTACCTTCCATAATGACAAGGCTACCATCCATTGGAGTAACAAAATCTCAACAACGAACTATCTTCCATAATGACAAGGCTACCATCCATTGGAGTAAAAAAATATCAACAACGAACTACCTTCCATATTGAAAAGGCTACCATCCATTGGAGTAACAAAATTTCAACACGAACTACCTTCCATAATGACAAGCCTACCATGCATTGGAGTAACAAAATCTAACCAATGAACTACTTTCCATAATGAAAAGGCTATCATCCTTTGGAGTAAAAAAATCTCAACAATGAACTACCTTCTGTAATGACAAGGCTACAATCCATGGGAGTATAAAAATCTCAACAATGAACTACCTTCCATAATGACAAGGCTACCATCCCTTGGAGTAACAATATCTCAAAAATTAACTACCTTCCATAATGACAAGGATACCATTCATTGGAGTTAAAAAATATCAACAACGAACTACCTTCCATAATGACATCTCTACCATCAATTGGAGTAACAAAATCTCCACAACAAACTACCTTCCATATTGACAAGGTTACAATCCATTGGAGTAACAAAATCTCAACAACAACCACCTTCCATAATGACAAGCCTACCATCCAATGGACTAACAAAATCTCAACAACGAACTACCTTCCATAATGACAAAGCTACCATACATTAGAGTAAAAAAATCTCAACAACAAACTACCTTTCATAATGACAAGGCTACCATCCATTGGAGTAAAAAAATATCAAAAATGAACTACCTTCCATAATAACAAGGCTACTATCCATTGGGGTAACAAAATATGAAAAATGAACTACCTTCCATAATAACAAGGCTACCATCCATTGGGGTAACAAAATCCCAATAGCGAACTACCTTCCATAATGACAAGGCTACCATCCATTGGAGTACCAAAATCTGAACGACGAACTACCTTCCATAATGACATGGCTACCATCTATTGGAGTAACAAAATATCAACAACGAACTACCTTCCATAATGAAAAGGCTACCATCCATTGGAGTAACAAATGTTCAACACGAACTACCTTCCATAATGACAAGGCTACCATGCATTGGAGTAAAAAAATCTAAAGAATGAACTACCTTCCATAATGAGAAGGCTATCATCTGTTGGAGTAACAAAATCTCAAAAATGAACTACCTTCTGTTATAACAAGGCTACAATCCATGGGAGTAACAAAATCTCAACAACGAACTACCTTCCATAATGACAAGACTACCATCCATTGGAGTAACAATATCTCAAAAATGAACTACCTTCCATAATGACAAGGATACCATTCATTGGAGTTGAAAAATCTCAACCAAAAACTACCTTCCATAATGACAACTCTACCATCCATTGGACTAACAAAATCTCAACAACAAACTACCTTCCATATTGACAAGGCGACAATCCATTGGAGTAACAAAATCTCAACAACAAACTACCTTCCATAATGACAAGCCTACCATCCAATGGACTAACAAAATCTCAACAACAAACTACCTTCCATAATGACAAAGCTACCATACATTAGAGCAAAAAAATCTCAACAACAAAATACCTTTCATAATGACAAGGCTACCATCCATTGGAGTAAAAAAATATCAAAAATGAACTACCTTCCATAATGACGAGGCTACCATCCATTGGAGTAACAAAATCTCAACAACGAACTACCTTCCATAATGACAAGGCTACCATCCATTGGCGTAACAAAATACTAGTAGAGAACTTTCTTCCATAATGACAAGGCTACCATCCAATGGAGTAACAAAATCTCAACAACGAACTACTTTCCATAATGACAAGGCTACCATCCATTGGAGTAACAAAATATCAACAACGGACTACCTTCCATAATGAAAAGGCTACCATCCATTGGAGTAACAAAATTTCAACACGAACTACCTTCCATAATGACAAGGCTACCATGCATTGGAGTAACAAAATCTAAAGAATGAACTACCTTCCATAATGAGAAGGCTATCATCCGTTGGAGTAACAAAATCTCAAAAATGAAATACCTTCCATAATGACAAGGCTATCATCCATTGGAGAAACAAAATCTAAACAATGAACTACCTTCCGTAATAACAAGGCTACAATCCATGGGAGTAACAAAATCTCAACAACGAACTACCTTCCATAATGACAAGACTACCATCCATTGGATTAACAATATCTCAAAAATGAACTACCTTCCATAATGACAAGTATACCATTCATTGGAGTTGAAAAATCTCAACAACAAACTACCTTCCATATTGACAAGGCTACAATCCATTGGAGTAACAAAATCTCAACAACAAACTACCTTCCATAATGACAAGCCTACCATCCAATGGACTAACAAAATCTCAACAACAAACTACCTTCTATAATGATAAAGCTACCATATATTGGAGTAAAAAAAACTCAACAACAAACTACTTTTCATAATGACAAGGCTACCATCCATTGGAGTAACAAAATATCAAAAATGAACTACCTTCCATAATAACAAGGCTACTATTCATTGGGGTAACAAAATATCAAAAATGAACTACCTTCCATAATAACAAGGCTACCATCCAATGGGGTAACAAAATCCTAATAGCGAACTAGCTTCTATAATGACAAGGCTACAATCCATGGGAGTAACAAAATCTCAACAATGAACAACCTTCCATAATGATAAGACTACCATCCATTGGAGTAACAATATCTCAAAAATGAACTACCTTCCATAATGACAAGGATACCATTCATTGGAGTTGAAAAATCTCAACAACAAACTACCTTCCATAATGACAACTCTACCATCCATTGGAGTAACAAAATCTCAACAACAAACTACCTTCCATATTGACAAGGCTACAATCCATTGGAGTAACAAAATCTTAACAACAAACTACCTTTCATAATGACAAGGCTACCATCCATTGGAGTAACAAAATATCAAAAATGAACTACCTTCCATAATGACAAGGCGACAATCCATTGGAGTAACAAAATCTCAACAACAAACTACTTTCCATAATGACAAGCCTACCATCCAATGGACCAACAAAATCTTAACAACTAACTACCTTCCATAATGACAAAGCTACAATACATTAGAGCAAAAAAATCTCAACAACAAAATACCTTTCATAATGACAAGGCTACCATCCATTAGAGTAACAAAATATAAAAAATTAACTACCTTCCATAATGACGAGGCTACCATCCATTGGAGTAACAAAATCTCAACAACAAACTACCTTCCATAATGACAAGGCTACCATCCATTGGAGTAAAAAACTATCAACAACGAACTACCTTCCATAATGAAAAGGCTATCATCCATTGGAGTAACAAAATTTCAACACGAACTACCTTCCATAATGACAAGGCTACCATGCATTGGAGTAACAAAATCTAACCAATGAACTACCTTTCATAATGAGAAGGCTATCATCCTTTGGAGTAACAAAATCTCAACAATGAACTACCTTCCGTAATGACAAGGTTAAAATCCATGGGAGTAACAAAATCTCAACAACAAACTACCTTCCATAATGACAAGGCTACCATCAATTGGAGTAACAATATCTCAAAAATGAACTACCTTCCATAATGACAAGGATACCATTCATTGGAGTTAAAAAATCTCAACAACAAACTACCTTCCATAATGACAACTCTACCATCCATTGTAGTAACAAAATCTCAACAACAAACTACCTTCCATATTGACAAGGCTACAATCCATTGGAGTAACAAAATCTCAACAACAAACTACCTTCCATAATGACAAGCCTACCATCCAATGGACTAACAAAATTTCAACAACGAACAACCTTCCATAATGACAAAGCTACCATACATTGGAGTAAAAAAACCTCAACAACAAACTACCTTTCATAATGACAAGGCTACCATCAATTGGAGTAACAAAATATCAAAAATGAACTACCTTCCATAATAACAAGGCTACTATCCATTGGGTTAAAAAAATATCAAAAATGAACTACCTTCCATAATAACAAGGCTACCATCCATTGGGGTAACAAAATCCTAGTAGCGAACTACCATCCATAATGACAAGGCTACCATCCATTGGAGTAACAAAATCTCAACAACGAACTACCTTCCATAATGACAAGGCTATCATCCATTGGAGTAAAAAAATATCAACAATGGACTACCTTCCATAATGAAAAGGCTACCATCCATTGGAGTAACAAAATTTCAACACGAACTACCTTCCATAATGACAAGGCTACCATGCATTGGAGTAACAAAATCTAAAGAATGAACTACCTTCCATAATGAGAAGGCTATCATCCGTTGGAGTAACAAAATCTCAAAAATGAACTACCTTCCATAATGACAAGGCTATCATTCATTGGAGAAACAAAATCTCAACAATGAACTATCTTCCGTAATAACAAGGCTATAATCCCTGGGAGTAACAAAATCTCAACAATGAACTACCTTCCATAATGACAAGACTACCATCCATTGGATTAACAATATCTCAAAAATGAACTACCTTCCATAATGACAAGTATACCATTCATTGGAGTTGAAAAATCTCAACAACAAACTACCTTCCATATTGACAAGGCTACAATCCATTGGAGTAACAAAATCTCAACAACAAACTACCTTCCAAAATGACAAGCCTACCATCCAATGGACTAACAAAATATCAACAACGAACTACCTTCCATAATGACAAAGCTACCATACATTGGATTAAAAAAAACCTCAACAACAAACTACCTTTTATAATGACAAGGCTACCATCCATTGGAGTAACAAAATATCAAAAATGAACTACCTTCCATAATAACAAGGCTACTATCCATTGGGGTAACAAAATATCAAAAATGAACTACCTTCCATAATAACAAGGCTACCATCCATTGGGGTAACAAAATCCTAATAGCGAACTAGCATCCATAATGACAAGGCTACAATCCATGGGAGTAACAAAATCTCAACAATGAACTACCTTCCATAATGACAAGACTACCATCCATTGGAGTAACAATATCTCAAAAATGAACTACCTTCCATAATGACAAGGATACCATTCATTGGAGTTGAAAAATCTCAACAACAAACTACCTTCCATAATGACAACTCTACCATCCATTGGAGTAACAAAATCTCAACAACAAACTACCTTCCATATTGACAAGGCTACAATCCATTAGAGTAACAAAATCTCAACAACAAACTACCTTCCATAATGACAAGCCTATTATCCAATGGACTAACAAAATCTCAACAACGAACTACCTTCCATAATGACAAAGCTACCATACATTAGAGTAAAAAAATCCCAACAACAAACTACCTTTCATAATGACAAGGCTACCATCCATTGGAGTAACAAAATATCAAAAATGAACTACCTTCCATAATGACAAGGCTACCATCCATTGGAGTAACAAAAGCTCAACAACGAACTACCTTCCATAATGACAAGGCTACCATCCATTGGAGTAAAAAAATATCAACAACGAACTACCTTCCATAATGAAAAGGCTACCATCCATTGGAGTAACAAAATTTCAACACGAACTACCTTCCATAATTACAATGCTACCATGCATTGGAGTAACAAAATCTAACCAATGAAATACCTTCCATAATGAGAGGGCTATCATCCTTTGGAGTAACAAAATCTCAACAATGAACTAGCTTCCGTAATGACAAGGCTACAATCAATGGGAGTAACAAAATCTCAACAAGGAACTACCTTCCATAATGACAAGGCTACCATCCATTGGAGTAACAATATCTCAAAAATGAACTACCTTCCATAATAACAAGGATACCATTCATTGGAGTTAAAAAATCTCAACAACGAACTACCTTCTATAATGACAACTCTACCATCCATTGGAGTAACAAAATCTCAACAATAAACTACCTTCCATATTGACAAGGCTACCTTCCATTGGAGTTACAAAATCTCAACAACGAACTACCTTCCATAATAACAAGGCTACCATCCATTAGAGTAACAAAATAGCAAAAATCAACTACCTTCCATAATAACAAGGCTACCATCCATTAGGGTAACAAAATCCCAATAGCGAACTACCTTCCATAATGACAGGGCTACCTTCCATTGGAGTAACAAAATCTCAACAACGAACTACCTTCCATAATGACAAGGCTAGTATACATTGGAGTAACAAAATATCAACAACAAACTACCTTCCATAATGATAAGGCTACCATCCATTGGAGTCACAAAATTTCAAAACGAACTACCTTCCATAATGACAAGGCTACCATCCATTGGAGTAATAAAATCTCAACAATGAACTACCTTCGATAATGACAAGGCTATCATCCATTGGAGTAAAACAATATCAACAACGAACTACCTTCCATAATGAAAAGGCTACCATCCATTGGAGTAACAAAATTTCAACACGAACTACGCTCCATAATGACAAGGCTACCATGCATTGGAGTAACAAAATTTAACCAATGAACTACCTTCCATAATGAGAAGGCTATCATCCTTTGGAGTAATAAAATCTCAACAATCAACTACCTTCCGTAATGACAAGGCTACAATCCATGGGAGTAACAAAATCTCAACAATGAACTACCTTCCATAATGACAAGGCTACCATACATTGGAGTAACAATATCTCAAAAATGAACTACCTTCCATAATAACAAGGATACCATTCATTGGAGTTAAAAAATCTCAACAACAAACTACCTTCCATAATGACAACTCTACCATCCATTGTAGTAACAAAATTCCAACAACAAGCTACCTTCCATATTGACAAGGCTACAATCCATTGGAGTAACAAAATCTCAACAACAAACTACCTTCCATAATGAAAAGCCTACCATCCAATGGACTAACAAAATATCAACAACGAACTACCTTCCATAATGACAAAGCAACCATACATTGGAGTAAAAACTCTTCAACAACAAACTACCTTTCATAATGACAAGGCAACCATCCATTGGAGTAACAAAATATCAAAAATGAACTACCTTCCATAATAACAAGGCTATCATCCATTGGGGTAACAAAATATAAAAATTTACTACCTTCCATAATAACAAGGCTACCATCCATTGGGGTAACAAAATCCCAATAGCGAACTACATTCCATAATGACAAGGCTACCATCCATTGGAGTAACAAAATATCAACAACGAACTACCTTCCATAATGAAAAGGCTACCATCCATTGGAGTAACAAAATTTTAACACGAACTACCTTCCGTAATGACAAGGCTACCATGCATTGGAGTAACAAAATCTAAAGAATGAACTACCTTCCATATTGAGAAGGTTATCATCCTTTGGAGTATTAAAATCCCAAAAATGAACTACCTTCCATAATGACAAGGCTATCATCCATTGGAGAGAAAAAATCTCAACAATGAACTACCTTCCGTAATAACAAGGCTACAATCCATGGTAGTAACAAAATCTCAACAACGAACTACCTTCCATAATGACAAGGCTACCATCCATTGGAGTAACAATATCTCAAAAATGAACTACCTTCCATAATGACAAGGATACCATTCATTGGAGTTAAAAAATATCAACAACGAACTACCTTCCATAATGACAACTCTACCATCCATTGTAGTAATAAAATCTCAACAACAAACTACCTTCCATATTGACAAGGTTACAATCCATTGGAGTAACAAAATCTCAACAACAACCACCTTCCATAATGACAAGCCTACCATCCAATGGACTAACAAAATCTCAACAATGAACTACCTTCCATAATGACAAAGCTCCATACATTAGAGTAAAAAAATCTCAACAACAAACTACCTTTCATAATGACAAGGCTACCATCCATTAGAGTAACAAAATATCAAAAATGAACTACCTTCCATAATAACAAGGCTACTATCCATTGGGGTAACAAAATATGAAAAATGAACTACCTTCCATAATAACAAGGCTACCATCCATTGGGGTAACAAAATCCCAATAGCGAACTACCTTCCAAAATGACAAGGCTACCATCCATTGGAGTAACAAAATTTGAACAACAAACTACCTTCCATAATGACAAGGCTACCATCCATTGGAGTATTAAAATATCAACAACGAACTACCTTCCATAATGAAAAGGCTACCATCCATTGGAGTAACAAAATTTCAACACGAACTACCTTCCATAATGACAAGGCTACCATGCATTGGAGTAAAAAAATCTAAAGAATGAACTACCTTCCATAATGAGAAGGCTATCATCTGTTGGAGTAACAAAATCTCAAAAATGAACTACCTTCTATTATAACAAGGCTACAATCCATGGGAGTAACAAAATCTCAACAATGAACTACCTTCCATAATGACAAGACTACCATCCATTGGAGTAACAATATCTCAAAAATGAACTACCTTCCATAATGACAAGGATACCATTCATTGGAGTTGAAAAATCTCAACCAAAAACTACCTTCCATAATGACAACTCTACCATCCACTGGAGTAACAAAATCTCAACAACAAACTACCTTCCATATTGACATGGCGACAATCCATTGGAGTAACAAAATCTCAACAACAAACTACCTTCCATAATGACAAGCCTACCATCCAATGGACTAACAAAATCTCAACAACAAACTACCTTCCATAATGACAAAGCTACCATACATTAGAGCAAAAAAATCTCAACAACAAAATACCTTTCATAATGACAAGGCTACCATCCATTGGAGTAACAAAATATCAAAAATGAACTACCTTCCATAATGACGAGGCTACCATCCATTGGAGTAACAAAATCTCAACAACGAACTACGTTCCATAATGACAAGGCTACCATCCATTGGGGTAACAAAATACTAGTAGAGAACTACCTTCCATAATGACAAGGCTACCATCCATTGGAGTAACAAAATCTCAACAACGAACTACCTTCCATAATGACAAGGCTACCATCCATTGGAGTAACAAAATATCAACAACGGACTACCTTCCATAATGAAAAGGCTACCATCCATTGGAGTAACAAAATTTCAACACGAACTACCTTCCATAATGACAAGGCTACCATGCATTGGAGTAACAAAATCTAAAGAATGAACTACCTTCCATAATGAGAAGGCTATCATCCGTTGGAGTAACAAAATCTCAAAAATGAAATACCTTCCATAATGACAAGGCTATCATCCATTGGAGAAACAAAATCTAAACAATGAACTACCTTTCGTAATAACAAGGCTACAATCCATGGGAGTAACAAAATCTCAACAACGAACTACCTTCCATAATGACAAGACTACCATCCATTGGATTAACAATATCTCAAAAATGAACTACCTTCCATAATGACAAGTATACCATTCATTGGAGTTGAAAAATCTAAACAACAAACTACCTTCCATATTGACAAGGCTACAATCCATTGGAGTAACAAAATCTCAACAACAAACTACCTTCCATAATGACAAGCCTACCATCCAATGGACTAACAAAATCTCAACAACAAACTACCTTCCATAATGACAAAGCTACCATATATTGGAGTAAAAAAAACTCAACAACAAACTACTTTTCATAATGACAAGGCTACCATCCATTGGAGTAACAAAATATCAAAAATGAACTACCTTCCATAATAACAAGGCTACTATTCATTGGGGTAACAAAATATCAAAAATGAACTACCTTCCATAATAACAAGGCTACCATCCAATGGGGTAACAAAATCCTAATAGCAAACTAGCTTCTATAATGACAAGGCTACAATCCATGGGAGTAACAAAATCTCAACAATGAACTACCTTCCATAATGATAAGACTACCATCCATTGGAGTAACAATATCTCAAAAATGAACTACCTTCCATAATGACAAGGATACCATTCATTGGAGTTGAAAAATCTCAACAACAAACTACCTTCCATAATGACAACTCTACCATCCATTGGAGTAACAAAATCTCAACAACAAACTACCTTCCATATTGACAAGGCTACAATCCATTGGAGTAACAAAATCTTAACAACAAACTACCTTTCATAATGACAAGGCTACCATCCATTGGAGTAACAAAATATAAAAAATGAACTACCTTCCATAATGACAAGGCGACAATCCATTGGAGTAACAAAATCTCAACAATAAACTACCTTCCATAATGACAAGCCTACCATCCAATGGACTAACAAAATCTCAACAACAAACTACCTTCCATAATGACAAAGCTACCATACATTAGAGCAAAAAAATCTCAACAACAAAATACCTTTCATAATGACAAGGCTACCATCCATTGGAGTAACAAAATATCAAAAATGAACTACCTTCCATAATGACGAGGCTACCATCCATTGGAGTAACAAAATCTCAACAACGAACTACCTTCCATAATGACAAGGCTACCATCCATTAGGGTAACAAAATACTAGTAGAGAACTACCTTCCATAATGACAAGGCTACCATCCATTGCAGTAACAAAATCTCAACAACGAACTACCTTCCATAATGACAAGGCTACCATCCATTGGAGTAACAAAATATCAACAACGGACTACCTTCCATAATGAAAAGGCTACCATCCATTGGAGTAACAAAATTTCAACACGAACTACCTTCCATAATGACAAGGCTACCATGCATTGGAGTAACAAAATCTAAAGAATGAACTACCTTCCATAATGAGAAGGCTATCATCCGTTGGAGTAACAAAATCTCAAAAATGAAATACCTTCCATAATGACAAGGCTATCATCCATTGGAGAAACAAAATCTAAACAATGAACTA
This sequence comes from Vicia faba, assembly GCA_948472305.1. Taxonomy (NCBI): domain Eukaryota; kingdom Viridiplantae; phylum Streptophyta; class Magnoliopsida; order Fabales; family Fabaceae; genus Vicia; species Vicia faba. The sequence continues at coordinate 654,887,557 of OX451741.1, forward strand.
CCTTCCGTAATAACAAGGCTACAATCCATGGGAGTAACAAAATCTCAACAACGAACTACCTTCCATAATGACAAGACTACCATCCATTGGATTAACAATATCTCAAAAATGAACTACCTTCCATAATGACAAGGATACCATTCATTGGAGTTGAAAAATCTCAACAACAAACTACCTTCCATAATGACAACTCTACCATCCATTGGAGTAACAAAATCTCAACAACAAACTACCTTCCATATTGACAAGGCTACAATCCATTGGAGTAACAAAATCTTAACAACAAACTACCTTTCATAATGACAAGGCTACCATCCATTGGAGTAACAAAATATCAAAAATGAACTACCTTCCATAATGACAAGGCGACAATCCATTGGAGTAACAAAATCTCAACAACAAACTACCTTCCATAATGACAAGCCTACCATCTAATGGACTAACAAAATCTCAACAACAAACTACCTTCCATAATGACAAAGCTACCATACATTAGAGCAAAAAAATCTCAACAACAAAATACCTTTCATAATGACAAGGCTACCATCCATTGGAGTAACAAAATATCAAAAATGAACTACCTTCCATAATGACGAGGCTACCATCCATTGGAGTAACAAAATCTCAACAACGAACTACCTTCCATAATGACAAGGCTACCATCCATTGGGGTAACAAAATACTAGTAGAGAACTACCTTCCATAATGACAAGGATACCATCCATTGGAGTAACAAAATCTCAACAACGAACTACCTTCCATAATGACAAGGCTACCATCCATTGAAGTAACAAAATATCAACAACGGACTACCTTCCATAATGAAAAGGCTACCATCCATTGGAGTAACAAAATTTCAACACGAACTACCTTCCATAATGACAAGGCTACCATGCATTGGAGTAACAAAATCTAAAGAATGAACTACCTTCCATAATGAGAAGGCTATCATCCGTTGGAGTAACAAAATCTCAAAAATGAAATACCTTCCATAATGACAAGGCTATCATCCATTGGAGAAACAAAATCTAAACAATGAACTACCTTCCGTAATAACAAGGCTACAATCCATGGGAGTAACAAAATCTCAACAACGAACTACCTTCCATAATGACAAGACTACCATCCATTGGATTAACAATATCTCAAAAATGAACTACCTTCCATAATGACAAGTATACCATTCATTGGAGTTGAAAAATCTCAACAACAAACTACCTTCCATATTGACAAGGCTACAATCCATTGGAGTAATAAAATCTCAACATCAAACTACCTTCCATAATGACAAGCCTACCATCCAATGGACTAACAAAATCTCAACAACAAACTACCTTCCATAATGACAAAGCTACCATATATTGGAGTAAAAAAAACTCAACAACAAACTACTTTTCATAATGACAAGGCTACCATCCATTGGAGTAACAAAATATCAAAAATGAACTACCTTCCATAATAACTAGGCTACTATTCATTGGGGTAACAAAATATCAAAAATGAACTACCTTCCATAATAACAAGGCTACCATCCAATGGGGTAACAAAATCCTAATAGCGAACTAGCTTCTATAATGACAAGGCTACAATCCATGGGAGTAACAAAATCTCAACAATGAACTACCTTCCATAATGATAAGACTACCATCCATTGGAGTAACAATATCTCAAAAATGAACTACCTTCCATAATGACAAGGATACCATTCATTGGAGTTGAAAAATCTCAACAACAAACTACCTTCCATAATGACAACTCTACCATCCATTGGAGTAACAAAATCTCAACAACAAACTACCTTCCATATTGACAAGGCTACAATCCATTGGAGTAACAAAATCTTAACAACAAACTACCTTTCATAATGACAAGGCTACCATCCATTGGAGTAACAAAATATCAAAAATGAACTACCTTCCATAATGACAAGGCGACAATCCATTGGAGTAACAAAATCTCAACAACAAACTACCTTCCATAATGACAAGCCTACCATCCAATGGACCAACAAAATCTCAACAACTAACTACCTTCCATAATGACAAAGCTACCATACATTAGAGCAAAAAAATCTCAACAACAAAATACCTTTCATAATGACAAGACTACCATCCATTAGAGTAACAAAATATAAAAAATTAACTACCTTCCATAATGACGAGGCTACCATCCATTGGAGTAACAAAATCTCAACAACGAACTACCTTCCATAATGACAAGGCTACCATCCATTGGAGTAAAAAACTATCAACAACGAACTACCTTCCATAATGAAAAGGCTATCATGCATTGGAGTAACAAAATTTCAACACGAACTACCTTCCATAATGACAAGGCTACCATGCATTGGAGTAACAAAATCTAACCAATGAACTACCTTTCATAATGAGAAGGCTATCATCCTTTGGAGTAACAAAATCTCAACAATGAACTACCTTCCGTAATGACAAGGTTAAAATCCATGGGAGTAACAAAATCTCAACAACAAACTACCTTCCATAATGACAAGGCTACCATCAATTGGAGTAACAATATCTCAAAAATGAACTACCTTCCATAATGACAAGGATACCATTCATTGGAGTTAAAAAATCTCAACAACAAACTACCTTCCATAATGACAACTCTACCATCCATTGTAGTAACAAAATCTCAACAACAAACTACCTTCCATATTGACAAGGCTACAATCCATTGGAGTAACAAAATCTCAACAACAAACTACCTTCCATAATGACAAGCCTACCATCCAATGGACTAACAAAATTTCAACAACGAACAACCTTCCATAATGACAAAGCTACCATACATTGGAGTAAAAAAACCTCAACAACAAACTACCTTTCATAATGACAAGGCTACCATCCATTGGAGTAACAAAATATCAAAAATGAACTACCTTCCATAATAACAAGGCTACTATCCATTGGGTTAAAAAAATATCAAAAATGAACTACCTTCCATAATAACAAGGCTACCTTCCATTGGGGTAACAAAATCCTAGTAGCGAACTACCATCCATAATGACAAGGATACCATCCATTGGAGTAACAAAATCTCAACAACGAACTACCTTCCATAATGACAAGGCTACCATCCATTGGAGTAAAAAAATATCAACAACGGACTACCTTCCATAATGAAAAGGCTACCATCCATTGGAGTAACAAAATTTCAACACGAACTACCTTCCATAATGACAAGGCTACCATGCATTGGAGTAACAAAATCTAAAGAATGAACTACCTTCCATAATGAGAAGGCTATCATCCGTTGGAGTAACAAAATCTCAAAAATGAACTACCTTCCATAATGACAAGGCTATCATTCATTGGAGAAACAAAATCTCAACAATGAACTACCTTCCGTAATAACAAGGCTATAATCCCTGGGAGTAACAAAATCTCAACAATGAACTACCTTCCATAATGACAAGACTACCATCCATTGGATTAACAATATCTCAAAAATGAACTACCTTCCATAATGACAAGTATACCATTCATTGGAGTTGAAAAATCTCAACAACAAACTACCTTCCATATTGACAAGGCTACAATCCATTGGAGTAACAAAATCTCAACAACAAACTACCTTCCAAAATGACAAGCCTACCATCCAATGGACTAACAAAATATCAACAACGAACTACCTTCCATAATGACAAAGCTACCATACATTGGATTAAAAAAAACCTCAACAACAAACTACCTTTTATAATGACAAGGCTACCATCCATTGGAGTAACAAAATATCAAAAATGAACTACCTTCCATAATAACAAGGCTACTATCCATTGGGGTAACAAAATATCAAAAATGAACTACCTTCCATAATAACAAGGCTACCATCCATTGGGGTAACAAAATCCTAATAGCGAACTAGCTTCCATAATGACGAGGCTACAATCCATGGGAGTAACAAAATCTCAACAATGAACTACCTTCCATAATGACAAGACTACCATCCATTGGAGTAACAATATCTCAAAAATGAACTACCTTCCATAATGACAAGGATACCATTCATTGGAGTTGAAAAATCTCAACAACAAACTACCTTCCATAATGACAACTCTACCATCCATTGGAGTAACAAAATCTCAACAACAAACTACCTTCCATATTGACAAGGCTACAATCCATTAGAGTAACAAAATCTCAACAACAAACTACCTTCCATAATGACAAGCCTACCATCCAATGGACTAACAAAATCTCAACAACGAACTACCTTCCATAATGACAAAGCTACCATACATTAGAGTAAAAAAATCCCAACAACAAACTACCTTTCATAATGACAAGGCTACCATCCATTGGAGTAACAAAATATCAAAAATGAACTACCTTCCATAATGACGAGGCTACCATCCATTGGAGTAACAAAATCTCAACAACGAACTACCTTCCATAATGACAAGGCTACCATCCATTGGGGTAACAAAATACTAGTAGAGAACTACCTTCCATAATGACAAGGCTACCATCCAATGGAGTAACAAAATCTCAACAACGAACTACCTTCCATAATGACAAGGCTACCATCCATTGGAGTAACAAAATATCAACAACGGACTACCTTCCATAATGAAAAGGCTACCATCAATTGGAGTAACAAAATTTCAACACGAACTACCTTCCATAATGACAAGGCTACCATGCATTGGAGTAACAAAATCTAAAGAATGAACTACCTTCCATAATGAGAAGGCTATCATCTGTTGGAGTAACAAAATCTCAAAAATGAAATACCTTCCATAATGACAAGGCTATCATCCATTGGAGAAACAAAATCTAAACAATGAACTACCTTCCGTAATAACAAGGTTACAATCCATGGGAGTAACAAAATCTCAACAACGAACTACCTTCCATAATGACAAGACTACCATCCATTGGATTAACAATATCTCAAAAATGAACTACCTTCCATAATGACAAGTATACCATTCATTGGAGTTGAAAAATCTCAACAACAAACTACCTACCATATTGACAAGGCTACAATCCATTGGAGTAACAAAATCTCAACAACAAACTACCTTCCATAATGACAAGCCTACCATCCAATGGACTAACAAAATTTCAACAACAAACTACCTTCCATAATGACAAAGCTACCATATATTGGAGTAAAAAAACTCAACAACAAACTACTTTTCATAATGACAAGGCTACCATCCATTGGAGTAACAAAATATCAAAAATGAACTACCTTCCATAATAACAAGGCTACTATTCATTGGGGTAACAAAATATCAAAAATGAACTACCTTCCATAATAACAAGGCTACCATCCAATGGGGTAACAAAATCCTAATAGCGAACTAGCTTCTATAATGACAAGGCTACAATCCATGGGAGTAACAAAATCTCAACAATGAACTACCTTCCATAATGATAAGACTACCATCCATTGGAGTAACAATATCTCAAAAATGAACTACCTTCCATAATGACAAGGATACCATTCATTGGAGTTGAAAAATCTCAACAACAAACTACCTTCCATAATGACAACTCTACCATCCATTGAAGTAACAAAATCTCAACAACAAACTACCTTCCATATTGACAAGGCTACAATCCATTGGAGTAACAAAATCTTAACAACAAACTACCTTTCATAATGACAAGGCTACCATCCATTGGAGTAACAAAATATCAAAAATGAACTACCTTCCATAATGACAAGGCGACAATCCATTGGAGTAACAAAATCTCAACAACAAACTACCTTCCATAATGACAAGCCTACCATCCAATGGACCAACAAAATCTCAACAACTAACTACCTTCCATAATGACAAAGCTACCATACATTAGAGCAAAAAAATCTCCACAACAAAATACCTTTCATAATGACAAGGCTACCATCCATTAGAGTAACAAAATATAAAAAATTAACTACCTTCCATAATGACGAGGCTACCATCCATTGGAGTAACAAAATCTCAACAACGAACTACCTTCCATAATGACAAGGCTACCATCCATTGGAGTAAAAAACTATCAACAACGAACTACCTTCCATAATGAAAAGGCTATCATCCATTGGAGTAACAAAATTTCAACACGAACTACCTTCCATAATGACAAGGCTACCATGCATTGGAGTAACAAAATCTAATCAATGAACTACCTTTCATAATGAGAAGGCTATCATCCTTTGGAGTAACAAAATCTCAATAATGAACTACCTTCCGTAATGACAAGGTTAAAATCCATGGGAGTAACAAAATCTCAACAACAAACTACCTTCCATAATGACAAGGCTACCATCAATTGGAGTAACAATATCTCAAAAATGAACTACCTTCCATAATGACAAGGATACCATTCATTGGAGTTAAAAAATCTCAACAACAAACTACCTTCCATAATGACAACTCTACCATCCATTGTAGTAACAAAATCTCAACAACAAACTACCTTCCATATTGACAAGGCTACAATCCATTGGAGTAACAAAATCTCAACAACAAACTACCTTCCATAATGACAAGCCTACCATCCAATGGACTAACAAAATTTCAACAACGAACAACCTTCCATAATGACAAAGCTACCATACATTGGAGTAAAAAAACCTCAACAACAAACTACCTTTCATAATGACAAGGCTACCATCCATTGGAGTAACAAAATATCAAAAATGAACTACCTTCCATAATAACAAGGCTATTATCCATTGGGGTTAAAAAATATCAAAAATGAACTACCTTCCATAATAACAAGGCTACCATCCATTGGGGTAACAAAATCCTAGTAGCGAACTACCATCCATAATGACAAGGCTACCATCCATTGGAGTAACAAAATCTCAACAACGAACTACCTTCCATAATGACAAGGCTACCATCCATTGGAGTAAAAAAATATCAACAACGGACTACCTTCCATAATGAAAAGGCTACCATCCATTGGAGTAACAAAATTTCAACACGAACTACCTTCCATAATGACAAGGCTACCATGCATTGGAGTAACAAAATCTAAAGAATGAACTACCTTCCATAATGAGAAGGCTATCATCCGTTGGAGTAACAAAATCTCAAAAATGAACTACCTTCCATAATGACAAGGCTATCATTCATTGGAGAAACAAAATCTCAACAATTAACTACCTTCCGTAATAACAAGGCTATAATCCCTGGGAGTAACAAAATCTCAACAATGAACTACCTTCCATAATGACAAGACTACCATCCATTGGATTAACAATATCTCAAAAATGAACTACCTTCCATAATGACAAGTATACCATTCATTGGAGTTGAAAAATCTCAACAACAAACTACCTTCCATATTGACAAGGCTACAATCCATTGGAGTAACAAAATCTCAATAACAAACTACCTTCCAAAATGACAAGCCTACCATCCAATGGACTAACAAAATATCAACAACGAACTACCTTCCATAATGACAAAGCTACCATACATTGGATTAAAAAAACCTCAACAACAAACTACCTTTTATAATGACAAGGCTACCATCCATTGGAGTAACAAAATATCAAAAATGAACTACCTTCCATAATAACAAGGCTACTAACCATTGGGGTAACAAAATATCAAAAATGAACTACCTTCCATAATAACAAGGCTACCATCCATTGGGGTAACAAAATCCTAATAGCGAACTAGCTTCCATAATGACAAGGCTACAATCCATGGGAGTAACAAAATCTCAACAATGAACTACCTTCCATAATGACAAGACTACCATCCATTGGAGTAACAATATCTCAAAAATGAACTACCTTCCATAATGACAAGGATACCATTCATTGGAGTTGAAAAATCTCAACAACAAACTACCTTCCATAATGACAACTCTACCATCCATTGGAGTAACAAAATCTCGACAACAAACTACCTTCCATATTGACAAGGCTACAATCCATTAGAGTAACAAAATCTCAACAACAAACTACCTTCCATAATGACAAGCCTACCATCCAATGGACTAACAAAATCTCAACAACGAACTACCTTCCATAATGACAAAGCTACCATACATTAGAGTAAAAAAATCCCAACAACAAACTACCTTTCATAATGACAAGGCTACCATCCATTGGAGTAACAAAATATCAAAAATGAACTACCTTCCATAATGACAAGGCTACCATCCATTGGAGTAACAAAAGCTCAACAACGAACTACCTTCCATAATGACAAGGCTACCATCCATTGGAGTAAAAAAATATCAACAACGAACTACCTTCCATAATGAAAAGGCTACCATCCATTGGAGTAACAAAATTTCAACACGAACTACCTTCCATAATTACAATGCTACCATGCATTGGAGTAACAAAATCTAACCAATGAAATACCTTCCATAATGAGAAGGCTATCATCCTTTGGAGTAACAAAATCTCAACAATGAACTAGCTTCCGTAATGACAAGGCTACAATCAATGGGAGTAACAAAATCTCAACAAGGAACTACCTTCCATAATGACAAGGCTACCATCCATTGGAGTAACAATATCTCAAAAATGAACTACCTTCCATAATGACAAGGATACCATTCATTGGAGTTAAAAAATCTCAACAACAAACTACCTTTCATAATGACAACTCTACCATCCATTGTAGTAACAAAATCTCAACAACAAACTACCTTCCATATTGACAAGGCTACAATCCATTGGAGTAACAAAATCTCAACAACAAACTACCTTCCATAATGACAATCCTACCATCCAATGGACTAACAAAATTTCAACAACGAACAACCTTCCATAATGACAAAGCTACCATACATTGGAGTAAAAAAACCTCAACAACAAACTACCTTTCATAATGACAAGGCTACCATCCATTGGAGTAACAAAATATCAAAAATGAACTACCTTCCATAATAACAAGGCTACTATCCATTGGGGTAAAAAAATATCAAAAATGAACTACCTTCCATAATAACAAGGCTACCATCCATTGGGGTAACAAAATCCTAGTAGCGAACTACCATCCATAGTGACAAGGCTACCATCCATTGGAGTAACAAAATCTCAACAACGAACTACCTTCCATAATGACAAGGCTACCATCCATTGGAGTAAAAAAATATCAACAACGGACTACCTTCCATAATGAAAAGGCTACCATCCATTGGAGTAACAAAATTTCAACACGAACTACCTTCCATAATGACAAGGCTACCATGCATTGGAGTAACAAAATCTAAAGAATGAACTACCTTCCATAATGAGAAGGCTATCATCCGTTGGAGTAACAAAATCTCAAAAATGAACTACCTTCCATAATGACAAGGCTATCATTCATTGGAGAAACAAAATCTCAACAATGAACTACCTTCCGTAATAACAAGGCTATAATCACTGGGAGTAACAAAATCTCAACAATGAACTACCTTCCATAATGACAAGACTACCATCCATTGGATTAACAATATCTCAAAAATGAACTACCTTCCATAATGACAAGTATACCATTCATTGGAGTTGAAAAATCTCAACAACAAACTACCTTCCATATTGACAAGGCTACAATCCATTGGAGTAACAAAATCTCAACAACAAACTACCTTCCAAAATGACAAGCCTACCATCCAATGGACTAACAAAATATCAACAACGAACTACCTTCCATAATGACAAAGCTACCATACATTGGATTAAAAAAACCTCAACAACAAACTACCTTTTATAATGACAAGGCTACCATCCATTGGAGTAACAAAATATCAAAAATGAACTACCTTCCATAATAACAAGGCTACTATCCATTGGGGTAACAAAATATCAAAAATGAACTACCTTCCATAATAACAAGGCTACCATCCATTGGGGTAACAAAATCCTAATAGCGAACTAGCTTCCATAATGACAAGGCTACAATCCATGGGAGTAACAAAATCTCAACAATGAACTACCTTCCATAATGACAAGACTACCATCCATTGGAGTAACAATATCTCAAAAATGAACTACCTTCCATAATGACAAGGATACCATTCATTGGAGTTGAAAAATCTCAACAACAAACTACCTTCCATAATGACAACTCTACCATCCATTGGAGTAACAAAATCTCGACAACAAACTACCTTCCATATTGACAAGGCTACAATCCATTAGAGTAACAAAATCTCAACAACAAACTACCTTCCATAATGACAAGCCTACCATCCAATGGACTAACAAAATCTCAACAACGAACTACCTTCCATAATGACAAAGCTACCATACATTAGAGTAAAAAAATCCCAACAACAAACTACCTTTCATAATGACAAGGCTACCATCCATTGGAGTAACAAAATATCAAAAATGAACTACCTTCCATAATGACAAGGCTACCATCCATTGGAGTAACAAAAGCTCAACAACGAACTACCTTCCATAATGACAAGGCTACCATCCATTGGAGTAAAAAAATATCAACAACGAACTACCTTCCATAATGAAAAGGCTACCATCCATTGGAGTAACAAAATTTCAACACGAACTACCTTCCATAATTACAATGCTACCATGCATTGGAGTAACAAAATCTAACCAATGAAATACCTTCCATAATGAGAAGGCTATCATCCTTTGGAGTAACAAAATCTCAACAATGAACTAGCTTCCGTAATGACAAGGCTACAATCAATGGGAGTAACAAAATCTCAACAAGGAACTACCTTCCATAATGACAAGGCTACCATCCATTGGAGTAACAATATCTCAAAAATGAACTACCTTCCATAATGACAAGGATACCATTCATTGGAGTTAAAAAATCTCAACAACAAACTACCTTTCATAATGACAACTCTACCATCCATTGTAGTAACAAAATCTCAACAACAAACTACCTTCCATATTGACAAGGCTACAATCCATTGGAGTAACAAAATCTCAACAACAAACTACCTTCCATAATGACAAGCCTACCATCCAATGGACTAATAAAATCTCAAAAATGAACTACCTTCCAAAATGACAAAGCTACCATACATTGGAGTAAAAAAACCTCAACAACAAACTACCTTTCATAATGACAAGGATACCATCCATTGGAGTTACAAAATATCAAAAATGAAATACCTTCCATAATAACAAGGCTATTATCCATTGGGGTAACAAAATATCAAAAACGAACTACCTTCCATAATAACAAGGCTACCATCAGTTGGGGTAACAAAATACCAATACCGAACTACCTTCCATAATGACAACTCTACCATCCATTGGAGTAACAAAATCTTAACAACGAACTACCTTCCATAATGACAAGGCTACAATCCATTGGAGTAACAAAATATCAACAACGAACTACCTTCCATAATGAAAAGGCTACCATCCATAGGAGTAACAAAATATCAACACGAACTACCTTCCATAATGACAAGGCTACCATGCATTGGAGTAACAAAATATAAAGAATGAACTACCTTCCATAATGAGAAGGCTATCATCCGTTGGAGTAACAAAATCTCAAAAATGAACTACCTTCCATAATGACAAGGCTATCATCCATTAGAGAAACAAAATCTCGATAATGAACTACCTTCCGTAATAACAAGGCTACAATCCATGGGAGTAACAAAATCTCAACAACGAACTACCTTCCATAATGACAAGACTACGATCCATTGGAGTAACAATATCTCAAAAACGAACTACCTTCCATAATGACAAGGCTACCATCCATTGGAGTAACAATATCTCAAAAATGAACTACCTTCCATAATGACAAGGATACCATTCATTGGGGTAACAAAATCCCAATAGCGAACTAACTTCCATAATGACAAGGCTACCATGCATTGGAGTAACAAAATCTGAACAACGAACTACCTTCCATAATGACAAGGCTACAATCCATGGGAGTAACAAAATCTCAACAACAAACTAACTTCCATAATGACAATATTACCATCCATTGGAGTAACAATATCTCAAAAACGAACTACCTTCCATAATGACAAGGCTACCATCCATTGGAGTAACAATATCTCAAAAATGAACTACCTTCCATAATGACAAGGATACCATTCATTGGAGTTAAAAAATCTCAACAACAAACTACCTTCCATAATGACAACTCTAGCATCCATTGTAGTAACAAAATCTCAACAACAAACTACCTTCCATATTGACAAGCCTACCATCCAATGGACTAACAAAATCTCAAAAATGAACTACCTTCCATAATGACAAAGCTACCATACATTGGAGTAAAAAAACCTCAACAACAAACTACCTTTCATAATGACAAGGATACCATCCATTGGAGTTACAAAATATCAAAAATGAAATACCTTCCATAATAACAAGGCTATTATCCATTGGGGTAACAAAATATCAAAAACGAACTACCTTCCATAATAACAAGGCTACCATCCATTGGGGTAACAAAATCCCAATAGCGAACTACCTTCCATAATGACAAGGCTACCATCCATTGGAGTAACAAAATATCACTGACGAACTACCTTCCATAATGAAAAGGCTACCATCCATTGGAGTAACAAAATTTCAACACAAACTACCTTCCATAATGACAAGTCTACCATGCATTGGAGTAACAAAATCTAAAGAATGAACTACCTTCCATAATGAGAAGGCTATCATCCGTTGGAGTAACAAAATCTCAAAAATGAACTACCTTCCATAATGACAAGGCTCTCATCCATTGGAGAAACAAAATCTCAATAATGAACTACCTTCATTAATAACAAGGCTACAATCCATGGGAGTAACAAAATCTCAACAACGAACTACCTTCCATAATGATAAGACTACCATCCATTGGAGTAACAAAATCTCAACAATGAACTACTTTCCGTAATGACAAGGCTACAATCCATGGGAGTAACAAAATCTCAACAACGAACTACCTTCCATAATGACAAGGCTACCATCCATTGGAGTAACAATATCTCAAAAATGAACTACCTTCCATAATGACAAGGATACCATTCATTGGAGTTAAAAAATATCAACAACGAACTACCTTCCATAATGACAACTCTACCATCCATTGGAGTAACAAAATCTCAAGAACGAACTACATTCCATAATGACAAAGCTACCATACATTAGACTAAAAAAATCTCAACAACAAACTACCTTTCATAATGACAAGGCTACCATCCATTGGAGTAACAAAATGTCAAAAATGAACTACCTTCCATAATAACAAGGCTACCATCCATTGGGGTAACAAAATTCCAATAGCGAACTACCTTCCATAATGACAAGGCTACCATCCATTGGAGTAACAAAATCTGAACAACGAACTACCTTCCATAATGACACGGCTACCATCCATTGGAGTAACAAAATATCAAGAATGAACTACCTTCCATAATGAAAAGGCTACCATCCATTGGAGTAACAAAATTTCAACACGAACTACCTTCCATGATGACAAGGCTACCATGCATTGGAGTACCAAAATCTAAAGAATGAACTACCTTCCATAATGAGAAGGCTATCATCCTTTGGAGTAACAAAATCTCAAAAATGAACTACCTTCCATAATGACAAGGCTATCATCCATTGGAGAAACAAAATCTGAACAATGAACTACCTTCTGTAATAACAAGGCTACAATCCATGGTAGTAACAAAATCTCAACAACGAACTACCATCTATAATGATAAGACTACCATCAATTGGAGTAACAAAATCTCAACAATGAACTACCTTCCGTAATGACAAGGCTACAATCCATGGGAGTAACAAAATCTCAACAACGAACTACCTTCCATAATGACAAGGCTACCATCCATTGGAGTAACAATATCTCAAAAATGAACTACCTGCCATAATGACAACTCTACCATCCATTGGAGTAACAAAATCTCCACAACAAACTACCTTCCATAATGACAAGGCTACCATCCATTGGAGTAACCAAATATCAACAACAACCACCTTCCATAATTACAAGCCTACCATCCAATAGACTAACAAAATCTCAAAAATGAACTACCTTCCATAATGACAAGGCTATCATCCATTAGAGAAACAAAATCTCAGCAATGAACTACCTTCTGTAATAACAAGGCTACAATCCATGGGAGTAACAAAATCTCAACAATGAACTACCTTCCATAATGACAAGAGTACCATCCATTGGAGTAACAATATCTCAAAAATGAACTACCTTCCATAATAACAAGGATACCATTCATTGGAGTTAAAAAATCTCAACAACAAACTACCTTCCATAATGACAACTCTACCATCCATTGGAGTAACAAAATCTCAACAACGAACTACCTTCCATAATGACAAGGCTACCATCCATTGGAGTAACAAAATTTCAACACGAACTACCTTCCATAATGACAAGGCTACCATGCATTGGAGTAACAAAATCTAAAGAATGAACTACCTTCCATAATGAGAAGGCTATCATCCGTTGGAATAACAAAATCTCAAAAATGAACTACCTTCCATAATGACAAGGCTGTCATCCATTAGAGAAACAAAATCTCAACAATGAACTACCTTCTGTAATAACAAGGATACAATTCATGGGAGTAACAAAATCTCAACAACGAACTACCTTCTGTAATGACAAGGCTATCATCCATGGGAGTAACAAAATCTCAACAACGAACTACCTTCCATAATGACAAGACTACCATCCATGGGAGTAACAAAATCTCAACAATGAACTACCTTCCATAATGACAAGACTACCATCCATTGGAGTAACAATATCTCTAAAATGAACTACCTTCCATAATGACAAGACTACCATCCATTGGAGTAACAAAATCTCAACAACGAACTACCTTCCGTAATGATAAGACTACCATCCATTGGAGTAACAAAATCTCAACAATGAACTACCATCCGTAATGACAAGGCTACAATCCATGGGAGTAAAAAAATCTCAACAACGAACTTCCTTCCATAATGACAAGGCTACCATCCATTGGAGTAACAATATCTCAAAAATGAACTACCTTCCATAGTGACAAGGATACCATTCATTGGAGTTAAAAAATATCAACAAAGAACTACCTTCCATAATGACAACTCTACCATCCATTGGAGTAACAAAATCTCAACAACAAACTACCTTCCATATTGACAAGGGTACAATCCATTGGAGTAACAAAATCTCAACAACAACCACCTTCCATAATTACAAGCCTACCATCCAATGGACTAACAAAATCTCAAAAATGAACTACCTTCCATAATGAAAAGGCTATCATCCATTAGAGAAACAAAATCTCAACAATGAACTACCTTCCGTAATAACAAGGCTACAATCCATGGGAGTAACAAAATCTCAACAACGAACTACCTTCCATAATGACAAGACTACCATCCATTGGAGTAACAATATCTCAAAAATGAACTACCTTCCATAATGACAAGGATACCATTCATTGGAGTTAAAAAATCTCAACAACAAACTACCTTCCATAATGACAACTCTACCATCCATTGGAGTAACAAAATCTCAACAACAAACTACCTTCCATAATGACAAGGCTACCATCCATTGGAGTAACCAAATATCAACAACAACCACCTTCCATAATTACAAGCCTACCATCCAATAGACTAACAAAATCTCAAAAATGAACTACCTTCCATAATGACAAGGCTATCATCCATTAGAGAAACAAAATCTCAACAATGAACTACCTTCTGTAATAACAAGGCTACAATCCATGGGAGTAACAAAATCTCAACAACGAACTACCTTCCATAATGACAAGACTACCATCCATTGGAGTAACAATATCTCAAAAATGAACTACCTTCCATAATGACAAGGATACCATTCATTGGAGTTAAAAAATCTCAACAACAAACTACCTTCCATAATGACAACTCTACCATCCATTGGAGTAACAAAATCTCAACAACAAACTACCTTCCATAATGACAAGGCTACCATCCATTGGAGTAACAAAATATCAACAACGAACTAACTTCCATAATGAAAAGGCTACCATCCATTGGAGTAACAAAATTTCAACACGAACTACCTTCCATAATGACAAGGCTACCATGCATTGGAGTAACAAAATCTAAAGAATGAACTACCTTCCATAATGAGAAGGCTATCATCCGTTGGAGTAACAAAATCACAAAAATGAACTACCTTCCATAATGACAAGGCTATCATCCATTAGAGAAACAAAATCTCAACAATGAACTTCCTTCCGTAATAACAAGGCTACAATCCATGGGAGTAACAAAATTTCAACAACGAACTCCCTTCCATAATGACAAGACTACCATCCATTGGAGTAACAATATCTCAAAAATGAACTACCTTCCATAATGACTAGGATACCATTCATTGGAGTTAAAAAATCTCAACAACAAACTACCTTCCATAATGACAACTCTACCATCCATTGGAGTAACAAAATCTCAACAACGAACTACCTTCCATAATTACAAGGCTACCATCCATTGGAGTAACAAAATATCAACAACGAACTACCTTCCATAATGAAAAGGCTACCATCCATTAGAGTAACAAAATTTCAACACGAACTACCTTCCCTAATGACAAGGCTACCATGCATTGGAGTAACAAAATCTAAAGAATGAACTACCTTACATAATGAGAAGGCTATCATCCTTTGAAGTAACAAAATCTTAAAAATGAACTACCTTCCATAATGACAAGGCTATCATCCATTGGAGAAACAAAATCTCAACAATGAACTACCTTCCGTAATAACAAGGCTACAATCCATGGTAGTAACAAAATCTCAACAATGAACTACCTTCCATAATGATAAGACTACCATCCATTGGAGTAACAAAATCTCAACAATGAACTACCATCCATAATGACAAGGCTACAATCCATGGGAGTAACAAAATCTCAACAACAAACTTCCTTCCATAATGACAAGGCTACCATCCATTGGAGTAACAATATCTCAAAAATGAACTACCTTCCATAATGACAAGGATACCATTCATTGGAGTTAAAAAATATCAACAAAGAACTACCTTCCATAATGACAACTCTACCATCCATTGGAGTAACAAAATCTCAACAACAAACTACCTTCCATATTGACAAGGGTACAATCCATTGGAGTAACAAAATCTCAACAACAACCACCTTCCATAATTACAAGCCTACCATCCAATGGACTAACAAAATCTCAAAAATGAACTACCTTCCATAATGACAAGGCTATCATCCATTAGAGAAACAAAATCTCAACAATGAACTACCTTCCGTAATACCAAGGCTACAATCCATGGGAGTAACAAAATCTCAACAATGAACTACCTTCCATAATGACAAGACTACCATCCATTGGAGTAACAATATCTCAAAAATGAACTACCTTCCATAATGACAAGGATACCATTCATTGGAGTTAAAAAATCTCAACAACAAACTACCTTCCATAATGACAACTCTACCATCCATTGGAGTAACAAAATCTCAACAACAAACTACCTTCCATAATGACAAGGCTACCATCCATTGGAGTAACCAAATATCAACAACAACCACCTTCCATAATTACAAGCCTACCATCCAATAGACTAACAAAATCTCAAAAATGAACTACCTTCCATAATGACAAGGCTATCATCCATTAGAGAAACAAAATCTCAACAATGAACTACCTTCTGTAATAACAAGGCTACAATCCATGGGAGTAACAAAATCTAAACAATGAACTACCTTCCATAATGACAAGACTACCATCCATTGGAGTAACAATATCTCAAAAATGAACTACCTTCCATAATGACAAGGATACCATTCATTGGAGTTAAAAAATCTCAACAACAAACTACCTTCCATAATGACAACTCTACCATCCATTGGAGTAACAAAATCTCAACAACGAACTACCTTCCATAATGACAAGGCTACCATCCATTGGAGTAACAAAATATCAACAACGAACTAACTTCCATAATGAAAAGGCTACCATCCATTGGAGTAACAAAATTTCAACACGAACTACCTTCCATAATGACAAGGCTACCATGCATTGGAGTAACAAAATCTAAAGTATGAACTACCTTCCATAATGAGAAGGCTATCATCCGTTGGAGTAACAAAATCACAAAAATGAACTACCTTCCATAATGACAAGGCTATCATCCATTAGAGAAACAAAATCTCAACAATGAACTTCCTTCCGTAATAACAAGGCTACAATCCATGGGAGTAACAAAATTTCAACAACGAACTCCCTTCCATAATGACAAGACTACCATCCATTGGAGTAACAATATCTCAAAAATGAACTACCTTCCATAATGACTAGGATACCATTCATTGGAGTTAAAAAATCTCAACAACAAACTACCTTCCATAATGACAACTCTACCATCCATTGGAGTAACAAAATCTCAACAACGATTACCTTCCATAATTACAAGGCTACCATCCATTGGAGTAACAAAATATCAACAACAAACTACCTTCCATAATGAAAAGGCTAGCATCCATTGGAGTAACAAAATTTCAACACGAACTACCTTCCCTAATGACAAGGCTACCATCCATTGGAGTAACAAAATCTAAAGAATGAACTACCTTACATAATGAGAAGGCTATCATCCTTTGAAGTAACAAAATATCAAAAATGAACTACCTTCCATAATGACAAGGCTATCATCCATTGGAGAAACAAAATCTCACGCCAAGGAATTCTGGATTCACGCCAAGGCTTCAACGCATCTAGTCACCTCCTTTGTTATGGGGAAGAAGATTGTGATCACTGAGGATCATATTGCAAGGCTAATCGGTTACTGTGGCGGTGGCGTCCGTTGTGTGGACATGGCTGAAAGATGTGCTGATGTGGGTGTGATAGCTGCAAGGATTTTCACTCATGGGGTGCCCAGCAGCAAGATCAAAGATCTGAAGGATCATTACAGAGTTTGGGCTAAGATAATTCTGGGGTGCTTTAACCATAGGAAACCAACCAGTTCACCTGATTACATAAATGTGGATCAGCAGTTTCTGATCTACTTTATTGATCAGAAGGTAAAAATCAATTTGGCCCATTTTCTGTTCAACCACCTCAGAACAAGTGTGAAGGAAACCCGGGAAGAAGAAAGAACCAAGAGGGATTGGATACCCTTTGGAAGGTTGATATCAGATATTCTGATAGAGAATAAGCTGATAGAGCATCTGATAGAAGCTCAAGAGCTAAGTACCATTGAACCAACAGTTGGGAAACCTCTGAACGCAAAGAACTTGAAGAAGATGAAGTTGATAGAGAATATCCAGAAGGAACCCAGAGCTACTCCTATTGCTGATATCACCAGCAGAAGAGTTCCTCTGAGTGACTTTCCTTTATTTTCTAAGATAGAATCCAAACCAGAGGTGGTTCTCAGATACTTGGATGCGTGCAAGGCAGATGGTACAGATCCAAATCTGATTATCAAAGCTCTGCATCAACCTCAGCAAGAAGTGACCATGAAGAAGACGAAGAAGAGGAAGGCACCTTCAGAAGGATCATCCCAGCAGACACCCAAGAAAAGAGGTAATTTATCTGCTGCTTCTGTTTTAAATTCTTCTACTATTCCAGCATTTATTCCTCCTCAAACCTCTCATAGAATCTCAATCCCCATCCCTACCATAGATGAAACTGTACCAGAAGAGGACCCGTCTGAGGCATTAAAACTCAGAAGACCCAAAACCAAACATCCCAAACAAACAATCTCAACAACATCAGCAATTGACAAAGTGCTGTCTGATATTGATCAACACACTTCTGATCAACCAAACTCGGAACCACAAATTGTCCCTCCTCCACAACCAGAACAACAACAATCTGCTGAAGAACCAGAACAACAACAACAACAACCACTCTCATCAATTCCTGAAGAACCCCTAATCCCTGAACAACCAAAAATTACAACAACTTCTCCTCAACCAGCAATTCCGTCTCCCTCTCCTCAACCAGAAATTAATCCACCATCACCTCAACCTGAGTTTCATCACTCTGAAACTCCTACTCCTCAACCATCTGAACCACATTCACCTCAACCATCACCTCTGGCAATCCAGCTGCCAGGTGGAACAACAATCACCTTGGCACAATTGCCATCCTCATCAGAATCTACACCACCAAATACTCCCAAAACACCACCCAGTCCAATCATAATTTCTGATTCTGAAACTCCCTCTCCAAAACAAACTGCTGCCAAGCAAACCTCTGAAAACCCCAGCAGGACTTTCATAGACTTAACCAGTCTTGACCGTCTTGCTCATATGAAACATAAAATAGCCATCCCTAAACCAAAACAACCAGATGTTGGCTTTGGTATTATGAATTTTGAAACAGGTGTGCAGCAATGGATTGCTTCTTTGAAGCAAGTCTGTCCTGGAATGATTGGCCCAGCTGCTTCTGATCAGCTCTGGTCATAATTCAGACTTTGGGTACGTGCTGAAGCCCTCAAGTTGCAGGATATCAACTATGAGCAGGCACAACAGAATTTCAGCAAGCTTCTGAATGAAGTTGGAAGTCAGCTTCTGAAAGAAGACGTGCTCCCTCTGGATAGTGAACCTTGGTCTGAGAAACAACAAGCTTCAAAGGTGCAATCAGAAGAAGACAATACCATTCAAGCTGAAGAAAGTCAAGCAGAAGATGTTGCAGAAAGCTCTCAGAAGCTTCCTGCTTCTGATGCTTCTCAAGCTGCCTTGGACAGGCAGACTCTGGAAGAACTAAAGTTGAATGACATGCGTCTGCAGCAGAGGATGGATGAAAACGACCAGAAGATGAAAGAAAGAATGGATGTGCAGGATAGCAAGATTGACACTATTGTCAGCATGGTGCACAAGCAGAACGAGACTGCTGATCAGATCAAAGCCATGCTGGAGAACCTGTTCACACGCTTGCCTCCTCAACCTTAGTCTTTTTTCATTCATGTCTTTTTCATGTTTTCTTTGATTTTCTGATGTACTGTTTGAATATGTTTTGTACTATTTTCATGTTTTGATTCTGAACCTTTTAATATGACTAGTTTTTCTGATCTTAAATTGTTTTAGCACTCACCTACACTTTTTGATTGCTGACAAAAAGGGGGAGAACAAGAATGATATTTTAAACAATAACGGCTAACTAGACAGAAATTCTCAATCATTCTAACTCTATTATTTGAAAATGTTTTCTCTGTTTTGCTTAAAGTCATCAGTTACAAGGAAGCTCCTGGACACTCTGAAGACTAGAAGCTCTGATCACTATGAAACTCTGATCCGCTCTGACACTCTGATCCAAAGCAAAGCTCTGACAAGAAAAGCTCTGAAGCTCTGCTCTGACATGCTGATCTAAAGCTTCTGATAGTCAAAGACTCTGATACTCTGATGTTCAAAGAAAGGAAAAAAGATTTGATCCTGAAGAACACTTGTAATCAAAGGGAAGTAATAAACTCAGGGGGAGTATCTCTCAACTCTGATATCTTTTTACTCCTTATCTTTTTACCTCTTACTCTGATGTATCTTTCTGATACCTTTTCACGTTATTTTCATTTAAAAAATATCTAGTTTTTGTCATCATCAAAAAGGGGGAGATTGTTAGAACAAAGTTTGAATCTACTACCCTATATTTAAGTTTTGATGATAACAAAGTGAAAAGATATATCATTTATGTGATTCATGTAAGAACTATCTGCTGCCTAAATTATTATGTTCTAATCTACAGATACTCTGATTGATATAAGCAAGAACACACCTATTCAGCATCAGAATTTGGTTCCAGACATCAGCATCAGAAGTTGCCATATCAGAATGTCAAAATCAGATGATCAACTCACGTACATGCTGAAACCTGATGAACAAGACTGCACTCAACACTCTGATAAAGAAACACAACAGTTCATCAGCAGCTAAGCAGAGTCAGAATGAGCCAAGCCAGAACTTGCATTAAGTAAGCAACGATATTGTGCATTGAAAGCAAATTAATACCAACGGCCTCATTCCAGACAAGATCTGCTCGATAAGGAAAGTTTGTTAATAGCATTGAATCAAGAATATTGCATCCAACGTTCAACATCTCAGTGCTATATAAACAAGACTTTGAAGATTGAATTGGCTAATGCTCTCCAAATCTCTACACGCATAAAAGCTGATCAAAATCTTCCTTCTCTCAGTTTTGCTAAACACTACACATTCTGATATTCTATCATTGTTTAGAAAATCTAGTTTCTAAGCTTTAAGTTGTGTATACATCACAGTTGTGATACAGTTTTGTATAAAACATTCACACACTTAGTTTTATCTCTTTGTAAGAAAGTGTTTCATTGACAAACCGGGTTGTGGTTTGGATCAAGAAGGCTTTAGCAGTTGTTAAAGCAGTCTGTAATATTTAGTTGAATATAGTGGATTAAGACCTCGTTGGAGAGAGGCGAAATCACCTTGACGGGTGGACTAAAGTAGTTTGAGATCAAACGAACCAGGATAAAAATATCTTATTCATTGCATTAGATTTTAGTTTTACAATTCAACCCCCCCTTCTTGTGTTTTTCACTACTTCAATTGGCATCAGAGCTCCTGGTTCTGAGCTAAAACACTTAACCGTGTCAGTACAAGATCCAGCGTCAGAAAAACACAATGGCAGGAAACAATTCTCACATCAGCAATGACAACAATGAGGACAGAGACAGATTCAATGGCAAACCTCCAGTCTTTGATGGAGAAAACTTTGATTACTGGAAAGACAGAATTGAAAGCTTCTTTCTGGAACATGATGCTGATCTGTGGGATATGGTGACAGATGGATACACGCACCCTGTGAATGCAAGCGGTCAGAAGATTGATAGAAAAACAATGTCTGATCAACAAAAGCGTGACTTCAAGAATCACCACAAGGCCAGAACCATCCTCCTCAGCGCCATCTCCTATACTGAGTATGAAAAGATCTCCAACAGAGACAAAACAAAGAATATTTTTGACTCACTCAGAATGACGCATGAGGGCAACGTTCAGGTTAAAGAAACAAAAGCTTTGGCGCTCACTCAGAAGTATGAGGCGTTCAAAATGGAAGAATCTGAATCCATTGAAACCATGTTCTCTAGATTCCAGATTCTGGTAGCTGGTCTCAAAGTTCTGGACAAAGGATACTCTACTGCTGACCATGTCAAGAAAATCATCAGAAGTTTACCCAAGCAGTGGAGACCAATGGTTACAGCTCTGAAGCTAGCTAAAGATCTCAACAAAATCACTCTGGAGGAACTTATCAGCTCCCTCAGAAGTCATGAGATAGAGCTAGAAGCTGATGAGCCTCAGAAGCAAGGTAAGCCTTTAGCATTAAAATCTAACAAAAAATTTGAGTCTAAAGTTTTGCAGGAAGTTGAAGAAACATCTGATGGATCCTCATTAGAAGAAGACGAACTCTCTCTCCTTTCCAGAAGAGTAAATCAACTGTGGAAGCAAAGACAAAGGAAGTTCAGGAATCCAAGAAGATCTGATCAGAACGAGTCTTCTTCCAGATACAGAAGGACAGATTCTTCCTCTGGATACAGAAGATCTGAAGGCTCCTCCAGTAGCAAAAAGCCAAACACCAAGGACATCATCTGCTATGAGTGCAATGAGCAAGGACACTATAAGAGTGACTGCCCAAAGCTTCAGAGGGAAAAGCCCAAAAAGAAGTTTGGAAGAGAGAAGAAGAAAAGTCTCATGGCTACATGGGATGACTCTGACTCGTCTGAAGCTGACTCAGAATCAGATGATGAGAGGGCAAACATAGCTCTCATGGCTAACATCTCAAAAGATAGTGAAGCTTCTGAATCAGACTCAAAATCAGATACTGAAGAGGTATTTCCTAACTTTGTTGTTAACTTTACAAAGGCTGAACTTGCTGAAAGCCTTAATGAGATTCTAGAATGTTATCAGCAAATTAGAGCTAAATTCAGAGACCTGAAAAGGAATCTTGAATCTGACTCTAATAAGACTGAGAGTCTCAAATTGGAAAATTCTGAGCTGAGAAATAAGATTTCAAAATTAGAAAACACTTTACAAAA
Source organism: Vicia faba (assembly GCA_948472305.1). Lineage (NCBI taxonomy): Eukaryota > Viridiplantae > Streptophyta > Magnoliopsida > Fabales > Fabaceae > Vicia > Vicia faba. The sequence continues at coordinate 654,911,524 of OX451741.1, forward strand.
CTCTCAGAAGGAACCAATTTCTGAAACTCCCAGCAACGCTGATGAGATCATCAAGGAGTATGATCACAGTTTCCAGAAGTTCCGAGCTAAAATCATAGATAGAAGCAAAATGGCTTCAATGATCTATGGAGTTAGCAGAAACGGCGGGAAAGGAATAGGATACCAAGGTAAGGTTCCTACACCAAAGAATGTCATGGACTTAACCATTAAACACACTCCTCTGAATTCACATTTTGTATATGGTCACACACATGATATTAAATACACTAGCAGTAAGCACTCTGTGAAACAAAAATTCAACCAGAGTTTTGGTAAAACTAACAAATCAGGACCCAAGAAAATCTGGGTACCTAAGGATAAAATAATACATGTTGCAGATATCTTTAGCAGCAAGTCAGAAACACCAGTCATGGTACCTGGACTCTGGCTGCTCACGACACATGACGGGAAGAAGGCATATGTTCCAAAGCCTGGAACTTAAGCCTGGAGGCCACGTTGGCTTTGGAGGCAATCAGAGGGGAAACATAATTGGCTCTGGAACTGTAGGTAATGGAAATCTTCCCTTTATTAATAATGTTCTGCTAGTAGATGGATTGATGCATAATCTGTTATCCATAAGTCAATTAAGTGATAACGGTTATGATATAATCTTTAATCAAAAATCATGTAAAGTTGTTAGTCAGAAAGATGGGACTATCCTGTTTAATGGTAAGAGGAAAAACAACATTTACAAAATCAAACTTTCTGAACTAAAGAGTCAGAATGTAAAATGCCTTCTGTCTGTTAACAACGAGCAGTGGATCTGGCACAGAAGATAGGGGCATGTTAGTATGAGAAGAATATCTCAGATTAACAAACTCAATCTGGTCAGAGGACTTCCTAATTTGAAGTTCAATTCAGATGCTCTGTGTGAAGCATGTCAGAAAGGCAAGTTTGCAAAACCTTCTTTTAAATCCAAAAATGTTGTTTCTACCTCTAAGCCATTAGAACTTCTGCACATTGACTTATTTGGACCAGTTAAAACTGCTTCAGTCAGTGGTAAGAAGTATGGGTTAGTAATCGTAGATGACTATAGCAGATGGACATGGGTAAAGTTCTTAAGACATAAGGACGAGTCACACTCTGTGTTTGATAACTTCTGTAACCAAGTTCAGAATGAAAAGGATCTTAGAATCATTAAAGTCAGAAGTGATCATGGTGGAGAATTTGAAAACAAAGATTTTGAGTCATTCTCTAATGATAGAGGCATTCTGCATGATTTCTCTTGTCCTAGAACTCCCCAACAGAATGGAGTTGTAGAACGAAAGAACAAAACATTGCAAGAAATGGCCAGAACCATGATCAATGAGACAAACGTTGCTAAGACCTTCTGGGCAGAGGAAATAAACACAGTGTGCTACATTCAGAATAGAATCTCAATAAGACCTATTCTGGAAAAGACTCCGTATGAATTGTGGAAGAACAGAAAGCCCAACATTTCATATTTTCATCCATTTGGATGTACTTGCTTTATATTAAATACAAAGAATTATTTGAACAAGTTTGACTCTAAAGCACAGAAGTGTATTATGTTAGGATACTATGAACGTTCAAAAGGGTACAGAGTATACAATACAGAAACACAGATTGTGGAAGAATCAATCAGTGTTCGTATTGATGATAAGCTTGACTCTGAAAAGTCAAAGCAAAATGAAGTTTTTGCAGGTATAGAAATTGAATTTACAGGTTCTGAAGACAAGTCATCAGAAGCTATCAACACAGACATTCCTTCAATGTCTGAAAGGAGCACTGCTAGCAATCCTACAACAGCTGCTCATCAACCTCAGAAGAGATTACCCAGAAGCAGCTTGGATCACCCAGAAGAGACTATCTTAGGAAGAAAGGAAGATCCAATCAGAACAAGAGCAAGCTTCAGAAACTTTGAAGAAACTCTTATGGGACTTGTGTCTCTGATTGAACCTTCTTCTATTGATGAAGCACTTCTGGATAATGACTGGATTCTGGCAATGCAAGAAGAGCTGAATCAATTCACTAGAAACGACGTATGGGATCTCGTTCCCAGACCAAAAGGATTCAACGTCATTGGAACAAGATGGGTGTTTAGAAACAAGCTAAATGAACAAGGTGAAGTCATCAGAAACAAGGCACGATTGGTTGCACAAGGTTATAGTCAGCAAGAGGGGATAGACTATACATAAACCTTTGCCCCAGTCGCCAGGTTAGAATCTATCAGACTTTTAATTTCATTTGCTGTTAATAGAGGCATCACTCTGTATCAGATGGATGTCAAAAGTGCATTCTTAAATGGTTATATAGAAGAAGAAGTTTATGTACACCAACCCCCTGGTTTTGAAAATACAAAACATCCAGAACATGTTTTCAAACTAAAGAAGTCACTGTATGGTCTAAAACAAGCTCCCAGAGCTTGGTATGAAAGGCTAAGTAACTTTCTGTTAGAAAATGAATTCACCAGAGGGAAAGTGGACACTACTCTATTCTGTAAATCAGTTAAGAATGACATCTTAGTCTGTCAAATTTATGTTGATGATATTATTTTTGGTTCTACTAATCCTTCTCTTGGAAGAAAATTTGCTAAGTGTATGCAGGCAGAATTTGAGATGAGCCTCATGGGGGAATTGAAATTCTTTCTAGGAATTTAGATCAATCAAACTCCAGAGGGAACTTACATTCATCAGAGCAAATACATCAGAGATCTTCTGAAGAAATTTGACCTCTCAGAATGTAAGCCATCAAAGATTCCAATGCATCCCACGTGCATTCTGGAAAGAGAAGAGGTAAGCAAAAATGTAGAACAGAAAGTCTACAGAGGTATGATTGGTTCTCTCCTCTATCTGACTGCTTCAAGACCCGACATATTATTCAGTGTTTGTATATGTGCTAGATTCCAATCAGATCCTAGAAAATCTCACTTAACAGCTGTTAAGCGAATTTTCAAGTATCTGAAAGGTACTACTAATTTGGGTTTGTTTTATAGAAAATCTAGTGATAACAGCTTAGTAGGCTACTGCGATGCTGATTTTGCTGGAGACAGAGTAGAACGAAAAAGTACTTCTGGAAGCTGCCAGTTTCTGGGAGAAAATCTGATCTCTTGGTCCAGCAAAAGGCAATCAACAATTGCACTATCAACAGCAGAAGCTGAGTACATAGCAGCAGCAGGATGTAGCACACAAATGCTCTGGATGAAAAGTCAGCTTGAAGACTTCCAGATTTTTGAGAGTAACATTCCTATACTCTGTGATAATACTTCTGCTATTTTCTTAAGTAAGAATCCCATTTTACATTCTAGAGCTAAGCATATAGAAATAAAACATCACTTCATTAGGGACTATATTCAGAAAGGTATTTTGAACTTAAAATTTATAGATACAGACCATCAATGGGCTGATATCTTTACTAAACCCCTTTCAGAAGATAGGTTTAATTTCATTCTAAAACATCTCAGCATGAAAATCTGTCCAGAGTGAAAATGTTTTAATTCCATATATTTACCTTCAGAATGTAATTGTTTTACTGTGAACTTCTGATCAATCTTCTTTCAGAAAGATAGAACATGCAGATAGTATCAGATGCAAGTCTAAAGATCTTAGAGTCTAAACTCAAAGACAAACGTGCTGATCACTACATCAAACAAGTGTCATCCAATCATCAGCATATCTCTGAAGCAGAACGCGTGCACGTTTCTGAGAAGGCAAAGCGCTAATTGGGTGCATTGAGACACATGTCTGGTAACCGTTTTTAAGTATCTTTCTCAAATCCCCCAAAATCAGCAAGCATTTAATGAAAAGTAATCATGCTTTTAAAATGCATTCATGATTTTTCTCTTTCTTAAAAACGTTTATCTTTTCAAAATATTTTGAAACTCTATTTAAACACATTAATCTCTCATTCTCATTCTTTACGTTTTCTCACTAATACTCAAGCATTCTCTGCATATTTCTGTGTTCATCTCTTGCAAAACCCTTTTTCCTCAGGTTCTTCTCAAAACCTTTTTAGTGTGAACATGGCAACCTCCAGCAGTGCTTCTGCAGGTCCTCAGAAGAAAGCATCATCTGAGCAATATCAAGTGCCATTCAGAACACTCCTCACTCCTGTGAAGAATCTTGAAGTGCTTTCTGAATTAATCATTGATTTTGGAAGCTTGAAGGAAAACGGTTTTGACCTAACTGAAGAAGTTAGGGCACAGAAGTGGGAAAGGTATTTTGACAGGTTGGTTGGACCAACATTCCCTATGTTAGTCAAGGAATTCTGGATTCACGCCAAGGCTTCAACGCATCTAGTCACCTCCTTTGTTATGGGGAAGAAGATTGTGATCACTGAGGATCACATTGCAAGGCTAATCGGTTACTGTGGCGGTGGCGTCCGTTGTGTGGACATGGCTGAAAGATGTGCTGATGTGGGTGTGATAGCTGCAAGGATTTTCACTCATGGGGTGCCCAGCAGCAAGATCAAAGATCTGAAGGATCATTACAGAGTTTGGGCTAAGATAATTCTGGGGTGCTTCAACCATAAGAAACCAACCAGTTCACCTGATTACATAAATGTGGATCAGCAGTTTCTGATCTACTTTATTGATCAGAAGGTAAAAATCAATTTGGCTCATTTTCTGTTCAACCACCTCAGAACAAGTGTAAAGGAAACCAGGGAAGAAGAAAGAACCAAGAGGGATTGGATACCCTTTGGAAGGTTGATATCAGATATTCTGACAGAGAATAGGCTGATAGAGCATCTGATAGAAGCTCAAGAGCTAAGCACCATTGAACCAACAGTTGGGAAACCTCTGAACGCAAAGAAATTGAAGAAGATGAAGTTGATAGAGAATATTCAAGAGGAACCCAGAGCTACTCCTATTGATGATATCACCAGCAGAAGAGTTCCTCTGAGTGACTTTCCTTTATTTTCTGATATAGAATCCAAACCAGAGGTGGTTCTCAGATACTTGGATGCATGCAAGGCAGATGGTACAGATCCAAATCTGATTATCAAAGCTCTGCATCAACCTCAGCAAGAAGTGACTCTGAAGAAGACGAAGAAGAGGAAGGCACCTTCAGAAGGATCATCCCAGCAGGCACCCAAGAAAAGAGGTAATTTATCTGCTGCTTCTGTTTTAAATTCTTCTACTATTCCAGCATCTATTCCTCCTCAAACCTTTCATAGAATCTCAATCCCCATCCCTACCATAGACGAAACTGTACCAGAAGAGGACCCGTCTGAGGCATTAAAACTCAGAAGACCCAGAACGAAACATCCCAAACCAACAATCTCAACAACATCAGCAATTGACAAAGTGCTGTCTGATATTGATCAACACACTTCTGATCAACCAAACTCTGAACCACAAATTGTCCCTCCTCCACAACCAGAACAACAGCAATCTGCTGAAGAACCAGAACAACAACAACAACAACCACTCTCATCAATTCCTGAAGAACCCCTAATCCCTGAACAACCAGAAATTACAACAACTTCTCCTCAACCAGCAATTCCGTCTCCCTCTCCTCAACCAGAAATTAATCAACCATCACCTCAACCTGAGTTTCATCACTCTGAAACTCCTTCTCCTCAACCATCTAAACCACATTCACCTCAACCATCACCTCTGGCAATCCAGCTGCCAGGTGGAACAACAAACACCTTGGCACAATTGCCATCCTCATCAGAATCTACACCACCAAATACTCCCAAAACACCACCCAGTCCAATCATAATTTCTGATTCTGAAACTCCCTCTCCAAAACAAACTGCTGCCAAGCAAACCTCTGAAAACCCCAGCAAGACTTTCATAGACTTAACCAGTCTTGACCGTCTTGCTGATATGAAACATAAAATAGCCATCCCTAAACCAAAACAACCAGATGTTGGCTTTGGTATTATGAATTTTGAAACAAGTGTGCAGCAATGGATTGCTTATTTGAAGCAAGTCTGTCCTGGAATGATTGACCCAGCTGCTTCTGATCAGCTCTGGTCACAATTCAGACTTTGGGTACGTGCTGAAGCCCTCAAGTTGCAGGATATCAACTATGAGCAGGCACAACAGAATTTCAGCAAGCTTCTGAATGAAGTTGGAAGTCAGCTTCTGAAAGAAGACGTGCTCCCTCTGGATAGTGAACCTTGGTCTGAGAAACAGCAAGCTTCAAAGGTGCAATCAGAAGAAGACAATACCATTCAAGCTGAAGAAAGTCAAGCAGAAGATGTTGCAGAAAGCTCTCAGAAGCTTCCTGCTTCTGATGCTTCTCAAGATGCCTTGGACAGGCAGACTCTGGAAGAACTAAAGCTGAATGACATGCGTCTGCAGCAGAGGATGGATGAAAACGACCAGAAGATGAAAGAAAGAATGGATGTGCAGGATAGCAAGATTGACACTGTTGTCAGCATGGTGCACAAGCAGAATGAGACTGCTGATCAAATCAAAGCCATGCTGGAGAACCTGTTCACACGCTTGCCTCCTCAACCTTAGTCTTTTTTCATTCATGACTTTTTCATGTTTTCTTTGATTTTCTGATGTACTGTTTGAATATGTTTTGTACTATTTTCATGTTTTGATTCTGAACCTTTTAATATAACTAGTTTTTCTGATCTTAAATTGTTTTAGAACTCACCTACACTTTTTGATTGCTGACAAAAAGGGGGAGAACAAGAATGATATTTTAAACAATAACGGCTAACTAGACAGAAATTCTCAATCATTCTAACTCTATTACTTGAAAATGTTTTCTCTGTTTTGCTTAATGTCAACAGGTACAAGGAAGCTCCTGGACACTCTGAAGACTAGAAGCTCTGATCACTATGAAACTCTGATCCGCTCTGATACTCTGATCCAAAGCAAAGCTCTAACAAGAAAAGCTATGAAGCTCTACTCTGACATGCTGATCTAAAGCTTCTGATAGTCAAAGACTCTGATACTCTGATGTTCAAAGAAAGGCAAAAAGATCTGATCCTGAAGAACACTTGTAATCAAAGGGAAGTAATAAACTCAGGGGGAGTATCTCTCAACTCTGATATCTTTTTACTCCTTATCTTTTTACCTCTTACTCTGATGCATCTTTCTGATACCTTTTCACGTTATTTTCATTTAAAAAATATCTAGTTTTTGTCATCATCAAAAAGGGGGAGATTGTTAGAACAAAGTTTGAATCTACTACCCTATATTTAAGTTTTGATGATAACAAAGTGCAAAAGATATATCATTTATGTGATTCATGTAAGAACTATCTGCTGCCTAAATTATTATGTTCTAATCTGCAGATACTCTGATTGATATAAGCAAGAACACACCTATTCAGCATCAGAATTTGGTTCCAGACATCAACATCAGAAGTTGCCATATCAGAATGTCAAAATCAGATGATCAACTCACGTACATGCTAAAACCTGATGAACAAGACTGCGCTCAACACTCTGATAAAGAAACACAATAGTTCATCAGCAGCTAAGCAGAGTCAGAATGAGCCAAGCCAGAACTTGCATTAAGTAAGCAACGGTACTGTGCATTGAAAGCAAATTAATACCAACGGCCTCATTCCAGACAAGATCTGCTCGATAAGGAAAGTTTGTTAATAGCATTGAATCAAGAATATTGCATCCAACGTTCAACATCTCAGTGCTATATAAACAAGACTTTGAAGATTGAATTGGCTAATGCTCTCCAAATCTCTACACGCATAAAAGCTGATCAAAATCTTCCTTCTCTCAGTTTTGCTAAACACTACACATTCTGATATTCTATCATTGTTTAGCAATCTAGTTTCTAAGCTTTAAGTTGTGTATACATCACAGTTGTGATACAGTTTTGTATAAAACATTCACACACTTAGTTTTATCTCTTTGTAAGAAAGTGTTTCCTTGACAAATCGGGTTGTGGTTTGGATCAAGAAGGCTTTAGCAGTTGTTAAAGCAGTCTATAATATTCAGTTGAATATAGTGGATTAAGACCTCGTTGGAGAGATGCGAAATCACCTTGACGGGTGGACTGGAGTAGTTTGAGATCAAACGAACCAGGATAAAAATATCTTGTTCATTGCATTAGATTTCAGTTTTACAATTCAACCCCCCTTCTTGTGTTTTTCACTACTTCACAATGAACTACCTTCCGTAATAACAAGGCTACAATCCATGGTAGTAACAAAATCTCAACAACGAACTACCTTCCATAATGATAAGACTACCATCCATTGGAGTAACAAAATCTCAACAATGAACTACCTTCCGTAATGACAAGGCTACAATCCATGGGAGTAACAAAATCTCAACAACGAACTTCCTTCCACAATGACAAGGCTACCATCCATTGGAGTAACAATATCTCAAAAATGATCTACCTTCCATAATGACAAGGATACCATTCATTGGAGTTAAAAAATATCAACAAAGAACTACCTTCCATAATGACAACTCTACCATCCATTGGAGTAACAAAATCTCAACAACAAACTACCTTCCATATTAACAAGGGTACAATCCATTAGAGTAACAAAATCTCAACAACAACCACCTTCCATAATTACAAGCCTACCATCCAATGGACTAACAAAATCTCAAAAATGAACTACCTTCCATAATGACAAGGCTATCATCCATTAGAGAAACAAAATCTCAACAATGAACTACCTTCCGTAATAACAAGGCTACAATCCATGGGAGTAACAAAATCTCAACAACGAACTACCTTCCATAATGACAAGACTACCATCCATTGGAGTAACAATATCTCAAAAACGAACTACCTTCCATAATGACAAGGATACCATTCATTGGAGTTAAAAAATCTCAACAACAAACTACCTTCCATAATGACAACTCTACCATCCATTGGAGTAACAAAATCTCAACAACAAACTACCTTCCATAATGACAAGGCTACCATCCATTGGAGTAATAAAATATCAACAACGAACTACCTTCCGTAATGAAAAGGCTACCATCCATTGGAGTAACAAAATTTCAACACGAACTACCTTCCCTAATGGCAAGGCTACCATGCATTGGAGTAACAAAATCTAAAGAATGAACTACCTTACATAATGAGAAGGCTATCATCCTTTGGAGTAACAAAATCTCAAAAATGAACTACCTTCCATAATGACAAGGCTATCATCCATTAGAGAAACAAAATGTCAACAATGAACTACCTTCCGTAATAACAAGGCTACAATCCATGGGAGTAACAAAATCTCAACAACGAACTACCTTCCATAATGACAAGACTACCATCCATTGGAGTAACAATATCTCAAAAATGAACTACCTTCCATAATGACTAGGATACCATTCATTGGAGTTAAAAAATCTCAACAACAAACTACCTTCCATAATGACAACTCTACCATCCATTGGAGTAACAAAATCACAACAACGAACTACCTTCCATAACGACAAGGCTACCATCCATTGGAGTAACAAAATATCAACAACGAACTACCTTCTGTAATGAAAAGGCTACCATCCATTGGAGTAACAAAATTTCAACACGAACTACCTTCCCTAATGGCAAGGCTACCATGCATTGGAGTAACAAAATCTAAAGAATGAACTACCTTACATAATGAGAAGGCTATCATCCTTTGGAATAACAAAATCTCAAAAATGAACTACCTTCCATAATGACAAGGCTATCATCCATTGGAGAAACAAAATCTCAACAATGAACTACCTTTCGTAATAACAAGGCTACAATCCATGGTAGTAACAAAATCTCAACAACGAACTACCTTCCATAATGATAAGACTACCATCCATTGGAGTAACAAAATCTGAACAATGAACTACCTTCCGTAATGACAAGGCTACAATCCATGGGAGTAACAAAATCTCAACAACGAACTACCTTCCATAATGACAAGGCTACCATCCATTGGAGTAACAATATCTCAAAAATGAACTACCTTCCATAATGACAAGGATACCATTCACTGGAGTTAAAAAATATCAACAACGAACTACCTTCCATAATGACAACTCTACCATCCATTGTAGTAACAAAATCTCAACAACAAACTACCTTCTATAATGACAAGACTACCATCCATTGGAGTAACAATATCTCAAAAATGAACTACCTTCCATAATGACAAGGATACCATTCATTGGAGTTAAAAAATCTCAACAACAAACTACCTTTCATAATGACAACTCTACCATCCATTGGAGTAACAAAATCTCAACAACAAACTACCTTCCATAATGACAAGGCTACCATCCATTGGAGTAACAAAATATCAACAACGAACTACCTTCCGTAATGAAAAGGCTACCATCCATTGGAGTAACAAAATTTCAACACGAACTACCTTCCCTAATGGCAAGGCTACCATGCATTGGAGTAACAAAATCTAAAGAATGAACTACCTTACATAATGAGAAGGCTCTCATCCTTTGGAGTAACAAAATCTCAAAAATGAACTACCTTCCATAATGACAAGGCTATCATCCATTAGAGAAACAAAATCTCAACAATGAACTACCTTCCTTAATAACAAGGCTATAATCCATGGGAGTAACAAAATCTCAACAACGAACTACCTTCCATAATGACAAGACTACCATCCATTGGAGTAACAATATCTCAAAAATGAACTACCTTCCATAATGACTAGGATACCAATCATTGGAGTTAAAAAATCTCAACAACAAACTACCTTCCATAATGACAACTCTACCATCCTTTGGAGTAACAAAATCTCAACAACGAACTACCTTCCATAACGACAAGGCTACCATCCATTGGAGTTACAAAATATCAACAACGAACTACCTTCCGTAATGAAAAGGCTACCATCCATTGGAGTAACAAAATTTCAACACGAACTACCTTCCCTAATGGCAAGGCTACCATGCATTGGAGTAACAAAATCTAAAGAATGAACTACCTTAAATAATGAGAAGGCTATCATCCATTGGAGAAACAAAATCTCAACAATGAACTACCTTCCGTAATAACAAGGCTACAATCCATGGTAGTAACAAAATCTCAACAACGAACTACCTTCCATAATGATAAGACTACCATCCATTGTTGTAACAAAATCTCAACAATGAACTACCTTCCGTAATGACAAGGCTACAATCCATGGGAGTAACAAAATCTCAACAACGAACTACCTTCCATAATGACAAGGCTACCATCCATTGGAGTAACAATATCTCAAAAATGAACTACCTTCCATAATGACAAGGATACCATTCACTGGAGTTAAAAAATATCAACAACGAACTACCTTCCATAATGACAACTCTACCATCCATTGGAGTAACAAAATCTCAACAACAAACTACCTTCCATATTGACAAGGCTACAATCCATTGGAGTAACAAAATCTCAACAACAACCACCTTCCATAATTACAAGCCTACCATCCAATGGACTAACAAAATCTCAACAATGAACTACCTTCTATAATGACAAAGCTACCATACATTAGAGTAAAAAAATCTCAACAACAAACTACCTTTCATAATGACAAGGATACCATTCATTGGAGTTAAATAATCTCAACAACAAACTACCTTCCATAATGACAACTCTACCATCCATTGGAGTAACAAAATCTCAACAACGAACTACCTTCCATAATGACAAGGCTACCATCCATTGGAGTAACAAATTATCAACAACGAACTACCTTCCATAATGAAAAGGCTACCATCCAATGGAGTAACAAAATTTCAACACGAACTACCTTCCATAATGAAAAGGCTACCATGCATTGGAGTAACAAAATCTAAAGAATGAACTACCTTCCATAATGAGAAGGCTATCATCCGTTGGAGTAACAAAATCTCAAAAATGAACTACCTTCCATAATGACAAGGCTATCATCCATAGGAGAAACAAAATCTCAACAATGAACTACCTTCCGTAATAACAAGGCTACAACCCATGGTAGTAACAAAATCTCAAAAATGAACTACCTTCCATAATGAGAAGGCTATCATCCGTTGGAGTAACAAAATCTCAACAATGAACTACCTTCCGTAATAACAAGGCTACAATCCATGGGAGTAACAAAATCTCAACAACGAACTACCTTCCATAATGACAAGACTACCATCCATTGGAGTAACAATATCTCAAAAATGAACTACCTTCCATAATGACTAGGATACCATTCATTGGAGTTAAAAAATCTCAACAACAAACTACCTTCCATAATGACAACTCTACCATCCATTGGAGTAACAAAATCTCAACAACGAACTACCTTCCATAATGACAAGGCTACCATCCATTGGAGTAAAAAAATATCAACAACGAACTACCTTCCATAATGAAAAGGCTACCATCCAATGGAGTAACAAAATTTCAACACGAACTACCTTCCATAATGAAAAGGCTACCATGCATTGGAGTAACAAAATCTAAAGAATGAACTACCTTCCATAATGAGAAGGCTCTCATCCTTTGGAGTAACAAAATCTCAAAAATGAACTACCTTCCATAATGACAAGGCTATCATCCATTAGAGAAACAAAATCTCAACAATGAACTACCTTCCGTAATAACAAGGCTACAATCCATGGGAGTAACAAAATCTCAACAACGAACTACCTTCCATAATGACAAGACTACCATCCATTGGAGTAACAATATCTCAAAAATGAACTACCTTCCATAATGACAAGGATACCATTCATTGGAGTTAAAAAATCTCAACAACAAACTACCTTCCATAATGACAACTCTACCATCCATTGGAGTAACAAAATCTCAACAACAAACTACCTTCCATAAAGACAAGGCTACCATCCATTGGAGTAACAAAATATCAACAACGAACTACCTTCCGTAATGAAAAGGCTACCATCCATTGGAGTAACAAAATTTCAACACGAACTACCTTCCCTAATGGCAAGGCTAACATGCATTGGAGTAACAAAATCTAAAGAATGAACTACCTTACATAATGAGAAGGCTCTCATCCTTTGGAGTAACAAAATCTCAAAAATGAACTACCTTCCATAATGACAAGGCTATCATCCATTAGAGAAACAAAATCTCAACAATGAACTACCTTCCTTAATAACAAGGCTATAATCCATGGGAGTAACAAAATCTCAACAACGAACTACCTTCCATAATGACAAGACTACCATCCATTGGAGTAACAATATCTCAAAAATGAACTACCTTCCATAATGACTAGGATACCATTCATTGGAGTTAAAAAATCTCAACAACAAACTACCTTCCATAATGACAACTCTACCATCCTTTGGAGTAACAAAATCTCAACAACGAACTACCTTCCATAACGACAAGGCTACCATCCATTGGAGTTACAAAATATCAACAACGAACTACCTTCCGTAATGAAAAGGCTACAATCCATTGGAGTAACAAAATTTCAACACGAACTACCTTCCCTAATGGCAAGGCTACCATGCATTGGAGTAACAAAATCTAAAGAATGAACTACCTTACATAATGAGAAGGCTATCATCCTTTGGAGTAACAAAATCTCAAAAATGAACTACCTTCCATAATGACAAGGCTATCATCCATTGGAGAAACAAAATCTCAACAATGAACTACCTTCCGTAATAACAAGGCTACAATCCATGGTAGTAACAAAATCTCAACAACGAACTACCTTCCATAATGATAAGACTACCATCCATTGGAGTAACAAAATCTCAACAATGAACTACCTTGCGTAATGACAAGGCTACAATCCATGGGAGTAACAAAATCTCAACAACGAACTACCTTCCATAATGACAAGGCTACCATCCATTGGAGTAACAATATCTCAAAAATGAACTACCTTCCATAATGACAAGGATACCATTCACTGGAGTTAAAAAATATCAACAACGAACTACCTTCCATAATGACAACTCTACCATCCATTGGAGTAACAAAATCTCAACAACAAACTACCTTCCATATTGACAAGGCTACAATCCATTGGAGTAACAAAATCTCAACAACAACCACCTTCCATAATTACAAGCCTACCATCCAATGGACTAACAAAATCTCAACAATGAACTACCTTCCATAATGACAAAGCTACCATACATTAGAGTAAAAAAATCTCAACAACAAACTACCTTTCATAATGACAAGGATACCATTCATTGGAGTTAAAAAATCTCAACAACAAACTACCTTCCATAATGACAACTCTACCATCCATTGGAGTAACAAAATCTCAACAACGAACTACCTTCCATAATGACAAGGCTACCATCCATTGGAGTAACAAAATATCAACAACGAACTACCTTCCATAATGAAAAGGCTACCATCCAATGGAGTAACAAAATTTCAACACGAACTACCTTCCATAATGAAAAGGCTACCATGCATTGGAGTAACAAAATCTAAAGAATGAACTACCTTCCATAATGAGAAGGCTATCATCCGTTGGAGTAACAAAATCTCAAAAATGAACTACCTTCCATAATGACAAGGCTATCATCCATTGGAGAAACAAAATCTCAACAATGAACTACCTTCCATAATAACAAGGCTACAACCCATGGTAGTAACAAAATCTCAAAAATGAACTACCTTCCATAATGAGAAGGCTATCATCCGTTGGAGTAACAAAATCTCAACAATGAACTACCTTCCGTAATAACAAGGCTACAATCCCTGGGAGTAACAAAATCTCAACAACGAACTACCTTCCATAATGACAAGACTACCATCCATTGGAGTAACAATATCTCAAAAATGAACTACCTTCCATAATGACTAGGATACCATTCATTGGAGTTAAAAAATCTCAACAACAAACTACCTTCCATAATGACAACTCTACCATCCATTGGAGTAACAAAATCTCAACAATGAACTACCTTCCACAACGACAAGGCTACCATCCATTGGAGTTACAAAATATCAACAACGAACTACCTTCCGTAATGAAAAGGCTACCATCCATTGGAGTAACAAAATTTCAACACGAACTACCTTCCCTAATGGCAAGGCTACCATGCATTGGAGTAACAAAATCTAAAGAATGAACTACCTTAAATAATGAGAAGGCTATCATCCTTTGGAGTAACAAAATCTCAAAAATGAACTACCTTCCATAATGACAAGGCTATCATCCATTGGAGAAACAAAATCTCAACAATGAACTACCTTCCGTAATAACAAGGCTACAATCTATGGTAGTAACAAAATCTCAACAATGAACTACCTTCCATAATGATAAGACTACCATCCATTGGAGTAACAAAATCTCAACAATGAACTACCTTTCGTAATGACAAGGCTACAATCCATGGGAGTAACAAAATCTCAACATCGAACTTCCTTCCATAATGACAAGGCTACCATCCATTCGAGTAACAATATCTCAAAAATGAACTACCTTCCATAATGACAAGGATACCATTCATTGGAGTTAAAAAAATATCAACAACGAACTACCTTCCATAATGACAACTCTACCATCCATTGGAGTAACAAAATCTCAACAACAAACTACCTTCCATATTGACAAGGGTACAATCCATTGGAGTAACAAAATCTCAACAACAACCACCTTCCATAATTACAAGCCTACCATCCAATGGACTAACAAAATTTCAAAAATGAACTACCTTCCATAATGACAAGGCTATCATCCATTAGAGAAACAAAATCTCAACAATGAACTACCTTCCGTAATAACAAGGCTACAATCCATGGGAGTAATAAAATCTCAACAACGAACTACCTTCCATATTGACAAGACTACCATCCATTGGAGTAACAATATCTCAAAAATGAACTACCTTCCATAATGACAAGGATACCATTCATTGGAGTTAAAAGATCTCAACAACAAACTACCTTCCATAATGACAACTCTACCATCCATTGGAGTAACAAAATCTCAACAACAAACTACCTTCCATAATGACAAGGCTACCATCCATTGGAGTAACAAAATATCAACAACGAACTACCTTCCATAATGAAAAGGCTACCATCCATTGGAGTAACAAAATTTCTACACGAACTACCTTCCATAATGACAAGGCTACCATGCATTGGAGTAACAAAATCTAAAGAATGAACTACCTTCCATAATGAGAAGGCTATCATCCGTTGGAGTAACAAAATCTCAAAAATGAACTACCTTCCATAATGACAAGGCTATCATCCATTAGAGAAACAAAATCTCAACAATGAACTACCTTCCGTAATAAGAAGGCTACAATCCATGGGAGTAACAAAATCTCAACAATGAACTACCTTCCATAATGACAAGACTACCATCCATTGGAGTAACAATATCTCAAAAATGAACTACCTTTTAATAATGACAAGGATACCATTCATTGGAGTTAAAAAATCTCAACAACAAACTACCTTCCATAATGACAACTCTACCATCCATTGTAGTAACAAAATCTCAACAACGAACTACCTTCCATAATGACAAGGCTACCATCCATTGGAGTAACAAAATATCAACAACGAACTACCTTCAATAATGAAAAGGCTACGATCCATTGGAGTAACAAAATTTCAACACGAACTACCTTCCATAATGACAAGGCTACCATGCATTGGAGTAACAAAATCTAAAGAATGAACTACCTTCCATAATGAGAAGGCTATCATCCTTTGGAGTAACAAAATCTCAAAAATGAACTACCTTCCATAATGACAAGGCTATCATCCATTGGAGCTACAAAATCTCAACAATGAACTACCTTCCGTAATAACAAGGCTACAATCCATGGTAGTAACAAAATCTCAACAACGAACTACCTTCCATAATGATAAGACTACCATCCATTGGATTAACAAAATCTCAACAATGAACTACCTTCCGTAATGACAAGGCTACAATCCATGGGAGTAACAAAATCTCAACAACGAACTACCTTCCATAATGACAAGGCTACCATCCATTGGAGTAACAATATCTCAAAAATGAACTACCTTCCATAATGGCAAGGTTACCATTCACTGGAGTTAAAAAATATCAACAACGAACTACCTTCCATAATGACAACTCTACCATCCATTGGAGTAACAAAATCTCAACAACAAACTACCTTCCTTATTGACAAGGCTACAATCCATTGGAGTAACAAAATCTCAACAACAAACACCTTCTATAATTACAAGCCTACCATCCAATGGACTAATAAAATATCAACAATGAACTACCTTCCATAATGACAAAGCTACCATACATTAGAGTAAAAAAATCTCAACAACAAACTACCTTTCATAATGACAAGGCTACCATCCATTGTAGTAACAAAATATCAAAAATGAACTACCTTCCATAATGACAAGGCTACCATCCATTGGAGTAACAAAATCTCAACAACGAACTACCTTCCATAATGACAAGGCTACCATCCATTGGAGTAACAAAATATCAACAACGAACTACCTTCCATAATGAAAAGGCTACCATCCATTGGAGTAACAAAATTTCAACACGAACTACCTTCCATAATGACAAGGCTACCATGCATTGGAGTAACAAAATCTGAAGAATGAACTACCTTCCATAATGAGAAGGCTATCATCCTTTGGAGTAACAAAATCTCAAAAATGAACTAACTTCCATAATGACAAGGTTATCATCCATTGGAGAAACAGAATCTCAACAATGAACTACCTTCCGTAATAACAAGGCTACAATCCATGGTAGTAACAAAATCTCAACAACGAACTACCTTCCATAATGATAAGACTGCCATCCATTGGAGTAACAAAATCTCAACATTGAACTACCTTCAGTAATGACAAGGCTACAATCCATGGGAGTAACAAAATCTCAACAACGAACTACCTTCCATAATGACAAGGCTACCATCCATTGGAGTAACAATATCTCAAAAATGAACTACCTTCCATAATGACAAGGATACCATTCATTGGAGTTAAAAAATATCAACAACAATCTACCTTCCATAATGACAACTCTACCATCCATTGGAGTAACAAAATCTCAACAACGAACTACCGTCCATAATGACAAGGCTACCATCCATTGGAGTAAAAAAATATCAACAACGAACTACCTTCCATAATGAAAAGGCTACCATCCATTGGAGTAACAAAATTTCAACACCAACTACCTTCCATAATGACAAGGCTACCATGCATTGGAGTAACAAAACCTAAAGAATGAACTACCTTCCATAATGATAAGGCTATCATCCGTTGGAGTAACAAAATCTCAAAAATGAACTACCTTCCATAATGACAAGGCTATCATCCATTAGAGAAACAAAATCTCTACAATGAACTAACTTCCGTAATAACAAGGCTACAATCCATGGGAGTAACAAAATCTCAACAACGAACTACCTTCCATAATGACAAGACTACCATCCATTGGAGTAACAATATCTCAAAAATGAACTACCTTCAATAATGACAAGGATACCATTCATTGGAGTTAAAAAATCTCAACAACAAACTACCTTCCATAATGACAACTCTACCATCCATTGGAGTAACAAAATCTCAACAACAAACTACTTTCCATATTGACAAGGCTACAATCCATTGGAGTAATAAAATCTCAACAACAAACTACCTTCCATAATGACAAGCATACCATCCAATGGACTAACAAAATCTTAACAACGAACTACCTTCCATAATGATAAAGCTACCATACATTAGAATAAAAATATCTCAACAACAAACTACCTTTCATAATGACAAGGCTACCATCCATTGTAGTAACAAAATATAAAAAATGAACTACCTTCCATAATGACAAGGCTACCATCCATTGGAGTAACAAAATCTCAAGAACGAAATAGCTTCCATAATGAAAAGGCTACCATCCATTGGAGTAACAAAATTTCAACACGAACTACCTTCCATAATGACAAGGCTACCATGCATTGGAGTAACAAAATCTAAAGAATGAACTACCTTCCATAATGAGAAGGCTATCATCCTTTGGAGTAACAAAATCTCAAAAATGAACTACCTTCCATAATGACAAGGCTATCATCCATTGGAGAAACAAAATCTCAACAATGAACTACCTTCCGTAATAACAAGGCTACAATCCATGGTAGTAACAAAATCTCAACAACGAACTACCTTCCATAATGATAAGACTACCATCCATTGGAGTAACAAAATCTCAACAATGAACTACCTTCCGTAATGACAAGGCTACAATCCATGGGAGGAACAAAATCTCAACAACAAACTACCTTCCATAATGACAAGGCTACCATCCATTGGAGTAACAATATCTCAAAAATGAACGACCTTCCATAATGGCAAGGATACCATTCACTGGAGTTAAAAAATATCAACAACGAACTACCTTCCATAATGACAACTCTACCATCCATTGGAGTAACAATATCTCAAAAATGAACGACCTTCCATAATGGCAAGGATACCATTCACTGGAGTTAAAAAATATCAACAACGAACTACCTTCCATAATGACAACTCTACCATCCATTGGAGTAACAAAATCTCAACAACAAACTACCTTCCATATTGACAAGGCTACAATCCATTGGAGTAACAAAATCTCAACAACAAACTACATTCCATAATGACAAGCCTACCATCCAATGCACTAACAAAATCTTAACAACGAACTACCTTCCATAATGATAAAGCTACCATACATTAGAATAAAAAAATCTCAACAACAAACTACCTTTCATAATGACAAGGCTACCATCCATTGTAGTAACAAAATATCAAAAATGAACTACCTTCCATAATGACAAGGCTACCATCCATTGTAGTAACAAAATCTCAACAACGAACTACCTTCCATAATGACAAGGCTACCATCCATAGGAGTAAAAAAATATCAACAACGAACTACCTTCCATAATGAAAGGGCTACCATCCATTGGAGCAACAAAATTTCAACACGAACTACCTTCCATAATGAGAAGGCTATCATCCTTTGGAGTAACAAAATCTCAACAATGAACTAACTTCCGTAATGACAAGGCTAGAATCCATGGGAGTAACAAAATCTGAACAACGAACTACCTTCCATAATGACAAGGCTACCATCCATTGGAGTAACAATATCTCAAAAATGAACTACCTTCCAAAATGACAAGGATACCATTCATTGGAGTTAAAAAATCTCAACAACAAACTACCTTCCATAATGACAACTCTACCATCCATTGTAGTAACAAAATCTCAACAACGAACTACCTTCCATAATGACAAGGCTACCATCCATTGGAGTAACAAAATATCAACAACGAACTACCTTCCATAATGAAAAGGCTACGATCCATTGGAGTAACAAAATTTCAACACGAACTACCTTCCATAATGACAAGGCTACCATGCATTGGAGTAACAAAATCTAAAGAATGAACTACCTTCCATAATGAGAAGGCTATCATCCTTTGGAGTAACAAAATCTCAAAAATGAACTACCTTCCATAATGACAAGGCTATCATCCATTGGAGCTACAAAATCTCAACAATGAACTACCTTCCGTAATAACAAGGCTACAATCCATGGTAGTAACAAAATCTCAACAACGAACTACCTTCCATAATGATAAGACTACCATCCATTGGATTAACAAAATCTCAACAATGAACTACCTTCCGTAATGACAAGGCTACAATCCATGGGAGTAACAAAATCTCAACAACGAACTACCTTCCATAATGACAAGGCTACCATCCATTGGAGTAACAATATCTCAAAAATGAACTACCTTCCATAATGGCAAGGTTACCATTCACTGGAGTTAAAAAATATCAACAACGAACTACCTTCCATAATGACAACTCTACCATCCATTGGAGTAACAAAATCTCAACAACAAACTACCTTCCATATTGACAAGGCTACAATCCATTGGAGTAACAAAATCTCAACAACAAACACCTTCTATAATTACAAGCCTACCATCCAATGGACTAATAAAATATCAACAATGAACTACCTTCCATAATGACAAAGCTACCATACATTAGAGTAAAAAAATCTCAACAACAAACTACCTTTCATAATGACAAGGCTACCATCCATTGTAGTAACAAAATATCAAAAATGAACTACCTTCCATAATGACAAGGCTACCATCCATTGGAGTAACAAAATCTCAACAACGAACTACCTTCCATAATGACAAGGCTACCATCCATTGGAGTAACAAAATATCAACAACGAACTACCTTCCATAATGAAAAGGCTACCATCCATTGGAGTAACAAAATTTCAACACGAACTACCTTCCATAATGACAAGGCTACCATGCATTGGAGTAACAAAATCTGAAGAATGAACTACCTTCCATAATGAGAAGGCTATCATCCTTTGGAGTAACAAAATCTCAAAAATGAACTAACTTCCATAATGACAAGGTTATCATCCATTGGAGAAACAGAATCTCAACAATGAACTACCTTCCGTAATAACAAGGCTACAATCCATGGTAGTAACAAAATCTCAACAACGAACTACCTTCCATAATGATAAGACTGCCATCCATTGGAGTAACAAAATCTCAACAATGAACTACCTTCAGTAATGACAAGGCTACAATCCATGGGAGTAACAAAATCTCAACAACGAACTACCTTCCATAATGACAAGGCTACCATCCATTGGAGTAACAATATCTCAAAAATGAACTACCTTCCATAATGACAAGGATACCATTCATTGGAGTTAAAAAATATCAACAACAATCTACCTTCCATAATGACAACTCTACCATCCATTGGAGTAACAAAATCTCAACAACGAACTACCGTCCATAATGACAAGGCTACCATCCATTGGAGTAAAAAAATATCAACAACGAACTACCTTCCATAATGAAAAGGCTACCATCCATTGGAGTAACAAAATTTCAACACCAACTACCTTCCATAATGACAAGGCTACCATGCATTGGAGTAACAAAACCTAAAGAATGAACTACCTTCCATAATGATAAGGCTATCATCCGTTGGAGTAACAAAATCTCAAAAATGAACTACCTTCCATAATGACAAGGCTATCATCCATTAGAGAAACAAAATCTCTACAATGAACTACCTTCCGTAATAACAAGGCTACAATCCATGGGAGTAACAAAATCTCAACAACGAACTACCTTCCATAATGACAAGACTACCATCCATTGGAGTAACAATATCTCAAAAATGAACTACCTTCAATAATGACAAGGATACCATTCATTGGAGTTAAAAAATCTCAACAACAAACTACCTTCCATAATGACAACTCTACCATCCATTGGAGTAACAAAATCTCAACAACAAACTACTTTCCATATTGACAAGGCTACAATCCATTGGAGTAATAAAATCTCAACAACAAACTACCTTCCATAATGACAAGCATACCATCCAATGGACTAACAAAATCTTAACAACGAACTACCTTCCATAATGATAAAGCTACCATACATTAGAATAAAAATATCTCAACAACAAACTACCTTTCATAATGACAAGGCTACCATCCATTGTAGTAACAAAATATAAAAAATGAACTACCTTCCATAATGACAAGGCTACCATCCATTGGAGTAACAAAATCTCAAGAACGAAATACCTTCCATAATGAAAAGGCTACCATCCATTGGAGTAACAAAATTTCAACACGAACTACCTTCCATAATGACAAGGCTACCATGCATTGGAGTAACAAAATCTAAAGAATGAACTACCTTCCATAATGAGAAGGCTATCATCCTTTGGAGTAACAAAATCTCAAAAATGAACTACCTTCCATAATGACAAGGCTATCATCCATTGGAGAAACAAAATCTCAACAATGAACTACCTTCCGTAATAACAAGGCTACAATCCATGGTAGTAACAAAATCTCAACAACGAACTACCTTCCATAATGATAAGACTACCATCCATTGGAGTAACAAAATCTCAACAATGAACTACCTTCCGTAATGACAAGGCTACAATCCATGGGAGGAACAAAATCTCAACAACAAACTACCTTCCATAATGACAAGGCTACCATCCATTGGAGTAACAATATCTCAAAAATGAACGACCTTCCATAATGGCAAGGATACCATTCACTGGAGTTAAAAAATATCAACAACGAACTACCTTCCATAATGACAACTCTACCATCCATTGGAGTAACAATATCTCAAAAATGAACGACCTTCCATAATGGCAAGGATACCATTCACTGGAGTTAAAAAATATCAACAACGAACTACCTTCCATAATGACAACTCTACCATCCATTGGAGTAACAAAATCTCAACAACAAACTACCTTCCATATTGACAAGGCTACAATCCATTGGAGTAACAAAATCTCAACAACAAACTACATTCCATAATGACAAGCCTACCATCCAATGCACTAACAAAATCTTAACAACGAACTACCTTCCATAATGATAAAGCTACCATACATTAGAATAAATAAATCTCAACAACAAACTACCTTTCATAATGACAAGGCTACCATCCATTGTAGTAACAAAATATCAAAAATGAACTACCTTCCATAATGACAAGGCTACCATCCATTGTAGTAACAAAATCTCAACAACGAACTACCTTCCATAATGACAAGGCTACCATCCATAGGAGTAAAAAAATATCAACAACGAACTACCTTCCATAATGAAAGGGCTACCATCCATTGGAGCAACAAAATTTCAACACGAACTACCTTCCATAATGAGAAGGCTATCATCCTTTGGAGTAACAAAATCTCAACAATGAACTAACTTCCGTAATGACAAGGCTAGAATCCATGGGAGTAACAAAATCTGAACAACGAACTACCTTCCATAATGACAAGGCTACCATCCATTGGAGTAACAATATCTCAAAAATGAACTACCTTCCATAATGACAAGGATACCATTCATTGGAGTTAAAAAATCTCAACAACAAACTACCTTCCATAATGACAACTCTACCATCCATTGTAGTAACAAAATCTCAACAACAAACTACCTTCCATATTGACAAGGCTACAATCCATTGGAGTAACAAAATCTCAATAACAAACTACCTTCCATAATGACAAGCCTACCATCCAATGGACTAACAAAATCTCAATAACGAACTACCTTCCATAATGACAAAGCTACCATACATTGAAGTAAAAAAACCTCAACAAGAAACTACCTTTCATAATGACAAGGCTACCATCCATTGGAGTTACAAAATATCAAAAATGACATACCTTCCATAATAACAAGGCTACCATCCATTGGAGTAACAAAATATCAAAAACGAACTACCTTCCATAATAACAAGGCTACCATCCATTGGGGTAACAAAATCTCAACAACAAACTACCTTCCATAATGACAAGGCTACCATCCATTGGAGTAACAAAATATCAACAACGAACTACCTTCCATAATGAGAAGGCTATCATCCGTTGGAGTAACAAAATCTCAACAATGAACTAACTTCCGTAATGACAAGGCTAGAATCCATGGGAGTAACAAAATCTGAACAACGAACTACCTTCCATAATGACAAGGCTACCATCCATTGGAGTAACAATATCTCAAAAATGAACTACCTTCCATAATGACAAGGATACCATTCATTGGAGTTAAAAAATATCAACAACAAACTACCTTCCATAATGACAACTCTACCATCCATTGGAGTAACAAAATCTCAACAACGAACTACCGTCCATAATGACAAGGCTACCATCCATTGGAGTAACAAAATATCAACAACGAACTACCTTCCATAATGAAAAGGCTACCATCCATTGGAGTAACAAAATTTCAACACGAACTACCTTCCATAATGACAAGGCTACCATGCATTGGAGTAACAAAACCTAAAGAATGAACTACCTTCCATAATGAGAAGGCTATCATCCGTTGGAGTAACAAAATCTCAAAAATGAACTACCTTCCATAATGACAAGGCTATCATCCATTAGAGAAACAAAATCTCAACAATGAACTACCTTCCGTAAAAACAAGGCTACAATCCATGGGAGTAACAAAATCTCAACAACGAACTACCTTCCATAATGACAAGACTACCATCCATTGGAGTAACAATATCTCAAAAATGAACTACCTTCCATAATGACAAGGATACCATTCATTGGAGTTAAAAAATCTCAACAACAAACTACCTTCCATAATGACAACTCTACCATCCATTGGAGTAACAAAATCTCAACAATAAACTACCTTCCATATTGACAAGGCTACAATCCATTGGAGTAATAAAATCTCAACAACAAACTACCTTCCATAATGACAAGCATACCATCCAATGGACTAACAAAATCTTAACAACGAACTACCTTCCATAATGATAAAGCTACCATACATTAGAATAAAAATATCTCAACAACAAACTACCTTTCATAATGACAAGGCTACCATCCATTGTAGTAACAAAATATCAAAAATGAACTACCTTCCATAATGACAAGGCTACCATCCATTGGAGTAACAAAATCTCAACAACGAAATACCTTCCATAATGACAAGGCTACCATCCATTGGAGTAACAAAATATCAACAACGAACTACCTTCCATAATGAAAAGGCTACCATCCATTGGAGTAATAAAATTTCAACACGAACTACCTTCCATAATGACAAGGCTACCATCCATTGGAGTAACAAAATCTGAACAACGAACTACCTTTCATAATGACAAGGCTACCATCCATTGGAGTAACAAAATATCAACAACGAACTACCTTCCATAATGAAAAGGCTACCATCCATTGGAGTAACAAAATTTCAACACGAACTACCTTTCATAATGACAAGGCTACCATGCATTAGAGTAACAAAATCTAAAGAATGAACTACCTTCCATAATGAGAAGGCTATCATCCGTTGGAGTAACAAAATCTCAAAAATGAACTACCTTCCATAATGACAAGGCTATCATCCATTAGAGAAACAAAATCTCAACAATGAACTACCTTCCGTAATAACAAGGCTACAATCCATGGGAGTAACAAAATCTCAACAACAAACTACCTTCCATAATGACAAGACTACCATCCATTGGAGTAACAATATCTCAAAAAAGAACTACCTTCCATAATGACAAGGATACCATTCATTGGAGTTAAAAAATCTCAACAACAAACTACCTTCCATAATGACAACTCTACCATCCATTGGAGTAACAAAATCTTAACAACAAACTACCTTCCATATTGACAAGGCTACAATCCACTGGAGTAACAAAATCTCAACAACAAACTACATTCCATAATGACAAGCCTACCATCCAATGCACTAACAAAATCTTAACAACGAACTACCTTCCATAATGATAAAGCTACCATACATTAGAATAAAAAAATCTCAACAACAAACTACCTTTCATAATGACAAGGCTACCATCCATTGTAGTAACAAAATATCAAAAATGAACTACCTTCCATAATGACAAGGCTACCATCCATTGTAGTAACAAAATCTCAACAACGAACTACCTTCCATAATGACAAGGCTACCATCCATAGGAGTAAAAAAATATCAACAACGAACTACCTTCCATAATGAAAGGGCTACCATCCATTGGAGCAACAAAATTTCAACACGAACTACCTTCCATAATGAGAAGGCTATCATCCTTTGGAGTAACAAAATCTCAACAATGAACTAACTTCCGTAATGACAAGGCTAGAATCCATGGGAGTAACAAAATCTGAACAACGAACTACCTTCCATAATGACAAGGCTACCATCCATTGGAGTAACAATATCTCAAAAATGAACTACCTTCCATAATGACAAGGATACCATTCATTGGAGTTAAAAAATCTCAACAACAAACTACCTTCCATAATGACAACTCTACCATCCATTGTAGTAACAAAATCTCAACAACAAACTACCTTCCATATTGACAAGGCTACAATCCATTGGAGTAACAAAATCTCAACAACAAACTACCTTCCATAATGACAAGCCTACCATCCAATGGACTAACAAAATCTCAATAATGAACTACCTTCCATAATGACAAAGCTACCATACATTGGAGTAAAAAAACCTCAACAAGAAACTACCTTTCATAATGACAAGGCTACCATCCATTGGAGTTACAAAATATCAAAAATGACATACCTTCCATAATAACAAGGCTACCATCCATTGGAGTAACAAAATATCAAAAACGAACTACCTTCCATAATGAGAAGGCTATCATCCGTTGGAGTAACAAAATCTCAACAATGAACTAACTTCCGTAATGACAAGGCTAGAATCCATGGGAGTAACAAAATCTGAACAACGAACTACCTTCCATAATGACAAGGCTACCATCCATTGGAGTAACAATATCTCAAAAATGAACTACCTTCCATAATGACAAGGATACCATTCATTGGAGTTAAAAAATATCAATAACAAACTACCTTCCATAATGACAACTCTACCATCCATTGGAGTAACAAAATCTCAACAACGAACTACCGTCCATAATGACAAGGCTACCATCCATTGGAGTAACAAAATATCAACAACGAACTACCTTCCATAATGAAAAGGCTACCATCCATTGGAGTAACAAAATTTCAACACGAACTACCTTCCATAATGACAAGGCTACCATGCATTGGAGTAACAAAACCTAAAGAATGAACTACCTTCCATAATGGGAAGGCTATCATCCGTTGGAGTAACAAAATCTCAAAAATGAACCACCTTCCATAATGACAAGGCTATCATCCATTAGAGAAACAAAATCTCAACAATGAACTACCTTCCGTAAAAACAAGGCTACAATCCATGGGAGTAACAAAATCTCAACAACGAACTACCTTCCATAATGACAAGACTACCATCCATTGGAGTAACAATATCTCAAAAATGAACTACCTTCCATAATGACAAGGATACCATTCATTGGAGTTAAAAAATCTCAACAACAAACTACCTTCCATAATGACAACTCTACCATCCATTGGAGTAACAAAATCTCAACAATAAACTACCTTCCATATTGACAAGGCTACAATCCATTGGAGTAATAAAATCTCAACAACAAACTACCTTCCATAATGACAAGCATACCATCCAATGGACTAACAAAATCTTAACAACGAACTACCTTCCATAATGATAAAGCTACCATACATTAGAATAAAAATATCTCAACAACAAACTACCTTTCATAATGACATGGCTACCATCCATTGTAGTAACAAAATATCAAAAATGAACTACCTTCCATAATGACAAGGCTACCATCCATTGGAGTAACAAAATCTCAACAACGAAATACCTTCCATAATGACAAGGCTACCATCCATTGGAGTAACAAAATATCAACAACGAACTACCTTCCATAATGAAAAGGCTACCATCCATTGGAGTAACAAAATTTCAACACGAACTACCTTCCATAATGACAAGGCTACCATCCATTGGAGTAACAAAATCTGAACAACGAACTACCTTTCATAATGACAAGGCTACCATCCATTGGAGTAACAAAATATCAACAACGAACTACCTTCCATAATGAAAAGGCTACCATCCATTGGAGTAACAAAATTTCAACACGAACTCCCTTTCATAATGACAAGGCTACCATGCATTAGAGTAACAAAATCTAAAGAATGAACTACCTTCCATAATGAGAAAGCTATCATCCGTTGGAGTAACAAAATCTCAAAAATGAACTACCTTCCATAATGACAAGGCTATCATCCATTAGAGAAACAAAATCTCAACAATGAACTACCTTCCGTAATAACAAGGCTACAATCCATGGGAGTAACAAAATCTCAACAACGAACTACCTTCCATAATGACAAGACTACCATCCATTGGAGTAACAATATCTCAAAAAAGAACAACCTTCCATAATGACAAGGATACCATTCATTGGAGTTAAAAAATCTCAACAACAAACTACCTTCCATAATGACAACTCTACCATCCATTGGAGTAACAAAATCTTAACAACAAACTACCTTCCATATTGACAAGGCTACAATCCATTGGAGTAACAAAATCTCAACAACAAACTACATTCCATAATGACAAGCCTACCATCCAATGCACTAACAAAATCTTAACAACGAACTACCTTCCATAATGATAAAGCTGCCATACATTAGAATAAAAAAATCTCAACAACAAACTACCTTTCATAATGACAAGGCTACCATCCATTGTAGTAACAAAATATCAAAAATGAACTACCTTCCATAATGACAAGGCTACCATCCATTGTAGTAACAAAATCTCAACAACGAACTACCTTCCATAATGACAAGGCTACCATCCATAGGAGTAAAAAAATATCAACAACGAACTACCTTCCATAATGAAAGGGCTATCATCCATTGGAGCAACAAAATTTCAACACGAACTACCTTCCATAATGAGAAGGCTATCATCCTTTGGAGTAACAAAATCTCAACAATGAACTAACTTCCGTAATGACAAGGCTAGAATCCATGGGAGTAACAAAATCTGAACAACGAACTACCTTCCATAATGACAAGGCTACCTTCCATTGGAGTAAAAATATCTCAAAAATGAACTACCTTCCATAATGACAAGGATACCATTCATTGGAGTTAAAAAATCTCAACAACAAACTACCTTCCATAATGACAACTCTACCATCCATTGTAGTAACAAAATCTCAACAACAAACTACCTTCCATATTGACAAGGCTACAATCCATTGGAGTAACAAAATCTCAACAACAAACTACCTTCCATAATGACAAGCCTACCATCCAATGGACTAACAAAATCTCAATAACGAACTACCTTCCATAATGACAAAGCTACCATACATTGGAGTAAAAAAACCTCAACAAGAAACTACCTTTCATAATGACAAGGCTACCATCCATTGGATTTACAAAATATCAAAAATGACATACCTTCCATAATAACAAGGCTACCATCTATTGGAGTAACAAAATATCAAAAACGAACTACCTTCCATAATAACAAGGCTACCATCCATTGGGGTAACAAAATCTCAACAACAAACTACCTTCCAAAATGACAAGGCTACCATCCATTGGAGTAACAAAATTTCTACACGAACTACCTTTCATAATGACAAGGCTACCATGCATTAGAGTAACAAAATCTAAAGAATGAACTACCTTCCATAATGAGAAGGCTATCATCCGTTGGAGTAACAAAATCTCAAAAATGAACTACCTTCCATAATGACAAGGCTATCATCCATTAGAGAAACAAAATCTCAACAATGAACTACCTTCCGTAATAACAAGGCTACAATCCATGGGAGTAACAAAATCTCAACAACAAACTACCTTCCATAATGACAAGACTACCATCCATTGGAGTAACAATATCTCAAAAAAGAACTACCTTCCATAATGACAAGGATACCATTCATTGGAGTTAAAAAATCTCAACAACAAACAACCTTCCATAATGACAACTCTACCATCCATTGGAGTAACAAAATCTTAACAACAAACTACCTTCCATATTGACAAGGCTACAATCCACTGGAGTAACAAAATCTCAACAACAAACTACATTCCATAATGACAAGCCTACCATCCAATGCACTAACAAAATCTTAACAACGAACTACCTTCCATAATGATAAAGCTACCATACATTAGAATAAAAAAATCTCAACAACAAACTACCTTTCATAATGACAAGGCTACCATCCATTGTAGTAACAAAATATCAAAAATGAACTACCTTCCATAATGACAAGGCTACCATCCATTGTAGTAACAAAATCTCAACAACGAACTACCTTCCATAATGACAAGGCTACCATCCATAGGAGTAAAAAAATATCAACAACGAACTACCTTCCATAATGAAAGGGCTACCATCCATTGGAGCAACAAAATTTCAACACGAACTACCTTCCATAATGAGAAGGCTATCATCCTTTGGAGTAACAAAATCTCAACAATGAACTAACTTCCGTAATGACAAGGCTAGAATCCATGGGAGTAACAAAATCTGAACAACGAACTACCTTCCATAATGACAAGGCTACCATCCATTGGAGTAACAATATCTCAAAAATGAACTACCTTCCATAATGACAAGGATACCATTCATTGGAGTTAAAAAATCTCAACAACAAACTACCTTCCATAATGACAACTCTACCATCCATTGTAGTAACAAAATCTCAACAACAAACTACCTTCCATATTGACAAGGCTACAATCCATTGGAGTAACAAAATCTCAACAACAAACTACCTTCCATAATGACAAGCCTACCATCCAATGGACTAACAAAATCTCAATAATGAACTACCTTCCATAATGACAAAGCTACCATACATTGGAGTAAAAAAACCTCAACAAGAAACTACCTTTCATAATGACAAGGCTACCATCCATTGGAGTTACAAAATATCAAAAATGACATACCTTCCATAATAACAAGGCTACCATCCATTGGAGTAACAAAATATCAAAAACGAACTACCTTCCATAATGAGAAGGCTATCATCCGTTGGAGTAACAAAATCTCAACAATGAACTAACTTCCGTAATGACAAGGCTAGAATCCATGGGAGTAACAAAATCTGAACAACGAACTACCTTCCATAATGACAAGGCTACCATCCATTGGAGTAACAATATCTCAAAAATGAACTACCTTCCATAATGACAAGGATACCATTCATTGGAGTTAAAAAATATCAACAACAAACTACCTTCCATAATGACAACTCTACCATCCATTGGAGTAACAAAATCTCAACAACGAACTACCGTCCATAATGACAAGGCTACCATCCATTGGAGTAACAAAATATCAACAACGAACTACCTTCCATAATGAAAAGGCTACCATCCATTGGAGTAACAAAATTTCAACACGAACTACCTTCCATAATGACAAGGCTACCATGCATTGGAGTAACAAAACCTAAAGAATGAACTACCTTCCATAATGGGAAGGCTATCATCCGTTGGAGTAACAAAATCTCAAAAATGAACCACCTTCCATAATGACAAGGCTATCATCCATTAGAGAAACAAAATCTCAACAATGAACTACCTTCCGTAAAAACAAGGCTACAATCCATGGGAGTAACAAAATCTCAACAACGAACTACCTTCCATAATGACAAGACTACCATCCATTGGAGTAACAATATCTCAAAAATGAACTACCTTCCATAATGACAAGGATACCATTCATTGGAGTTAAAAAATCTCAACAACAAACTACCTTCCATAATGACAACTCTACCATCCATTGGAGTAACAAAATCTCAACAATAAACTACCTTCCATATTGACAAGGCTACAATCCATTGGAGTA
Organism: Vicia faba; assembly: GCA_948472305.1. Taxonomy (NCBI): domain Eukaryota; kingdom Viridiplantae; phylum Streptophyta; class Magnoliopsida; order Fabales; family Fabaceae; genus Vicia; species Vicia faba. The sequence goes on from OX451741.1 coordinate 654,943,755, forward strand.
ATAAAATCTCAACAACAAACTACCTTCCATAATGACAAGCATACCATCCAATGGACTAACAAAATCTTAACAACGAACTACCTTCCATAATGATAAAGCTACCATACATTAGAATAAAAATATCTCAACAACAAACTACCTTTCATAATGACATGGCTACCATCCATTGTAGTAACAAAATATCAAAAATGAACTACCTTCCATAATGACAAGGCTACCATCCATTGGAGTAACAAAATCTCAACAACGAAATACCTTCCATAATGACAAGGCTACCATCCATTGGAGTAACAAAATATCAACAACGAACTACCTTCCATAATGAAAAGGCTACCATCCATTGGAGTAACAAAATTTCAACACGAACTACCTTCCATAATGACAAGGCTACCATCCATTGGAGTAACAAAATCTGAACAACGAACTACCTTTCATAATGACAAGGCTACCATCCATTGGAGTAACAAAATATCAACAACGAACTACCTTCCATAATGAAAAGGCTACCATCCATTGGAGTAACAAAATTTCAACACGAACTCCCTTTCATAATGACAAGGCTACCATGCATTAGAGTAACAAAATCTAAAGAATGAACTACCTTCCATAATGAGAAAGCTATCATCCGTTGGAGTAACGAAATCTCAAAAATGAACTACCTTCCATAATGACAAGGCTATCATCCATTAGAGAAACAAAATCTCAACAATGAACTACCTTCCGTAATAACAAGGCTACAATCCATGGGAGTAACAAAATCTCAACAACGAACTACCTTCCATAATGACAAGACTACCATCCATTGGAGTAACAATATCTCAAAAAAGAACAACCTTCCATAATGACAAGGATACCATTCATTGGAGTTAAAAAATCTCAACAACAAACTACCTTCCATAATGACAACTCTACCATCCATTGGAGTAACAAAATCTTAACAACAAACTACCTTCCATATTGACAAGGCTACAATCCATTGGAGTAACAAAATCTCAACAACAAACTACATTCCATAATGACAAGCCTACCATCCAATGCACTAACAAAATCTTAACAACGAACTACCTTCCATAATGATAAAGCTGCCATACATTAGAATAAAAAAATCTCAACAACAAACTACCTTTCATAATGACAAGGCTACCATCCATTGTAGTAACAAAATATCAAAAATGAACTACCTTCCATAATGACAAGGCTACCATCCATTGTAGTAACAAAATCTCAACAACGAACTACCTTCCATAATGACAAGGCTACCATCCATAGGAGTAAAAAAATATCAACAACGAACTACCTTCCATAATGAAAGGGCTATCATCCATTGGAGCAACAAAATTTCAACACGAACTACCTTCCATAATGAGAAGGCTATCATCCTTTGGAGTAACAAAATCTCAACAATGAACTAACTTCCGTAATGACAAGGCTAGAATCCATGGGAGTAACAAAATCTGAACAACGAACTACCTTCCATAATGACAAGGCTACCTTCCATTGGAGTAAAAATATCTCAAAAATGAACTACCTTCCATAATGACAAGGATACCATTCATTGGAGTTAAAAAATCTCAACAACAAACTACCTTCCATAATGACAACTCTACCATCCATTGTAGTAACAAAATCTCAACAACAAACTACATTCCATATTGACAAGGCTACAATCCATTGGAGTAACAAAATCTCAACAACAAACTACCTTCCATAATGACAAGCCTACCATCCAATGGACTAACAAAATCTCAATAACGAACTACCTTCCATAATGACAAAGCTACCATACATTGGAGTAAAAAAACCTCAACAAGAAACTACCTTTCATAATGACAAGGCTACCATCCATTGGATTTACAAAATATCAAAAATGACATACCTTCCATAATAACAAGGCTACCATCTATTGGAGTAACAAAATATCAAAAACGAACTACCTTCCATAATAACAAGGCTACCATCCATTGGGGTAACAAAATCTCAACAACAAACTACCTTCCAAAATGACAAGGCTACCATCCATTGGAGTAACAAAATATCAACAACGAACTACCTTCCATAATGAAAAGGCTACCATCCATTGGAGTAACAAAATCTAAAGAATGAACTACCTTCCATAATAAGAAGTCTATCAACTTTTGAAGTAAAAAAATCTAAAGAATGAACTACCTTCCATAATGAGAAGGCTATCATCCTTTGGAGAAACAAAATCTTAAAAATGACCTACCTTCCATAATGACAAGGCTATCATCCATTGGAGAAACAAAATCTCAACAATGAACTACCTTCCGTAATGACAAGGCTATAATCCATTGGAGTAAAATATCTCAAAAATGAACTACCTTCCATAATGACAAGGATAGCATTCATTGGAGTTAAAAAATATCAACAACAAACTACCTTCCATAATGACAATTCTACCATCCATTGGAGTAACAAAATCTCAACAATAAACTACCTTCCATATTGACAAGGCTACAATCCATTGGAGTAACAGAATCTCAACAACAAACTACCTTCCATAATGACAAGCCTACCATCCAATGGACTAACAAAATATCAACAACGAACTACCTTCCATAATGACAAAGCTACCATCCATTGGAGTAACAAAATATCAAAAATGAACTACCTTTCATAATGACAAGGCTAGTATACATTGGGGTAACAAAATATGAAAAATGAACTACCTTCCATAATAACAAAGCTACCATCCATTGGGGTAACAAAATCCCAATAGCGAACTACTTTCCATAATGACAAGGCAACCATCGATTGGAGTAACAAAATCTGAACAACGAACTACCTTCCATAATGACAAAGCTACCATCCATTGGAGTAACAAAATATCAACAACGAACCACCTTCCATAATGAAAAGGCTACCATCCATTGGAGTAACAAAATTTCAACAGGAACTACCTTCCATAATGACAAGGCTACCATGCATTGGAGTAACAAAATCTAAAGAATGAACTACCTTCCATAATGAAAAGGCTATCGTCCGTTGGAGTAACAAAAACTCAAAAATGAACTCCCTTCCATAATGACAAGGCTATCATCCATTGGAGAAACAAAATTTCAACAATGAACTACCTTCCGTAATAACAAGGCTACAATCCATGGGAGTAACAAAATCTCAACCACAAACTACCTTCCATAATGACAAGACTACCATCCATAAGAGTAATAATATCTCAAAAATGAACTACCTTCCATAATGACAACTGTACCATTCATTGGAGTTAAAAAATCTCAATAACAAACTACCTTCCATAATGACAACTGTACCATCCATTGGAGTAACAAAATCACAACAACAAACTACCTTCCATATTGACAAGGCTACAATCCATTGGAGTAACAAAATCTCAACAACAAACTACCTTCCATAATGACAAGTCTACCATCCAATGGACTAACAAAATCTTAACAACGAACTACCTTCCATAATGACAAAGCTACCATACATTAGAGTAAAAAAATCTCAACAACAAACTACATTTCATAATGACAAGGCTACCATCCATTGTAGTAACAAAATATCAAAAATGAAGTACCTTCCATAATTACAAGGCTGCCATCTATTGGAGTAAAAAAATATCCACAACGAACTACCTTCCATAATGAAAAGGCTACCATCCATTGGAGTAACAAAATTTCAACACGAACTACCTTCCATAATGACAAGGCTACCATGCATTGGAGTAACAAAATCTAACCAATGAACTACTTTCCATAATGAGAAGGCTATCATCCAATGGATTAACAAAATCTCAACATTGAACTACCTTCCGTAATGACAAGGCTACAATCCATGGGAGTAAAAAAATCTCAACAACAAACTACCTTCCATAATGACAAGGCTACCATCCATTGGAGTAACAATATCTCAAAAATGAACTACCTTCCATAATGACAAGGATACCACTCATTGGAGTTAAAAAATTTCAACAACAAACTACCTTCCATAATGACAACTCTACCATCCATTGTAGTAACAAAATCTCAACAACAAACTACCTTCCATATTGACAAGGATACAATCCGTTGGAGTAACAAAATCTCAACAACAAACTACCTTCCATAATGACAAGCCTACCATACAATGGACTAACAAAATCTCAACAACGAACTACCTTCCATAATGACAAAGCTACCATACATTGGAGTAAAAGAACCTCAACAACAAACTACCTTTCATAATGACAAGGCTACCATCCATTGGAGTAACAAAATATCAAAAATAACCTACCTTCCATAATAACAAGGCTACTATCCATTGGGGTAACAAAATATAAAAAATGAACTACCTTCTATAATAACAAGGCTACCATCTATTGGGGTAACAAAATCCCAATAGAGAACTACCTTCCAAAATGACAAGGATACCATCCATTGGAGTAACAAAATCTCAACAACGAACTACCTTCCATAATGACAAGGCTACCATCCATTAGAGTAACAAAATATCAACAACGAACTACTTTCCATAATGACAAGGCTACCATGCATTGGAGTAACAAAATCTAAAGAATGAATTACCTTCCACAATGAGAAGGCTATCATCCTTTGGAGTAACAAAATCTCAAAAAAGAAATACCTTCCATAATGACAAGGCTATTATCCATTGTTGAAACAAAATCTCAACAACGAACTACCTTCCATAATAACAAGGCTACAATCCATGGGAGTAACAAAATCTCAACAACGAACTACCTTCCATAATGACAAGACTACCATCCCTTGGAGTAACAATATCTCAAAAATGAACTACCTTCCATAATGACAAGGACACGATTCATTGGAGTTAAAAAATCTCAACAACGAACTACCTTCCACAATGACAACTCTACCATCCATTGGAGTAACAAAATCTCAACAACAAACTACCTTCCATATTGACAAGGCTACAATCCATTGGAGTAACAAAATCTCAACAACAAACTACCTTTCATAATGACAAGGCTACCATCCATTGGGGTAACAAAATCCAAATAGCGAACTACCTTCAATAATGACAAGGCTACCATCCATTGGAGTAACAAAATCTCAACAACGAACTACCTTCCATAATGACAAGGATACCATCCATTGGACTTAAAAAATCTCAACAACGAACTACCTTCCATAATGACAAGGCTACCATCCATTGGAGTAACAAAATCTCAACAACGTACTACCTTCTATAATGACAAGGCCACCATCCATTGGAATAACAAAATATCAACAATGAACTACCTTCCATAATGAAAAGGCTACCGTCCATTGGAGTCACTAAATTTCATCACGAACTACCTTTCATAATGACAAGGCTACCATCCATTGGAGTAACAAAATCTCAACAACAAACAACCTTCCATAATGACAAGGCTACCATCTATTGGAGTAACAAAATCTCAACAACAAACTACCTTCCATATTGACAAGGCTACAATCCATTGGAGTAACAAAATCTCAACAACAAACTACCTTTCATAATGACAAGGCTACCATCCATTGGAGTAACAAAATATCAAAAATCAACTACCATCCATAATAACAAGGCTACCATCCATTGGGGTAACAAAATCCCAATAGCGAACTACCTTCCATAATGACAAGGCTACCATCTATTGGAGTAACAAAATCACAACAACGAACTACCTTCCATAATGACAAGGATACCATCCATTGGAGTAAAAAAATCTCAACAACGAACTACCTTCCATAATGACAAGGCTACTATCCATTGGAGTAACAAAATCTCAACAAAAAACTACGTTCCATATTTACAGGGCTACCATCCATTGGAGTAACAAAATATCAACAACGAACTACCTTCTATAATGACAAGGCTACCATCCATTAGAGTAACAAAATATCAACAACGAACTACCTTCCATAATGAAAAGGCTACCATCCATTGGAGTCACAAAATTTCAACACGAACTACCTTCCATAATGACAAGGCTACCATCCATTGGAGTAACAAAATCTCAACAACAAACTACCTTCCATAATGACAAGGCTACCATCCATTGGAGTAACAAAATCTCAACAACAAACTACCTTCCATATTGACAAGGCTACAATCCATTGGAGTAACAAAATCTCAACAAAAAACTACCTTTCATAATGACAAGGCTACCATCCATTGGAGTAACAAAATATCAAAAATCAACTACCTTCCATAATAACAAGGCTACCATCCATTGGGGTAACAAAATCCCAATAGCGAACTACCTTCCATAATGACAAGGCTACCATCCATTGGAGTAACAAAATCTCAACAACGAACTACCTTCCATAATGACAAGGATACCATCCATTGGAGTAAAAAAATCTCAACAACGAACTAGCTTCCATAATGAAAAGGCTACCATCCATTGGAGTAACAAAATCTCAACAACAAACTACCTTCCATATTTACAGGGCTACCATCCATTGGACTAAAAAAATTTCAACAACGAACTACCTTCCATAATGACAAGGCTACCATCCATTGGAGTAATAAAATATCAACAATAAACTACCTTCCTTAATGATAAGGCTACCATCCTTTGGAGTAAAAATATTTCAACAACGAACTACCTTCCATAATGACAAGGTTACCATCCATTGGAGTAATAAAATCTCCACAACAAACCACCATCCATAATGTGAAGGATACCATCCATTGGAGTAAAAAAATATCAACAACGAACTACCTTTCATAATGACAAGGATACCATCCATTGGAGTAACAAAATCTCAATAATAAACTACCTTCCATATTGACAAGGCTACAATCCGCCGGAGTAACAAAATCTCAACAACAAACTACCTTCCATAATGAGAAGTCTACCATCCAATGGACTAACAAAATCTCAACAACGAACTACCTTCCATAGTGACAACTCTACCATCCATTGGAGTAACAAAATGTCAACAACAAACTACCTTCCATATTGACAAGGCTATAATCCAATGGAGTAACAAAACCTCAAGAAAAAACTACCTTCCATAATGACAAGTCTACCATCCAATGGACTAACAAAATCTCAACAACAAACTACCTTCCATAATGACAAAGCTACCATACATTGGAGTAAAAAAATCACAACAACGAACTACCTTCTATAATGAAAAGGCTACCATCCATTAGAGTAACAAAATATCAAAAATGAAGTAACTTCCATAATAACAAGGCTACTATCCATTGGGGTAACAAAATCCCAATAGCGAACTACCTTCCAAAATAACAAGGCTACCATTCATTGAAGTAACAAAATATCAACCACGAACTACCTTCCATAATGATAAGGCTACCATCCATTGGAGTAAATAAATTTCAACAACGAACTACCTTCCATAATGACAAGGCTAGCATCCATTGGAGAAATGAAATATCAACAATAAACTACCTTCCTTAATGATAAGGCTACCATCCATTGGAGTAAAAAAATTTCAACAACGAACTACCTTCCATAATTACAAGGTTACCATCCATTGGAGTAATAAAATCTCAACAACAGACCACCATCCATAATGTCAAGGATACCATCCATTGGAGTAAAAAAATCTCAACAACGAACTACCTTTCATAATGACAAGGATACCATCCATTGGAGTAACAAAATCTCAACAACAAACTACCTTCCATATTGACAAGGCTACAATCCATTGGAGTAACAAAATCTCAACAACAAACTACCTTCCATAATGAGAAGTCTACCATCCAATGGACTAACAAAATCTCAAGACCGAACTACCTTCCATAATGACAAGGATACCATCCATTGGAGTAAAAAAATCTCAACAACGAACTACCTTCCATAATGACAAGGATACCATCCATTGGAGTAAAAAAATCTCAACAACAAACTACCTTCCATAATGACAAGGCTATTATCCATTGGAGTAACAAAATCTCAACAAAAAACTACCTTTCATATTTACAGAGCTACCATCCATTGGAGTAACAAAATATCAACAACGAACTACCTTCTATAATGAAAAGGCTACCATCCATTGGAGTAACAAAATGTCAACACGAACTACCTTCCATAATGACAAGGCTACCATACATTGGAGTAAAAAAATCTCAACAACGAACTACCTTTCATAATGACAAGGCTACCATCCATTGGAGTAACAAAATATCAAAAATCAATTACCTTCCATAATAACAAGGCTACCATCCATTGGGGTAACAAAATTCCAATAGTGAACTACCGTCCATAATGACAAGGCTACCATCCATTGGAGTAACAAAATCTCAACAACGAACTACCTTCCATTATGACAAGGCTACCATCCATTGGAGTAACAAAATATCAACAACGAACTACCTTCCATAATGAAAAGGCTACCATCCATTGGAGTAACAAAATTTCAACACGAACTAGCTTCCATAATGACAAGGCTACCATGCATTGGAGTAACAAAATCTAAAGAATGAATTACCTTCCATAATGAGAAGGCTATCATCCTTTGGAGTAACAAAATATCAAAAATGAACTACCTTCCATAATGACAAGGCTATTATCCATTGGAGAAACAAAATCTCAACAATGAACTACCTTCCGTAATAACAAGGCTACAATCCATGGGAGTAACAAAATCTCAACAACGAACTACCTTCCATAATGACAAGACTACCATCCCTTGGAGTAACAATATCTCAAAAATGAACTACCTTCCATAATGACAAGGATACAATTCATTGGAGTTAAAAAATCTCAACAACAAACTGCCTTCCACAATTACAATTCTACCATCCATTGGAGTAACAAAATCTCAACAATAAACTACCTTCCATATTGACATGGCTACAATCCATTGGAGTAACAAAATCTCAACAACAAAGTACCTTCCATATTGACAAGGCTACAATCCATTGGAGTAACAAAATCTCAACAACAAACTACCTTGCATAGTGACAAGTCTACCATCCATTGGAGTAACAAAATATCAAAAATCAACTACCTTCCATAATAACAAGGCTACGATCCATTGGGGTAACAAAATCCCAATAGCGAACTACATTCCATAATGACAAGGCTACCATCCATTGGAGTAACAAAATCTCAACAACGAACTACCTTCCATAATGACAAGGATACCATCCATTGGACTAAAAAAATCTCAACAACGAACTACCTTCCATAATGACAAGGCTACCATCAATTGGAGTAACAAAATCTCAACAACGAACTACCTTCTATAATTACAAGGCTACCATCCATTGGAGTAACAAAATATCAACAACGAACTACCTTCCATAATGAAAAGGCTACCATCCATTGGAGTAACAAAATTTCAACACGAACTACTTTCCATAATGACAAGGCTACCATGCATTGGAGTAACAAAATCTAAAGAATGAATTACCTTCCACAATGAGAAGGCTATCATCCTTTGGAGTAACAAAATCTCAAAAATGAAATACCTTCCATTACGACAAGGCTATTATCAATTGAAGAAACAAAATCTCAACAATGAACTACCTTCCATAATAACAAGGCTACAATCCATGGGAGTAACAAAATCTCAACAACGAACTACCTTCCATAATGACAAGACTACCATACCTTGGAGTAACAATATCTCAAAAATGAACTACCTTCCATAATGACAAGGATACCATCCATTGGACTAAAAAAATCTCAACAACGAACTACCTTCCATAATGACAAGGCTACCATCCATTGGAGTAACAAAATCTCAACAACGAACTACCTTCCATAATGACAAGGCTACCATCCATTGGAGTAATAAAATATCAACAATAAACTACCTTCCTTAATGATAAGGCTACCATCCATTGGAGTAAAAATATTTCAACAACGAACTACCTTCCATAATGACAAGGTTACCATCCATTGGAGTAATAAAATCTCCACAACAAACCACCATCCATAATGTCAAGGATACCATCCATTGGAGTAAAAAAATATCAACAACGAACTACCTTTCATAATGACAAGGATACCATCCATTGGAGTAACAAAATCTCAACAATAAACTACCTTCCATATTGACAAGGCTACAATCCGCCGGAGTAACAAAATCTCAACAACAAACTACCTTCCATAATGAGAAGTCTACCATCCAATGGACTAACAAAATCTCAACAACGAACTACCTTCCATAGTGACAACTCTACCATCCATTGGAGTAACAAAATGTCAACAACAAACTACCTTCCATATTGACAAGGCTATAATCCAATGGAGTAACAAAACCTCAACAAAAAACTACCTTCCATAATGACAAGTCTACCATCCAATGGACTAACAAAATCTCAACAACGAACTACCTTCCATAATGACAAAGCTACCATACATTGGAGTAAAAAAATCTCAACAACGAACTACCTTTCATAATTACAAGGGTACCATCCATTAGAGTAACAAAATATCAAAAATGAAGTAACTTCCATAATAACATAGCTACTATCCATTGGGGTAACAAAATCCCAATAGCGAACTACCTTCCAAAATGACAAGGCTACCATTCATTGAAGTAACAAAATATCAACCACGAACTACCTTCCATAATGATAAGGCTACCATCCATTGGAGTAAATAAATTTCAACAACGAACTACCTTCCATAATGACAAGGCTAGCATCCATTGGAGTAATGAAATATCAACAATAAACTACCTTCCTTAATGATAAGGCTACCATCCATTGGAGTAAAAAAATTTCAACAACGAACTACCTTCCATAATTACAAGGTTACCATCCATTGGAGTAATAAAATCTCAACAACAGACCACCATCCATAATGTCAAGGATACCATCCATTGGAGTAAAAAAATCTCAACAACGAACTACCTTTCATAATGACAAGGATACCATCCATTGGAGTAACAAAATCTCAACAACAAACTACCTTCCATATTGACAAGGCTACAATCCATTGGAGTAACAAAATCTCAACAACAAACTACCTTCCATAATGAGAAGTCTACCATCCAATGGACTAACAAAATCTCAAGACCGAACTACCTTCCATAATGACAAGGATACCATCCATTGGAGTAAAAAAATCTCAACAACGAACTACCTTCCATAATGACAAGGATACCATCCATTGGAGTAAAAAAATCTCAACAACAAACTACCTTCCATAATGACAAGGCTACTATCCATTGGAGTAACAAAATCTCAACAAAAAACTACCTTTCATATTTACAGAGCTACCATCCATTGGAGTAACAAAATATCAACAATGAACTACCTTCTATAATGAAAAGGCTACCATCCATTGGAGTAACAAAATTTCGACACGAACTACCTTCCATAATGACAAGGCTACCATACATTAGAGTAAAAAAATCTCAACAACGAACTACCTTTCATAATGGCAAGGCTACCATCCATTGGAGTAACAAAATATCAAAAATCAATTACCTTCCATAATAACAAGGCTACCATCCATTGGGGTAACAAAATTCCAATAGTGAACTACCTTCCATAATGACAAGGCTACCATCCATTGGAGTAACAAAATCTCAACAACGAACTACCTTCCATTATGACAAGGCTACCATCCATTGGAGTAACAAAATATCAACAACGAACTACCTTCCATAATGAAAAGGCTACCATCCATTGGAGTAACAAAATTTCAACACGAACTACCTTCCATAATGACAAGGCTACCATGCATTGGAGTAACAAAATCTAAAGAATGAATTACCTTCCATAATGAGAAGGCTATCATCCTTTGGAGTAACAAAATATAAAAAATGAACTACCTTCCATAATGACAAGGCTATTATCCATTGGAGAAACAAAATCTCAACAATGAACTACCTTCCGTAATAACAAGGCTACAATCCATGGTAGTAACAAAATCTCAACAACGAACTACCTTGCATAATGACAAGACTACCATCCATTGGAGTAACAATATCTCAAAAATGAACTACCTTCCATAATGACAAGGATACAATTCATTGGAGTTAAAAAATCTCAACAACAAACTGCCTTCCACAATTACAATTCTACCATCCATTGGAGTAACAAAATCTCAACAACAAACTACCTTCCATATTGACAAGGCTACAATCCATTGGAGTAACAAAATCTCAACAACAAACTACCTTCCATATTGACAAGGCTACAATCCATTGGAGTAACAAAATCTCAACAACAAACTACCTTTCATAGTGACAAGTCTACCATCCATTGGAGTAACAAAATATCAAAAATCAACTACCTTCCGTAATAACAAGGCTACGATCCATTGGGGTAACAAAATCCCAATAGCGAACTACATTCCATAATGACAAGGCTACCATCCATTGGAGTAACAAAATCTCAACAACGAACTACCTTCCATAATGACAAGGATACCATCCATTGGACTAAAAAAATCTCAACAACGAACTACCTTCCATAATGACAAGGCTACCATCAATTGGAGTAACAAAATCTCAACAACGAACTACCTTCTATAATTACAAGGCTACCATCCATTGGAGTAACAAAATATCAACAACGAACTACCTTCCATAATGAAAAGGCTACCATCCATTGGAGTAACAAAATTTCAACACGAACTACTTTCCATAATGACAAGGCTACCATGCATTGGAGTAACAAAATCTAAAGAATGAATTACCTTCCACAATGAGAAGGCTATCATCCTTTGGAGTAACAAAATCTCAAAAATGAAATACCTTCCATTACGACAAGGCTATTATCAATTGAAGAAACAAAATCTCAACAATGAACTACCTTCCATAATAACAAGGCTACAATCCATGGGAGTAACAAAATCTCAACAACGAACTACCTTCCATAATGACAAGACTACCATACCTTGGAGTAACAATATCTCAAAAATGAACTACCTTCCATAATGACAAGGCTACCATCCATTGGAGTAACAAAATCTCAACAACGAACTACCTTCCATAATTACAAGGCTACCATTCACTGGAGTAACAAAATATCAACAACGAACTACCTTCCATAATGACAGGGATACCATCCATTGGACTAAAAAAATCTCAACAACGAACTACCTTCCATAATGACAAGGCTACCATCCATTGGAGTAACAAAATCTCAACAACGAACTACCTTCCATAATGACAAGGCTACCATCCATTGGAGTAACAAAATCTCAACAACGAACTACCTTCTATAATTACAAGGCTACCATCCATTGGAGTAACAAAATAACAACAACGAACTACCTTCCATAATGAAAAGGCTACCATCCATTGGAGTAACAAAATTTCAACACGAACTACTTTCCATAATGACAAGGCTATCATGCATTGGAGTAACAAAATCTGAAGAATGAATTACCTTCCACAATGAGAAGGCTATCATCCTTTGGAGTAACAAAATCTCAAAAATGAAATACCTTCCATTATGACAAGGCTATTATCCATTGAAGAAAAAAAATCTCAACAATGAACTACCTTCCATAATAACAAGGCTACAATCCATGGGAGTAACAAAATCTCAACAAAGAACTACCTTCCATAATGACAAGACTACCATCCCTTGGAGTAACAATATCTCAAAAATGAACTACCTTCCATAATGACAAGGCTACCATCCATTGGAGTAACAAAATCTCAACAACGAACTATCTTCCATAATGACAAGGCTACCATTCATTTGAGTAACAAAATATCAACAATGAACTACCTTCCATAATGAAAAGGCTACCATGCATTGGAGTAACAAAATCTAAAGAATGAATTACCTTCCATAATGAGAAGGCTATCATCCTTTGGAGTAACAAAATATCAAAAATGAACTACCTTCCATAATGACAAGGCTATTATCCATTTGAGAAACAAAATCTCAACAATGAACTACCTTCTGTAATAACAAGGCTACAATCCATGGCAGTAACAAAATCTCAACAACGAACTACCTTCCATAATGACAAGACTACCATCCCTTGGAGTAACAATATCTCAAAAATGAACTACCTTCCATAATGACAAGGATATGATTCATTGGATTTAAAAAATCTCAATAACGAACTACCTTCCATAATGACAACTCTACCATCCATTGGAGTAACAAAATCTCAACAACAAACTACCTTCCATATTGACAAGGCTACAATCCATTGGAGTAACAAAATCTCAACAACAAACTACCTTTCATAATGACAAGGCTACCATCCATTGGAGTAACAAAATATCAAAAATCAACTACCTTCCATAATAACAAGGCTACCATCCATTGGGGTAACAAAATCCCAATAGCGAACTACCTTCCATAAAGAAAAGGCTATCGTCCATTGGAGTAACAAAATCTCAACAAGGAACTACCTTCCATAATGACAAGGCAACCATCCATTGGAGTAACAATATATCAACCACGAACTACCTTCCATAATGATAAGGCTACCATCCATTGGAGTAAAACAATTTCAACAACGAACTACCTTCCATAATGACAAGGCTACCATCCATTGGAGTAATAAAATATCAACAATAAACTACCTTCCATAATGACAAGGCTACCATCCATTGGAGTAACAAAATATCAACAACGAACTACCTTCCATAATGAAAAGGCTACCATCCATTGGAGTAACAAAATTTCAACACGAACTACCTTCCATAATGACAAGGCTACCATGCATTGGAGTAACAAGATCTAAAGAATGAACTACCTTCCATAATGAGAAGGCTATCATCCTTTGGAGTAACAAAATCTCAAAAATTAACTACCTTCCATAATGACAAGGCTACCATCCATTGAAGTAACAAAATCTCAACCACGAACTACCTTCCATAATGATAAGGCTACCATCCATTGGAGTAAAGAAATTTCAACAATGAACTACCTTCCATAATGACAAGGCTACCATCCATTGGAGTAATAATATATCAACAACAAACTACCATCCATAATGACAAGGATACCATCCATTGGAGTAAAAAAATATCAACAACGAACTACCTTCCATAATGACAAGGTTACCATCCATTTGAGTTAAAAATCTCAACAACGAACTACCTTCCATAATGACAAAGCTACCATACATTGGAGTAAAAAAATCTCAACAACGAACTACCTTTCATAATGACAAGGATACCATCCATTGGAGTAACAAAATTTCAACACGAACTACCTTCCAGAATGGCAAGGCTACCATCCATTGGAGTAACAAGATCTAAACAATGAACTACCTTCCATAATGAGAAGGCTATCATCCTTTGGAGTAACAAAATCTCAAAAATTAACTACCTTCCATAATGACAAGGCTACCATCCATTGAAGTAACAAAATAACAACAACGAACTACCTTCCATAATGATAAGGCTACCATCCATTGGAGTAAAAAAATTTCAACAACGAACTACTTTCCATAATGACAAGGCTACCATCCATTGGAGTAATAAAATATCAACAACAAACTACCATCCATAATGACAAGGATACTATCCATTGGAGTAAAAAAATCTCAACAACGAACTACCTTCCATAATGAAAAGACTACCATCCATTAGAGTTATAGAATTTCAACACAAACTACCTTCCATAATGACAAGGCTACCATGCATTGGAGTAACAAAATCTAAACAATGAACTACCTTCCATAATTAGAAGGCTATCATCCTTTGGAGTAACAAAATCTCAAAAATGAACTACCTTCCATAATGACAAGGTTATCATCCATTGGAGAAACAAAATCTCAACAATGAACTACCTTCCATAATGACAAGGCTACAATCCATGGAAGTATCAAAATATCAACAACGAACTACCTTCCATAATGGCAAGGCTACCATTCTTTGGAGTAATAAAATCTTTACAACGAACTACCTTCCATAATGACAAGGCTACCATCCATTGGAGTAATAAAATATCAACAACGAACTACCTTCCATAATGAAAAGGCTACCATGAATTGGAGTAACAAAATCGAAAGAATGAACTACCTTCCATAATGAGAAGCCTATCATCCTTTGGAGTAACAAAATCTCAAAAATGAACTACCTTCCATAATGACAAGTTTATCATCCATTGGAGAAACAAGATCTCAACAATGAACTACCTTCAGTAATGGCAAGGCTACAATCCATGGGAGTAACAAAATCTCAACAATAAACTACCTTCCATATTGACAAGGTTACAATCCATTGGAGTAACAAAATCTCAACAACAAACTACCTTCCATAATGAGAAGTCTACCATCCAATGGACTAACAAAATCTCAACAACGAACTACCTTCCATAGTGACAACTCTACCATCCATTGGAGTAACAAAATCTCAACAACAAACTACCTTCCATATTGACAAGGCTATAATCCATTGGAGTAACAAAACCTCAACAAAAAACTACCTTCCATAATGACAAGTCTACCATCCAATGGACTAACAAAATCTCAACAACGAAATACATTCCATAATGACAAAGCTACCATACATTGGAGTAAAAAAATCTCAACAACGAACTACCTTTCATAATTACAAGGCTACCACCCATTAGAGTAACAAAATATCAAAAATGAAGTAACTTCCATAATAACAAGGCTACTATCCATTGGGGTAACAAAATCACAATAGCGAACTGCCTTCCATAATGACAAGGCTACCATTCATTGGAGTAACAAAATATCAACCACGAACTACCTTCCATAATGATAAGGCTACCATCCATTGGAGTAAAAAAATTTCAACAACGAACTACCTTCTATAATGACAAGGCTACCATCCATTGGAGTAATAAAATATCAACAATAAACTACCTTCCTTAATGATAAGGCTACCATCCATTGGAGTAAAAAAATATCAACAACGAACTACCTTCCATAATGACAAGGTTACAATCCATTGGAGTAATAAAATCTCCACAACAAACCACCATCCATAATGTCAAGGATACCATCCATTGGAGTAAAAAAATCTCAACAACGAACTACATTTCATAATGACAAGGATACCATCCATTGGAGTAACAAAATCTCAACAATAAACTACCTTCCATATTGACAAGGCTACAATCCATCGGAGTAACAAAATCTCAACAACAAACTACCTTCCATAATGAGAAGTCTGCCATCCAATGGACTAACAAAATCTCAACAACGAACTACCTTCCATAATGACAACTCTACCATCCATTGGAGTAACAAAATGTCAACAACAAACTACCTTCCATATTAACAAGGCTATAATCCAATGGAGTAACAAAACCTCAACAAAAAACTACCTTCCATAATGACAAGTCTACCATCCAATGGACTAACAAAATCTCAACAATGAACTACCTTCCATAATGACAAAGCTACCATACATTGGAGTAAAAAAATCTCAACAACGAACTACATTTCATAATTACAAGGCTACCATCCATTAGAGTAACAAAATATCAAAAATGAAGTAATTTCCATAATAACAAGGCTACTATCCATTGGGGTAACAAAATCCCAATAGTGAACTACCTTCCATAATGACAAGGCTACCATTCATTGAAGTAACAAAATATCAACCACGAACTACCTTCCATAATGATAAGGCTACCATCCATTGGAGTAAAAAAATTTCAACAACGAACTACCTTCCATAATGACAAGTCTAGCATCCATTGGAGTAATGAAATATCAACAATAAACTACCTTCCTTAATGATAAGGCTACCATCCATTGGAGTAAAAAAATTTCAACAACGAACTACCTTCCATAATGACAAGGTTACCATCCATTGGAGTAATAAAATCTCAACAACAAACCACCATCCATAATGTCAAGGATACCATCCATTGGAGTAAAGAAATCTCAGCAACGAACTACCTTTCATAATGACAAGGATACCATCCATTGGAGTAACAAAATCTCAGCAACAAACTACCTTCCATATTAACAAGGCTACAATCCATTGGAGTAACAAAATCTCAACAACAAACTACCTTCCATAATGAGAAGTCTACCATCCAATGGACTAACAAAATCTCAAGACCGAACTACCTTCCATAATGACAAGGATACCATCCATTGGAGTAAAAAAATCTCAACAACGAACTACCTTCCATAATGACAAGGATACCATCCATTGGAGTAAAAAAATCTCAACAACAAACTACCTTCCATAATGACAAGGCTACTATCCATTGGAGTAACAAAATCTCAACAAAAAACTACCTTCCATATTTACAGGGCTACCATCCATTTGAGTAACAAAATATCAACAACGAACTACCTTCTATAATGAAAAGGCTACCATCCATTGGAGTAACAAAATTTCAACACGAACTACCTTCCATAATGACAAGGCTACCATACATTGGAGTAAAAAAATCTCAACAACGAACTACCTTTCATAATGACAAGGCTACCATCCATTGGAGTAACAAAATATCAAAAATCAATTACCTTCAATAATAACAAGGCTACCATCCATTGGGGTAACAAAATTCCAATAGCGAACTACCTTCCATAATGACAAGGCTACCATCCATTGGAGTAACAAAATCTCAACAACGAACTACCTTCCTTAATGACAAGGCTACCATCCATTGGAGTAACAAAATATCAACAACGAACTACCTTCTATAATGACAAGGCTACCATCCATTGGAGTAACAAAATATCAACAACGAACTACCTTCCATAATGAAAAGGCTACCATCCATTGGAGTAACAAAATTACAACACGAACTAGCTTCCATAATGACAAGGCTACCAAGCATTGGAGTAACAAAATCTAAAGAATGAACTACCTTCCATAATGAGAAGGCTATCATCCTTTGGAGTAACAAAATCTCAAAAATGAACTACCTTCCATAATGACAAGGCTATCATCCATTGGAGAAACAACATCTCAACAATGAACTACCTTCCGTAATAACAAGGCTACAATCCATGGGAGTAACAAAATCTCAACAACGAACTACCTTCCATAATGACAAGACTACCATGCATTGGAGTAACAATATCTCAAAAATGAACTACCTTCCATAATGACAAGGATACCATTCATTGGAGTTAAAAAATCTCAACAACGAACTACCTTCCATAATGAAAACTCTACCATCCATTGGAGTAACGAATACTCAACAATAAACTACCTTCCATATTGACAAGGCTATAATCCATTGGAGTAACAAAATCTCAACAACAAACTACCTTCCATAATGACAAGGCTACCATCCAATGGACTAACAAAATCTCAATAACGAACTACCTTCCATAATGACAAAGCTACCATACATTAGAGTAAAAAAATCTCAACAACCAACTACCTTTCATAATGACAAGGCTACCATCCATTGGAGTAACAAAATATCAAAAATGAGCTGCCTTCCATAATAACAAGGCTACTATCTATTGGGGTAACAAAATATCAAATATGAACTACCTTCCATAATAACAAGGCTACCATCCATTGGGTTAACAAAATCCCAATAGAGATCTACCTTCCATAATGACAAGGCTACCATCCATTGGAGTAACAAAATCTCAACAACGAACTACCTTCCATTATGACAAGGCTACCATCCATTGGAGTAACAAAATATCAACAGCGAACTACCTTCCATAATGAAAAGGCTACCATCCATTGGAGTAACAAAATTTCAACACGAACTACCTTCCATAATGACAAGGCTACCATGCATTGGAGTAACAAAATATAAAGAATTAATTACCTTCCATAATGAGAAGGCTATCATCCTTTGGAGTAACAAAATATAAAAAAATGAACTACCTTCCATAATGACAAGGCTATTATCCATTGGAGAAACAAAATCTCAACAATGAACTACCTTCCGTAATAACAAGGCTACAATCCATGGGAGTAACAAAATCTCAACAACGAACTACCTTCCATAATGACAAGACTACCATCCCTTGGAGTAACAATATCTCAAAAATGAAATACCTTCCATAATGACAAGGATACAATTCATTGGAGTTAAAAAATCTCAACAACAAACTGCCTTCCACAATGACAACTCTACCATCCATTGGAGTAACAAAATCTCAACAACAAACTACCTTCCATATTGACAAGGCTACAATCCATTGGAGAAACAAAATCTCAACAACAAACTACCTTTCATAATAACAAGTCTACCATCCATTGGAGTAACAAAATATCAAAAATCAACTACCTTCCATAATAACAAGGCTACGATCCATTGGGGTAACAAAATCCCAATAGCGAACTACCTTCCATAATGACAAGGCTACCATCCATTGGAGTAATAAATTCGCAACAACGAACTACCTACCATAATGACAAGGATACCATCCATTTGACTAAAAAAATCTCAACAACAAACTACCTTCCATAATGACAAGGCTACCATCCATTGGAGTAACAAAATCTCAACAACAAACTACCTTCTATAATGACAAGGCTACCATCCATTGGAGTAACAAAATATCAACAACGAACTACCTTCCATAATGAAAAGGCTACCATCCATTGGAGTAACAAAATTTCAACACGAACTACTTTCCATAATGACAAGGCTACCATGCATTGGAGTAAAAAAATCTGAAGAATGAATTACCTTCCACAATGAGAAGGCTATCATCCTTTGGAGTAACAAAATCTCAAAAATGAAATACCTTCCATTATGACAAGGCTATTATCCATTGAAGAAACAAAATCTCAACAATGAACTACCTTCCATAATAACAAGGCTACAATCCATGGGAGTAACAATATCTCAAAAATGAACTACCTTCCATAATGACAAGGCTACCATCCATTGGAGTAACAAAATCTCAACAACGAACTACCTTCCATAATGACAAGGCTACCATTCATTGGAGTAACAAAATATCAACAATGAACTACCTTCCATAATGAAAAGGCTACCATGCATTGGAGTAACAAAATCTAAAGAATGAATTACCTTCCATAATGAGAAGGCTATCATCCTTTGGAGTAACAAAATCTCAAAAATGAACTACCTTCCATAATGACAAGGCTATTATCCATTGGAGAAACAAAATCTCAACAATGAACTACCTTCTGTAATAACAAGGCTACAATCCATGGGAGTAACAAAATCTCAACAACGAACTACCTTCCATAATGACAAGACTACCATCCCTTGGAGTAACAATTTCTCAAAAATGAACTACCTTCCATAATGACAAGGATACAATTCATTGGAGTTAAAAAATCTCAACAACAAACTGCCTTCCACAATGACAACTCTACCATCCATTGGAGTAACAAAATCTCAACAACAAACTACCTTCCATATTGACAAGGCTACAATCCATTGGAGTAACAAAATCTCAACAACAAACTACCTTCCATATTGACAAGGCTACAATCCATTGGAGTAACAAAATCTCAACAACAAACTACCTTTCATAATGACAAGTCTACCATCCATTGGAGTGACAAAATATCAAAAATCAACTACCTTCCATAATAATAAGGCTATGATCCATTAGGGTAACAAAATCCCAATAGCGAACTACCTTCCATAATGACAAGGCTACCATCCATTGGAGTAACAAAATCTCAACAACGAACTACCTTCCATAATGACAAGGATACCATCCATTGGACTAAAAAAATCTTAACAACGAACTACCTTCCATAATGACAAGGCTACCATCCATTGGAGTAACAAAATCTCAACAACGAACTACCTTCCATAATGACAAGGCTACCATCCATTGGAGTAACAAAATCTCAACAACGAACTACCTTCTATAATTACAAGGCTACCATCCATTGGAGTAACAAAATATCAACAACGAACTACCTTCCATAATGAAAAGGCTATCATCCATTGGAGTAACAAAATTTCAACACGAACTACTTTCCATAATGACAAGGCTACCATGCATTGGAGTAACAAAATCTAAAGAATGAATTACCTTCCACAATGAGAAGGCTATCATCCTTTGGAGTAACAAAATCTCAAAAATGAAATACCTTCCATTATGACAAGGCTATTATCCATTGAAGAAACAAAATCTAAACAATGAACTACCTTCCATAATAACAAGGCTACAATCCATGGGAGTAACAAAATCTCAACAACGAACTACCTTCCATAATGACAAGACTACCATCCCTTGGAGTAACAATATCTCATAAATGAACTACATTCCATAATGACAAGGATACCATCCATTGGAGTAACAAAATCTCAACAACGAACTACTTTCCATAATGACAAGGCTACCATTAATTGGATTAACAAAATATCAACAACGAACTACCTTCCATAATGAAAAGGCTACCATGCATTGGAGTAACAAAATCTAAAGAATGAATTATCTTCCATAATGAGAAGGCTATCATCCTTTGGAGTAACAAAATCTCAAAAATGAACTACCTTCCATAATGACAAGGCTATTATCCATTGGAGAAACAAAATCTCAACAATGAACTACCTTCTGTAATAACAAGGCTACAATCCATGGGAGTAACAAAATCTCAACAATGAACTACCTTCCATAATGACAAGACTACCATCCCTTGGAGTAACAATATCTCAAAAATGAACTACCTTCCATAATGACAAGGATACAATTCATTGGAGTTAAAAAATCTCAACAATAAACTGCCTTCCACAATGACAACTCTACCATCCATTGGAGTAACAAAATCTCAACAACAAACTACCTTCCATATTGACAAGGCTACAATCCATTGGAGTAACAAAATCTCAACTACAAACTACCTTTCATAATGACAAGTCTACCATACATTGGAGTAACAAAATATCAAAAATCAACTACCTTCCATAATAACAAGGCTACGATCCATTGGGGTAACAAAATCCCAATAGCGAACTACCTTCCATAATGACAAGGCTACCATCCATTGGAGTAACAAAATATCAACAACAAACTACCTTCCATAATGACAAGGATACCATCCATTGGACTAAAAAAATCTCAACAACGAACTACCTTCCATAATGACAAGGCTACCATCCATTGGAGTAACAAAATCTCAACAACGAACTACCTTCTATAATGACAAGGCTACCGTCCATTGGAGTAACAAAATATCAACAACGAACTACCTTCCATAATGAAAAGGCTACCATCCATTGGAGTAACAAAATTTCAACACGAACTATTTTCCATAATGACATTGCTACCATGCATTGGAGTAACAAAATCTAAAGAATGAATTACCTTCCACAATGAGAAGGCTATCATCCTTTGGAGTAACAAAATCTCAAAAATGAAATACCTTCCATTATGACAAGGCTATTATCCATTGAAGAAACAAAATCTCAACAATGAACTACCTTCCATAATAACAAGGCTACAATCCATGGGAGTAACAAAATCTCAACAACGAACTACCTTCCATAATGACAAGACTACCATCCCTTGGAGTAACAATATCTCAAAAATGAACTACCTTCCATAATGATAAGGCTACCATCCATTGAAGTAACAAAATCTCAACAACGAACTACCTTCCATAATGACAAGGCTACCATTCATTGGAGTAACAAAATATCAACAACGAACTACCTTCCATAATGAAAAGGCTACCATGCATTGGAATAACAAAATCTAAAGAATGAATTACCTTCCATAATGAGAAGGCTATCATCCTTTGGAGTAACAAAATCTTAAAAATGAACTACCTTCCATAATGACAAGGCTATTATCCATTGGAGAAACAAAATCTCAACAATGAACTACCTTCCGTAATAACAAGGCTACAATCCATGGGAGTAACAAAATCTCAACAACGAACTACCTTCCATAATGAAAAGACTACCATCCCTTGGAGTAACAATTTCTCAAAAATGAACTACCTTCCATAATGACAAGGATACAATTCATTGGAGTTAAAAAATCTCAACAACAAACGGCCTTCCACAATGACAACTCTACCATCCATTGGAGTAACAAAATCTCAACAACAAACTACCTTCCATATTGACAAGGCTACAATCCATTGGAGTAACAAAATCTCAACAACAAACTACCTTCCATATTGACAAGGCTACAATCCATTGGAGTAACAAAATCTCAACAACAAACTACCTTTCATAATGACAAGTCTACCATCCATTGGAGTAACAAAATATCAAAAATCAACTACCTTCCATAATAATAAGGCTACGATCCATTGGGGTAACAAAATCCCAATAGCGAACTACCTTCCATAATGACAAGGCTACCATCCATTGGAGTAACAAAATCTCAACAACGAACTACCTTCAATAATGACAAGGATACCATCCATTGGACTAAAAAAATCTCAACAACGAACTACCTTCCATAATGACAAGGCTACCATCCATTGGAGTAACAAAATCTCAACAACGAACTACCTTCTATAATTACAAGGCTACCATCCATTGGAGTAACAAAATATCAACAACGAACTACCTTCCATAATGAAAAGGCTACCATCCATTGGAGTAACAAAATTTCAACACGAACTACTTTCCATAATGACCAGGCTACCATGCATTGGAGTAACAAAATCTAAAGAATGAATTACCTTCCACAATGAGAAGGCTATCATCCTTTGGAGTAACAAAATCTCAAAAATGAAATACCTTGCATTATGACAAGGCTATTATCCATTGAAGAAACAAAATCTAAACAATGAACTACCTTCCATAATAACAAGGCTACAATCCATGGGATTAACAAAATCTCAACAATGAACTACCTTCCATAATGACAAGACTATCATCCTTTGGAGTAACAAAATCTCAAAAATGAACTACCTTCCATAATGACAAGGCTATTATCCATTGGTGAAACAAAATCTCAACAATGAACTACCTTCCGTAATAACAAGGCTACAATCCATGGGAGTAACAAAATCTCAACAACGAACTACCTTCCATAATGACATGACTACCATCCCTTGGAGTAACAATATCTCAAAAATGAACTACCTTCCATAATGACAAGGATATGATTCATTGGATTTAAAATATCTCAATAACGAACTACCTTCCATAATGACAACTCTACCATCCATTAGAGTAACAAAATCTCAACAACAAACTACCTTCCATATTGACAAGGCTACAATCCATTGAAGTAACAAAATCTCAACACAAACTACCTTCCATATTGACAAGGCTACAATCCATTGGAGTAACAAAATCTCAACAACAAACTACCTTTCATAATGACAAGTCTACCATCCATTGGAGTAACAAAATATCAAAAATCAACTACCTTCCATAATATTAAGGCTACGATCCATTGGGGTAACAAAATCCCAATAGCGAACTACCTTCCATAATGACAAGGCTATCATCCATTGGAGTAACCAAATCTCAACAACGAACTACCTTCCATAATGACAAGGATACCATCCATTGGACTAAAAAAATATCAACAACGAACTACCTTCCATAATGACAAGGCTACCATCCATTGGAGTAACAAAATCTCAACAACGAACTACCTTCTATAATTACAAGGCTACCATCCATTGGAGTAACAAAATATCAACAACGAACTACCTTCCATAATGAAAAGGCTACCATCCATTGGAGCAACAAAATTTCCACACGAACTACTTTCCATAATGACAAGGCTACCATGCATTGGAGTAACAAAATCTAAAGAATGAATTACCTTCCACAATGAGAAGGCTATCATCCTTTGGAGTAACAAAATCTCAAAAATGAAATACCTTCCATTATGACAAGGCTATTATCCATTGAAGAAACAAAATCTAAACAATGAACTACCTTCCATAATAACAAGGCTACAAACCATGGGAGTAACAAAATCTCAACAACGAACTACCTTCCATAATGACAAGACTACCATCCCTTGGAGTAACAATATCTCAAAAATTAACTACCTTCCATAATGACAAGGCTACCATCCATTGGAGTAACAAAATATCAACAACGAACTACCTTCCATAATGACAAGGCTACCATTCATTGGAGTAACAAAATATCAACAACGAACTACCTTCCATAATGAAAAGGCTACCATGCATTGGAGTAACAAAATCTAAAGAATGAATTACCTTCCATAATGAGAAGGCTATCATCCTTTGGAGTATCAAAATCTCAAAAATGAACTACCTTCCATAATGACGAGGCTATTATCAATTGGAGAAACAAAATCTCAACAATGAACTACCTTCCGTAATAACAAGGCTACAATCCATGGGAGTAACAAAATCTCAACAACGAACTACCTTCCATAATGACAAGACTACCATCCCTTGGAGTAACAATATCTCAAAAATGAACTACCTTCCATAATGACAAGGATATGATTCATTGGATTTAAAAAATCTCAATAACGAACTACCTTCCATAATGATAACTCTACAATCCATTAGAGTAAAAAAATATCAACAACAAACTACCTTCCATATTGACAAGGCTACAATCCATTAGAGTAACAAAATCTCAACAACAAACTACCTTTCATAATGACAAGGCTACCATCCATTGGAGTAACAAAATATCAAAAATCAACTACCTTCCATAATAACAAGGCTACCATCCATTGGGGTAACAAAATCCCAATAGCGAACTACCTTCCATAATGAAAAGGCTATCATCCATTGGAGTAACAAAATCTCAACAAGGAACTACCTTCCATAATGACAAGGCAACCATCCATTGGAGTAACAAAATATCAACATCGAACTACCTTCCATAATGACAAGGCTACCATTCATTGGAGTAACAATATATCAACCACGAACTACCTTCCATAATGATAAGGCTACCATCCATTGGAGTAAAAAAATTTCAACAACGAACTACCTTCCATAATGACATAGCTACCATCCATTGGAATAATAAAATATCAACAATAAACTACCTTCCATAATGAAAAGGCTACCATCCATTGGAGTAACAAAATATCAACAACAAACTACCTTCCATAATGAAAAGGCTACCATCCATTGGAGTAACAAAATTTCAACACGAACTACCTTCCATAATGACAAGGCTACCATGCATTGGAGTAACAAGATCTAAACAATGAACTACCTTCCATAATGAGAAGGCTATCATCCTTTGGAGTAACAAAATCTCAAAAATTAAATACCTTACATAATGACAAGGCTACCATCCATTGAAGTAACAAAATATCAACAATGAACTACCTTCCATAATGATAAGGCTACCATCCATTGGAGTAAAAAAATTTCAACAATGAACTACCTTCCATAATGACAAGGCTACCATCCATTGGAGTAATAATATATCAACAACAAACTACCATCCATAATGACAAGGAACCCATCCATTGGAGTAAAAAAATATCAACAACGAACTACCTTCCATAATGACAAGGTTACCATCCATTTGAGTTACAAAATCTCAACAACGAACTACCTTCCATAATGGCAAAGCTACCATACATTGGAGTAAAAAAATCTCAACAACGAACTACCTTTCATAATGACAAGGATACCATCCATTGGAGTAACAAAATCTCAACAACGAACTACCTTCCAGAATGACAAGGCTACCATCCATTTGAGTAACAAAATATCAACAACGAACTAACTTCCATAATGAAAAGGCTACCATCCATTAGAGTTATAAAATTTCAACACAAACTACCTTCCATAATGACAAGGCTACCATGCATTGGAGTAACAAAATCTAAACAATGAACTACCTTCCATAATGAGAAGGCTATCATCCTTTGGAGTAACAAATTCTCAAAAATGAACTACCTTCCATAATGACAAGGCTATCATCCATTGGAGAAACAAAATCTAAACAATGAACTACCTTCCATAATGAGAAGGCTATCATCCTTTGGAGTAACAAATTCTCAAAAATGAACTACCTTCCATAATGACAAGGCTATCATCCATTGGAGAAACAAAATCTCAACAATGAACTACCTTCCATAATGGCAAGGCTACCATTCTTTGGAGTAATAAAATCTTAACAACGAACTACCTTCCATAATGACAAGGCTACCATCCATTGGAGTAACAATATCTCAAAAAGGAAATACCTTCCATAATGACAAGGATACCATCCATTGGAGTAACAAAATATCAACAACGAACTACCTTCCATAATGAAAAGGCTACCATGAATTGGAGTAACAAAATCGAAAGAATGAACTACCTTCCATAATGAGAAGGCTATCATCCTTTGGAGTAACAAAATCTCAAAAATGAACTACCTTCCATAATGACAAGGCTATCATCCATTGGAGAAACAAAATCTCAACAATGGACTACCTTCAGTAATGGCAAGGCTACAATCTATGGGAGTAACAAAATCTCAACAATAAACTATCTTCCATATTGACAAGGCTACAATCCATTGAAGTAACAAAATCTCAACAACAAACTACCTTCCATAATGAGAAGTCTACCATCTAATGGACTAACAAAATCTCAACAACGAACTACCTTCCATAGTTACAACTCTACCATCCATTGGAGTAACAAAATGTCAACAACAAACTACCTTCCATATTGACAAGGCTATAATCCATTGGAGTAACAAAACCTCAACAAAAAACTACCTTCCATAATGACAAGTCTACCATCCAATTGACTAACAAAATCTCAACAACGAACTACCTTCCATAATGACAAAGCTACCATACATTGGAGTAAAAAAATCGCACCAAAGAACTACCTTTCATAATGACAAGGCTACCATCCATTGGAGTAACAAAATATCAAAAATGAACTACCTTCAATAATAACAAGGCTACCATCCATTGGGGTAACAAAATCCCAATAGCAAACTACCTTCCATAATGACAAGGCTACCATCAATTTGAGTAACAAAGTCTCAATAATGAACTACCTTCCATATAGACAAGGCTACCATCCATTGGAGTAACAAAATATCAACAACTAACTACCTTCCATAATGAAAAGGCTACCATCATTTAGAGTAACAAAATTTTTACACGAACTACCTTCCATAATGGTAAGGATACCATGCATTGGAGTAACAAAATTTTAACAATGAACTACCTTCCATAATGAGAAGGCTATCATCCTTTGGAGTAACAAAATCTCAAAAATGAACTACCTTCCATAATGACAATGCTATCATCCATTGGAGAAACAAAATCTCAACAATGAACTACCTTCCATGATGACAAGGCTACAATCCATGGGAGTAACAAAATCTCAACAACGAAATACCTTCCATAAAGACAAGGCTATCATCCTTTGTAGTAATAAAATCTCAACAACAAACTACCATCCATAATGACAAGGCTACAATCCATTGGAGTAACAATATATCAAAAATGAACTACCTTCCATAATGAAAAGGCTATCGTCCATTGGAGTAACAAAATCTCACCAAGGAACTACCTTCCATAATGACAAGGCAACCATCCATTGGAGTAACAAAATATCAACAACAAACTACCTTCCATAATGATAAGGCTACCATTCATTGGAGTAACAAAATATCAACCACGAACTACCTTCCAAAATGATAAGGCTACCATCCATTGGAGTAAAAAAATTTCAACAACGAACTACCTTCCATAATGACAAGGCTACCATCCATTGGAGTAATAAAATATCAACAATAAACTACCTTCCATAATGACAAGGCTACCATCCATTGGAGTAACAAAATATCAACAACGAACTACCTTCCATAATGAAAAGGCTACCATCCATTGGAGTAACAAAATTTCAACATGAACTACCTTCCATAATGACAAGGCTACCTTGCATTGGAGTAACAAGATCTAAACAATGAACTACCTTCCATAATGAGAAGGCTATCATCCTTTGGAGTAACAAAATCTCAAAAATAAACTACCTTCCATAATGACAAGGCTACCATCCATTGAAGTAACAAAATATCAACAATGAACTACCTTCCATAATGATAAGGCTACCATCCATTGGAGTAAAAAAATTTCAACAATGAACTACCTTCCATAATGACAAGGCTACCATCCATTGGAGTAATAAAATATCAACAACAAACTACCATCCATAATGACAAGGATACCATCCATTGGAGTAAAAAAATCTCAACAACGAACTACCTTCCATAATGACAAGGCTACCATCCATTGGAGTTACAAAATCTCAACAACGAACTACCTTCCATAATGACAAAGCTACCATACATTGGAGTAAAAAAATCTCAACAACGAACTACCTTTCATAATGACAAGGATACCATCCATTGGAGTAACAAAATCTCAACAACGAACTACCTTCCAGAATGACAAGGCTACCATCCATTGGAGTAACAAAATATCAACAACGAACTACCTTCCATAATGAAAAGGCTACCATCCATTAGAGTAAAAAAAATTCAACACAAACTACCTTCCATAATGACAAGGCTACCATGCATTGGAGTAACAAAATCAAAACAATGAACTACCTTCCATAATGAGAAGGCTATCATCCTTTGGAGTAACAAAATCTAAAAAATGAACTACCTTCCATAATGACAAGGCTATCATCCATTGGAGAAACAAAATCTCAACAATGAACTACCTTCCGTAATGACAAGGCTACAATCCATGGAAGTATCAAAATATCATCAACGAACTACCTTCCATAATGACAAGGCTACCATCCTTTGGAGTAATAAAATCTTAACAACGAACTACCTTCCATAATGACAAGGCTACCATACATTGGAGTAACAATATCTCAAAAAGGAAATACCTTCCATAATGACAAGGATACCATCCATTGGAGTAAAAAAATCTCAACAACGAACTACCTTCCATAATGACAAGGCTACCATTCATTGGAGTAACAAAATCTCAACAATGAACTACCTTCCATATTGACAAGGCTAAAATCCATTGGGGTAACAAAATTTCAACAACAAACTACCTTCCATAATGATAAGTTTACCATCCAATAGACTAACAAAATCTCAACAATGAACTACCTTCCATAATGACAAAGCAACCATACATTGGAGTAACAAAATCTTAAAAATGAACAACCTTCCATAATGACAAGGCTATCATCAAAATCTCAAGAATGAACTGCCTTCCGTAATGACAAGGCTACAATCCATGGGAATAACAAATTCTCCACAACGAACTACCTTCCATAATGATAAGGCTACCATCCCTTGGTGTAATAAAATCTCAACAACGAACTACCTTTCATAATGACAAGGCTACCATCCATTGGAGTAACAAAATATAAAAATGAACTACCTTCCATAATAACAAGGCTACCATCCGTTGGGGTATAAAAATCCTAATAGCTAACTACCTTCCATAATGACAAGGCTACCATCCATTGGAGTAATAAAATATCCACAATAAACTACCTTCCATAATGACAAGGCTACCATCCATTTGAGTAACTAAATATCAACAACGAACTACCTTCAATAATGAAAAGGCTACCATCCATTAGAGTAACAAAATTTCAACATGAACTACCTTCCATAATGAGAAGGCTATCATCCTTTAGAGTAACAAAATATCAAAAATGAACTACCTTCCATAATGACAAGGCTACCATCCATTGAAGTAACAAAATATCAACAATGAACTACCTTCCATAATGATAAGGCTACCATCCATTGGAGTAAAAAAATTTCAACAACGAACTACCTTCCATAATGACAAGTCTACCATCCATTGGAGTAATAAAATATCAACAACAAACTACCATCCATAATGACAAGGATACTATCCATTAGAGTAAAAAAATCACAACAACGAACTACCTTCCATAATGACAAGGCTACCATCCATTGGAGTTACAAAATCTCAACAATGAACTACCTTCCATAATGACAAAGCTACCATACATTGGACTAAAAAAATCTCAACAACGAACTACCTTTCATAATGACAAGGCTAGCATCCATTGGAGTAACAAAATATAAAAAATGAACTACCTTCCATAATAACAAGGCTACCATCCGTTGGGGTAACAAAATCCCAATAGCTAACTACCTTCCATAATGACAAGGCTACCATCCATTGGAGTAACAAAATCTCAACAACGAACTACCTTCCAGAATGACAAGGCTACCATCCATTGGAGTAACAAAATATCAAGAACGAAGTACCTTCCATAATGAAAAGGCTACCATCCATTAGAGTAAAAACAGTTCAACACGAACTACCTTCCATAATGACAAGGCTACCATGCATTGGAGTAACAAAATCTAAATAATGAACTACCTTCCATAATGAGAAGGCTATAATCCTTTGGAGTAACAAAATATCAAAAATGAACTACCTTTCATAATGACAAGGCTTTCATCCATTGGAGAAACAAAATCTCAACAATGAACTACCTTCCGTAATGACAAGGCTACAATCCATGAAAGTATCAAAATATCAACAACGGACTACCTTCCATAATGACAAGGCTACCATCCTTTGGAGTAATAAAATCTTAACAACGAACTACCTTCCATAATGACAAGGCTACCATCCATTAGAGTAACAATATCTCAAAAATGAAATACCTTCCATAATGACAAGGATACCATCCATTGGAGTAAAAAAATCTCAACAACGAACTACCTTCCATAATGACAAGGCTACCATCCATTGGAGTAACAAAATCTCAACAACGAACTACCTTCCATATTGACAAGGCTACAATCCATTGGGGTAACAAAATTTCAACAACAAACTACCTTCCATAATGATAAGTTTACCATCCAATAGACTAACAAAATTTCAGCAATGAACTACCTTCGATAATGACAAAGCTACCATTCATTGGAGTAACAAAATCTTAAAAATGAACAACCTTCCATAATGGCAAGGCTATCATCCATTGGAGAAACAAAATCTCAACAATGAACTACCTTCCGTAATGACAAGGCTATAATCCATGGGAATAACAAAATCTCAACAACAAACTACATTCCATAATGAGAAGGCTACCATCCTTTGGATTAATAAAATCTCAACAACAAACAAACTTTCATAATGACAAGGCTACCATCCATTGGAGTAACAAAATACAAAAATGAACTACCTTCCATAATAACAAGGCTACCATCCGTTGGGGTAACAAAATCCCAATAGCTAACTACCTTCCATAATGACAAGGCTACCATCCATTGGAGTAATAAAATATCAACAATAAACTACCTTCTATAATGACAAGGCTACCATCCATTGGAGTAACAAAATATCAACAACGAACTACCTTCCATAATGAAAAGGCTACCATCCATTGGAGTAACAAAATTTCAACACGAACTACCTTCCATAATGACAAGGCTACCATGCATTGGAGTAACAAGATCTAAACAATGAACTACCTTCCATAATTAGAAGGCTATCATCCTTTGGAGTAACAAAATCTCAAAAATGAACTACCTTCCATAATGACAAGGCTATCATCCATTGGAGAAACAAAATCTCAACAATGAACTGCCTTCCGTAATGACAAGGCTACAATCCATGGGAATAACAAAATCTAAACAACGAACTACCTTCCATAATGAGAAGGCTACCATCCTTTGGTGTAATAAAATCTCAACAACGAACCATCTTTCATAATGACAAGGCTACCATCCATTGGAGTAACAAAATATAAAAATGAACTACCTTCCATAATAACAAGGCTACCATCCGTTGGGGTAAAAAAATCCCAATAGCTAACTACCTTCCATAATGACAAGGCTACCATCCATTGGAGTAATAAAATATCCACAATAAACTACCTTCCATAATGACAAGGCTACCATCCATTGGAGTAACTAAATATCAACAATGAACTACCTTCAATAATGAAAAGGCTACCATCCATTGAAGTAACAAAATATCAACAACGAACTACCTTCCACAATGACAAGGCTACCATGCATTGGAGTAAAAAAATTTCAACAACGAACTACCTTCCATAATGACAAGGCTACCATCCATTGGAGTAATAAAATATCAACAACAAAATACCATCCATAATGACAAGGATACTATCCATTGGAGTAAAAAAATCACAACAACGAACTACCTTCCATAATGACAAGGCTACCATCCATTGGAGTTACAAAATCTCAACAACGAACTACCTTCCATAATGACAAAGCTACCATCCATTGGAGTAAAAAAATCTCAACAACGAACTACCTTTCATAATGACAAGGATACCATCCATTGGAGTAACAAAATATAAAAAATGAACTACCTTCCATAATAACAAGGCTACCATCCGTTGGGGTAACAAAATCCCAATAGCTAACTACGTTCCATAATGACAAGGCTACCATCCATTTGAGTAACAAAATCTCAACAACGAACTACCTTCCAGAATGACAAGGCTACCATCCATTGGAGTAACAAAATATCAAGAACGAAGTACCTTCCATAATGAAAAGGCTACCATCCATTGGAGTAAAAAAAGTTCAACACGAACTACCTTCCATAATGACAAGGCTACCATGCATTGGAGTAACCAAATCTAAACAATGAACTACATTCCATAATGAGAAGGCTATAATCCTTTGGAGTAACAAAATATCAAAAATGAACTACCTTTCATAATGACAAGGCTATCATCCATTGGAGAAACAAAATCTCAACAATGAACTACCTTCCGTAATGACAAGGCTACAATCCATGAAAGTATCAAAATATCAACAACGGACTACCTTCCATAATGACAAGGCTACCATCCTTTGGAGTAATAAAATCTTAACAACGAACTACCTTCCATAATGACAAGGCTACCATCCATTGGAGTAACAATATCTCAAAAATGAAATACCTTCCACAATGACAAGGATACCATCCATTGGAGCAAAAAAATCTCAACAACGAACTACCTTCCATAATGACAAGGCTACCATCCATTGGAGTAACAAAATCTCAACAACGAACTACCTTCCATATTGACAAGGCTACAATCCATTGGGGTAACAAAATTTCAACAACAAACTACCTTCCATAATGATAAGTTTACCATCCAATAGACTAACAAAATCTCATCAATGAACTACCTTCCATAATGACAAAGCTACCATTCATTGGAGTAACAAAATCTTAAAAATGAACAACCTTCCATAACGACAAGGCTATCATCCATTGGAGAAACAAAATCTCAACAATGAACTACCTTCCGTAATGACAAGGCTATAATCCATGGGAATAACAAAATCTCAACAACGAACTACATTCCATAATGAGAAGGCTACCATCCTTTGGAGTAATAAAATCTCAATAACGAACTACCTTTCATAATGACAATGCTACCATCCATTGGAGTAACAAAACATAAAAATGAACTACCTTCCATAATAACAAGGCTACCATCCGTTGGGGTAACAAAATCCCAATAGCTAACTACCTTCCATAATGACAAGGCTACCATCCATTGGAGTAATAAAATATCAACAATAAACTACCTTCCATAATGACAAGGCTACAATCCATTGGAGTAACTAAATATCAACAACGAACTACCTTCCATAATGAAAAGGCTACCATCCATTGGAGTAAAAAAATCTCAACAACGAACTACCTTTCATAATGACAAGGATACCATCCATTGGAGTAACAAAATATAAAAAATGAACTACCTTCCATAATAACAAGGCTACCATCCGTTGGGGTAACAAAATCCCAATAGCTAACTACGTTCCATAATGACAAGGCTACCATCCATTGGAGTAACAAAATCTCAACAACGAACTACCTTCCAGAATGACAAGGCTACCATCCATTGGAGTAACAAAATATCAAGAACGAAGTACCTTCCATAATGAAAAGGCTACCATCCATTGGAGTAAAAAAAGTTTAACACGAACTACCTTCCATAATGACAAGGCTACCATGCATTGGAGGAACAAAATCTAAACAATGAACTACCTTCCATAATGAGAAGGCTATAATCCTTTGGAGTAACAAAATATCAAAAATGAACTACCTTTCATAATGACAAGGCTATCATCCATTGGAGAAACAAAATCTCAACAATGAACTACCTTCCGTAATGACAAGGCTACAATCCATGAAAGTATCAAAATATCAACAACGGACTACCTTCCATAATGACAAGGCTACCATCCTTTGGAGTAATAAAATCTTAACAATGAACTACCTTCCATAATGACAAGGCTACCATCCATTGGAGTAACAATATCTCAAAAATGAAATACCTTCCATAATGACAAGGATACCATCCATTGGAGCAAAAAAATCTCAACAACGAACTACCTTCCATAATGACAAGGCTACCATCCATTGGAGTAACAAAATCTCAACAACGAACTACCTTCCATATTGACAAGGCTACAATCCATTGGGGTAACAAAATTTCAACAACAAACTACCTTCCATAATGATAAGTTTACCATCCAATAGACTAACAAAATCTCATCAATGAACTACCTTCCATAATGACAAAGCTACCATTCATTGGAGTAACAAAATCTTAAAAATGAACAACCTTCCATAACGACAAGGCTATCATCCATTAGAGAAACAAAATCTCAACAATGAACTACCTTCCGTAATGACAAGGCTATAATCCATGGGAATAACAAAATCTCAACAACGAACTACATTCCATAATGAGAAGGCTACCATCCTTTGGAGTAATAAAATCTCAACAACGAACTACCTTTCATAATGACAATGCTACCATCCATTGGAGTAACAAAACATAAAAATGAACTACCTTCCATAATAACAAGGCTACCATCCGTTGGGGTAACAAAATCCCAATAGCTAACTACCTTCCATAATGACAAGGCTACCATCCATTGGAGTAATAAAATATCAACAATAAACTACCTTCCATAATGACAAGGCTACAATCCATTGGAGTAACTAAATATCAACAACGAACTACCTTCCATAATGAAAAGGCTACCATCCATTGGAGTAAAAAAATCTCAACAACGAACTACCTTTCATAATGACAAGGATACCATCCATTGGAGTAACAAAATATAAAAAATGAACTACCTTCCATAATAACAAGGCTACCATCCGTTGGGGTAACAAAATCCCAATAGCTAACTACGTTCCATAATGACAAGGCTACCATCCATTGGAGTAACAAAATCTCAACAACGAACTACCTTCCAGAATGACAAGGCTACCATCCATTGGAGTAACAAAATATCAAGAACGAAGTACCTTCCATAATGAAAAGGCTACCATCCATTGGAGTAAAAAAAGTTCAACACGAACTACCTTCCATAATGACAAGGCTACCATGCATTGGAGTAACAAAATCTAAACAATGAACTACCTTCCATAATGAGAAGGCTATAATCCTTTGGAGTAACAAAATATCAAAAATGAACTACCTTTCATAATGACAAGGCTATCATCCATTGGAGAAACAAAATCTCAACAATGAACTACCTTCCGTAATGACAAGGCTACAATCCATGAAAGTATCAAAATATCAACAACGGACTACCTTCCATAATGACAAGGCTACCATCCTTTGGAGTAATAAAATCTTAACAACGAACTACCTTCCATAATGACAAGGCTACCATCCATTGGAGTAACAATATCTCAAAAATGAAATACCTTCCATAATGACAAGGATACCATCCATTGGAGCAAAAAAATCTCAACAACGAACTACCTTCCATAATGACAAGGCTACCATCCATTGGAGTAACAAAATCTCAACAACGAACTACCTTCCATATTGACAAGGCTACAATCCATTGGGGTAACAAAATTTCAACAACAAACTACCTTCCATAATGATAAGTTTACCATCCAATAGACTAACAAAATCTCATCAATGAACTACCTTCCATAATGACAAAGCTACCATTCATTGGAGTAACAAAATCTTAAAAATGAACAACCTTCCATAACGACAAGGCTATCATCCATTGGAGAAACAAAATCTCAACAATGAACTACCTTCCGTAATGACAAGGCTATAATCCATGGGAATAACAAAATCTCAACAACGAACTACATTCCATAATGAGAAGGCTACCATCCTTTGGAGTAATAAAATCTCAACAACGAACTACCTTTCATAATGACAATGCTACCATCCATTGGAGTAACAAAACATAAAAATGAACTACCTTCCATAATAACAAGGCTACCATCCGTTGGGGTAACAAAATCCCAATAGCTACTACCTTCCATAATGACAAGGATACCATCCATTGGAGTAATAAAATATCAACAATAAACTACCTTCCATAATGACAAGGCTACAATCCATTGGAGTAACTAAATATCAACAACGAACTACCTTCCATAATGAAAAGGCTACCATCCATTGGAGTAACAAAATTTCAACATGAACTACCTTCCATAATAACAAGGCTACCATGCATTGGAGTAACAAAATCTAAACAATGAACTACCTTCCATAATGAGAAGGCTATCATCCTTTGGAGTAAGAAAATCTCAAAAATGAACTACCTTCCATAATTACAAGGCTACCATCCATTGAAGTAACAAAATATCAACAACGAACTACCTTCCATAATGATAAGGCTACCATCCATTAGAGTAAAAAAATTTCAACAACGAACTACCTTCCATAATGACAAGGCTACCATCCATTGGAGTAATAAAATATCAACAACAAACTACCATCCATAATGACAAGGATACTATCCATTGGAGTAAAAAAATCTCAACAAAGAACTACCTTCCATAATGACAAGGCTACCATCCATTGGAGTTACAAAATCTCACCAACGAACTACCTTCCATAATGACAAAGCTACCATCCATTGGAGTAAAAAAATCTCAACAACGAACTACCTTTCATAATGACAAGGATACCATCCATTGGAGTAACAAAATATAAAAAATGAACTACCTTCCATAATAACAAGGC
Organism: Vicia faba; assembly: GCA_948472305.1. Classification (NCBI taxonomy): domain Eukaryota; kingdom Viridiplantae; phylum Streptophyta; class Magnoliopsida; order Fabales; family Fabaceae; genus Vicia; species Vicia faba. Next base: position 654,982,424 of record OX451741.1, read on the forward strand.
TACCATCCGTTGGGGTAACAAAATCCCAATAGCTAACTACCTTCCATAATGACAAGGCTACCATCCATTGGAGTAACAAAATATCAAGAACGAACTACCTTCCATAATGAAAAGGCTACCATCCATTGGAGTAAAAAAAGTTCAACACGAACTACCTTCCATAATGACAAGGCTACCATGCATTGGAGTAACAAAATCTAAACAATGAACTACCTTCCATAATGAGAAGGCTATCATCCTTTGGAGTAACAAAATATCAAAAATGAACTACCTTTCATAATGACAAGGCTATCATCCATTGGAGAAACAAAATCTCAACAATGAAATACCTTCCGTAATGACAAGGCTACAATCCATGAAAGTATCAAAATATCAACAACGGACTACCTTCCATAATGACAAGGCTACCATCCTTTGGAGTAATAAAATCTTAACAACGGACTACCTTCCATAATGATAAGGCTACCATCCATTGGAGTAACAATATCTCAAAAATGAGATACCTTTCATAATGACAAGGATAACATCCATTGGAGTAAAAAAATCTCAACAACGAACTACCTTCCATAATGACAAGGCTACCATCCATTGGAGTAACAAAATCTCAACAACGAACTACCTTCCATATTGACAAGGCTACAATCCATTGGAGTAACAAAATTTCAACAACAAACTACCTTCCATAATGATAAGTTTACCATCCAATAGACTAACAAAATCTCATCAATGAACTACCTTCCATAATGACAAAGCTACCATTCATTGGAGTAACAAAATCATAAAAATGAAAAACCTTCCATAACGACAAGGCTATCATCCATTGGAGAAACAAAATCTCAACAATGAACTACCTTCCGTAATGACAAGGCTATAATCCATGGGAATAACAAAATCTCAACAACGAAATACATTCCATAATGAGAAGGCTACCATCCTTTGGAGTAATAAAATCTCAACAACGAATTACCTTTCATAATGACAATGCTACCATCCATTGGAGAAACAAAATATAAAAATGAACTACCTTCCATAATAACAAGGCTACCATCCGTTGGGGTAACAAAATCCCAATAGCTAACTACCTTCCATAATGACAAGGCTACCATCCATTGGAGTAATAAAATATCAACAATAAACTACCTTCCATAATGACAAGGCTACCATCCATTGGAGTAACTAAATATCAACAACGAACTACCTTCCATAATGAAAAGGCTACCATCCATTGGAGTAACAAAATTTCAACATGAACTACCTTCCTTAATGACAAGGCTACCATGCATTGGAGTAACAAAATCTAAACAATGAACTACCTTCCATAATGAGAAGGCTATCATCCTTTAGAGTAACAAAATCTCAAAAATGAACTACCTTCCATAATGACAAGGCTACCATCCATTGAAGTAACAAAATATCAACAACGAACTACCTTCCATAATGATAAGGCTACCATCCATTGGAGTAAAAAAATTTCAACAACGAACTACCTTCCATAATGACAAGGCTACCATCCATTGGAGTAATAAAATATCAACAACAAAATACCATCCATAATGACAAGGATACTATCCATTGGAGTAAAAAAATCACAACAACGAACTACCTTCCATAATGACAAGGCTACCATCCATTGGAGTTACAAAATCTCAACAACGAACTACCTTCCATAATGACAAAGCTACCATACATTGGAGTAAAAAAATCTCAACAACGAACTACCTTTCATAATTACAAGGCTACCATCCATTGGAGTAACAAAATATAAAAAATGAACTACCTTCCATAATAACAAGGCTACCATCCGTTAGGGTAACAAAATCCCAATAGCTAACTACCTTCCATAATGACAAGGCTACCATCCATTGGAGTAACAAAATCTCAACAACGAACCACCTTCCAGAAAGACAAGGCTACCATCCATTGGAGTAACAAAATATCAAGAACGAAGTACCTTCCATAATGAAAAGGCTACCATCCATTGGAGTAAAAAAAGTTCAACACGAACTACCTTCCATAATGACAAGGCTACCATGCATTGGAGTAACAAAATCTAAACAATGAACTACCTTCCGTAATGACAAGGCTATAATCCATGGGAATAACAAAATCTCAACAACGAAATACATTCCATAATGAGAAGGCTACCATCCTTTGGAGTAATAAAATCTCAACAACGAACTACCTTTCATAATGACAATGCTACCATCCATTGGAGTAACAAAATATAAAAATGAACTACCTTCCATAATAACAAGGCTACCATCCGTTGGGGTAACAAAATCCCAATAGCTAACTACCTTCCATAATGACAAGGCTACCATCCATTGGAGTAATAAAATATCAACAATAAACTACCTTCCATAATGACAAGGCTACCATCCATTGGAGTAACTAAATATCAACAACGAACTACCTTCCATAATGAAAAGCCTACCATCCATTGGAGTAACAAAATTTCAACATGAACTACCTTCCTTAATGACAAGGCTACCATGCATTGGAGTAACAAAATCTAAACAATGAACTACCTTCCATAATGAGAAGGCTATCATCCTTTAGAGTAACAAAATCTCAAAAATGAACTACCTTCCATAATGACAAGGCTACCATCCATTGAAGTAACAAAATATCAACAACGAACTACCTTCCATAATGATAAGGCTACCATCCATTGGAGTAAAAAAATTTCAACAACGAACTACCTTCCATAATGACAAGGCTACCATCCATTGGAGTAATAAAATATCAACAACAAAATACCATCCATAATGACAAGGATACTATCCATTGGAGTAAAAAAATCACAACAACGAACTACCTTCCATAATGACAAGGCTACCATCCATTGGAGTTACAAAATCTCAACAACGAACTACCTTCCATAATGAAAAAGCTACCATCCATTGGAGTAACAAAATTTCAACATGAACTACCTTCCTTAATGACAAGGCTACCATGCATTGGAGTAACAAAATCTAAACAATGAACTACCTTCGATAATGAGAAGGCTATCATCCTTTAGAGTAACAAAATCTCAAAAATGAACTACCTTCCATAATGACAAGGCTACCATCCATTGAAGTAACAAAATATCAACAACGAACTACCTTCCATAATGATAAGGCTACCATCCATTGGAGTAAAAAAATTTCAACAACGAACTACCTTCCATAATGACAAGGCTACCATCCATTGGAGTAATAAAATATCAACAACAAAATACCATCCATAATGACAAGGATACTATCCATTGGAGTAAAAAAATCACAACAACGAACTACCTTCCATAATGACAAGGCTACCATCCTATGGAGTTACAAAATCTCAACAACGAACTACCTTCCATAATGACAAAGCTACCATACATTGGAGTAAAAAAATCTCAACAACGAACTACCTTTCATAATTACAAGGCTACCATCCATTGGAGTAACAAAATATAAAAAATGAACTACCTTCCATAATAACAAGGCTACCATCCGTTAGGGTAACAAAATCCCAATAGCTAACTACCTTCCATAATGACAAGGCTACCATCCATTGGAGTAACAAAATCTCAACAACGAACCACCTTCCAGAAAGACAAGGCTACCATCCATTGGAGTAACAAAATATCAAGAACGAAGTACCTTCCATAATGAAAAGGCTACCATCCATTGGAGTAAAAAAAGTTCAACACGAACTACCTTCCATAATGACAAGGCTACCATGCATTGGAGTAACAAAATCTAAACAATGAACTACCTTCCATAATGAGAAGGCTATCATCCTTTGGAGTAACAAAATATCAAAAATGAACTACCTTTCATAATGACAAGGCTATCATCCATTGGAGAAACAAAATCTCAACAATGAACTACCTTCCGTAATGACAAGGCTATAATCCATGGGAATAACAAAATCTCAACAACGAACTACCTTCCATAATGACAAGGCTACCATCCTTTGGAGTAATAAAATCTCAACAACGAACTACCTTTCATAATGACAAGGCTACCATCCATTGGAGTAACAAAATATAAAAATGAACTACCTTCCATAATAACGAGGCTACCATCCGTTGGGGTAACAAAATCCCAATAGCTAACTACCTTCCATAATGACAAGGCTACCATCCATTGGAGTAATAAAATATCCACAATAAACTACCTTCCATAATGACAAGGCTACCATCCATTAGAGTAACTAAATAGCAACAACGAACTACCTTCAATAATGAAAAGGCTACCATCCATTGGAGTAACAAAATTTCAAATTGAACTACCTTCCATAATGACAAGGCTACCATGCATTGGAGTAACAAAATCTAAACAATGAACTACCTTTCATAATGAGAAGGCTATCATCCTTTAGAGTAACAAAATCTCAAAAATGAACTACCTTCCATAATGACAAGGCTACCATCCATTGAAGTAACAAAATATCAACAACGAACTACCTTCCATAATGATAAGGCTACCATCCATTGGAGTAAAAAAATTTCAATAACGAACTACCTTCCATAATGACAACGCTACCATCCATTGGAGTAATAAAATATCAACAACAAACTACCATCCATAATGACAAGGATACTATCCATTGGAGTAAAAAAATCACAACAACAAACTACCTTCCATGATGAAAAGGCTACCATCCATTGGAGTAACAAAATCTCAACAACAAACTAGCTTCCATAATGATAAGGGTACCATCCATTGGAGTAAAAAAAATTTAACAAAGAAATACCTTCCATAATGACAAGTCCACCATCCATTGAAGTATTAAAATCTCAACAACGAATTACCTTCCATAATGACAAGGCTACCATCCATTGGAGTAACAAAATCTCAACAATGAACTACCTTCCATATTGACAAGGCTAAAATCCATTGGGGTAACAAAATTTCAACAACAAACTACCTTCCATAATGATAAGTTTACCATCCAATAGACTAACAAAATCTCAACAATGAACTACCTTCCATAATGACAAAGCTACCATACATTGGAGTAACAAAATCTTAAAAGTGAACAACCTTCCATAATGACAAGGCTATCATCCATTGGAGAAACAAAATCTCAACAATGAACTGCCTTCCGTAATGACAAGGCTACAATCCATGGGAATAACAAAATCTCAACAACGAACGACATTCCATAATGAGAAGGCTACCATCCTTTGGAGTAATAAAATCTCAACAACGAACTACCTTTCATAATGACAATGCTACCATCCATTAGAGTAACAAAATATAAAAATGAACTACCTTCCATAATAACAAGGCTACCATCCGTTGGGGTAACAAAATCCCAATAGCTAACTACCTTCCATAATGACAAGGCTACCATCCATTGGAGTAATAAAATATCAACAATAAACTACCTTCCATAATGACAAGGCTACCATCCATTGGAGTAACTAAATATCAACAACGAACTACCTTCCATAATGAAAAGGCTACCATCCATTGGAGTAACAAAATTTCAACATGAACTACCTTCCATAATGACAAGGCTACCATGCATTGGAGTAACAAAATCTAAACAATGAACTTCCTTCCATAATGAGAAGGCTATCATCCTTTAGAGTAACAAAATCTAAAAAATGAACTACCTTCCATAATGACAAGGCTACCATCCATTGAAGTAACGAAATATCAACAACGAACTACCTTCCATAATGATAAGGCTACCATCCATTGGAGTAAAAAAATTTCAACAACGAACTACCTTCCATAATGACAAGGCTACCATCCATTGGAGTAATAAAATATCAACAACAAAATACCATCCATAATGACAAGGATACTATCCATTGGAGTAAAAAAATCACAACAACAAACTACCTTCCATAATGACAAGGCTACCATCCATTGGAGTTACAAAATCTCAACAACGAACTACCTTCCATAATGACAAAGCTACCATACATTGGAGTAAAAAGATCTCAACAACGAACTACCTTTCATAATGACAAGGCTACCATCCATTGGAGTAACAAAATATAAAAAATGAACTACCTTCCATAATAACAAGGCTACCATCCGTTGGGGTAACAAAATCCCAATAGCTAACTACCTTCCATAATGACAAGGCTACCATCCATTGGAGTAACAAAATCTCAACAACGAACTACCTTCCAGAAAGACAAGGCTACCATCCATTGGAGTAACAAAATATCAAGAACGAAGTACCTTCCATAATGAAAAGGCTACCATCCATTGGAGTAAAAAAAGCTCAACACGAACTACCTTCCATAATGACAAGGCTACCATGCATTGGAGTAACAAAATCTAAACAATGAACTACCTTCCATAATGAGAAGGCTATCATCCTTTGGAGTAACACAATATCAAAAATGAACTACCTTTTATAATGACAAGGCTATCATCCATTGGAGAAACAAAATCTCAAAAATGAAATACCTTCCGTAATGACAAGGCTACAATCCATGAAAGTATCAAAATATCAACAACGGACTAACTTCCATAATGACAAGGCTACCATCCTTTGGAGTAATAAAATCTTAACAACGAACTACCTTCCATAATGACAAGGCTACCATCCATTGGAGTAACAATATCTCAAAAATGAAATACCTTCCATAATGACAAGGATACCATCCATTGGAGTAAAAAAATCTCAACAACGAACTACCTTCCATAATGACAAGGCTACCATCCATTGGAGTAACAAAATCTCAACAACGAACTGCCTTCCATAATGACAAGGCTACAATCCATTGGAGTAACAAAATTTCAACAACAAACTACCTTCCATAATGATAAGTTTACCATCCAATAGACTAACAAAATCTCATCAATGAACTACCTTCCATAATGACAAAGCTACCATTCATTGGAGTAACAAAATCTTAAAAATGAACAACCTTCCATAATGACAAGGCTATCATCCATTGGAGAAACAAAATCTCAACAATGAACTGCCTTCCGTAATGACAAGGCTACAATCCATGGGAATAACAAAATCTCAACAACGAACTACATTCCATAATGAGAAGGCTACCATCCTTTGGAGTAATAAAATCTCAACAACGAACTACCTTTCATAATGACAATGCTACCATCCATTGGAGTAACAAAATATAAAAATGAACTACCTTCCATAATAACAAGGCTACCATCCGTTGGGGTAACAAAATCCCAATAGCTAACTACCTTCCATAATGACAAGGCTACCATCCATTGGAGTAATAAAATATCAATAATAAAGTACCTTCCATAATGAAAAGGCTACCATCCATTGGAGTAAAAAAAGTTCAACACGAACTACCTTCCATAATGACAAGGCTACCATGCATTGGAGTAACAAAATCTAAACAATGAACTACCTTCCATAATGAGAAGGCTATCATCCTTTGGAGTAACAAAATATCAAAAATGAACTACCTTTCATAATGACAAGGCTATCATCCATTGGAGAAACAAAATCTCAACAATGAACTACCTTCCGTAATGACAAGGCTATAATCCATGGGAATAACAAAATCTCAACAACGAACTACCTTCCATAATGACAAGGCTACCATCCTTTGGAGTAATAAAATCTCAACAACGAACTACCTTTCATAATGACAAGGCTACCATCCATTGGAGTAATAAAATATCCACAATAAACTACCTTCCATAATGACAAGGCTACCATCCATTGGAGTAACTAAATAGCAACAACGAACTACCTTCAATAATGAAAAGGCTACCATCCATTGGAGTAACAAAATTTCAAATTGAACTACCTTCCATAATGACAAGGCTACCATGCATTGGAGTAACAAAATCTAAACAATGAACTACCTTTCATAATGAGAAGGCTATCATCCTTTAGAGTAACAAAATCTCAAAAATGAACTACCTTCCATAATGACAAGGCTACCATCCATTGAAGTAACAAAATATCAACAACGAACTACCTTCCATAATGATAAGGCTACCATCCATTGGAGTAAAAAAATTTCAATAACGAACTACCTTCCATAATGACAACGCTACCATCCATTGGAGTAATAAAATATCAACAACAAACTACCATCCATAATGACAAGGATACTATCCATTGGAGTAAAAAAATCACAACAACAAACTACCTTCCATGATGAAAAGGCTACCATCCATTGGAGTAACAAAATCTCAACAACAAACTAGCTTCCATAATGATAAGGGTACCATCCATTGGAGTAAAAAAATTTTAACAAAGAAATACCTTCCATAATGACAAGTCCACCATCCATTGAAGTATTAAAATCTCAACAACGAATTACCTTCCATAATGACAAGGCTACCATCCATTGGAGTAACAAAATCTCAACAATGAACTACCTTCCATATTGACAAGGCTAAAATCCATTGGGGTAACAAAATTTCAACAACAAACTACCTTCCATAATGATAAGTTTACCATCCAATAGACTAACAAAATCTCAACAATGAACTACCTTCCATAATGACAAAGCTACCATACATTGGAGTAACAAAATCTTAAAAGTGAACAACCTTCCATAATGACAAGGCTATCATCCATTGGAGAAACAAAATCTCAACAATGAACTGCCTTCCGTAATGACAAGGCTACAATCCATGGGAATAACAAAATCTCAACAACGAACTACATTCCATAATGAGAAGGCTACCATCCTTTGGAGTAATAAAATCTCAACAACGAACTACCTTTCATAATGACAATGCTACCATCCATTGGAGTAACAAAATATAAAAATGAACTACCTTCCATAATAACAAGGCTACCATCCGTTGGGGTAACAAAATCCCAATAGCTAACTACCTTCCATAATGACAAGGCTACTATCCATTGGAGTAATAAAATATCAACAATAAACTACCTTCCATAATGACAAGGCTACCATCCATTGGAGTAACTAAATATCAACAACGAACTACCTTCCATAATGAAAAGGCTACCATCCATTGGAGTAACAAAATTTCAACATGAACTACCTTCCATAATGACAAGGCTACCATGCATTGGAGTAACAAAATCTAAACAATGAACTTCCTTCCATAATGAGAAGGCTATCATCCTTTAGAGTAACAAAATCTAAAAAATGAACTACCTTCCATAATGACAAGGCTACCATCCATTGAAGTAACAAAATATCAACAACGAACTACCTTCCATAATGATAAGGCTACCATCCATTGGAGTAAAAAAATTTCAACAACGAACTACCTTCCATAATGACAAGGCTACCATCCATTGGAGTAATAAAATATCAACAACAAAATACCATCCATAATGACAAGGATACTATCCATTGGAGTAAAAAAATCACAACAACAAACTACCTTCCATAATGACAAGGCTACCATCCATTGGAGTTACAAAATCTCAACAACGAACTACCTTCCATAATGACAAAGCTACCATACATTGGAGTAAAAAGATCTCAACAACGAACTACCTTTCATAATGACAAGGCTACCATCCATTGGAGTAACAAAATATAAAAAATGAACTACCTTCCATAATAACAAGGCTACCATCCGTTGGGGTAACAAAATCCCAATAGCTAACTACCTTCCATAATGACAAGGCTACCATCCATTGGAGTAACAAAATCTCAACAACGAACTACCTTCCAGAAAGACAAGGCTACCATCCATTGGAGTAACAAAATATCAAGAACGAAGTACCTTCCATAATGAAAAGGCTACCATCCATTGGAGTAAAAAAAGCTCAACACGAACTACCTTCCATAATGACAAGGCTACCATGCATTGGAGTAACAAAATCTAAACAATGAACTACCTTCCATAATGAGAAGGCTATCATCCTTTGGAGTAACACAATATCAAAAATGAACTACCTTTTATAATGACAAGGCTATCATCCATTGGAGATACAAAATCTCAAAAATGAAATACCTTCGGTAATGACAAGGCTACAATCCATGAAAGTATCAAAATATCAACAACGGACTAACTTCCATAATGACAAGGCTACCATCCTTTGGAGTAATAAAATCTTAACAACGAACTACCTTCCATAATGACAAGGCTACCATCCATTGGAGTAACAATATCTCAAAAATGAAATACCTTCCATAATGACAAGGATACCATCCATTGGAGTAAAAAAATCTCAACAACGAACTACCTTCCATAATGACAAGGCTACCATCCATTGGAGTAACAAAATCTCAACAACGAACTACCTTCCATATTGACAAGGCTACAATCCATTGGAGTAACAAAATTTCAACAACAAACTACCTTCCATAATGATAAGTTTACCATCCAATAGACTAACAAAATCTCATCAATGAACTACCTTCCATAATGACAAAGCTACCATTCATTGGAGTAACAAAATCATAAAAATGAAAAACCTTCCATAACGACAAGGCTATCATCCATTGGAGAAACAAAATCTCAACAATGAACTACCTTCCGTAATGACAAGGCTATAATCCATGGGAATAACAAAATCTCAACAACGAACTACATTCCATAATGAGAAGGCTACCATCCTTTGGAGTAATAAAATCTCAACAACGAACTACCTTTCATAATGACAATGCTACCATCCATTGGAGTAACAAAATATAAAAATGAACTACTTTCCATAATAACAAGGCTACCATCCGTTGGGGTAACAAAATCCCAATAGCTAACTACCTTCCATAATGACAAGGCTACCATCCATTGGAGTAATAAAATATCAACAATAAACTACCTTCCATAATGACAAGGCTACCATCCATTGGAGTAACTAAATATCAACAACGAACTACCTTCCATAATGAAAAGGCTACCATCCATTGGAGTAACAAAATTTCAACATGAACTACCTTCCATAATGACAAGGCTACCATGCATTGGAGTAACAAAATCTAAACAATGAACTACCTTCCATAATGAGAAGGCTATCATCCTTTAGAGTAACAAAATCTAAAAAATGAACTACCTTCCATAATGACAAGGCTACCATCCATTGAAGTAACAAAATATCAACAACGAACTACCTTCCATAATGATAAGGCCACCATCCATTGGAGTAAAAAAATTTCAACAACGAACTACCTTCCATAATGACAAGGCTACCATCCATTGGAGTAATAAAATATCAACAACAAAATACCATCCATAATGACAAGGATACTATCCATTGGAGTAAAAAAATCACAACAACGAACTACCTTCCATAATGACAAGGCTACCATCCATTGGAGTTACAAAATCTCAACAACGAACTACCTTCCATAATGACAAAGCTACCATACATTGGAGTAAAAAAATCTCAACAACGAACTACCTTTCATAATGACAAGGCTACCATCCATTGGAGTAACAAAATATAAAAAATGAACTACCTTCCATAATAACAAGGCTACCATCCGTTGGGGTAACAAAATCCCAATAGCTAACTACCTTCCATAATGACAAGGCTACCATCCATTGGAGTAACAAAATCTCAACAACGAACTACCTTCCAGAAAGACAAGGCTACCATCCATTGGAGTAACAAAATATCAAGAACGAAGTACCTTCCATAATGAAAAGGCTACCATCCATTGGAGTAAAAAAAGCTCAACACGAACTACCTTCCATAATGACAAGGCTACCATGCATTGGAGTAACAAAATCTAAACAATGAACTACCTTCCATAATGAGAAGGCTATCATCCTTTGGAGTAACAAAATATCAAAAATTAACTACCTTTCATAATGACAAGGCTATCATCCATTGGAGAAACAAAATCTCAAAAATGAAATACCTTCCGTAATGACAAGGCTACAATCCATGAAAGTATCAAAATATCAACAACGGACTAACTTCCATAATGACAAGGCTACCATCCTTTGGAGTAATAAAATCTTAACAACGAACTACCTTCCATAATGACAAGGCTACCATCCATTGGAGTAACAATATCTCAAAAATGAAATACCTTCCATAATGACAAGGATACCATCCATTGGAGTAAAAAAATCTCAGCAAGGAACTACCTTCCATAATGACAAGGCTACCATCCATTGGAGTAACAAAATCTAAACAACGAACTACCTTCCATATTGACAAGGCTACAATCCCTTGGAGTAACAAAATTTCAACAACAAACTACCTTCCATAATGATAAGTTTACCATCCAATAGACTAACAAAATCTCATCAATGAACTACCTTCCATAATGACAAAGCTACCATTCATTGGAGTAACAAAATCTTAAAAATGAAAAACCTTCCATAACGACAAGGCTATCATCCATTGGAGAAACAAAATCTCAACAATGAACTACCTTCTGTAATGACAAGGCTATAATCCATGGGAATAACAAAATCTCAACAACGAACTACATTCCATAATGAGAAGGCTACCATCCTTTGGAGTAATAAAATCTCAACAACGAACTACCTTTCATAATGACAATGCTACCATCCATTGGAGTAACAAAATATTAAAATGAACTACCTTCTATAATAACAAGGCTACCATCCGTTGGGGTAACAAAATCCCAATAGCTAACTACCTGCCATAATGACAAGGCTACCATCCATTGGAGTAATAAAATATCAACAATAAACTACCTTCCATAATGACAAGGCTACCATCCATTGGAGTAACTAAATATCAACAACGAACTACCTTCCATAATGAAAAGGCTACCATCCATTGGAGTAACAAATTTTAAACATGAACTACCTTCCATAATGACAAGGCTACCATGCATTGGAGTAACAAAATCTAAACAATGAACTACCTTCCATAATGAGAAGGCTATCATCCTTTAGAGTAACAAAATCTAAAAAATGAACTACCTTCCATAATGACAAGGCTACCATCCATTGAAGTAACAAAATATCAACAACGAACTACCTTCCATAATGATAAGGCCACCATCCATTGGAGTAAAAAAATTTCAACAACGAACTACCTTCCATAATGACAAGGCTACCATCCATTGGAGTAATAAAATATCAACAACAAAATACCATCCATAATGACAAGGATACTATCCATTGGAGTAAAAAAATCACAACAACGAACTACCTTCCATAATGACAAGGCTACCATCCATTGGAGTTACAAAATCTCAACAACGAACTACCTTCCATAATGACAAAGCTACCATACATTGGAGTAAAAAAATCTCAACAACGAACTACCTTTCATAATGACAAGGCTACCATCCATTGGAGTAACAAAATATAAAAAATGAACTACCTTCCATAATAACAAGGCTACCATCCGTTGGGGTAACAAAATCCCAATAGCTAACTACCTTCCATAATGACAAGGCTACCATCCATTGGAGTAACAAAATCTCAACAACGAACTACCTTCCAGAAAGACAAGGCTACCATCCATTGGAGTAACAAAATATCAAGAACGAAGTACCTTCCATAATGAAAAGGCTACCATCCATTGGAGTAAAAAAAGCTCAACACGAACTACCTTCCATAATGACAAGGCTACCATGCATTGGAGTAACAAAATCTAAACAATGAACTACCTTCCATAATGAGAAGGCTATCATCCTTTGGAGTAACAAAATATCAAAAATTAACTACCTTTCATAATGACAAGGCTATCATCCATTGGAGAAACAAAATCTCAAAAATGAAATACCTTCCGTAATGACAAGGCTACAATCCATGAAAGTATCAAAATATCAACAACGGACTAACTTCCATAATGACAAGGCTACCATCCTTTGGAGTAATAAAATCTTAACAACGAACTACCTTCCATAATGACAAGGCTACCATCCATTGGAGTAACAATATCTCAAAAATGAAATACCTTCCATAATGACAAGGATACCATCCATTGGAGTAAAAAAATCTCAGCAAGGAACTACCTTCCATAATGACAAGGCTACCATCCATTGGAGTAACAAAATCTAAACAACGAACTACCTTCCATATTGACAAGGCTACAATCCCTTGGAGTAACAAAATTTCAACAACAAACTACCTTCCATAATGATAAGTTTACCATCCAATAGACTAACAAAATCTCATCAATGAACTACCTTCCATAATGACAAAGCTACCATTCATTGGAGTAACAAAATCTTAAAAATGAAAAACCTTCCATAACGACAAGGCTATCATCCATTGGAGAAACAAAATCTCAACAATGAACTACCTTCTGTAATGACAAGGCTATAATCCATGGGAATAACAAAATCTCAACAACGAACTACATTCCATAATGAGAAGGCTACCATCCTTTGGAGTAATAAAATCTCAACAACGAACTACCTTTCATAATGACAATGCTACCATCCATTGGAGTAACAAAATATTAAAATGAACTACCTTCTATAATAACAAGGCTACCATCCGTTGGGGTAACAAAATCCCAATAGCTAACTACCTGCCATAATGACAAGGCTACCATCCATTGGAGTAATAAAATATCAACAATAAACTACCTTCCATAATGACAAGGCTACCATCCATTGGAGTAACTAAATATCAACAACGAACTACCTTCCATAATGAAAAGGCTACCATCCATTGGAGTAACAAATTTTAAACATGAACTACCTTCCATAATGACAAGGCTACCATGCATTGGAGTAACAAAATCTAAACAATGAACTACCTTCCATAATGAGAAGGCTATCATCCTTTAGAGTAACAAAATCTAAAAAATGAACTACCTTCCATAATGACAAGGCTACCATCCATTGAAGTAACAAAATATCAACAACGAACTACCTTCCATAATGATAAGGCCACCATCCATTGGAGTAAAAAAATTTCAACAACGAACTACCTTCCATAATGACAAGGCTACCATCCATTGGAGTAATAAAATATCAACAACAAAATACCATCCATAATGACAAGGATACTATCCATTGGAGTAAAAAAATCACAACAACGAACTACCTTCCATAATGACAAGGCTACCATCCATTGGAGTTACAAAATCTCAACAACGAACTACCTTCCATAATGACAAAGCTACCATACATTGGAGTAAAAAAATCTCAACAACGAACTACCTTTCATAATGACAAGGCTACCATCCATTGGAGTAACAAAATATAAAAAATGAACTACCTTCCATAATAACAAGGCTACCATCCGTTGGGGTAACAAAATCCCAATAGCTAACTACCTTCCATAATGACAAGGCTACCATCCATTGGAGTAACAAAATCTCAACAACGAACTACCTTCCAGAAAGACAAGGCTACCATCCATTGGAGTAACAAAATATCAAGAACGAAGTACCTTCCATAATGAAAAGGCTACCATCCATTGGAGTAAAAAAAGCTCAACACGAACTACCTTCCATAATGACAAGGCTACCATGCATTGGAGTAACAAAATCTAAACAATGAACTACCTTCCATAATGAGAAGGCTATCATCCTTTGGAGTAACAAAATATCAAAAATGAACTACCTTTCATAATGACAAGGCTATCATCCATTGGAGAAACAAAATCTCAAAAATGAAATACCTTCCGTAATGACAAGGCTACAATCCATGAAAGTATCAAAATATCAACAACGGACTAACTTCCATAATGACAAGGCTACCATCCTTTGGAGTAATAAAATCTTAACAACGAACTACCTTCCATAATGACAAGGCTACCATCCATTGGAGTAACAATATCTCAAAAATGAAATACCTTCCATAATGACAAGGATACCATCCATTGGAGTAAAAAAATCTCAACAACGAACTACCTTCCATAATGACAAGGCTACCATCCATTGGAGTAACAAAATCTCAACAACGAACTACCTTCCATATTGACAAGGCTACAATCCATTGGAGTAAAAAAATTTCAACAACAAACTACCTTCCATAATGATAAGTTTACCATCCAATAGACTAACAAAATCTCATCAATGAACTACCTTCCATAATGACAAAGCTACCATTCATTGGAGTAACAAAATCTTAAAAATGAAAAACCTTCCATAACGACAAGGCTATCATCCATTGGAGAAACAAAATCTCAACAATGAACTACCTTCTGTAATGACAAGGTTATAATCCATGGGAATAACAAAATCTCAACAACGAACTACATTCCATAATGAGAAGGCTACCATCCTTTGGAGTAATAAAATCTCAACAACGAACTACCTTTCATAATGACAATGCTACCATCCATTGGAGTAACAAAATATTAAAATGAACTACCTTCCATAATAACAAGGCTACCATCCGTTGTGGTAACAAAATCCCAATAGCTAACTACCTGCCATAATGACAAGGCTACCATCCATTGGAGTAATAAAATATCAACAATAAACTACCTTCCATAATGACAAGGCTACCATCCATTGGAGTAACTAAATATCAACAACGAACTACCTTCCATAATGAAAAGGCTACCATCCATTGGAGTAACAAATTTTAAACATGAACTACCTTCCATAATGACAAGGCTACCATGCATTGGAGTAACAAAATCTAAACAATGAACTACCTTCAATAATGACAAGGCTATCATCCTTTAGAGTAACAAAATCTAAAAAATGAACTACCTTCTATAATGACAAGGCTACCATCCATTGAAGTAACAAAATATCAACAACGAACTACCTTCCATAATGATAAGGCTACCATCCATTGGAGTAAAAAAATTTCAACAACGAACTACCTTCCATAATGACAAGGCTACCATCCATTGGAGTAATAAAATATCAACAACAAAATACCATCCATGATGACAAGGATACTATCCATTGGAGTAAAAAAATCACAACAACGAACTACCTTCCATAATGACAAGGCTACCATCCATTGGAGTTACAAAATCTCAACAACGAACTACCTTCCATAATGACAAAGCTACCATACATTGGAGTAAAAAAATCTCAACAACGAACTACCTTTCATAATGACAAGGCTACCATCCATTGGAGTAACAAAATATAAAAAATGAACTACCTTCCATAATAACAAGGCTACCATCCGTTGGGGTAACAAAATCCCAATAGCTAACTACCTTCCATAATGACAAGGCTACCATCCATTGGAGTAACAAAATCTCAACAACGAACTACCTTCCAGAAAGACAAGGCTACCATCCATTGGAGTAACAAAATATCAAGAACGAAGTACCTTCCATAATGAAAAGGCTACCATCCATTGGAGTAAAAAAAGCTCAACACGAACTACCTTCCATAATGACAAGGCTACCATGCATTGGAGTAACAAAATCTAAACAATGAACTACCTTCCATATTGAGAAGGCTATCATCCTTTGGAGTAACAAAATATCAAAAATGAACTACCTTTCATAATGACAAGGCTATCATCCATTGGAGAAACAAAATCTCAAAAATGAAATACCTTCCGTAATGACAAGGCTACAATCCATGAAAGTATCAAAATATCAACAACGGACTAACTTCCATAATGACAAGGCTACCATCCTTTGGAGTAATAAAATCTTAACAACAAACTACCTTCCATAATGACAAGGCTACCATCCATTGGAGTAACAATATCTCAAAAATGAAATACCTTCCATAATGACAAGGATACCATCCATTGGAGTAAAAAAATCTCAACAACGAACTACATTCCATAATGACAAGGCTACCATCCATTGGAGTAACAAAATCTCAACAACGAACTACCTTCCATATTGACAAGGCTACAATCCATTGGAGTAAAAAAATTTCAACAACAAACTACCTTCCATAATGATAAGTTTACCATCCAATAGACTAACAAAATCTCATCAATGAACTACCTTCCATAATGACAAAGCTACCATTCATTGGAGTAACAAAATCTTAAAAATGAAAAACCTTCCATAACGACAAGGCTATCATTCATTGGAGAAACAAAATCTCAACAATGAACTACCTTCTGTAATGACAAGGCTATAATCCATGGGAATAACAAAATCTCAACAACGAACTACATTCCATAATGAGAAGGCTACCATCCTTTGGAGTAATAAAATCTCAACAACGAACTACCTTTCATAATGACAATGCTACCATCCATTGGAGTAACAAAATATTAAAATGAACTACCTTCCATAATAACAAGGCTACCATCCGTTGGGGTAACAAAATCCCAATAGCTAACTACCTGCCATAATGACAAGGCTACCATCCATTGGAGTAATAAAATATCAACAATAAACTACCTTCCATAATGACAAGGCTACCATCCATTGGAGTAACTAAATATCAACAACGAACTACCTTCCATAATGAAAAGGCTACCATCCATTGGAGTAACAAATTTTCAACATGAACTACCTTCCATAATGACAAGGCTACCATGCATTGGAGTAACAAAATCTAAACAATGAACTACCTTCCATAATGAGAAGGCTATCATCCTTTAGAGTAACAAAATCTCAAAAATGAACTACCTTCCATAATGACAAGGCTACCATCCATTGAAGTAACAAAATATCAACAACGAACTACCTTCCATAATGGTAAGGCTACCATCCATTGGAGTAAAAAAATTTCAACAACGAACTACCTTCCATAATGACAAGGCTACCATCCGTTGGAGTAATAAAATATCAACAACAAAATACCATCCATAATGACAAGGATACTATCCATTGGAGTAAAAAAATCACAACAACGAACTACCTTCCATATTGACAAGGCTACCATCCATTGGAGTTACAAAATCTCAACAACGAACTAACTTCCATAATGACAAAGCTACCATACATTAGAGTAAAAAAATATCAACAACGAACTACCTTTCATAATGACAAGGCTACCATCCATTGGAGTAACAAAATATAAAAAATGAACTACCTTCCATAATAACAAGGCTACCATCCGTTGGGGTAACAAAATCCCAATAGCTAACTACCTTCCATAATGACAAGGCTACCATCCATTGGAGTAACAAAATCTCAACAACGAACTACCTTCCAGAAAGACAAAGCTACCATCCATTGGAGTAACAAAATATCAAGAACGAAGTACCTTCCATAATGAAAAGGCTACCATCCATTGGAGTAAAAAAAGCTCAACACGAACTACCTTCCATAATGACAAGGCTACCATGCATTGGAGTAACAAAATCTAAACAATGAACTACCTTCCATATTGAGAAGGCTATCATCCTTTGGAGTAACAAAATATCAAAAATGAACTACCTTTCATAATGACAAGGCTATCATCCATTGGAGAAACAAAATCTCAAAAATGAAATACCTTCCGTAATGACAAGGCTACAATCCATGAAAGTATCAAAATATCAACAACGGACTAACTTCCATAATGACAAGGCTACCATCCTTTGGAGTAATAAAATCTTAACAACAAACTACCTTCCATAATGACAAGGCTACCATCCATTGGAGTAACAATATCTCAAAAATGAAATACCTTCCATAATGACAAGGATACCATACATTGGAGTAAAAAAATCTCAACAACGAACTACCTTCCATAATGACAAGGCTACCATCCATTGGAGTAACAAAATCTCAACAACGAACTACCTTCCATATTGACAAGGCTACAATCCATTGGAGTAACAAAATTTCAACAACAAACTACCTTCCATAATGATAAGTTTACCATCCAATAGACTAACAAAATCTCATCAATGAACTACCTTCCATAATGACAAAGCTACCATTCATTGGAGTAACAAAATCTTAAAAATGAAAAACCTTCCATAACGACAAGGCTATCATCCATTGGAGAAACAAAATCTCAACAATGAACTACCTTCTGTAATGACAAGGCTATAATCCATGGGAATAACAAAATCTCAACAACGAACTACATTCCATAATGAGAAGGCTACCATCCTTTGGAGTAATAAAATCTCAACAACGAACTACCTTTCATAATGACAATGCTACCATCCATTGGAGTAACAAAATATTAAAATGAACTACCTTCCATAATAACAAGGCTACCATCCGTTGGGGTAACAAAATCCCAATAGCTAACTACCTGCCATAATGACAAGGCTACCATCCATTGGAGTAATAAAATATCAACAATAAACTACCTTCCATAATGACAAGGCTACCATCCATTGGAGTAACTAAATATCAACAACGAACTACCTTCCATAATGAAAAGGCTACCATCCATTGGAGTAACAAATTTTCAACATGAACTACCTTCCATAATGACAAGGCTACCATGCATTGGAGTAACAAAATCTAAACAATGAACTACCTTCCATAATGAGAAGGCTATCATCCTTTAGAGTAACAAAATCTCAAAAATGAACTACCTTCCATAATGACAAGGCTACCATCCATTGAAGTAACAAAATATCAACAACGAACTACCTTCCATAATGGTAAGGCTACCATCCATTGGAGTAAAAAAATTTCAACAACGAACTACCTTCCATAATGACAAGGCTACCATCCGTTGGAGTAATAAAATATCAACAACAAAATACCATCCATAATGACAAGGATACTATCCATTGGAGTAAAAAAATCACAACAACGAACTACCTTCCATATTGACAAGGCTACCATCCATTGGAGTTACAAAATCTCAACAACGAACTAACTTCCATAATGACAAAGCTACCATACATTAGAGTAAAAAAATATCAACAACGAACTACCTTTCATAATGACAAGGCTACCATCCATTGGAGTAACAAAATATAAAAAATGAACTACCTTCCATAATAACAAGGCTACCATCCGTTGGGGTAACAAAATCCCAATAGCTAACTACCTTCCATAATGACAAGGCTACCATCCATTGGAGTAACAAAATCTCAACAACGAACTACCTTCCAGAAAGACAAAGCTACCATCCATTGGATTAACAAAATATCAAGAACGAAGTACCTTCCATAATGAAAAGGCTACCATCCATTGGAGTAAAAAAAGTTCAACACGAACTACCTTTCATAATGACAAGGCTACCATGCATTGGAGTAACAAAATCTAAACAATGAACTACCTTCCATAATGAGAAGGCTATCATCCTTTGGAGTAACAAAATATCAAAAATGAACTACCTTTCATAATGACAAGGCTATCATCCATTGGAGAAACAAAATCTCAACAATGAAATACCTTCCGTAATGACAAGGCTATAATCCATGGGAATAACAAAATCTCAACAACGAACTACCTTCCATAATGAGAAGGCTACCATCCTTTGGAGTAATAAAATCTCAACAACGAACTACCTTTCATAATGACAAGGCTACCATCCATTGGAGTAACAAAATATAAAAATGAACTACCTTCCATAATAACAAGGCTACCATCCGTTGGGGTAACAAAATCCCAATAGCTAACTACCTGCCATAATGACAAGGCTACCATCCATTGGAGTAATAAAATATCAACAATAAACTACCTTCCATAATGACAAGGCTACCATCCATTGGAGTAACTAAATATCAACAACGAACTACCTTCCATAATGAAAAGGCTACCATCCATTGGAGTAACAAATTTTCAACATGAACTACCTTCCATAATGACAAGGCTACCATGCATTGGAGTAACAAAATCTAAACAATGAACTACCTTCCATAATGAGAAGGCTATCATCCTTTAGAGTAACAAAATCTCAAAAATGAACTACCTTCCATAATGACAAGGCTACCATCCATTGAAGTAACAAAATATCAACAACGAACTACCTTCCATAATGGTAAGGCTACCATCCATTGGAGTAAAAAAATTTCAACAACGAACTACCTTCCATAATGACAAGGCTACCATCCATTGGAGTAATAAAATATCAACAACAAAATACCATCCATAATGACAAGGATACTATCCATTGGAGTAAAAAAATCACAACAACGAACTACCTTCCATAATGACAAGGCTACCATCCATTGGAGTTACAAAATCTCAACAACGAACTAACTTCCATAATGACAAAGCTACCATACATTAGAGTAAAAAAATCTCAACAACGAACTACCTTTCATAATGACAAGGCTACCATCCATTGGAGTAACAAAATAATAAAAATGAACTACCTTCCATAATAACAAGGCTACCATCCGTTGGGGTAACAAAATCCCAATAGCTAACTACCTTCCATAATGACAAGGCTACCATCCATTGGAGTAACAAAATCTCAACAACGAACTACCTTCCAGAAAGACAAAGCTACCATCCATTGGAGTAACAAAATATCAAGAACGAAGTACCTTCCATAATGAAAAGGCTACCATCCATTGGAGTAAAAAAAGTTCAACACGAACTACCTTTCATAATGACAAGGCTACCATGCATTGGAGTAACAAAATCTAAACAATGAACTACCTTCCATAATGAGAAGGCTATCATCCTTTGGAGTAACAAAATATCAAAAATGAACTACCTTTCATAATGACAAGGCTATCATCCATTGGAGAAACAAAATCTCAACAATGAACTACCTTCCGTAATGACAAGGCTATAATCCATGGGAATAACAAAATCTCAACAACGAACTACCTTCCATAATGAGAAGGCTACCATCCTTTGGAGTAATAAAATCTCAACAACGAACTACCTTTCATAATGACAAGGCTACCATCCATTGGAGTAACAAAATATAAAAATGAACTACCTTCCATAATAACAAGGCTACCATCCGTTGGGGTAACAAAATCCCAATAGCTAACTACCTGCCATAATGAAAAGGCTACCATCCATTGGAGTAATAAAATATCAACAATAAACTACCTTCCATAATGACAAGGCTACCATCCATTGGAGTAACTAAATATCAACAACGAACTACCTTCCATAATGAAAAGGCTACCATCCATTGGAGTAACAAATTTTCAACATGAACTACCTTCCATAATGACAAGGCTACCATGCATTGGAGTAACAAAATCTAAACAATGAACTACCTTCCATAATGAGAAGGCTATCATCCTTTAGAGTAACAAAATCTCAAAAATGAACTACCTTCCATAATGACAAGGCTACCGTCCATTGAAGTAACAAAATATCAACAACGAACTACCTTCCATAATGGTAAGGCTACCATCCATTGGAGTAAAAAAATTTCAACAACGAACTACCTTCCATAATGACAAGGCTACCATCCATTGGAGTAATAAAATATCAACAACAAAATACCATCCATAATGACAAGGATACTATCCATTGGAGTAAAAAAATCACAACAACGAACTACCTTCCATAATGACAAGGCTACCATCCATTGGAGTTACAAAATCTCAACAACGAACTACCTTCCATAATGACAAAGCTACCATACATTAGAGTAAAAAAATCTCAACAACGAACTACCTTTCATAATGACAAGGCTACCATCCATTGGAGTAACAAAATATAAAAAATGAACTACCTTCCATAATAACAAGGCTACCATCCGTTGGGGTAACAAAATCCCAATAGCTAACTACCTTCCATAATGACAAGGCTACCATCCATTGGAGTAAAAAAATCTCAAAAACGAACTACCTTCCAGAAAGATAAAGCTACCATCCATTGGAGTAACAAAATATCAAGAACGAAGTACCTTCCATAATGAAAAGGCTACCATCCATTGGAGTAAAAAAAGTTCAACACGAACTACCTTCCATAATGACAAGGCTACCATCCATTGGAGTAACAAAATCTAAACAATGAACTACCTTCCATAATGAGAAGGCTATCATCCTTTGGAGTAACAAAATAACAAAAATGAACTACCTTTCATAATGACAAGGCTATCATCCATTGGAGAAACAAAATCTCAACAATGAACTACCTTCCGTAATGACAAGGCTATAATCCATGGGAATAACAAAATCTCAACAACGAACTACCTTCCATAATGAGAAGGCTACCATCCTTTGGAGTAATAAAATCTCAACAACGAACTACCTTTCATAATGACAAGGCTACCATCCATTGGAGTAACAAAATATAAAAATGAACTACCTTCCATAATAACAAGGCTACCATCCGTTGGGGTAACAAAATCCCAATAGCTAACTACCTTCCATAATGACAAGGCTACCATCCATAGGAGTAATAAAATATCCACAATAAACTACCTTCCATAATGACAAGGCTACCATCCATTGGAGTAACTAAATATCAACAACGAACTACCTTTAATAATGAAAAGGCTACCATCCATTGGAGTAACAAAATTTCAAATTGAACTAGCTTCCATAATGACAAGGCTACCATGCATTGGAGTAACAAAATCTAAATAATGAACTACCTTTCATAATGAGAAGGCTATCATCCTTTAAGGTAACAAAATCTCAAAAATGAACTACCTTCCATAATGACATGGCTACCATCCATTGAAGTAACAAAATATCAACAATGAACTACCTTCCATAATGATAAGGCTACCATCCATTGGAGTAAAAAAATTTCAATAACGAACTACCTTCCATAATGACAACGCTACCATCCATTGGAGTAATAAAATATCAACAACAAACTACCATCCATAATGACAAGGATACTATCCATTAGAGTAAAAAAATCACAACAACAAACTACCTTCCATGATGAAAAGGCTACCATCCATTGGAGTAACAAAATCTCAACAACAAACTAGCTTCCATAATGATAAGGGTACCATCCATTGGAGTAAAAAAATTTTAACAAAGAAATACCTTCCATAATGACAAGTCCACCATCCATTGAAGTATTAAAATGTCAACAACGAATTACCTTCCATAATGACATGGCTACCATCCATTGGAGTAACAAAATCTCAACAATGAACTACCTTCCATATTGACAAGGCTAAAATCCATTGGGGTAACAAAATTTCAACAACAAACTACCTTCCATAATGATAAGTTTACCATCCAATAGACTAACAAAATCTCAACAATGAACTACCTTCCATAATGACAAATCTACCATACATTGGAGTAACAAAATCTTAAAAATGAACAACCTTCCATAATGACAAGGCTATCATCCATTGGAGAAACAAAATCTCAACAATGAACTGCCTTCCGTAATGACAAGGCTACAATCCATGGGAATAACAAAATCTCAACAACGAACTACCTTCCATAATGAGAAGGCTACCATCCTTTGGTGTAATAAAATCTCAACAACGAACTACCTTTCATAATGACAAGGCTACCATCCAGTGGAGTAACAAAATATAAAAATGAACTACCTTCCATAATAACAAGGCTACCATCCGTTGGGGTAAAACAATCCCAATAACTAACTACCTTCCATAATGACAAGGCTACCATCCATTGGAGTATTAAAATATCCACAATAAACTACCTTCCATAATGACAAGGCTACCATCCATTGGAGTAACTAAATATCAACAACGAACTACCTTCAATAATGAAAAGGCTACCATCCATTGAAGTAACAAAATTTCAACATGAACTACCTTCCATAATGACAAGGCTACCATGCATTGGAGTAACAAAATCTAATAAATGAACTACCTTCCATAATGAGAAGGCTATCATCCTTTAGAGTAACAAAATCTCAAAAATGAACTACCTTCCATAATGACAAGGCTACCATCCATTGGAGTAACAAAATATCAAGAACGAAGTACCTTCCATAATGAAAAGGCCACCATCCATTGGAGTAAAAAAAGTTCAACACGAACTACCTCCCATAATGACAAGGCTACCATGCATTGGAGTAACAAAATCTAAACAACGGACTACCTTCCATAATTTGAAGGCTATCATCCTTTGGAGTAACAAAATATCAAAAATGAACTACCTTTCATAATGACAAGGCTATCATCCATTGGAGAAACAAAATCTCAACAATGAACTACCTTCCGTAATGACAAGGCTACAATCCATGAAAGTATCAAGATATCAACAACGGACTACCTTCCATAATGACAAGGCTACCATCCTTTGTAGTAATAAAATCTTAACAACGAACTACCTTCCATAATGACAAGGCTACCATGCATTGGAGTAACAATATCTCAAAAATGAAATACCTTCCATAATGACAAGGATACCATCCATTGGAGTAAAAAAATCTCAACAACGAACTACCTTCCATAATGACAAGGCTACCATCCATTGGAGCAACAAAATCTCAACAACGAACTACCTTCCATATTGACAAGGCTACAATCCATTGGGGTAACAAAACTTCAACAACAAACTACCTTCCATAATGATAAGTTTACCATCCAATAGACTAAAAAAATCTCAACAATGAACTACCTTCCATAATGACAAAGCTACCATTCATTGGAGGAACAAAATCTTAAAAATGAACAACCTTCCATAATGACAAGGCTATCATCCATTGGAGAAACAAAATCTCAACAATGAACTACGTTCCGTAATTACAAGGCTATAATCCATGGGAATAACAAAATCTCAACAATGAACTACCATCCATAATGAGAAGGCTACCATCCTTTGGAGTAATAAAATCTCAACAACGAACTACCTTTCATAATGACAAGGCTACCATCCATTGGAGTAACAAAATATAAAAATGAACTACCTTCCATAATAACAAGGCTACCATCCGTTGGGGTATCAAAATACCAATAGCTAACTACCTTCCATAATGACAAGGCTACCATCCATTGGAGTAATAAAATATCAACAATAAACTACCTTCCATAATGACAAGGCTACCATCCATTGGAGTAACTAAATATCAACAACGAACTACCTTCCATAATGAAAAGGCTACCATCCATTGGAGTAACAAAATTTCAACATGAACTACCTTCCATAATGACAAGGCTACCATGCATTGGAGTAACAAAATCTAAACAATGAACTACCTTCCATAATGAGAAGGCTATCATCCTTTTTAGTAACAAAATCTCAAAAATGAACTACCTTCCATAATGACAAGGCTACCATCCATTGAAGTAACAAAATATCAACAACGAACTATCTTCCATAATGATAAGGCTACCATCCATTGGAGTAAGAAAATTTCAACAACGAACTACATTCCATAATGAAAAGGCTACCATCCATTGGAGTAATAAAATATCAACAACAAACTACCATCCATAATGACAAGGATACTATCCATTGGAGTAAAAAAATCTCAACAACGAACTACCTTCCATAATGACAAGGCTACCATCCATTGGAGTCACAAAATCTCAACAACGAACTACCTTCCATAATGACAAGGCTACCATCCATTGGAGTAACAAAATATAAAAAATGAACTACCTTCCATAATAACAAGGCTACCATCCGTTGGGGTAACAAAATCCCAATAGCTAACTACCTTCCATAATGACAAGGCTACCATCCATTGGAGTAACAAAATCTCAACAATGAACTACCTTCCAGAATGACAAGGCTACCATCCATTGGAGTAACAAAATATCAAGAACGAAATACCTTCCATAATGAAAAGGCTACCATCCATTGGACTAAAAAAATTTCAACACGAACTACCTTCCATAATGACAAGGCTACCATACATTGGAGTAACAAAATCTAAACAATGAACTACCTTCTATAATGAGAAGGCTATCATCCTTTGGAGTAACAAAATCTCAAAAATGAACTACCTTCCATAATGACAAGGCTATCATCCATTGGAGAAACAAAATATCAACAATGAACTACCTTCCATAATGACAAGGCTACAATCCATGGAAGTATCAAAATATCAACAACGAACTACCTTCCATAATGACAAGGCTACCATACTTTGGAGTAATAAAATCTTAACAACGAACTACCTTCCATAATGACAAGGCTACCATTCATTGGAGTAACAATATCTCAAAAATGAAATACCTTCCATAATGACAAGGATACCATCCATTGGAGTAAAAAAATCTCAACAACGAACTACCTTCCATAATGACAAGGCTACCATCCATTGGAGTAACAAAATCTCAACAACAAACTAACTTCCATATTGAGAAGGCTACAATAAATTGGGGTAACAAAATTTCAACAACAAACTATCTTCCATAATGTTAAGTTTACCATCCAATAGACTAACAAAATCTCAAGAATGAACTACCTTCCATAATGACAAAGCTACCATACATTGGAGTAACAAAATCTTAAAAATGAACAACCTTCCATAATGACAAGGCTATCATCCATTTAGAAACAAAATCTCAACAATGAATTACCTTCCGTAATGACAAGGCTATAATCCATGGGAGTAACAAAATCTCAACAATGAACTACCTTCCATAATGAGAAGGCTACCATCCTTTGGAGTAATAAAATCTCAACAATGAACTACCTTCCATAATGACAAGGCAACCATCCATTGGAGTAACAAAATGTCAACAACAAACTACCTTCCATAATGACAAGTCTACCATTTAATAGACAAACAAAATCTCAACAACGAACTACCTTTCATAATGACAAGGCTACCATCCATTGGAGTAACAAAATATCAAAATTGAACTACCTTACATAATAACAAGGCTATTATCCATTGGGGTAACAAAATCCCAATAGCGAACTACCTTGCATATTGACAAGGCCACAATTCATTGGAGTAACAAAATCTCAACAACAAACTACCTTCCATAATGACAAGTCCACCATCCATTGAAGTATTAAAATCTTACCAACGAACTACCTTCCATAATGAAAAGGCTACCATCCATTGGAGTAACAAAATCTCAACAAAGAACTACCTTCCATATTAACAACGCCACAATCCATTGGAGTAACAAAATCTCAACAACAAATTACCTTCCATAATGATAAGTCTACCATCCAATGGACTAACAAAATCTCAACAACGAACTACCTTCCATAATGACAAAGCTACCATACATTGGAGTAAAAAAATCTCAACAACGAACTACCTTACATATTGACAAGGCTACCATTCATTGGAGTAACAAAATATAAAAAATGAACTACCTTCCATAATAACAAGGATACCATCCATCGGGGTAACAAAATCCCAATAGCGAACTACCTTCCAAAATGACAAGGCTACCATGCATTGGAGTAAAAAAATATCAAAAACGAAGTACCTTCCATAATGACAAGGCTCCATCCATTGGAGTAACAAAATATCAACAACGAACTACCTTCCATAATGACAAGGCTACCATGCATTGGAGTAACAAAATCTAAACAATGAACTACCTTCCATAATGACAAGGCTACAATCCATGGAAGTATCAAAATATCAACAACGAACTACCTTCCATAATGACAAGGCTACCATCCTTTGGAGTAATAAAATCTCAACAACAAACTACCTTCCATAATGACAAGGCTACCATCCATTGGAGTAACAATATCTCAAAAATGAAATACCTTCCATAATGACATGGATACCATCCATTGGAGTAAAAAAATATCAACAACGAACTACCATCCATAATGACAAGGCTACCATCCATTGGAGTAACAAAATCTCAACAACGAACTACCTTCCATATTGACAAGGCTACAATCCATTGGAGTAACAAAATTTCAACAAAAAACTACCTTCTATAATGATAAGTTTACCATCCAATAGACTAACAACATCTCAAGAACGAACTACCTTCCATAATGACAAAGCTACCATACATTAGAGTAACAAAATCTTAAAAATGAACAACCTTCTATAATGACAAGGCTATCATCAATTGGAGAAACAAAATCTAAACAATGAACTACCTTCCGTAATGACAAGGCTACAATTCATGGGAGTAACAAAATCTCAACAATGAACTACCTTCCATAATGACAAGGCTACCATCCTTTGGAGTAATAAAATCTCAACAACGAACTACCTTCCATAATGACAAGGCTACCATCCATTGGAGTAACAATATCTCAAAAATGAAATACCTTCCATAATGACAAGGATACCATCCATTGGAGTAATAAAATCTCAACAACGAACTACCTTCCATAATGACAAGGCTACCATCCATTGGAGTAACAAAATCTCAACAACGAACTACCTTCCATATTGACAAGGCTACAATCCATTGGAGTAACAAAATCTCAACAACAAACTACCTTCCATAATGACAAGTCTACCATTCAATAGACAAACAAAATCTCAACAATGAACAACCTTCCATAATGACAAAGCTACCATACATTGGAGTAAAAAAATCTCAACAACGAACTACCTTTCATAATGACAAGGCTACCATCCATTGGAGTAACAAAATATCAAAAATTAACTACCTTCCATAATAACAAGGCTATTATCCATTGGGGTACCAAAATCCCAATAGCGAACTACCTTCCATATTGACATGGCCACAATTCATTGGAGTAACAAAATTTCAACAACGAACTACTTTCCATAATGACAAGTCCATCATCCATTAGAGTAATAAAATCTTAACAACTAACTACCTTCCATAATGACAAGGCTACCATCCATTAGAGTAACAAAATCTCAACAATAAACTACCTTCCATAATGATAACGCTACCATCCATTGGAGTAAAAAATTTAAACAACAAACTACCTTCCATAATGACAAGGCTACCATCCAATGGAGTAATAAAATCTCAACAACAAACTACCATCCTTAATGACAAGGATACCATTCTTTGGAGTAAAAAAATCTCAACAACGAATTACCTTCCATAATGACAAGGTTACCATCCATTGGAGTAACAAAATCTCAACAACGAACTACCTTCCATATTAACAAGGCTACAATCCATTGGAGTAACAAAATCTCAACAACAAACTACCTTCCATAATGACAAGTCTACCATCCAATGGACAAACAAAATCTCAACAACGAACTACCTTCCATAATGACAAAGCTACCATACATTGGAGTAAAAAAATCTCAACAACGAACTGCCTTACATAATGACTAGGCTACCATCCATTGGAGTAACAAAATATCAAAAATGAACTACCTTGCATAATAACAAGGATACCATCCATCGGGGTAACAAAATCCCAATAGCGAACTACCTTCCATAATGAAAAGGCTACCATCCATTGGAGTAAAAAAATATCAACAACGAAGTACCTTCCATAATGACAAGGCTACCATCCATTGGAGTAATAAAATATCAACAACAAACTACCTTCCTTAATGACAAGGATACCATTCTTTGGAGTAAAAAAATCTCAACAACGAATTACCTTCCATAATGACAAGGCTACCATCCATTGGAGTAACAAAATATCAACAACGAACTACCTTCCATATTAACAAGGCTACAATCCATTGGAGTAACAAAATCTCAACCACGAACTACCTTCCATAATGACAAAGCTACCATACATTGGAGTAAAAAAGGCTCAACAACGAACTACCTTACATAATGACAAGGATACCATCCATTGGAGTAACAAAATATCAAAAACGAACTACCTTCCATAATGAAAAGGCTACCATCCATTGGAGTAACAAAATTTCAACACGAACTACCTTCCATAATGACAAGGCTACCATGCATTGGAGTAACAAAATCTAAACAATGAACTACCATCCATAATGAGAAGGCTATCATCCATTGGAGTAACAAAATCTCAAAAATGAACTACCTTCCATAATGATAAGGCTATCATCAAATGGAGAAACAAAATCTCAACAATGAACTACCTTCCGTAATGACAAGGCTACAATCCATGGGAATAACAAAATCTCAACAATGAACTACCTTCCATAATGACAAGGATACCATTCTTTTGAGTAATAAAATCTCAACAACGAACTACCTTCCATAATGACAAGGCTACCATCCAGTGGAGTAACGATATCTCAAATATGAACTACCTTTCATAATGACAAGGCTACCGTCCATTGGAGTAACAAAATATCAACAACGAACTACCTTCAATAATGAGAAGGCTACCATCCATTGGAGTAACAAAATCTCAACAATGAACTACCTTCCATAATTATAAGGCTACCATCTATTGGAGTAAAAAAATTTCAACAACAAACTACCTTCCATAATGACAAGGCTACCATCCAATGGAGTAATAAAATCTCAACAACAAACTACCATCCATAATGACAAGGATACCATCCATTGGAGTAAAAAAATCTCAACAACGAATTACCTTCCATAATGACAAGGCTACCATCCATTGGAGTAACAAAATATCAACAACGAACTACCTTCCATATTAACAAGGCTACAATCCATTGGAGTAACAAAATCTCAACAACAAACTACCTTCCATAATGACAAGTATACCATCCAATGGACTAACAAAATCTCAACAACGAACTACCTTCCATAATGACAAAGCTACCATACATTGGAGTAAAAAAATCTCAACAACGAACTACCTTACATAATGACAAGGCTACCATCCATTGGAGTAACAAAATATCAAAAATGAACTACCTTCCATAATAACAAGGCTACCATCCATTTGGGTAACAAAATCTCAATAGCTAACTACCTTTTATAATGACAAGGCTACCATCCATTGGAGTAACAAAATCTCAACAACGAACTACCTTCCAGAATGATAAGGCTACCATCCATTGGAGTAACAAAATATCAACAACGAACTACCTTCCATAATGAAAAGGCTACCATCCATTGGAGTAACAAAATCTCAAAAATGAACTACCTTCCATAATGACAAGGCTATCATCCATTGGGGAAACAAAATCTCAACAATGAACTACCTTCCTTAATGACAAGGCTACAATCCATGGAAGTATCAAAATATCAACAACGAACTACCTTCCATAATGACAAGGCTACCATCCTTTGGAGTAATAAAATCTCAACATCGAACTACCATCCATTATGAGAAGGATACCATCCATTGGAGTAACAATATCTCAAAAATGAAATACCTTCAATAATGACAAGGATACCATCCATTGGAGTAATAAAATCTCAACAAAGAACTACCTTTCATAATGACAAGGCTGCCATCCATTTGAGTAACAAAATCTCAACAAAAAACTACCTTCCATAATGATAAGGCTATCATCCATTGGAGTAAAAAAATTTCAACAACAAACTACCTTCCATAATGACAAGTTTACCATCCAATAGACTAACAAAATCTCAACAACGAACTACCTTCCATAATGACAAATCTACCATACATTGGTGTAACAAAATCTTAAAAATGAACAACCTTCCATAATGACAAGGCTATCATCCATTGGAGAAACAAAATCTCAACAATGAACTACCTTCCGTAATGAAAAGGCTACAATCCATGGGAGTAACAAAATCTCAACAATGAACTACCTTCCATAATGACAAGGCTACCATCCTTTGGAGTAATAAAATCTCAACAACGAACTACCTTCCATAATGAAAAGGCTACCATCCATTGGAGTAACAATATTTCCAAAATGAAATACCTTCAATAATGACAAGGATACCCTCCATTGGAGTAATAAAATCTCAACAAAGAACTACCTTTCATAATGACAAGGCTGCCATCCATTTGAGTAACAAAATCTCAACAAAAAACTACCTTCCATAATGATAAGGCTATCATCCATTGGAGTAAAAAAATTTCAACAACAAACTACCTTCCATAATGACAAGGCTACCATCCAATGGAGTAATAAAATCTCAACAACAAACTACCATCCTTAATGACAAGGATACCATTCTTTGGAGTAAAAAAATCTCAACAACGAATTACCTTCCATAATGACAAGGTTACCATCCATTGGAGTAACAAAATCTCAACAACGAACTACCTTCCATATTAACAAGGCTATAATCCATTGGAGTAACAAAATCTCAACAACAAACTACCTTCCATATTAACAAGGCCACAATTCATTGGAGTAACAAAATCTCAACAACAAACTACCTTCCATAATTACAAGTCCACCATCCATTGGAGTAATAAAATCTTAACAACAAACTACCTTCCATAATGACAAGACTACCATCCATTGGAGTAACAAAATCTCAACAAAAAACTACCATCCATAATGATAAGGCTATCATCCATTGGAGTAAAAAAATTTCAACAACAAACTACCTTCCATAATAACAAGGCTACCATCCAATGGAGTAATAAAATCTCAACAACAAACTACCATCCTTAATGACAAGGATACCATTCTTTGGAGTAAAAAAATCTCAATAACGAATTACCTTCCATAATGACAAGGCTACCATCCATTGGAGTAACAAAATCTCAACAATAAACTACCTTCCATAATGACAAGTCTACCATCCAATGGACTAACAAAATCTCAACAACGAACTACCTTCCATAATGATAAAGCTACCATACATTGGAGTGAAAAAATCTCAACAACGAACTACCTTACAAAATGACAAGGCTACCATCCATTGGAGTAACAAAATATCAAAAATGAACTACCTTCCATAATAACAAGGATACCATCCATTAGGTTAACAAAATCGTAATAGAAAACTGCCTTCCATAATGACAAGGCTACCATCCATTGGAGTAACAAAATATCAACAACGAACTACCTTCCATAATAAAAAGGCTACCATCCATTGGAGTAACAAAATTTGAACAAGAACTACCTTCCATAATGACAAGACTACCATGCATTGGAGTAACAAAATCTAAACAATGAACTACCTTTAATAATGGGAAGGCTATCATCCTTTGGAGTAACAAAATCTCAAAAATGAACTACCTTCCATAATGACAAGGCTATCATCAATTGGAGAAACAAAATCTCAACAATGAACTACCTTCCGTAATGACAAGGCTACAATCCATGGGATTAACAAAATCCCAACAAAGAACTACCTTCCATAATGACAAGGATACCATCCTTTGGAGTAATAAAATCTCAACAACAAACTACCTTCCATAATGACAAGGCTACCAACCAGTGGAGTAACAATATCTCAAATATGAACTACCTTCCATAATGACAAGGCTACCGTCCATTGGAGTAACAAAATCTCAACAAGGAACTACCTTCCATAATGACAGGGCAACCATCCATAGGAGTAACAAAATATCAACAACGAACTACCTTCCATAATGACAAGGCTACCATCCATCGGAGTAACAAAATCTCAACAACGAACTACCTTCCATAATGATAAGGCTATCATCCATTGCAGTAACAAAATCTCAACAACGAACTACCTTCCATATTAACAAGGCTACAATCAAGTAGAGTAACAAAATCTCAATAACAAACTACCTTCCATAATGATAAGGCTATCATCCATTGGATTAAAAAAATTTCAACAACAAACTACATTCCATAATGACAAGGCTACCATCCAATGGAGTAATAAAATCTCAACAACAAACTACCATCCTTAATGACAAGGATACCATTCTTTGGAGTAAAAAAATCTCAACAACGAACTACCTTCCATAATGACAAGGCTACCATCCATTGGAGTAACAATATCTCAAAAATGAAATACCTTCCATAATGACAAGGATACCATCCATTGGAGTAATAAAATCTCAACAACAAACTACCTTCCATAATGACAAGGCTACTATCCATTTGAGTAACAAAATCTCAACAACGAACTACCTTCCATCTTGACAAGGCTACAATCCATTGGAGTAACAAAGTCTCAACAATAAACTACCTTCCATAATGGCAAGTCTACCATTCAATAGACAAACAAAATCTCAACAATGAACTATCTTCCATAATGACAAAGCTACCATACATTGGAGTAAAAAAATCTCAACAACGAACTACCTTTCATAATGACAAGGCTACTATCCATTGGAGTAACAAAATATAAAAAATGAACTACCTTCCATAATAACAAGGCTATTATCTATTGGGGTAACAAAATCCCAAAAGCGAACTACCTTCCATATTGACAAGGCCACAATTCATTGGAGTAACAAAATCTCAACAATGAACTACCTTCCATAATGACAAGTCCACCATCCATTGGAGTAACAAAATCTCAACAACGAACTACCTTCCATATTAACAAGGCTACCATCCATTGGAGTAACAAAATCTCAACAACAAACTACCTTCCATAATGATAAGGCTATCATCCATTGGAGTAAAAAAATTTCAACAACAAACTATATTCCATAATGACAAGGCTACCATCCAATGGAGTAATAAAATATCAACAACAAACTACCATCCTTAATGACAAGGATACCATTCTTTGGAGTAAAAAAATCTCAACAACCAATTACCTTCCATAATGACAAGGCTACCATCCATTGGAGTAACAAAATCTCAACAACGAACTACCTTCCATATTAACAAGGTTACAATCCATTGGAGTAACAAATTCTCAACAAAAAATACCTTCCATAATGATAAGTCTACCATCCAATGGACTAACAAAATCTCAACATCGAACTACCTTACAAAATGACAAGGCTACCATCCATTGGAGTAACAAAATATCAAAAATGAACTACCTTCCATAATAACATCGATACCATCCATTGGGTTAACAAAATCCTAATAGAGAACTACCTTGCATAATGACAAGGCTACCATCCATTGGAGTAACAAAATATCAACAACGAACTACCTTCCATAATGAAACGGCTACCATCCATTGGAGTAACAAAATTTGAACACGAACTACCTTCCATAATGACAAGGCTACCATGCATTGGAGTAACAAAATCTAAACAATGAACTACCTTCAATAATGAGAAGGCTATCATCCTTTGGAGTAACAAAATCTCAAAAATGAACTACCTTCCGTAATGACAGGGCTACAATCCATGGGAATAAAAAAATCTCAACAACGAACTACCTTCCATAATGACAAGGATACCATCCTTTGGAGTAATAAAATCTCAACAACGAA
The DNA here is from genome assembly GCA_948472305.1 of Vicia faba. Taxonomy (NCBI): domain Eukaryota; kingdom Viridiplantae; phylum Streptophyta; class Magnoliopsida; order Fabales; family Fabaceae; genus Vicia; species Vicia faba. The sequence goes on from OX451741.1 coordinate 655,019,000, forward strand.
CTACCTTCCATAATGACAAGACTACCATCTAGTGGAGTAACAATATCTCAAATATGAACTACCTTCCATAATGACAAGGCTACCATCCAATGGAGTAACAAAATCTCAACAAGGAACTACCTTCCATAATGACAAGGCAACCATCCATAGGAGTAACAAAATATCAACAACGAACTACCTTCCATAATCACAAGGCTACAATCCATTGGAGTAACAAAATCTCAACAACGAACTACCTTCCATAATGATAAGGATACCATCCATTGGAATAACAAAATCTCAACAACGAACTACCTTCCATATTAACAAGGCTACAATCCATTAGAGTAACAAAATCTCAACAACAAACTACCTTCCATAATGATAAGGCTATCATCTATTGGAGTAAAAAAATTTCAACAACAAACAACCTTCCATAATGACAAGGCTATCATCCAATGGAGTAATAAAATCTCAACAACAAACAAGCATCCACAGTGACAAGGATACCATTCTTTGGAGTAACAAAATCTCAACAACAAACTACCTTCCATATTGACAAGGCTACAATCCATTGGAGTAACAAAATCTCAACAACAAACTACCTTCCATAATGACAAGTGTACCATTCAATAGACAAACAAAATCTCAAAAATGAACTGCCTTCCATAATGACAAAGCTACCATACATTGGAGTAAAAAAATCTCAACAACGAACTACCTTTCATAATGACAAGGCTACTATCCATTGGAGTAACAAAATATAAAAAATGAACTACCTTCCATAATAACAAGGCTATTATCCATTGGGGTAACAAAATCCCAAAAGCGAACTTCCTTCCATATTGACAAGGCCACAATTCATTGGAGTAACAAAATCTCAACAATGAACTACCTTCCATAATGACAAGTCCACCATCCATTGGAGTAACAAAATCTCAACAACGAACTACCTTCAATATTAACAAGGCTACCATCCATTGGAGTAACAAAATCTCAACAACAAACTACCTTCCATAATGATAAGGCTATCATCCATTGGAGTAAAAAAATTTCAACAACAAACTACATTCCATAATGACAAGGCTACCATCCAATGGAGTAATAAAATATCAACAACAAACTACCATCCCTAATGACAAGGATACCATTCTTTGGAGTAAAAAAATCTCAACAACCAATTACCTTCCATAATGACAAGGCTACCATCCATTGGAGTAACAAAATCTCAACAACGAACTACCTTCCATATTAACAAGGTTACAATCCATTGGAGTAACAAAATCTCAACAAAAAATACCTTCCATAATGATAAGTCTACCATCCAATGGACTAACAAAATCTCAACATCGAACTACCTTACAAAATGACAAGGCTACCATCCATTGGAGTAACAAAATATCAAAAATGAACTACCTTCCATAATAACATGGATACCATCCATTGGGTTAACAAAATCCTAATAGAGAACTACCTTGCATAATTACAAGGCTACCATCCATTGGAGTAACAAAATATCAACAACGAACTACCTTCCATAATGAAACGGCTACCATCCATTGGAGTAACAAAATTTGAACACGAACTACCTTCCATAATGACAAGGCTACCATGCATTGGAGTAACAAAATCTAAACAATGAACTACCTTCAATAATGAGAAGGCTATCATCCTTTGGAGTAACAAAATCTCAAAAATGAACTACCTTCCGTAATGACAAGGCTACAATCCATGGGAATAAAAAAATCTCAACAACGAACTACCTTCCATAATGACAAGGATACCATCCTTTGGAGTAATAAAATCTCAACAACGAACTACCTTCCATAATGACAAGACTACCATCTAGTGGAGTAACAATATCTCAAATATGAACTACCTTCCATAATGACAAGGCTACCGTCCATTGGAGTAACAAAATCTCAACAAGGAACTACCTTCCATAATGACAAGGCAACCATCCATAGGAGTAACAAAATATCAACAACGAACTACCTTCCATAATGACAAGGCTACCATCCATTGGAGTAACAAAATCTCAATAACGAACTACCTTCCATAATGATAAGGATACCATCCATTGGAATAACAAAATCTCAACAACGAACTACCTTCCATATTAACAAGGCTACAATCCATTAGAGTAACAAAATTTCAACAACAAACTACCTTCCATAATGATAAGGCTATCATCTATTGGAGTAAAAAAATTTCAACAACAAACTACCTTCCATAATGACAAGGCTATCATCCAATGGAATAATAAAATCTCAATAACAAACTAGCATCCACAATGACAAGGATACCATTCTTTGGAGTAACAAAATCTCAACAACAAACTACCTTCCATATTGACAAGGCTACAATCCATTGGAGTAACAAAATCTCAACAACAAACTACCTTCCATAATGACAAGTGTACCATTCAATAGACAAACAAAATCTCAAAAATGAACTGCCTTCCATAATGACAAAGCTACCATACATTGGAGTAAAAAAATCTTAACAATGAACTACCTTTCATAATGACAAGGCTACTATTCATTGGAGTAACAAAATATCAAAAATAAACTACCTTCAATAATAACAAGGCTATTATCCATTGGGGTAACAAAATCCCAATAGCGAACTACCTTCCATATTGACAAGGCCACAATTCATTGGAGTAACAAAATCTCAACAACGAACTACCTTCCATAATGACAAGTCCACCATCCATTGGAGTAACAAAATCTCAACAATGAACTACCTTCCATATTAACAAGGCTACCATCCATTGGAGTAACAAAATCTCAACAACAAACTACCTTCCATAATGATAAGGCTATCATCCATTGGAGTAAAAAAATATCAACAACAAACTACCTTCCATAATGACAAGGCTACCATCCAATGGAGTAATAAAATCTCAACAACAAACTACCATCCTTAATGACAAGGATACCATTCTTTGGAGTAAAAAAATCTCAACAACGAATTACCTTCCATAATGACAAGGCTACCATCCATTGGAGTAACAAAATATCAACAACGAACTACCTTCCATATTAACAAGGCTACAATCCATTGGAGTAACAAAATATCAACAACAAACTACCTTCCATAATGACAAGTCTACCATCCAATGGACTAACAAAATCTCAACAATGAACTACCTTCCATAATGACAAAGCTACCATACATTGGAGTAAAAAAATCTCAACAATGAACTACTTTACATAATGACAAGGCTACCATCCATTGGAGTAACAAAATATCAAAAATGAACTACCTTCCATAATGATAAGGCTACCATCCATTGGAGTATAAAATTTTTAACAACAAACTACCTTCCATAATGACAAGGCTACCATCCAATGGAGTAATAAAATCTCAACAACAAACTACCATCCTTAATGACAAGGATACCATTCTTTGGAGTAAAAAAATCTCAACAACAAATTACCTTCCATAATGACACGGCTACCATCCATTGGAGTAACAAAATCTCAACAATGAACTACCTTCCATATTAACAAGGCTACAATACATTGGAGTAACAAAATCTCTACAACAAACTACCTTCCATAATGACAAGTCTACCATCCAATAGACTAACAAAATCTCAACAATGAACTACCTTCCATAATGACAAGGCTACCATCCTTTGGAGTAATAAAATCTCAACAACAAACTACCTTCCATAATGACAAGGCTACCATCCATTTGAGTAACAAAATCCCAACAACGAACTACCTTCCATATTGACAAGGCTACAATCCATTGGAGTAACAAAATCTCAACAACAAACTACCTTCCATAATGACAAGGCTACCATACATTGGAGTAAAAAAATCTCAACAATGAACTACCTTTCATAATGACAAGGCTACTATCCATTGGAGTAACAAAATATCAAAAATGAACTACCTTCCATAATAACAAGGCTATTATCCATTGGGGTAACAAAATCCCAATAGCGAACTACCTTCCATATTGATAAGGCTACCATCCATTGGAGTAACAAAATCTCAACAACCAACTACCTTCCATAATGATAAGGCTATCATCCATTGGAGTAAAAAAATTTTAACAACAAACTACCTTCCATAATGACAAGGCTACCATCCAATGGAGTAATAAAATCCCAACAACAAACTACCTTCCATAATGATAAGGCTACCATCCATTGGAGTAAAAAAATTTTAACAACAAACTACCTTCCATAATGACAAGGCTATCATCAATTGGAGAAACAAAATCTCAACAATGAACTACCTTCCGTAATGACAAGGCTACAATCCATGGGAATAACAAAATCTCAACAACGAACTACCTTCCATAATGACAAGGATACCATCCTTTGGAGTAATAAAATCTCAACAACGAACTACCTTCCATAATGACAAGGCTACCATCCAGTGGAGTAACAATATTCCAAATATGAACTACCTTCCATAATGACAAGGCTACCATCCATTGGAGTAACAAAATCTCAACAAGGAACTACCTTCCATAATGACAAGGCAACCATCCATAGGAGTAACAAAATATTAACAACAAACTACCTTCCATAATGACAAGGCTACCATCCATTGGAGTAACAAAATCTCAACAACGAACTACCTTCCATAATGATAAGGCTACCATCCATTGGAGTAACAAAATCTCAACAACAAACTACCTTCCATAATGACAAGGCTACCATCCATTGGAGTAAAAAAAACTAAACAACGAACTACCTCCCATATTAACAAGGCTACAATCCATTGGAGTAACAAAATCTCAACAACAAACTACCTTCCATAATGACAAGTCTACCATCCAATGGACTAACAAAATCTCAACAACGAACTACCTTCCATAATGATAAAGCTACCATACATTGGAGTGAAAAAATCTCAACAACGAACTACTTTACAAAATGACAAGGCTACCATCCATTAGAGTAACATAATATAAAAAATGAACTACCTTCCATAATAACAAGGATACCATCCATTGGGTTAACAAAATCCTAATAGAGAACTACCTTCCATAATGACTAGGCTACCATCCATTGGAGTAACAAAATATCAACAACGAACTACCTTCCATAAAGAAAAGGCTACCATCCATTGGAGTAACAAAATTTGAACACGAACTACCTGCCATAATGACAAGGCTACCATGCATTGGAGTAAAAAAATCTAAACAATGAACTACCTTCAATAATGAGAAGGTTATCATCAATTGGAGAAACAAAATCTCAACAATGAAATACCTTCCGTAATGACAAGGCTACAATCCATGGGAATAACAAAATCTCAACAACGAACTACCTTCCATAATGACAAGGCAACCATCCATAGAAGTAACAAAATATCAACAACGAACTACCTTCCATAATGACAAGTCTACCATCCATTGGAGTAACAAAATCTCAACAACGAACTACCTTCCATAATGATAAGGCTACCATCCATTGGAGTAACAAAATCTCAACAACGAACTACCTTCCATATTAACAAGGCTACAATCCATTAGAGTAACAAAATCTCAACAACAAACTATCTTCCATAATGATAAGGCTATCATCCATTGGAGTAAAAAATTTCAACAACAAACTACCTTCCATAATGACAAGGCTACCATCCAATGGAGTAATAAAATCTCAACAACAAACTACCATCCTTAATGACAAGGATACCATTCTTTGGAGTAAAAAAATCTCAACAACGAATTACCTTCCATAATAACAAGGATACCATCCATTGGGGTAACAAAATCCCAATAGCAAACTACCTTCCATAATGACAAGCCTACCATCCATTGGAGTAAAAAAATTTCAACAACGAAGTACCTTCCATAATGACAAGGCTACCATCCATTGGAGTAACAAAATCTCAACAACAAACTACCTTCCATAATGATAAGGCTACCATCCATTGGAGTAAAAAAATTTTAACAACAAACTACCTTCCATAATGACAAGGCTACCATCCAATGGAGTAATAAAATCTCAACAACAAACTACCATCCTTAATGACAAGGATACCATTCTTTGGAGTAAAAAAATCTCAAAAACGAATTACCTTCCATAACGACAAGGCTACAAACCATGGAAGTAACAAAATCTCAACAACAAACTACCTTCCATAATGACAAGTCTACCATCCAATATACTAACAAAATTTCAACAATGAACTACCTTCCATAATGAGAAGGCTACCATCCTTTGGAGTAATAAAATCTCAACAACAACCTACCTTCCATAATGACAAGGCTACCATCCATTTGAGTAACAAAATCTCAACAACGAACTACCTTCCATATTGACAAGGCTACAATCCATTGGAGTAACAAAATCTCAACAACCAACTACCTTCCATAATGACAAGTCTACCATTCAATAGACAAACAAAATCTCAACAATGAACTACCTTCCATAATGACAAAGCTACCATACATTGGAGTAAAAAAATCTCAACAATGAACTACCTTTCATAATGACAAGGCTACTATCCATTGGAGTAACAAAATATCAAAAATGAACTACCTTCCATAATAAGAAGGCTATTATCCATTGGGGTAACAAAATCCCAATAGCAAACTACCTTCCATATTGACAAGGCTACCATCTATTGGAGTAACAAAATGTCAACAATAAACTACCTTCCATAATGATAAGGCTATCATCCATTGGAGTAAAAAAATTTCAACAACAAACAACCTTCCATAATGACAAGGCTACCATCCAATGGAGTAATAAAATCCCAACAACAAACTACCATCCTTAATGACAAGGATACCATTCTTTGGAGTAAAAAAATCTCAAGAACGAATTACCTTCCATAATGACAAGGCTACCATCCATTGGATTAACAAAATCTCAACAACGAACTACCTTCCATATTAACAAGGCTACAATCCATTGGAGTAACAAAATCTCAACAACAAACTACCTTCCATAATGACAAGTCTACCATCCAATGGACTAACAAAATCTCAACAATGAACTACCTTCCATAATGATAAAGCTACCATACATTGGAGTGAAATAATCTCAACAACGAACTACCTTACAAAATGACAAGGCTACCATCCATTGGAGTAACAAAATATAAAAAATGAACTACCTTCCATAATAACAAGGATACCATCCATTGGGTTAACAAAATCCTAATAGAGAACTACCTTCCATAATGACAAGGCTACCATCCATTGGAGTAACAAAATATCAACAATGAACTACATTCCATAATGAAAAGGCTACCATCCATTGGAGTAACAAAATTTGAACACGAACTACCTTCCATAATGACAAGGCTACCATCAATTGGAGTAACAAAATCTAAACAATGAACTACCTTCAATAATGAGAAGGTTATCATCCTTTGGAGTAACAAAATCTCAAAAATGAACTACCTTCAATAATGACAAGGCTATCATCAATTGGAGAAACAAAATCTCAACAATGAACTACCTTCCGTAATGACAAGGCTACAAACCATGGGAATAACAAAATCTCAACAACGAACTACCTTCCATAATGACAAGGATACCATCCTTTGGAATAATAAAATCTCAACAACGAACTACCTTCCATAATGACAAGGATACCATCCAGTGGAGTAACAATATCTCAAATATGAACTACCTTCCATAATGACAAGGCTACCGTCCATTGGAGTAACAAAATCTCAACAAGGAACTACCTTCCATAATGACAAGGCTACCATCCATAGGAGTAACAAAATATCAACAACGAACTACCTTCCATAATGACAAGGCTACCATCCATTGGAGTAACAAAATGTCAACAACGAACTACCTTCCATAATGATAAGGCTACCATCCATTGGAGTCAAAAAATTTCATCAATGAACTACCTTCCATAATGAAAAGGCTACCATCCAATGGAGTAATAAAATCTCAACAACAAACTACAATCCATAATGACAAGGATACCATCCATTGAAGTAAAAAAATATCAACAACGAATTACCTTCCATAATGACAAGGCTACCATCCATTGGAGTAACAAAATATCAACAACGAACTACCTTCCATAATGACAAGTCTACCATGCAATGGACTAACAAAATCTCAACCAAGAACTACCTTCCATAATGACAAAGCTACCTTACATTGGAGTAAAAAAATCTCAACAATGAAGTACCTTACATAATGACAAGGCTACCATCCATTGGAGTAAAGAAATATCAAAAATGAACTACCTTCCATAATAACAAGGATACCATCCATTGGGTTAAAAAAATCCCAATAGCGAACTACCTTCCATAATGACTAGGCTACCATCCATTGGAGTAACAAAATATCAACAACGAACTACCTTCCATAAAGAAAAGGCTACCATCCATTGGAGTAACAAAATTTGAACACGAACTACCTGCCATAATGACAAGGCTACCATGCATTGGAGTAAAAAAATCTAAACAATGAACTACCTTCAATAATGAGAAGGTTATCATCAATTGAAGAAACAAAATCTCAACAATGAAATACCTTCCGTAATGACAAGGCTACAATCCATGGGAATAACAAAATCTCAACAACGAACTACCTTCCATAATGACAAGGCAACCATCCATAGGAGTAACAAAATATCAACAACGAACTACCTTCCATAATGACAAGTCTACCATCCATTGGAGTAACAAAATCTCAACAACGAACTACCTTCCATAATGATAAGGCTACCATCCATTGGAGTAACAAAATCTCAACAACGAACTACCTTCCATATTAACAAGGCTACAATCCATTAGAGTAACAAAATCTCAACAACAAACTACCTTCCATAATGATAAGGCTATCATCCATTGGAGTAAAAAAATTTCAACAACAAACTACCTTCCATAATGACAAGGCTACCATCCAATGGAGTAATAAAATCTCAACAACAAACTACCATCCTTAATGACAAGGATACCATTCTTTGGAGTAAAAAAATCTCAACAACGAATTACCTTCCATAATAACAAGGATACCATCCATTGGGGTAACAAAATCCCAATAGCAAACTACCTTCCATAATGACAAGCCTACCATCCATTGGAGTAAAAAAATTTCAACAATGAAGTACCTTCCATAATGACAAGGCTACCATCCATTGGCGTAACAAAATCTGAACAACAAACTACCTTCCATAATGATAAGGCTACCATCCATTGGAGTAAAAAAATTTTAACAACAAACTACCTTCCATAATGACAAGGCTACCATCCAATGGAGTAATAAAATCTCAACAACAAACTACCATCCTTAATGACAAGGATACAATTCTTTGGAGTAAAAAAATCTCAAAAACGAATTACCTTCCATAATGACAAGGCTACAAACCATGGAAGTAACAAAATCTCAACAACAAACTACCTTCCATAATGACAAGTCTACCATCCAATATACTAACAAAATTTCAACAATGAACTACCTTCCATAATGAGAAGGCTACCATCCTTTGGAGTAATAAAATCTCAACAACAACCTACCTTCCATAATGACAAGGCTACCATCCATTTGAGTAACAAAATCTCAACAACAAACTACCTTCCATATTGACAAGGCTACAATCCATTGGAGTAACAAAATCTCAACAACCAACTACCTTCCATAATGACAAGTCTACCATTCAATAGACAAACAAAATCTCAACAATGAACTACCTTCCATAATGACAAAGCTACCATACATTGGAGTAAAAAAATCTCAACAATGAACTACCTTTCATAATGACAAGGCTACTATCCATTGGAGTAACAAAATATCAAAAATGAACTACCTTCCATAATAAGAAGGCTATTATCCATTGGGGTAACAAAATCCCAATAGCGAACTCCCTTCCATATTGACAAGGCTACCATCTATTGGAGTAACAAAATGTCAACAATAAACTACCTTCCATAATGATAAGGCTATAGTCCATTGGAGTAAAAAAATTTCAACAACAAACAACCTTCCATAATGACAAGGCTACCATCCAATGGAGTAATAAAATCCCAACAACAAACTACCATCCTTAATGACAAGGATACCATTCTTTGGAGTAAAAAAATCTCAAGAACGAATTACCTTCCATAATGACAAGGCTACCATCCATTGTATTAACAAAATCTCAACAACGAACTACCTTCCATATTAACAAGGCTACAATCCATTGGAGTAACAAAATCTCAACAACAAACTACCTTCCATAATGACAAGTCTACCATCCAATGGACTAACAAAATCTCAACAACGAACTACCTTCCATAATGATAAAGCTACCATACATTGGAGTGAAATAATCTCAACAACGAACTACCTTACAAAATGACAAGGCTACCATCCATTGGAGTAACAAAATATAAAAAATGAACTACCTTCCATAATAACAAGGATACCATCCATTGGGTTAACAAAATCCTAATAGAGAACTACCTTCCATAATGACAAGGCTACCATCCATTGGAGTAACAAAATATCAACAATGAACTACATTCCATAATGAAAAGGCTACCATCCATTGGAGTAACAAAATTTGAACACGAACTACCTTCCATAATGACAAGGCTACCATCAATTGGAGTAACAAAATCTAAACAATGAACTACCTTCAATAATGAGAAGGTTATCATCCTTTGGAGTAACAAAATCTCAAAAATGAACTACCTTCAATAATGACAAGGCTATCATCAATTGGAGAAACAAAATCTCAACAATGAACTACCTTTCGTAATGACAAGGCTACAAACCATGGGAATAACAAAATCTCAACAACGAACTACCTTCCATAATGACAAGGATACCATCCTTTGGAATAATAAAATCTCAACAACGAACTACCTTCCATAATGACAAGGCTACCATCCAGTGGAGTAACAATATCTCAAATATGAACTACCTTCCATAATTACAAGGCTACCGTCCATTGGAGTAACAAAATCTCAACAAGGAACTACCTTCCATAATGACAAGGCTACCATCCATAGGAGTAACAAAATATCAACAACGAACTACCTTCCATAATGACAAGGCTACCATCCATTGGAGTAACAAAATGTCAACAACGAACTACCTTCCATAATGATAAGGCTACCATCCATTGGAGTAAAAAAATTTCATCAATGAACTACCTTCCATAATGAAAAGGCTACCATCCAATGGAGTAATAAAATCTCAACAACAAACTACAATCCATAATGACAAGGATACCATCCATTGAAGTAAAAAAATATCAACAACGAATTACCTTCCATAATGACAAGGCTACCATCCATTGGAGTAACAAAATATCAACAACGAACTACCTTCCATAATGACAAGTCTACCATGCAATGGACTAACAAAATCTCAACCAAGAACTACCTTCCATAATGACAAAGCTACCTTACATTGGAGTAAAAAAATCTCAACAATGAAGTACCTTACATAATGACAAGGCTTCCATCCATTGGAGTAAAGAAATATCAAAAATGAACTACCTTCCATAATAACAAGGATACCATCCATTGGGTTAAAAAAATCCCAATAGCGAACTACCTTCCATAATGACTAGGCTACCATCCATTGGAGTAACAAAATATCAACAACGAACTACCTTCCATAAAGAAAAGGCTACCATCCATTGGAGTAACAAAATTTGAACACGAACTACCTGCCATAATGACAAGGCTACCATGCATTGGAGTAAAAAAATCTAAACAATGAACTACCTTCAATAATGAGAAGGTTATCATCAATTGAAGAAACAAAATCTCAACAATGAAATACCTTCCGTAATGACAAGGCTACAATCCATGGGAATAACAAAATCTCAACAACGAACTACCTTCCATAATGACAAGGCAACCATCCATAGGAGTAACAAAATATCAACAACGAACTACCTTCCATAATGACAAGTCTACCATCCATTGGAGTAACAAAATCTCAACAACGAACTACCTTCCATAATGATAAGGCTACCATCCATTGGAGTAACAAAATCTCAACAACGAACTACCTTCCATATTAACAAGGCTACAATCCATTAGAGTAACAAAATCTCAACAACAAACTACCTTCCATAATGATAAGGCTATCATCCATTGGAGTAAAAAAATTTCAACAACAAACTACCTTCCATAATGACAAGGCTACCATCCAATGGAGTAATAAAATCTCAACAACAAACTACCATCCTTAATGACAAGGATACCATTCTTTGGAGTAAAAAAATCTCAACAACGAATTACCTTCCATAATAACAAGGATACCATCCATTGGGGTAACAAAATCCCAATAGCAAACTACCTTCCATAATGACAAGCCTACCATCCATTGGAGTAAAAAAATTTCAACAATGAAATACCTTCCATAATGACAAGGCTACCATCAATTGGCGTAACAAAATCTCAACAACAAACTACCTTCCATAATGATAAGGCTACCATCCATTGGAGTAAAAAAATTTTAACAACAAACTACCTTCCATAATGACAAGGCTACCATCCAATGGAGTAATAAAATCTCAACAACAAACTACCATCCTTAATGACAAGGATACAATTCTTTGGAGTAAAAAAATCTCAAAAACGAATTACCTTCCATAATGACAAGGCTACAAACCATGGAAGTAACAAAATCTCAACAACAAACTACCTTCCATAATGACAAGTCTACCATCCAATATACTAACAAAATTTCAACAATGAACTACCTTCCATAATGAGAAGGCTACCATCCTTTGGAGTAATAAAATCTCAACAACAACCTACCTTCCATAATGACAAGGCTACCATCCATTTGAGTAACAAAATCTCAACAACAAACTACCTTCCATATTGACAAGGCTACAATCCATTGGAGTAACAAAATCTCAACAACCAACTACCTTCCATAATGACAAGTCTACCATTCAATAGACAAACAAAATCTCAACAATGAACTACCTTCCATAATGACAAGGCTACCATCCAGTGGAGTAACAATATCTCAAATATGAACTACCTTCCATAATGACAAGGCTACCGTACATTGGAGTAACAAAATCTCAACAAGGAACTACCTTCCATAATGACAAGGCAACCATCCATAGGAGTAACAAAATATCAACAACGAACTACCTTCCATAATGACAAGGCTACCATCCATTGGAGTAACAAAATGTCAACAACGAACTACCTTCCATAATGATAAGGCTACCATCCATTGGAGTAAAAAAATTTCATCAATGAACTACCTTCCATAATGAAAAGGCTACCATCCAATGGAGTAATAAAATCTCAACAACAAACTACCATCCATAATGACAAGGATACCATCCATTGAAGTAAAAAAATATCAACAACGAATTACCTTCCATAATGACAAGGCTACCATCCATTGGAGTAACAAAATATCAACAACAAACTACCTTCCATAATGACAAGTCTACCATCCAATGGACTAACAAAATCTCAACCAAGAACTACCTTCCATAATGAAAAAGCTACCATACATTGGAGTAAAAAAATCTCAACAATGAAGTACCTTACATAATGACAAGGCTACCATCCATTGGAGTAAAAAAATATCAAAAATGAACTACCTTCCATAATAACAAGGATACCATCCATTGGGTTAAAAAAATCCCAATAGCGAACTACCTTCCATAATGAAAAGGCTACCATCCATTGGAGTAAAAAAATATCAACAACGAAGTACCTTCCTTAATGAAAAGGCTACCATCCATTGGAGTAACAAAATTTCAACACGAACTACCTTCCATAATGACAAGGCTACCATGCATTGGAGTTACAAAATATAAACATTGAACTACCTTCCATAATGATAAGGCTATCATCCTTTGGAGTAACAAAATCTCAGAAATGAACTACCTTCCATAATGACAAGGCTATCATGTATTGGAGAAACAAAATCTCAACAATGAACTACCTTCCGTAATGACAAGGCTATAATCCATGGGAGTAACAAAATCTCAACAATGAACTACCTTCCATAATGACAAGGCTACCATCCTGTGGAGTAATAAAATCTCAACTACGAACTACCTTCCATAATGACAAGGCTACCATCCAGTGGAGTAACAGTATCTCAAATATGAACTACCATCCATAATGACAAGGCTACCGTCCATTGGAGTAACAAAATCTCATCAAGGAACTACCTTCCATAATGACAAGGCAACCATCCATAGGAGTAACAAAATATCAACAAAGAACTACCTTCCATAATGACAAGGCTACAATCCATTGGAGCAACAAAATCTCAACAACGAACTACCTTACATATTGACAAGACTACAATCCATTGGAGAAACAAAATCTCAACAACAACTACCTTCCATAATGAAAAGTCCACCAACCAATAGACTAACAAAATCTCAACAACGAACTACCTTCAATAATGACAAAGGCTATCATCCGTTGGAGTAACAAAATATCAAAAATTAACTACCTTCCATAATAACAAGGCTACCATCCATTGGGGTAACAAAATCCCAATAGCAAACTACCTTCCATAATGACAAGGCTACCATCCATTGGAGTAACAAAATCTCACCAACGAACTACCTTCTATAATGACAAGCCTACCATCCATTGGAGTAACAAAATCTAAACAATGAACTACCTTCCATAATGAGAAGGCTATCATCCTTTGGAGTAACAAAATATAAAAAATTAACTACCTTCCATAATGATAAGGCTATCATCCATTGGAGAAACAAAATCTCAACAATTAACTACCTTTCGTAATGACAAGGCTACAATTAATTGGAGTAACAACATCTCAACAATGAAATACCTTCCATAATGACAAGGCTACCATCCTTTGGAGTAATAAAATCTCAACAACGAACTACCTTCCATAATGACAAAGGCTACCATCCTATGGAGTAACAATATCTCAAAAATGACTACCTTCCATAATGACAAGGCTACCGTCCATTGGAGTAACAAAATCTCAACAAGGAACTACCTTCCATAATGACAAGGCAACCATCCATTGGAGTAACAAAATATCAACAACGAACTACCTTCCATAATGACAAGGCTACCATCCATTGGAGTAACAAAATCACAACAACGAACTACCTTCCATAATGATAAGTCTACCATCCATTGGAGTAAAAAAATTTCAAAAACGGACTACCTTCCATAATGACAAGGCTACCATCCATTGGAGTAATAAAATCTCAAAAACGAACTACCTTCCATAATGATAAGGCTACCATCCATTGGAGTAAAAAAATTTCAACAACAAACTACCATCCTAAATGACAAGGATACCATTCTTTGGAGTAAAAAAATCTCAACAACGAATTACCTTCCATAATGACAAGGCTAGCATCCATTAAAGTAACAAAATCTCAACAACAAACTACCTTCCATATTAACAAGGCTACAATCCATTGGAGTAACAAAATCTCAACAACAAACTACCTTCCATAATGACAAGTCTACCATCCAATGGACTAACAAAATCTCAACAACGAACTATCTTCCATAATGATAAAGCTACCATATATTAGAGTGAAAAAATCTCAACAACGAACTACCTTACAAAATGACAAGGCTACCATCCATTGGAGTAACAAAATATCAAAAATGAACTACCTTCCGTAATAACAAGGATACCATCCATTGGGTTAAAAAAATCCTAATAGAGAACTACCTTCCATAATGACAAGGATACCATCCATTGGAGTAAAAAAATCTCAACAACGAACTACATTCCATAATGACAAGGATACCATCCATTGGAGTTTCAAAATCTCAACTACGAACTACATTCCATATTGACAAGGCTACAATCCATTGGAGTAACAAAATCTCAACAACAAACTACCTTCCATGATGACAAGTCTATCATTCAATGGACTAACAAAATCTCAACAACGAACTACCTTCCATAATGACAAAGCTACCATACATTGGAATAACAAAACCCAACAAAGAACTATCTTTCATAATGACAAGGCTACCATCCATTGGAGTAACAAAATATCAAAAATGAACTACCTTCCATAATAACCAGGCTACCATCCATTGGGGTAACAAAATCCCAATAGCGAACTACCTTCCATATTGACAAGGCCACAATTCATTGGAGTAACAAAATCTCAACAACGAAATACCTTCCATAATGACAAGTCCACCATCCATTGGAGTAACAAAATCTCAACAACGAACTACCTTCCATATTAAAAAGGCTACCATCCATTGGAGTAACAAAATCTCAACAACAAACTACCTTCCATAATGATAAGGCTATCATCCATTGGAGTAAAAAAATTTCAACTACAAACTACCTTCTATAATGACAAGGCTACCATCCAATGGAGTAATAAAATCTCAACAACAAACTACCATCCTTAATGACTAGGATACCATTCTTTGGAGTAAAAAAATCTCAACAACGAATTACCTTCCATAATGACAAGGCTACCATCCATTGGAGTAACAAAATATCAACAACGAACTACCTTCCATATTAACAAGGCTACAATCCATTGGAGTAACAAAATCTCAACAACAAACTACATTCCATAATGACAAGTCTACCATCCAATGGACTAACAAAATCTCAACAACGAACTACCTTCCATAATGACAAAGCTACCATACATTGGAGTAAAAAAATCTCAACAATGAACTACCTTACATAATGACAAGGCTACCATCCATTGGAGTAACAAAATATCAAAAATGAACTACCTTCCATAATGACAAGGATACCATCCATTGGGGTAACAAAATCCCAATAGCGAACTACCTTGCATAATGACAAGGCTACCATCCATTGGAGTAAAAAAATATCAACAACGAAGTACCTTCCATAATGACAAGGCTACCATCCATTGGAGTAACAAAATCTCAACAACAAACTACCTTCGATAATGATAAGGCTACCATCCATTGGAGTAAAAAAATTTTAACAACAAACTACCTTCCATAATGACAAGGCTACCATCCAATGGAGTAATAAAATCTCAACAACGAACTATCTTCCATAATGATAAAGCTACCATATATTAGAGTGAAAAAATCTCAACAACGAACTACCTTACAAAATGACAAGGCTACCATCCATTGGAGTAACAAAATATCAAAAATGAACTACCTTCCGTAATAACAAGGATACCATCCATTGGGTTAAAAAAATCCTAATAGAGAACTACCTTCCATAATGACAAGGATACCATCCATTGGAGTAAAAAAATCTCAACAACGAACTACATTCCATAATGACAAGGATACCATCCATTGGAGTTTCAAAATCTCAACTACGAACTACATTCCATATTGACAAGGCTACAATCCATTGGAGTAACAAAATCTCAACAACAAACTACCTTCCATGATGACAAGTCTATCATTCAATGGACTAACAAAATCTCAACAACGAACTACCTTCCATAATGACAAAGCTACCATACATTGGAATAACAAAACCCAACAAAGAACTATCTTTCATAATGACAAGGCTACCATCCATTGGAGTAACAAAATATCAAAAATGAACTACCTTCCATAATAACCAGGCTACCATCCATTGGGGTAACAAAATCCCAATAGCGAACTACCTTCCATATTGACAAGGCCACAATTCATTGGAGTAACAAAATCTCAACAACGAAATACCTTCCATAATGACAAGTCCACCATCCATTGGAGTAACAAAATCTCAACAACGAACTACCTTCCATATTAAAAAGGCTACCATCCATTGGAGTAACAAAATCTCAACAACAAACTACCTTCCATAATGATAAGGCTATCATCCATTGGAGTAAAAAAATTTCAACTACAAACTACCTTCTATAATGACAAGGCTACCATCCAATGGAGTAATAAAATCTCAACAACAAACTACCATCCTTAATGACTAGGATACCATTCTTTGGAGTAAAAAAATCTCAACAACGAATTACCTTCCATAATGACAAGGCTACCATCCATTGGAGTAACAAAATATCAACAACGAACTACCTTCCATATTAACAAGGCTACAATCCATTGGAGTAACAAAATCTCAACAACAAACTACATTCCATAATGACAAGTCTACCATCCAATGGACTAACAAAATCTCAACAACGAACTACCTTCCATAATGACAAAGCTACCATACATTGGAGTAAAAAAATCTCAACAATGAACTACCTTACATAATGACAAGGCTACCATCCATTGGAGTAACAAAATATCAAAAATGAACTACCTTCCATAATGACAAGGATACCATCCATTGGGGTAACAAAATCCCAATAGCGAACTACCTTGCATAATGACAAGGCTACCATCCATTGGAGTAAAAAAATATCAACAACGAAGTACCTTCCATAATGACAAGGCTACCATCCATTGGAGTAACAAAATCTCAACAACAAACTACCTTCGATAATGATAAGGCTACCATCCATTGGAGTAAAAAAATTTTAACAACAAACTACCTTCCATAATGACAAGGCTACCATCCAATGGAGTAATAAAATCTCAACAACAAACTACCATCCTTAATGACAAGTATACCATTCTTTGGAGTAAAAAAATCTCAACAACGAATTACCTTCCATAATGACAAGGCTACCATCCATTGGAGTAACAAAATCTCAACAATGAACTACCTTCCATATTAACAAGGCTACAATCCATTGGAGTAACAAAATCTCAAAAACAAACTACCTTCCATAATGACAAGTCTACCATCCAATAGACTAACAAAATCTCAACAATGAACTACCTTCCATAATGACAAGGCTACCATCCTTTGGAGTAATAAAATCTCAACAACAAACTACCTTCCATAATGACAAGGCTACCATCCATTTGAGTAACAAAATCTCAACAACGAACTACCTTCCATATTGACAAGGCTACAATCCATTGGAGTAACAAAATCTCAACAACAAACTACCTTCCATAATGACAAGTCTACCATTAAATAGACAAACAAAATATCAACAACAAACTACCATCCATAATGACAAGGATACCATCCATTGGAGTAACAAAATATCAACAACGAACTACCTTCCGTAATGACAAGGCTACCATCCTGTGGAGTAATAAAATCTCAACAACGAACTACCTTCCATAATGACAAGGCTACCATCCAGTGGAGTAACAGTATCTCAAATATGAACTACCTTCCATAATGACAAGGCTACCGTCCATTGGAGTAACAAAATCTCATCAAGGAACTACCTTCCATAATGACAAGGCAACAATCCATAGGAGTAACAAAATATCAACAAAGAACTACCTTCCATAATGACAAGGCTACCATCCATTGGAGTAACAAAATCTCAACAACAAACTACCTTCCATAATGATAAGGCTATCATCCATTGGAGTAAAAAAATTTTAACTACAAACTACCCTCCATAATGACAAGGCTACCATCCAATGGAGTAATAAAATCTCAACAACAAACTACCATCCTTAATGACTAGGATACCATTCTTTGGAGTAAAAAAATCTCAACAACGAATTACCTTCCATAATGATAAGGCTACCATCCATTGGAGTATCAAAATATCAACAACGAACTACCTTCCATATTAACAAGGCTACAATCCATTGGAGTAACAAAATCTCAACAACAAACTACATTCCATAATGATAAGTCTACCATCCAATGGACTAACAAAATCTCAACAACGAACTACCTTCCATAATGACAAAGCTACCATACATTGGAGTAAAAAAATCTCAACAATGAACTACCTTACATAATGACAAGGCTACCATCCATTGGAGTAACAAAATATCAAAAATGAACTACCTTCCATTATGACAAGGATACAATCCTTTGGGGTAACAAAATCCCAATAGCGAACTACCTTCCATAATGACAAGGCTACCATCCATTGGAGTAAAAAAATATCAACAACGAAGTACCTTCCATAATGACAAGGCTACCATCCATTGGAGTAACAAAATCTCAACAACAAACTACCTTCCATAATGATAAGGCTACCATCCATTGGAGTAAAAAAAATTTAACAACAAACTATCTTCCATAATGACAAGGCTACCATCCAATGGAGTAATAAAATCTCAACAACAAACTACCATCCTTAATGACAAGTATACCATTCTTTGGAGTAAAAAAATCTCAACAACGAATTACCTTCCATAATGACAAGGCTACCATCCATTGGAGTAACAAAATCTCAACAATGAACTACCTTCCATATTAACAAGGCTACAATCCATTGGAGTAACAAAATCTCAACAACAAACTACCTTCCATAATGACAAGTCTACCATCCAATAGACTAACAAAATGTCAACAATGAACTACCTTCCATAATGACAAGGCTACCATCCTTTGGAGTAATAAAATCTCGACAACAAACTACCTTCCATAATGACAAGGCTACCATCCATTTGAGTAACAAAATCTCAACAACGAACTACCTTCCATATTGACAAGGCTACAATCCATTGGAGTAACAAAATCTCAACAACAAACTACCTTCCATAATGACAAGTCTACCATTAAATAGACAAACAAAATCTCAACAATGAACTACCTTCCATAATGACAAAGCTACCATACATTGGAGTAAAAAAATCTCAACAACGAACTACCTTTCATAATGACAAGGCTACTATCCATTGGAGTAACAAAATATCAAAAATTAACTACCTTCCATAATAACAAGGCTATTATCCATTGGGGTAACAAAATCCCAATAGCAAACTACCTTCCATATTGACAAGGCCACAATTCATCGGAGTAACAAAATCTCAACAACGAACTACCTTCCATAATGACAAGTCCAACATCCATTGGAGTAACAAAATCTCAACAACGAACTACCTTCCATATTAACAAGGCTACCATCCATTAGAGTAACAAAATCTCAACAACAAACTACCTTCCATAATGATAAGGCTATCATCCATTGGAGTAAAAAAATTTCAACAACAAACTACCTTCCATAATGACAAGGCTACCATCCAATGGAGTAATAAAATCCCAACAACAAACTACCATCCTTAATGACTAGGCTACCATTCTTTGGAGTAAAAAAATCTCAACAACGAATTACCTTCCATAATGACAAGGCTACCATCCATTAAAGTAACAAAATCTCAACAACGAACTACCTTCCATATTAACAAGGCTACAATCCATTGGAGTAACAAAATCTCAACAACAAACTACCTTCCGTAATGACAAGTCTACCATCCAATGGACTAACAAAATCTCAACAACGAACTATCTTCCATAATGATAAAGCTACCATACATTAGAGTGAAAAAATCTCAACAATGAACTACCTTACAAAATGACATGGCTACCATCCATTGGGTTAACAAAATCCTAATAGAGAACTACCTTCCATAATGACAAGGCTACCATCCATTGGAGTAACAAAATATCAACAACGAACTACCTTCCGTAATGACAAGGCTACCATCCTGTGGAGTAATAAAATCTCAACAACGAACTACCTTCCATAATGACAAGGCTACCATCCAGTGGAGTAACAGTATCTCAAATATGAACTACCTTCCATAATGACAAGGCTACCGTCCATTGGAGTAACAAAATCTCATCAAGGAACTACCTTCCATAATGACAAGGCAACAATCCATAGGAGTAACAAAATATCAACAAAGAACTACCTTCCATAATGACAAGGCTACCATCCATTGGAGTAACAAAATCTCAACAACAAACTACCTTCCATAATGTAAGGCAACCATCCATAGGATTAACAAAATATCAACAACGAACTACCTTCCATAATGACAAGGCTACCATCCATTGGATCAACAAAATCTCAACAATGAACTACCTTACATATTGACAAGGCTACAATCCATTGGAGTAACAAAATCTCAACAACAAACTACCTTCCATAATGAAAAGTCTACCATCCAATAGACTAATAAAATCTCAACACTGAACTACCTTCCATAATGACAAAGCTACCATACATTGGAGTAAACAAAATATCAAAAATGAACTACTTTCCATAATAACAAGGCTACCATCCATTGGGGTAACAAAATCCCAATAGCAAAGTACCTTCCATAATGACAAGGCTACCATCCATTGGAGTAACAAAATCTCACCAACGAACTACCTTCCATAATGAAAAGGCTACTATCGATTGGATTAACAAAATTTCAACAACGAACTACCTTCTATAATGACAAGGCTACCATCCATTGGAGTAACAAAATCTAAACAATGAACTACCTTCCATAATGAGAAGGCTATCATCCTTTGGAGTAACAAAATATCAAAAATGAACTACCTTCCATAATGACAAGGCTATCATCCATTGGAGAAACAAAATCTCAACAATTAACTACCTTTCGTAATGACAAGGCTACAATTAATTGGAGTAACAAAATCTCAACAACGAAATACCTTCCATAATGACAATGCTACCATCCTTTGGAGTAATAAAATCTCAACAACGAACTACCTTCCACAATGATAAGGCTACCATCCATTGGAGTAAAAATATCTCAAAAATGACTACCTTCCATAATGACAAGGCTATCGTCCATTGGAGTAACAAACTCTCAACAAGGAACTACCTTCCATAATGACAAGGCAACCATCCATTGGAGATACAAAATATCAACAACGAACTACCTTCCATAATGACAAGGCTACCATCCATTGAGTAACAAAATCACAACAACGAACTACCTTCTATAATGATAGGTCTACCATCCATTGGAGTAAAAAAATTTCAACAACGGACTACCTTCCATAATGACAAGGCTACCATCCATTGGAGTAATAAAATATCAACAACAAACTACCATCCATAGTGACAAGGATACCATCCATTGGAGTAAAAAAATCTCAACAACGAACTACATTCCATAATGACAAGGCTACCATCCATTGGAGTTTCAAAATCTCAACTACGAACTACCTTCCATATTGACAAGACTACAATCCATTGGAGTAACAAAATCTCAACAACGAACTACCTTCCATATTGACAAAGCTACCATACATTGGAGTAAAAAAACTCAACAACGAACTACCTTTCATAATTACAAGGCTACCATCCATTGGAGTAACAAAATATCAAAAATGAACTACCTTCCATAATAACCAGGCTACCATCCATTGGGGTAACAAAATCCCAATAGCAAACGACCTTCCATATTGACAAGGCTAGCGTCCATTGGAGTAACAAAATCTCAACAAGGAACTACCTTCCATAATGACAAGGCCACCATCCATAGGAGTAACAAAATCTCAAAAAAAAAACTACCTTCCATAATGATAAGGCTACCATCCATTGGAGTAAAAAAATTTCAACAACAAACTACCATCCTTAATGACAAGGATACCATTCTTTGGAGTAAAAAAATCTCAACAACGAATTACCTTCCATAATGACAAGGATACCATCCATTGGAGTAAAAAAATCTCAACAACGAACTACATTCCATAACGTCAAGGCTACCATCCATTGGAGTTTCAAAATCTCAACTACGAACTACCTTCCATATTGACAAGGCTACAATCCATTGGAGTAACAAAATCTCAACAACAAACTACCTTCCATGATGACAAGTCTACCATCCAATGGACTAACAAAATCTCAACAATGAACTACCTTCCATAATGACAAAGCTACCATACATTGGAGTAAAAAAACTCAACAACGAACTACCTTTCATAATTACAAGGCTACCATCCATTGAAGTAACAAAATATCAAAAATGAACTACTTTCCATAATAACCAGGCTATTATCCATTGGGGTAACAAAATCCCAATAGCAAACTACCTTCCATATTGACAAGGCTAGCGTCCATTGGAGTAACAAAATCATAACAAGGAACTACCTTCCATAATGACAAGGCAACCATCCATAGGAGTAACAAAATATCAACAACGAACTACCCTCCATAATGACAAGGCTACCATCCATTGGAGTAACAAAATCTCAAAAACGAACTACCTTCAATAATGATAAGGCTACCATCCATTGGAGTAAAAAAATTTCAACAACAAACTACCATCCTTAATGACAAGGATACCATTCTTTGGAGTAAAAAAATCTCAACAACGAATTACCTTCCATAATGACAAGGCTACCATCCATTAAAGTAACAAAATCTCAACAACGAACTACCTTCCATATTAACAAGGCTACAATCCATTGGAGTAACAAAATCTCAACAACAAACTACCTTCCATAATAACAAGTCTACCATCCAATGGACTAACAAAATCTCAACGAACTATCTTCCATAATGATAAAGCTACCATACACTAGAGTGAAAAAATCTCAACAACGAACTACCTTACAAAATGACAAGGCTACCATCCATTGGAGTAACAAAATATCAAAAATGAACTACCTTCCATAATAACAAGGATACCATCCATTGGGTTAACAAAATCCTAATAGAGAACTACCTTCCATAATGACAAGGCTACCATCCATTGGAGTAACAAAATATCAACAACGAACTACCTTCCGTAATGACAAGGCTACCATCCTGTGGAGTAATAAAATCTCAACAACGAACTACCTTCCATAATGACAAGGCTACCATCCAGTGGAGTAACAGTATCTCAAATATGAACTACCTTCCATAATGACAAGGCTACCGTCCATTGGAGTAACAAAATCTCATCAAGGAACTACCTTCCATAATGACAAGGCTATCATCCATTGGAGAAACAAAATCTCAACAATTAACTACCTTTCGTAATGACAAGGCTACAATTAATTGGAGTAACAAAATCTCAACAACGAAATACCTTCCATAATGACAATGCTACCATCCTTTGGAGTAATAAAATCTCAACAACGAACTACCTTCCACAATGATAAGGCTACCATCCATTGGAGTAAAAATATCTCAAAAATGACTACCTTCCATAATGACAAGGCTATCGTCCATTGGAGTAACAAACTCTCAACAAGGAACTACCTTCCATAATGACAAGGCAACCATCCATTGGAGATACAAAATATCAACAACGAACTACCTTCCATAATGACAAGGCTACCATCCATTGAGTAACAAAATCACAACAACGAACTACCTTCTATAATGATAGGTCTACCATCCATTGGAGTAAAAAAATTTCAACAACGGACTACCTTCCATAATGACAAGGCTACCATCCATTGGAGTAATAAAATATCAACAACAAACTACCATCCATAGTGACAAGGATACCATCCATTGGAGTAAAAAAATCTCAACAACGAACTACATTCCATAATGACAAGGCTACCATCCATTGGAGTTTCAAAATCTCAACTACGAACTACCTTCCATATTGACAAGGCTACAATCCATTGGAGTAACAAAATCTCAACAACGAACTACCTTCCATATTGACAAAGCTACCATACATTGGAGTAAAAAAACTCAACAACGAACTACCTTTCATAATTACAAGGCTACCATCCATTGGAGTAACAAAATATCAAAAATGAACTACCTTCCATAATAACCAGGCTACCATCCATTGGGGTAACAAAATCCCAATAGCAAACGACCTTCCATATTGACAAGGCTAGCGTCCATTGGAGTAACAAAATCTCAACAAGGAACTACCTTCCATAATGACAAGGCAACCATCCATAGGAGTAACAAAATCTCAAAAAAAAAAACTACCTTCCATAATGATAAGGCTACCATCCATTGGAGTAAAAAAATTTCAACAACAAACTACCATCCTTAATGACAAGGATACCATTCTTTGGAGTAAAAAAATCTCAACAACGAATTACCTTCCATAATGACAAGGATACCATCCATTGGAGTAAAAAAATCTCAACAACGAACTACATTCCATAACGTCAAGGCTACCATCCATTGGAGTTTCAAAATCTCAACTACGAACTACCTTCCATATTGACAAGGCTACAATCCATTGGAGTAACAAAATCTCAACAACAAACTACCTTCCATGATGACAAGTCTACCATCCAATGGACTAACAAAATCTCAACAATGAACTACCTTCCATAATGACAAAGCTACCATACATTGGAGTAAAAAAACTCAACAACGAACTACCTTTCATAATTACAAGGCTACCATCCATTGAAGTAACAAAATATCAAAAATGAACTACTTTCCATAATAACCAGGCTACCATCCATTGGGGTAACAAAATCCCAATAGCAAACTACCTTCCATATTGACAAGGCTAGCATCCATTGGAGTAACAAAATCATAACAAGGAACTACCTTCCATAATGACAAGGCAACCATCCATAGGAGTAACAAAATATCAACAACGAACTACCCTCCATAATGACAAGGCTACCATCCATTGGAGTAACAAAATCTCAAAAACGAACTACCTTCAATAATGATAAGGCTACCATCCATTGGAGTAAAAAAATTTCAACAACAAACTACCATCCTTAATGACAAGGATACCATTCTTTGGAGTAAAAAAATCTCAACAACGAATTACCTTCCATAATGACAAGGCTACCATCCATTAAAGTAACAAAATCTCAACAACGAACTACCTTCCATATTAACAAGGCTACAATCCATTGGAGTAACAAAATCTCAACAACAAACTACCTTCCATAATAACAAGTCTACCATCCAATGGACTAACAAAATCTCAACGAACTATCTTCCATAATGATAAAGCTACCATACACTAGAGTGAAAAAATCTCAACAACGAACTACCTTACAAAATGACAAGGCTACCATCCATTGGAGTAACAAAATATCAAAAATGAACTACCTTCCATAATAACAAGGATACCATCCATTGGGTTAACAAAATCCTAATAGAGAACTACCTTCCATAATGACAAGGCTACCATCCATTGGAGTAACAAAATATCAACAACGAACTACCTTCCGTAATGACAAGGCTACCATCCTGTGGAGTAATAAAATCTCAACAACGAACTACCTTCCATAATGACAAGGCTACCATCCAGTGGAGTAACAGTATCTCAAATATGAACTACCTTCCATACTGACAAGGCTACCGTCCATTGGAGTAACAAAATCTCATCAAGGAACTACCTTCCATAATGACAAGGCAACCATCCATTGGAGAAACAAAATCTCAACAATTAACTACCTTTCGTAATGACAAGGCTACAATTAATTGGAGTAACAAAATCTCAACAACGAAATACCTTCCATAATGACAATGCTACCATCCTTTGGAGTAATAAAATCTCAACAACGAACTACCTTCCACAATGATAAGGCTACCATCCATTGGAGTAAAAATATCTCAAAAATGACTACCTTCCATAATGACAAGGCTATCGTCCATTGGAGTAACAAACTCTCAACAAGGAACTACCTTCCATAATGACAAGGCAACCATCCATTGGAGATACAAAATATCAACAACGAACTACCTTCCATAATGACAAGGCTACCATCCATTGAGTAACAAAATCACAACAACGAACTACCTTCTATAATGATAGGTCTACCATCCATTGGAGTAAAAAAATTTCAACAACGGACTACCTTCCATAATGACAAGGCTACCATCCATTGGAGTAATAAAATATCAACAACAAACTACCATCCATAGTGACAAGGATACCATCCATTGGAGTAAAAAAATCTCAACAACGAACTACATTCCATAATGACAAGGCTACCATCCATTGGAGTTTCAAAATCTCAACTACGAACTACCTTCCATATTGACAAGGCTACAATCCATTGGAGTAACAAAATCTCAACAACGAACTACCTTCCATATTGACAAAGCTACCATACATTGGAGTAAAAAAACTCAACAACGAACTACCTTTCATAATTACAAGGCTACCATCCATTGGAGTAACAAAATATCAAAAATGAACTACCTTCCATAATAACCAGGCTACCATCCATTGGGGTAACAAAATCCCAATAGCAAACGACCTTCCATATTGACAAGGCTAGCGTCCATTGGAGTAACAAAATCTCAACAAGGAACTACCTTCCATAATGACAAGGCAACCATCCATAGGAGTAACAAAATCTCAAAAAAAAAAACTACCTTCCATAATGATAAGGCTACCATCCATTGGAGTAAAAAAATTTCAACAACAAACTACCATCCTTAATGACAAGGATACCATTCTTTGGAGTAAAAAAATCTCAACAACGAATTACCTTCCATAATGACAAGGATACCATCCATTGGAGTAAAAAAATCTCAACAACGAACTACATTCCATAACGTCAAGGCTACCATCCATTGGAGTTTCAAAATCTCAACTACGAACTACCTTCCATATTGACAAGGCTACAATCCATTGGAGTAACAAAATCTCAACAACAAACTACCTTCCATGATGACAAGTCTACCATCCAATGGACTAACAAAATCTCAACAATGAACTACCTTCCATAATGACAAAGCTACCATACATTGGAGTAAAAAAACTCAACAACGAACTACCTTTCATAATTACAAGGCTACCATCCATTGAAGTAACAAAATATCAAAAATGAACTACTTTCCATAATAACCAGGCTACCATCCATTGGGGTAACAAAATCCCAATAGCAAACTACCTTCCATATTGACAAGGCTAGCGTCCATTGGAGTAACAAAATCATAACAAGGAACTACCTTCCATAATGACAAGGCAACCATCCATAGGAGTAACAAAATATCAACAACGAACTACCCTCCATAATGACAAGGCTACCATCCATTGGAGTAACAAAATCTCAAAAACGAACTACCTTCAATAATGATAAGGCTACCATCCATTGGAGTAAAAAAATTTCAACAACAAACTACCATCCTTAATGACAAGGATACCATTCTTTGGAGTAAAAAAATCTCAACAACGAATTACCTTCCATAATGACAAGGCTACCATCCATTAAAGTAACAAAATCTCAACAACGAACTACCTTCCATATTAACAAGGCTACAATCCATTGGAGTAACAAAATCTCAACAACAAACTACCTTCCATAATAACAAGTCTACCATCCAATGGACTAACAAAATCTCAACGAACTATCTTCCATAATGATAAAGCTACCATACACTAGAGTGAAAAAATCTCAACAACGAACTACCTTACAAAATGACAAGGCTACCATCCATTGGAGTAACAAAATATCAAAAATGAACTACCTTCCATAATAACAAGGATACCATCCATTGGGTTAACAAAATCCTAATAGAGAACTACCTTCCATAATGACAAGGCTACCATCCATTGGAGTAACAAAATATCAACAACGAACTACCTTCCGTAATGACAAGGCTACCATCCTGTGGAGTAATAAAATCTCAACAACGAACTACCTTCCATAATGACAAGGCTACCATCCAGTGGAGTAACAGTATCTCAAATATGAACTACCTTCCATACTGACAAGGCTACCGTCCATTGGAGTAACAAAATCTCATCAAGGAACTACCTTCCATAATGACAAGGCAACCATCCATTGGAGAAACAAAATCTCAACAATTAACTACCTTTCGTAATGACAAGGCTACAATTAATTGGAGTAACAAAATCTCAACAACGAAATACCTTCCATAATGACAATGCTACCATCCTTTGGAGTAATAAAATCTCAACAACGAACTACCTTCCACAATGATAAGGCTACCATCCATTGGAGTAAAAATATCTCAAAAATGACTACCTTCCATAATGACAAGGCTATCGTCCATTGGAGTAACAAACTCTCAACAAGGAACTACCTTCCATAATGACAAGGCAACCATCCATTGGAGATACAAAATATCAACAACGAACTACCTTCCATAATGACAAGGCTACCATCCATTGAGTAACAAAATCACAACAACGAACTACCTTCTATAATGATAGGTCTACCATCCATTGGAGTAAAAAAATTTCAACAACGGACTACCTTCCATAATGACAAGGCTACCATCCATTGGAGTAATAAAATATCAACAACAAACTACCATCCATAGTGACAAGGATACCATCCATTGGAGTAAAAAAATCTCAACAACGAACTACATTCCATAATGACAAGGCTACCATCCATTGGAGTTTCAAAATCTCAACTACGAACTACCTTCCATATTGACAAGGCTACAATCCATTGGAGTAACAAAATCTCAACAACGAACTACCTTCCATATTGACAAAGCTACCATACATTGGAGTAAAAAAACTCAACAACGAACTACCTTTCATAATTACAAGGCTACCATCCATTGGAGTAACAAAATATCAAAAATGAACTACCTTCCATAATAACCAGGCTACCATCCATTGGGGTAACAAAATCCCAATAGCAAACGACCTTCCATATTGACAAGGCTAGCGTCCATTGGAGTAACAAAATCTCAACAAGGAACTACCTTCCATAATGACAAGGCAACCATCCATAGGAGTAACAAAATCTCAAAAAAAAAAAACTACCTTCCATAATGATAAGGCTACCATCCATTGGAGTAAAAAAATTTCAACAACAAACTACCATCCTTAATGACAAGGATACCATTCTTTGGAGTAAAAAAATCTCAACAACGAATTACCTTCCATAATGACAAGGATACCATCCATTGGAGTAAAAAAATCTCAACAACGAACTACATTCCATAACGTCAAGGCTACCATCCATTGGAGTTTCAAAATCTCAACTACGAACTACCTTCCATATTGACAAGGCTACAATCCATTGGAGTAACAAAATCTCAACAACAAACTACCTTCCATGATGACAAGTCTACCATCCAATGGACTAACAAAATCTCAACAATGAACTACCTTCCATAATGACAAAGCTACCATACATTGGAGTAAAAAAACTCAACAACGAACTACCTTTCATAATTACAAGGCTACCATCCATTGAAGTAACAAAATATCAAAAATGAACTACTTTCCATAATAACCAGGCTACCATCCATTGGGGTAACAAAATCCCAATAGAAAACTACCTTCCATATTGACAAGGCTAGCGTCCATTGGAGTAACAAAATCATAACAAGGAACTACCTTCCATAATGACAAGGCAACCATCCATAGGAGTAACAAAATATCAACAACGAACTACCCTCCATAATGACAAGGCTACCATCCATTGGAGTAACAAAATCTCAAAAACGAACTACCTTCAATAATGATAAGGCTACCATCCATTGGAGTAAAAAAATTTCAACAACAAACTACCATCCTTAATGACAAGGATACCATTCTTTGGAGTAAAAAAATCTCAACAACGAATTACCTTCCATAATGACAAGGCTACCATCCATTAAAGTAACAAAATCTCAACAACGAACTACCTTCCATATTAACAAGGCTACAATCCATTGGAGTAACAAAATCTCAACAACAAACTACCTTCCATAATAACAAGTCTACCATCCAATGGACTAACAAAATCTCAACGAACTATCTTCCATAATGATAAAGCTACCATACACTAGAGTGAAAAAATCTCAACAACGAACTACCTTACAAAATGACAAGGCTACCATCCATTGGAGTAACAAAATATCAAAAATGAACTACCTTCCATAATAACAAGGATACCATCCATTGGGTTAACAAAATCCTAATAGAGAACTACCTTCCATAATGACAAGGCTACCATCCATTGGTGTAACAAAATATCAACAACGAACTACCTTCCGTAATGACAAGGCTACCATCCTGTGGAGTAATAAAATCTCAACAACGAACTACCTTCCATAATGACAAGGCTACCATCCAGTGGAGTAACAGTATCTCAAATATGAACTACCTTCCATAATGACAAGGCTACCGTCCATTGGAGTAACAAAATCTCATCAAGGAACTACCTTCCATAATGACAAGGCAACCATCCATAGGAGTAACAAAATATCAACAAAGAACTACCTTCCATAATGACAAGGCTACAATCCATTGGAGTAACAAAATCTCAACAACAAACTACCTTCCATAATGTAAGGCAACCATCCATAGGAGTAAAAAATATCAACAACGAACTACCTTCCATAATGACAAGGCTACCATCCATTAGATCAACAAAATCTCAACAATGAACTACCTTACATATTGACAAGGCTACAATCCATTGGAGTAACAAAATCTCAACAACAAACTACCTTCCATAATGAAAAGTCTACCATCCAATACACTAATAAAATCTCAACACTGAACTACCTTCCATAATTACAAAGCTACCATACATTGGAGTAAAAAAATCTCAACAACGAACTACTTTTCATAATGACAAGGCTACCATCCATTGGAGTAACAAAATATCAAAAATGAACTACCTTCCATAATAACAAGGCTACCATCCATTGGGGTAACAAAATCCCAATAGCAAAGTACCTTCCATAATGACAAGCCTACCATCCATTGGAGTAACAAAATCTCACCAACGAACTACCTTCCATAATGAAAAGGCTACTATCGATTGTATTAACAAAATTTCAACAACGAACTACCTTCTATAATGAGAAGGCTACCATCCATTGGAGTAACAAAATCTAAACAATGAACTACCTTCCATAATGAGAAGGCTATCATCCTTTGGAGTAACAAAATATCAAAAATGAACTACCTTCCATAATGACAAGGCTATCATCCATTGGAGAAACAAAATCTCAACAATTAACTACCTTTCGTAATGACAAGGCTACAATTAATTGGAGTAACAAAATCTCAACAACGAAATACCTTCCATAATGACAATGCTACCATCCTTTGGAGTAATAAAATCTCAACAACAAACTACCTTCCACAATGATAAGGCTACCATCCATTGGAGTAAAAATATCTCAAAAATGACTACCTTCCATAATGACAAGGCTATCGTCCATTGGAGTAACAAAATGTCAACAAGGAACTACCTTCCATAATGACAAGGCAACCATCCATTGGAGATACCAAATATCAACAACGAACTACCATCCATAATGACAAGGCTACCATCCATTGAGTAACAAAATCACAACAACGAACTACCTTCTATAATGATAGGTCTACCATCCATTGGAGTAAAAAAATTTCAACAACGGACTACCTTCCGTAATGACAAGGCTACCAATCATTGGAGTAATAAAATATCAACAACAAACTAACATCCATAGTGACAAGGATACCATCCATTGGAGTAAAAAAATCTCAACAACGAACTACATTCCATAATGACAAGGCTACCATCCATTGGAGTTTCAAAATATCAACTACGAACTACCTTCCATATTGACAAGGCTACAATCCATTGGAGTAACAAAATCTCAACAACGAACTACCTTCCATATTGACAAAGCTACCATACATTGGAGTAAAAAAACTAAACAACGAACTACCTTTCATAATTACAAGGCTACCATCCATTGGAGTAACAAAATATCAAAAATGAACTATCTTCCATAATAACCAGGCTACCATCCATTGGGGTAACAAAATCCCCATAGCAAACTACCTTCCATATTGACAAGGCTAGCGTCCATTGGAGTAACAAAATCTCAACAAGGAACTACCTTCCATAATGACAAGGCAACCATCCATAGGAGTAACAAAATCTCAAAAACGAACTACCTTCCATAATGATAAGGCTACCATCCATTGGAGTAAAAAAATTTCAACAACAAACTACCATCCTTAATGACAAGGATACCATTCTTTGGAGTAAAAAAATCTCAACAACGAATTACCTTCCATAATGACAAGGATACCATCCATTGGAGTAAAAAAATCTCAACAACGAACTACATTCCATAACGACAAGGCTACCATCCATTGGAGTTTCAAAATCTCACCTACGAACTACCTTCCATATTGACAAGGCTACAATCCATTGGAGTAACAAAATCTCAACAAAAAACTACCTTCCATGATGACAAGTCTACCATCCAATGGACTAACAAAATCTCAACAATGAACTACCTTCCATAATGACAAAGCTACCATACATTGGAGTAAAAAAACTCAACAACGAACTACCTTTCATAATTACAAGGCTACCATCCATTGAAGTAACAAAATATCAAAAATGTACTACTTTCCATAATAACCAGGCTACCATCCATTGGGGTAACAAAATCCCAATAGCAAACTACCTTCCATATTGACAAGGCTAGCGTCCATTGGAGTAACAAAATCATAACAAGGAACTACCTTCCATAATGACAAGGCAACCATCCATAGGAGTAACAAAATATCAACAACGAACTACCTTCCATAATGACAAGGCTACCATCCATTGGAGTAACAAAATCTCAAAAACGAACTACCTTCAATAATGATAAGGCTACCATCCATTGGAGTAAAAAAATTTCAACAACAAACTACCATCCTTAATGACAAGGATACCATTCTTTGGAGTAAAAAAATCTCAACAACGAATTACCTTCCATAATGACAAGGCTACCATCCATTAAAGTAACAAAATCTCAACAACGAACTACCTTCCATATTAACAAGGCTACAATCCATTGGAGTAACAAAATCTCAACAACAAACTACCTTCCATAATGACAAGTCTACCATCCAATGGACTAACAAAATCTCAACAACGAACTATCTTCCATAATGATAAAGCTACCATACATTAGAGTGAAAAAATCTCAACAACGAACTACCTTACAAAATGACAAGGCTACCATCCATTGGAGTAACAAAATATCAAAAATGAACTACCTTCCATAATAATAAGGATACCATCCATTGGGTTAACAAAATCCTAATAGAGAACTACCTTCCATAATGACAAGGATACCATCCATTGGAGTAACAAAATAACAACAACGAACTACCTTCCGTAATGACAAGGCTACCATCCTGTGGAGTAATAAAATCTCAACAACGAACTACCTTCCATAATGACAAGGCTACCATCCAGTGGAGTAACAGTATCTCAAATATGAACTACCTTCCATAATGACAAGGCTGCCATCCATTGGAGTAACAAAATCTCATCAAGGAACTACCTTCCATAATGACAACGCAACCATCCATAGGAGTAACAAAATATCAACAAAGAACTACCTTCCATAATGACAAGGCTACCATCCATTGGAGTAACAAAATCTCAACAACAAACTACCTTCCATAATGTAAGGCAACCATCCATAGGAGTAACAAAATATCAACAACAAACTACCTTCCATAATGACATGGCTACCATCCATTGGATCAACAAAATCTCAACAACGAACTACCTTACATATTGACAAGGCTACAATCCATTGGAGTAACAAAATCTCAACAACAAACTACCTTCCATAATGAAAAGTCTACCATCCAATAGACTAATAAAATCTCAACAACGAACTACCTTCCATAATGACAAAGCTACCATACATTGGAGTAAAAAAATCTCAACAACGAACTACTTTTCATAATGACAAGGCTACCATCCATTGGAGTAACAAAATATCAAAAATGAACTACCTTCCATAATAACAAGGCTACCATCCATTGGGGTAACAAAATCCCAATAGCAAAGTACCTTCCATAATGACAAGGCTACCATCCATTGGAGTAACAAAATCTCACCAACGAACTACCTTCCATAATGAAAAGGCTACTATCGATTGGAGTAACAAAATTTCAACAACGAACTACCTTCTATAATGACAAGGCTACCATCCATTGGAGTAACAAAATCTAAACAATGAACTACCTTCCATAATGAGAAGGCTATCATCCTTTGGAGTAACAAAATATCAAAAATGAACTACCTTCCATAATGACAAGGCTATCATCCATTGGAGAAACAAAATCTCAACAATTAACTACCTTTCGTAATGACAAGGCTACAATTAATTGGAGTAACAAAATCTCAACAATGAAATACCATCCATAATGACAACGCTACCATCCTTTGGAGTAATAAAATCTCAACAACGAACTACCTTCCACAATGATAAGGCTACCATCCATTGGAGTAAAAATATCTCAAAAATGACTACCTTCCATAATGACAAGCCTATCGTCCATTGGAGTAACAAAATCTCAACAAGGAACTACCTTCCATAATGACAAGGCAACCATCCATTGGAGATACAAAATATCCACAACGAACTACCTTCCATAATGACAAGGCTACCATCCATTGAGTAACAAAATCACAACAACGAACTACCTTCTATAATGATAGGTCTACCATCCATTGGAGTAAAAAAATTTCAACAACGGACTACCTTCCATAATGACAAGGCTACCATCCATTGGAGTAATAAAATATCAACAACAAACTACCTTCCATAATGACAAGGCTACCATCCAATGGAGTAATAAAATCCCAACAACAAACTACCATCCTTAATGACTAGGCTACCATTCTTTGGAGTAAAAAAATCTCAACAACGAATTACCTTCCATAATGACAAGGCTACCATCCATTAAAGTAACAAAATCTCAACAACGAACTACCTTCCATATTAACAAGGCTACAATCCATTGGAGTAACAAAATCTCAACAACAAACTACCTTCCGTAATGACAAGTCTACCATCCAATGGACTAACAAAATCTCAACAACGAACTATCTTCCATAATGATAAAGCTACCATACATTAGAGTGAAAAAATCTCAACAACGAACTACCTTACAAAATGACATGGCTACCATCCATTGGGTTAACAAAATCCTAATAGAGAACTACCTTCCATAATGACAAGGCTACCATCCATTGGAGTAACAAAATATCAACAACGAACTACCTTCCGTAATGACAAGGCTACCATCCTGTGGAGTAATAAAATCTCAACAACGAACTACCTTCCATAATGACAAGGCTACCATCCAGTGGAGTAATAGTATCTCAAATATGAACTACCTTCCATAATGACAAGGCTACCGTCCATTGGAGTAACAAAATCTCATCAAGGAACTACCTTCCATAATGACAAGGCAACAATCCATAGGAGTAACAAAATATCAACAAAGAACTACCTTCCATAATGACAAGGCTACCATCCATTGGAGTAACAAAATCTCAACAACAAACTACCTTCCATAATGTAAGGCAACCATCCATAGGATTAACAAAATATCAACAACGAACTACCTTCCATAATGACAAGGCTACCATCCATTGGATCAACAAAATCTCAACAATGAACTACCTTACATATTGACAAGGCTACAATCCATTGGAGTAACAAAATCTCAACAACAAACTACCTTCCATAATGAAAAGTCTACCATCCAATAGACTAATAAAATCTCAACACTGAACTACCTTGCATAATGACAAAGCTACCATACATTGGAGTAAACAAAATATCAAAAATGAACTACTTTCCATAATAACAAGGCTACCATCCATTGGGGTAACAAAATCCCAATAGCAAAGTACCTTCCATAATGACAAGGCTACCATCCATTGGAGTAACAAAATCTCACCAACGAACTACCTTCCATAATGAAAAGGCTACTATCGACTGGATTAACAAAATTTCAACAACGAACTACCTTCTATAATGACAAGGCTAGCATCCATTGGAGTAACAAAATCTAAACAATGAACTACCTTCCATAATGAGAAGGCTATCATCCTTTGGAGTAACAAAATATCAAAAATGAACTACCTTCCATAATGACAAGGCTATCATCCATTGGAGAAACAAAATCTCAACAATTAACTACCTTTCGTAATGACAAGGCTACAATTAATTGGAGTAACAAAATCTCAACAACGAAATACCTTCTATAATGACAATGCTACCATCCTTTGGAGTAATAAAATCTCAACAACGAACTACCTTCCACAATGATAAGGCTACCATCCATTGGAGTAAAAATATCTCAAAAATGACTACCTTCCATAATGACAAGGCTATCGTCCATTGGAGTAACAAACTCTCAACAAGGAACTACCTTCCATAATGACAAGGCAACCATCCATTGGAGATACAAAATATCAACAACGAACTACCTTCCATAATGACAAGGCTACCATCCATTGAGTAACAAAATCACAACAACGAACTACCTTCTATAATGATAGGTCTACCATCCATTGGAGTAAAAAAATTTCAACAACGGACTACCTTCCATAATGACAAGGCTACCATCCATTGGAGTAATAAAATATCAACAACAAACTACCATCCATAGTGACAAGGATACCATCCATTGGAGTAAAAAAATCTCAACAACGAACTACATTCCATAATGACAAGGCTACCATCCATTGGAGTTTCAAAATCTCAACTACGAACTACCTTCCATATTGACAAGGCTACAATCCATTGGAGTAACAAAATCTCAACAACGAACTACCTTCCATATTGACAAAGCTACCATACATTGGAGTAAAAAAACTCAACAACGAACTACCTTTCATAATTACAAGGCTACCATCCATTGGAGTAACAAAATATCAAAAATGAACTACCTTCCATAATAACCAGGCTACCATCCATTGGGGTAACAAAATCCCAATAGCAAACGACCTTCCATATTGACAAGGCTAGCGTCCATTGGAGTAACAAAATCTCAACAAGGAACTACCTTCCATAATGACAAGGCAACCATCCATAGGAGTAACAAAATCTCAAAAAAAAAAACTACCTTCCATAATGATAAGGCTACCATCCATTGGAGTAAAAAAATTTCAACAACAAACTACCATCCTTAATGACAAGGATACCATTCTTTGGAGTAAAAAAATCTCAACAACGAATTACCTTCCATAATGACAAGGATACCATCCATTGGAGTAAAAAAATCTCAACAACGAACTACATTCCATAACGTCAAGGCTACCATCCATTGGAGTTTCAAAATCTCAACTACGAACTACCTTCCATATTGACAAGGCTACAATCCATTGGAGTAACAAAATCTCAACAACAAACTACCTTCCATGATGACAAGTCTACCATCCAATGGACTAACAAAATCTCAACAATGAACTACCTTCCATAATGACAAAGCTACCATACATTGGAGTAAAAAAACTCAACAACGAACTACCTTTCATAATTACAAGGCTACCATCCATTGAAGTAACAAAATATCAAAAATGAACTACTTTCCATAATAACCAGGCTACCATCCATTGGGGTAACAAAATCCCAATAGCAAACTACCTTCCATATTGACAAGGCTAGCGTCCATTGGAGTAACAAAATCATAACAAGGAACTACCTTCCATAATGACAAGGCAACCATCCATAGGAGTAACAAAATATCAACAACGAACTACCCTCCATAATGACAAGGCTACCATCCATTGGAGTAACAAAATCTCAAAAACGAACGACCTTCAATAATGATAAGGCTACCATCCATTGGAGTAAAAAAATTTCAACAACAAACTACCATCCTTAATGACAAGGATACCATTCTTTGGAGTAAAAAAATCTCAACAACGAATTACCTTCCATAATGACAAGGCTACCATCCATTAAAGTAACAAAATCTCAACAACGAACTACCTTCCATATTAACAAGGCTACAATCCATTGGAGTAACAAAATCTCAACAAAAAACTACCTTCCATAATAACAAGTCTACCATCCAATGGACTAACAAAATCTCAACGAACTATCTTCCATAATGATAAAGCTACCATACACTAGAGTGAAAAAATCTCAACAACGAACTACCTTACAAAATGACAAGGCTACCATCCATTGGAGTAACAAAATATCAAAAATGAACTACCTTCCATAATAACAAGGATACCATCCATTGGGTTAACAAAATCCTAATAGAGAACTACCTTCCATAATGACAAGGCTACCATCCATTGGAGTAACAAAATATCAACAACGAACTACCTTCCGTAATGAAAAGGCTACCATCCTGTGGAGTAATAAAATCTCAACAACGAACTACCTTCCATAATGACAAGGCTACCATCCAGTGGAGTAACAGTATCTCAAATATGAACTACCTTCCATAATGACAAGGCTACCGTCCATTGGAGTAACAAAATCTCATCAAGGAACTACCTTCCATAATGACAAGGCAACCATCCATAGGAGTAACAAAATATCAACAAAGAACTGCCTTCCATAATGACAAGGCTACCATCCATTGGAGTAACAAAATCTCAACAACAAACTACCTTCCATAATGTAAGGCAACCATCCATAGGAGTAAAAAATATCAACAACGAACTACCTTCCATAATGACAAGGCTACCATCCATTGGATCAACAAAATCTCAACAATGAACTACCTTACATATTGACAAGGCTACAATCCATTGGAGTAACAAAATCTCAACAACAAACTACCTTCCATAATGAAAAGTCTACCATCCAATAGACTAATAAAATCTCAACACTGAACTACCTTCCATAATTACAAAGCTACCATACATTGGAGTAAAAAAATCTCAACAACGAACTACTTTTCATAATGACAAGGCTACCATCCATTGGAGTAACAAAATATCAAAAATGAACTACCTTCCATAATAACAAGGCTACCATCCATTGGGGTAACAAAATCCCAATAGCAAAGTACCTTCCATAATGACAAGCCTACCATCCATTGGAGTAACAAAATCTCACCAACGAACTACCTTCCATAATGAAAAGGCTACTATCGATTATATTAACAAAATTTCAACAACGAACTACCTTCTATAATGAGAAGGCTACCATCCATTGGAGTAACAAAATCTAAACAATGAACTACCTTCCATAATGAGAAGGCTATCATCCTTTGGAGTAACAAAATATCAAAAATGAACTACCTTCCATAATGACAAGGCTATCATCCATTGGAGAAACAAAATCTCAACAATTAACTACCTTTCGTAATGACAAGGCTACAATTAATTGGAGTAACAAAATCTCAACAACGAAATACCTTCCATAATGACAATGCTACCATCCTTTGGAGTAATAAAATCTCAACAACGAACTACCTTCCACAATGATAAGGCTACCATCCATTGGAGTAAAAATATCTCAAAAATGACTACCTTCCATAATGACAAGGCTATCGTCCATTGGAGTAACAAAATCTCAACAAGGAACTACCTTCCATAATGACAAGGCAACCATCCATTGGAGATACCAAATATCAACAACGAACTACCATCCATAATGACAAGGCTACCATCCATTAAGTAACAAAATCACAACAACGAACTACCTTCTATAATGATAGGTCTACCATCCATTGGAGTAAAAAAATTTCAACAACGGACTACCTTCCGTAATGACAAGGCTACCAATCATTGGAGTAATAAAATATCAACAACAAACTAACATCCATAGTGACAAGGATACCATCCATTGGAGTAAAAAAATCTCAACAACGAACTACATTCCATAATGACAAGGCTACCATCCATTGGAGTTTCAAAATATCAACTACGAACTACCTTCCATATTGACAAGGCTACAATCCATTGGAGTAACAAAATCTCAACAACGAACTACCTTCCATATTGACAAAGCTACCATACGTTGGAGTAAAAAAACTAAACAACGAACTACCTTTCATAATTACAAGGCTACCATCCATTGGAGTAACAAAATATCAAAAATGAACTATCTTCCATAATAACCAGGCTACCATCCATTGGGGTAACAAAATCCCAATAGCAAACTACCTTCCATATTGACAAGGCTAGCGTCCATTGGAGTAACAAAATCTCAACAAGGAACTACCTTCCATAATGACAAGGCAACCATCCATAGGAGTAACAAAATCTCAAAAACGAACTACCTTCCATAATGATAAGGCTACCATCCATTGGAGTAAAAAAATTTCAACAACAAACTACCATCCTTAATGACAAGGATACCATTCTTTGGAGTAAAAAAATCTCAACAATGAATTACCTTCCATAATGACAAGGATACCATCCATTGGAGTAAAAAAATCTCAACAACGAACTACATTCCATAACGACAAGGCTACCATCCATTGGAGTTTCAAAATCTCACCTACGAACTACCTTCCATATTGACAAGGCTACAATCCATTGGAGTAACAAAATCTCAACAACAAACTACCTTCCATGATGACAAGTCTACCATCCAATGGACTAACAAAATCTCAACAATGAACTACCTTCCATAATGACAAAGCTACCATACATTGGAGTAAAAAAACTCAACAACGAACTACCTTTCATAATTACAAGGCTACCATCCATTGAAGTAACAAAATATCAAAAATGTACTACTTTCCATAATAACCAGGCTACCATCCATTGGGGTAACAAAATCCCAATAGCAAACTACCTTCCATATTGACAAGGCTAGCGTCCATTGGAGTAACAAAATCATAACAAGGAACTACCTTCCATAATGACAAGGCAACCATCCATAGGAGTAACAAAATATCAACAACGAACTACCTTCCATAATGACAAGGCTACCATCCATTGGAGTAACAAAATCTCAAAAACGAACTACCTTCAATAATGATAAGGCTACCATCCATTGGAGTAAAAAAATTTCAACAACAAACTACCATCCTTAATGACAAGGATACCATTCTTTGGAGTAAAAAAATCTCAACAACGAATTACCTTCCATAATGACAAGGCTACCATCCATTAAAGTAACAAAATCTCAACAACGAACTACCTTCCATATTAACAAGGCTACAATCCATTGGAGTAACAAAATCTCAACAACAAACTACCTTCCATAATGACAAGTCTACCATCCAATGGACTAACAAAATCTCAACAACGAACTATCTTCCATAATGATAAAGCTACCATACATTAGAGTGAAAAAATCTCAACAACGAACTACCTTACAAAATGACAAGGCTACCATCCATTGGAGTAACAAAATATCAAAAATGAACTAGCTTCCATAATAATAAGGATACCATCCATTGGGTTAACAAAATCCTAATAGAGAACTACCTTCCATAATGACAAGGATACCATCCATTGGAGTAACAAAATAACAACAACGAACTACCTTCCGTAATGACAAGGCTACCATCCTGTGGAGTAATAAAATCTCAACAACGAACTACCTTCCATAATGACAAGGCTACCATCCAGTGGAGTAACAGTATCTCAAATATGAACTACCTTCCATAATGACAAGGCTGCCATCCATTGGAGTAACAAAATCTCATCAAGGAACTACCTTCCATAATGACAACGCAACCATCCATAGGAGTAACAAAATATCAACAAAGAACTACCTTCCATAATGACAAGGCTACCATCCATTGGAGTAACAAAATCTCAACAACAAACTACCTTCCATAATGTAAGGCAACCATCCATAGGAGTAACAAAATATCAACAACGAACTACCTTCCATAATGACATGGCTACCATCCATTGGATCAACAAAATCTCAACAACGAACTACCTTACATATTGACAAGGCTACAATCCATTGGAGTAACAAAATCTCAACAACAAACTACCTTCCATAATGAAAAGTCTACCATCCAATAGACTAATAAAATCTCAACAACGAACTACCTTCCATAATGACAAAGCTACCATACATTGGAGTAAAAAAATCTCAACAACGAACTACTTTTCATAATGACAAGGCTACCATCCATTGGAGTAACAAAATATCAAAAATGAACTACCTTCCATAATAACAAGGCTACCATCCATTGGGGTAACAAAATCCCAATAGCAAAGTAGCTTCCATAATGACAAGGCTACCATCCATTGGAGTAACAAAATCTCACCAACGAACTACCTTCCATAATGAAAAGGCTACTATCGATTGGAGTAACAAAATTTCAACAACGAACTACCTTCTATAATGACAAGGCTACCATCCATTGGAGTAACAAAATCTAAACAATGAACTACCTTCCATAATGAGAAGGCTATCATCCTTTGGAGTAACAAAATATCAAAAATGAACTACCTTCCATAATGACAAGGCTATCATCCATTGGAGAAACAAAATCTCAACAATTAACTACCTTTCGTAATGACAAGGCTACAATTAATTGGAGTAACAAAATCTCAACAATGAAATACCATCCATAATGACAACGCTACCATCCTTTGGAGTAATAAAATCTCAACAACGAACTACCTTCCACAATGATAAGGCTACCATCCATTGGAGTAAAAATATCTCAAAAATGACTACCTTCCATAATGACAAGCCTATCGTCCATTGGAGTAACAAAATCTCAACAAGGAACTACCTTCCATAATGACAAGGCAACCATCCATTGGAGATACAAAATATCCACAACGAACTACCTTCCATAATGACAAGGCTACCATCCATTGAGTAACAAAATCACAACAACGAACTACCTTCTATAATGATAGGTCTACCATCCATTGGAGTAAAAAAATTTCAACAACGGACTCCCTTCCATAATGACAAGGCTACCATCCATTGGAGTAATAAAATATCAACAACAAACTACCATCCATAGTGACAAGGATACCATCCATTGGAGTAAAAAAATCTCAACAACGAACTACATTCCATAATGACAAGGCTACCATCCATTGGAGTTTCAAAATCTCAACTACGAACTACCTTCCATATTGACAAGGCTACAAGCAATTGGAGTAACAAAATCTCAACAACGAACTACCTTCCATATTGACAAAGCTACCATACATTGGAGTAAAAAAACTCAACAACGAACTACCTTTCATAATTACAAGGCTACCATCCATTGGAGTAACAAAATATCAAAAATGAACTACCTTCCATAATAACCAGGCTACCATCCATTGGGGTAACAAAATCCCAATAGCAAACTACCTTCCATATTGACAAGGCTAGCATCCATTGGAGTAACAAAATCTCAACAAGGAACTACCTTCCATAATGACAAGGCAACCATCCATAGGAGTAACAAAATCTCAAAAACGAACTACCTTCCATAATGATAAGGCTACCATCCATTGGAGTAAAAAAATTTCAATAACAAACTACCATCCTTAATGACAAGGATACCATTCTTTGGAGTAAAAAAATCTCAACAACGAATTACCTTC
The DNA here is from genome assembly GCA_948472305.1 of Vicia faba. Lineage (NCBI taxonomy): Eukaryota > Viridiplantae > Streptophyta > Magnoliopsida > Fabales > Fabaceae > Vicia > Vicia faba. The sequence goes on from OX451741.1 coordinate 655,063,787, forward strand.
CATAATGACAAGGATACCATCCATTGGAGTAAAAAAATCTCAACAACGAATTACCTTCCATAATGACAAGGCTACCATCCATTGGAGTAAAAAAATATCAACAACGAACTACCTTCCATAATGACAAGTCTACCATCCAATGGACTAACAAAATCTCAACAACGAACTACCTTCCATAATGACAAAGCTACCATACATTGGAGTAAAAAAATCTCAACAATGAACTACCTTACATAATGACAAGGCTACCATCCATTGGAGTAACAAAATACCAATAGCGAACTACCTTCCATAATGACAAGGCTACCATCCATTGGAGTAACAAAATTTCAACACGAACTACCTTCCATAATGACAAGGCTACCATGCATTGGAGTAACAAAATCTAAACAATGAACTACCTTCCATAATGAGAAGGCTATCATCCTTTGGAGTAACAAAATCTCAAAAATGAACTACCTTCCATAATGACAAGGCTATCATGCATTGGAGAACCAAAATCTCAACAATGAACTACCTTCCGTAATGACAAGGCTATAATCCATGGGAGTAAAAAAATCTCAACAATGAACTACCTTCCATAATGAGAAGGCTACCATCCTGTGGAGTAATAAAATCTCAACAACGAACTACCTTCCATAATGACAAGGCTACCATCCAGTGGAGTAACAGTATCTCAAATATGAACTACCTTCCATAATGACAAGGCTACCGTCCATTGGAGTAACATAATGTCAACAAGGAACTACCTTCCATAATGACAAGGCAACAATCCATAGGAGTAATAAAATATCAACAAAGAACTACCTTCCTTAATGACAAGTCTACCATCCATAGGAGTAACAAAATCTCAACAACGAACTACCTTCCATAATGACAAGGATACAATCCATTGGAGTAAAAAAATCTCAACAACGAACTACCTTCAACAATGACAAGGCTACCATCCATTGGAGTAACAAAATCTCAACAACGAACTACCTTACATATTGACAAGGCTACAATCCATTGGAGTAACAAAATCTCAACAACAAACTACCTTTCATAATGACAAGTCTACCATCCAATAGACTAACAAAATCTCAACAACGAACTAAATTCCATAATGACAAAGCTACCAGACATTGGAGTAAAAAAATCTCAACAACGAACTACCTTTCATAATGACAAGGCTACCATCCATTGGAGTAACAAAATATCAAAAATGAACTACCTTCCATAATAACAAGGCTACCATCCATTGGGGTAACAAAATCCCAATAGCAAACTACCTTCCATAATGACAAGGCTACCATCCATTGGAGTAACAAAATCTCACCAACGAACTACCTTCCATAATGAAAAGGCTACTATCTATTAGAGTAACAAACTTTCAACAACAAATTACCTTCCATAATGACAAGGTACCATCCATTGGAGTAACAAAATCTAAACAATGAACTACCTTCCATAATGAGAAGGCTATCATAATTTGGAGTAACAAAATATCAAAAACGAACTACCTTCCATAATGACAAGGCTATCATCCATTGGAGTAACAATATCTCAAAAATGAACTACCTTCCATAATGACAAGGCTACCGTCCATTGGAGTAACAAAATCTCAACAAGGAACTACGTTCCATAATGACAAGGTAACCATTCATTGGAGTAACAAAATATCAACAACGAACTACCTTCCATAATGACAAGGCTACCATCTATTGGAGTAACAAAATCACAACAACGAACTACCTTCCACAATGATAAGTCTACCATCCATTGGAGTAAAAAAATTTCAACAACGAACTACCTTCCATAATGACAAGGCTACCATCCATTGGAGTAATAAAATATCAACAACAAACTACCATCCATAATGACAAGGATACCATCCATTGGAGTAAAAAAATCTCAACAACGAACTACATTCCATAATGACAAAGCTACCATCCATTGGAGTTTCAAAATCTCAACTACGAACTACCATCCATATTGACAAGGCTACAATCCATTGGAGTAAAAAAATATCAACAACAAACTACCTTCCATAATGACAATTCTACCATCCAATGGCTTAACAAAATCTCAACAAAGAACTAACTTCCATAATGACAAAGCTACCATACATTGGAGTAACAAAATATCAAAAATGAACTACCTTCCATAATAACAAGGCTACCATCCATTGGGGTAACAAAATCCCAATAGCGAACTACCTTCCATAATAACAAGGCTACCATCCATTGGAGTAAAAATATCTCAAAAATGAACTACCTTCCATAATGACAAGGATACTGTCCATTGGAGTAACAAAATCTCAACAAGGAACTACCTTCCATAATGACAAGGAAACCATCCATTTGAGTAACAAAATCACAATAACGAACTACGTTCCATAATGATAAGTCTACCATCCATTGGAGTAAAAAAAATTCCACAACGGACTACCTTCCTTAATGACAAGGCTACCATCCATTGGAGTAAAAAATCACAACAACAAACTACCATCCATAATGACAAGGATACCATCCATTGGAGTAAAAAAATCTCAACAACGAATTACCTTCCATAATGACAAGGCTACCATCCATTGGAGTATCAAAATATCAACAACGAACTATCTTCCATAATGACAAGTCTACCATCCAATGGACTAACAAAATCTCAGCAACGAACTACCTTCCATAATGACAAAGCTACCATAAATTGGAGTAAAAAAATCTCAACAATGATCTACCTTACATAATGACAAGGCTACCATCCATTGGAGTAACAAAATATCAAAAATGAACTACCTTCCATAATAACAAGGATACCATCCATTGGGTTAACAAAATCCCAATAGCGAACTACCTTCCATAATGACAAGGCTACCATCCATTGGAGTAAAAAAATATCAACAACGAAGTACCTTCCATAAAGAAAAGGCTACCATCCATTGGAGTAACAAAATTTCAACACGAACTACCTTCCATAATGACAAGGCTACCATGCATTGGAGTAACAAAATCTAAACAATAAACTACCTTCCATAATGAGAAGGCTATCATCCTTTGGAGTAACAAAATCTCAAAAATGAACTACCTTCCATAATGACAAGGCTATCATGCATTGGAGAACCAAAATCTCAACAATGAACTACCTTCCGTAATGACAAGGCTATAATCCATGGGATTAAAAAAATCTCAACAATGAACTACCTTCCATAATGACAAGGCTACCATCATGTGGAGTAATAAAATCTCAACAACGAACTACCTTCCAAAATGACAAGGCTACCATCCAGTGGAGTAACAGTATCTCAAATATGAACTACCTTCCATAATGACAAGGCTACCGTCCATTGGAGTAACATAATGTCAACAAGGAACTACCTTCCATAATGACAAGGCAACCATCCATAGGAGTAACAAAATATCAACAAATAACTACCTTCCATAATGACAAGGCTACCATCCATTGGAGTAACAAAATCTCAACAACGAACTACCTTCCATAATGACAAGGATACCATCCATTGGAGTAAAAAAATCTCAACAACGAACTACCTTCCACAATGACAAGGTTACCATCCATTGGAGTAACAAAATCTCAACAACGAACTACCTTACATATTGACAAGGCTACAATCCATTGGAGTAACAAAATCTCAACAACAAACTACCTTCCATAATGACAAGTCTACCATCCAATAGACTAACAAAATCTCAACAATGAACTACCTTCCATAATGACAAAGCTACCATACATTGGAGTAAAAAAATCTCAACAACGAACTACATTTCATAATGACAAGGCTACCGTCCATTGGAGTAACAAAATATCAAAAATGAACTACCTTCCATAATAACAAGGCTACCATCCATTGGGGTAACCAAATCCCAATAGCAAACTACCTTCCATAATGACAAGGCTACCATCCATTGGAGTAACAAAATCTCACCAACGAACTACCTTCCATAATGAAAAGGCTACTATCCATTGGAGTAACAAACTTTCAACAACAAACTACCTTCCATAATGACAAGGCTACCATCCATTGGAGTAACAAAATCTAAACAATGAACTACCTTCCATAATGAGAAGGCTATCATCCATTGGAGAAACAAAATCTCAACAATTAACTACCTTCCGTAATGACAAGGCTACAATTAATTGGAGTAACAAAATCTTAACAATGAAATTCCTTCCATAATGACAAGGCTACCATCCTTTGGAGTAATAAAATCTCAACAAAGAACTACCTTCTATAATGACAAGGCTACCATCCATTGGAGTAACAATATCTCAAAAATGAACTACCTTCCATAATGACAAGGCTATCGTCCATTGGAGTAACAAAATCTCAACAAGAAACTACCTTCCATAATGACAAGGCAACCATCCATTGGAGTAACAAAATATCAACAACGAACTACCTTCCATAATGACAAGGCTACCATCCATTGGAGTAACAAAATCAAAACAACGAACTACCTTCCATAATGATAAATCTACCATCCATTGGAGTATAAAAATTTCAACAACGAACTACCTTCCATAATGACAAGGCTACCATCCATTGGAGTAATAAAATATCAACAACAAACTACCATCCATAATGACAAGGATACCATCCATTGGAGTAAAAAAATCTAAAAAACAAACTACATTCCATAATAACAAAGCTACCATCCATTGGAGTTTCAAAATCTCAACTAGGAACTACCTTCAATATTGACAAGGCTACAATCCATTGGAGTAACAAAATCTCAACAACAAACTACCTTCCATGATGACAAGTCTACCATCCAATGGACTAACAAAATCTCAACAACAAACTACCTTCCATAATGACAAAGCTACCATACATTGGAGTAAAAAAATCTCAACAACGAACTACCTTTCATAATGACAAGGCTACCATCCATTGGAGTAATAAAATATCAAAAATGAACTATCTTCCATAATAACAAGGCTACCATCCATTGGGGTAACAAAATCCCAATAGCAAACTACCTTCCATAATGACAAGGCTACCATACATTGGAGTAACAAAATCTCACCAACGAACTACCATCCATAATGAAAAGGCTACTATCCATTGGAGTAACAAACTTTCAACAACAAACTACCTTCCATAATGACAAGGCTACCATCCATTGGAGTAACAAAATCTAAACAATGAACTACCTTCCATAATGAGAAGGCTATCATCCTTTGGATTAAAAAATAATAACAAAAATGAACTACCTTCCATAATGACAAGGCTATCATCCATTGGAGAAACAAAATCTCAACAATTAACTACCTTCCGTAATGACAAGGCTACAATTAATTGGAGTAACAAAATCTCAACAACGAAATACCTTCCATAATGACAAGGCTACCATCCTTTGGAGTAATAAAATCTCAACAACGAACTACCTTCTATAATGACAAGGCTACCATCCATTGGAGTAACAATATCTCAAAAATGAACTACCTTCCATAATGACAAGGCTATCGTCCATTGGAGTAACAAAATCTCAACAAGAAACTACCTTCCATAATTACAAGGCAACCATCCATTGGAGTAACAAAATATCAACAACGAACTACCTTCCATAATGACAAGGCTACCATCCATTGGAGTAACAAAATCAAAACAACGAACTACCTTCCATAATGATAAGTCTACCATCCATTGGAGTATAAAAATTTCAACAACGAACTACCTTCCATAATGACAAGGCTACCATCCATTGGAGTAATAAAATATCAACAACAAACTACCATCCATAATGACAAGGATACCATCCATTGGAGTAAAAAAATCTAAAAAACAAACTACATTCCATAATAACAAAGCTACCATCCATTGGAGTTTCAAAATCTCAACTAGGAACTACCTTCAATATTGACAAGGCTACAATCCATTGGAGTAACAAAATCTCAACAACAAACTACCTTCCATGATGACAAGTCTACCATCCAATGGACTAACAAAATCTCAACAACAAACTACCTTCCATAATGACAAAGCTACCATACATTGGAGTAAAAAAATCTCAACAACGAACTACCTTTCATAATGACAAGGCTACCATCCATTGGAGTAATAAAATATCAAAAATGAACTACCTTCCATAATAACAAGGCTACCATCCATTGGGGTAACAAAATCCCAATAGCAAACTACCTTCCAAAATGACAAGGCTACCATCCATTGGAGTAACAAAATCTCACCAACGAACTACCTTCCATAATGAAAAGGCTACTATCCATTGGAGTAACAAACTTTCAACAACAAACTACCTTCCATAATGACAAGGCTACCATCCATTGGAGTAACAAAATCTAAACAATGAACTACCTTCCATAATGAGAAGGCTATCATCCTTTGGATTAAAAAATAATAACAAAAATGAACTACCTTCCATAATGACAAGGCTATCATCCATTGGAGAAACAAAATCTCAACAATTAACTACCTTCCGTAATGACAAGGCTACAATTAATTGGAGTAACAAAATCTCAACAACGAAATACCTTCCATAATGACAAGGCTACCATCCTTTGGAGTAATAAAATCTCAACAACGAACTACCTTCTATAATGACAAGGCTACCATCCATTGGAGTAACAATATCTCAAAAATGAACTACCTTCCATAATGACAAGGCTATCGTCCATTGGAGTAACAAAATCTCAACAAGGAACTACCTTCCATAATGACAAGGCAACCATCCATTGGAGTAACAAAATATCAACAACGAACTACCTTCCATAATGACAAGGCTACCATCCATTGGAGTAACAAAATCAAAACAATAAACTACCTTCCATAATGATAAGTCTACCATCCATTGGAGTATAAAAATTTCAACAACGAACTACCTTCCATAATGACAAGGCTACCATCCATTGGAGTAATAAAATATCAACAACAAACTACCATCCATAATGACAAGGATACCATCCATTGGAGTAAAAAAATCTAAAAAACAAACTACATTCCATAATAACAAAGCTACCATCCATTGGAGTTTCAAAATCTCAACTAGGAACTACCTTCAATATTGACAAGGCTACAATCCATTGGAGTAACAAAATCTCAACAACAAATTACCTTCCATGATGACAAGTCTACCATCCAATGGACTAACAAAATCTCAACAACAAACTACCTTCCATAATGACAAAGCTAACATACATTGGAGTAAAAAAATCTCAACAACAAACTACCTTTCATAATGACAAGGCTACCATCCATTGGGGTAACAAAAGCCCAATAGCAAACTACCTTGCATGTTGACTAGGCTACAATGCATTGGAGTAATAAAAACTCAACAACGAACTACCTTCCATATTGACCAGGCTACCATCCATTGGAGTAACAAAATTTCAACAATGGACTACCTTCCATAATGAGAAGGCTACCATCCATTGGAGTAACAAAATCTCAACAACAAACTACCTTCCCTAATGATAAGGCTACCATCCATTGGAGTAAAAAAATTTCAACAACGAACTACCTTCCATAATGACAAGGCTACCATCCATTGGAGTAATAAAATATCAACAACAAACTACCATCAAAAATGAAAAGGATACCATCCATTGGATTAAAAAAATCTCAACAACGAACTACCTTCCATAAGGACAAGGCTACCATCCATTGGAGTAAAAAAATCTCAACAACGAACTACCTTCCATATTTACAAGGCTACAATCCATTGGATTAACAAAATATCAACAACAAACTACCTTCCATAATGACAATTCTACCATCCAATGGACTAACAAAATCTCAACAAAGAACTAACTTCCATAATGACAAAGCTACCATACATTAGAGTAACAAAATTACAAAAATGAACTACCTTCCATAATAACAAGGCTACCATCCATTGCGGTAACAAAATCCAAATAGCGAACTACCTTCCATAATGACAAGGCTACCATCCATTGGAGTAACAAAATCTCAACAACGAACTACCTTCCATAATGAAAAGGCTACTATCCATTGGAGTAACAAAATTTCAACAACGAACTACCTTCCATAATGACAAGGCTATCATCCTTTGGAGTAACAAAATATCAAAAATGAACTACCTTCCATAATGACAAGGCTATCATCCATTGGAGAAACAATATCTCAACAATGAACTACCTTCCGTAATGACAAGGTTACAATCCATTGGAGTAACAAAACTCAACAACGAACTACCTTCCATAATGACAAGGCTACCATCCTTTGGAGTAATAAAATCTCAACAACGAACCACCTTCCATACTGACAAGGCTACCATCCATTGGAGTAATAATATCTCAAAAATGACCTACCTTCCATAATGACAAGGCAACCATCCATTGGAGTAACAAAATATCAACAACGAACTACCTTCCATAATGACAAGGCTACCATCCATTGGAGTAACAAAATCTCAACAACGAACTACCTTCCATAAAGATAAGGCTACCATCCATTGGAGTAAAAAAATTTCAACAACGAACTACCTTCCATAATGACAAGGCTACCATCCTTTGGAGTAATAAAATCTCAACAACGAACTACCTTCCATACTGACAAGGCTACCATCCATTGGAGTAACAATATCTCAAAAATGTACTACCTTCCATAATGACAAGGCAACCATCCATTGGAGTAACAAAATATCAACAACGAACTACCTTCCATAATGACAAGGATACCATCCATTGGAGTAAAAAAATCTCAACAACGAATTACCTTCCATAATGACAAGGCTACAATCCATTGGAGTTACAAAATCTCAACAACAAACTACCTTCCATATTGAAAAGGCTAGAATCCATTGGAGTAACAAAATATCAACAACAAACAACCTTCCATGATGACAAGGCTACCATCCATTGAACAAACAAAATTTCAACAACAAACTACCTTCGATAATGACAAGGCTACCATCCATTGGTGTAATAAAATATCAAGAATGAACTACCTTCCATAATAATAAGGCTACCATTAATTGGAGTAAAAAAAATCTCAAAAATGAACTACATTCCATAATGACAAGGCTATCATCCATTGGAGAAACAAAATCTCAACAATGAACTACCTTCTGTAATGACAATGATACCATCAATTAGAGTAACAAAATCTCATCAATGAACTACCTTCCATAATGACAAGGCAACCATCCATTGGAGTAACAAAATATCAACAACGAACTACCTTCAATAATGACAAGGCTACCATCCATTGGAGTAACAAAATCTCAACAACGAACTACCTTCCATAAAGATAAGGCTACCATCCATTGGAGTAAAAAAATTTCAACAACGAACTACCTTCCATAATGACAAGGCTACCATACATTGGAGTAATAAAATATCAACAACAAACTACCATCCATAATGACAAGGATACCATCCATTTGAGTAAAAAAATCTCAACAACGAATTACCTTCCATAATGACAAGGCTACAATCCATTGGAGTTACAAAATCTCAACAATGAACTACCTTCCATATTGAAAAGGCTAGAATCCATTGGATTAACAAAATATCAACAACAAACTACCTTCCATGATGACAAGGCTACCATCCATTGGAGAAACAAAATTTCAACAACAAACTACCTTCGATAATGACAAGGCTACCATCCATTGGTGTAATAAAATATCAACAATTAATTGGAGTAACAAAATATCAAAAATGAACTACATTCCATAATGACAAGGCTATCATCCATTGGAGAAACAAAATCTCAACAATGAACTACCTTCTGTAATGACAAGGATACCATTAACTAGAGTAACAAAATCTCAACAATGAACTACCTTCCATAATGACAAAGCTACCATCCATTGGAGTAAGAAAATATCAACAACAAACTACCTTCCATAATGACAAGGCTACCATCCATTAAAATAACAAAATCTCAACCACGAATAACCTTCCATAATGACAAGGCTACCATCCATTGGAGTAACAAAATCTCAACAAAAAACTACTTTCCATAATGACAAGGCTATACTAACCATTGGAGTAAATAAATCTAAACAATGAACTACCTTCCATAATGAGAAGGCTACCAGCCATTGGAGTAACAAAATCTCAACAATGAAAAACCTTCCATAATGACAAGGCTATAATCTATTGGAGAAAGAAAATCTCAACAATGAACTACCTTCTGTAATGACAAGGCTACCATCCATTGGAGAAACAAAATATCAACAATGAACTACCTTTCGTAATGACAAGGCTACCATCCATTGGAGTAAAAAAATTTCAACAACGAACTACCTTCCATAATGACAAGGCTACCATCCATTGGAGTATCAAAATTTCAACAACGAACTACCTTCCATAATGACAAGACTAGCATCCATTGGAGTAACAAAATCTCAACAACGAACTACCTTCCATAATGACAAGGATACCATCCATTGGAGTAACAAAATTTCAACAACGAACTACCTTCCATAATGACAAGACTACCATCCATTGGAGTAACAAAATCTCAATAAAAAACTACCTTCCATAATGAAAAGGCTACCATCCATTGGAGAAACAAAATCTCAATAATGAACTTCCTTCTGTAATGACACGGATACCATCAATTAGAGTTACAAAATCTCAACAACAAACAACATTCCATGAGGACAAGGCTACCATCCATTGGAGAAACAAAATTTCAACAACAAACTACCTTCGATAATGACAAGGCTACCATCCATTGGTGTAATAAAATATCAACAATGAACTACCTTCCATAATGATAAGGCTACCATTAATTGGAGTAACAAAATCTCAAAAATGAACTACATTCCATAATGACAAGGCTATCATCCATTGGAGAAACAAAATCTCAACAATGAACTACCTTCAGTAATGACAAGGATACCATCAATTAGAGTCACAAAATCTCAACAATGAACTACCTTCCATAATGACAAGGCTACCATCCATTGGAGTAAGAAAATGTCAACAACAAACTACCTTCCATAATGACAAGGCTACCATCCATTAAAATAACAAAATCCCAACAACGAATAACCTTCCATAATGACAAGGCTACCATCCATTGGAGTAACAAAATCTCAACAACAAACTACTTTCCATAATGACAAGGCTATACTAACCATTGGAGTAAATAAATCTAAACAATGAACTACCTTCCATAATGACAAGGCTACCAGCCATTGGAGTAACAAAATCTCAACAATGAAAAACCTTCCATAATGACAAGGCTATAATCCATTTGAGAAACAAAATCTCAACAATGAACTACCTTCCTTAATGACAAGGCTACCGTCCATTGGAGAAACAAAATCTCAACAATGAACTACCTTCCGTAATGACAAGGCTACCATCCATTGGAGTAAAAAAATTTCAACAACGAACTACCTTCCATAATGACAAGGCTACCATCCATTGGAGTAACAAAATTTGAACAACGAACTACCTTCCATAATGACAAGACTACCATCCATTGGAGTAACAAAATCTCAACAACGAACTACCTTCCATAATGACAAGGATACCATCCATTGGAGTAACAAAATTTCAACAACGAACTACCTTCCATAATGACAAGACTACCATCCATTGGAGTAACAAAATCTCAGCAACGAACTACCTTCCATAATGAAAAGGCTACCATCCATTGGAGAAACAAAATCTCAATAATGAACTACCTTGTGTAATGACACGGATACCATCAATTAGAGTTACAAAATCTCAACAACAAACAACGTTCCATAATGACAAGTCTACCATCTATTACAGTAACAAAATCTCAACAACGAACTACCTTCCATAATGACAAGGCTACAATCCATTGGAGTTACAAAATCTCAACAACAAACTACCTTCCATATTGAAAAGGCTAGAATCCATTGGAGTAACAAAATATCAACAACAAACAACCTTCCATGATGACAAGGCTACCATCCATTGAACAAACAAAATTTCAACAACAAACTACCTTCGATAATGACAAGGCTACCATCCATTGGTGTAATAAAATATCAAGAATGAACTACCTTCCATAATAATAAGGCTACCATTAATTGGAGTAAAAAAAATCTCAAAAATGAACTACATTCCATAATGACAAGGCTATCATCCATTGGAGAAACAAAATCTCAACAATGAACTACCTTCTGTAATGACAATGATACCATCAATTAGAGTAACAAAATCTCATCAATGAACTACCTTCCATAATGACAAGGCAACCATCCATTGGAGTAACAAAATATCAACAACGAACTACCTTCAATAATGACAAGGCTACCATCCATTGGAGTAACAAAATCTCAACAACGAACTACCTTCCATAAAGATAAGGCTACCATCCATTGGAGTAAAAAAATTTCAACAACGAACTACCTTCCATAATGACAAGGCTACCATACATTGGAGTAATAAAATATCAACAACAAACTACCATCCATAATGACAAGGATACCATCCATTTGAGTAAAAAAATCTCAACAACGAATTACCTTCCATAATGACAAGGCTACAATCCATTGGAGTTACAAAATCTCAACAATGAACTACCTTCCATATTGAAAAGGCTAGAATCCATTGGATTAACAAAATATCAACAACAAACTACCTTCCATGATGACAAGGCTACCATCCATTGGAGAAACAAAATTTCAACAACAAACTACCTTCGATAATGACAAGGCTACCATCCATTGGTGTAATAAAATATCAACAATTAATTGGAGTAACAAAATATCAAAAATGAACTACATTCCATAATGACAAGGCTATCATCCATTGGAGAAACAAAATCTCAACAATGAACTACCTTCTGTAATGACAAGGATACCATTAACTAGAGTAACAAAATCTCAACAATGAACTACCTTCCATAATGACAAAGCTACCATCCATTGGAGTAAGAAAATATCAACAACAAACTACCTTCCATAATGACAAGGCTACCATCCATTAAAATAACAAAATCTCAACCACGAATAACCTTCCATAATGACAAGGCTACCATCCATTGGAGTAACAAAATCTCAACAAAAAACTACTTTCCATAATGACAAGGCTATACTAACCATTGGAGTAAATAAATCTAAACAATGAACTACCTTCCATAATGAGAAGGCTACCAGCCATTGGAGTAACAAAATCTCAACAATGAAAAACCTTCCATAATGACAAGGCTATAATCTATTGGAGAAAGAAAATCTCAACAATGAACTACCTTCTGTAATGACAAGGCTACCATCCATTGGAGAAACAAAATATCAACAATGAACTACCTTTCGTAATGACAAGGCTACCATCCATTGGAGTAAAAAAATTTCAACAACGAACTACCTTCCATAATGACAAGGCTACCATCCATTGGAGTATCAAAATTTCAACAACGAACTACCTTCCATAATGACAAGACTAGCATCCATTGGAGTAACAAAATCTCAACAACGAACTACCTTCCATAATGACAAGGATACCATCCATTGGAGTAACAAAATTTCAACAACGAACTACCTTCCATAATGACAAGACTACCATCCATTGGAGTAACAAAATCTCAATAAAAAACTACCTTCCATAATGAAAAGGCTACCATCCATTGGAGAAACAAAATCTCAATAATGAACTTCCTTCTGTAATGACACGGATACCATCAATTAGAGTTACAAAATCTCAACAACAAACAACATTCCATGAGGACAAGGCTACCATCCATTGGAGAAACAAAATTTCAACAACAAACTACCTTCGATAATGACAAGGCTACCATCCATTGGTGTAATAAAATATCAACAATGAACTACCTTCCATAATGATAAGGCTACCATTAATTGGAGTAACAAAATCTCAAAAATGAACTACATTCCATAATGACAAGGCTATCATCCATTGGAGAAACAAAATCTCAACAATGAACTACCTTCAGTAATGACAAGGATACCATCAATTAGAGTCACAAAATCTCAACAATGAACTACCTTCCATAATGACAAGGCTACCATCCATTGGAGTAAGAAAATGTCAACAACAAACTACCTTCCATAATGACAAGGCTACCATCCATTAAAATAACAAAATCCCAACAACGAATAACCTTCCATAATGACAAGGCTACCATCCATTGGAGTAACAAAATCTCAACAACAAACTACTTTCCATAATGACAAGGCTATACTAACCATTGGAGTAAATAAATCTAAACAATGAACTACCTTCCATAATGACAAGGCTACCAGCCATTGGAGTAACAAAATCTCAACAATGAAAAACCTTCCATAATGACAAGGCTATAATCCATTTGAGAAACAAAATCTCAACAATGAACTACCTTCCTTAATGACAAGGCTACCGTCCATTGGAGAAACAAAATCTCAACAATGAACTACCTTCCGTAATGACAAGGCTACCATCCATTGGAGTAAAAAAATTTCAACAACGAACTACCTTCCATAATGACAAGGCTACCATCCATTGGAGTAACAAAATTTGAACAACGAACTACCTTCCATAATGACAAGACTACCATCCATTGGAGTAACAAAATCTCAACAACGAACTACCTTCCATAATGACAAGGATACCATCCATTGGAGTAACAAAATTTCAACAACGAACTACCTTCCATAATGACAAGACTACCATCCATTGGAGTAACAAAATCTCAGCAACGAACTACCTTCCATAATGAAAAGGCTACCATCCATTGGAGAAACAAAATCTCAATAATGAACTACCTTGTGTAATGACACGGATACCATCAATTAGAGTTACAAAATCTCAACAACAAACAACGTTCCATAATGACAAGTCTACCATCTATTACAGTAACAAAATCTCAACAACGAACTACCTTCCATAATGACAAGGCTACCATCCATTGGAGTAACATAATCTCAACAATGAACTACCTTCCATAATGACAAGGCTACAAACCATTACAGTAACAAAATCTCAACAATGAACTACCTTCCATAATGACAAGACTACCAACCATTGGAGTAACAAAATCTCAACAATGAACTACCTTCCATAATGACAAGGCTATCATCCATTGGAGAAACAAAATCTCAAAAATGAACTACCTTCGATAATAACAAGGCTACCATCCATTGGAGTAACAAAATACCAATAACAAACTACCTTCCATAATGTCAAGGCTACCATTCATTTCAGTAACAAAATCCCAATAACAAACTACCTTCCAAAATGACAAGGCTACCATCCATTGAAGTAACCAAATCTCAACAACGAACTACCTTCCATAATGACAAGGCTACCATCCATTGGAGTAACAAAATTTTAACAACGAACTACCTTCCATAATGACAAGACTACCATCCATTGGAGTAACAAAATCTCAACAATGAACTACCTTCCATAATGATAAGGCTATCATCCATTGGACTAACAAAATATTAACAACGAACTCCCTTCCATAATGAAAAGCCTACTATCCATTGGAGTAACAAAATTTCAACAACGAACTACCTTCCATAATGACAAGGCTATCATCCTTTGGAGTAACAAAATATCAAAAATGAACTACCTTCCATAATGACAAGGCTATCATCCATTGGAGAAACAATATCTCAACAATGAACTACCTTCCGTAATAATAAGGCTACCATTAATTGGAGTAAAAAAAATCTCAAAAATGAACTACATTCCATAATGACAAGGCTATCATCCATTGGAGAAACAAAATCTCAACAATGAACTACCTTCTGTAATGACAAGGATACCATCAATTAGAGTAACAAAATCTCATCAATGAACTACCTTCCATAATGACAAGGCAACCATCCATTGGAGTAACAAAATATCAACAATGAACTACCTTCCATAATGACAAGGCTACCATCCATTGGAGTAACAAAATCTCAACAACGAACTACCTTCCATAAAGATAAGGCTACCATCCATTGGAGTAAAAAAATTTCAACAACGAACTACCTTCCATAATGACAAGGCTACTATACATTGGAGTAATAAAATATCAACAACAAACTACCATCCATAATGACAAGGATACCATCCATTGGAGTAAAAAAATATCAACAACGAATTACCTTCCATAATGACAAGGCTACAACCCATTGGAGTTACAAAATCTCAACAACGAACTACCTTCCATATTGAAAAGGCTAGAATCCATTGGAGTAACAAAATATCAACAACAAACTACCTTACATGAGGACAAGGCTACCATCCATTGGAGAAACAAAATTTCAACAACAAACTACCTTCGATAATGACAAGGCTACCATCCATTGGTGTAATAAAATATCAACAATGAACTACCTTCCATAATGATAAGGCTACCATTAATTGGAGTAACAAAATCTCAAAAATGAACTACATTCCATAATGACAAGGCTATCATCCATTGGACAAACAAAATCTCAACAATGAACTACCTTCAGTAATGACAAGGATACCATCAATTAGAGTCACAAAATCTCAACAATGAACTACCTTCCATAATGACAAGGCTACCATCCATTGGAGTAAGAAAATACCAACAACAAACTACCTTCCATAATGACAAGGCTACCATCCATTAAAATAACAAAATCCCAACAACGAATAACCTTCCATAATGACAAGGCTACCATCCATTGGAGTAACAAAATCTCAACAACAAACTACTTTCCATAATGACAAGGCTATACTAACCATTGGAGTAAATAAATCTAAACAATGAACTACCTTCCATAATGACAAGGCTACCAGCCATTGGAGTAACAAAATCTCAACAATGAAAAACCTTCCATAATGACAAGGCTATAATCCATTTGAGAAACAAAATCTCAACAATGAACTACCTTCTTTAATGACAAGGCTACCGTCCATTGGAGAAACAAAATCTCAACAATGAACTACCTTCCGTAATGACAAGGCTACCATCCATTGGAGTAAAAAAATTTCAACAACGAACTACCTTCCATAATGACAAGGCTACCATCCATTGGAGTAACAAAATTTCAACAACGAACTACCTTCCATAATGACAAGACTACCATCCATTGGAGTAACAAAATCTCAACAACGAACTACCTTCCATAATGACAAGGATACCATCCATTGGAGTAACAAAATTTCAACAACGAACTACCTTCCATAATGACAAGACTACCATCCATTGGAGTAACAAAATCTCAACAACGAACTACCTTCCATAATGAAAAGGCTACCATCCATTGGAGAAACAAAATCTCAATAATGAACTACCTTCTGTAATGACACGGATACCATCAATTAGAGTTACAAAATCTCAACAACAAACAATGTTCCATAATGACAAGTCTACCATCTATTAAAGTAACAAAATCTCAACAACGAACTACCTTCCATAATGACAAGGCTACCATCCATTGGAGTAACATAATCTCAACAATGAACTACCTTCCATAATGACAAGGCTACAAACCATTAGAGTAACAAAATCTCAACAATGAACTACCTTCCATAATGACAAGACTACCAACCATTGGAGTAACAAAATCTCAACAATGAACTACCTTCCATAATGACAAGGCTATCATCCATTGGAGAAACAAAATCTCAAAAATGAACTACCTTCGATAATAACAAGGCTACCATCCATTGGAGTAACAAAATACCAATAACAAACTACCTTCCATAATGTCAAGGCTACCATTCATTTCAGTAACAAAATCCCAATAACAAACTACCTTCCAAAATGACAAGGCTACCATCCATTGAAGTGACCAAATCTCAACAACGAACTACCTTCCATAATGACAAGGCTACCATCCATTGGAGTAACAATATTTTAACAACGAACTACCTTCCATAATGACAAGACTACCATCCATTGGAGTAACAAAATCTCAACAATGAACTACCTTCCATAATGATAAGGCTATCATCCATTGGACTAACAAAATATTAACAACGAACTCCCTTCCATAATGAAAAGCCTACTATCCATTGGAGTAACAAAATTTCAACAACGAACTACCTTCCATAATGATAAGGCTATCATCCTTTGGAGTAACAAAATATCAAAAATGAACTACCTTCCATAATGACAAGGCTATCATCCATTGGAGAAACAATATCTCAACAATGAACTACCTTCCGTAATAATAAGGCTACCATTAATTGGAGTAAAAAAAATCTCAAAAATGAACTACATTCCATAATGACAAGGCTATCATCCATTGGAGAAACAAAATCTCAACAATGAACTACCTTCTATAATGACAAGGATACCATCAATTAGAGTAACAAAATCTCATCAATGAACTACCTTCCATAATGACAAGGCAACCATCCATTGGAGTAACAAAATATCAACATTGAACTACCTTCCATAATGACAAGGCTACCATCCATTGGAGTAACAAAATCTCAACAACGAACTACCTTCCATAAAGATAAGGCTACCATCCATTGGAGTAAAAAAAGTTCAACAACGAACTACCTTCCATAATGACAAGGTTACTATACATTGGAGTAATAAAATATCAACAACAAACTACCATCCATAATGACAAGGATACCATCCATTGGAGTAAAAAAATATCAACAACGAATTACCTTCCATAATGACAAGGCTACAACCCATTGGAGTTACAAAATCTCAACAACGAACTACCTTCCATATTGAAAAGGCTAGAATCCATTGGAGTAACAAAATATCAACAACAAACTACCTTACATGAGGACAAGGCTACCATCCATTGGAGAAACAAAATTTCAACAACAAACTACCTTCGATAATGACAAGGCTACCATCCATTGGTGTAATAAAATATCAACAATGAACTACCTTCCATAATGATAAGGCTACCATTAATTGGAGTAACAAAATCTCAAAAATGAACTACATTCCATAATGACAAGGCTATCATCCATTGGAGAAACAAAATCTCAACAATGAACTACCTTCAGTAATGACAAGGATACCATCAATTAGAGTCACAAAATCTCAACAATGAACTACCTTCCATAATGACAAGGCTACCATCCATTGGAGTAAGAAAATACCAACAACAAACTACCTTCCATAATGACAAGGCTACCATCCATTAAAATAACAAAATCCCAACAACGAATAACCTTCCATAATGACAAGGCTACCATCCATTGGAGTAACAAAATCTCAACAACAAACTACTTTCCATAATGACAAGGCTATACTAACCATTGGAGTAAATAAATCTAAACAATGAACTACCTTCCATAATGACAAGGCTACCAGCCATTGGAGTAACAAAATCTCAACAATGAAAAACCTTCCATAATGACAAGGCTATAATCCATTTGAGAAACAAAATCTCAACAATGAACTACCTTCCTTAATGACAAGGCTACCGTCCATTGGAGAAACAAAATCTCAACAATGAACTACCTTCCGTAATGACAAGGCTACCATCCATTGGAGTAAAAAAATTTCAACAACGAACTACCTTCCATAATGACAAGGCTACCATCCATTGGAGTAACAAAATTTCAACAACGAACTACCTTCCATAATGACAAGACTACCATCCATTGGAGTAACAAAATCTCAACAACGAACTACCTTCCATAATGACAAGGATACCATCCATTGGAGTAACAAAATTTCAACAACGAACTACTTTCCATAATGACAAGACTACCATCCATTGGAGTAACAAAATCTCAGCAACAAACTACCTTCCATAATGAAAAGGCTACCATCCATTGGAGAAACAAAATCTCAATAATGAACTACCTTCTGTAATGTCACGGATACCATCAATTAGAGTTACAAAATCTCAACAACAAACAACGTTCCATAATGACAAGTCTACCATCTATTAAAGTAACAAAATCTCAAGAACGAACTACCTTCCATAATGACAAGGCTACCATCCATTGGAGTAACATAATCTCAACAATGAACTACCTTCCATAATGACAAGGCTACAAACCATTAGAGTAACAAAATCTCAACAATGAACTACCTTCCATAATGACAAGACTACCAACCATTGGAGTAACAAAATCTCAACAATGAACTACCTTCCATAATGACAAGGCTATCATCCATTGGAGAAACAAAATCTCAAAAATGAACTACCTTCGATAATAACAAGGCTACCATCCATTGGAGTAACAAAATACCAATAACAAACTACCTTCCATAATGTCAAGGCTACCATTCATTTCAGTAACAAAATCCCAATAACAAACTACCTTCCAAAATGACAAGGCTACCATCCATTGAAGTAACCAAATCTCAACAACGAACTACCTTCCATAATGACAAGGCTACCATCCATTGGAGTAACAAAATTTTAACAACGAACTACCTTCCATAATGACAAGACTACCATCCATTGGAGTAACAAAATCTCAACAATGAACTACCTTCCATAATGATAAGGCTATCATCCATTGGACTAACAAAATATTAACAACGAACTCCCTTCCATAATGAAAAGCCTACTATCCATTGGAGTAACAAAATTTCAACAACGAACTACCTTCCATAATGACAAGGCTATCATCCTTTGGAGTAACAAAATATCAAAAATGAACTACCTTCCATAATGACAAGGCTATCATCCATTGGAGAAACAATATCTCAACAATGAACTACCTTCCGTAATAATAAGGCTACCATTAATTGGAGTAAAAAAAATCTCAAAAATGAACTACATTCCATAATGACAAGGCTATCATCCATTGGAGAAACAAAATCTCAACAATGAACTACCTTCTGTAATGACAAGGATACCATCAATTAGAGTAACAAAATCTCATCAATGAACTACCTTCCATAATAACAAGGCAACCATCCATTGGAGTAACAAAATATCAACAATGAACTACCTTCCATAATGACAAGGCTACCATCCATTGGAGTAACAAAATCTCAACAACGAACTACCTTCCATAAAGATAAGGCTACCATCCATTGGAGTAAAAAAATTTCAACAACGAACTACCTTCCATAATGACAAGGCTACTATACATTGGAGTAATAAAATATCAACAACAAACTACCATCCATAATGACAAGGATACCATCCATTGGAGTAAAAAAATATCAACAATGAATTACCTTCCATAATGACAAGGCTACAATCCATTGGGGTTACAAAATCTCAACAACGAACTACCTTCCATATTGAAAAGGCTAGAATCCATTGGAGTAACAAAATATCAACAACAAACTACCTTACATAAGGACAAGGCTACCATCCATTGGAGAAACAAAATTTCAACAACAAACTACCTTCGATAATGACAAGGCTACCATCCATTGGTGTAATAAAATATCAACAATGAACTACCTTCCATAATGATAAGGCTACCATTAATTGGAGTAACAAAATCTCAAAAATGAACTACATTCCATAATGACAAGGCTATCATCCATTGGAGAAACAAATTCTCAACAATGAACTACCTTCAGTAATGACAAGGATACCATCAATTAGAGTCACAAAATCTCAACAATGAACTACCTTCCATAATGACAAGGCTACCATCCATTGGAGTAAGAAAATATCAACAACAAACTACCTTCCATAATGACAAGGCTACCATCCATTAAAATAACAAAATCCCAACAACGAATAACCTTCCATAATGACAAGGCTACCATCCATTGGAGTAACAAAATCTCAACAACAAACTACTTTCCATAATGACAAGGCTATACTAACCATTGGAGTAAATAAATCTAAACAATGAACTACCTTCCATAATGACAAGGCTACCAGCCATTGGAGTAACAAAATCTCAACAATGAAAAACCTTCCATAATGACAAGGCTATAATCCATTTGAGAAACAAAATCTCAACAATGAACTACCTTCCTTAATGACAAGGCTACCGTCCATTGGAGAAACAAAATCTCAACAATGAACTACCTTCCGTAATGACAAGGCTACCATCCATTGGAGTAAAAAAATTTCAACAACGAACTACCTTCCATAATGACAAGGCTACCATCCATTGGAGTAACAAAATTTCAACAACGAACTACCTTCCATAATGACAAGACTACCATCCATTGGAGTAACAAAATCTCAACAACGAACTACCTTCCATAATGACAAGGATACCATCCATTGGAGTAACAAAATTTCAACAACGAACTACCTTCCATAATGACAAGACTACCATCCATTGGAGTAACAAAATCTCAGCAACGAACTACCTTCCATAATGAAAAGGCTACCATCCATTGGAGAAACAAAATCTCAATAATGAACTACCTTCTGTAATGACACGGATACCATCAATTAGAGTTACAAAATCTCAACAACAAACAACGTTCCATAATGACAAGTCTACCATCTATTAAAGTAACAAAATCTCAACAACGAACTACCTTCCATAATGACAAGGCTACCATCCATTGGAGTAACATAATCTCAACAATGAACTACCTTCCATAATGACAAGGCTACAAACCATTAGAGTAACAAAATCTCAACAATGAACTACCTTCCATAATGACAAGACTACCAACCATTGGAGTAACAAAATCTCAACAATGAACTACCTTCCATAATGACAAGGCTATCATCCATTGGAGAAACAAAATCTCAAAAATGAACTACCTTCGATAATAACAAGGATACCATCCATTGGAGTAACAAAATACCAATAACAAACTACCTTCCATAATGTCAAGGCTACCATTCATTTCAGTAACAAAATCCCAATAACAAACTACCTTCAAAAATGACAAGGCTACCATCCATTGAAGTAACCAAATCTCAACAACGAACTACCTTCCATAATGACGAGACTACCATCCATTGGAGTAACAAAATCTCAACAATGAACTACCTTCCTTAATGATAAGGCTATCATCCATTGGACTAACAAAATATTAACAACGAACTCCCTTCCATAATGAAAAGCCTACTATCCATTGGAGTAACAAAATTTCAACAACGAACTACCTTCCATAATGACAAGGATATCATCCTTTGGAGTAACAAAATATCAAAAATGAACTACCTTCCATAATGACAAGGCTATCATCCATTGGAGAAACAATATCTCAACAATGAACTACCTTCCGTAATAATAAGGCTACCATTAATTGGAGTAAAAAAAATCTCAAAAATGAACTACATTCCATAATGACAAGGCTATCATCCATTGGAGAAACAAAATCTCAACAATGAACTACCTTCTGTAATGACAAGGGTACCATCAATTACAGTAACAAAATCTCATCAATGAACTACCTTCCATAATAAAAGGATACCATCCATTGGAGTAACAAAATTTCAACAACGAACTACCTTCCATAATGACAAGACTACCATCCATTTGAGTAACAAAATCTCAACAACGAACTACCTTCCATAATGAAAAGGCTACCATCCATTGGAGAAACAAAATCTCAATAATGAACTACCTTCTGTAATGACACGGATACCATCAATTAGAGTTACAAAATCTCAACAACAAACAACGTTCCATAATGACAAGTCTACCATCTATTAAAGTAACAAAATCTCAACAATGAACTACCTTCCATAATGACAAGGCTACCATCCATTGGAGTAACATAATCTCAACAATGAACTACCTTCCATAATGACAAGGCTACAAACCATTAGAGTAACAAAATCTCAACAATGAACTACCTTCCATAATGACAAGACTACCAACCATTGGAGTAACAAAATCTCAACAATGAACTACCTTCCATAATGACAAGGCTATCATCCTTTGGAGAAACAAAATCTCAAAAATGAACTACCTTCGATAATAACAAGGCTACCATCCATTGGAGTAACAAAATACCAATAAAAAACTACCTTCCATAATGTCAAGGCTACCATTCATTTCAGTAACAAAATACCAATAACAAACTACCTTCCAAAATGACAAGGCTACCATCCATTGAAGTAACCAAATCTCAACAACGAACTAACCTCCATAATGACAAGGCTACCATCCATTGGAGTAACAAAATTTTAACAATGAACTACCTTCCATAATGACAAGACTACCATCCATTGGAGTAACAAAATCTCAACAATGAACTACCTTCCATAATCATAAGGCTATCATCCATTGGACTAACAAAATATTAACAACGAACTCCCTTCCATAATGAAAAGCCTACTATCCATTGGAGTAACAAAATTTCAACAACGAACTACCTTCCATAATGACAAGGCTATCATCCTTTGGAGTAACAAAATATCAAAAATGAACTACCTTCCATAATGACAAGGCTATCATCCATTGGAGAAACAATATCTCAACAATGAACTACCTTCCGTAATAATAAGGCTACCATTAATTGGAGTAAAAAAAATCTCAAAAATGAACTACATTCCATAATGACAAGGCTATTATCCATTGGAGAAACAAAATCTCAACAATGAACTACCTTCTGTAATGACAAGGATACCATCAATTAGAGTAACAAAATCTTATCAATGAACTACCTTCCATAATGACAAGGCAACCATCCATTGGAGTAACAAAATATCAACAATGAACTACCTTCCATAATGACAAGGCTACCATCCATTGGAGTAACAAAATCTCAACAACGAACTACCTTCCATAAAGATAAGGCTACCATCCATTGGAGTAAAAAAATTTCAACAACGAACTACCTTCCATAATGACAAGGCTACTATACATTGGAGTAATAAAATATCAACAACAAACTACCATCCATAATGACAAGGATACCATCCATTGGAGTAAAAAAATATCAACAATGAATTACCTTCCATAATGACAAGGCTACAATCCATTGGAGTTACAAAATCTCAACAACAAACTACCTTCCATATTGAAAAGGCTAGAATCCATTGGAGTAACAAAATATCAACAACAAACTACCTTACATGAGGACAAGGCTACCATCCATTGGAGAAACAAAATTTCAACAACAAACTACCTTCGATAATGACAAGGCTACCATCCATTGGTGTAATAAAATATCAACAATGAACTACCTTCCATAATGATAAGGCTACCATTAATTGGAGTAACAAAATCTCAAAAATGAACTACATTCCATAATGACAGGGCTATCATCCATTGGAGAAACAAAATCTCAACAATGAACTACCTTCCGTAATGACAAGGATACCATCAATTAGAGTCACAAAATCTCAACAATGAACTACCTTCCATAATGACAAGGCAACCATCCATTGGAGTAACAAAATATCAACAATGAACTACCTTCCATAATGACAAGGCTACCATCCATTGGAGTAACAAAATCTCAACAACAAACTACCTTCCATAAAGATAAGACTACCATCCATTGGAGTAAAAAAATTTCAACAACGAACTACCTTCCATAATGACAAGGCTACTATACATAGGAGTAATAAAATATCAACAACAAACTACCATCCATAATGACAAGGATACCATCCATTGGAGTAAAAAAATATCAACAACGAATTACCTTCCATAATGACAAGGCTACAATCCATTGGAGTTACAAAATCTCAACAACGAACTACCTTCCATATTGAAAAGGCTAGAATCCATTGGAGTAACAAAATATCAACAACAAACTACCTTCCATGAGGACAAGGCTACCATCCATTGGAGAAACAAAATTTCAACAACAAACTACCTTCGATAATGACAAGGCTACCATCCATTGGTGTAATAAAATATCAACAATGAACTACCTTCCATAATGATAAGGCTACCATTAATTGGAGTAACAAAATCTCAAAAATGAACTACATTCCATAATGACAAGGCTATCATCCATTGGAGAAACAAAATCTCAACAATGAACTACCTTTAGTAATGACAAGGATACCATCAATTAGAGTCACAAAATCTCAACAATGAACTACCTTCCATAATGACAAGGCTACCATCCATTGGAGTAAGAAAATATCAACAACAAACTACCTTCCATAATGACAAGGCTACCATCCATTAAAATAACAAAATCCCAACAACGAATAACCTTCCATAATGACAAGGCTACCATCCATTGGAGTAACAAAATCTCAACAACAAACTACTTTCCATAATGACAAGGCTATACTAACCATTGGAGTAAATAAATCTAAACAATGAACTACCTTCCATAATGACAAGGCTACCAGCCATTGGAGTAACAAAATCTCAACAATGAAAAACCTTCCATAATGACAAGGCTATAATCCATTTGAGAAACAAATTCTCAACAATGAACTACCTTCCTTAATGACAAGGCTACCGTCCATTGGAGAAACAAAATCTCAACAATGAACTACCTTCCGTAATGACAAGGATACCATCCATTGGAGTAAAAAAATTTCAACAACGAAATACCTTCCATAATGACAAGGCTACCATCCATTGGAGTAACAAAATTTCAACAACGAACTACCTTCCATAATGACAAGA